>JAQFVV010006224.1:7080542-8384838 GCA_028023455.1 Epiperipatus broadwayi | reverse complement strand
GTTTTTTTATCTGATGAATATAGTCATCATTCTTGAGACTGTTGATCCTAAAAATATAAACAGATTAGCATTATTGCACCTTTGTGTTTGACCTGACTTAGCATCAACAATTTGATCAAGTGCATTAATATTCAATTAATAAAACTGATATCAATTTTTTGTCTGATGTTTTTAATCTTTATGCGTATGTGTTGGATTATTTGTAAAAGAAAAAAAAATTATATTGGTTCTCTATGATGTCAAAAATGTAATTTAAAGTATTCTATTTCTTTGGTGACATTGAAAGTTGGCTGTAGCTTAATATTTCATTACATAATTAAGGTTAGTAAAATAAATTTTATATAGCTAATTTTTGTTTTGTTTTATATATATATTATTATTATTACACGTGTATAAATGTGTATTTATATTAATATGTAATTATTTTATTTTAAAGCTGATTTTGGTTCAGCATCAATAATATGTCCTGCTAATTCATTTGTGGGGACACCATATTGGATGGCTCCAGAAGTAATTTTAGCAATGGATGAAGGCCAATATGATGGCAAAGTTGATGTTTGGTCATTAGGAATCACTTGTATAGAATTAGGTATGAAAATTTTATTTTTATCATTTACAATTTTTTATTCCTTTGAATGTAAAATTCTTTTAATAATGAAATTTCTCAAAAATAGATAATTTTCTTTTTCTTTACATTTATGAAATAAGCAAAACAACTTAAATGTTGTTTTTCTTTCATATTAATTATATTTTGTAGATGAATATAGAAGAAATGATAAATTGTTTCTCAAAAAAATAGAAATAACACAACTAATAGTTATTTAAAGATTCTAATCAAAAAAAATTAGGAAATAACTATTAGTATAAAAAATTATTATCATTGCTAAACTCTAAATAAGTTAACTTTTTCAGAAAACAAATTTTAAATTTGATACAGAGTAGATAATATCAATAATAAAATATAAAAAAAAATCAATTCATTACCATTCTATTATAATGGATAGGGGGCTGCATTTGGGGCAACCAACAATTTTAACTTGTAGACAGATGAATAAGCTCATCCACAGATGGATTTATAATAATCTAATCTTATGTTGTAATAAATTCATGAATTTATAAAGTACCAATGAATCTATATATGTTGATAAGTATTTGTTTTGGCAAGGAAAATAAAATTCAATAAATAATGGTTTATTTTCTAATAAGTATATAGTATGAAAATATACAACTAAATATTTTAGTAATAAAATAATTTGTGCAATAGGTAAATCAAATGATGCCTACATTAATAATAAATATATAAGTTTATTAAGATAAATATCAACTCATTGAATTTATTAAGCTAAATAACACATCACTCTAATATAATTTATAGTTATAATTATGTATACCAGATTGCAATTGCTAGATATGATATATGTGTAAAGATCGTTAATGTGCATGTTCACAAAAAAGTTAAACACATAATCTTTCACCCAATATAAAAATTCTCTCTTATTATTATTATTATTATTATTATTTTTTAATATCTCCTATACCTTAAATCAAGTAATGCTTTTATTATAATGGTCATTTTACATATTTAAACTAAATCTTAAATATTAATTATGTTTTTAATTTTGATTTGTCTTCTAAAATGTTATGTTAATGATCAACTTGATACTTATTTATTTGGTTTATTAATTAAATGCATACCAAATAATATGGATTGCATTAGTAATTTAGATTATTTTTTAAAAAAAGAAAGAAAATTGGATAGATATCTATCAGTATATTACTATTATTTTTTTGATTATTAAAGATAAGTAAAAGTTATTTGAGTAGATAATTGTAGAAAAGATTTATTTATTAGCATTCGTTACCATGTTCATTGTTTAACATTTGGATTTCAGTTCCATTCTTCTGCGATATCTTGAACATTTCCACGATGTCATACAAAGATGTAGGATTCACTTTGCATTATTATTATTAGATGATGCCCAACTATTCCTTTTATAAATACTGCGATTCTTGGCAAATCCAAAGGTTCAATGGCTTTGGACAGACAGCATAGTGTTTGTTGTCCATTTTATTCTTGCACACACTAACTGAGGAGAGTTTACGTTCTCATGCTCCTATGTGGTCTCTATTCACTTTACATTATGTTTCTATCACAAATTCACAGACTGTTGATGAAAAGTAGGTAAAACAAAAAAAATTTCCAAAGAAAACAAAGTATATGTGTTTTGTTTTTTTGCTGAGCTTTTTCATTACCTGGTAACAACAATAACGCATTATTTTAAAAAGATTAGCTTGAAGATAATGAGTTTTTCTTTATTTTAATAAAGTTCATTGTTATTATTTAATATGACATTAAAAGTATTTTTAATTTTAATAAATATATCATTCACTCACTCTACATTGTCTCAAAATTTAAATATATTTAATAAACATAAGATTTCTAATTGTTTTCATATTGATATTATCTGTAGTCTATAGAAATATAATAAGTTATGATTATGCATGTCACACTATAATATTTGAAATTTAATTACAAATATTTGTATCTATGATAAAATAAAGAATATTCTTTTGTTGAGAATACTTTCTTGTAAGTTGGAATTATTATAAATTATATCACAAGCAGCATCTAATTTATGTGAGGTTTTTTATTTTTGTTCGTAGCTAGTAATATCTTGACTCACAAATAGCTCATTGGAATAAGAATAAATAACATTTATTTCGATTTATGAAAATGATTTTTAAATTACTTATTGCAGTTACATGATGAAAATTGTTGAGGTATGCTTGAAATAATTACATTTTTACTGGAATTACTATATTTATTTTATTTAAGTATATTAATTGCTTACCAAATGTCACCACTTTCTGAAAATTCTGCCTAATAAATCAAAACTTAACAGATTTATTGAATAATAATCATTAAGGTATTCAATGTGAATTGGTTGCACTTTGGTATATTTTTATACCAAAATTGAAGTAGCAAAGATTTGTTATTTGATAATGCACACTTTTAAATTCTACAAATCTTCATCTTATTTAATTGAGGAAGAAATACATTTGATGTGCAGATTTCATGGTTGTTGTTGCTTTTAGAATTATAATGATTATTAATTTAACCCTTTTAGTTTTTTTATGATGTTTGTTATGTTTAGAAGCTTTATTAATACGCATTGAAATAATATTGATCTTCACATTAGAATTTGATTTGGTTTAGCAAATTTTTGCACTATGGATAAATATTCACAGTAAGTGGCATAATTTCCTAAAGTTATATTAACTAAAATAATGTGTTTTATAGTTAAATAGTATTCTCTTTTATTCAGTTGGATAGATCTTAAGAATACATTGAAATTTTCTAATGGAAGATATATTTTTTTTATTAAATGTTATGAATATCTATGCAATTTTTTTTTTTTTTTCATTTACAACTTAGAAATTTTCTCACAAGTATACCATTGTTCCTAGCTATGAGATGCAAAAAAAACAACCATATATATATAACAAGATATTGAGTTTTCTATAACTATGTTAATCTTTATAATACAAGAAAAACAGTTGATAAATATTATCAAGGCATTAACATAATATTCTCTCAGAAAATTAGTTGTTACATTTAAACAATTGTGTGTAATTTTATTCATTAAACCACCATTTTTATTTTTATTTTTTGTTTATATGAAGAACTTAAAAATGCATTTTGAGTAATTTTTTTTAAAACTGTTTAACATTCTTTATATTTAAAAATATTAACAAGTTCAGAAGAGATTCCATATATACATTTTGTCAGTCAAATTTTATGATTTAATTGAACGATTATTGAAGTGTAACTTTAAATGTCTACATGGAAGTATACTTTAATCCAAGTACCTCTATTTTTTGATAAATGCTAATATGTATAATAAACGCACTAAAACTTTTCAATCGGCTAACAATTGGAATACTGTTTATGATTTGAAAAATTATAAATTGAAAGAATAAAATTATTTAATAATCTTCAAATACAATATTGTATGATATCTTTGTAAGAAGAGTTTTTATATATATATGAAATATTGCTTTAGTTTATTAGGAATTTTAAATAAGAATCGTAAAAGCTGAAAACATTCATGATGATATTTTACCAAGACTTGTTTTACATGATTGTTTAAGGACTTTATATTTTCAGGAATAATCATGTGAGAAATTAAAAACTAACTATAATTCATAGTAAGCCAAATACTCTAGATATTAACTTAATTTTTTTTTTTTTACAATGTTGTGAAAATTTAAAATGTTAAGATAGTCTCTGTGTAACTCAGAAAGTCATATATATGTATTTACAGCTAAACAGTGTAAGATGTTCATAAATATTCTTCAATAGAATTTACATTTATAGGTATTTGCATATGAATCTTTTAGAAATTGTTTTTTGTCTCAGGGTATTTATTAATCAACAGGGATGTTAAAACTTTTAACTTATACTAAAGCACAAAATAAAATATATATATATATTTATTGTATTTGATAATCTAAAAGAGACACTAACATATTAAAAGCTTTTAGGTAATAGTGACAAAATACTTATTGAATTAAATGGTTGAAAAAAGTATGCATTGATTTATATAAAATTATACAATGATAAGAAATAAGGAGCTAATATCCATGTAAACAGAGATCACCTTTAATCTTTGTTGTTACTAAGAAATTATCAATTATTACTAATTGACAATTTCTGAGGCTAAACAAGTTTTCTCATTAACCTATAATAGCTCTTTTGTTGGAGTTTTTTGTTGAAGTAAAAAGGCTCCTCTTTTACTTAAAACTCAAATTCTTATATGGATTTAAACACAGAATGCTATTTTTTATGGGTATGAATTTATATAAGAACTGTGTTTGAAGTAAAAGAGGAGGACCTTTTATTCCAACAAAAAACTCCAATAAAAGAGCTACTATAGGTTAATAAGAAAACTTATTTAATCTCAAGAATTGTCAATTAGTAGTAATTGATCATTTCTTGGTAACATCAAAGGTTAATGGTGATCTCTATTTGCGTGGAAATATTTAATTCATTATATAATGAAAAGTTTCATTATTTATGTTGTATATTGTTAGTTTCTCACTAAAAAAATTTGAAATTTATATTTTTTAAGTATATGATTCTGATTGATAAATTATTTTGTAAAAAAAAACATTCAATGGAATTTGATCTATAATTAGATACTATGGAAATCATTTGATGTATCTATCTTTTTAAAACAAAAACTTGATTAGAAAAATTATGTAAGAAAATAAAATGTATTTTATTCTTATTAAAAAAAATTGCCTTTTATTTGATTTTTAAAAATTATTCTACCATGTTTATAATTTTGCAATTAATATTTATTACTGTGGGTATAATTTGTAGTTATAGTATGTCCAACAAAATAATAGATTATAACTAAACAAAAAATTACTAGAAATGAGGAAAACGTATATATGTTTTTAGAATAAAAATAATAATAATGTGAAGATTTAAATATTGTACTAAATAAGAAAAACATATGCGAGGAAAGAAAGAATATAATGGAAATATATTTATCATTTTCAAAAATAAAAACTTTTAAAATTGTTTTTAATGTTTTAAAGAGTGTTTTTTTGATTTTTTTTTTTTAAAAAACAAATAATTGTTTATTCATTAATTCTCATTCCTCAAAATATAGCAAAAATTTACTTCATATACCTTAATCATATATATATTGGAATAGAATGAAATTGAAATTGAACATCATAATTATCCTTCATCATTGTCTTGGTTATCAGCTAATGTAAAAAAATATATATGAAGATTTTATTTTTAAAAAAATTCTAAGAATTGCCCACTAAACATATATCACTTTCCAGACATTTTTTAAATTGCAGTGTCATTCACTTTAGAATTTTTACAATTTCTTTTCATGATGACTATTCAGCACTTAAAATTTTACTCTAATCATGGTATAAATCAGAAAAACTATTTACATGCAAATATTTATTTATGAAATAAAATTAAAATATTTTTAAATATATATTTTTTCTCTTCAGTAGTTTTGGGGTTAATCTTTACAATCAATTATATATTAGATGAAACCACACAGTGTAAACGGATGTGCATTTTTGACTAAGGTGGGATTTATTGGGAAATCTGAGAATACTATAATGATCTTCATCAATGAAGTTTAAAAGAAAATGAATTTCTCGAGATCTTGCATGATTCTGATAAAAGCTCATATTTTTGGATATAGTGAAGCCATGATATATGTTGTATCAATATACACTATTTCATTTATATGCTATTTAAAAAAAGAAAATGAATAAATAAAAAAATGTAAATAAATAAAAAGTAAAAATATTAAAATTTGTAAAGTTAATAAATTTTACGATATGATACCAGCTGTTTTTTCATCTCTGTGCTACATGCAATCACATTTTTTTTTCCTTCAGCTTATATTAAAAGCTTATAACTCTTCTTTCATATACACTTCAATGCAAACAAATTTTCTTAAAAACTTCTTTATTTTCCTTACAGTTTCGACTGTCAAGCAGTCTTCATCAGAGCTACAATATTTGAATAATATAAATACATAACCATCATTTCACATATGTATAAAAAATACATAACCATCATTTCACATATATATAAAATACACACATATATATATAAAAATATACACATATATTCCCTTCATACATATACATATATAGATCTACATCACCCATAGACATATATATAAATTCCATACCTACATCTATATATACATATGCATATCCAAATATATACCTATACATCTTTTAAACATACATATATATACACAGATACACACATAGACATATATATATAAATCCACATATACATTTATAAATACACATCCATATGTATGCTCAACTTACATATAAATTACATATATATAAAATATACAAAATATATCCGTTACACCATTTTTTTTACATTTACCTTTTAAAACTATTTTATTTTTACCTTTTTTAATTTTTTATTAAAAAATCTTTTTAAATATTATTTTTTAATTAATATTATTTTATAATTTTTCTTTCATCGTTTCTTATTATCTATCTTGTTTAATTATTGTCTAATATATTGAACTGCCCACCTTCTTTACATCCAACTATCGCGACGAATAGAAATGTAAATACCCTACCTTCCTTACTATCCAATCTTTAAAGGTGCTTGGTCCTCAAGCAGAGTGCAAAATATCATTGGCAGCAAACTACCAATAACATAAACAGTCGGCTACTGGACAAATACCAACCAAATAAACACTTTATTTATTTTTAAGGTAAACCCTTTAGGCGCCAGTTAATTACATTCGTAATCAACATGTTTATCTGATCAGCACTAAATCCAGTACCTGAGCCTCCAACTAGCTCATCGAATTGTAACTACCTTTTAAGAAAATAAAACTCCGCCCTCTCTAGTAATCCTATCTCAATAATAATGATAACTTACTGAATGTGAAAACATTAACGTCTTTAAACAACAAATCCTTACTTTTAAAAAACATAGTTTCCCTATTCTTTTAATTTTAATTTAAAGATTTCTTATTAATAACTAAATTTCCCCATTCCCATCTTATTAAAATATTGTTCATCATAAATGTGTGTATTCAAAATATAAACGTAAATAATTAAACGACAGTTTAAGTATTTCCTTTTCTTTAAAAAACAACAACAATCGTTTTGCTTTATAAGTTAAACACACATACTCTTTTCATTTTAAATAAATATTTTAATACATTATATTACTCTTTTCATTTTAAATAAATATTTTAATACATTATATTAAATAAAATATACATGACATATTAGATTTAAATACACACATACGTTCACACAATGTCTTTAAATATAATTAAATATAGAAGCCGATATCGTTTATATTTCCTAAATATTATTTTGTAAAGTTTAAAGTTTTATTTATCACAGTTTATTTTTTTATTTTTTAAAGGAAATCAAGAATGAGAGAATACTAAAATCAAAAGTTACCTAGGATTTGGAAATTCGAAATGACGTACACAGCACAATGTAGTTTCTCTAAAAGTTATTTATGACCGGTTAATGCTAACTTCAAGCAAACCTTTCTTGACTCCATGATATTATATAACTTTTGTGGATTTTTCAGCATTGACACTCCGGTACTTTATTGCTTTACTTGACCATGATTTACCCTCCGAACTATCTGCTGATGTTATTCGCAGTGAGGCTGCAGCCGGTAGACATAACAATTTATATGATTGTTATATCTGTAACTTCAAGAAATATTTTTCAATGTTTTTAAGATATTAGAAATAAATGGATTGTTGAAAGTTTTTAAAACGTCTTAACAATGGAAAACTTTTGTTATCTCAGCGTCTATTGTCTCGTGAAATTACTGTCCTTTACTTCGCTCTGATTGGGCTTCTGTTTTTTTCTTCAAAACTTTTACACACACATTTAATTGTTTTATTATAAAACAAAACAAAATTCTCTTTATTATTTTTTTTTTATTACAAACTAATCAAAATAATATTAAATCATTTTATTTTATAAGATCGATTTTTTTTTCTTCTTAAAAATAAAAAAAATCTTACCCTCTTTAAAAGCGTTTATTATTTATTTTTTTCAGCAAAAAAACTCTCCTACCCTACTCTTTAGTTTTTTAATTTCTTCTTTTAACTTTTATTCCCACTTTATTTTTTAAAAGACGAGATTTATGAGATATTACTGCTATTACATAATACTACCATTCAATAACAATGTACTTCGGTACAATATAATATCTTTTTTACTTTAATATCTCTAATTTTAATTTTTAAAAACTTTTATCTAACAGTTTTATATTGTTTAATAATTTTTCTCAAGGAATAAAAAAAGAACTGTAAATTGTTCTTACATTGTGACCAGAAAGCTTAAAGTTTGAAAAGGTTAAAAGATAATTGGAAATGAGTATACTGCAAATAGGGGTTACTATAAATTCCAATATCGATACAGGCTTAAAACATTAAATGACTAGAAAGGTCATAGTCTGCTGATATTGTGTTTGCTAAAAAGTTATTGAAGAGATAGGATATCACCCAGATCGTATTTAATTGCAATGAAAGTCTGATATTTTGTTTATATTTTTATTTTTTTGAATGAAGGTGGATAAATGAAAGCACACACAATAAATATATAAATGTGTCCTTAATTTTTTTTATATTATAATCTTAATTTATGTAGGAATACTATGCACATAAAAATGTGTCTGCATTATATGTATACGCATGCTGTATATGTGAAATTCAATACACCATATTTATTTTGTTGTATGACAAAACTTGTGCTATTATATGTGATGTATAATGTACACAAGGGAGTTTTGAACAAAATGTGGTATATATCATGAGTCCATTTTGATGGATAATTTATTTTAAGGATTTAAAATACCCACTAAAGTATATTGGTTTAAAAAGGTGCTAGTCTTATAGCCAAAGATGCTGCTCAATGGCGCCGTTTTCGTGCTAAAACACATAAAAATGCCGCTTCCGCGGCCGACACGTTTGAACCCGCGTTTTCTATAATACAACTTTTTAGTTGTGCTACACATTGCAGGCCGCTATGTCGCGTCACACTAAGCATATATGTTGCATTGCAGCAAATAAAATTTGGCGAATTCGCACAGTTTATACAATTGTTACGGCTTGGTGATTGGGTGTGTGTATTTGAAATGGATGGAAATGTAATTTTGATTGAATTTTTTTTAATTTTAAAGTATTGAAATGTTCAGATTTTCTAAAGTAATAATTATCAGACTTTTTACACCGTACTGGATTGAAGTTTTAAGTGGAAAAATGTTGACAAGATATATGTGTAAAGTGAGTTGGAATTAGGTAACGCATCAAGTAACGTACTGTTCGTAACATTCCACAAGACAAACAATATTCTACCGTGTGTTTATTTTTGAAGTAAAAAATAGCGGTAACACAAAAATATCCAGTAAGAAAAGTACAATTCTACACTCTTTTTTTTAAATTTCATAAAAAGCATATATTATAAACATGGTTAATAAGTAAAGAAGACATATATATATATATTTGTTGTTTAAAAAATTTTTACTTTCTATTTTTTCTCCGACTACTGTTTGAAACAGTAAGATTCGTATTCGAATCTTAAGTTTCACCTTTTTCTGTCGTCTCTCACTGGCCGGTCTATCCCCCCCAAATTTAAACTTTTTGGTATCGAATTATGTGTGTAGCAATATTAAAAATGTATAAATATATGTAGAATTCAGCATAAACACGCACACATTTCGATCTCAAATTAAAGGCAATAAATAGAGATAAAATAATATAATTTAGATTTCTTTTAGTTATATAATTTTGTATAATTTTAATCATTTATTTTGGATTATAAAGTTCGTATTTATTGCTTTGTTTAAATTTCGTTTAATAATAATTCTAAAAAAATCTGATGTAATATTTAATTAAAAGTTAAAATAATCTTATGTTCCCTTTTTGTCTTTGAAATTTAAAAGCATCGGTCAGTGATAGATAATAGATTAATTAAAGAAAAATTCCCCAAAATGTAATTAGTAAATGTAAAATGTAAACAATAGAACGGCAGCTTTCTTTAATTAAAAACCAACAAAATGCATTGATTATTCTCAGGGCAGATTAAGTAGAACCTAAAAATATCTTAACAAAAATGTGAGAGATCAAGATAAGAAAAGAGGCCATCTTAGACTTGCTGGAGACATTCACTTAAACTTTAGCTTTGCTCTCGATCGCTGAGAGTCTCCAAAAATATAAAAATAATTTGTTCCTGCCAAGGTATGACCGAGTAAAGTACCTAGATTATTCTCCATCGGGAGATGGCCTATCGGATGCCGAACTTTCCATTGCCCGTCATAAATTCACCATGAAGATCTGCTGCCTGAAATGAATGAGAAAGCTGCTGCTGCTGTGAAAGTAAATGAAATATCTACATACAAGAAAGAATTGCCACTCGTGAACTGTCTGTGTTCAAACTCTAGAGTACTCTAATAACATGCTATAGCTATTCTTCATATTACGTATCTAAATTATAAAATGTAAAAACTATCATTTGTATAACTAAAATTGAATAATTAATTTAATATGTAAATTTCTCTAATAATCTAGCTTACCTCACTATCTTTCTTGGGTGCGTATTTCTCAAATCTACATTCTATCTAAAGTTATTATTTAATTATTGCATGCTCATAATTGTCTCTATTTTCAAAGTTTAAATCTATGATCGCTTGGAACAATGAATACGTGTCAAATTTTCATTAATATTTGCTTTCATAACTAACTTAACTTTCATATAAATCTACACGCATTCAATGCATCATTTATTGTAATGCAGGGGTCTACTACTTCGCAAATGGCTGACGTATTAGTTATAATAATTCCCAATTTATATATGTTTTGTATTTATTAAATCATCATGAATAATTCCAGAAAATTACATTTCTTTGAGAGTCACCAACGTTCTTTAGTAAATGTTGATAATGTAGGGCCGAATTAGAAATCTATTTAAATCTTATCATAATCGTTTATACTTATACATGTGTTACGTTTTAAAGACGCGATGACCCATTCCGCTGTGAAATTTCCGGATTCTTCAGGGTTGAAATTAACCCCAGTCGTCCTACACAAGCGGGCATAATGGGTGCTCCCATAGGATTTGACAATGTCATGGAGCCAGCCGGCAAATTGTGACACGTACCGCTTGTCCCTGGTTATGCTTATGTGACACCTTACTTCGTCGGGCCGAGGCAGAGACCAGCCCGACAGTCTTATAAACTCATTCGCGACATTGCAGTTTCAATATACTCCCATTCCATATCGCCTTTCTAAAGCATACCACGTGTTCCTTTACTTAATTTTATTATTCTATATATCACTCCGCCTCTGCATTATCTTCATAATTCACTCTCAAATAAATGTTTGCCCTTAGTCATAAAATAAATATTTTAATTAAATAAATATATGTCCGCTGCTACTCTTAAATCTTACTTTAGACTCTTGCATTGCAAAGGTATAAATTCCCCAAGGCATGCATTAGAATTTTAGGTAGCTAGATTAAGCCTTCAAATAAGTGAATTCCCTTTGTAAACATTACAGAATCAGAAATACCGCTACTGAGTCCTCAAGATAAAATAATGTCTAAACCAATAAATGTATTCCTTTTGTAAACATTACAGTATCGGAAATACCGCTACTGAAGTCTTCAATGTAAAGTAATGTCTAAATAAATAAATGTATTCTTTAAAATATAATCATGTCGCAAATCCCGCTACTGAAGCTTTGAATCCCTAAAATATTATTAGTAAATGATTTTATTAAAATGTATGAATAAATAATTTTAAACTATACGTCTGCAGTTACGTTTCATTTATTCGATACCCATTCTATATAATATTTCCTCGATTATGTAAATATGAATGTTTCATTAATATTAGTTTGATTATTGGCTAACTCGAGAATAAAATCATGAATCTCTTGCATATCCCTGACCACCGTGCGTAAGGAAATATTTACTAATGTCGCATCAGATGCGTTGTTTCGTGGATTGGATTGTGGAACCGATAAACTATGTTCGAACTCAGTAACACGGGTGGCTTCGCTACCTCGATGGTGCTGCTGTTCTGTATGGTGGTCGAATTCTGCACTATGTTTACGAGTCACACGTTTTCTGACTGTTACATGTTATACTTTGTTGAATATATTTTACGTTTATTGTTATCATTTATTTTATATATGTTAATAAAAAAAAAAATATTTACAAAAAGTACGATTTAGATATTTTTTATTTTAGCATTACAAACAACTGAACCCTAATCCTAAAACTAAACCTAACCCTAACAACTTTTACTTTTTGTTGTCATTCTATTTGTTAAGTAAAAAATAGTGGTAATATCTGTTTCTCTGTAAAAAATAAAAATGTAAAACGAAGACTAAAAAAAGTAAAAAATAGCAGTAACACAATAATATCTGTTTCTCTGTAAAAATTAAAATTTAAAAGGAAGACTAAGAAATTTTACTTTTTATTCCGATTATGAGTTTTTGAACAACAACAAAAAAATCCGTAACCCCACTAAAAAAATATCCAATAGAAAATTGTTTTTTCTAATAAAGCAAAATAAAAAACATGAATCAAATTGTAATTTGTTGATTTTATTTTACATTTATGGTTATCATTTAATTTGTATATGCTAATAAAAAATAATATTTAAAAAAGACGGTTTTGTTTTTATTTTCGCATTACAAAAAACACATCAAAATGATTAAAATTAACGGCCTGGGAATGTTCATATTTTACAGTTTTAGCGTGAAAACGGCGCCATCGAACAGCGACTTTGGTTATAATACTAGCACCAAAAAGAATCTGGATTAATTCATATCTGCTAACTTTATTGCATTGTATGTAAAATGAATGCAATTCTGTATTATTGGGGGGGGGGGGTTGACGAATCTATTTTTACAAATTTTCTGTATTATTTTATTGATGTAAAATTTATTTCTTTAAATAAATTTTTGTGTTAACTAAATATTATTTTAAATACTTGTTAATTTTTAACTTTTCTTATTTAATTGAAAGTGGTTTAATATTAATTTTAGTAATGCAGATTTTATATAATAATCAAATCAGAGTAATTATTGCTGGTTGAAAATTTAGGTTTATTTTATATTATTTTCAGTTTATTCTTAGCATATGCTTTTAAGAGCAGTTTTTTTTTTTTTGCTCTACAAAAACAATAGCCAGAAAACTTCATGAGCATATATTTATAAAGTACTATCATTAATTGTTTAAATTTACAATAGAGAGCTTTGAAGTAGAATGAAGAAAACTGTTTTTGGAAGTATGCTAATTTTTGTCTTCCTCATTTTTTTCAACAATGTGAATTATCAAGTTTTTGGTTAATCAAAAACCTTATATGCTATGTATGCGTGGTTTTTAATCAACATATAGATAATATTCTGCAGATTCTTAATGGAAAATAGAAACGTGGCATTTACAATTTGGTTTTTTATAGCAATTTTGTGAAATGAAGAAAATATGTTTGTTAATACAGAAGACTAGCAATAAATAACATGAATTTAGATATATATAATTACAGTTTTTATCTTTATTATATATTTTTAATATGATTATCTTTATGCAAAATTATTTTTATTGAAATAATTACTTTTATTAGCTATATTTTTAAAAATTAGTTTGTAAACAAAATAGGTCGAATAACAAAATAAATAATATATTTTGCTTCTAATGTGTCTGTATATATCTATATATGCGCATGTTAGTAAACTGATAAAATACCATTTGATTTTCTTCTTTATAAATGTTACTATTAACATAAATATTTGAAAAAGAATTATATTAAAAAGAATATTTATTTTTTTAAGGGGGGGGGGACCCCTTCTAAATAAAATTTTTTTATTTAGGCCGTGGATTCTTCAGGTTATTTGAACTTTTGTAAATAGATATAGATTAATTTTTAAACATTAAAAATATTTATATATATAAAAAAAAGGATTCAAGAGGATTTGAGCCAATCCTCATATATAAATATACATAAATTAAATGTATTAATCGCTAGCAGATGATCTAATAATAATGTGAAAGGCTAAAACCTTCGACAGAAGCGCCTTAAAATGCTTCATGTGACAGCCAGTCAGATGTAAATAATGACTGCACGTGGAACTCTCAATTCAAGAATACAAGCCAGAACACAAAAAAGATGGGTCCGCTAAAACCTTCGGCAGAAGCGCTTTAAAATGCTTATGTGACAGCCAGTCAGATGTCACATAAGCATTTTAAGGCGCTTCTGTCGAAGGTTTTAGCCTTTCATGTTATTATATAATTATATGAAATTTCTACTATATGTGTCTTTGACAGAATAGCTCAGTTGGTTTGCCTTAACCTTTTCGCTTGCAAGCAGCCATATTAAATATTTAAAAAATTATGCTAAACACATTTTAAAAAAGACATAATATATATTGTTTTAAAGATCAAACACCAACGAATGTAATTAAACTGAAAAAAATATAGTCATTGATATTCATAGTAATAAAAAAAAGATATAAGTTAATATTTCTAATAATTATTTTCATATTATGTCATAAATTCTAAATTATGCATACTACTTAGACTTATATTTTTGTTAATAGGTTTGTTGGATTCATCATAAAATTTCTAAAAAATTAGTATATAATAACACCTAAGATAATCCGTCACTTGAAAACTTCATAGAATAAAGGCATTAGTATCTTTCATTTTTCTCTGTAGCCCTTCAAAATGTATTTCCATAAAGGGGTTGCAATGTATATGTCATCCCTAATAACATCCCTTATAACAAATAGTTAACATTGATCAATAATTAATATAATTTGAATATTCCCAAAAAAATGGTCAAATTTCAAAACAAAACTTGTTCATAATGTTGTCTTTGCAATGTAATATATTAAAAATAATAATTCAATAAAAAATTATTTAATAAGAACTTTTATAACAATATATTTAATTTCACCAACCCGGATTTCGCCCTTATACTGGAGCCTTATCAAGATGTAAATACATTACAATTTTTCCTTTTCTACAGCAACTCCACCTACATGCTTCATTTTACGTTACAATATCAAAGATAAAACATAAAACAAATCTTCTTCCTATTCATCATATACATAAATAATTATACACACTATTTACACACAAATGTGATCTAAATCATAATCATACATTTACATTATACTATCACTCATTTATACCTTAATATCATTCATAAATTTCCCAAACCTTCTCTTTTTACATACCTATATAACTATACTTAATATTTTAAACCTAACATAATTAGAATGATAATCATCTATATAAATATATACACATAATTTACTTATAATTATATCCAACTTAAATTTAATCTCCCATCTATCTAACAACACTCATTTTCCAGCCAACCTTACAGGACCTTTAACCATATTTATACATTTTTCAAAATTCTTCTGTATATACAAAGTTTTACAACATATCCTGAATGTTTTTTTCACAACTCATTCTATGACCAGTATTCAAAAAATGCACATAAATCTCTGATCTCATATCCTTCCTCCTAATTGCCCTTTCATGTTCTTTACCCCTTTCTAATGCAGTCTTCTCTGTCTGACCAATATATATCATGCTACAAATTTCACAAATAATCTTATACACCAACCCTGCCCTATCATTCTCATTATTATTTTTTATATTACATATCCATTTCCCTAATGATCCACTGTTTTTCCATCCTATTTTAATATTACCCGGTAATTCTTCCCTTACTAACTCTTTATATACTCCATGAAAATATGTAACTGAAATCCATTTATTATTTACAGTTAATTTCTTATTATTATAATATCTACTATCTTCACCTTTATTTTTAAAAAATTTGCTTATATCTTTCTTTTTATATCCCATACTAATATAATCATTTTCAACCTCCAACTTTTGTATTAATGCTACATCCTTATCTAATGTTAACCTATCATTTTTCTCTCTAAACCCTTTCATTACTGTTATTTTTTGAGATCATGGTTGATATGAACTTGGATCTATTATACGTCTTTTATCTTTCTCCTTAATATAATGTCTTATAACAGTCTCACCTGTCACACCCTTCCTCATAAAAATATTAAATATTTTAACCCTTCCTCTCCATTTTCCATCGTAAATCTGATACCATATTCATTCCATTATCATTCATTTCATTAAATGCATTATTAATACTTCTACTATTTTCCATTATAAGCATATCGTCAACCTATCTGTGATATTGTATAATTTCTTTCATCCTTATATATTTATCAATTACTCTTCCCTCAATATAATCAATCATAACAGACAATAAAACCCCACTAATGGAACAACCCATAACCCATCCTTTAGTTATCTTCCAAAACTCATTTTTATATTTAAAGTACAGTGTTTTACCTATCAACAATAAAGCCTCATTAATAATACACATCCATTTCTTCGACATACCACCATAAGTCTTTATTCTTTCCATAACTACTTTTATGCTTTCCTCTCTAGGTATACTTTGATACATCTTTTCAATATCAAACAATACAATATTTTCCATTCCTATTTAATTTCACATTCTTTAGTTTATTTATAATTTCCTCCGAGCTTTTAATGCAATATTTCCCAAAACCCACACCATTTATAATTGTTTTACATACTATATCATACAAGCCTTTAAGAACATAATTTCTTAAAATCCAATATTGCTCTTACTGGCATATCATCTTTTTGGGTCTTAACTTTCCCAAACATACTAGGATGTTCAATTATCGTAGGATATAAACGGCTATATACTTTTTCATTAATTAACTGTTTTACCCTCATATTAGTCAATAATATTTTATATTTTGTTTTAATTTCATTATTTAGATCCTTATTCATTTTCAAATATTCTTGTTTTTCCATATCTTTTTTAATCTTCTGCTCATATTCATTTTCATTCAAAATCACGAACCTTGGTCTCTTATCCTCAGTCGTCACAACCAATCTCTCTTGTTTTATTTTATCCTTAATTTTCCTAATAACTAATTTTTCCTTCCATTCTTTCTTATTTCATTTATCCTTTTTATTAATTGCACCATTAATCCTTGATTGTATTTCCATCTTCGTTTTACTATTAATATTCGCAGACTCTGCACTCACCACCGTTGCCTTCCATATGTTTTTATTCATAAACAGTATATATTTAATACCTTTATTTAATATTTCTGACTCCTCATTTGTGAAATCGACACCACATACATTTATGTAACCGTATTTTTCTTTACTCATATTATTACGTTTTAAAACATCAATATTGTTCCTTACTAGTCTTTTACAATTTAACCATTTCCACTTATTTTCATATTTCTTATATAATCTATTTTTTAATGTACTATTATTTTCCAATATAGCTTGATTAATATATTCCCATAATTCCTTATTTATATTTAATTTTAAAACATTTTTCATTCTCTTATATTTCCTAATATTCCAGTCAATTTCAATATATTTTTCCTTCAAAAACCATTCCAACACAACTCTTTGAATTCTTCTATATAAACTTATATTGTTATTAATTTTTATATTACTAATTCGAAATCTACACAATGTTGGCATAACTCCATTTTTTTTTCAATTACTTAAAAACGATATTTGATGTTTTAATTCCTCAATTCTTCTTTGTATATTCCATATTTTCTTAAATCTTACAAAATTAACGCAATCCAACTCTTCATACAAAAACATCCACATGTTATTACTAAAAGTCTTTTTCTCCATGATCAAATAAATCTAAATACTTTCATTAATCAATACTATTGCATTACAATTTTCCTATATCAGTCACCACTTAAAATAATGTAGAATAAACGTTTATAATAGGATTTTCGGTACTTATAACGTAATCGGGCTTGGCCACTTGATGGCGTTCTGGCTCGCCAAAACACCTAACAAATGTCGTTTACAAGGCCTGACTTACGGCTATAGAAAACATCTATGTTTGTCTTAGCCATTAGAAGGCCATTTATGATGCGTAACGCAGAAATAATACAGCCTATTTCTGCTTCGCGACAGTTATTGTGAATCCACATACTTATCTTTCGTTTACAGTTTGATATATATGTGTGTTTAGTTGGATTAGTCAAATTTTTACAATATACGTTACACAATATTTGTATTTATAATTTATTTAATAAACATGAATTTATAGTAATTTTCTAAATGGCCACACCCTTGTTTAGAGAATGTGTAAGGTGTAAAAGCTTGCCGAGGATAGGTAAAAAAGAATTTGGCCGATATCGCATGCGAAATCTCGTTTTCACGTGAAATACCACGTAGTTGATAAAATGGATGGCAATAAACTTTTTCCACAGTTGCCGTTAACAGAAGCCGAGTATTTCTGCTGTCCAATAAAAATATACACGATTTTTTGTAAATTTCATAGAAAGCACATATTATAAACATGCTTAATAAGTAAATAAGACATTTATATGTGTTTGTTGTTGTTTAAAAAAGTTTGAGTTTTTTTCTTTTGTCCGACTACGTTTACGATTTTGATATATTTTATTTTACCATTATAAACAACAGAAAACTAACCCTAAACCTAACCCTACACAGTTGTTATGTAGAAAGCAATAATTAAGCGAAAGACATCGCTAAATAGACATCGCAGAATAGCAGCTTTGTCCAAAAACAGCGATTTAAAAATAAAAATAAAAAAAGGTTGTCATTTACTAAATACAAAATTAAAGTTAAACAACTTTTTTAATAAAAAGGCATGAAAAAAAAGTTATAGCAATCAATAAATTAATAACAAAAAAAAAAAACCGATTCGATTTAAAAATATAACGCGGCCCCGAACATTGTATTGTATTGTTTTTGACTGCCAACAACGCCATCAAGTGGCCAAGCCCGATTACGTTATAATTACCGGATTTTCTTATTAAAATTAAAAGTATATTTAACAACGTTCACAATAGGATTTCCTTAATCAAAACAAATAAATAAATATATACCTGTCATAGAATAATTCTTGCTGTAGAATAACATTCATAATTATTGTCATTATTAATATAAAATTATATTCACAAGCCTTAGAATAGTCCTTGCTGCAGAATAACGTTCATAATTATTGTCGTTTGAATATTATAATGAAGAACTTCAATACAGTTTGTAATTTATTAAAAAGTTCTAAAATAGTTGCTATATACAAAATAAAATAATAAAATAAAATAAAAAGTCAATGAAATATTAAATTTATTATAGTGTTAAGCTTGAGGTACACAAGTTAATAGTTTAGCGTCAGGGCTCATATTGCTTCATGCTACTATGACCATAAATTTAGTAATAGCTTCATCAACTACCTCTGCTCTTTGCATTTGATATGCAGCTTTGAAATTTACATTGCAGTAGTGTATAATCGATCTAAGTTTATATACTGTCAAAATCTTTACTATTAGCGTTTGCGTATTTTTATTATTATTAAAATGCAGACAAAACATTATAGAAAAATCTAAATCGGGTCATATTTGCAAAATATGTTTATAATATGTTTAATAATAATTAAAAATAAAATAATAATTAAAATGTAGAAAAATAAGTACTTACCCTTAGGCCCCATAACGTTGTCTTCAAAATACATCAATAAAAAGTTTTATTTTTACTGATGTATTTTTTGCATTGAATGCTATTTCAGTAACTCAAAAAAATTTAATCTACTTGCTCACAAAAATTATCATAAAATTTTTATTTTTTATCATAGAAAAATAAAATGTACATTTCTGGTAACTAGAGACAAAGATGGAAGCGAAAATGTAAAAAGTGCATGCGTAGCCTGCATAGATTTCCATTATTCTTAACCTCGACTCGGATGTTTATAATTTGAAAATCGTTATCCTCATTATGCGGGTGTAAACACAAATTTGTTAAATTTAATATTCAAGCATCTAAAGATGTGACTGTCATTGGTCAGGCCAGCAACACGTGAAGAAGATTGGAGAATAATACTAATCAAAATGTTGTGTCATTATTAACCTGTGTTGTCTATTTGTGTGCTATTACTAACAAGTTGATTGTATTTGAAAAAGTTTAAATAAAATTTTAAAATTTTTTATAAATTCACTATTTACTGATAGATAATGGAAATAGTTCATTATATTTTCACATCTTATATATTATCATCATAAACCTTCAGGCAAATACTAAATACATGATATGGAACCTAGGCTATGTTGAAGTTTAGACATTATGAAAAATTATCTCTAAAATTGGTTAAAGTAGAAAATCACTTAACTTTCTTATGCAAATATAAATTGGAAAGGATTATTCCAAAGGGTTTGCAATTAAAACCTATTTCCTCCAAGAGAACCGAAAAGATTATTCAGAGAGCAAATGAGGCCTTATAGAGAGAGAGAATAAATGTTAAATGGTTTTCCAAGTATTAAACTTTGTGTTCTATTAGAAATGTGGAATGTTTTTAAAAAATAAACTTGCATATGATTTCTCAGGAATTTGTCAAGCAGTGAAAAGATCATATTGTAAATTACATGGAAGGATAAAAGAACGTTTGAAGAAGAAACTAGTAAATCTACATGGGCAAATCAAAAATCAGACTGCAACTAGCAATGTATCAGCTTCATCAGTGAAAAATCTTAGTTCAAAACATTTTGCTGATGCTGAATTATCTGTTCTTAGAAAAGGTTTGAACTTCACCATTATACTATCTATTGTCCCACTATTGGATATAATAGCAGCCACTGAAGAATTACCCAAAAATTTCCTCTGGCAGAAGTAGCAGAATTACACTGAAAAATTGCATATGCATTTAAGACATTGATTATTAGAAATTATGACTATTAATTCCAAACGATTATTCTACATTATATATATATATAATAGTTTTAATTCAATTTGTATTAACACATTTATATAAAATTAAACTTCTTTAAATTAGTCAAAATATCAGTCATGATATTAAATTCAGAAAATATTTACGACTTTATCTCTATTTAAACCTAAATATAAAAGTAATATTTTAAATGAAATTCATTTCTTATTAAATTTTTGAAATTCTCTTTTCACTTTTTTTATTTGTTTACACAATATGTGTCATGCAATTAGAGGGATTTGAACCCAGGATATAAGAAACATTCAGTTTAAGCAAATTAAATACTGCCTTAGAATTACAGTATATGTTAGTAAAATTATATATTGGCTAACAGTTTTAGGATTGTATAGAAATTCTCTCTAAAGAAAAAGGGGATCATGAATAGAAATAGGTTGTGTACTACTACGCTATGAGATTAAGTGTATTTTAACAATATTTATTTATTTGAAATTATATTTTCACTTTTAATAGATAAAAATATAATAAAATATTTTCATTTGAAATAATATACCATAACAGGTACTGTTATATTAGATCATGTTGATGGTGTTGTTGCTATGCAAAAACACATAAATATAATGTTACCAGGCCCACCCCATTATTTGTGAAAGAATAATAATCATACGGGTAACATACACTTGGGTCTCGTTTTATGCGGTAGATAGGTTCCACAGAAAATCCGCATTAAAAAAAATCGCACAAAAATAGACTTAACTTACCTTGAAAAATGGGGGATAGGGTCTGTATTTTTCAGAATTCACATAAAAGTAAAGCAACACTGAAAAATTACTTTAAAATTCGCATTAAAAAAATAAGCAAATAAAGTATGACTAATAAAAAATTTCAAATATTTGAAAAAAATTAATACAAAACAAACTTTTTTTATTAACTACAGTATTTAATTTTAATCATTACCACTAGCGTTCGTTTGTAAACTTGTAAGAAATCAGATGTGATGTGATGTATTGTGGCTGCTCCTTAAACGAAGTCAAGAATCTCTCAGCAGTTATGCCCAGAGAAACCTGTTAGCCACTTTATTTTTATTCGTGATGTGATGTACAACTAGCACCACTTTCAGTCTTTTGCTATGTTAATGGTTTTCTGTTTCTATATTAAAAAATGAGATCAAAATCAAAACAAAAAGATTATACATTATCATTAGAAAGATTATTTTCAGTTTATAAAATCTTTGTTTTTTATTTTAAAAATTTAAAAGATTGTTTATTTCTGTTGTATATAACAAAATACGGTTTAAAAGTTTAAATTTTTTGAATATTTATTGCGATATTTTTATATGTAAGTATAAATCTATTATCATTATTTACTCATTAGTATAAATAGGTTATTTGCATAGAAGCTAAAATTCTAAATACAGTTTCAGGCCATATTCATGTTAGCTGCTAATATAACGTTATATTTTTTGAGAAAAAAAAAGTATTTCAAGTCAAAATAAGGTGTTAATAATTTAAATTTCTTGATATCTAATAAATATAGTGAAATATGAAAGATATTAAGAAGAAACATGAATCACATAACTTCAAAATAGCATTAAAATAATCAGCATAAAACGAGACCCAGGTCTAATTCATTTATCTCCTTAATAAATTTACTGAAACAATTTTATCATAAACATACATTATTGCAAATATTCTATTATTACAGAATTCCCATAGTACGGCAGCACTGGCTGCCACTCCCACTCTGGGGGGTGGGGTGAACTTTACAAAGTCTACTAGCATTGTTTCAGAGATAACTATCTATATTATGGTGGGAAAATGCAGATAATGCTTTAATTACTCAACTGTCTTACTTTTTGGGGTCATTTTTGAAAAGGAAAAGTATTTATTTATTTATTTATTTATTACAATAGCTATCTTTGAAAGTATATGGATCAATAATACATATAAAACATCAATTAAGATTTATTTTTTTTGCCAAAAAAATTAAAATTAAACTGGTAGCAAACTTTCATTATTGATTATTTTTGAACCTGTAGAAAAATACCTATGAAATATTTATTTAAAGATAATATTACTAGCTGTATCAGGAATACCATTGTAGATTTTCATAAATTTTATTCTGCAATTTCAATTGTATAAATGCACAGTTCACATACAGTGTACAACAGAATGTATAATAGCCATACCTATAAATTTTGATTATTGAATCCATTTCCTGTTTGTATTATTGTAATATTTTTTGGGGAATTATAATATTCTGAAGACAGGAATAGGAATCCACCATATACATAAGAAGAGGCTGTTGACTTTCTGTGACTAAAATAATCAATAATGCCTGTTGTTATCTATCAGTTTTCATTGTTAAGGATGTACTAACTTGAAAATTTAGTTTTAAATTGATTAATTTATATTTAGTAACATTATACTAGATAAATATCTTAAATGTTAAATATTACTTTATTTGTAGTTACTTTACTTTCACTTTTAAATTAGAAGTTTATTAACTATTTCAAATAAATTTTAATATATTATAGTTTTAATTGGAAATTTATTGTATTAATATAGAATAATTTCAATCTTAATATGTGAAAGCATGCTTATATATATTTTAATGATTATCATGTTTATTCTTGTTTAAAATCAGTAATTAGGAAGTTCTAAAGCTTTTAATTTATATAATGTGTATATAATTTATTTAAAATTAAGATTTTATCTTTATTCATAAGGTAGTGACATTTTATATTTGAACTTTCAGCTAGCGATATGCAGTGCGTTCTATTTCTTATATATTTACATAAATTAAACGTTTGTTTATGAGCAATTTTAAAATCATTGCTAATTTAAATTCCATGCTCTTTTTTTCAATAAGGGTGTATTTCAATATATTTAATAACATTGCAGCAAATGATCAAGATGTAACTTCTTCATTATGCTTCTTAAACTATCTATTATTGTGAAAACCAATACATAATATAAATTTAGATAATATAACAATGTTAAATGCTATGATGTGTACATTTTATTGATAGTAGATTATTCCCATTTTTGAAATTGATATAAACTTGTAATTCTTCAAAGATAATGATGTTTAAATAACACATTTAATATATAAAATAAGATAGCTACGGATCTAAAAGGATTATTGAAAAATAAATACAAAATTATTGTAAAAATATCCATGTAAAAAATGTGTTGATATATACCACATAAAATAGAAAAGTGTTGGCAGATGACTGTTAAAATTCAAAACTTAATAATTGTATCAATAATTATATGGAAAACTCCATTGAGTTAATAAATATGTGAAAATATAAAGGAGAATACAGTGTATTATGACATAGTAGTTGCAAGATATCAGTAACTAGTTTAAGGAACAAAGGATTTTGGATTTGGAAAACTATTAATAATTCAAATTAAAATTCTAAATATTGCATATCATTAGAATTAAATATTTTAAAAAGAAAAATACGTACTTTTTTTTTTTTTTAATTTATATAAATAATTTAAATTATTGATATTTTTAGATTGTAAAAGAACTTTTTATATACTTTCAATTTAGCGGAACGGAAGCCACCATATTTTAATATGAATGCTATGAGTGCCTTGTACCACATAGCACAGAATGACTCTCCAACACTTGGAACAGGAGACTGGTAAGTTTTATTGTTAAATATATGTATATCTATTTACTTATTTGTCCAAGGATAAGAATGGTTTATTTTAAAGCTAAATGTTTGGTTAAAATTAAAAGAAAAAAGTCTCAATCTGGCTGGTCGTTTGGAACTTGTTTTCTGCCTACCATGTTACTTGATCTTATCAATTTATCATACATCATTGTACTTTAAAAAATAAAGTAAAATGGTTTATATTGATTTTTTTTTCCCAAAAATAATTTATGAAGTTAAAATTATAATACACCTGGGTCTTATTTTATTCGGATTATTTTAATGAGATTTTGTTGATTTTATAAACTGAAAATAATTTTTCTAATGATAATGTATAATTTGTTTGTTTTGATTGCGATCTCATTTTTTTAAATATAGAAACAGAAAACCATTAACTCAGCACAAGACTGAAAGTGGCACTAGTTGTACAACACGTCACGAATCTGATTTCTTACTAGTTCACAAACGAACGCATATTGTCAAATAGCGGTAATGATTAAAATATGTATGAAAAAATGTAAAATTAAATACTGTAGTAATAAAAAAAGTTTGACTTGTATTAATTTTTTTCAAATATTTGAAATTTTTTATTAGTCATACTGGTTGTGTTCTGATCCTTTGTGTCAGCTGCGGGGTGGCGCTATTTCTAGTTTAATTTCTAGAAATATGCCATTTCCTCGGCCACACCCAAGCCTTTAAGCATTCTTTCTACAATAAATCCTAGAAAAATTGTTAACTCGGAGTTAAGTCTTCTTTCTACGCTAAAATGGAGAAAGAGTGTTATCTCAGAGTTAATCCTTCTTTCTATGATAAAACCTAAAAAGAGTGTTAACTCGGCTTAAGCAGCTAACGGTGTGGCTTTTTCCTATGCTAAAAGCAGAGGAAAATACCATAGTTGTTTGTGTCACGCACTACATCGTAATGCTGTGTTATATATTTTATGTAACAATATTGTACGAGGGTGTATTAAGTTCATCGTGTCAAAATTATTTAAATTTTCATTGGGGCATTTTTAAATGTGAATTGATGTACTGTTACCTTTTAACAATTTTAACAGTGTCGTGATTGTTCCTCATAAAGCTGTAAGCCTCCTAAATTCTTGATTAGGGTGGGGTAGCTGAATTTTTTTGACAATCACGCCTTGTCACGTTTTAGCGAGAAATTTTTCGAGACCAAGAATATGGCTAATTCGAACACAGTAAACTTGAAAAGATGGGAATCTCCAGACACGGTAGCCGGCGCTGGAACATTTCTACACCAGAAAATCATCCTGCTGAAAGAAAGGATATGATTATGCAGCAAATATATGCAGACTTGAGGTCCATAAACATCTTTTGACTTTCATTTGTAAGTCTTGTTGTTGCCGACGGAAATGTTCACTTCGTAAAGGGCAGCTTGTTTGAGGGATTCCAAATGGACTTCGTCAAATGTAAAATAAAATTAACTTAAATTTTTATTTAAACCTACATCCCTTTTAATAATTGTTGTCGGCAATCAAATGTAAAATAAAAGTAACTAAAATTTTTATTTAAACATACCCCAAAAAACCCCTTCTCCCATTAATTGTTGTCGGCAATCAAATGTAAAATAAAAGTAACGTAAATTATTATTTAATCGTACAGAAAAAAAAAACGCCTCCCACTAATTGTTGTCGGCAATCAAATGTAAACCAATAAAAGTAAGACCATAAATTATTATTTAAAGATAACCCAAATTACTATTTGAATATACACCAAAAAAGACCCGCTCTTGTCAATAAAAATTAAAGAAACAACTATTATTGTCCCATTGTCAAAAATATTATATGGGAAACCAAAATAATTTATAAACGAAAAAAAGAAAATAAAATTGTTTGTCAATCAAATGTAACCAATAAAAGTAACTTAAATTTTTATTTAAACATACACACGAAAAAAAAACCCCTTCTCCCAATAATTGTTGTCGGCAATCAAATATAAAATAAAAGTAACATAAATTATTATTTAATCATACACAAAAACACCCCTCCCACTAATTGTTGTCGGCTATCAAATGTAAACCAATAATAGTAAGGAAAATTATTTTTTAATTATAACCCAAATTACTATTTGAACATACACCAAAAAAGACCCTCTTGTCAATAAAAATTAAAGAAACAACTATTATTGTCCCATTGTCAAAAATATTATTTGGGAAACCAAAATAATTTATAAATGAAAGAAAGTAAAATCGATTGTCAATCAAATGTAAAATAAAAGTAACTTAAATTTTTATTTAAAGATACACAAAAAAACCCTTACTCCCAATAATTGTTGTTGGCAATCAAATGTAAAATAAAAGTAACGTAAATTATTATTTAATCGTAACCCAAAAACATCCCTCCCACTAATTGTTGTCAATCAAATGTACACCACTAAAAGTAATGTAAACTATTATTTAAACATACACCTCTTCTCCCAATAATTGTTGTCGACAATCATACACATAAAAAAACACCCCTCCCATTAATTATTGTCAATCAAATGTAAACCAATAAAAGTAAGGTAAATTATTATTTAAACATAACCCAAATTACTATTTGAACGTACACCAAAAAACACCCTCTTGACAATAAAAATTAAAGAAATAACTATTATTGCCCCATTGTCAAAAATATTATTTGTGGAACCAAAATAATTTATAAACGAAAGAAAGTCAAATTGATTGTCAATCAAATGTAACCAGTAAAAGTAACTTAAATATTTATTTAAACATACACACACACAAAAAAAAAAAACACTTCTCCCAATAATTGTCGGCAATTAAATGTAAAAATAAAAGGTAAATTATTATTTAATCATACACAAAAACACCTTTCCCACTAATTGTTGTCAATCAAATGTAAACCAATAAAAGTAACATAAATTATTATTAAAAGATACATTAAAAAAAACCCATTCTCTCTTTAATTTTGTGAATCAAATTTTAAAAAACAATAGTACTATTTAAAAAATACAAATTACTATTTGAACATACACCTAAAGAGACCCTCTTGTCAATAAAAATTAAAAAACAACTATTATTATCCCATTGTCAAAAATATTTGGAAAAAATAATTTAGAAACGAAGAAAGTAAAATTTGTAAACAAAAAAAAAAAAGTCAATATTAATAGAGAATCGCTAGCCCGAGAACATTATATTAATGTGTTTTGGGTTAGAAATAGCGCCATCCTGCGGCTGACACGATGGATCAGATCACAACCGTCATACTTTATTTCCTTATGCTTTGCATACTGTTTTGTTTCCCTTGCCCTGTTTTTTCATTCTGCAGCTCACAGTACTGCTATGAATATGAGGCAAAAGACCTTGAAAGCGCTTAGCGTAGAATAATTTCTGTGTATCGTTATAGCTTCTCATTCAAGTGTGGCATACGCTTTGTTAATTTTGTAGATTATATTTTTAATGCGAATTTAAAGTAATTTTTCCTTGTTGCTTTGCTTTTATGCTGATTGCTGAAAATTACAAAACCTATCCCCATTTTTCAAGGTAAGTTACGTTTATTTTTGTGCACGTTTTCTGAGGAACCTATCTACCGCATAAAACGAGACCCAGGTGTATATATTTTTTTAGAAGTTAGTTCTAGTATATAATTATTAAAAATTGAAAATGTCTAATGTATTAAATAAATATAGTTTAGCTATATCTAAAAGTCTCATCAAATTTTGATACTGTTTTTTAACCATGCTTTCATGATAATGCAAAAACAGAAGCATGTCACTATAATGTGAAGAAAATTGATATTTAAATTTCTGATGGATATCATGCTGAATTTTAATTGAAATAAGAGTAAAATCCTAATAAAATATCTCTACTTTAGTAATAATAAATAAGCAGTTTATTTTCATATATATTTTTCTTTGAGAAGGTAAATGTTTGGACTCTGCTTTCCATTTGTAAAAGGTTACCAGAGATATAAAATATTGTCCTCGAAATTATTTTCTTCCAACTTTCATTTATGAAAAATAAGACATTGAAAGGATATACCATGGGATTGGGAGAAGAAAAGGATATTGTTTGATACAATTAAAACTTTTATTTCTAGAATTTAGGTTTAAACTCCACCATAACTTCAAGTTATCTATGCTAATTAATCATACGCAAGACAATATTAATTTATATTTGCTTTTTGTTTCCTTAAAAAATCTAATAAATAATGGAATTATAATTGTTGAAAAGAAAATCTGCTTACCATTTTCTTGAATTATATGCATTTCAAAATATCACTTAATTTTTGTCAAATCTCTGCACTAATAATTCATGTAGAATCTCATTAATTCATTGAGTTTTGCCAAACTTCATTTTAAAAAATTTTTCATTAATGCATATCATCTCCATGCCAATTTTTTTTTTTTAGCTATGTACAGTTGCAGTGTTCATCAATTTCAATCACCTGTGTAAATTGTTAAGTTTTCTCTCTTTTTCTATATATATATATTAAAACAAAATAAATGTCCGCTAATATTAATAATACAATAACAAAACTTAAGTATATTCCAAATAACGGCAAATGATTTATAATATAACATAAATAAGAAACATCATAGAGAAATATTTTCGATTATATTCATAATTATTATCAACTTGATTTATTTTTCAAAATGGAATATCTACTACTTACCGGAAACACATGTCGATTTAAATAATTCATTAATCTTAACATTTGCTGACTGTCTATTTATTATCGTATTTTTATATCTACTAATGAAAATTGCTTCCTTAATTTTTCTTTTTTCATTATCTTTCTCTTGACCTAAAATATTCTATCTTTTTTATATCAAAATCATATTTAAAATTACAATTCCTATCATGATCATAAAAACAGATTCAGTATATAACTTCACTTCATTATTTTCATCATTATATATCTTTATATAATTATATATCATTATATAAAACTTTTATACAACAATTTATGCTCTTGAATTCTCTTCTGCATATTATACCTAGACTCCCCCACATATGATTAGTTACACCCACAAAAAATTCTATAAATTATATTAATCAAATTATTTCTTTCTAACTTATCGTTTGAATTATTAATTATTCTATTTAAATTACCCGATCCATAAAATGAAACATTATATATTCCATTATAAATTTTTTTCAAAAATTACATTTGACTATTATTATAAAAAGGCAAAGAAATCCATTTGTTACTTTCAATTTTTTCATCACCCACATTTCTATTAATTTTCTTATTAAATTGACAAATTACCTGATAAATTTATTTTATATTATAACCCACACATAATAATTCATTTACATAATTCTCAATATTTTTCTTTTTATCACACAAATATTTACACAAAATATTATTTCTATGTAAAAAAGCTCTAAAACCAACCATTTTATAATTATGTGGCACTTTAGATAAATATGGTATACACCTGGGTCTCGATTTATGCGGTAGATAGGTTCCACAGAAAACCCGCATTAAAAAAAATCACACAAAAATAGACTTAATTTACCTTGAAAAATAGGGGATAGGTGCTGTAATTTTCAGAATTAGCAAGGAAAAATTACTTTAAAATTCACATTAAAAAAATAAGCAAATAAAGTATGACTAATAAAAAATTTCAAATATTTGAAAAAAATTAATACAAGACAAACTTTTTTTACTTTTTTTATTACTACAGTATTACTTATATAATTTAATTTTACATTTTTCATACATATTTTAATCATTACCGCTAGCGTTCGTTTGTAAACTGGTAAGAAATCAGATTTGGTGTGATGTGATATATTGTGGCTTCTCCTTTAACGAAGTCAAGAATCTCTCAGCAATTATGCCCAGAGACACCTGTTAGCCATTTTATTTTTATTCGTGATGTGATGTGCAACTAGCGCCATTTTCAGTCGTGTGCTGCGTTAATGGTTTTCTGTTTCTATAATAAAAAAATGAGATTGCAATCAAAACAAAAAGATTATCAATAGAACGATTATTTTCAGTTTATAAAATCTTCGTTTTTTATTTTAAAAATCTAAAAGATTATTTATTTCTGTTATATATAACAAAATACATTTTAAAAGTTTAAATTTTTTGAATATTTATTGCGATATTTTTATATGTATGTATAAATCTATTAATATTATTTACTCATTAGTATAAATAGGTTATTTACATAGAAGCTAAGTTCTAAATACAGCTTCAGGCCATATTCATGTTAGCTGCTAATCTAACATTATATTTTTGAAAAAAAAAAGTATTTCAAGTCAAAATAAGTTATTAATAATTTAAATTTTTTCATATCTAATAAATATAGTGAAATATGAAAGCTATTAAGAAGAAACATGAATTGCATAACTTCAAAATCGCATTATAATAATCTGCATAAAACAAGACCCAGGTGTATACCCTCTCGTTTCATTAGGTTTAACAACAATTTATAGTCAATAATGTTATTGTTCTTTGAAATCATCAAATCCAAATATTTAATACTATTATTATATTCTTTCTCCATAATCCATTTAAGATCTTTTAATTCATTAAATTCATCAAAAATCTGATCAATCATTTCTGAAGAAGCACATACAAAAACATCATCTACATATCTCGTATATATCTTAATATCTCCCACAAATATAAGCTTGCTTACAATTTTTTCTTCATAATAAGAATAATAATTTTCATAATAATATAAAAAAAATTTATCAGGTAATTTGTCAATTTAGTAAGAAAATTAATAGAAATGTGGGTGATGAAAAAATTGAAAGTAACAGGTGGATTTCTTTGCCTTTTTATAATAATAGTCAAGTGAAATTTATGATAAAAGTTTATAATGGAATGTATAATGTTTCATTTTATGGATAGGGTAATTTAAATAGAATAATTAATAATTCAAAAGTTAAGTTAGAAATAAATAATTTGAGTAATGTAATTTATAGAATTTTTTGTGGGTGTAACTTATTATATGTGGGGGAGTCTAGGTGTAATATGGAGAAGATAATTAAAGAGCATAAATTGTTGTATAAAAGAGTTTTGAAAAATGTTCAGATATATAGTGATAAAAATAATGAAGTGAAATTATATACTGAATCTGTTTTTTATGGTCATGATAGGAATTGCAATTTTAAATTTGATTTTGATATAGAAAAGATAGAAATTTTAGGTCAAGAGAGAGATAATGAAAAATTAAGGAGGGAATTTTTATTAGTAGATATAAAAATACGATAATAAATAGACAGTCAGCAAATGTTAAGATTAATGGATTTTGGGATATTTAAATAGACATGTTTCCGGTTAGTAGTAGATGATTCCATTTTGAAATTTGAATCGAGTTGACAATGATTATGAATATAATCGAAAATATTTCTCTATGATTTTTATATATTTATTTTATATTATAAGTTGTTTACCATTATTTGGACTATACTTACGTTTTGTTATATATATATTTACACACAGTTCTTTCTTCTTTTTTTACATACAATTTACATCTTTTTATTTTTATCTCTCAATATTTCTGATTAAAATATTTTTGCTCTTACTTTGGTTATAGCCTCCTATAAATTTTAAATTACCAATATTTATTATTATTTTTTTTGAAGAAGCTCATTTTATTTTGAGTTCATTTTATCTTATTATATTAAAAGATAGCCTGAATTTTATCATTAGTAAGCTGTGATCTAATTTAGTTCCAGAATGTTCAAACTCCTCTAATAAATGTTTCTAAGTTTAGTTTGAATTAATATTTAATCCATTTGAAAATAATCTTTTATTGGTTTCTTGCAAGTAGAGAAAAATTATTTTCTCTAAAAAAATCTATCATCTGTCTCATTTTCTACTTTTAGCTTAAAATTTTTTGTAATTTCATCATATCTTCTTTTTATTATAGCATTTCCAATGTCCATTACTATTACTATTGACATATACACTTGATTAGCTGTGAGATTTTTTGGAACCATTTTCACTTGGTTTTGATAATGATAGTGTTAATATTTCGCATAGAAGAATTTATTGTCAAATTTTTTAATAATATAGCAGTAATTGTAAATAGATGGGATAAATTTTAACACATTTAATACATTAGTATGCAGCATTGGTAGACATGATAGATTATCGGAGGTGAAAATAATTAGACAGAAAATTGTAGAACAAATCTTGAAGTAATGATAAAGAAATTGAAATGAGAATTGCAATGTATATACGTTCTTTTATTAAAAGGGAAAAGATAGATTTGTGGTCAATTGAAATTACATTTAACAAAGGAATTTTGTTGGTTGTTGGGGGGGGGGGTGTAAAGCAGAGATATCTCGTGAACATTTAAGAGAAGACTTATGATTGAGCCTTTAAATGTGTGGATTTTAAAGAAAATGTTAACGGTGTTGAAAGAAATAAGCTTAAATGAAAAAGGATTAATTTATTGAGAAATTATGAAGAAAAATAATTATTTAATTAGGCATTTACTTCAGAACAAAAAAATTACAAAAAAGTTATGTTGAAAATTAACACAAAAAAATAAACTATGAGATGGGAACAAGAAAGATGTTGGTAAGTGATATTAAAGAGGAGACTGGTTATTAGTATTTAAAGCATAATGTAAAAAATAGAAAACCTTTGAAAGAATAATCTGGTTTGGTATGTTGGACATATCTATGGCCAGATAAAACTAATGATATTTTTTGCCTTTTTTTTTTTTTTGTATATGTAATATATTATAGGTTAGATCCAATATCTAAATTTACTCTTAAATATTTTAAATTAATTTTACTTGTAAATATTATAATCTTGTATTACGTATTAATTGTATCAATATATAATTGTCTTGAAAAATATTATTTATAAACATTATTATATTATTTTATATAATTTTTAATTATTTTTTTTTACGTACTTTTTTCTTTTGATAAAAAAAGTTATTGTTATTTATAACATGTTTCAGTATGTGAATTTGAGATTATTAGCACATTTATTGATATTCAACTAAAATAGGTTTACTTTTGAATTTACACTGTAAAACATAGTTTTACCATTTTATAACAGACTTGAAAGCATAAATTTATGATATCTATTTTATACATGCACTTTTTCATATTGTTTTATCTCATGATATAAAAAAAATTATTTAGACATTAAATTAATTGTATGTTGCCTTTTTTTCTTTTATAAATAGGTCTGATACATTTAGGCATTTTGTAGATTCTTGTTTAGCAAAAACTCCCACCGATAGATCAACAGCACAACAGCTGTTATCTGTAAGTTGTTTTTTTTTTGCATTATAATTTTATTATTTTGGAGATTTAGAAATTATATTATTTATTAGGGAATCATATTTTTTACATAAACAAAATATTGAGAAAAATGTGCTATAATAGTTTGTCTATTTGGGATAATTTTTCTGTTATTTTAGTTTTAATTTTTTTTTTTTTTTCTCAATTAAAAAATTGTCTTTTTTGTGTTTCACATTATGTGATATTTTGCACTAGATTATTGTAAAATAATAAAATTGTTCTGTACTCAACTGTTTTGGAAAATCTTTGTCTTAATTTTTTTTTTAATATCCGAGAATTTAAGAGATAACAAAAGCTTGTCACCATACCAGTTTTTTCTTTTGAAGAACAAAGCTCATCAGTTTATCCAGAATGAAGATAAATTTTAAAAAAATTATACTTTTAAATTATTATTGTATTTTATTAAATTTATCTTGTTATATTTTATTAACTTTGGCTAAAATATAATAAAATTAAATTATAGTATGGTGAAATTGATAATTTAAAGAATTAAAGGTTTTTGAATTCATTTCCTGTGGTTGAAATCACAGCCCACCTTTTCCACATATTTCATTTTTCAATTTTTAGAAGTTTATAAATCATGTTTTTTTATTCAATTTATTGTTTTTTCAAGCTCACTTTGTTGCCTTGATTGTTAATAAATCATGGTTCTGATATAACATTTTCTCACATGAATAATGTCATTTTTTTTTCTCTCATGTGTCAAAGCATCGATCAGGAAGCGAACCTGGGGCAACTACTTTTAAGACAGCTGTGCTGACCACTCGGCCTTTTTTTATTTGAAGTAACATGCAAATATTCATCATCATCATCATTATCAACCATTATCAATCCACTGCAGGATGAAGGTCTCTCCAAGTTTAATCCATCTTCTCTGATCTTCAGCTTCTCTTCTCCACATCACCCTTGCACACTTTCTTATTTCATCCATCCATCTCACATGTGGCCTCTTTCTGGGTCTTTTACAATCTCTTGGAATCCAGTTTAAAATTTCAATTGTCCATCTATTATCATCTCTTCTAGCAATATGTCCAGCCCAACTCCACTTCAATCTTTTAATTTTTTCAATGAGGTCAGTAACACCCGTTTGTTCTCTTACCCATACATTGCGTTTTCGATCTCTTCTTGTTACTCCCAACATACATCTCTCCATACTTCTTTGAGTGGTCTGAAGTCTCTGTATTGCTCTTCTATTAAGTGTCCAAGTCTCAGATCCATAAGTAAGAACTGGTAAAACACATTTATTAAAAACCTTCCTTTTCAAACACATAGGCATATTTCCTTTTAGTATCAAGTTATTTCTACCAAAAGCACTCCAACCAAGTTTAATTCTATGATTAATTTCTTCCATTATGTTTCCATCTGTATTAATAATCTGACCAAGGTATTTGTAACTGTTACTTCTTCTAATTCATAATAATCAATCTTTATTTTCATATTTTGAGCAAATCGATTAAACATTACTTTAGTCTTTGTAACATTTATCTTTAGTCCTACTTTCCTACTTTCATCTGATAATTCCTGCAACATATCCTGCAGCTCTGAAGCATTATTTGCAAAAACAACTACATCATCTGCGAAATCTAAATGACTTAAATAATCTCCATTTACTTTCACTCCTTTAGTTTCCCATTTTAATCCACAAAATACTTCTTGCAGCACTGCTGTAAAAAGTTTTGGAGATATGGAGTCACCTTGTCTTACACCTTTCTCAATGTTGACTTTCCCAGTATCATTATGTAACCTAATTGTTGCTGTTGCATTTTTATAAATATTCTTCAAAATATGACAATATCCTGGATCTATACCTTGATGATCCAATGCTTTAATCACTGAAGAAATGTTTATAGAATCAAATGCCTTTTCATAATCTACAAATCCAAAACATAATGACAACTCATATTCATTTGACCTTTCTATAACTTCTCTCAACACCTGGATATGATCTACTGTACTAAAACCACTTTTAAATCCAGCTTGTTCTCTTGGTTGGTGGAAATCCAATGTTCTCTGTAGACGAGTTATAATTTTCTTGGTAAAAATTTTATATAAAACTGATAAAAGGCGATATCTTCTTTATCACCTTTTTTAAATATTAATATTATTACTGCATTCTTCCAATCATCTGGTACATGTTTATCATTTAGACATTTGGTATATAACTTTGCTAAAAAAATTTTCTATTTCTTCTCCTGCTTCTTTTAATATATCAATAATTCCATCATTGCCTGGAACCTTTCCCTTCTTCATACATTTAATTGCATGTCTCACTTCTTCATTTAAAATTCTGGGCAATTCGGAAGATGGAATAGATATAGCAGGTACTTGTTCTTTATTACTATATAATTCTTGATAAAAATCTTCTACCAATTTCATGATGTCATCTCTCTTTTTAGTAACAATTCCATCTTTTTTTCTTATTGCAGATATAAATTTCCTACCAATACCAAAATGTTGTTTTACATTCTTAAGACTTTTATTTTCTTCTACAGCTTTCCTTGCTAGTTCACAATTATACTTTCTTATATCATTTTCAACTCTTTTCCGCACCATTTTACAAAATTCGAGATATTCAATTTTTTTTAATGCATCATTTTTGTATATCTTCATATTCTTTCTTTTCTTCATAAATTCTCTAGTCTCAGTAGAAATTTTATTGGTCAATTGCTGCTTTTTTCTACCAGCTATCTTTGTTGCAATTTTTAAAAGTGTATCAGTTATTTTCATATTAATTTCATTCAAATCTGAATTATGCTCAAAATCTACTAATACTTGATACCGATTTCTAAGTTCTAATTTAAATTCATTAGAATGTTTCTGAAGATTAGGAATATCAACTGTAAATATTGTTTTTCTTAATAATTTTTGTCTCTCTAGTTTCACATAAACATGTATCTTACACCTTACTAATCGATGATCACTTCCTGTGTTAAATTTATTAAGAACATTACGATCTTGAAATATGTATATCCTATTAGTCAAAATATAATCCAATTCTGCTGTACCTTCATTTGGATGCTTCCATGTCCATTTCCTTTTAACATTTTTCTCAAAAAAAGAATTCATAATATAAAGTTTTTCTTTTTCTGCAAACTCCACAAGTCTATGTCCTCTCTCATTGCAAATATTAATACTAGATATTTATGCTAATCTGCTTTCTTACATCATAAAAACTAGTTTTCTGCATTTAAATTTCTTAAACGACTAAACATCACATGATCACCATCTTTTATACTAGCACATAATTATTATTAAACAAGGCAAAACTCTCCATTCAGTAGTGCCATCCTGTGCCAAACAGAGTAATTAATGGATGCCAGAAGGCTTGTACATAAAATCCCTATCTAGTGCCTCTTCATCCAATATCCCCAGACTAGTTTCTGGCTTGTGGCCTTCATCAGTGAGGAGCTTTGAATCTGAGAGCACTGCACCTAGATCTTAGAATCTAATGCAACCCTCCAGCAGCCATCTTTTATCTCTACTTAACTACAAAACTATGAGAATGAAATTGAAAACACAATAATATTTTCAATCTAATCTCAATAGCTTGTATAGTCACATGGGTCTGAACTTAGTTCAGCACCCATACATTTTGGTGTTTTTGGCTCTTTACCAAACATAGCCATAGCCGCCAGTATCCTATTAGCCAGGTTTGGTGTTAAACCACTAAACATCACATGATCACCATCTATTATACTACCACATAATTGTTATTAAACAAGGCAAAACTCCATACAGTAGTGCCACCCTGTGCCAACCAGAGTAATCAATGGATGCCAGAAGGCTTGTGCATAAAATCCCTATCTAGTGTCTACTCATCTAATATCCCAGACTAGTTTCTGGCTTGTGGCCTTCGTCAATGAGGAGATATTGGATGAGTAGGCACTAGATAGGAATTTTATGCACAAGCCTTCTGGCATCCATTGATTACTCTGGTTGGCACACGGTGGCACTACTTTATGGAGAGTTTTGCCTTGTTTAATAACAATTATGTGCTAATATAAGAGATGGTGATTATGTGATGTTAGTGGTTTAACACCAATCCTGCTTAATAGGATAATAGTGGCTATGGTTGTTAAAGAGCCAAAGACACCAAAATGTATGGGTGCTGAACTGAGTTCAGACCCATATGACTATATAAGCTATTGAGCTTAGATTGAAAATATTGTGTTTTCAATTTCATTCTCATAGTTTTGTAGTTAAGTAGAGATAAAAGGTGGCTGCTGGAGAGTTGCATTAGATCCTAAGATCTAGGTGCAGTGCTCTCAGATCCAAAGCTCCTCACCGACGAAGGCCACAAGCCAGAAACTAGTTTGGCTTATTGGATGAATAGGCACTAGATAGGGATTTTATGCTCAAGACTTCTGGCATCCATTGATTACTCTTGTTGGCACAGGGTGACACTACTGTATGGAGAGTTTTGCCTTGTGTAATTTTAAGTCTTATAAGATTATAAATAGAGCTCTTATAGAGTAATGGAGAAAACTTGTTTAGTCACAGGAGAATTATTAATTGGTGGTTTTCTGTCAATATCAAAAGATAAAGTTATTTCTGTTTACATGGATATAGTCTCTTAATTTTCTTTTTTTATCAATTTAAAAATTCATGAAAAATATACAATTCAGCATATACCAATACAAAGTTTGCTCATTGTTGAATAATGTTTCATTAATTAAAATATATATCGAAAAATCTTTATAATTTTCTAAAAACTAATTTTTGATTTCAATTATTAATAAAATTTTGGCACTAGGATCTTGAAAAAAAAAACTTTTATTTTCAAAAAATAGTTAATTTATTTTTTAAAAAAGTTAATCACTCTATATAAATTTCAAAATCAAAACAAAACTATTCCAATCTTTTTTATTTTTATTTTATCTAAACATTGAAAAGTGGTAAAGAAATACTCTAGCAAGAAACTTTTTAACATTACCAAAATCCTAAATTAGGACACCAAACTTTTTACTTTAAATTGAAGCAAATGTTGTCAGTAAAAATAAATCCAGATTATTACTTTTTTATTAAATATGTATTTTTGCTAGCACTTTATTGCGCAGTGTTATTTCTATAATACAATTTATTTATTTTTGCACTTTTTTCAAATATATATATATTTTATAATTCTTTCACCTATACTTGCAGTTTCATCAGAATTTGTTAACATTTTGTTGCATTAAAAGTAGTTAAATATAAAATTCAAATACTTATTACTTATTAGAATTACACATGTTTATGTATTATTATAATAATAATTTGAAATAGAAAATTAAAAATATATTTAAAATTTATATTTCACTTTTTATAATGGAATGCAATATTTTGAAATATTGATAGATCTGTGAAGACTGCAAATATAACTGAAACAATGAAAATAAAATTGTTTGAAAAGTGTTAGATGAAAAATTATTCCAGCCTCATAACATATATTGTGTGTAGTGGATAATAACTTTACTGATAATACAATGTATATTGTAAACACTTTTTTATGTGTTTAATATACAAATTAATATTATTCTATAAACAAAATTGTAAAAAAAAAAAATCAATAATGTAATAGGGAGAGCATTTTTATAAAGATAAATATTTATTTTGCATGTATATATGTTTGTTCATTCACATTCATTCAATATATATATATATTGTTTTTTAATCTATATCTTTTAAAATAAGATGGATATGAAATCTCAGTTATTGATTTCTGAAGCTGTTGACATATTAGAAAGCCATACTCAACTTGCTGTCTCGGGGCTACATGGGGCCTTCTGAGCTTTTAGGTGTGGTCTGAATGGCACATTTATTAATTTAAGTTTTTTAAATCTTGAAATATGCGACACTTACCCACCCTTACTTCAATCAAAAACAGCACTTATGATACATCTGTTTGTTTTCTGTTCTGCAATTATATAGATGTGTGACATTATGTTTTTTAAAATTTCTTGTTTCATTTATGACAGAAAACTTGTGACTGCTTTGAAATGTATTGTTTTATGTCAAACTATAATTTAATTACAATGGCAGGAGTGTTTTCAAAATACAAAAGAAAAACATTCAACAAAAATAGAGTATTTCAAGACTGTTATACAAAATAAACAGTTTGTCAACTTGTTTGATTTGTTATGAAAGTATTATGTTTAAAAAATATAACATTGTTCATTATTAACCATAAAATATAAATCATTTAAGGATTCTTTTCCTTGCAGGATTTTAATAATTTGTGAAAATGAATAATAATTATAGTGATATTCTTTTACATATTTGGGTGTGATGGTTAATTAGATAAAAGGTTTTTGTTCAGTATTTTTCTTTGCAGCACAAAAATTATTTTATTTTTACAACAAAACAATAAGATTTATGGGGAACTTGAAAATGATGAGTAGTAGTATCTTTTAGCCTTTCTATCCACCATCACATAAAAACTTGGTGAATTCAATCATTATTTATAGGCTGAAAATAAAATAATTTCGCATATGGCAAACAAAGTATTTGCTTTTGAAGAGTTTCCTATACTTACACACAGTTATGGGTATTGATGACTCATATTTAGTTTCCTTTTTTTTTTTTAATTGATTCTTCAAAATTCTGCAAGTGTACATCATGAAACATTACTAAGCTAAGTAATTGATAAATTTAAGATTCAGCCTCTTTACATATGTAAAATACACATATCTAAATAGTTAAAAAAAAAAAAAACATCAGAAAAGATAAAAATGAAATATTTTAATGCATGACAGTAAATCCCTTTGTTAGCTTTTATAAATTAATGTACAAAATAAAAAAAAAGACTTTTATATCGTTAAAATGTTTTTATTTTGAAAAGAAATGTAAAACCTAAACTTAAGTTATACTGTTTCATTATTCTTTTTTTAATATTTTTTTTTTGAGAATCAATTTTTAAAAGAAAACTTACAATTGACCATATCACCATCCCCATCTCTTAAACCAAATAAGAAATTGAAAAGATAAATAATACTAAAAGTTCAAAAACAAACATGTCAATTACAAGTAATAAGAGAGTTTTAAATTACACGTTGAATTTATAATAAATTAATTTGTAAATCGGTATTAACTAGTGGTATAATGATAAATCACTTTCCAAAGAAAAAATAATCTAGACCAAGTCCATCGGTATACAGTTATGTGGGAAAATAAGTGTGGAAAATGGCTCATTATATCTAATTAAAATAAGCTACTTAATAAATTTAATTAATGAAAAACTAAAGCATCTATTACGAGGCAATAGAAAACCAAATACCGCATAATTTTCCAATTGCTATCTATGGGTTTTAAATACCTATAAACATATTTATTATAAGGAACAAAGTTAATAATAGTAAAAATATATTTTATGTTTAATAATTTATATATATTAATTCTATAAAAATAATCAATGTTAAACAGAGATTTTATGTTAGGTAAAATTTATAAATTAGATTTATAAATGTACTAATTAATTAAATTTTATCTAACAAAATTTTTATTTAGCATTGTCAATTTTTTATATAATACATACTTTATTATACGCAAAATATATAATATTATTAACTTTAATTCCTATTTGTATAAATGGAAATAAAATGAATATAATTAATAGGCAAGCTGCTAACATTAAAATATTCAAGATTCATGGGATTTGAATTGATGACATTTGTTTTTGAATTTAATGGCAGTTGATGAGGCAGATACTTCTGCGGATTGAAAGACTGTATATAATTGTTTATTACCGTTATTTTTATTGTTATATATATATATATAGGTGTTTTGAACACATACCTAACATCAATCATTCTCCAGAATATTATACGATCATTTTAAATTATTTCAGGATTTTAGAAATATTAAAAATTGTCTATTGCTTATAGAAAATTCCTGTACTTAATATAGCCATTAATATACACTGCATTGGGATATAATTAAGCAAAGCTATTTTACAAATTCTTTGAGCTCAAAAACTACGCATCTGGAGATTGTTTTTTAAAAAAAGAGAGAGAAAAGGTACGCTGTATTTTGGAAATTAGTGCTTGAAAAATACAAGTCTGGGCTCAAATGTCACTCATATTGTTCATATCAACTTATCATTGTGAATCATTCTATTCGAAAATGAAATATGCAAAAAATGTGCTAAGAGTAGTATGTAATAATAATAGATCAAAAGTTTATCTCAACATCAAATTTTTAAATAAACATTTGTTCAAATTTAGATATATTTTTTTACATTATATTATGAGGTATAGTAAAGTATGATGCAGTCCACGCAAGGTAGATGACCTAGGTATATGGCCTGAGGGTAAATTATTGATTATGGCTGTATTAGATCAACTCGGGTTCATCACAGTTAATCTTTTGATGCAGTAGGAGTCTCGCTATTGTCAGGCACTTTCTTCTCCAATTGTTTTGTTTTTAAATTTGGATTGACTTCAGAATATATATATAGTTACTTTTTTTTGTACAAACTTTAAACGTTCTGATGCAATGCAAGAATATTAACAGAAATGTTTTGCTGGGGTTTTTTTTTTTTCCTATTACTACTAAATCAGTAACTTTGATTTTATCATTTGTGAAAGTTTTTATCAAATTCTTTTAAATTTTATAGAGCTTCTAGCATTTAGTGAAGGTACTCCAAACTGAAAATATGACTGCTGCCATATCATAAGCAATATAGATAAATAAAATTTATTAAATGTAGGAATTTTAACAGGTTTTTTTTTTTACTTTTTTTTTTTTAATACTATGTACTGTAATTGAAATGCTTTGTATATCATGATTTCATTATAGTTAACAGTGTCGAATATCTATAATTAATATTTAACCCTAATTTTAAACATGTATATATAATGGGTATATACACACACATTGCAATAATAGGTATGGAATGCTGTATTGTAAAATATGAATTGTATTTTGCATGTATATCAATGAATATTCTTACATTGAAACTCAGGCTATCACTTTTGTTACTTGAGTTTCATATGATTTCCTAAGTAACTAGGAATTTGATTAATTTTGTTATTAACTTGTTCTTATGTATAATTTTTAATGAGTTTCTATTATCATTCCTTTATTCATAACATTTATTTTCTTCACTCTCTTGAAAAATAATGGATCAAAGTTTCACTCTATGTAAAAATAAAATCTGATTAGTTCATTCCAATTTAGAAGTTGAATATCATCTGACTTAAATTAATATGAAAAATATATTTAATGCTAAATTTCAGTCTAAGGCTTAATGATTGTTGAATATTTACTCTGCAGATGATTAAAACCTTTTATATTGATAAAACTATTATAATGTTAAATTTAAACATTGAAATATTATTTGTAATTTAATATTAAGAAGAGAAAAAATAGCAGCTCACACGAATTAAATTTTAACAATTGCTACTAAAGCAATAAATATTATTACATTTAGAATTAAATAACACTATTAATGTTTTGTGTTTTCTATTGCATGTGTGTGTATATGTATTTATAGAAAATTAAAAATAATCGGTTTAAAACAAAATTAGACTTAGAGAGACTTTCATCCTGCAGTGGATTGATTGATAATGGTGAAGATGATTGTGATTTAAGATCTTACAATAAAAAGTTATAAAACTATATATATTATTCATTAGTGAAGTATGTATGCTTATTTTGTTTTAAGAAAATTAAATAGCTTTATTTAGTTGGGGGGGGGGGGTTATATGAAATAAAAGAAGTTATTCTGGAATTGGTAGAATATTAAGAAGTGTTAAATGAATATTAATGTGTAAAAGATTAATGGTAGCAATTATTTAGAAAATTGAAACAAAAAAATAGAAGAAATTTTTTTAAAAATAAATAAAGCTATAATCTGCTTAAAAAGAATTAAATAAGGAGATTATAAGATAGCTTGATTTATCTCTGTTAATAATGGCATCAACTGATAGAAGAGTTCTTAAGAAGTTTATGATTCCTCATTCAATAAATAACTTTTTGTTTAAAAAGAAAGAATCACTAACAGCAGTTAAGAATTGATTACGATTGAATAATACACCGAAAATAAGCTACACATTTGTGTGAGTACTATTCTACAATTTTTAGCTTGAAATTACTTCAATATACAAAATTAATAATTTTTCCCAGATGTCTGACTAGATTTGCTTGAGTTGTATGCCACTTCAAATAGTGTAACTGGATTCTAAATCTAATAACCTAAAGTTAAATTGAGATTGTCTCTAAAGACCATTTTCTTCAAAAAACTGATTTGTTCTCAAATAAGCAAGAGTTAAACCTACAGTCTATTTTACCCTATGGAGAAAAACTGATAATTTATTGCATAACTATTAAGACCTAGATATATATATAACTGTATTGAAAATTCATGATGAGACTATTTGATTATCTGTGTAAGGATTAAGGAATTTGTATCCATAAATTTATGAGTTAAATATTATGATTTTTTGTGTGTCTGCTTCATTATTTCTTTTTCCTGTTTTGAAAATGTTGCTTTAATAATACTCTGTCTATATCTTCCTATTATATCTCACAACAGGATATTAATTTTGATGTAGAAAATTGCAACTGTAAGGTTATAATAAGACAATTGTTATCATGTATGATTTGATGAAAGCATTAGAAGTTAAATTACAAATTTTCATTCATGATGTTATTTCGTACATCAATGTTTTCCAAATATAAAAAAGTTATTGACTGATTTAGAATTTATGAGAAGCCACATCGAGTAAAATTGATGCAAGAGTTTTGTGCTGATATTCAATCGATAATTGATGAAATTGCATTAAGATTTATACAGTTCAGACAATTTTCAGAAACATCAAAATTTATTTTATACCCAGATATAATATCAATGAATAATCTGAAGTTAGAAATTTTTGAGTGGCGTAATTTGGAAGCTATGGAAATCCAGTCATTGGTTTTTTAATTCAATTCTATGTGGAAACAGAAATTTGATTTGAGCAATGAGTTAGAAACAATGGAAAATGATTGATTATTGGTCATATATAAAAAGAATGTCTTGAATGCTATTCCTGAAACATTTAATTGTTTAAAAATATTAGTGACCCATATATTATCAATTTTCTCCTCTACATATGCATGTGAATCATTGTTTTCAGAAATAAATTTAATTAAAGACAGTTCAAGAAATAGAATGATAGATGAATTCTAGTTTAGCATGTACATTATTAAAAGTGACAAAATATGAACCAGATATAAAGCATTTGGCATCCATTGTACAACAGCAAAAATCTCATTAAATAATGTCTACTTATGTTGATTTCTAAAATTTTGTTTTAATTACTATTAATTTTTATTACATTTTATTCAACATGCGCTCTTCAAAATAAATATTGTTTGCTTTTATTTAGCTTATTTAGAATTTTTGTTTAATTATTATTGTTATTATTTTGGTTTATAAACTTGTAAAAAAGTGCAAAAATTAAATTGTTTATATTTTGATTTAATAATTGTATGGCACGACAATCATTCAATAAATATTTTTTGGAAATTTTTGGCACAATCACGTAAAAGATTCACCACCACTGATATATGATATAAACAATGGGGACTTGGAACAAAATATAGTGGTTTTTGCAGCTTAATTGCATGTATATGAATATATTTTAGAGATCTGCCATAGTAATATTCTTTATATTTCTTAAGAATAGTATAATTGATTATACATTTTTTCACTTAGCAATTGTAAAGTTTATTTACACCAAATGATTTTAGTTTTTAATATTTTTCATAAAATTTTTTGTTTAGATGTAGCTTTATGTAATGCAAGTAGTCCTAAGTTGAAAGCCTATTGCATATAAATTGCATTAGATGTAAGATAATTATAGTTCAAAAAAGATATCTAGTGCAGTGGACTGTTGTTTGTTGCTATATCGAGCAGAAGTTGCTTAGGAGACATCATCACTAACCTTATTCATAGTTGGACATGTTTTCGAATAGTGTGTTGATACATGTGTTTTATCACAGCTTCAGTATATTGCAATACAAAATCAGTTTAGCTTGTTTGGCAATAATTGTTTGAAGGAAGACATCAGTAGGCGTTATCAAGAGATTAGTATAATTAAAAATGGGTTAGTTTAAATGACAGTTCTGGAGCAATAAGTTGTAGCATTTAATGTATGAATCAAATGATAACCAAAAAAAGGTTCATGAAAATAGACTTGAACTTTGCATATCACAATGTATGACAGGTCATGGAGAGTATCTGAGCACTATGATTACAGAATTGGTTGCATAATATTGCAGACAGCATTTCAAGATGAGCATTACTTTAATGTCCACAAATTATGTAATCTCTTAGCTGAGTTTTGTTAATTATAATGAGCATATTGCTTTTTAAAAAATTTGTAGGTTCTCATCAATTGGTTATGTCTTTACAAAATGCTAATTCTTTGGCATTTATGTGATGAAATTTTTTTAATTTTGTTGCATTTTTTGATTAGTAAATTTATAGCATCAGGATAACACCGCTACATCTGATTATAATTCTATTTTTAAAATATTTTACTTACAGGTATTTAAAGACTACTGCAGACATCTTTTTTAAATATAGCAGAATTTAAAATTAGATAAACATTAAATGGTAACATGTATTCCAGGACATTAATAAATGATTTTATCAATGCATTGTTGAGATACTTGAATTAATTTTTATTGTAGTGTTTCTTTTTCATGTGACTAATATATAGCTTGAAAATTAAATTGCTATTCATTTTATTTGCATCATTTTCTCTAGATGAGAATTTCCATGCAAGAAGTCTTCATACTAGATAATATAATGGATTATTTATATTATCAAATATTGCAAATTAACTTAATAGCATATTATTACATCATAATAATTTTTTCTATAAAGGAACAATAAGTTAAATCTTAATTTTATTTTAATAATAATAGGGGATTTGAACTCAGACTTTCAAGCTTCCTTCAGTCATCCACTCCATTTTATACAAGTGAAAAAGATAAATGATTTCCAATGTACATGTTTTGTGCTGAACTAGTACTCATCAGTTAGTTTTGATCATTATCTCCCACACATATATGTAATTAGTGCTGGATTTATATTAAGATAAGAAATTTTCCAACTTTAATGGACAGGCTTCAATCTTCTCCACTCTTCAATTCTTTAGCCACCCATAACATTGAATGATATGGATGATCTGGACTAACTGATGAGTGCTGGTTCAGCACGAAATATGTATATTGGAGATCATTTATCTTATTCATATGTATATGGGCATGTGTATTGGTTGTATAAGATGGAGGGGATGATTGAAGGGAGCTTGAAAATCTGGGTTCACTTTTCCTCTAATTACATTTAGCTTAAGTATATATACTATACTTGTATTTAAATATTTATTAATAATAAACAGTCACTCATAAACAAGTTTGGCCATTTGAATTCCGGATGGAAAAAAAGAATAGATAAGAAAGGGGCAAGAGGGAGAAGAACAAAACTATTCTAAAAATGAGTTTTGTGATAACTATTAGCCAGTCTATAAACTACAAATATATTCACATACAGAACATGCTGGTCTATTTATGCTTCTTTCTTTTAATTTCTTTAGCAGAAAATCTTTTCGAAATAATTCAGTAGTATGTCTATTATAGATTTCCAATGTATTCTATTCTCTTATCATATCTTTCCAATGAAAACAATTGTCTTAGCACTTCTTTACAATGTCTTTGAGATAATCTTTATAATGTATATAGGATCTATCTTTTCCATTATATTTGTGCTCAAGTTCGCTATAAAAACATTGTTAGAAAGTCTTCTATTGTTCATTTTTTTTACATGTTCAATCCAGCGAGGTATGATTTTACAATAGGATTCTCAGTAGTAATACATCCAGCAAGCTAAAGAACATATTGATTGTTTTTAAGTTTTTGCAATTATATTTTACAGACCATCCTTAAATAAAACTTTTCTAATGCTGATAGAGTGTTTAAGTTTCACTTCCTTGCAATAAATAAGATACAATAATCAATTCTATAAACAAATATCTTAGTTGCAATAGTTTTTTTTTTCCTCTAATGAAATACTTTATCTTTTAATTTGTTAAAAGCAGCAGAAGCAAATTGGAGTCTGCATCGTACCTCAATATCTAAGTTCACTTTTCTACATGTAAAACTTCCAAGATATCTAAACTGATTTACATTCTCAAATTGGTAACTGTCCATATTGCAGATATTTTTTATTCAGTCACTGATTGATGATAAAAAAAAACTTTTGAGTTTTTTTTAAAATATTAATTAATATATCAAAGCCTTCACATGTTGCATGCAAAACGTTTTGTAAATTGTCTTTTGAACTGGTAAAAAGAACACAATTAACACCATATTTTAAATTTAGAATTCAAAAACAAAATGTTTGTGTTTTTGTTTTTAATTCATGCAAATTAAAAATTCCACTATCAAATCTGTATCTTATCTTGATCCCTCTTTGATTAAACTGCCTATAAACAATTTCAGACCTCTAATATAAAAATTGAAAATAATGTTGGTATAAGTACACATCTTTGTTTATCACCAATTTTCATATGTCTCAGATTTTCCATCTGTAATAATAATACTTACTCTCATTCCATCATATAGAAGCTTTATATTATGAATAAATTTTGATGGGCAACCAACTAATTTTGAAAGAAATGTTTTAGACCTTTCCTATTAACTGAATCAAATAGCTTGACAAAATTAATAAAAACCATATATAAATCATTCCTTTGTTTCTGATATTTTTCTAACATTTGCCTGCCAACAAAAACTGTCTTAGTACTTCTTGAAGCTCTAAAATAACATTGAGTCTCTGGTAACCATTCATTTGTAACTTTTATTCAACAAAATTGTTGAAAGTACCCTTGCTCTAATGAATAATAATAATATTCCATGATAATTATTATCTATTCCCATTATTTTTAAAAATTGATAATGAAAGCATTCTTATGATCAGATTGCATAATTTCATAGGTCCATATATTTCTAAAAAAAATTCCAATGTATTTGAAGCTAACATATTTTAAAACTTCTCCAACTATTTCATCAGGACCCGCAGTTCTTCCATTTTTAAGATTACAAAGAGCTGTTTTATAAACTGAATATCTTTGTCCAAATATTCATAAGTAGATAAAATAGTTATATCATTAAAAGTCATCATCCCGATTTGATCAAAATATTTATTCTACCTCTTCAAAATATCATTATCATCTAAAAGATTGCCATTGCTGGATTTAATAGAATTGTGATACCATTTCTCGGATCTACATCTTGCTTTCATTGCATCAAAAAAGATCAATAATGACCATGATCACCAAATGTCCATATCTTCTTTGCAATTTTAATCCATTAATCATTTTAAGACTTCTTGTTAATTGTTGAACTTCTGCTTTCATATGTTTATATTTATTACAGAGTATCATATTTAATTTATTATTCTGTCAAGCAGGAAATATCTTCTGATTTCTTTTAATTAAATCACTAATAACGACTGTCAGAAACCCAATCATTAAACTTTTTTTTTAGTGAATCTAAGATTAAATTTATTTATATTCATAACATTCCTTAAGAGAATTTCATGCTTCAGTAAGAAATTTAGTATGTATAGTATATTCTTTTAAAGAATAAACATCAATTTACTTATGGATATGTTTGGAATAATATCTATTTTTAATTGCAACTATCATTTTATTTTTGGAGTGTATTAGTTTATGATCTGTTCAACAATTTGAGGTTTTTAAGTGCTTGCATAATATGAACTTCTATTGTGATTCATAACTATAATGTAATCTATTAAGTGTCATTCTTTTAAGCATGGTCTATCCGTGTTATTTTATAACAGCTTTTCTGTCTAAACAAAGTGTTTATGATAACCAATCCGTATGTTGTGCAAAAATTCAATAATAACAAACTATTTGAGTTTTCTGCAGCATTAGAAATAAAAACTTTCCTTCTTTGAGTTCTATGAACTAAAGTTGAAGCACAGGCAGTAATAAAATGAGCACTAAAATCATTAAATGCAAAGCAAGTTTTAAGACCATTAGGCTTTTATTGATACAACAATGAAGTCCAACAATACAAGATATTAAATTAGACTTTATAGCAAATCCAACACCATGCATTTTCCTTTTACTGATTATCCTGCCTTTCCACACACACACACACACACAAAAAAAAAACATATCTATCCATCTGTTATTAAACTTCCTTTCTATGAAAATAAGCCATAAGTGCATTTTAAAATTTAGAATATATTGAAGTGATTCAACTTGCCACTCATTCAATACAAACATTAACCATAATTATATTTTGTGTATATGATTAATGCCCAAGAAACTGAGGTTTGCAATGAACATAGTTTTAAGATAATAATATGATGATGATTTAAAATTTCTATAATTGTTTTTCAAAAAATAATTTCTTAAAATATATTCAATTAAATCTTCAATCATTTCTTTTTAGTTTTTTTATTTGGATGACATTTATTGTATACCTTTCATCAGCCTCCATTATTTAAATATGTGAATTTTAAATATGAAAATAAAATGAAATAAATTAATAAATATTAATATTTTTAAGATGAGAAATAATAGTCTAAACAGAATTTTGATTGTATCCAGTGATTTTTAAATTTATCTTGTTTTATCTTTTTCAAAGTTTTCACATAACTGAAACATGTTGCATTAGCTGAAACACTAGATTTTGTTTGAGTATAAAAACATTGTTCATTATTATTTTGATGATTTTAATTCAAAGTTATTTGTAAAATAATTAATATAATAATTTTTGTCTGTATTGTATGGTCACTCCCAAGTTAAGAAATATAGCCTTAGATGATACTTATTTTTCCATAGGAATATTAGAACGGTTATTTACAGTTTTGCATCTATAGAAAGGTTATCTGGGGAATGAACACCTTGATTGATTGTGTCAGACATTGCTTTGATTAAATGTTACAAAAAATAAATTCAAGTAACTTTCTCATTGCTAGATGATATTTTCAAGATATAATATCTTACTATCAATTACATTTTCATAGAATTTTTATGTGAATGTTTTTTTTTTTAATTATTTATCAATAATTTTTTGAATTGCTGTATGCATTACTAAATAAATTAATTTTTTTTTAGATTTTAATTTTATGGATGATGTTAAAAAATTATTTTGAAATATAATTTTTCAGCAATTAGAAATTTATTTATTTTATCTAGGTAAACGTTTATTTGCATTATGGTTTTCACATTTAAATAAAAGACTTTCTTTTAAATTTGAAAGATATTGGTGTTATATTGTAATTATAGAAAATTTTGTGTTATAATTGTGTACAAATCTTTAATATGCTAATATTGAAAATGGCTAATTACGCATTTTTGAGCTTGAAATTTTTGAAGAATTTTAATACATGAAGCTTAGATTCATAAAGCAACAAAACCTTTTTTCATGTTTTATAATTCCTTAATGAATTAGTAATGCAATGAAGTTGGGCTGAATGAAAGCACTTATATCTCGTAGAATAAATTCAAACACTATTTTTTTGATCAAGGCCCAGTGTAATGCTTTTTATTCCTTTTTGTCTTTCACAGTAGCAAGTACGAATTTCTGTATTAAATGCATAAGTATTACTTTTAGAAGTTATTCTACTCAATTGTAGCTTGTTTTAAATAAAAATGACAATTTTTTCCATATTTTTATTGCCGTTTTTGTTCATAAATGGTCCAGAATATATATATACTCACTTTATATCTTTTTACGTCCTGTTTATTTATCTTTGAATCCTTAATATTCAGTTTTTTCTGATGTTTCAGAATCTTAAGGCAAACATTTAAATCACCTCAACAATTAATAAGTTATATTAAAATTCCCAAAAAATATCTTACAATCTTTATTCTTTAGTATGATATCCCCAGTTTCCTTTTCTTTTTTTTTTTTACTATTTCCTCTCTTTTTAATTTACATAATAATAATCAATATTTCACTTGTGCACTTAAAAAAAAAATACTTGCATAAATACATAAAAAATATATGTAATTTTTCAGGATTACATTTTAATTTTAATGAAAATGTTTAGTTATATTTCTCTTTTTATATAAACACTCAAAATTTATTGATATTTGTTTTAATATATTCTTGCAAAAGCGCCTTTAAAAAGTTAAATTGTTTATTTATCCTTTACATCCATCTTATCATTTTTCAGAAACCCATTATTACATTTATATTAAAAAACATTTATGCAATACAATAATTAAACATTATATATTTATTTTATTTGGTACTTGTGAGTTTTCAAATAAACCAAGTTAATACCCCTTATTTTTGATAAATGTACAGTTTTGAAGGTCTATAATCTATCGAAGATGTGTTAATTGGTAAATTAAAACAAAATTAATAAATAATTTGTTAAGTTTAAAAAAAGGAATAAATTCAATAAATTTCATTAAGAAGCTTTATTTCAACTTTTTTTTTTTTTACTTATAACATGGGGAAGCAATAAGACACTCTTAACATTGTTGTACTTTGGTTCAATTCAGTGTGTTTCTTTTTTGTCAGCAGTTTTTTTTTGGTAAATTGTCATAATGATAAAAATTTGAGACCTTTCTGTTATAGAACATGATGCAGTGGACTATTTCCAAAGATGCAGGATCCTGCCTCCCTAAAGTGTGTGTTGATTGTCAAGATATGATTGTATGTCACTGACATGAATACAGTGTAAATATTGTATTTATATATATATATTTTTTCATTTTTCTGTTAATAAGTTAATTCCCAAAAAAGAAAATCAACTTGTAAATATAATAATTAATTTTTCCACAATGATTTCTTTTTTTAAAATAATATTAATAAAAAATAAAATGTAATTATTAAACATGACATTTCCTAGCAGGCATTTTTTTTTGTAAACATTTTTTGGGGGCCAATGAAACTATAGATTTATCAAAAAGGCATGCTGTCATCTTGGTGTACTTGAAAACTCACAAGTACCATTTATTTATGCCAATATAAATTGAACAAAATACAAATCAAAAATATTAAATATAGCTTTTTTCATTATTATCAAATTTATTTAATAGTATCAAAAAATATCTTTTTGGTAAAAAAAAAAAAAACGATCCATGTAAAATATGTCAATAAAATCTCATTCATATTTTCATCATAATTTTTTTAAAAACTTGTGTATTAATCATTGAATCTATGGAGGCTTTTTTGCAAGGAAGTGTTAAAGCCCAATCCTAGAGAAGTTTTGAGCATCTGTAGTCTGGTAGAGATTTGTAAAAAGATAAATACAGTAAAAGATTTTCAATTCACAAATGTATTTCTTTGAAATTATATGTATATATTAATATGTATAATTTTCTACATATGAAGAGAAAGGTGTTGATGATTTATTATACCAATTAAAGAAAGAGGAAAGGAATATGTATGTTATACTAAAGAGAGAAGAATGTAAGTAATTATAATATTTTTGAACACTTTAATAGAATTTATTAATTGCTGAAAATGTATTTTATATATATTTGATTGTCCTTTAATCAAAACTATATGAGGTAATCAAAATGTCAGGCAGAGGTGGATTTTAATGATTCAGTGATGAATAAACAAGAATTAGATAGGAGGAAAGTGCATATTTTTTATATAAACGAATATGTTGATTTGCAACTATCAGTGTTATAATTGTATGGGATTTATATTTTTTGTTACTTTAGTGTTGTATAAATGTATTTAATTACTGAAATAATATTTTTAAATAAAAGATAAACTTACAATAGTGTAAGTCAAAAATTTTGTTTATTTTATTTACAAATAATTAGAATTATTTGAAAAAAATATAAACATTTGATATTTTGTTGTAGCATCAGTTTATCATCAGGACGCGGCCTGCGAACGTATTATTAGATTTAATTCAGCGTACCAAGGCCGCGGTAAGGGAGCTGGACAATCTCAATTATCGCAAAATGAAAAAACTGCTCATTAACCATGATAGTCAGAATGAAATACCTGTAATGGAAGCGGAGGGTGATTCAACTGTGAGTTTTATACAACTCATTTTTTGATCTTTTTTTTTTTTAATTAATTTATTAAAACTATTCTATGCTGTAAATGTTTATAATTTTTATCATATTTTAATGCAAGAATTTTTTTTTTTTTTTAATAATGTTTTATTATCCTAGTGTAAATATATGAATTTTAATATCAGGAATTTTTTGTAGTGGTATTTAAATTTTATTTTGTTTTTTATATTCACACAAATATATAGTGTGTGTGCATACAATACACTTCCATGCATAATATGAAATATATTAATTAAATAATGCACAAATATATATAGTTACATATATTGTAAACTTTTGTAGCTAAAATGGTGGAAGTTAAAAAAGATTATGTTAAATCAGGTTACATAATTATTATTGTTAAACCCTAATTATTTATAAATATTTAATTATTTATAAATATTTAAATGTATATATTCGTTCTAAAGTTTCATGCATCGGAAATGTTTTATTTTACTTTAAATAGTTTGTTCAAATTTTTAGTGATTAAAAGCTCTTCTTTCGATAAGGTTTCAGATTGTCCCTTTCCAAAAACAATGGGTAAAGTTTTTATTAATTAGAAAAAGACAGGTATTTAAAATGTAAGGACGGTCCTAATTAAAATCATTTTCTGATTTTAAAAATTCATTTTCTAATTAGAAAATGAATTCAAGTTAATGAGTTTGAAAGCCTTATCGAAGGAAAAAAAATGCAGCCTCTGTGCCGGTCAAAATCGTGTATTCATTCAACAAGACCAATAATCCAAGCAAAAGTACCTTGAATCCAACCATGCACAAGATACATATGTCAGGACAAGGATGAATCCTAACCTATTTGCCTAAATTATTGCCCCTCTGACTAATGGATAACGTTTGTGATGACACTAGCAGTGCTTGGTTTTATTCTGTCCCAGCTGGAGGTCATCGTTCACATAGAGACTCAAAATAATAAAAGGGTTTATATGAAAAATCAATGATTTAATGGATTCTGACGATTGCAGAACGGTACAGATATGATTTGATCGATTATTAATGGTTTGAACCGTAATAATGATAATTCTTTATGGCAACATTATAAAGAAGTGAATTTACATCAAATAAATATTATAAACAAATAGAGTAATTAACCTTAGAGATTGGGAGTGATGACAAACTAAGCTTATTTAAATGACAATATTATAGGAATTTATTAAAGAATTTAGTACAAAATAAGTTAAGTCTTTGTTTATACAACTTGGTTATTTTATTTAATTCGTTTTGATGCGGCTTTGAGACAAACAATGTAAAAGTTTGTTAATTGGTCGGCCAAAAACCAATCAGCAATAAAATGTTATTAGCCCTCTTTGAACGATTACAAATCTATTTTATATATATTACAGGATATGAAAGATATGCATTTAAAATACTATTACATTTAAAATCATTTGTATATAATGAGTGTGGGAAGCAAAATAGTTCTTAAATAAATAATTGACAATTATACAGTCAGATTTAATTAATTACGAAATTTGTTTGTGAAGGACATGCCATCATGGCAGAGAGCATTTCAGGATTGCTACATAAAACTATAAAATGATGATGAGGGCAGTATGCTATTACAAATTACAACAAAAGAAATGAGGTCTGCTATGAACCTCTGGGTGACTTTGCTAAAGAAGTTCCTGATATGTACAGGGGATAAGAGAAATGTTAACCCTCCAGCCAAACCATGTCTCTAAATAATCATAATAATATTTTGATGTGTATACACATTTTAATGGCAATGCTCGAAAAGATCCCTTGGTATGAACTATGTCTACTTTGAGGGAGTGTAAAAGGTTGGACTGGTCAGATTCCGAAGGTCTTAAGAGGTTGGTAGCAAAGCAAGAATAGCAATAATAAAGAAATGGTTGTAATTATAAATACACAATGCCTTAGACGTATATAGATAGATAGTGTATCATTAACAAAATAATAAATCCTGATTAAAATCATTGGCTCCCTGATATAATGGAAAGTCCCAGAAACGTTAGGTCATTAATGAATGAATAGTAAATTATATTACAAAAAGAAAGGCAAGAATTAAAACTAAAATATAAAATTGTTTTCCCCACTCATCACGGAAGATTACAAAATAGGACTTGTCTTTAATTAACATAGACGGGCATTAAATATCAAACTAATAAATTGTAAATCATAATTTTAATATTTTCTGACAAATAAAATATATGTATGAAATATATATACTGATAAAATTCTATGATAAATTTTACTTAATTGATTCACTAAAATTATTTATTCTTTCAGAAATAATTACAGGGCTATTTTAAATTGGAGGTAATAGTAAGATACTTTTAAAATAATTTCAATCATTCAAATAAATATATATATGAGGTACAAAACTAAATGAGCTTTCTATTAATTAATTTACGGAAGGAAGTCTTCTTGTAATGATTTTTAAATTAAAAAAAAAAATAACAGGGGGAGGATTTAAAGTTAATAGCTCATTGAATTTTGTAGTTGGCCATTTCAGTAAGTCAAATAATCTAAACAAACCGACAAAAATTAATTTAATTTGCCGCATCAAAATAATGTAAAATTTTATAAGAATTGATATTTTAAATTGAATAAAATTAAAAGACGCATTTTAAACCAAGCCATATAAACATTACACAGATATATAAAATATATAAATTAATATTGATTTAAACAAGTGAAATAAAATCAGTGGCTTGCAGCAAATTGGAGATTATAATATTATACCTATTGAAAGATGTTTCACGGCTTGAGAGGCAGTTACAGTCAGAGTATTAGCAGGTTTACTTGACACAGACAGGCTCCGGCTAGATGTTGACAGCACTGGATGGCATTGATGAGCTGGTGAGACAGAGCTCCGGGAAGCACGGTCGATCTTTTAGCCAGCCATTCTTTTAGGCACGATGTCTTGTATATAGATTAATCACTTCTCTTCAGTAAACTCAACAATAATCAATCCTTATCAAATTTTCACTATTTATGTGTTCTGATCTTTATCTATAGGATTGAATCTACACTGACCTCCACCAATTGTATTTCTTTAAGCAGTTCTGTGAGGTTGGTGCCTGCTTTGGAGAGAAAATCTAAAACTCTGCATGAACATGCCCCAAGGGTTGATTTGCTAATTAAAAAACAACAACAAGCATATTAAGTTTATCAGTCATTGTATTAACAAGCCTATTTAATTAAGATTTAGATTAACAAAAATGTAGATTTTATTCAGAAAATTTTTAGGAATTTGGTACAATGACTTTTAAACATATTTGACATAAACTTAAGTAGAAATTTACAAAATATTTCTTAAAATATTACATTGTTTAAATAATTGATTCTCAAGTGTACATTGATTAAAAGATAAATATAAAATGTTACCAACTGATTTATTGAAGAAAATGAACTTTAATAAAGAATTTGAAATATTTGTAACATTTTATAGATATCTAGGATTCAATTCAATTTGATAAAATAAACACAATATACATTTTTACAAATATAAAATAAATAAACTAATATAAAAAGGTTAGTTTTAATTATAAAATAAGATTAATGAAATATAAAAGATTATAATATTGATTAAAATATACTACCACCTATTATGAGATGGGTGTCAGTTAATAAAGATTGGGTTCAAACCCAGACTAGTGCTGATGACATTGGCACTAGGTGAAGCAGGAATATGTACTATATTTTCAGCTTCAATATATAGTTGCATATATTGTAAACTTTTGTAACTAAAATGGTGGAAGTTAAAAAAGATTATGTTAAATCAGGTTACATAATTATTATTGTTAAACCTTAATTATTTATTTTTTAAATTATAAATCAGAGTTGTCAGTAATAAAAATTCTTATAATATATTTCATTTTACACTTTATATATACATAAGATTTATTCTGCAGGGTATGTCTTTACACTTTTTAGATCACCCCCCCCCCCCCGGTAATTATCTGTTTTACCTTGTAAAATACATTTTAGTTTTGTTATGTAGAATCCATTTAAAATATAAAATCAAGTAATTACTAAAATTTACAAATAATGTTATTTGTTACCATACAGCAAAAGAATAAATATATGCATAAAAATATAGATATAATTCACCCAATAAAAAAAAAAATTCATGATTCATCTTTTGATTACAAAATCAAAACATCTACATAAGAAAGATTTTGAGTGGAATTGGTACATCTGGCAACACATCTGAATAAGCTAAGTGAAATGAAGATTGAAGAAGTTTATTACCTATTTCAATTTCAATAAAGCAGTTTTTGTAAGCACTTTTACAGTACAACCAATCATTAGTCTATTATGGCAAAAGCACTTTCTTGCCTTTTTTTTTTTAAAGCAGACAACACAGTACCTTTTTTTTTTTTAATGTTGTAAGATTACTAAGATCATAGTTTGAGTGCCCAAACACTGGCCAGCATTAGAAGTTGTATTTTGGGGACACATATTCATTATGGCTATCTACACAGACTCATCCTTTGAGTCCTAGGTTTGCTGGTTTTGAGAGATCATATTATTTCATGCTATTATAATGAGAAAATTTTTTCATAACTTCATCAGCTATTATCTCACCATGTATATAATATGTAGCTCTAAAATTTTATTGTTAGAACTTCGAATATAATACAATCTATACACAGGTAGCCTGTTAGAAAATGCCTATTATTTACTAATAAATGCACTAATTCTTGATATAAATTTACTCAAAAGAACTTTTTTTCCTTTGTTATCTAAAAATTTTTTTTTTCATATATTTTTCTATCAAATAATAGGGAAAAAAAATTACGTATTTACAAGTGATTGAAAACTTAAGCCATAGAGACTTGATGTCTGTTAGTCAATTATTAGAAAAAAGAATGCAAGTAAAGTCAGTTCTGCTTTGTAGACAAAAATAGCTTGGCTTGTTAATTTTTTTTTTAAGGAAACACAACTACTACTTCTTTTGAGAAATCATTAGCAGAAAACTGCAATTCTCTGCTGCAAATTTCTTAATAATCACTAAACTGTAAGACTAAAGAAAGCAAAATAAAATAAAAAAGTTTAAAATGTATCAGTTGAAAAAATAATCAATTTTTATCATAGAAAAATAAAAATTACCTATCGTTTTTAAAGTTAAAAGTAAAGAAAATGTAGACAACAGTACTAAGTAAACCCATGTGGTTAATTAGATGAAATGCTAAATGTCAAAAAAAAAAATTAATTCTTTATATTTATTATTAATAATGTTGTGTTGAATATTATTATTGATAACTTCGTATTTATTTTATAATTTGTAAATGTAACAATAATACAAAAATTCTGTCATTCTACTGTTTCAATATAAATATATATTTCTGATTTGAATTTTCAAATTGGTTTTCTTACTAAGATAGGATAAGAAAACCAATTAGGATAAAAAATCCTAATTGGTTGTTTGATAATTGTTATTTTATTAACTAGTTTGATTAAAAGGAAATGTTTCATTCTCAGTTTGGCTAATAAGAAAATAAATGTGAACCTTCATAAGATATAAAGGGGGATTCAATGACTGTTAATAAAATTTAAAGTGATTATTTTGATTAAAACTGCAGAGATATATATAGTTATTTGTCTGAAGAGTAATATGGATTTTTATTTTGATGCATTACAAGTAATATATAAATTTATAAAATATTACCATAATTCTGTTGGCATTTATATGTTTTTTTTTTTAATAACAATATAAAAATTTAAATGCAATTTAATAAGTATTACTTTTTTATCTGATATTGATTGTGTTCAAAAAATAAAGTGTATTTATTCTGTCTTTTGAATAGTGATACAAGAATTTAGATATCTGCATTTAATATATCCATATTATGTATTCATTTATATTTGAACAGAGATCTCTACCATGCTATAGTTATATAGTTGCAAGTTTTGATGTAAAATCCAGAGAAACCTTAAGATATTCCGATTATATCTTAATTTCTAAATACTTGATGATCTTAACAATACACCTTTACCTCCCTTAGCAATGGCAATTGGTTCTCCAAAACTCATTGTTAAGCAAGAATATCGTATATAGAATACGTATTTATAATGGTGGTCTATGGGAAAAAAATTGATTGGTTCCTAAAGCTAAAAAATTATACTAACTTAGGAATAAAGTACATATTAAAAAAAATATTCATTAACACTTATTTTAAATGCAGTCCGTTTTTTTTTTTTTTGATTTGAAACCACTTGGGTATAAACAATATTTTTAACAAAGTTACAAAATCAATAACTATTTTTACATACCGTATTTATATATTGGACTATTTCATCATCTAATATAAGTGTTGAATGTCTTTAGAAAAATTATTATATTTAAATAAAGTTTATTTTTCTAAAGACATTCAACACTTATATGTACAGTATATAGTATTATAGATTCATTAATTATATATATTTTAAGTTTATACGTTTTAAATTTTTAAAAAAAATAATTTCTCTATCGTTATAGTGAATAATCGATTGTAAATCAAAGTAGTGGGTACAAATTGATGATGATCGATATTGTGAAATATCGCTAAGTAGCCAATCGCTAAGTGAGGTTTAGGTGTATTTCTATTGTTTTAATTTTATTATAAAAATATAAAATGGATAGGACAGACTGCAGTAATTGACAAATGTAAACCTCTTTCAAAGTATTTTTTTTTTTTTTTGAATGGTTTGTTCTAGTCATAAACAAATTGTTACCAGAGTCAGTATGGTTTTAGAATATCATGAAGTAATGTAGAATATTTTTATGTTTTGGTCAAGGCATTGTTATCAAAAAGTTAAATATATGAAGTGAATAAAGAATAGACTTTTTACAAAAGTATTTTACATTGAACTTGACTAAGTTTTTAGAGAAGGCAGTTTCATTTTTTATTATAATGGTTATCTTAAAGATACTCTTAATACCAAGAAATGCAATATTGATTGCTTTAATTTGGGATACACGACTGGGTGTAGACACTAGTGAAGAGCTGCAATATGGCAAGGTTCTGAAATCATACAAAAAGAAATGTTTGTTGGAGAAATCCAATTCACTATTACAAGATATCATTAGATTTAAAAATTATATATATGAATTTATTTGTGTTTCACGGATTGGTTTAAATTCTTTTTTAATTTTTGTTATTTTTTGTCTTTTTTTTGTATGTTTGTGTGCTATATGGTCATACTTATTTATGAATGCTTGCTGATGATGTGTGGTTTTTAGATAATTATACATGTACACATACACATTTTTTTATAACATGAGCAAATTAAAAATCATTCTCCTTTTTCTTTTCAAAAACTTTATTTTCTTATATCACCACTGAACATATATATATATTTATATAATACAAAACTCATGTTTCAACTGTCTTTATCATCATACAGTCATTGTCAAGGATCTGCAACAACAATGAAATACACAATTACATAAATACCTTCATCTTACATTAACATAAACAGTAACAAACATATTAAACATACATAATTATATTTTACTTACATCTCTCTCCCACTGCTATTTTTTATTACACTTTCTTTTACATTATTTAATTATAAATCTGTTCTTAAAATCATCCAAGAAACGTTTTATACAAATTTAAAAACCAACCCTAATTTCAAATAACCTCCCCCTTTTTAAATCTTATCTAAAACCCATATCAAAAACTACATTCCTAAAATATAGCTTTAAATGAATATAAAACAAATATAAACATTTTTTTATACAAGGGGGGGGGGGTATTTGAAATTAGGGTTGGTTTTTAAATTTGTATAAAAAGTTTCTTGGATGATATTAAGAACAGATAATGTAAAAGAAAGTATAATAAAAAATAGCAGTGGGAGAGAGATGTAAGTAAAATATAATTATGTATGTTTAATATGTTTGTTATTGTTTATGTTAATATAAGATGGAAGGTATTTATGTAATTGAAGTTTATTTATAAATATGTATTTCATTGTTGTTGCAGATCCTTGACAATGACTGTATGATGATAAAGACAGTTGAAACGTTGGAGTTTTGTATTATATAAATATATATATGTTCAGTGGTGATATAAGAAAAAGGAGGATTTTTAATTTGCTCATGTTATTGTAGAACATATATATTTTAAAAGAAAAAGTGATTGTATATTTGCTGTGTTTTAATATATATGACACCTTTTTTTATGTGAATGATTTTATCCTGTTCAATTTAATTATAAATGAATATACTTTTATATATATATTTTTAATTTTCTCTCATCTAGTTGTAAATGTTTTTATTATTTAAATATTTTACCAGAAAAATTAAGTGTAACAGAATAATAAAGTTTACAAATAAATTGTACATGTGTATTTTTTATTTAGCTTTTTAATATTTTTATTATATCTTATTATTTACAATATTAAAAGTTAATGGCCTTTTTTGTTTAAGTTAAAGGTCATTATTTTTGTTTAAATACTAGCTAGGTATAGACTTCATAATAATAGTCTATTAAAAGATTTTTTTTTTTATCGCTTCACAGAATGGAAAATTTCTCAACGTTTCCAGTTTACAATTAGATGAGGTAAATGAAAATATTTTTAATACAAATTAATATTTTTAAATTTTATAACTTATACAGAATTATTACATATATGATAACAGTGAACATATAACAATATTTACTGGCATTCTTTTAAATTCAAAATAAATTAAGCAATATCTTCAGATTTTCATTCTATTTTTTATATTGTTACATGATGAAAAAAATCGAAAGTTTAATTTGCAGTACTTGTCTTTTCAGCTACATACTCTTTTCAATTGCTTTTGAAGGCAACTGTTTTTTCATCAGTGTAAATAACTTTTTTCAATTTAATGTACTTGATGTTAAAATTTGTTTGTATAATTTAGCTATTTAATAAAATGTAATTATATCAGTTCATTAATACAAAAAGTAAAATTATATAATATTCATTATGCATACATATATTGTAAGGGATAAAATAGATATGGGTAAAACATGGTGTTGAGAAGTTTGTATATAATGGTATGAAATAACAAAGAGGATTAAGTCTGTGTGCAGTTACAATTAAAATATTTATATGAATGATTGCTAATTATGTAATTAGAATGGAATAAAGAGTTTCTCATTCTATATACAATTTTTTGGAGAGAAGAAATATTTATATTAGGATGTCATTGTCTCTTGGCATAAAATAAGTAATCAGTAATTCTATTCCTGTTGAACTCTTTTATCATTGAAAACATGATCTTTCAGCTTATGAAATCAAGAAATTAAGATAGCGTCATTATCAAATATATTTATATATTGAATAATTTATTGCTCGGAAGTTCATAAGAAGGTCAAGCATTGAAAGTAATATCTAGCTGAAACTAATCCATGAACATTCAGGTGCAGAATTCATCACTGTACCACTAATTGAAACAATACTGGTGAGTGTCATTAATAACTTACATAGACAGAATTTTGAAATAGATTAAAGAATTTTAAGAGAGGATTTTTAGTAATAAAATATTTGTTAAAGATAAAATTAGTAATTATGCTGATAAATCTAATAATACACATAAAATAACTTTGTACCAAAATATTTGTTCAAATATGACAAGATGCATATATAAAAGGATTAAGATTTTTTTCTGGATGCTCATCATTTCTAATCACTAGGTTAATAGAATAATTTTAATTTATTATCCAACGAGAAAGTGTTTTATTTTAAAATATTATTTAAGATATAACTGAATATTTGAAGAAGGAAATGGCAATAATTTACAACAGAAAATTACTAGAAATACAAATTAAATGCATGATAAATTATATAGACAAAATTGAGATCTTTTCTTACCTAGGCTTTCAAACATAAATCAGATTATAATTTTTTTTTATCTTTCATGGTTTAATAAAATGTTTTGTTAACAGGGGAATTTTATAAGATGATATGACACTTAATTGATAAAATACTTGGTTGATTTAACTTCATGTGGATTCTTTTATTTTTTAAGTTAAAATAATTTTCTTCCATAGTTTTTGGTTGATTTTAATTTAATGTTATTAGTTTCTGGGCAGTTTTCTGTAGGCTTTCTATATAACTTGTAATTCAAACTCGAGATAAGCTTTTATTGTCAGCATTTTCTAGTAACAAATAAGGGTTCTTATTATCATTATAGGATTAATTCTGTTCAAACAGCATCTTCTTGAAATAAAGTGTTTTTTTTTTTTAGTATATTCAACCTAATTTTGTACAATTGTTCAAAAATATATACTTCCTATTTTTTTCAAAATTATCAAATTCTTATATTTGTAATGAAATGAATATCTATATTTAAATACTTTATTAAATTTTTAAAAAAAATATATTTAATATGAAATTATTAATGGATTCTAAGTATAATTGAAGTTTTAAAAAATTCATACTGTTTTAAAATTGCATCACAAAAAAAATAAAGTATGGGTACTCATACTTATGACAATCCATCCTGCTTCATGGCATTGTTGCTAGCCAAAAGTAGTTGAAAATACCGTTTATCAGGCACAACTTCTCAATTGCTATCAGTAATTGAGTGTTAGAAATTGAGTCTTTTGGCTAATGGCGGCCAGCAGCATATTTTGCGATCAATTACTCTCACAATTCACACAGTCTACCGTATCAATTGGTTCTGATACATGTTGTTTATGTCTATATGAATCCTGACACTTAACATATCGCTAAGTTATCATGATAGGTGTGAATAATTTAAATGGCAGAAAGTGAACCAGTATTCGCTCAGAAGTAATTATTTACAAATCTAAATGAATTACTATAAAGTTCTCCAAATTGTCACAATGTAACCCTCTCCCCTAAATGCGTTAAAATTAGGAAATAGGTGATTCAGCATAGCATACCTGACTCTAAAGTTTCATAGGTTGCAAGAGCTTGCGTTGGTGAAAAAATGGCTACTTGTGAAAAAAAGTCTTCGTTCAAGCTGTCTCTATTGCATAATATATTAAATTACGGTTTTCAAAAAAAAAAAAAAATTAAATAAAGGAACATTTATTACCAAACAAAAATAAATTGGTTCTTGAGGCTTTGTTTATCAACCAAAAATAAAACTATATTTGAAGTTATCAAATCAAAGTTAGTGAAAAAAAGTATTCGTTCAAGCTGTCTCTATTGTCTAATATATTAAATTACAGTTCGCAGAAAAAAGAAAAAAAACATGAAATAAGGGAACATTTATTACCAAACAAAAATAAGTTGGTTATTGAGGTGTTGTTTATCAACCAAAAATAAAACTGTGTTTGAAGTAATCAAATCAACATTAGTGAAAAAACACTGTTTTAACAAATGAACATTTTGCAAATATATTTTATTACTTTCCAAAAAAAAAAAAACAACCCTGACAATGAACATTTCTTACAAAACAAAAAAATATTGGTTGTTTTTATAAAAAAACCTAAAATAAAGGAACATTTATTATAAAACAAAAAAAATTGCTTATTAATTGAAAATTTATTAACATTAGTTTAAAGAATAATAAAATAACATAATTTTAAAGAGTTGTCTGTGTTTTGTTTATTTGTTAAAATATTAAAGAAAATGTAATGGCCAGGTAACATTATATCGATGTGTTTTGTTGGAGGAACAATGCCATCAAGCAGGATGGATTATCATAAGTATGAAACTGAATCCGAGAATATTTGTTAGCTTTTTATATTTGTAGACAAAAATCATATACAACTATTTGTCAAATTTTTTTATAAGTGGTTCCTCTTGATAAAAGAGAACTAAAATTTAAAAAGCATTTTATAATGAATATATGATTTACAAATAAATTTACAGTATTAACAGAGACAACTGCTATTATCACATTATTGACATGAAAAAACATTAATAAAATATCATGACTGTCACATGATTCTCACTATTTCAATTACTGTAAGCTTTATTAACTAATAGATGCCAGATTGTAATGTTTAATAAATTATTATACAGTGCTGTTCTATTCAATATCTCCAGATTAGTTATTACTTATGGCTTTCATCAGTGAGGAACTTTGGATCTTGAAATAATGCACCTGAACGTTTAGGATCTAATGCACGTTCTTTTTAACAGCCATCTTTTACTTTTCTGTTTTATTATGCAACTATCCACCCAAATTGAAAAGCATATAAATGTTTTTAATCTATGTCAATTTGTCCAGATAATCATATAAATTTGAAATAAGTTCAGTATCTATATATCAGAATGGCCAAGATGTCGACCATGGTCGACCAGTGTACCGCAAGATCTCTGGAAGTTGACCGCAAAGCTGACATGAACATTGAGAAATTAATTGTAGTGATAAATTCAGAGCTGATTTGAATATAAAAAAATTAAAATCTCAAAGTTATTCTTGTTTAAAAATAGCTCAATTTAAAATAACACCTGCTGTCATTATTGATCTCAAAAATAAACTCGGATTGGAAAGTTGAAAAGAAATAAATTATTTTTGTGTAACGCTAGAGCTAAAATTCTTAGAAATATTTAATTGCAGTTTTCCTGAGGAAAAATGAAAATAACTTGTCCTGGAAAACAAGGACTTTAATGAACTGATTTTAAAACAAAGAAATCGTGAACTTTTTATACACTTTGTCTAGCTAGCAAATAACTCCAAAGGAGATTTAAAAAGAAAACAGGAAGTTATTTTTTTTGTTCTGGCAAAAATAACTTTTTTTTTTTCTGGTTTCCAGTTCAAAGCTCTGAAAAAAAACGTAGTTGCCCTCAGGTACACTTTCATCAAAAAAGTCACCCCCAATATCTAAAAGTTTGGCCACTCCTGCTATATACTATAGTGTCTTCAGTTTTTAACAACTATAGGCATCTCTGCCTATTCTGTTTTTAAGATTGGCATAATACCAATAAAAGTATCAGTAATGTGATGAGTTTATATACACATGAAGTTCATAATAAGGATTGAAAAGTAAGAAGTATTATGCTAAATTATTCTTAATCCATCAGATTTGCTAATCTATGAAGAATCATAAAGATAATGGTCAGATGAACTGTATTGCACCTAAATGTGTGTATGTATTTCTCGGTTTACTCTTTTTCTATGTTCAATATCCTCAGACTAGCTCTGTTCAGGCAAGTTATCTTAGACTGAAAGCATTTATCTGGGTTTGTTTTGTTTTTTTTTTTTACTTTGGGCTGATAACTTGATAATAAAATAGAGAATCAAAAGTTGGCTGCTAGAAGGAAGGTGCATTAGATCCTAAAGGTCCAGGTGCATTGTTCCGAGATCCAAAACTCCATCATGATGAAAACCATAAGCTAAAAATTAATCTGGTAAGATTGGATAGGACAGAATGGATTAGGGATTTATTAAGCACTATCATATGGCATCCTTTGATTACTAAATTTTATATTAAGTGGGATTACCATAGTGATTGTAAGAGAGCATTTTTCTGAAACTGTAGTCATGAGATATTTTATTGGTTTTATATCAATCCTGGCTTTAAAATACAGAAGCCTAATTTTTAAAAACTAAAGACAACATAATATGTAAATACTAAACTGATTTCAGGTATATATGACTACACAGGTAGGTTTTTAATTTGGGCTGATAGCTTCATAGTAAAATAAAAAAGTAAACAATAGCTGCTAGAAAGAAAAAATGCATTAGATCCTAAAAGTCCAGATGCATGGTGCAAGATTCAGAACTCATTATTGAGGAAAGCTATGAGTTGGAAATAGTCTGGAGATATTAGATAAGACAGCATTTGATAAGGATTTATTAAGCAGTATTATCTAGCATCTACTACTTACTAAAACTTAACATTAAGTGGCAGAGTTGTGGTGAAAGAAAAAGAATATGTTTCAGTAAGCACTAAAATAAAATTGTGCTGCCAAATATTAATACTGCTGCTCCATAATTTTTAAGTTTGCATGGTATTTTATATCCTCATGTGTTATTAGAAAAATAACTCAAAAACAAACATCGAATTGTTTCATGAAATTAAACACAAAATATGCTAAAACATCACAGTTATAAAAGCATCAAAACACCACATGGTCACCACTTTAGTATGGAGAGTTTGCTACTGGTACACAGTTAGTTATAAAACAAATAGTCTTTTACAAAAACAATTGTTTTTTTATTTAACTTTCAAAATTTATTTTAATATAACATCCAAACAGTGTTAAATCAAAGAAAAAATCATTTCACAATTAAAAAAAACTATGTAAGTACAAAAAGTTTACCTTATGTAATACATATGTATGTAAAACCAACATTCTATCCAGTGAGAGATTTAATTAGGAACGATCAATGTTATGGACAATCAATCGTATTGTCTCATTTCTTTTTTTTGAGAATAATAAAAGATCACCTTTAGTGTTCTTATTTATTTTGATCTTTTTAAATATGTATTAATCTACCACTTTGAATCAGTGCAAATTTGTGCCATTTTAATCCCGAATGTTATGTCAGCATAACAGCATTGGTTATTGCATATATTTTACCTTGTCAATCAAGAATAGAGTTTATAGTAGAATTGAATTCATTCTTTATAATTGAAGTGTTATTTAAATGAAATAATATGTTGGACTATTTTATTATCTATCATTAAATGTTGAATGTCTAGAAAATTTTAATTTTATTTAAAGTTTGCAAATACAAACAACTATTAGTAATATCACACAAATAGACAACAGATGTTAATAGGTACACTATGTTTTGAATGGTATTATTCTTCAGTTTTGCAGTGGTTGGCCTGATCAAGAATGATACTAACAAAGGAATCTAATTCACACCTTTAGATTTTTGAAAATCAAATTTTAAGGTAACACTAACCGAGCTATTCTGTCAAAGGCAACATTCAGTAGAAATTTTATATATTTAACTGTGTTTCAAATCATTCTGATTCCTTCATTTCTTTTTTTTATTATTATTATTATTTTTAATACTGTTTTTCTAAGAACAAGGTTAATAAAGGCTTCTAGGCATTATGTATTGCCATACTGGATTGACTTATAGGATTATTTGCCATTGTTTTATGAGCAGCGTATTTGAATTTTTTTCTTTGCTGCTTTTCCTTTCTATATAATATTTTTTTTATTTTTCCAATCGAACATATGTTTATTAGTATAGACATGGTCTGCTACTATAGACACATTGTTTGTTTTTTTCTTTCTAATCATTAGTTTACATTTTTTTCTATCTCTTTTCAATAGGACAACTGGTCTCACCAATGTACTTTTCTTCACATTCACATGGTATTTCATAGATGTAGAATTTGTTTTTCAACATTTCAAGTTTAGGCTTTGTAGAAGTTAGAATTCCTCAAAGCGTGGTATTACTTGTGTTCTATTGTTATACTGATTGCAGATTTTTTTTAATTTGTCTGCCATTCCTCATATACATGGATACACTGCAGTATCAATAACTGTTTTATATATTGAAGTATTTTGAAGTCTATTTGATTTTTCTCCCCATATATTTAATGCTAAATAGTTCTAAAAATTTATGTGAATTTTAGCATATTGTGATCATTAAGTGCTGAATTTCTTAAATAACAATTTTTATATTGATTCATCTGATTTGAAGATTATGTCATTGTCGAGTTTTTCATTTTTTTTTTTTTTTAAATTGTGTTATTCCAACTAAATATTTTTTAAATTATATCAATTATTACATTAATATTGGATCATTTGACTAAAGTGGATTAACATTGGATCAGTTTTATTTGATCATTTGACTAAATTGATTATTCACCTTCTACTACTTTGACTTTTTATACATATTTATTTTTTATTATCTAATTAGTCAAATTATCATTTAGAGTTTATTTCATATCTTTCCATTTTTAATGCTGCTTTATTTTTCTTCTCCAAGGTTTATATATGATGATTCAATTGATTATTTTATATAATGGCTTTTTAGCTTCTATTTTCTCTGTTCTAAATGAATGTATCAGAACTTTTTATTAGTTGCCAAATATGCAACACTGGAAAATGAATTATGCAATTAAAAGGTTCATATATATTCATATTATTAGTATACAGAGAGAGCATATTGAATTATGAAAAAAGAAATGTAAATATTTTTAATGATAAGAATATTTAATAGAGATAAAATTAGTAACAATAATAATTGATATATCAATTTAAATGAAATATTTATGACATGACAATACAAATGAAATATTTATGTACAGAAATATTTTTTTAAATATATCAAAATTTTAAAGAGTTTCTGGATACATACTATTTCTCATTGCTAGTTCATATAACTTCATATTATTAAAATAATAATATTTATTCAATATGAATGTTTTAACTCTAAAATATATAAAATTTATAAGCAGAAAATTATTACAAATATAAATTAATGTATGATAAATTATTTAGATAAAATAGAACTTTTTTCTTATTTAGGCTTTTGTGTATAGTCTGTATAGATATAACTGTAATTAACTATTATATACAGTCTTTCAATTCATAGAAGTACTTTCAGTTAATTCCTTGACCCTCCTAAATTCCTGTAAAATTCAAAAAACATAATGGAAGCAAACATCATCTACTCATAACTCGTGAATCACGAATTTTAATGTTAGCACGTTAGCAACTTTTCTCTTAATTATATTCATTTTATTTCTATTTATTAAAATGGCCTTTTTAATTTTTCTTTTATTATAGTTTATCTCTTCATGAAAAATCTTAATACTTTCAATATCAAACTTAAATTTATATTTACATCTCCTTTCATGATTCAAGAAAACTGAAGCAGTCATTAAATAATTATTATTTTTATTCATAAAGTATTACTTTATGTCAATTTAAAAAGAGTTATAATGATTTAAAGGAATTGAAGATTGATAATAAAATGCTCAAGTGAAATTTTTTAATGATATATATTATAACGATCCAAAAGAAAGTGAAGATCAAATCTAACCGCAATTTGCACTACAAGGGCGCCATCTAGGCATTTGAGCCTAGAAAAATTTGTAAAGTAAGCAGATACGTGCTGTTAAGATTCCACTTTATTTAAATATTTAGATCATTGGCCCATTGTCCCTAGCTCAGTGGAGACGCAGAGATAAGAAATAACTTGTTTAATTTGGATATATAAAAAAATAAAAGCCACTGCCAGAAATTAGCACATAAAAATATTTATTTACGCACATATAAATTTTGAATCATTTTAAATTTTGAGGAATAAATTTAACATTTTAGATTTTTATGTTAACTTTTAATTTTACATTTAAATAGATTGCAATGAGTTTAATATTTTATTTAGAAGGTCGAGTATGAATAGACTACATAGATTTGCATTGTGCTGTTGTATTTCATGCTACATTGAATACATAAATGTATCAGATGGATTGACGCCGGTTTGACTGCGAACTTTTGGCCTAAGGTTAAATAAGGGATAGAATATTTTCTTTTCAAATGCAGATCTATGTAGTCTATTCATACTCGACCCTCTAAATAAAATATTAAACTCATTGCAATCTATTTAAATGTAAAATTAAAAATTAACATAAAAATCTAAAATGTTAAATCTATTCCTCAAAATTTAAAATGATTCAAAATTTATATGTGCGTAAATAAATATTTTTATGTATTAATTTCTGGCAGTGGCTTTTATTTTTTTTTATATCCAAATTAAACAATTATTTCTTATCTCTGTGTCTCCACTGAGCTAGTGACAATGGGCTAACAATCTAAATATTTAAATAAAGTGGAATATTAACAGTGCATATCTGCCTACTTTATAAATTTTTCTAGGCTCAAATGCCTAGATGGCGCCCTTGTAATGCAGATTGCGGTTAGATTCGATCTTCATTTTCTTTTGAATCGTTATAACTGGCGCCCAATGTGGGGCACCAGTTGTAATGATCCAGATTTTTGAGGCCTTAACGTAATCTGCACAAGGTGCCATCTAGGCATTTGAACCTAGAAAAATTTATAAAGTAGGCAGATACGTAAGTCAAAAAAAAATTTTTTTTTTATTTATATAAAAAAAGAATAAAATAAGTCACTGCCAGTAATTATACACACAAACATTTATTAAAGCACATATAAATTTTGAATCATTTTAACATTACTTTTACTTTATAATTTTAACTTGATTTTAGAATTTGATTTTACATTTTAATTTTTATAAGTTTACATTTTAAATTTTATAAGTTCGCACAGATGGATTTATAAAATGTTTTTAATGTTGAGTGTAGATCGGTTACATAGATTACACGGTCAAAAAAATTTCAACGTAAACATAAACGATCAAAATATAAAGTCATTGATGGAAATGTAGAGGGGAATTTATAAGAAACCCAATGGCATTCATCATAAGATGCCGCAAGACACCAATAACTTAAAAGACATCTGACATAAATACATCTTAGATACTCACCATAAGGTATTAGTATTTACTGAAATGTCTATACATTTTGATCAAATATGAAAACCAAAAACATAATTAACTGGTAACGAACCCATGCAAGCATCTATACCCAACTGAAATTTAATGCATTTTTATTTAGAGTGTCGAATATGAATAGACTACATAGATTTGCATTTGAAAAGAAAACATTCATCCCTTATTTAACCTTAGGCCAAAAGTTCGCAGCTAAACCGGCGTCAATCCATCTGATATATCGATGTGTTCAATGTAATACGAATACAACAGCACAATTAGGTTAAGAGAAGAAATTGCTTCTCGTCAGATAGGAATATTACATCTATCTGATGATAAGAGCAATAAAAAAAAGTCCATAGGAAGGAACTGCGGTCTCCGTCTTATAATTCCTTCCATAGGCAAAACGAGTGTGTGTGGCATATAAAGCGATTCTGCCCATAGCGAACCTCATACTACATCTACTAATTACACCAATATATCCAATCCATTGACCTAATTCAACTACGAAACAAATAACCCAAGATTACCCTCCCTAATATAACTTTACAAATCTATATAGCCATTCACGCCCAACTTAAATTTAACATTTATATAATTTAATTTATCGCAAAACAAAAATCATAAATAAAACTTAAAGAACAAAATAAATAAATGGAAATGATTTTACAAAAGAATTACATCCAATTAAAATTACTTATTAATAAATAAAGTTGGTCAGATAGGATTCTATTTCTATAAATTAAATATTGGGAAAAAGTTTATATTTTAGAGTTCTTAATGTTTTCAAATGTTCATTAATTATATATTTCTTACTGTTTTGAAAAAATGTCCGTAGTCTCTGATTTTTTTTTTGTAATGGAAGGTGTTAATTCCCACGAAGTTATACAGAGATCGGTGTGCAGTTAGCTGTTGGTCCTTTATGGTTGATGGTATTCTTCGGACCTTGATGTCCTGTGGTCCGCAATATTGGAAAACGATGTTTCATTTTTTTGAACAACTGAAGGAATTGAAAGTGCGTCTTTCAATCCCTTCTCCAACTTATGTCATCTTGTAATAAACTCCCCAATAATTTCCAAACTTTTCCTTTTATATTAATTTTAAGGATTTAATTGACAGTACGTCATCGATGTGACGGTCCTTTCACTGAGGTCCGATTCCATTGTTTTTCTCTTCTATCTGACCTTTGCTTATACATTTTAAATGCCCAAGGACTAGTTTATATTTAACTAATTAAAATAATCTTTTCCATTTTCTGATTACTTAATGTGTTTTCCAAATTTAAAGATATATTTTTATCTTTAAATCTTTACTGACAATTTAGTTTTAAAATACTTTTTTCTTTTTTTTTTAACAAAGTTTTATTTTAATAATTTTTTTCATCTGTGTGATTTTATATGTATATACGAGTTTAAGACATTTAATTTCAATTTTTTTAATTCTTAAAAAAAAAGTTTTATTTGCGAACTTTTATTTTTTTCATGTTTAATAATAAAAAACAATGTAACGTACGTATGTGCCCATTACAATATATATATATAAATGTGTTTAATGTTTCATTTTGTGTTACAAATAACATTAATAAGTTAAAGAATAATTCTAAAAATGTCATACCATAATAAAAGAAAAATTAAGGAGGCAGTTTTAATAAATAGAAATAAAATGAATAATTAATAGACAAGCTGCTAACATTAAATTTGGGATTTGAGTTGTTGATGTTTGCTTCCGTTATGTTCTTTGAATTTAACGGCAGTTGAGGAGGATTAAGAAATTAACCGAAAATACATCTGCGGATTGAAAGACTATTTATAATAGTTAATTACCGTTATATTTATTGTTTTTGTTATTGTATTAGTCTGTATGTATATTTCTTAGCATTTATGGTTCTGTAAAAGCTTTTCCTTGCATTGTGTCTTTTTATTGACTTATCATGGCTTGTGCCTTAAGTCCTTGTTCTTGCTGATCTAATTTAATAGATTTTTTTATATATTTTTTAAATGAAGACAGTTTTCTTTATATGATTTCTGATTAACTTTAAATGTATATATAAATTTCCAACAGGTATATATACGTAGCATGGAAACTATAACCTCTTTTTAATTTTAGCATTATTAATTCGCAGTTGTCATCATGTTTGAGATAAAATTCTATACACAGTATTTTTTTTAGCTTACTATCATTAAAAAATTGAAGGTGACTACTACATCTATCTCTGCCCAGACAACAATCTTTTCTTTTCCAATCTAAACTTCATTTTTTTGACTGATAGTGAAGGATTTTCAAACTTGCATGCCATTTTATGTTTCTGTTATAAAAAAATAACATTACATTCTTTAGTCAAATATATTCATGAAATTTGGTCACACCATAATAAGTTTTTTTATAAAACAAGTAGAATTCTCTTACAAAAACATATCTTTAGTACATTAATTTGCTAATTGCCTATTTCCAATGATCGTATGTAATTTAATCATTTTAGAAAAAAGTCTAGATGGACATGTATTTAAATTAACTTAAAACCTAGCATATATTTTAATATTATATATGACAAACCCATATTTTATACAGTAAAGCAATTAATTTTGTTGAATGACATTATAATTGATGTGATTGTATTGTCTCACTATATGTATGTTGCTGACAAATTGTAATGGGAACAAAATGATAATAGTGTCTTACTTTTATATATCAAATAGTCATATTTTCAGACTAGTGCACTTAATTTACTTTAATGAAATGGACTTTTAAAAAGCAGAACTTAAATTTGATAAAAAGTTGTGTTTGTGCCTGTAATAATGTATACATATATAAATAAAGTTTCCTTATAAAGATCTGAAATAGTGACTTTATTAAGATTAATTCTTGAAGTTTTAAAATAATAATAATAATTATGAAGTTTATATTTACCTTTTTTGGAATTATGAATAGAAATGTAAAATATTGCTTCTTTTTTTGCCTTGCCAGAATATGTTTGCTTTGACCATTGTATATTTAAATTCTTGTAAATTATGCTAATGATTTAAATATGAATTCTGTTTTTTTTTTTTTTTTTCTATGTGATTTTAGCTTTTGGTGTTCTATCAACTTAACTAGCAGTATGTGTAGGTGTTTATATATAAGTATATATACACATTATTTTTATATGAAATTAATTATAAGTTAATGAAATATACAAGTTTATTTGTTTTGAAACATTTATCACTTGGTTTGAACATATTTGTTAAATATATATGTATATATTAATCCATCCCAAATCAGATCTTATAGGCTATTTATTACATAAATTAAATGTTTGAATTATTTGCTATTTTAATTATTGAATGAAAGAATCTTATTACACAATGACTTAAATGAGATTTGTAACTTGAATTTTTAATGGAACAGTATCTTGCAAGTCGATACCATTAAATATTCATAAGTTATATGATCATCTTAGAGTTTATTGGGATGCCTATTGTTAAACTCATCTGGCAGTTCACGGTTGCTAGACAACATTCTTGTGCACAAAATTAGTATTTGTAGCTTTCTTTTTTCATTAGTTTATAAAATCCTAGCATATCACTTCAGGAAATAAAATTGCAATAAATTGCTGTGGTTTATTCTATATTTTATATAAATATATAATTGAAAAAGAAATGAATACTAAACAGTTTTGCTCTCAAGTTTTCATCTTTTAATTTCAATGATTTGATGATACATTTTGATTATTAAATTCCAAAGTAAATTTTAAAAAAAAAAACGTTTGCAATTATTAATTTAAAATGAATAAGCCAATTATTTATTTTTTAATTATATATTTACAGGAGGAGGACCAAACATGTGGAGACAGTAGCAAATCCAATTCTATTGCAAGCACCCAGAGTATCCAGAGCAGTGGAGTGAGTGCGAGCAGCCATAGTTCTTCAAGTAGTCTTCCCAGTCATGTTCCTGAAGATGATGTGGTCAGTTTCTCATCCAGGGGTAGGGGGAGAGTAAGTCCACTCTACTAACTAAATAAGTCATTCTATTTTTTTCCCTTCATTTACGCTTTCTTGTTCTTTTAGAAAACTTAAAACTTACAATAACCAAAATTATACAAAAGAATATAATATTACTTATAATATTTTTTTCGATATTGTATGCAATCACTTTTTTTTTACACATATTTAATATATATTTACTTTTTTTAAAATAAAGAAAGTATTTTAATAATTCTCTTCCGTTAAAAATATTTATATATTTGTGATTGAAGATATTAAATTTTACTCCTTTTTCTTCTTTCTTTCTATTTTGCTACCATACAGACAAGTGTAGAAAACATAATGAAAAAAGACCACTACAGACAGATAAATTGGAAGGTATTAAAAAATATAAAGCAATTTGCTTGAATAGCATTAGAAAGAAAAAAAAGAGGATGAGAAAGAATGAAAAGGCTTGACATCTCAAGTTTTAATTACTTGGTGTGATTTGTTTTTATCCATGTATTAATTATTACTATTTTTTTTACAAAGCATTTATAATCCACTGGCATATTTGAATGTAAATTTTTAAGATTAAAGTTAAATGTTATTAATATACCTATTTATAGTTATATTCAAAATAGATATTAATTATATCTAAAACTGGTTCCATTTTTATTGTATTATTTTTATTAAATTTTTACTAAAAAAAAAAAAACAATTTTGTGTAATACCTTTTCACAATGCTTTATAGTTTCTGTTAGCAATCTTCTTCAGAGCTAAAAAACAATGTATTATAATTATTACATAATACACAATAATATCATTAATATATGGATTTCTATATACATTAAGACATTATTGTATGTTTGTAAAATCTGCAAAAAGCTGCTAGCCAATTGAGTCTGTCTTAAAGCGTTGGGAAAAGTACATTTTGCAAAGGCTTTTTTTTAAAAAAGAAAAAAGAAGGTATTAATGATATAAAGAGCTCATTAAAATTTTTGATGCTGCTTGAATCAATTCTATTTAGAAAGTAGACACTATGGTAGAATGTTACTAGTGATGGTCAAGTGTTTCTGCTTTGATTATGATTTAACTGACTAGAAGTTTTCTGATTTTTGTTTTTGAACACAAAATTTATTTATATTTTATAACAGTGTAACAAAGGAATTTAATTATTTCAGTAGTTTTCCCTTTTTATTCCTATTGCATTTGTCTTACTGTTAATATGTTTGGATTAATAGAGAAAACACTCTTGAAAAATGATTTATTTGAATTTAAAATTTATATTAATTTTTAATTGAAGCTTGCAGCATAAACTTACTTATATGTAAATGATGCATTCAGCTCTAAATTATTCAATAAATTAAAACTCAAAATACTCTTCAAAGAATAAATTATTTTTAGTTTTTAAGTATTATTTCTTTTGTATGTCAGTAAATAATTTAAGTTATACATCATTTCAATGTATAATCTTCTAGACTAAATTGTATTGCACTGGATTAGTATCTATAGTTGTCTTGCCAAATGTGTCACTATATATAAATTCAAGACATATCTTATATTAACACTTTTTACATATCATTATATTATTCTTAAACTCCCTCTGTGAATCATCTTTTATTAAAAGATAATAATCATTATTTCTTGTATGCATACAGTCTGATTTCTTATTGGCTTTTTTACAGTGAGATAAAGCAATCTTAACTTTACACTTCCATAAATTGAGAAAACAATGAAAGTAAGATTCTCATTATCACAGAACTGCAAAGAATCTACACATAAGTAAATAAAAAAATAATAAAGGACTTAACATTATATAATTGGATATTGATGAATGAAAACAAATTGATTATATGCAAGTTAACTCTTTCTGTGCTTTCAATGTATTCTTTCATTCTTAACTTTTCTTAATGTGAATTACTTATCTAAATTCTAACTCTTAAAAGAGCTATTTAAATTGATATGCAAGGACAGATTAACACATTATGTATTCGTAAATCATTAAGCAATGAGTTATATTTTTTTGACAAATTAAATTTATATATATATATATGAATTATTTAATTAGATTTGAATGAATTCTCCAGCTTTATGTAGATAAATAGTGGATTTTTTCTTTTTTCAGTATCTCAATTGGCTCTTGCTTTATTAACAATATTAGATTGATTATTATGGGGGGGGGGGTGCTATCATAATTAGGTTTCTGTAAACAGAATGACTGTCTATTGTATGTTGGCAGAAAATTTAAATTTTATTTAGTTGTCTTTTTTTGTTTGTTTGTTTAATGTTGTTAGAAATTCAGATTAATCTATTCTAAATTTACATTTTTAAAACATAAGCATAATTACATTAGATTATTTTATTATTTAAGGAAGAGTGTTAAATAAAAAGAAACCTATATCAGTTATGACATGGAGGTGCAAAAAAAAAAAAAAATCTTTGCAATTAAATGTGAATATTTTTGGGAGGAGAAGGGGGTGAGGTTTTGGATCATTTTGTAGATCCATGAGATCTTTTTTTAAAATGTAATATGTCCAAACTAGCATTTCTGAATTTCATTAAAATTCCTAAAAAAAAAAATCTCAAGTTATTTCTTTTAAGAATAATGGGACAAAATATTGTCAATAATATTATAAATAATTAATTATGTTGATGACAAAAATAAAATTTTCTGATAAAAAAAAAACTTAAACTTTAATGTTCAATGTCAAATATGTGAAACTATTTAATGAGTAAAGTACAAATTAAAAAATTGACAAATGCATGGCAGTTATGAAACTGAATCTTAATTTAATTTTCAATAATGAATAGAAAATGTTTATGTCTTATTTGTCACTTAATGTTAAAATATACTATATGATCTATTTGAAATGTGTAAATAGTATTTGACAAATTGACTATTGTCCTAATGCCATGATTTACATACATATATTAAAAGCAAAAAAAGTATTTTATTTATATATTTTTATAAAGATAATTTTCATAAATTATTTGGCATAATTTTTACAGCAAAAATTGATAAAGTAATGTGAATCTCTATATTTTATTTATGTGATGTTGGCTATAAATTGTGTTAAGAATTGTTTGTTTATGTGGAATGGAATTGCATAACAATTGTACATTATTTAACGGAATATTAAGTCATTTTTAAAATCAAAAAATCGCAAGTTCATAGAAATATATCAGTGATGAACAATCCACAGTCAATATTTAAATCAGATAATTGGATACGCCAAGGGTTATCTCCATATTCATCATATCATCTCCACAAAATCTTATAATAGTTAACAGTTTTGATATATGATTGGATTGAATGAACACTGTACCATTGATATGACTATCCAACTATGGGAATTTCTCCACTATATTTCAAAGTTTGGGAGAAAGCAATCTTATTGATAAGCTTTTTGGAGCTTTTATCAGACATAAATCCATTTTTTGATTGGTAAAAGCAATTTATTTGACCATATGCCTGAACTGTTTGCAGTAATATAAGTATAGTGTGTGCAGACATGTGTATACATGTATATTTAATTGATTTTAAATATAGATATTTTATTTATTGTAAGCCTGCATTGAACTTTATTATGCTAAATTATTTAGATTATGCAGAAACTGGACTGACATATACCCTGTACATAATCTAATTAAGTGTACTCATACAATACATATAGAGTTTTACCTGTTTTAACAAGATATTCTGTTAAGATAATACAGAAATGAACTGCTGAAAAGCTTATGTGTATAAAACTATTACATACACACACACACTAATGGAAGATAATTCTACAGTAGAGATTATCTTCTCTCGGAAGATTAACACATTAGTTTTTATTTGATTATATATTATTTTGTTGTGAATGAATGAACTCTTGTTAAGTTTTATTTGTGTTAATGTTTTTCTCATTTTATTAATGATAAAACTTGCTCATATTGTAAATAATACTCCATCATATACAGCAGTGACATGTTTCAAGTCAGCTCTTGTCCAGTTCTTATGATTATTCCATTTCACATTGCAACCTGTACATAACAAAATAATGTCTTTGAAATGTATATAAAAAATGTTTTACTCAGGATGCTCATGGTGGATTGTTTTAGTACACATAAATTGTTCAAATGCTATATTGATCTTTTAAATGATTTGCTCTGCATTAGTTTTGTGTGTGGGGGGGTGATAATAGTGTTTTGCAGTGTTCTTTGCTTTACTTAAGTAAATTGGTTTTTTTTTTCTTTTAACTCTTTATTAATTGCAATTTTACCCTCGAGACTGCCAATCTTGAAGCAATGAATGATTTGACAGTTTTAGTCTAAATGTAACAGTTGATTGGTACTAGTAATTTGATTCTTTTAAAATTTTATATATACTTTTTACCATCTCCTTAAGGTTATGTCTGAAAAAAAAAAATGTGAACATTGATAAATACTTTTATTTCGGTTTTATGTGAAGCTAAATATATGACCAAGTGCGTACTGAAATAAAGACCAAGTTTTTTAATATAATGAAGAAGCTTTGATTTAAATTTTCTTTTGCGAATAAATTTTAAAATCAGTATCATAGAAATTGTTAAAACTTAAACCAAGAATATTTCAGAAATAAGATTATATTTCTTGCTAAGAAAGTATTTTATTTATAGATTTATTTTTAAAAAAAAAAAAAAATGAAAAGAAAAGCAAAACATATTTGTATTTTTTTTATGTCTCTTATAATTATTGTATATTAAGGTGACTTTGGTTTGTATTGAAAAATAAAGAAGATAACTTTTAGATTTAGTGAAACTCTTGAAGAAAAGAATTTGTTTTGTTTATATTTTATATGAGTTTAAAAAGAAAAAAAATCATTGTTTGATGCATATAATTTGTTCAGTTTTGTATGTTTTGTTTTTCACAATTCTTTTCTAATCAGTATAAATGATGCAAATCAAAAACAGATATTAACTTGCACTCTTAGAAAGATTTTAAATTTATTTTCATCTATATAATAATTTATTGCAAACCAAAAGAATAGAAAACATAATTATTTTCAAGACTGAAATTAGTTTTCACTTTTGCATTGTTTCTGTTGTTTTTCTATGGATCATAATTATATATTCACATTTACTCTTTATTAATAGAATGTTTAATTTATCATATTTTGTCTTATATTTATTTTCATAACTGTATAGCATATGAATGATGTTACAATGTAATAGATGAATTTCATTATATTTTATATAACTTCTGTGTAAGCAGATAGAAAATGCATTTATTTTGCAATAGTACTGTACAGATTTAATATATATAAAAAGAACAACTGATAACTTTGTCACTGAAATGTAATAAATTAGAGGCAGTACTAATATTACTTTTTACACAGAAAATATTGAAAGTATTAAATATAATTTATGCATTTTTAACATGGAACCTCTTTCAAAGTCAATTATTATATTCACATAAATAAATAATCTTAGTTGGATAAGATCTCTGGAATTATATTTTGATTAGAATGAAGAAAAAAAAAATTACAATGGTAATGTTTCGTTTTCATTGTTGTCTTGTTCTCTGAATGTTTTAGAAAGGGTCAATTGATACTAAAAAGTTATTATATTATCTTGTGAAAATTTAGAAGTTAATTATAATTGAATTTTGATAGTAAAAACATCAAAATAATAAGCAATGGAAAAAAAGTTTTTTTTTTAAATCAATTCAACTGCTAGAGATTATTTTGCTAATACATCATTTAGTTAGTGATTGAAAGTAGTATCTTAAAAGATAATAAATACACATATAAAAAAAAATATAGTTATGGAAAAATAATAATGGAAAATTACAAAAGAGTATCTTAAAAGATAATAAATACACATATAAAACCAAAATATAATTATGGAAAAATAATAATGAAAAGTTGCAAAAGAATAAAATAGTCAAATTTAATTAGTCTAATTTACTTTAGCTAAAATAATAATAGTATTTTATAATAATATTGATTTCCTATTTTGAATAATTTAATGCATTGAAATATGCCATGTGTATATACTATTGCTTTATGTTAAATTTTTAAACTATTACAAGTGAGATTTTTGCTATATGTATACATTTTACAAATACATTATTAAACAGATTTATTTAATTGTTTTTTGTTTAATTTTTTACATTTAGAGTTTCTCTAGTCTATTTTTGTCTCATTATTTTGTCTAACAGAATCAAACACTTAATCTATAAAAAAGAAATTAATTAAAATTCATAAATAGTATAATTAGTCCATTCATATTTCTTGTTATTTCTATTCATATTCATAACTTGGTGATGGGAAGTTTAATACCCTTGACCTTTTCTTTTCAATTTCTTTTATTAACTAAAATCTTCAAAACTTATGCTGCATTCTTTTGCATGCACAAGCCTTTTTTTCATTCGCATCCAAAATTTTACTAATTTTTTTTTTTATTATTATTAATATTCAGCCTCTTTTAATATTTTAAAAAATAATGCTTTTAAATTTTTTCATTAATCTTATTTATGTATTTTTGGTAATATGTGCTTGTATGCTTTTTGTTTCTGTGTGACTCCACAATTAATGTGTATGTGTAATATATATATATATAACAAATTTAGTTAATTTGTATTTATCTATGTTATGGAGATAATTGTCTGAAGATGATAGATTTTATTATGTTAACTTTTTGAAGATTGTTATACACATCTAACTAATTAAACTAATTATAAGCATTACTGATTTGAATTCTATAATATTGTAAACTATTGTCCAATAAAAATGATATTAAGCTAATTTTCTCACTATGCTTGAATTTTTTTTGAACAACCTCCAATTATCAAATGAGCTAGATACTTAAAATATTCAAATTTTCCAACTAGATATTTTTTGTTTTGGCTTGATGGCTTTTCCACTGGTTGATAACTTAATAATCAGGAAAACCGTGGATTGGTTTAATTAGTTACATTTTTTTTTTTCAACGTAGTAATTAATTATTATTTATATATACCCCATATAGTAATTGACCTGTTAGAAATGGATGATGCACATTAAACTTACCTGATACAAATACTATTTAATTTTCAAATCAGTATATTATTGAAATGGACAGGAAGATATACTTATGATAAAGCATCTAACATCTTAATAATCACTATGGCATTTTGTATGGCATAGAATTTAAAGATCTGTATTTTTTTTTTTAGTTCATGTAGGATTATTTACCTCAGTGTTTACTTAATCTTATAATTGTATGGTATTTTGTGGCATCATTTAATAAAGTCTGTATATTCCATTGGAATATGTTTGCTGTAGGTGGTCATTTTTTATTCATATAATGGCAAGCCACAACCAAGTTAATATTTTGTGTCAGATTATTGTCTGTCATAAATGATGATTTATATAAAAATCACTTTTAGATCACTATACCACTTATAACTAAAACCTGAATCAGTCTTTTAGCCATACTGATATTGTTAATAGACTTAAATGATTTTCATTGCTTAAACAATTTTTTGTTGAATGGTATTCGGCAATCAATAGGAATTATTATAAAGGCTACAAAGAACTCTGGTAATCCTCAGTTTAGCATTTAATTGGTAGAATGGTTGTAAAAAATATTGGATATTCGCCATTCAAAAATTTTCAAATGTGGAGGGTAATGCTTTCTCCTTCTCATTTCTTCCATGTTGCACTCTTGGAGAGGTTTCTGTTCAATAATGTTCTATTTAAAAGGTTGTATTATTTCTTTTACATAGTATAGTGCAAAGTTTTTATGTAGTTTATATATTTTTTATTTGTACATTATATCATTAATTTTTATGGATATAATACTGTGATTGATACAAAATATTACATTAGAAAAATTATAGAATTTAGTTAAGAATGGTTTTATGAAATTGATATTCATTAATTTGTAACTATAATATTCATAAAAAAATATTTTTTAAATTTAATTATATTTTTGGATTAATATATTTTTAAATTTTTAGTTCGAAATATCTCAATCAAATTTTTCTAATATTAAGAACTGCTTAATAATTTTGTGACAGACTTTTTTGCTCTGGATTCATTTTCACATCATGTAGTTGGTTAGAGCATTATCTTAAATTCAGTATTCATGAATCTAAAAACCAGATTTGATTCCCATGTTAATACTATCATTGATCAGGCCAGCAACACCTAAAGAAGGAAAGAGAATAATACCTCTTGAAAAGTTGTTATATATTAACCTATGTGCTATTACTGATAGTTAAATGTATGTGGAAAGTTTATATAAAGTTTGAATTATTTTAAAAATATTTAATATCAAATATTAGATATAATGGAAATAGTCCATCAATAATTACTACTAAAATACCATCATTACAAATCTTCATATAAACATTAAGTACAAGCATTATTTCCTTAAAAGTTTGTTAATTCTTATATTAACAAAAAAAATTAAATGTTTTTTGATGATAGTGTAATATTAAGTTGATCGGAACTATAAATATGGCCTAAAATTATTGGAAATTATAGTATTAACTCAATTTTAATAGTCTATCGTTATAGCATGTTGTTTATCACAAACATATTGTTTACACACATAAAAAAAAGCAGCTTTAAAAGAACATAGATGCATCCACGCTCAAAGCAAGAGAGTTTATGAATTATGTAATAATTAAAAGTAAGAATATTAAAAAAAGTTTATAATATATGTACTATACTATAAACAGATTGTTAGTCTGATCATAATTAGTATGTTTTAATTTAAAATGATAATTGCATAAAGATTTTTATTAAAATTGATTGAAAAAATTTGAAGCATTATTTTAAATCAATGATGGATCTATGAAATTTATAGTTCGAAATGATAGTGTGAGTGGAAGTATTAGTGGTAATGAAAAATATGACCTAAAATTATTGGAAATAATAATACTAACTGTGAATTCTATCATTATAGAATTTTTGCATATTGCTTATCACAAACATTTTCTTTACACACATAAAAAAAAAAAAAAGCAGCTTTAAAAGACCATAGATGCATCCATGCTCAAAACAAGAGAGTTTATGAATTATGTAATAATTAAAAGTAAGAATATTAAAAAAAGTTTATTATATATATTCTTTACTATAAACAGATTGTTAGTCTTATCATAATTAGTATGTTTTAATTTAAAATGATAATTGCATAAAGTATAGATCCTATCTCAAATACGTGGTTAGGAAACTTTTTATTCAGTCTTTAGAAGCATCTATTCTTGTTACTAGATTTTAATAGCTAATAATTAAACACTAAAATAGTCAATTTGGATTTTCAAGCTTCCCAAGTTACTGATTCAAGAAATTCTCTTAAAGAATGAGTAGTAGATATGAGTAAGTACATTCTTGGGTTCACTAAAAAGAAGAATTCTTATTGTTTTTCTGACTGATTGTATTATCAATGATTTGATTAAAAGGAAATATGGTATTTTTGCTTGGAAGACTAGTGAATGTGAACTTAGTAAATTATGTAGAGATTCAAAGGCAGGTTCAATATCTAAGTCTATTTAATAATGATTAATATAGGGTATATGAGCACAGACTATCACATGACCCACCACTCTCCACACTATCTAATAACCCTGATACACTCAAGCACATATATGCTGAAAAGATAAATAATCACCACTATACGTATTTCATGCTAAACCAGCAATCATCAGTTGGTCCAGATTATCATCTCCCACACATATATACTATAAGTGCTCAGATATATATTAAGATAGACAATCTTCATACTTTAATGGACTGGCTCCAACCTACTACACACTCCAACTCTTCAACCGTCCATCCAATTGAAAATCTGATGATGGAATGCTCGAAGGCCACCCTGAGGCCGAGATTCTTGTCACACCCATGTTGACCCAAGGTCAATCTGAACCCCACATGTACAGGACATAATCCATTAAATACATATGCAAGGATGGGCAGACATCTCTACAATGTAATAACTGAAACACAGGCTTAATATATACCATGTGTCTATATATGTAATATAGGGTATATGAGCACAGACTATCACATGACCCACCACTCTCCACACTATCTAATAACACTGATACACTCAAGCACATATATAGACCCATGGTATATATTAAGCCTGTGTTTCAGTTATTACATTGTAGAGATGTCTGCCCATCCTTGCATATGTATTTAATGGATTATGACCTGTACATATGGGGTTCAGATTGACCTTGGGTCAACATGGGTGTGACAAGAATCTCGGCCTCAGGGTGGCCTTCGAGCATTCCATCATCAGATTTTCAATTGGATGGACGGTTGAAGAGTTGGAGTGTTAGGTTGGAGCCAGTCCATTAAAGTATGAAGATTGTCTATCTTAATATATATCTGAGCACTTATAGTATATATGTGTGGGAGATGATAATCTGGACCAACTGATGATTGCTGATTTAGCATGAAATACGTATATTGGTGATTATTTATCTTTTCAGCATATATGTGCTTGAGTGTATCAGTGTTATTAGATAGTGTGGAGAGTGGTGGGTCATGTGATAGTCTGTGCTCGTATACCGTATATTACATATATAGACACATGGTATATGTTAAGCCTGTGTTTCAGTTAATAATGATTGGTAAATTAAAATGATATAGGATATACAATTATTTGTTGATACTGGTAGTGGTAATTGTAGTTGTTTTTTTTGGCACATTGGAAATACCATATAGCATTTAAAACTGTTGTCTTATTCCTATGAATTTAGTAAATTACACTCATATATAATAATGATTATCTTTAAAAAACTACAAGAATTCAAGTGAAAGTTGTAGTAGTATATTCATCTTGCTAAAAAATTAAATTTATATCTACAATTTGTTGTGACTCAGTTGTTTATAAACTGTTAATGCTTAGATAGAAACCGCCCTTATTTTGATAATGATTGATGTAGTGCAAAAATATTGAACTATCAACATGGATGTGGTGATTTTTTTTTTTTTCATATGTCATAGCATTGGCTGGGAGGTGAACCCACAACCATCTGCAACCAACTACTTGCTTGCAAGGCAGCTGCACTTTGGGTGTTAATACTTCTAATTTGACAAGGTACGGTTGTTTACAAAATGCATACATAGCAACAGTCTGGTCTGAGTTTTTATGTTAATGGATTGTTGCAATGTAATTGAATTTGTTGACGTAAAAATATCTCTTTGTAACTTGAAAAATTGTAAAGCTGTAAGTCATGAAGGCATACTTGAAGTTTTTTAAGTATGCTATAATAATATTTTAATCCTAAAACTACCAGATTTTTTTAAAAATATATATGAACCCATGTAGATTTTTTTTTATTTCAATAAAAAGTAATAAGAATAGAAAAGATTGTATTATTATTGTAAATTATTATTCATTAATAGTAGATAGTTTGTTCCAGACATCCAGTGCCATTTTAGAAAGTTAAGACAATGCAGAAAAATGTGCAGAACATAGCTTATATATTGCTTTGTCGATTTGATCAAAAGATTTTTATTAAAATTGATTGAAAAAGTTTGAAGCATTATTTGAAATCAGTGATGGATCTATGAAATTTATAGTTTCTAAATGATAGTGTGAGTGAAAGTATTACATGGTAATGAAAAATTTGAGATGTTAGAAATGATAACCAATATTAAACAGAAATTTATGCGCTATTTTTCATTTTTGTGATATTGGTTTTCTTGAAGCCCACATCAAGATTTGTAATTTAAATTTACTAAAAGTTAATACAAAAATCTCATTTTATGTCAGCTAAGATTAATATTAAACTTTGTTATTTTTATTAATTCAAAGTTCATTTAATAGAATATTAGTGCAATCTCTAAAAACCTTAGATTCAATCATTTATGTTCAAAAACGGAAAGAAAAAGAAAAATTAATAGCTTCTAGTATGAATTATTAGCCTGAGAATATGGATTAATTTAAATATTTTAATACTGTTTTAAGACAGAAAAGCGAGAAATATCAAGATCAACATAAACTCGAATGTGCTGCTTATGTATTTGACAAATAAAAAGCCTAAGTTGTATATAAAGCTGTTTTTCTGCCATATTTGTTATGTGGGAGATATGAATCATCTATCAACATAATATAAAAGTTGTAAAAATTTCACTTGAAAATGCTCCATATAATTTGGCAAAACATTATTGCAAATTCATAAGATAAATTATGTTTTACAATTTAATGCATATAATGAATGTTCAGGCAAATCTCAAATTAGGTTTGTAAAGTAAATGAGTAATGCTATTACTATTCATTTTATGCTGAGTTTGAGTTGTTTTTTTTTTGTGGAAGAAGTAGACTAGTTTATGAGATATAAATTATTAATATTGAAATTTATTTAATTATTTTTGATATTAAACAATTTAATTGAAATTTTATCCAAATATTAAAAAGCTATCTTTTCATGTAATTATTTTTTATGTCTTCTGAAATAAAGTATTTAAAAAATAAACCAAATATTAAAAGATAGATTTGGATTAGATATAATAGATATATATTCAAATGCTTAGAGGAGAGCAAAGAACATAATACATATTTATTATTTATTTAAATCACACCTTATATAATGTGTAATCATATATATGCATAAAGACAATATTAAAACAATGATTAAAAATATAATTTATCAACTATTACTTTTTAAAAAAACTTATTTGTTAATTGAATAAATATTTTTTTGTAAATTTATAGATCTGACTATATTTTTTATTATGGAATTTATAAATATTTGGATGAGGTTTTCTTTATAATTAAAAGGTTTTTTTTAATTTATTTTTTTTTTAAAAAAAAAAAGATTTTTAAAATTTAATAAAATTCTAATTTGGTTATTTTTCATATAATTTCTTTGGTTTCTTTATTATTGAAATAAAATATATGAAATAAAATATTTAAAAAAAAACAAAAGTAGCCAAAGAAGCATGTGATATTTGGACATTTGATTCAAGTCTCCTAAAAGTTTGTTAAACTGCTATAATATAACGCTCAAAAGGGTAATGTATTAAAATATTTTAAAAATCTGATAAAAGCATTTTATTATTATTATTATTATTATTGGAGAATTATCAGTACATATATTTGATATTGGTTAAATTGCATGTTTTATTTTATTTTTTTAAGTTTTATGTCACAAATTGCATATTTCATTCATTTTCAACAAATTCATAAATACTTTTATAACTGCGTGGTATTTAAAAGTAGAATTTTAAATAATGTTTTCAAACAAAGTTGACAATTCTATGCATGATTTCACTAAGTAATGTTTTTTTGTTGTTGTTACAATTGGTACAACTGTGTTACTTAGCTTTAAAATGAATCTTTTTTAATAAAAAATATCAACTTTTTAAAATAGAAAATACTGTTGTTCTTAATAATGACCATGTTATTATAATGTATTTAATTATTATTGATATTGAGTCTACAATTGTGTAGTCATATATTTATTAAATTGGGCATGTGAAAGATATTTAAACAGAATATTTTATGGTGAAATTTAGTATTTTGAATAATACGAATTAATCCTCTTACATGATTAAAAATGAAATTCAGTAATAATGAGTAATAAAAAGAGTATTACAAGTAATAAACATGTATAATATTATATGCACTTTAATAATATAAAATAAGTATTTACATATAATTTCAAAAATATTAAGGGGGGTGATATAAATAAAATTATTTATTTTTCAATTTGATTATATTGCTTATGTTATTTATTTTATTTTATATATTTTTTTATATAAATGTAATAATTTCCTTTTTTTTTTTAACAATGAGATAAACAAATTTTGAACAACTGTAAAGATTGGATCTGTTTAATTGTTATTAATATCTTTGTTGTGTTTCTTAATTCTATCATTTAGCTTTATATACACCTGGGTCTCTTTTTACGCGGATTTATTTAACGCGATTTTGAAGTTAGGCGATTCACGTTTCTCCGGAAGTCTAACTCCGATAATGCGCTATTACTTTAAATAATAAATTTCGCGCACTTACTTCATATTGAAAGTAATAGTACATTATTGGAATTCAACTTTCATCTTAGTAATTTCAATATTTTCAGTGCTTTATAATAGTAAGATTTTATGCAGTAATGAAATTAAAATGATGATTTCCACATTTTATGTATACACACATTAAATTTTACAAGATTATAATGTAAATTTGTTCAAACATTGTGCGTGTTAATTTTACATTTTAAATCTCATTGTTTTTGCTTTTTAAAAAAGAACGTAATCAATTATTAATCATTTAGTGTCCGCAAGTTTATTTTTAAAAGGTGAGTAATAGCAGTGGGCACAATTAAAATTGAAAATTAAAGACAAAAATAAGAATTTAATTTTTAGTTGTTAGATTAATTACGTTGTCACCAGAAAACCATTAACACAACATGAGAGTGACCTTGGCGCTAGTTGTATTTCCTCTTGTGAAGAATCTGATTTTTTACCAGTTTGCAAACGAACCTGTTTATTCAGCAAATAGTGATAATAATTAAAACGTGTATAAAAAAATGTAAATTACTGTAAATTATGCATAAAAATATATTGTTTTGAATAAAATTAAATGTTATAGTTAAAAAAAGTTGGTCTTGTATCAATTTTTTCCAAATTTGAGATTTTTTATTAGTCATATTTTATTTCCTTATTTTTTTTTTTTTTGCGCGAATTTTAAAGTAATTTTACGTTGGTGCTTTGCTTTTATGCGATTTTTCAAAAATCACAGTCCGTATCCCCCCCCTTTTCAAGGTAAGTTACGTCTATTTTTGCGCGATTTCGTTTGCGCGTGTTTTCTGAGGAACCTATCTATCGCGTAAAACGATACCCAGGTGTGTATATATATATTGGGTTATTTTATTTTTGCATGATTTTATATATACCTCTATCATTTAGCTTTATATATATATTGGGGTTTTGTTTTTATAATTTCATATATTCCTCCTGCTTCATTTGTATTTATTTTTAATGTAAAAGTTTCAAAATATACTTTTGTTTTTTTACACTTTGTCTATGCATTTTTTTTCTTTGTTTTGTTTTGTAGATAGTATTTCTGAAAAAACAAATACTATAATACTTAAATGTCATTTAAATAATTTGTAATCCATTTATTGCTTATTTATTTTGTGATTTATCTATTTTTATATAAATATTGAATGTAGAAAAATTTTAAAATAGGAAATGTTTTATTACATTTCAAAGAAACTTTAGTCAATATTAAATGATTATATAGGAATCATATACTTATAAGATGTTATTATACAGGTTAAAACAATAAATATATTTATACATAATGATTGTACAATTACATATATCAAATAAATATTATTGTATTATTGATATGATTACATATGTTAAGGTACTAACGTTTTTCACTCAGAGTTGGCAGCCACATACATATACAGAAATCAATTTCATCTGCAGTTGAGAATTCATTCATATGGCAGAATGCCTATAACAGTCACATAGAGTTGACAGTTAGACAATTTTATTGCAAGATAATCAATATAGATTTATTTGAGCTGTGATACTTGTGGTTTGGCATTGTCAAACAGAAACATTTGGCTAAAAATTCATGAGAGTTGCATCAGTTAGGGCGCTTTATTGTGTAATGCATTTGTGCAAATGAAGTTATGGACCAGGGTCATTCTTGTTACACAGGAAATATGCTGAACATCTTCAGGGGATTTTATGCTTGGTATACTAGGTTAGACATTGGATTGAGGTTTCAGGTATCACCATGTGGTAGCAAAAGTATTGAGGTGTTCAACTCTACTATCCCTAACTCTCAGCTGCTCAAGATTGTTAAAGTAGGTGGCTAGATGACTCAATGATGTTTTTACCAAGGCAAAAGGTACAGCATGTGCACCAGAGCACCTACAAACTGAAGACGGCTACACAGATGGATGGGATTACATCGGTCCTATATTTGTATAATTTCATTGAGATATTGCTTTATCTATATGTCCTTAATGGGTACATGCTAGCAGGTATAAAGAAAGTGATGTTGTGTTTCACCTTTCCCGTGGCACAGGCGACTGATAGAATTAATATTGCTGTATAATAGAATTAATATTGCTGTATAATCTGCAGTAACAAAAAAAGCATGGAGATTAACTTTTAGCAAGAGTCAAAGAACTTAGATTTTAAGGACCATTTTTGTATTGGTGTAGCAACGGATGTTGTCAGCAGACTTACTAGGGAACAAGTAATTGTAAATGCTCCAGTATGGGTATTTCCTCAGACTTGGGAGAGATATCAGGCTTTGAATGTTTTTGATTTGGTCTATGATTAATGATATGCATCCATATGAGAGTGGGCGTTTGTCTGTAGACATAATGTTTAGTGTGCACTCCAGTATTGGAAATCTTATGTTGGCTGCTAAAAACTTTGTTTTTTTTTAATGTGGAACACATGATTGGAATGGAGGCTAAGTTTATTACTGATAGGCAGCTGGCCTAGATATTTTATGTAAATGGCAGCCATATTTCTTCACCATAGTAGTTTGTTGCATAGTGAGGATCAAGGAGGTGAAAGATTTAGCAATAGGTGAATAATAAATATAAATTTTTTGATGACAAGCTGATTGCAAAGGGAGACTTTGGAGTAAATCAAGAGATGGGGAGAGAGGTAATGATTCTTTCTACATCTTTTTAATTTATTTTGGACTCTATGTCACATTCCATTGGCTTCCAAGTAAAAGGAAACTAAGGAAAGCAGTCGATTTACCATCCATTTGTCTGTGTCTATAGTTTGCCTGTATAAAGAAACCAAAGGGTATTTTTGTTCATGTTAAACTGGAGTTTGTGAGTAGCGGTGTAGTAGTTTTTGTAGGATTGGCTGCTGCTTATTAGATCAGAGAAAGATTAGTGATGTCTTCCATATAGGCTATGCTGGCACATATAAAACAATGTATGGGATTGGGAGATTTGGAATTTTTTGTTGGATTTTCATTAGTAGGTGGTTGATGTATATTGTGAATAATAGAGTGCTGGGGGATGGGTTGACTAGGTACAAATTAGGATGAGGATCCATCATTAAATGTTATGTGCTAGCAGTATGTTGGTTATAACATATAGAAGAGTATGAGGTATTGACATTTCTTTGAGCATGGGAATTAGGATGTTAACAGGAACGGACTTGAAGGTTTCCTGGATGTCTTAATGGGACAGCCATTGGGCATATTATTTATTTTCTCAAACTGAGTCCATGACTGTTTTAAACATAAGCTCTGCATGTACCATTAATGATCCTTTCTTTGCATATTGCATGGGTAATATTAGAGGGATTAGGTGTGGCTCTTTTATTGTTTACGACTTTTGGCCACACATTGGATAGAATGGATACTGGAGTTGTTTTTTTGTTGATTAGTACTACTGCAATGGAATAAAGTCCTTGTATATTGTAAAGCTTCTGTCATATATAATTTGCAAGTACATATAAACATGTAACTGTACAATGACTTAGTTTTGTGAGCAAACAAATTTTGATATACCGTGGTACCCTGGGGGACTTGTTGGCAATTGTAGCAAGTATGATTGCAAACTCTGTGGTAGAGATGAGGACATCTGATGCAGGCTTGCCAAAGAAATTTGCAAATGGTCTGAAGATACTCCGTGCTTGCAATTTTTGCTTAAAATGTTGGTATATCAGCTACATCATGTTACGTCCAGTTCTAATAGTGCCCCCCAACATTGAGTGCCATAGGAAGTTTAACAACAGAAAACTTAACCTAACGTCCATCGAATGTATGCTCGGGTCCACACTTACTAATGGGTAAGATAAATTTTCTTCTTTGTAGCTAGATACTCAAGAATGTTATATGCATTGTTATGTATCTCAGTAAGTTTTTTTTTTAATGGATATGCCTTTGTCAGGGGCAGGTCTGCACATTGTAATCCTCTTGTGCAACTTATCTGCCAAGACAAGCAGTCTGGGGGGGGGGTCACAATATTGTTGATGTGTAGATAGTGAATGTGATGTATCTTTGAACAAGATCAAGTGGCATTTCTTGGGAGTTTGAACAGCATAATATAATTCTCTGAATACAAGAAACTCAGGTGTTTGCAGGGAGAGGTGTTCTTATAATTTTTTGAAGGTCAAGCATGGTTGCCTGCATTCCAGCTAAGTTAAGAGTAATCATTTATGCAGACTAGTCTGAGAAAAATGGAGGGTCAGAGTTTAAAGTTGATCAGGTGGTGAAGCATGGGGGAATAGAAGCATAGATCAGTAAGAAGAGTCATGGTGGTTATAAAATGAAACTGAATTGGGTGGGAAAAAAACCCTCAGTGCTCATGAGAGGCACTGCAAATTGTTATACCCACTTAGAGGTAAAGACATTAGTTCATATTAAAATCACCTATGAGAATGATAGGATGTTGACTTAGTGGAAGGAGTGAACTTATAGCTAATACTATTCGAGTGATTACTGTGGGATGGGAAGGAGGCGATATAAACAAATATGTTGAGAATGATATTGCTATGAAGAAGAGTGACTATTAAGAGATTGAAATCATCATAGATGATCTTAAACAAGGAAAACAGGCAAGCTGGAGTTATAACCAGGCCAGTACATCTCTCAAGCAGTCCTCGGCTGCTCAAATAAGAAGAGGGATCAGTTTGAGACCCGCTGGTTTTTTTTGTCTCAAGAACATATGGCGGTGTGATCTTTAGCCATTTTGCTGAGCTGGTGATTATTTGTAGCAGAGTGAGAGAGGATTATAGAAGTGATATAAAAATATGAGTTTTACAGGAATCTGTTGACAATTGAGAGTCAGGTACTAGGTAGAGTTCAAATCTTAAATGTCTGAGCTGTTGACTGTGGCTGACTAGGACATATTTCAGCACCATTACTTACTTGATGTAGAGGATTTCAGCTTGCATGGTATTATATTTTGTTGTTATCTCGGAGAATTTATATTGGTTCATTATTCAGAATGCAGGCAGTTGTACATGTGTGGCTGTGATGGATCCACCTCAATAAAATAAACATTAGATCACTGGATGAGGCCTCAGTTGGCAGCCTTGTACTGAGCAGGGTTTGATTCATGGTTCTTGCATGGGCATCCAGGCTTTCTTTTGCCTTCTCTGGGCAGTCTTCCATAAGCAAGAAGCACAGCATCACAGAATCCATGATGCAAGAGGCAGTTTTATTTATTGTTTCTTGGGGGTATCTTGGCAAATGAGTATGAGCTTTGACCTTAGGAATAGTTGGCTATACTATCTTGTTGGCTTTAACTGGGTTTATATCGAGCTGTTTTTCAGGTGAAGTAATGAATTGTTATAATCTTGTCAGCTGACTGATACTTGTATGTGTGATGCGGGTATGATTATGTGTAACAGGCACACATGCTGTTACATTATTATAATAAGTAAAATTAGAAATAAAATAGTTTGCAAATAAAAACTTTTTTAAGAATTAAAAATTGAAAATTAAAAGTCATCTAAACTCATATAATGTATAAAATCGCACTGATGGAAAATTATTAAAAGAAAACTTTATTAAAAAAAAAAAAAGAATTTTAAAACTAAATTTTCAACAAAAACTTATCTTTAAGATAAAAATATATCTTTAAGAATGTACAAAATTTAATTACTTACTATTGTGTAAAAGGCTAAAAAATAGAAATGGTTATTTTTAATTAGTATTAAGTAAACTAGCTCTTGGCATTTCAAAATTTATAATTAAAGGTCAGATAGGAGAGAAAAACAATAAGAACAGAATAGCCAATAAAAAAATCCCTCGGGAAACGGACCACAGCGAAAGGATCATCATCATCATCATGATGTCATGTTCAGCCAATCTGCAATTTTAATATAAAAAGGAAAAGATTGGAAATAATATTATGTGTGCTATATGTGTTAAGCCCGGGAGAATTGAAGGAGAAGGGATTGAAAGACGCCTTTCAATCCCTCCAGTTTTTCTAAAAGAAGAAATATCGTTTTCCTATATTGCGGACCCCAGGAGACCAAGGTCCTGCAATAAAATCAAGCAAAGCACTATACCAGCTAGAGTAAAGGACCTCTGGATGAATTGGTAGAACAGCGAACAGCATACCGGTCTCCCCAAGACATCGTGGGAATTAACACTGGATCCAAATTACAAGCAACTATTAAGGATGGACTTTTAAACTGTAACAACTATATACATATAATTCATGAACATTAAGTATAAATATTTCCAATATTTAAATAGAAATATAAATTCCTATCTGACCAAATTAAATCATTAATAATTATTTTTATCATATGTAGTTTTAAAATCATTTTCATTAATTTATTTTTTCCGTTCTTTTAAGTGTTTATTATGTTTTTTATTTTTTTTTTCACATTAAGCTAAAACTTTTAATTAAATCACGTTAAATTTAAGTCAGGCATGAAAGATTACATAGATTCATAAAGTTATGTTAGTTTAAGGGAGGGTAAATCTTAGATTATTTATTTCGCAGTTAAATTAGGCCAATGGATTGGATGTATTGGTGTAATTAGTAAATGTAGCATGAAGATCCGCTACATGCAGGAACACATTATACGCCGCACTTGGGCAAAATAAGCCCCATTTCTTACTGACCATTGGAAGCAGATGGTATTCCCTGCTCCTTGGATCACGCCTTTAGCCTATGGAATGGGATAGTACGACGGGAAAAAGGACCGCAATCCCTTCCTATGGAGCTTTCTTTTTTTATTGTTTTTCTCGCCAAGTATTCCTGTACTGGACGAGAGACATTTCTTCTCGATAACTATGCTGTTCAGATGTATATTTCTGACAGTACGGTATTGTGCTGTCGTATTCATGCTGCATTGAATACATCGATATATCAGATAGATTGGCGTTAGTTTGACTGCGAAGTTTTGGCCTAGGGTTAAATAAGGGATATAGAATATTTTCTTTTTCGAGTGCAATCTATGTACTCTATCCATACTTGACACTAATAAAATATTAATAAATTCATCTGTGCGAACTTATAAAAATAAAAAATTAAAAAGTAAATCAAATTCTAAAGTAAACATTATAATAAAATAATTCTGGATAAAATAACTCAGTTTCTATAAATTGGGATTGGGGATATCTTTGAGGTTTGTAGGTTGTGGTGTGACCACTTCTACAAACAGCTTCATTATTTTCTGGTTGTCTTGAAATAGTATTATCGAGATTATGTATTTTTGATGATCCCAGTGATGAAGTCCCTCGGTATATTTGATGCTGGATCTTTTTGGCTCACACTATTGAACTTTTTGGCAATATATCTTGAGTTGGGATGGTTGACAATTTGAAGAGTGTCATTCCATAGTCAGTGCAAGCTGAGTGTCTCATATAAGAGGGCTTTAGGAAAACAATGTAATGAGCAGTGATTGTCTGTTGCTGCCAGCACTATAGATCCTTTGAAGCAGCACGATGTGCAGTTTTCTTTACCTAGTATTGGTAAACCTATCTCCAACATTTTCCAGCATGTCAGCTGTCCATTTTTAGGACAATTATTGTGGATTTTCTAAATTTTTGGAATTTGATTTGGACTACTAGAGTTAGATTTAGCCATTTTAACATATGTATTTTTTAGACAAAAGCAGGATTTATCTATGTATTGTTTTTTGGTGTTAACCTCGTGATCACGTGTCGATGGTCGCCACCTTTATTGTGTTTCTAATGCTAATGAAATATTAATTTGGTAATATATCGCACACATGGAAATATAAACACTGTGTTCTACAATTTAAGTTTAGGTTTAGCTTTGATAAAATTTAAAAATTACTTTTGAAAAATATAATATTGTGCAAATTTTTAGGGTTTGATGTAACAGCTTTTGGAACTATCATGCAGATCATATTTTTTATTGTTTGTTAAATAATGTTTTTTTTTTTATAAATGATAATATTTTTTTCAAAATTGCAAATTTTTTTTTTTTTTAAACTTTCATAGCATTTAAGTATAAGCAGTGATCAAGGGGCCAACAACTTTGCCACAATCAAAACCACCTCCATAGTCAGCAAACAACAGAAAGAGCACGAACATGAAAATGAACTTCATGAACAGATGACTGGATATAAGCGAATGCGACGCCAACATCAAAAACTGTTACAACAGGTAATGTTATATAATTATATCTTTAACAAATTTTATTGGTTTTCAATTTCTACATGTATGCAAAGAAGTGTGTGTTGGAGGGGGGAGGTCCAAAACAAGCACATACTATTTTTTTAGGATGCTATAAAATTATAATAAATTTATGGCATGATATTTTAAACAATTAGAATAAGCATACTCTTTTAAAATTTAAAAAGCTTAGATGCTTTATTATTTGAAATATAGAGATTTTATAGGTGGTAAGATTATATATGCATGTGATCAGGAATTTAATATATCACAGGATATAATTTTATTTGATGCAAAAATTATTTCACATATATTAATAATTGAATTCTAATTATTACATTTAATTAGACTGATTTATAGTATTTACAACTTTATTAATATTTCTATTAATTCAGTCTTTACTAAATTTTACTAGAGACTGTGTGTAACAATACGCACACAATCACAAATACACACCGATTATTAATTATACAATATATATATATCTCACCAACATATATGTATGTATTTATGTTTACATTGTAAAATTAATTAAAATTTATCAAAATAACTGGTCACTCATCAGAGTTGATTACATATTTATAATAGTGTTATGATAAATAACCTAATTTGTTTGCATTAAATTTTGAGACATTAATATTGCATCACAGTAAGAAAATATATTAAAAAAAAGTTAGTATAGGAATTTAGTTGACAACCTCCCCCCAATCTCATAATTGCAACCCATGTTACTCGACTATTTCAGATTTTTCACTGAAGTTATTTACCATTGGTTAAGAGTTTTCAGTTTAATAGCAAGTGTTGAAATTATGCTAGAAATGTTTGCAACTATGTTGATTTTTTGGCTTGTTCAAATAATTACATTTTTTCTGAAAGCGAACTTAATGTCATGAGATCAGAGTTATAATGGAAATATTTCCTTTTTTTTTAATGATAGCAATTAACTACAATAAATTGATTTTATTATTCCAAATTATATATCAAAAACAAAAGTATATGTATAGATTTAATATTTATCAAGTTGTTGGATTTGTTTTTGATTAAAGTTAATTCATTCTGAAAGTATATATAATATATATTGAACCATATTAAAATACGTATAGTTCATGAGCGTTTTGCCATTTGGTAATATTTTAAAAGCTAAAAGTAAAATTTAAAAATTGTTAATAGATGCTATTTATTTTGTTTGTATGTTAGTATAATTTTATTTTTAGATATATACAATGAAAGTTAATTGTGCATTTAATATTATCTATTTAATTAAAAATAAAAGTTAAAATTGGAAGGAATAAAAATACATGCAGATTATTAATCACGATAAATAAAAGAAAGGACCAAATGCAAGAAGATTACAATCAAAGTTTTAACACTAATTGAAGATGGTTGAAATAATTTATAAAAAAGATAGCTTTGTAACTAAAAAGAATATACAAGATTATGAACTTTTATTTTGATAACAAAAGATAAGAATATATACGCAGAAATTTAAAAAAACTGACCTGAGGTTATAAAAGAGGCAGAAAAACTACAAACCATTTCTTTTTGCTAAAGGTTTCATGCACCCTGGAAGGGTGAGAGGATGGGGTGTAATTGTGGCTTCCTAGTTCTTTCAACAGTAATAAAAATTCAGGAATATTCATTTCCTGAACCAGTGCATCAGTCATGAATAGAAACCAGATCATTTTGGGGCACCCTCTCATTATAAAGAGGTCACTTCAAAAGCTTCGCATCTAGCCGTACCTTGCAACTGACCAGAAACATGAAAATGTCAACAGAAGAAATCAGTTAACTTCCAATGAGCTCAGGATCCCAAGAAATATATACATGCTACAAGAATCTACAGCCTAGACAAACTTATCGGTAAGCTACTATTATTCATACCCTGATTTGTGACTAATTAAATGTTTGCAAATTAACCTTAACTATGAAGCTTCTAATACCAATATAGACATCCGCCTAGAAGAAACTTCAGTGTAATATGAATTGTTTTAATTATTTGATTAATATTATCTGGATTGGCGTGTGTATTGAAGCAATGGATCTGAAGTCCGATCCATGCTTCACAGCCTCCTATAAACCTAGTTAGTATTCTAGGCCTGAACTAAGTTTATAGTCCAATATCAGCAGGGTTTTGCATTAAAGTTAAATTAATTATGCTTATTAAATTTGTATTACATTTAAGTATTTCATGTTAAATAAATTCCATTCAAAGATTAAATTTCTGTTAATAAAAATTGCTTGTAAAACCTATTAGTCAAACATATATATACATCAAGCATATATATATGAATTAATGCAAAATTCTGCTGAAATAAAATGCTTGTTTTAAAAATGCTTATTTTACTATAAAAAAATAAGAATATATTTTTTGTTAAAATATGGCATATGATTTCATTTTGAGATAAGCCCACCAACATTTTCTAAAGGAATGTATGTTTTAATTAGTGAGCCCATTCAAGTCAAATTAAAGATGGCCTTCTCTTTCTTTCTTTTTTAATTAATAAAATTCAAACTTGAAAGAAAAAAATTTAGAATAAAAAAGTAAAAGTTATTTTTAGAAAATGTTACCTTAAACAAAGGAGTGTGGGGGCTTATCAAGATCTAAGATCATACAAACAATAGAAGATAGCTTACAAAAAAGTTATAAATAGGAGAGTGAACAAAAGATCAGGCATTCAGAGTTCTCTTGCTGGCATTCAGATTTCCCTTTTGAAATTTCATTCAGATTTCTCTTGGGAGAACTCTTGGCAGATTTTGCTTTTGCTTGTTGAGGTTTTATTCCAAAAAGTTATACAACTGTCATCTTCAAAATCATGGAGAAGTTTGAACATGCTCAAGCTAAAAGTCATATGAATTTGATGCATTCTACTATGCTTGGTTAGGCAAATAAATAGCTTTGCCTATCGCCGAGGTTCCTAAATACCATCCAAAATGCCGTAGTATCCACCTAATAGTGATCTGAACTCTGTGCCGTGTCTGTAGGACTTTTTATAAAAGCATGCTACTTATTTCCATTTTTTTTGTCCGGACAAATACCTATCGATGGTCGGATCAAGCCGCGAACGCCGTAGCAAACATGACCCAGGAAACAGGACGGTAATCGTATCTCTCCTCCATTGAACTATTTACTTTCTACCCTTTTGTTCACACCTTTCTTAATTGAATTATATTTTGAATTGTTTTATTTAATGATATTTGTAATGTAACCATTTTTATTAGACTAGTCTTAAATATATATATATGTGTGATCATCTATCTATATATTTAACCCTTTTTGCTTCGCTATTCTTCATTACTAACATGTATAAATATTTCGTATTCCATTGCGGTGTAAGTCAAAGGTTAAGTTTTCATTTAAATCTCTTTCCAATTTTCATTTATATTTGTAAAATTCAATACGAGTAAGTTTCCTTTTGTTTGTCAACTTGATCTCTTCGATAACGCCTCTTTTGCCTGCCATTAGCTTATTACGTATATCTGATTTACCTATATACATCTTAAATAATTTTTAAACTGTCTGTTTTTAGCGCAAAGCAATTAGAAAATGCTTTGCGAAAGATTTTTATTATTGTACTTTATCGAGGAGATTCGAGTTGACAATTTTAATAAAATTGGGAAGAAAAGATTTAGACCGCAAACATATTAATCTGTTTTTATTATCTAATTAGTTTTTCATTAATTTAGGGGAATAGCGGAGACCATTAAGTCATTATTAATATTTTAAAGTCATTAATTAAATATCTATTATTTAACTAAAAAGCTTGAGTTTGCTAATTTTGTTCTAATGCTTTATGTTACTTTTCCAATGATCCAGGCACGCAAAACTCATAGTTCTTAGTACTTTTGCACATTTAACTATTTAGCTCCTTAGGTGTTCCCGTCCATGTTTCTCTCCGCTGATGCTAAGCTTTGGGTCGGTGAGAAAATAATTTATGCGTGTCTCAGATAATGTGGTTGGTTCGTAGTTAGCCTCGAGAATAGGCGAACAGGGCAGTCATAGTATTCTTGATTTCCTCGAGGTACTTTCGCCTAGTATTCAAACTGGGTTAAACCAACATACATCATCTGACTGTCACAGTTTGTTCTTTCCAACATTAATAATTTTTCGTTAAATATTTTAATTGATTTTAATAAAATATTTAGTATTAATTTAACACTTTTGTTGCACGTTCTTAATTTTAGTTATTAGAATTTATTATGTCTAAATTATCTTTGCCAACATGCCTGTTTAGTAATCAATCCCTGGGAAAATTCCTAAAGAAAAATTCATACAAAAGGTTAAAATGACAAAAACAAAAAGTGAAATTTCTAAAATATTACATTTTTAGTTATTTATCGCGAATTCTGGCGCCCTCTTATAAACTGATTCCACAGGCAATTCAAATAGTAATACAATATTAGATGAGTTAATCAGGAAATATAACTTATGTTCTTGAGATATCTAAACTCGTACATGAACAGAAGATTCTATTTTTTCATAGTTTGATTAACTAACACTTTATAGCACATAAAATATGGTTTAAATCCAAATGTAAAATATTACAATATATTATATATTATTATGTGAAATATAAGAGTATTATATTTTAAAACAAATAGGAACTAATGAGATTAATTGATGTGATGATTGAAGTGATAGAAATCATAGAAATAGTTTTAAGATTAAGAAAATTGTATGTAAACATTTGTAAATAACCATATTTATTAAACTACATTTCTAGAATTTGCAATTTTCTTTAATACATTGAAAGATATAAATTGTAATAAAAATCATATACAACAGCTATATAAATATATATTGTAATGGTATATAAATATGCCATCACATTAATTTAAATAAAAACTTTAAGTTCGCAAATAAAAATAAATTTATTAAAAGCTAAAATTAAAGAGTTGTTAAATGTATATATTTGCACACCATGTCGTTTACAGCATATCATGCCCACAACCTGGTTGCCGGGTCGTTTATTTTGGAGAATCCAAAGCAGGCGTAATCAACAGGACAGCACAACATAGATATACATATAATAGAGCTATGAAAAACAATGATAATTCATCAACATTTTTAGAACATTCCAAGAAGACAGGACATATGTTTGAACCCTCCAACCCTAAAATAGTATGTATTGAGAAAAATGACATCAAGCGGAAAATCAGAGAAGCATATTTTATTAATGGCAATAATAACTCTATCAATAGACGAGATACCTGCTTTGACATCTCCAAACGTTGAACTATCTAGTTCATTTGCATACGCTTTGCATACTGTTTTGTTTCCTTGCCCTATTTCCTCGTTCTGCAGCTCACAGTATTGCTATGAATATAGGCAAAAGGCCTCGAAAGCGCTTAGCATGTAATAATTTCTGTGTATCTTGATAGCTTCCCATTCAAGTGTGTCATACGCTTTGTTAATTTTGTATATTAAAATAAAGAATAAAAAAATGATTGTTTATTAATTATCGAAAAGCAAACTAGCCCATGGGGCTCTTATATAATTAAAAAGTCAGAGGAAAGATTTAGATAAGAGAATAAAAGGAATTAGCTTGACCAATGGAAGCACCAAGCCTCAGCTCAGACCCTAATGAAAATGATGGATTAGTGACGTTTTGTTCGTTGAATCCAGAGGATGATTATAAAAGGAAAAATATTGAAATTAAGGACAGTGCCAGACAGTTCCAGCTTGATTTTGTGAGAAGAGCGATAAGACGCACTTATCGCTCTCTCTCACTATTTTCAAATAAAATGACTGAAAAACAGGATTGAACCAGCTAAGGCAGCCTCCGGAGTGAGAACTACGGTATGAGCAACAGACCGGTTTTCCAATGGGGACATCATGGGAATTGGCACCAAGAACCGTGACTCTTCTACTGTAAGCTATTGAACTGAACAATTTTAAAATTTAAAGGTAATTAAGAACTTTTGTCAAGATTTGACAAGTTTAATAAACAAGCTAAATCTAATTTTTGTAAAATGAACTATAATCTGACTTTTCCAAATCAATTATTGTTTAATTTTTTTTACATTTAAGTTTGCTAAAAATCATTTCCATTTTTTTTTTTATTAATATTTATTGTAGAAATTATTAAATGTATTAAATTTAAGTTGGGCATAGACGCTTGCATAGATTCGTTCACGTTTAATTACGTGTTTGTTTTCATATATGATTAAAATATATAGACATTCAGTAAATAATGATATCTTACATTGAATATCTAAAATGTATTTATTCGGATGTCTTATTAGTTGTGTCAATGCAGCATCTTATGATGAATGCCATTGGGTTTCTAGTGAATTCCCTCTGCAATTACATCAATGATTTTATATTTTGATCATTTATGTTTATGTTGAAATGTTTTTGAGCGTGTAATCTATGTAGTTGATCTATACTCAACATTAAACAACAAACTTTTATAAAATCATCTGTGCGAATTTATATAAATGTTAAATTTAAGTCGGGTATGAATGGCTATATAGATTTGTAAAGTTTTATTAATTAGGGGAGGGTAATCTTAGTTTCTTAGTTAAATTAGGTCAATGGATTGGATATAGTGGTGTAATTAGTAGATGTAGTATGAGATCCGCTACGGGCAGGATCGATTTATATGCCGCATACCCCCTTGTTGCCTATGGAAGGGATAGTAAGATGAAACGCAGTCCCATCCTATGGAGTTTTTATTTTTATTGTTCTTGCGACAGATGTAGCATTCCTGTTAGGTTGAGAGTCAATATCTTCTCTAGCCATACTGTTCAGATGTACATTCCTGACAGTATAGTATTTAGTGCTATCGTATTTTCAGGCTACATTGAATACATCAAAGTAGCAGATGGATTGATGCCGGTTTGACTGCAAACTTTTGACCCAAGGTTAAATAAAAGGTAGAATATTTTCTTTTCAAATACAATCTATGTAGTTTATTTATACTCGACAATCGTAAAATAAATATAAAATTCATCTGTGTGGATGATTTAAAATTTTAAAATAATAATTTAAATTAAAAGTTAATATTAAAAAAATAATAAATGTTATTCCTCAAATTTAAAATGATTATATATGTGCATTAATAAATGTTGTTTGTGTGTTAATTACTGGCAGTGGCTTTTATTTTTTTATATTTAAGATATGAAATTAAACAAAGTTATATATTATTATCTCTGCTTCTCCACTGAGCCAGTGACTTGGGCTAACGATCTAAATATAAAATAAAGTGGGATCTTAACAGCATTATCTGCCTACTTTATTAATTTTCTAGGTTCAAATGCCTAGATGGCACCCTTGAAGTGCAGATACGGTAAGACTGCAAATTATGATCGCCCTCTCCCAACCATTATAATATATTAATAATAATTATACATAAAAAGCCTTTTCAGCACACCATGCTCTTTTCAAATGTTAGGCATCAAAGATAAAACACCATCTAGAGTTCTATAATGGAAGTAAAATAACTATCAAAATAAACATCAGTAAAATAGAATAAAATCTCCATATAGAGAGCTCCAATATAACTTCAAGGAATTTTATACTCACGCCTGTATAAAATAACTTTCTGGATTTAAATACATAAACCCCAACAAGATAGCTATTATAGATAATGATGAAAATTTGTTTGCTTTAGCTAAATTGACAAATAGTAGTAATTGAATAACAATCTATGGAAAATATTTACTTCAATACATTATACATATATAATTTATTGGAATTTTTTTTTTTCCATAATTTACCATTGATATATATCAGTCATTTTTTAAATTGTCCCATTATTCTGTTACCTTTTTTAACATGTCCAGCTCATTTGTATTTTAAACTCTTAATTCTTCTAGTAATGGCAATGATGACCAGTTTCGTTCTCTCAACCATATATTTTGCTTTCAATCCCATTTTATTTCTAAAGTGTCTCTCTGAACTTCATTATGTTAGTCTAAAATTTGTATTGCTCTTCATATATAGATAAACTAGTAAAACATGATTTAATTTTTTTTTTTTTTTTTTTCAAACATATAACAATATTTAAAGGGGAATATGTCAAAAGAACTGCCATCTAAGATAATTTTATGATTAATTTCATCCATTTTTTAATAATCTGGTTGAGATATTAGTAATTATTAACTTTCTGTAATTCATGTTTATCAATCTTTTTTTTATTTATTCAGAAAATTCATTAGATATTTACTTTAGTCTTATTTAGTATTTATCCTTTTTTTTTTTGCTTTTATCTGATCACTTTTGCAATATTTCTTTGAAGCTTTGGAGCACTATTTGTAAAGACTATCACATATAATCTTTTATATAATCTATTTATTTTTATTCTCTCAGCTTTTCATTTTAATCTCCAAAATAATTTTTGTATAACTGCTGTAGAAAGTTTTGGAGATATAGAAGTTTGTCAGTGTTAATTTTCAAATGTCCTTATATAATCTATTAACTGCTATTACATTTTGATAAATTTTCTACAGAATTTTGGGGGTTTTGGTACAAGCACTGTGGAAATGCCTTTTTATAATTTACAAATCCTAAACATAATGACAATTCATATTCATTGTATTTTTTTAAATTTTCATATTATATTTGGATATGCTGTACTTTGCTAAAGCCACTTAAAGTTAATTTGTTCTTATGATTGGTTTGAATAGATTAGTTGTAATTTTCTTAGTAAATATCTTGTAAATAACTGACAGAAGGCATATTCTTCCAGTTATAGCACATCTTTGATATTTTTTTGCTAACAGTGTTTCTATCTTTATTGGTTTTTAAAGATATTAATTATAATTGCATCATTTCCTAGAGCTGTTTCATTCTTTGTAAATTTAATTGGATATCTCACCTTTTCATTTAAAATATTTGATACTCATTTGTTGTAACTTTTTATGTGTAATTCCATTTACTTCATAATATTCCCTTTTTTTTGCTTAGAACACTTTCTTTCACTATGTGTTATAAAACAAGGCAAAACTCCATACAGCAGTGGTACCCTGTGCCAACTAGAGTAATCAATGGATGCCAGAAGGCTTGTACATAAAATCCCTATCTAGAGCCTCTTCATCCAATATCCTCAGACTAGTTTCTGGCTTGTGGCCTTCGTCAGTGAGGGGTCTTGGATCTGAGAGCACTGCACCTAGATCTTAGGATCTAATGCAACCCTCCAGCAGCCACCTTTTAACTCTACTTAACTACAAAACTATGAGAATGAAATTAAAAATACAATATTTTCAATCCAAGCTTAATAGCTTATATAGTCATATGGGTCTGAACTCGAGCCAAAGACACCAAAATGTATGGGTGCTGAACTGAGTTCAAACCCATATGACTATATAAGCTATTGAGCTTGGATTGAAAATATTATTGTCTTTTCAATTTCATTCTCATAGTTTTGTAGTTAAGTAGAGTTAAAAGGTGGCTGCTGGAGGGTTGCATTAGATCCTAAGATCTAGGGTGCAGTGCTCTCAGATCCAAGGCTTCTCACTGACGAAGGCCACAAGCCAGAAACTAGTGTGGGGATATTGGATGAGTAGGCACAAGATAGGGTTTTTATGTACAAGCCTTCTGGCATCCATTAATTATTTTGGTTGCCACAGGGTGGCACTACTGTATGGAGAGTTTTGCCTTGTTTAATACCAATTATGCACTAGTATAAGAGATAGTGATCATGTGAAAATATGTGTTATACTTTACAGATGCTTTTTTTGCCAATATAAGCATCGTTATGTTTTTTTGTGTGTCATTTGTAAAATTTATGTTTTTTTTCTTTATTTATTACTTTATCAAAGTAGGGAATTTTACTGGTGAATTGCTATAATTTTGTTTCTGCTATTTACATAACTGTTATATATAGCAGGATATATTATCTTTTTATAGTTCTCATTTAAATTGAGCCATCATTAAGTTTGTTAATGTTTTAAAGGAGTTTCTTAGTTTTGACTTAAATTTATTAGAATATTTTCTGAAAATTAGAAATGTCAATTATTAATTTTGTTTTCTTAATACCTATTGTATTTAGCTTGTATTATCCCATATCTTGCATCTCACTAATTGCTAATCACTTTTTGTGTTGCATTTTTTAAAAACATTACAGTGCCTTTCACTATTAGGTGCAGCGATAGAAAGACATATTCAGGAGTTTAAGGTCCAATCGCACTCAGATTTATTATTTTCAGCTCTTGAATTTTTATATGAATTCTCGAGCAATAATGCTATTCAATTATTTATTTATCGTGCTTTATAATCTTGAAATACATTTTTTTTTTTTTTAGCTAAAATATAAATCAATTATTCTGTACTATTTTTTATTATTATCAATTTTAGCATTACAATCTTCTTTGACAATTTTAAAATATTGTTTGTCTGATCAAAGCACTATATATCTTAAGTAAAAATCATTTGCTTCTTCATGAGAATCATAACATGTTGGATGTAATTTACAACTTTTATTATTATCCATTGAATTGAATAATTGATCTTTCTATTCTGCAATGCTAATGCTGTAGTGGAATTATAGTCTCTAGAACTAAAATTTCATGGATTGCAACTCGGTTGTCATTTCCAGTTTTTTTTTTTTTTATTAAGGAAAAAAAATGCAGGTGACTGATCATCCATACATGATGTAAATCATTTGTTTAAAAAAAGTACATACGCTCGATAACAATTATATCCATAAAATGGTTTAACGAGTGACGATCACAGATCTGCACTGACCAAATACAATCCATCAAGGGGCACAGCAGCCCATGAGAGCGGAATCGGCACAAAACTTTGACCTTGAACCCTCCCAGCAGGTTTTCCGGGGAATGGCAATAATCATCAACAGCCCCCACCCATAACCAGACCCCCAATGACTCCTGCCATCAACCCTTGAGGAAGCAATGAGGAGCGCAGGCCTGTGCCTGCAAATATTACACCAAAAAGATTAGCTTGAATGTGTAGCATCCAGTGCGTCAATTAAATTTGTCTGTGGTTATGTTCTTGATAAAAGAATTGTTCGCTTTTATTCTTTAAATTTCTTAATCCTTATTAAAAGTTATTCATTGAGTGATTTCAATAAAACAGTCGATTGTTCATCTTCCCCATCCATTAAATCCAATATATTATTATCAACTGCAGATGTCCATCAAAGTTCAATATAACTATTTATTTCACTCAATTGCCAAGTTCTCCATGATTTACAATCAAGCCTATAAATCTTCATGTACTTGTTCCAATTATGAAGAGTATGATTAGCATTGTAGGAATCCACTAGGTTATTCCAACTATGAAAAGGGTGATTAGCTTTGTAAGATTCTTTCCTATTGTTTTGTAGAACACAGATATTGATGGTAAAATCATAATTTAACAATTATTTTCTGTAACCCTAAAGTGGGCCTATCGTAGTAAGATTTCAATAATGACTCTTTCCTATTTATAATATTTCAATTCTGTTTGTTTAGATTGAAGGCAATGTGTTGACCAGTAATCTATGCTTCAGTTGTGCATTCCAATAGTTTGCAATCCAATGTGTTGACCAGTAATCAATGCTTCAGTTGTGCAATCCAATAGTTTGCAATCAATCTTTATAGTATTCTAAATAATTGTTGAATTAAGCAATGTTAACTAATTTGCAACTTCAGTATTTCTGTTTATATCTATAACACCATTTATACTTATTTTAATTGTCGTTTTTGGGCTCAGGATTCTCTTAATTGTAATTGTGTGCTGATTTGAAAATTTTTTATTTTTTGTTGCACCCCAATTTTTCCGGAAGTGGCCCAATAACTTTTGATCGGATCATCAGAAAAATTTAATTTTTGTGCAAGGAGGTAGCTTAAATCATATTCTATATTGTTTGATTCTAAAATTGAGATCGAATTAACGTTCAAAATAATTTTTCTTATTTTTCCCCTGCACTGTTTTGCTGCATTCGGCCACTTCCAGTTTAACACCACTGTATCGTAACTTTACTGATAGAATTTCTTTTACACATTGTTCTGTGATTATTTTTTATATCTAGTATGTTCCCTGGGCCATTTTCTGTCTTCCCTGGCTGATTTACAGCCTTAGAAACTTGTTATACTTTACAAATATCAGATGTTACAGTGAAATTCTTAAAGCTATCTTTGCAAAGCATTTTTTTTTTTTTATTTCTTTAACATTTTCAATGGAATTTAATTTCCAAATCACTTCTCAACTTGTTCTGTTACTGAAAATTAGGATTTCTAGTAGCTCTTTTCATTGTTTGATCACTTGGATTCATTTAAAATCTTTTTCAAAGACTTACGTTACGCCACAGCTTTTTTGGAATTACTTATTCTGGCCCTTGCCTTTTCCAATAGCAGCCATTTGCGCAAAACGGAAAGCTAGAAAAAAGTCAGTTATTCTTGAATGAAAACCAACTTAAACTTTCTTTTAAAGGTGATAAAACGTACTCACTTTTTAATTTGATATACTTTTAAACTAATCATATTCCCTAAACTAGGGCAACAGGGATCAAAACTGGGAGCCAGAAACAGAGTAATCTGGAGTCCTGGCTCCCTCTAGTGGACGTCATTTCCAGTTTTTGAGTATCATTTAATTATTCCTTTTTTTAATTAACAGCAAATACCTTTTTGCATCCATTAATATACACAGGTGTATCATTATTATTTTATTTATTAATAGCCATTTGCGTAACCATGACTATTCTAAGTTTCAGATTAAAAAAGTTAAATATAAAATATATGTGTGTGCATGCATTTTATGCTTATTATATACAGGATATTTGTACCTATTTTAATATTGTTTGATGCAATGAAGAAAAATTTTTGAACATAGTCTCTTATTTTTTTTTTTTCCCAGTTAGAAGATAAGTGTCGAGCAGAAATGGAAGATCATAAACAAAAATTAGATAAAGAATATGAAAATCTTTTGCAAACTTTTGCCAAAGATTTAGAAAAACTACAATTGAAACATCAGCAAGAAAAGGACAGAAAAGTACTTTATTTACATCTATATTAGTCATTACTTAAAATATAATTTCTAATATTTTATTAAAAAAATGATTTGTTGTTACTGAACTATTTTTTTTAATTTTTTTTAAAAGTTAAAAATGAATTCAGCTCAAGAAAGAAAACTTCAGAAGCAAATCTTACAACAACAAGAAGTAGAAATGAAATCTTTCTTATTGCAGCAGAAAAAAGAGTACAAATTGAGTAAAGAGAGAGTTAAAAGGGTAAGATTACTTATTTGATTTTTTTTTACTGTAATTATTTATCTTCATTGTAATATATATAGTAAATATTTGTGTATATTTCATCTTCAACCATTATCAATCCACTGTTGTTTGAATTTATTTCCCAAGTTTAATCCTGTGTCTCATATCCCTAGTCTCTTCTCCATAACATACTAACACTTATTTATTTCATGTATCTATCTCATATGTGTCTTTTTCTAAATCATTTACAATCACTTAGGATCTATTTTAAAACTTCAATTGTCCATGTGTTATCTCTTTTCACAATATGTCCAGCCCACCTCTGTTTCACTTTTAATTCTCTCAACAATGTCAGTGTTATTTTTGTTCTCAACCATATATTTTATTTTTAATTTCTTATTATTTTTAGCATATGTCTCCATACTTCATTAAGTAGTCTTAAGTCTCTGTATTATTTTTTTTATTATATCTGTAAACTATAAGTAAAAATTGGTAAATCATATCTATTAAAACTCTTTAAACACATGAGCATATTTTCTTTTAATATTAAATTATTTCCACCAAATGTACCCCATTCAAGTTTAATTCTCTGACTAATTTCATCCATTATGTTGCCTATATGAGAAGCTAACCTACTGGTAGATTCAAATATCCCTAATAATCTTTTTGAAAATTACGGGTAAAAGAAATTCATGTAAAAAAATATGTTGTATAATGAAAATAAGGAGATTGGTTTTGGTCCTAAGAAATCAATGAAAATAATTAAATAAATCATATGCAAAATTTCATTCAATATTTTGGTGTGCTATCAATTTTTTTTTCATACACTGCATATAAATAAAAAATGAGTTATAGGTACATAAATTTCATTTGAAAATAATAAAAAAACTTGAAAGTGATAACACAATGAAACATTCATTGGTTCTTTACACACCCAAGCCACCGAAAATTTTAAAGTTTAGGCCGTATTGTCACTTCAAATATAAGTAATAAAAAGAAATTTGAAATAAAGATAATATAATTTATCCGAATTTATTACTTTTATTTCATTTAACTTTTTTTTTTTTTAATTTAATAACCAACACATTCAAAAAGAGAAATTGTAGATCCCTGAAACTGTTCATTTTTCAAAAATATGAGTACCATCATGCTTGCATCTTAAAACAGAAAAATACCCAAGATTATATTCCCTTCATTTTCTGACAATAAATGCATACATTTGCGCATGATTGGAATACCATTGCTGTCACTAAAACTTGCAATGTGTAACCTTATCATTTATTGATTTTTGGTAAAATTAATCCAATTAAATTTAAACAAAATTAAATTTTTTTTAACATCAACTCCAACAAAGAATTTTATTTTTTAAACCAAATGTCAAAATGCAAAACAAAGTATCAATACCAAAAAAGTATTTCCTTGATACAAAATGTCAAAAAGTTACAATGCAGACAAACAAATTTTCCTATTTGCAGGAATATTGCGAAATGGAGATTTTTGTTTTTAAAATAATGGAAAATAAAGAAATGAAACTTTTTTTAAAAAAATTAGATGATAATAACAGGCATAATTTTTTTTTTTAAGTTTGGTGATGTAATTGTGACAAACTCGACCGCTAAAATAAATTTGTAAATAAGCACTGAATTAAAAACATTTACAATCTTTTAAAGAAAGAAAGAAAATAAATTATTTTATATTACTTACATAAAATTATTTAGAATTTAAAAAAAAAATGTTTAATAACAATTTAAGACAGTCTAAGAATTACTTTGAAAATGTAAGATGACTTTTTTTTAAAGCTTCCCAGACTAATAACATTCATTTCTTCATTCCACTCATGAATACTGTTACGTTCTTGGCCATAATATCTAAATTAATAATTACACACAGTTTAGATAACTATCAACTTTTATTAACTACTCGCATTCTCTAACATAAGAGCGATGTCGCGCGCTCGCTAATGTCAGTTGTCACCGCTAGGCGTCAGTCCGTAATTAAAGTATTAGACATAATATGACAACTCTTTTTTTTATTATTATTATTTACAAACATAGTCTTTTAAATATACTGGAGGCCCTCTTTTTCGGTTTGATTTTTCTCTCATCTCTGAACGTTCAACTGGTATTCTCCTTATTGCTGTGCCATTATCACTTGATGTTGATGATGGTGATTTCTCTGTCTCAGGTACGGGCAACTGTGTCTCCTCATCTGGTTCTTGGGTCTATGGAATTGTTGTGAATCTTTCAACTGTGTTCTTCATTTTGATAAAATCAGTTTTGGCAACTTTCAGTTCATTTGTTAATAAATCAATAGAATATTTTAATTTGCTGTTTTGTAATCACAAATCCTGATGAATAACTGATAAACTGTGAATATCGTCTTTAAGCTGTTGAATCTGTTGATGTAATTCAGAATTCAAACTTTTTTCTTTCTCTAATTTTTCTACACTAGATTGATGTTTGTGAACTTTTGATTCTTAATACATTACATTTCTTTTCAAGTATTTCTTTATTGTGAATAGCAAGCCTGGCATTATCTTCAGTTTTTTTAACATCAACATGCTTTTGATTACTTTCATCAATTTTGTATCTTTCCTACTCTTGAATTTTATTTTCTAATTCTAACATTTCAGCTTCTATATTAATGATTTTATATCATTCCTCTTCCTTTGCTAATTGAAATTTTCGCTGTACTTCTCTCTTCTTTTCAATTAATTGATGGGACTGTTCTTCATCCAATTTCTTTAATATTTCATGTTGTAAACGAATATTTTCCAATTTTTTAAATTCCTCACGTAATTGTTCATGTATACTTAGTGGAATTAATCTCGGTGCGTGGACAACTGGTTTAAATGTTGGGTCTACTGTGAGGTGGTGTTCACCTTCATAACCCACACTTTGAAAAACATCTTTGTACTTCTCATATATAGACTTGAAGTTTTCATTTTCTTTTACTTTCTGTGTTTTAATGCTTTTATTATCTTTTCTACTCTGTTATTTATCTTTGCTGTTGTTGGATATATTTTGATCATTTTTACTTTATTTTTCATCGTTACTTTTTGTATTGTAATTTTGTTGCGTTTAATTAAACCTAATAACTCACAATGGCGGCCACTAAGAAGCGTTGGTTCGTCTTTTATTATTATAAAACGTAAATTATGCAGATCTTTGTTTATTTTGCATTGTAGTTTTGTTTTTCCTATTGGGATAAGAAATGATCTTCCAAAAGTGTGTAATTTCTTCTTTGTTTTGTATATTATTGGTTGTGGATGAATAGTACTAAGCACTTTTTAAGACATAATGTTTACATCAGCTCCTGTGTCTATTTTTATTTTTACTTTATTGTTGTCTAGTAAAATCTGTTCATACCAGCCATTAAACGAATGAGTTGAGTCTACACGTCTGACGTATGCAATTGTGTTTTCAACATCACTGGTATATGATGAATCTGATGTTGTAGTATCATGTACTTCTTTCACATAATGTCCATTTCTATTAATATTTTTATATCTTGTCTTTGAGCGTTTTTGTGTTTTTAAAATTTTATGGTCATAGCTTCTTTTCGTATGGCAATTATTGGCAAAGTGGTTTATCTTTCCACAATTATAGCATTTTTTACCAAATGCAGGACACTCACATTTTGGGTGATTATGGTTGCACTTTTGACAATTGCGTATGTTTGTTGTATTTTTCGCTATTATGTTAATACATAGTTCAGACTCTTCTAGTTTCATATCCACATAATATTTCTAGTGCTTTTTTTAATGTAATATTCCCTTTTTCACATAATCTGTCTTTTAGTCCTTCTTCTTTTTGTACCATTATAATTCTATCATGGAGGATATTTTGTTTTTGATCTCCGAAGTCAGCTTTTTCAAATACCACTTTTAAGCGAGTAAGAAAGTGATCAATCGATTCCTCCTTGTGTGGTTCCATTGTATATGCTTTTGTTCTGTCATATAATGTTGTTTTCATGGTGTTAAAATATTTGTCCATTTGGTTTAAGACGGATAGCAATTTTGTTTTATCTTCTGGGTTCGTGTGGTCTAATGTTTTAATCACATATCTCCCTTTTTTTCCAATGAGATAACGTAATATTCCTAATTTTACTTTATCTGATTTCATATCATTTTCTGTTGCTTCTAGGAAATTTAGGAATAATTCTTTCCATTCAGTCCATTTGACTGACATATTTCCTTCTGTAGAAGCGGTTCGATATTGTAAAAACGATCGAATTGTGACGCCATTTTGTATTTTGGCAAATATGATATAAAAAAAAAACTGCTATAAAAACTATTTTTATCAATATTTAAATACTCACTGTTTTATAGACTTTAGAAATATTTTTTTTTACTATTATTTCATTAATTCACTCCTGACACCATGTTATGTTCTTGACCATAATATCTAAATTAATAATTACACACAGTTTAGATAACTATCAACTTTATTAACTACTCGCATTCTCTAACATAAGAGCAATGTCGCTCGCTCGCTAATGTTAGTTGTCACCGCTAGGTGTCAGTTCATAATTAAAGTATTAGCCATAACATGACAAATACATTACAGCGGATCTAATTCCAAAATACTGTTTTTTTTTAACTAATCATGTTATTTAAAACAACTCTTGTAGAAAGACAAATATTTTTTTTATTAACATTCAAAATTGTGCAAAAAAAAAAATACACATTGAGCAATGATAGACACATGTAGAAATGTATTAGGAAGAAAACTGTTGACGTACCCAACATCCATTATATATATACTTGTCAAAGCACAGATAAAATGCAATTAACAATACTCCTTATGCTGTTACTAATATTTTACATAGGTATGAAGCACATGGAAAAAAATTGATTTGTTAGTAAAATATATATTATTAATATTGACATATTATTTCATAAACAGAGCAAAACTCTCCATACAGTATTGCCACCTGTGCTAAACAGAATAATCAATGGATGCCAGAAGGCTTGTGCATAAAATCCCTATCTAATGCCTACTCATCCAATATCCCCAGACTAGTTTCTGACTTGTGGCCTTCGTCAGTGAGGAGCTTTGGATCTGAGAGCACTGCATCTAGATCTTAGGATCTAATGCAACCCTCTAGCAACCACCTTTTATCTCCACTTAACTACAAAACTATGAGAATGAAATTGAAAACACAAAAAATATTTTCAATCTAAGCTCAATAGCTTATATAGTCATATGGGTCTGAACTCAGTTCAGCACCCATACATTTTGGTGTCTTTGGCTCTTTTACAACCATAGCCACCACTATCCTATTAGGCAGGATTGGTGTTAAACCATTAAGCATCACATGATCACATTTCCTACACTAGCACATTAAGATCTAGATGCAGTGCTCTCAGATCCAAAGCTCCTCACTGACGAAGGCCACAAGCCAGAAACTAGTCTGGGGATATTGGATGAGTAGGCATTAGATAGGGATTTTATGCACAAGCCTTCTGGCATCCATTGATTACTCTGTTTAGCACAGGTGGCAATACTGTATGGAGAGTTTTGCTCTGTTTATCAACAATTAATGTGCTAGTATAGGAAATGTGATCATGTGACATATTATTTCAGTTGCTAATTCTGTTTTTAACGAAAATTTATTTTTATTTATTGTTCAAAAAAATAAATATTTAACCTGATTGAATTAATTTGTTTTAAAAATAAACGACTTTTGAATGAATTGATTAAATTAGCCAGCTAATTTATAATAAGTGCTTAGCAAAAAATAATTGACTGTTGAAAATTCTTGGTATTTTTTTTTTTTAATTTTATGTCATCCATAAAAAATTGGTTTTAGAATTAAGAAAAATATAATGAAGTTACCGAATGTGGGTTTTTTTTAATGTGTAAATAATTGCGAAATTCTGGCTTTTTTAAATTGAGTCAATATAAAAATATTGTTAAAAATAATTTTAAAAATAAGTTAACATTGAAAATTGAAATATTTTTATGTGAAATCCATTCACTGTTTTTGTATTATTAGACACATGCATGCGTGCACTTTCATATATATGTTCAATATCTCATAGAATTTAATGTATTTCTGTAAAACATTTAAATAAATATTAAGTATTTATGGTTTTGTATTTATTCAATCTATGGAAATATTTTCTGATATTTGTTAATAGTTAGAATTAGAATGATCTATTTGTGTTATAGAGTATTTAACAGACCTTTCATTTTTTTTATTATTAATTGATTAATAAATTTATTAATCTTTTAAGTTATTTCAGTGAAGTTATTTTCTGCTGTAATAGAATTAGTATTGTGTACTTTCTTTTGTTCATGCATATAATCACCAAAATCTTTGCAATCCCAAGCTATATAGGAATAATGGCATTGGTATGTGTGTGTGGACATTATATAATTCTCTTTAGAATTATTTAGGTGGTGCTGGAATAATGATTTTGTTTAAAATTCTTTCAGTTAGTTTATGTTTTATGGTGATAGTATTTTGTTTATAGTGAATTCACTCATGATACCTCATGATGATGATAAGCTTGGATAAAATGATGCCAGCAAGTATTGATTTATGCAAGTTTTTACAGTTTAGCACATTGATGATTGTATCTATTATGATATGTCACTTTGTTAACATTGACTATGATAATTAGCCTATGATTTTATCATATGTCTATTTTAAATTCAGTCATAAAAAATTATTATTTATGGTAGTTGCTGTTAATGCTATGTTTATTACTTATATTTAATTATATGATCCTGTTGATGATCTGTTAATTTTTTTGCTCTCATATTGTAAGTTTATTATTTATTACCCATATTCACTTTCATTCCATATGATTACAATATATGTGTGGGTGGGTGTATACATAAATACAATAACTATTATATCACATGGAAAAAGTTTTATACAAGAAACTGCATGGTAAAATTTTACAAATGTTAATGCCCAAGTCATATAGTAATTATTTATTTATGTATGAAGGTTTTTCTCTAAGGCTATCATGTAACACATAGGAATGTTTGTTCTCAAGGCTGTCACGTCAATTTCACAATCAATTAAAAATATTACACTTATATGAAGGAAATAATTTCATCTTTAATTAAAAAAATGCTCTGAAAAAAATCAGTACAGATGTATAGTATTCAAATCGTGAAGGAAATGTGATTACAGTACATAAATTCAGGTTTGAAATGTGATATTTAGTGAGAGGAAAAAATAGATGCTATAGTTCTGTATTTACCTTTAGTTTTGATTATCATGTAAATGAAGTCAAACGATGGCCTCAATGAAATCTTTTAAATTACATTAAATCTTAAAAAAAAATTTGTTAAAGCAATTAATTAAAAAAAATGCACCCTATTAATAAAGGCTGGATACATCTGGTATATTTATAATTTCACATTTATTGTCAATCTAAATACTTCATTGACTGCAAATGATATAAATTATTTTGCTTTCTATTTTATTTATTGCCTTATTATAGTAAAAATCAGTCATATATCACATGACCTATATAGCTTGCATTACCAATATGTAATATCTAAAGAGCCTGCTACTAGCTCTAAACAAGCTTAATTTTTTTTTGTTAATGATAAATGCTACAAGAGAAAATACATGAAGCTTTTATCTATGATGGTCCCCATTCCCAGACCAGTTTCGAGCTATGGCTCTCATCAGTGAAGAGCTAGGACATAAGATTCAAAATATTAACTCAAGCCAAGCATTTATCTAATTCTTAAATATTAAGAAAAAGATCCAAATCTTCAGACACCTATATGTCTTCAAACTCAGCTCTTTAACCAAAGAAACTATATGAGCCTGAACTAAATTCAGAGATCCCATATATTAATAGGCTTAGCAATTTAATATAGCCAAATCGCTAATAGCAAAATTATAATAGTAAAAATCAGTCATATATCACATGACCTATATAGCTTGCATGCTACTAGCTCTAAACAAGCTTAATTTTTTTTTTTGTTTAGAGCTAATAGCAGGCTCTTTAGATATTACATATTGGTAATGCAAGCTATATAGGTCATGTGATATATGACTGATTTTTACTATTATAATTTTGCTATTAGCGATTTGGATAAATATTAAATTGCGAAGCCTACTAATATATGGGATCTCTGAATTTATTTCAGGCTCATATAGTTTCTTTGGTTAAAGAGCTGAGTTTGAAGACATGTAGGTGTCTGAAGATTTGGATCTTTTTCTTAATATTTAAGAATTAGATAAATGCTTGGCTTGAGTTAATATTTTGAATCTTATGTCCTAGCTTCTCACTGATGAGAGCCATAGCTCGAAACCGGTCTGGGGATGGGGACCATCATAGATAAAAGCTTCATGTATTTTCTCTTGTAGCATTTATCATTAAAAAAAAAATTAAGCTTGTTTAGAGCTAGTAGCAGGCTCTTTAGATATTACTTATTGCCTTATTGTAATGTTGAATTTATAAAATATTAATTTAAGAAGTTGATAATTTATATTCATTACTTAATTATTCTATTCAATTTATTTTTGTTTATTTTTTGATATATTTTTTTTTTGAAAAAATTTAAACTATCATTGACTTCGCTTAATTTTTCATTTGTTCAATTATTAAAAAAGCAATTTTTTTATTAATAAATTTATAAAATATTGTGAAGTGTCATCTCATTCTTTACAAAAATGATAGTGGTTAGAAAAATTGAAACTTTTTTTTAATTTTATAATAATTTTATAATTTGAACTCTGCAAAAGTGAATTTATTACCAATTTTTTCTGCCATTGAAAAATGATAGACTAGTTGTCAAAGAGATAGTCAAATGAACATAATGAAGTGTATAGAAGATTAGCAGGGAAAATAAATAAGTAAAAATAAAAAATGAAACTTATTAATGCTGGGGACAAGAAATGTTTTGGAACTTGTGCAATAATTTAACAGACTTACATATAATAAAATTAAAATGTCTATGATATCAAGTTATATCTAAGAATCACTTAATAAATATTTAGTTTGGAGCATAGCTATATCCAGAAAATGTTAGATGTGAGTTTAGACGAGATGTAGAAAATAAGATTCAAAGAATCAGTTTAGAAATATGTATTGAAGAGTAGATGAAAAAATAACAAGAAATAGAACAGGAATTAACTTTTTCCTAGAGATAGAGTAATTAAGATTAACATGCAGAAAGTGATATATGGATAGATAGAAAAACTTCCTTGATTTTAAGATGCATTTTTAAAAAGGAAAAGAAAGAATGAGTTTATGAAGAGAATATCAAAAATTTTTGGGAAATAATAATTTTTTTTCTGAATGTAATTTCACAAACGATGCCATATTAAATATTTTTTGAGCAAAAATTCCATGCTTCATCAAACTCAATAGAATAAGTTAAAATTTTATTAAAACAAGAATATTTACATATTTTGCTAAGAGTATATTGTTTTTTAATAATCAGCCATTTTTTATTTATTTAATGAGTCTGTTTTCATGAAATTTATTTTGATTTTTTTTTTTTTTTTCAAAATGTAAATCATTTTAATGAAAATTACTATTTCGATAATATTGGAAAATGTTTTACTTATTCAATTTTATATCTATTTGATTGCGTTTGAATCTTTTTATAGATCATCTTTTTTCATCATTAGTAGAATCTTTTTATAAAATATATTTAAAGAAGAATAATAGGAGACTGAAATAAATATCTCCATATCTATATTTATTAATATTACTTTTCATTTGAGATGAATATTAATTATAGCAATTACTAATGTTATTTCTTGATCAATTATGATGCCCATTGCCCAAATAGAAAAAAAAATCTTTCAATAAACATAGTCTATATTAGTGTTTTCTTGAAGGTTTGTGATAATGATATTTTAATTGTATTTATATATTGAACTATTTCCATCATCTAATATATGTATTGAATGTCCTTAGAAAAATTTAACTTTATTTTAAATATTCCAAATGCATGCATCTGTTAGTAATAGCATACAGGTTAGTATGTGCATAACGTTTTGAGAGATATTATTCTTTTCTTGTTATCAGGTGTTGCTATCCTGGCCAGTGGCAGTGCTAGCATGGGAATCGAACCTGGACCTTTAGATTCTTGAATATTGAATTTTAAGGTAGTGTTCTAATCAACTGAGCCATCCTGCCAAAGACACTGGTCAGACCAGCAACACTTGGAGGGAAGAATGACACTGCTCGAAACATTGTGCATATACTACCCTGTGACTAACAGTTGAATGTATTTAGAATATTTAAATAAAGTTACATTTTTCTAAAGACATTCAATAGTTATATTAGATGATGGAATAGTCCAATATATGAAGTATATATTAATCAAAACATTAAAAGAATTAGCATTGTATGTTTTGATCACATTAATAGATATGGATTTTGTAATATATTATATAAAAATAAAAGAAAATTATGTTCAGGCATCCCAACTATAAGTAAGCTACTATTTGTAAAAAAAAAAAATTTCTGTTCAATTAAACTCTAAACATAAAATCACTTTTTTAATCAGCTTTATTGTAATCTTTTTTGCACTTTTTGGTTATTTATAAAATTAATATATTAAACGGTAGAAATATGGCAATGGTAGATTAAATGAATTATTGAAAAAAAAAAAAGAATCATTCGTCAAAAAATAGTTTTTTTATATCTTTAAATTGAGGGGAATATGTACCTATACTTATATATATTGTTTGTTTTAGGAAGTATCTGATGATACACCTAAAAAATTACGAGGTGATGCAATGCGTAGTCACAAAGAAAGCTTGCAACAAATTCATCAAGAGGCAGAACAAAGGCTTCAGCGAGATCATAAAGAATATTTAGAACTTGAAATTAGGAAATTTAGGCGAAGAAAATTGCTTCAGTATCATCAGTTAGAGCAAGATCTTCTTAGAGATGTAAGTATTTTTATTTATAAAGTAATACAAGTGTAAAAGGATTTCATGATTTATTGATATATATATATATATATTCATTGTAAATAATTTTCTCTGTGCATATTGAATATCTTTTTATTGATCTCTCTTAGTATGATCACATCTTTTCTATTACTAAAACTGTTTCCCAAAAACATAATATTTTATTTAGAATTTTTTTTTTTCTTTTTCTTGTAACTTCTTATCTAATATAAATTAGATCTTTCATTGAATTCTATTCCTATATTTTGGATGGAGAAGCAATTTAATCATTCAGTGATCATCTGTTAATTTTTTCATTGTTGCTTTCATCTCTATAATTGCTTCAGATACTATGGTAATCATTTTGGAATATACTTTACTAGTTCTGCTAATTATTAAAAATAAATGCAAACCTCTCATTACTGTTTTTCACAATTTTATACTGTTCATCTCTCAATCGGGACCTCTCATTGAATTCTATTCCCATATTTTGGATGGAGAGGCAGTTTAATCCTTCAGTGATCATCTGTCATTTTTTTTCATCGTTGCTTTCATCTCTATGATTGCTTGGTAACCATTTTGGAATATACTTTACTAGTTCTGCTAATTATTAAAAATAAATGCAAACCTGTACTTTTTTTCACTATTTTATACTGTTCATTTCAATCGTACTTTTCAAATTTTAGTTTATTTCCTACTACTTAGATTTGAAATTTTTTATTTAGCAATGTCTTTCTTTTTACATATAATATTCAATCTTTTTTGTAATAGAAAATATTTAATTAATTTTTTTCTAAAAAAAAAAAAAGTTAAATGTTTAATACATATAATTTTTTCTTATTTTTTTAAATATGCTCATCTTTTTAAAAGTAGTTTTGAATTAAAATATATATATATATAACAAAATCATTACCTTATTATTATTTTTCAACAATTAAAATTCTTAAATAGGTTTGTAATAACTTTTCTTAATTTGACTTTATATAACTATTTGTACATTGTTAACTTTTTTTTTTAATACAAATTAATTTGTCAGCAAATTCATTTATAATAATTTATTTTTATAACATTTTTTCTTTATAAAAAGGAATTAAACAAACGCCAAGCTCAATTGGAATATGCACATTCAGTATTGTTACGACATCATGAAAGTACTCAAGATTTGGAATTACGGCACCAACGTGCTATTCATCAAATGCGGGATGACCATATGCGCAAGCAACATCACACGGAACAGGTTAACCAAAATGAATATAATCAGCAAGCAGAAAGAGAACTACGCAAAAAACATGCAATGGAAGTTAAACAACAACCAAAAAGTCTCAAAGTAAGTAAAAATAAATATCTCTCAAGAAACATTTTGTTTATTGTCAATAAAATTTGTATAGATATATATGAAATATATATTTTAATTAGTGAATGATAATCTTTTAAATGTTTTTTTTTTTTTAGGTACTAGACCAGTTTAAATATTTAAAATCTATTCTCTTTTGCAAAAATCTGAAATTCTATTTTTAATTATTTAGCTTATTATTTCTTATAATTAATAATTTTCATTTATATATAGAATAAAATGTCATATATATTTTTGATAATATATATGAACTGAAAATCAAAAACTTTAACTGGGTGGAATATTAGTTAGTAATAGTAGTTTTAAGTGTGTTAAATATATATATATATTATTTTCAATTATTATAGATTCAGTGCAGAATAAAGTTTTTCTGTAGTTAAGCAAAATGATTAAAAATGGATTGGCAGTTACATAGAGAAATTTACAAGCTTTTTATAATGTTGTATGGGAAGAATATATGTTATCTACATCATCAATAATGAAACTTACATCATGCACATAAAGCATAAATAAATCATGGGTAACACCAATCTAAAAATAAGATAAGCAATATAAAGTGTCAAAATTTTAGAAAATTTGAACTAGGACGCATTTTAAGCATAGCTATACTGAACATCTTAAATAAACTGTATTTAGAACAGATATTTTCAATTTTTTCTTTTTGAGAGAAAGATGAAAGAAAATAATATACATTTGTTTTGTTGTCTTTCAGAAGGGCATTGACAAAAAAGTTACTTAATATTCGAATCATGAAAGCTAGATAATAATTTAATGAATGTTAAAAATAATTATGATAATTTTTAAAAAACCTGTAAGAATATGTGAAAAAATTGAAAGCTGATTTGAAATTAGAAAAGGCTCAACACATATTGAATTTTAATTTTTAGCTTGTTTACCAATAGTTATCTGCTAATTGGTAAGTGTAACAAAAGGCATTGCTGAATCATGCTTCTAGGTGCCCCCCCCCCTCTCATTAATTTAATTTCCCTATTAGAAATGTCTTTAAAAGTATATGGATGTATAACATTTGTAAGACCTGACACACCCCCCCCCCATTTTTCATGATTATTTGAAAATTTAATCACAAGTTTGACAATATTTAATTTTTTTTTATATTGCTCTTAAACTTACTTAGATCAATACATGTTCAGTTTAAATTTATTTTTATTATCTGATGTTTTTAATGTGTCAATTCTCTCAAGATTTCTTAAAATGGTTTATTATCAAAATTATTTTCTTTAAAAAAACCATATTTATATTTGACTTTGGGATGAATTTCAGTGCCATACTATTTATTTATAGTAAAAAGTTATTGTATTGTAGCTTTAAAATGAGAACCTTTTCCTTGGTAATATTTATTGTGATAAAAGTTGTCTGGTTATTATTTATATTATTACAATTTTTTAAATACGCTACTAATTTTGTGTTCTGCATGATTTGCTTGTAGTGATACTGAATCTGGATCTCATGATCCATGGATCGTACTCAGCTCTGTCACTTGTGGTATTCAATCTTTTTTGAATTCCTGATCAATAAACTATTTGATGATGTTTTTTGATAATCTGTATGAACTTCATACTTCTATAAATTTTCTCTCACTACTATAAATATTATTTATCTTTCATAACCTTTTTTATATTCATAATTATTTTTTATCTGCTTTTAGTATTATATCTTCATTTATCCTCAGTTGTATTTGTGTATAATCATTTTAAAAGCAATTCTTTATATTAACCCTAAAATTAATTGCCCTTTTTTTTATTTTCTGTGTTATTGCTTCTCTTATGGTTTTTTTTATATATAATATATTTTTTGTATATTTTTAAAAATATTTGCCGTTAATTAAAAATAAAATTTTCTTTTGAAATATTTTTGTACACTACCAAGTATCAAACTTTTAATACTCTTCAATATTATTTATAAAAATGCCTTTTTTTTTTTTTTTGAAAAAATCAATTCTTGATTTCCTTGACATTAGTATTAGGTATATTTTTTTCAATCTGGTGCAAAGCTATTATCTTATATTTTTTATTAATCCTATAAATTATTAATAACAATTTATGTTTTGACTGAAAAATATTCCTGACATATCTAACTGTAATAGAATGTTAAATTAAAATTTGTATGGGGATGGGATAAACTTGTTCATTACTCAATAATCCTAAAATTATTTTTCGCACTTAAGTTTATTTTGTTTTCAACCCCTGTAAATTCTAATTAGCAAGGAATTGGCCAATTTTCTCAAGTGTTTGAGCACAATTTGTTTTATTGATAAAATTTCTTTATTAATGTAAATACCTATAAACATAAATATACAAGTTTTTGTCAAAAAAAAATTATTATTAGCAGTATTGTATTTGTGACAATATAACTATTAAAAAGCTCAAATAATAGAATGGGGGGTGCAAATATCTAATTTTTTTTTTTAAATAAATTTGTAATACACCTGGGTCTCGTTTTACGCGATAGATAGGTTCCTCAGAAAACACGCGCAAACGAAATCGCGCAAAAATAGACGTAACTTACATTGAAAAGGGGGGATGCGGTCTGTGATTTTTCAAAATTCGCGTAAAAGCAAAGCACCAACGTAAAATTACTTTAAAATTCTTACAAAAAAAAAAATAAGGAAATAAAATATGACTAATAAAAAATTTCAAATTTGAAAAAAATTGATACAAGACAAACTTTTTTTAACTATAATATTTAATTTTATTCAAAATAATATATTTTTACGCATAATTTACAGTACAGTAATTTACATTTTTTTATACACGTTTAATTATTATGATTTTCTGGTGACAACGTAATTAGTACTTAATCTTTGAGACGATGATTTTATTGTTTACGAAGCTCGCAATATCCAGACATATAACCATTTAGCTCTCGTTGGAATTTAAGAGGACGTTAATGATTAGTGTCATTAATAAGAAAATAATAATTGATTACATTCTTTTTTAAAAAGCAAAAACAGAATGTGATTTAAAATGCAAAATTAACACGCACAATGTTTGAACAAATTTACATTATAATCTTGTAAAATTTAATATGTGTATACATAAAATGTGGAAATCATGATTTTAATTTCATTATTGCATAAAATCTTACTATTATAAAGCACTGAAAATATTGAAATTACTAAGATGAAAGTCGAATTCCAATAATGTGCTATTACTTTCAATATAACGTAAGTGCGCAAAATTTATTATTTAAAGTAATAGCGCATTATCGGAAATCGACTTCCGGTGAAACACGAATCGCGTAACTTCAAAATCGTGTTAAATAAGTCCGCGTAAAAAGAGACCCAGGTGTACTTGAATTAATAATTGTTAGATTATGTCATTAAATAACTACATTTATTTCACATAAAATAATTACATTTATTTTCATAAAATATATCATTGCATTTTTCTTTTTTATACTTTTTTTATTGTTAAACTAATACTATTAACAAATTATTGTATATATTAAATCCACTTACCAATGTTTCAATTATTTAACATAAATCTTTGATGTCAAGGCACAAACTATAAATGTATTTCAGAAATTTGTCTGAAATTTTTGAAACAGGGAATAAAAACTAAAAATAAACAAATCATATCATATCTATATATAATCATTGAAATTTGATAGGGAAAAATATTACTTCATGATGATCAGATATTTACATTTAATAAATCAATAGTCTCAGCTTGGCACATTATTTTATATGAAATGGAATAAATGTTTGAATACTTACGAGGGCATAACAGATATATGGATTTATTATAATGAGAATGCTTTATGGTGATGTTTATTTAAAAAGCAAATATCAAAAGTACCAACAATAACATTGATTGGTGTAATCAGAATAAAGCCTAAGAGGATAGTGTTCATTATCTAACTAGATTTCCACTGGTAAATGACAAATATATATATATACTATATGCTTGATTTGCACTATATATGTGATATTTTTAATTGGACATTATACTGTAGATCAGGGAATCATGCTTATTACAAGAAATATTTGTCCATCTTAAAGTTATACAAATAATCATTATATTTCAGATCAAATTCTGAAAAGTTTATAGCATCATTATAGGTTTTCTTAAGTAGTTCTAAATCATATCCTACCCCAAATCTTTGTTTCCATTCTTTTTAAAAATTAAAACAAAATGTTCTTTTAAAAGTAGTTCATTCAGAAATTTTCTTGTTTACATATATATGGACTAAAAATTTAAAAAGATTATAAAAATAGTCAATAATACAACTTTTTTAAAAAATAAGTTACTTAATTTATCTGTACACATATGCATGTAACGGCTCAAATATTCAAAAATGAAGAACAAGCAAAATTAAAATTTTAACATAATTATTGAAGAGTAATATTCGTTTTTTTAAAAAAAAATTTTTATTAAGCCGAATAAATTTATACAGGTAAATTGAAAAAAGTATTCAAGATCAATTTTTTCCCAGTGCGAAGGCATTAATCCTTAGTAAAAGCATAATGATAATAATAGACAATTATCCTTACAGGAAATGCTTATGCAATTAGCCATATCTTTTGGTTTCTTTAACACTGAATGATTTTGGTTAAACAGTACATTTACAGGGTAGAATGGCTTGGCTTACCTTAGTTGTCATCTAACTTAATATTAATTTTAATTACTTTATCAACTGAGTGTTTGAAATAACAATACAAACTATGGTAATCAAATTTGCTCAGTTTTTTTGAAAAATGTTTACATTAAACTATTAATTTACACATTATTAACATATTTTTAATTAAAATGATAGATGTTTACCAAACATTATATTTAAGAAAATAATTAAAAACTATTTCTTTTTTTTTCAAAGTTAAAATTATTCACATACATTATTTAAAGAAAGTATGCAATACAAAGTTTTAATTATAAGCAAATTCTATTTTTATTTATTGAATTTTCGATCACAATATTTAGAACCCCTCCCTCTTTAAATCCACTCATGCACACACCATGACAATACAAAATATATAAAGCGGTAGGATTAAAAGTAGAAATATACAATGCTTTTGCAATGTATCCTGTTAATTGACAGATAAAAAACAATTTTGTCATTATTATAAGAAATATGTAAGTTGTCAATGTTCTATGCTGAAGGTTACCTAATTTATAAATCAGAACACTAGACTCTGTATACTGTCTAACTTAGTTATTGTTTATTTCCATCATGACTATACAAGCGAAGTAGTTTGGATTGAAAACTTGTTTGTTTTTCCATTTTGGGTTTGTAGCTGTATAGGGAAAAGATGGCTGCTGAAAGCTAGATTTAGATTCAAAGGTCTAGATGGGAATACAGGATGAGTAGAGACTACATAAAGATTTTAGATACAAACCTTCTAGCATCCATTGATTACTATTACTTGCACTGGGTGGCAATTTATTAGTAATGATGATAAATGCTGGGGAAAAAGAAGAGAAAGAATTTTTATGGGGGATGTAAAGTTAAGGGTGGTAAGTAGGTACAATTATTTGGGAATTGTCTTAAGTCAGAGGAATTGGGGGGGGGGGGGTTGATAAATAAAGCTAAGAAAAGAAGGGGACTGATAAAGAAATTAACAGTGTTTTCATATAATAAATATAATGCAACAAGAATAATAGATTAACCTATGGTAAGGATGTGTTATGTGTTAGCAGAGGGCAGTTAGATTACTTAGAAAAAGTACAAAGAGAGTAGAAAACTTGCATTAGATGCATGATATATGGATGGCAAAGGAAGCAATTCAAGGAGAAATGGGATGGTCACGTTTTTATAAGAGAGATGCAAAAAGTAAAATGAAAATGTTTGGTTTAGATTGCAATTTATGGATACTAAGAGAATAGCCAGAATAGTATTTAATTTGGCTATGAATAAAGGGCAGGCAACAAGATGGGCGAGAAAAGTAGAACAGTATGCAGAAGATTTGACTAAACCTTTTAGGTCATTATACTTGTACGATGGATGGCATGCCTATGTTGAGTATAGTGGCAAAGACTGGGGTAGAAGAATGGATGTATTCATAAAAAATAGAAAGGTGGGAGAGGTATAGAACTAGTATGGAGAGTAAAAAGAACTTAACAATATATAGAAATAAACAGAATATTGGATGTGAGTTAATTTATGATAATAGCAGGGAAACTAGTTGACTATTTAAGTCTCAAAACAGGATCACTAGCAACAAGAGCATATACACATAAATGGAAAAATGTGAGTGATTTAGTCTGCAAATTATGTAAGGAAGGATGGAACATATTAGGCATTTGCTAATAGAATGTAAATGCTTACTAGCAGGAAAGGGTACTAATAGTGGAGTTGAGGGAGAATAAATATAGACCAAGTGACTATATAGAAGGTGGGTTATTGGTCTTTATGCTGGAGTTCGAAAAAGATAAAGGGGATATAGATACAAAGGCCATGGAGTGGCCAAAGATGATGATGTGAAAATAGGATCGAGCAGCATGGGGAAAAATATGGAAGAAAATTAGGGTGGGGAATGGAAAGGGAAGGTGTGTAACAGGTTTTTCTTGGATATATTGACCTAGAGATTCCCAACTTCAATAAAGGAGTAACCATGTCACATCACATAATGAATTATACATATTATAAAAAAAAATAGTTGATTTAAAAAATGGTTTATCAATTTTATAATCAAAATGTTTCGAAGAAGCAGTTCTGTGTTTATTTTGAAACTTATCTATTTTTTTTTTTTTTTGTTCACATGTTTTATTTCCAATATATCGATTTTACTTTGTTAGCTTTATGGATGATTACGTTGGGTTTTTTAAGTACCGGAATGCTATTATTAATTAATTTTCCATTCATCTTCACAGCCGAGCTTCGTTTGAGATTTCTAGCAATTAAAGTTGCATTTTTCTTTTCTCTAATAAAAATCAAAAGATGGCAAGATAAATCGAATAATTGTTCTCCAAAAGGAACTGAAATCCCTCTTTGACAAGTAGACAATGTTTATTTGGCGATCACTAACTTTGCCGAGTGTATTTCACGAAATATTACGATTGTCGAGAAAATATTATGATCGTCTAAAAACTTGGAAGTTTATGATTATATTTGTATTGTAATTGTGTGATAATTATTAAAAATCAAAAGTAAATATTATTACATATTTATTTTTTTATAGAAATGTTTTATTTTTTTAAATATAAAAGAACATTTTCTAATGAATATTATTACTATAAATTACGGTCGTGGGAAATGCAAGCTAGAAATGATGTCTCTTAACCAGATTGATTATAATATTCAACAATATCATAAAAATTACAAAAAAATTCTAAACTTTTAAAGCATAAATTGATAGATTTAGTAGTTATTAAAAGAAAGGTACTCTTTTGTTACACTGGACAAGCAACCTGGCAGCACTGTTTCTATGTAAATAAAAACAAATATAATGTTCCGGGCCTGCATAGTATTTTGCCGCTTGATGATGCTGTTTTTATGTAAACAAAAACAAATAATAACATTTCTTTTGTTTGACATTTTATTGATATATTTATTTCGAAGATTTTGTTATTTTGTTTGTATGTGTTATTTTCTGGATTTCATACATTTTTTTTAAAAAACTTAACATTTACTATTTTTTATTTATTGCTTGAAATACGGCATTTCAAAACCTCATTTGATTGACTTTTTTATTTCGTTTTTATTTTTTTGGATTTTATACATTTGTTTTGTTTTTTTTTTTCATTTTAAAAAAACCTAACATTTACTACATTTTATTTATTGCTTGAAGTATTGCATTTCAAAACCTCATTTGATTGACTTTTTTAGTTCATTTTTATGTGTTGATTTTTTCATTTGGTTTTTATGTGCTTTTTTTTTTAATTTCAGAAAGAGAAAGACATTAAATCATTACACTTTCTGGGTTTTTTTTTGGGAGGGGCTTCCTGCATTCTTACCTCTTTTTTTTTTGCTTTGGGATGAAAGAAAGTAAAACGAAAACATTACTGTTATATTTAATTTGAAGTCAAAACCTAACCCTAACATGGACTACTTTTGATTTATTGTTTGAAATATGGCATTTCAAAAATTCGATTGGAAACTGTACACATTCCATTCCATAGGTTTTAAAATTAATACATCTTTTTATACACACCCATACACGCACACAACAAATAAGATTTAAAACAAAACATCTAATAACAGACATTTAATCGAAAATTGATACGCAAACAAATGAAGGCACAAGTCTAGTGATTACTTTAGGTTATGTGTTTTATTTATAACAAAAAAAACAGATTCAAGTGAAACTGTCGAAACTTATTGCGACTGTGTCGAACACCTTGTTGACCATGTCTGATGGCGAATAGAGAATCTTCATCTGAAGAATTGAACGGGATAGTGGAAGCTTGACAATTGATGCAATGTCATCTCTTTGCCGCTAATACATTGCTTTACGGAGGGCAGTATATTGTTGGCCTGCAGAAATGACACAGCATCAGCTTCAGTGACAGGCAACTTCCAGAATTTAAAATTTTTCGCATCAGACATTTTTTTTTTTTCACAACAATGTTGCACGTGAGCTCTTACAAAGCGTACTTGAGCGTGCACATTTGAGATTGGGATGGGCTTTTTACCTCTACAGGAACAACCTCTAACATCTTGATAATTATCAGTGGGTATCTACACAAATTAAAGTGTTTCAAACTTATAAAAAATGCACAATAACACAGTTATGAACATTTAAAATCAAGGAAACATCATATCACACGATAGCGATATATAAACTTTCACAATTTGCAAAAAGAATTGCAACACAAGGCAGATGGGAATTTTCTGTGCGTTTTCATAGAAACAGCTCTATATAAGAGGGGAATAAACTGGAATTCTTCAGTTTGATCCCGCTTAAATTCGCCGAGAGGCCTTAAACACCGACTTTAGTTTGAGGTCGTGTAATTCTGCTGGTTTGCAGAGAAACAGCGCTATCAAGCGGCTTATCCAGTGGAATAAAAAATACCAAAAAAAATTTGTTCAGATTTTTAAATCAAACATGAAACAAAGAAGATTTCATTCGTTTTATAAATTGAATCTATTCTACCTGAAATTTGATGACATGGCAGCATTTTGTTTTGAATGAATATAATTTTTCAAATAATCCTGGAAATCAAAAGTGATTTTTAAAATTTTATTTAATTTCTAAACAAAAATATCTATCGAATGAGGTTAAATTTATTATATTCTGATAAATGATAATGGTTTAATATCAAAATGAAAGTTGAACGCTTAAATCTAGTGACAACAAAGAAATCTGTCAGAATACAAGAGGGTTAACACAATAGTGCATTATTATTAATTTAAAACTTCTGTATTTATAAATAAGTATCCTTTCAATTATATATTTTTATATAATACTAAAATAGGTTGTGTTTTGATCTATCGTGTCAGCCACTTGATGGCGTTTGGGCCAACGATTCTACAGAACTATGATGTCCATAAAATTAAAAAAAAATCAAACAAAATATAAAAATGTATGCGGACTTTTTGGGACACTAATTAATCAGACACTGGCTTTTTGTGTATGTGTCTATAAAAAATTATGTTACTTTCAAATAGCAAATAACAATACATTGACGCCTTTTTTGGACAGTAATTCAAATAACATTTTACAATGAAAGCTGACTTTGACCTTTTTGGGACAGTAATTAATCAGAGATGGGGTTTTTTAGTTTGCGTATCAGAAAAGTTACGGTACTTTTTTAATACAAAATTAAATTAAATTTTAACCCTTTTTTGGACAGTAATTAATCAGACCCTGCGTTTTGTAGGATAAAAAATAAATTAGATTGCACTCTTTGAGTGTGTGTGTATATATATATTGTAACGGGCACATACGCCGTTACATTATTTATTAAAAATTGAGACATTGAAAAACTTCTTTTTTTTTTTAAAGACATCAAAATTGAAAATTAATTCTATCTTAAACTCGTATATATATAAAATCGCACAGATGAAAAAAAATTATTAAAATAAAACTTTATTAAAAAGAGAAAAAGTATTTTAAAAGCAAAAACTTAAAAAGATTTAGAGATAAAAATATATCTTCAAATTGCAAAATAATTTAATTAATTCTATTGTATAAAATGGAAATGATTATTTTAATTAGTAAAACTAGCCCTTGGGCATTTAAAAATGCATAAGCAAAGGTCTGATAGGATGGGAAAAACAATAGGAACAGAATGGCCAATGAAATCCATCGGGGAATTGGACCTCAACGGAAGGATCATCATCATTGATGACGTAAATGTCCATTGGATCCGAAAGTTTGGAAATAAATTTTTAGTGAGTGAAGAAAATTTAAGAGAAGACGGAGTGTGTTAAGCCGGAGAGTTGGAGGTGAAGGGATTGAAAGACGCACTTTCAATTCCTTCAGTTGTTATAAAAAAAATGAAACATCGCTTTTCCTATGTTGAGGACCACAGGATCATCGGGGGATTTAATGCTGGATTCCAAACGGCAAGCAACTGTAAAGGATGAACTTTTCTAAAACAGTAAGAACTATATAACTAATGAACATTTCTAAAACCGTAAGCACTTTATGAACTCTAATGAATATTAATTTGGAAACAATAAGAACTCCAAATTCTAAACCTTTCAGTAAATAATACAAATAGAATCCTATCTGACCAACGTAAATTAATATTAATAATGTTATTTGATGTTTTTTTTTTTTATTTAAAATCATTTTCATTTATATTTTTGTTCTTTTAAGTGTTATGATTTTTGTTTTTTGTTAAACTAAACTTAAGTCGGGTGTGAATGTCTGCATAGATTTGTAAAATTATATATGTTAGTTTAAGAGAGGGTAATCTTAGGTTATTTGTTTCGTAGTTAAATTGGGTCAATGGATTGGATATATCGGTGTAATTAGTAGATGTAGTATGAGATTCACTACTTGCAAGATCGATTTATACGCCGCACCCCCCCTTTTTGCCTATGGAAGGGATAGTAAGACGGAGAATGCAGTCCCTTCCTATGGAGTTTTTTTTGTTTATTGTTCTTTTTGCCGATAGATTTAGCATTCCTATTTGGTTGAGAGTCAATGTCCTCTTCTTAACCATGCTGTTCAGATGTGCATTCCTGATGGTGTGGTATTTGTGCTATTGTATTCATACTGCATTGAATACATCGATATATCAGATAGATTGGCGTTGGTTTTGATTGCAAACTTGTGGCTTAAGGTTAAATCAGGGATAAAATATTTTTCTTTTCAAATGCAATCTATGTAGTTTATTCATACTCGACACTTTAATAAAATATTCAACTCATCTGTGCGAATTTCAAAATAAAAGTTAAAAAAATGTAGTTAAATGCTGAAGTAAATATACTAAAATAATAATGCTAAATTTTATATATATATGTGCGTAAATAAATGTTTGTGTGGTAATTACTGGCAGTGGTTTATTTTATTCTTTTTTAATATTGAAATATTCTTAGAAAGAATTTATAAAATATAAATTTCTGCTGTTCCACTGAGCTAGTGACATTGGGCTAACGGTCAAAATATAAAATAAAGTGGGATCTTAACAGTGCGTATCTGCCTACTCTATAAATTTTCTAGGTTCAAATGCCTAGATGGAGCCCTTGTAGTGCAGATACGATAAGACTCGTATTCTTTTAGCACCGTTATAATATATATATAATGTTATTTTTTTAATAACAAATCATAGTAAATATAGCGGAGACTTATTTGGACAATAATTAATCAGAGACGGACTTTTTTGGGCTTTTTGTTTTTCCATATCGAAAAAGTTAAAGTAGGTTTTTAATAAAAAATTAAATTACATTCTATCCTTTTTTGGACAGTAATTAATCAGATACTATGTTTGGGGGAATAAATTAGATTGCAATTTACCCAATAAAGTTATTAATAGTTATAACAAACTATTATAATGAAATCCAACTCCGGTGTCTGGCAATTGGCAATTTTGAGAGTTCAAAGCAGTCATCTTCCCTGTCTCGGATGATTTCTCGAGATACATTACTTTCATTGTGATTTTTGAAATAGTGCTGTGCTGCACCCTAAAATCCATTTTATGATGCTATTACAGTCCTGATGGAACAGTGATGACACTGTTAAAACTGTTAGAAGGTACCAATAGGTCAGTTCACATGAAACAAAAAAAAGATAGACCTGAAAAGTTAAATTATTTAGACACAATGCAGTCAACACACCGTCACATGATACTGTAGCGAAAATATACAACCCAGCATTACAATAAAGTGTGTATCACAAGCAACTACGGCAGCCAGTGAAGCCATTTTTTTGTGCTTTTAGCATAGAAAAAAGCCACAGCGATAGCCGGCAGCCAAGTAAACGACTCTCTGTTTTATCATAGAAAGAAAGTTATCTGCTTGGCTGCAGAAACGGCATATTTCTAGCAATTTAGCTAGAAATAGCACCGTCAAACAGCTGACAAATAGATCAGAACACAACCCTAAAATATTTATTTTGTAAAAATATGAATTTATTACAATGCTGTTTTTATTTTATTTTGAAAAGTGTGTGTGTGTGTGTGTTTTAATTTAACTATAATGTAGCGATTGTAGAAATTTCAAGTCTTTTTTTGTAAATTTAGTGAAATTTCTATGTTTAATCTGAATGCTATATCAATTATTTTTTAAATCTATAAAAAAAAAGTTGTTTTTTTTTAATTGGTTTACTGATAAATTAATATTAGTACAGTTAATGTGACTATAATAAAATAATTATTTTTGCATAATTATCACTTATTGTCAACTACATTTTAAAATAGCTTTTTCCATTCTTACAGTTTATTTAAGTTTTGATTATTAGAGTAACCTTGATAGATAAATATTTTCACTTTCAAATTTTTACAATGTTTGAATTCTTCAATTGAGTCATATAAATTTATTCATTGTCATGAATAAGTTTATGAGAATTTTTTTTTGTAAATCAATTATTTGAATTTTTTTTTTCAAATATATCGGAGTACAGGATTTTATAAGTAGTTTTGATTTAATTTGTTTGTATATATTTTAATATTAGCTAGCATTCTCAATATTATTATTATGTCATATTCAATCTGGTGCAAAAGATCTTTCTGCTATTGTAAATAATATCAGAATAATATTGCTAGCTTTTTTTTTTTTGATATTTTCAAATTTCATTAAGAAATTATCTTCTAGATGCTAATATAATTTATAATTTTGCATCTTATTATCAAATGATTCACTTGTTACTAAGGCAATTTACCCTTTCTGTAGCTATTTAAGGAACATATATTAATTTCTTTAATATAACATAGAAAAATTTAACATATTTTCAGGTTGTTTTTTTTTAATCCTCATCAGCTTATTCATACTTCTTGAAATTGTTGGGAGGTGCACTGATTTCTGATGCAGCCTCTCCACTTGCCATGCTTGGAAGAGATCCTACTATATCTTTTTTGTTATTGTTCATATAATTCTGATAAAATATTTAATTATTTTTTTTTCCTCATGTTAATTTTTGCCATTTTCATCCTAAAACTCCAGATAAAATATTATACAATGTTTTATTTTGTTGATTTTATTCCTACTATTTGCAAGAATTGTTTATGAACAGCAAATATACTGCTTTATGTAATTTATAAATTACAAATTGTTCATTTATATATTTTAAGCAATTTTTTTTTTTTTGTAGCAAAGAGAATTGCAAATACGCAAGCAATTTTTAGATACATGTAAGATTCAGACAAGGCAGTATAAAGCTTTGAAAACCCAAATTCTTCAAACCACACCAAAAGAAGAGCAGAAGAATGTTATCAAGCGGTTAAAAGAAGAACAAAGGCGCAAATTAGCCATCTTGGGAGAACAATATGAGCAAAGTATTGCGGAAATGTTTCAAAAACAGTCTGTAAGTAGTTCAATTAAATATTTAATTTATATTATTTGTACATGCACAGGTCTCATTGTCACAAATTTGATAGATCACAATTGAGTAATTATAAAACACTATTGATAAAATTTCTTTAATATCCAAAAAGCTTAATAAAATAATTATTAGTAGTGAGTAAACTCATAAATAAAATGACATTTTTCATCAGTATGATAAGGGTTTGAGATTTTACTTTTAGTATACTTACTATCAATAACATTAATACTATTATATTTCCATGATGGAGTATGGGTTATATTATATTGTATATCAATTTTAAACAAAGAAAATTATATACACCCAATTTTGTTTCTATATATTTTTTTATTAATTATATACAATTTAATCTTACATTGTCTGATGGAAAGTGGGGTATCACTTCTCCTTTTACACTTGATTTAAATGTGTATAGGAATAATTATTTTTTTCATGTAGTATTTATTATATGAATAACGTTCTCAGAAAAAAGGTGGATTTCTGTCATTGCAGAATAGATTTTGCATACTATTTGTTGTTAAAACCGTAAGTATTTATGTTCAATTGAAAAATTTGAATATAAAATAAAATTTGTGTGAAGAATATAAATTTATTTGATTTTTGATGATAAATAAGTTATATTTTGCCATGATTGAATTATTTTTTTTTTTTTTAAGTCCTTATCACAATGTGTGGGATACTACTAAAATTCAGATTTTAAATTGTCTTGCAACTGGAGATGATTCAATATCTATAAGTAAGTATTTTGATTTGAATGGAGCTACAGTAAGAATCATTAAGAAAACTGATGCTGTTGCTAAAGGTGTATTTTTTTTTTCTGGAACAAAATTGAATGCTAAATTGTTAGTATTCTTGAGGTATTGTCAAAAAGAAAATGGAAAAAGTCACTGGCGTAGTATTAGTATGATTGAAAGATAATTCTCAAGAAAAAATTTTAATAGATGAAATACCACCAAGCCAAAGCTTAAAAGAATTTATAACCATATTTTAAAAATGGAACTAACAGCATCAGCTTAATTAGACAAAAAGTATTCAATTTTCTGCAAGTACAAATTGGATAACATGATTTCTTTGAAGATACATCCTTCATAAAAGAAAGCGTAAGGATGAAATTACATCGACAAATGACTAAGTTGCTAAGAATTTTCTTCAAAACTTAAGATAGCGAATACAATCTTGATTAACTTTTAAATTCTGATGAAAACCTTTTTTGAAAAAAATGTTAATAGATCTTTTGTGTCTATGTCATAGAAAAATGCCAAAGTTTTAAAACAGCTAAAGATTGTAAACAAGACATTTATTTTATATAGGCCGATGTTTTTTTTTTTTTTTATAAACTGTAATACCAATAAGCTAATGCACATGCCCTTTGTAGATGTCACTATATAAATGAATACTGCCACTTTTTCAAACACAAGATAAAGTCTTTGGGAAAAGATAGAATGAATCCATCTATCTTTTCGACCCAAACGTATATGTATGGGCAAATCTTAAGTGTTTGTGTGACCCTTTAATTTGCAGTAACTTATTGGAAAATTTTATATAGAAAACAATGTTTATCCATTCATTTTTAAAACCAGTAAATGAATAGATTGCCAATTTATTGGGTGATAAAAAAAATTCTGGGTGGCAACAAAATAAAATATTTCATGAAGCCGGTGTTATACGCAAGAAAACGATGTAAAATTTGAAAGTTTTGGAATATTCACATAATACAGTTTCATTTTCTGCTATCTAAGACATCTTCTTCAATATGACCTCTATATCAGGATATAATTTCCATATTTAAAATTAATTTGTAAAGTGAATATTCTGATACTTTGTGGATAAACTAAACAATAACAAAACATGTAACTAATATTGGTATGCAGAAGAAAATTTTTATTATGGATTGAGTCAACATTGCAGTCATGATTTTTAGAATTAATACTTGTCACCATTGAATGCATGTTGAAAACTTATTTGACCAGATTCTATTACAAGCAAAGATTCTATGCTCTCAATTAACAACCGAATCTTCTAATATTTGGTATTTTGTATTGGAGATGAAGATTTAATTTATAATTTGCAGATATCGATTACTTCCTGGTTGACAAAGATCTAAAATAATAATAGTTGTTCTTGAAACCCACACACCCGTCAAAAAAAAATAATAGTGATTCTCACAAAAAACTTTCATTCACTGCAAGTTTTATAAAAGGGAAACTTCATTGATCAATTAATTGGAAAATCTTTTTTTTTTTTTTACACATGATATCACTGCTCGTGAGAGCTGAGCATGTTTTAAGTGTGATTTGATGTCATCTATGATTCATTATACATAATCATTCAATAACCTAGCAAAAAAATATTACAAAAGCTAATAACTGAAATCATTATCAAAATCTATAAAATGTGGGTAATGCCAGAAATAAATGTTAATTTTGTTTAAAATACCACAGTAGAAATTCTTTCTACTAGATCATGAAGATGATAGCCAAAATATTTCAAGCAATGGATGTGATTTTGCATTCTTACACAAATGAATGCTTTTATTGTCAAAAAATGAATAAAGTCTAGTTAAATTTTAGCACTTATCATACAGTATTTTTTTTTTATAGGAGATTTGAACACAGACTTTTTAGATCCCTTCAGCTATCCACGCTTGTGACCACACATAAATGATCTCCAGTATAAGTATTTTGTGCTGAGCCAGATCGTCATCTCCCACACATATGTATAATTAGTGCTCGGTTTATATTAAGATAGCAAATCTTCTAACTTTAAGGAACAGGTTTCAATCTATTTCACTCATCTATACCATTGAAAATCTGATGATGGAAAGCCCAAAACTGATGAGTGCTGATTTAGCACTAAATACATTTATTTGAGATCATTTCCTTTTTTCATGTTTGTGGTTATGTGAATAGCTAAAGGGAATTTGAAAGTCTGTGTTCAAGCTTTTATAATTACATGCAAATTCCAAGTATGTAAATTATACTTGTATTCAAGTATCTGTTTTTATAAATTTATGGAAAAAATGCACATTAAAGGCATACAGATCAAATTAAGACTTTAACATAAATTTCTATATAGCTTTTTATTACATTGTTACTTTTACTGGTTTTAAAGTTTGGAATCGATTTTTATTTTTCTATATGTAGAATTTGTATTTGTTTTTAAATCATAAAATGATCGGAAAAACAGGTATTTAATTACAATTGCAAAAATTTCAAATTTTTAGTATTTTTTTCTTTTTCTCAAGGGGAGAGGGGATCTCTTTATTTTAAGCTTAGTGGATTTTTTTTTTTTAATTAAAGTTAACCTGTTTAAATTGAATTATTATTTTTTAAATATTTATACTAGATTATTAATAGTATATATTTTATTAATAATATGTTTAAGAAAAATGTATATATATATATTCTGTAGATCAGTATATTTTTGTTACCAATTAAACATATATTCTTTTTGAGAATTTAGTGGTCGCTGTTCATGAATTCATATAAAACTATTATTTCCAAATTATAGAATTTATAAATGAAGCCATTATTAAAATATTGGATAATATTACTATTTTTCTAGAATTATTTTGTGTGTGTATTTTCTAGTATTATTTAATGTTTTTATTTTTATACAGATCCGACTTGATGAGTCTCAAGAAGCTGAAGCAAGAACATTGCGTGAACAATTACATCAAGAATTGGAATTGTTATTAGCTTATCAGAGTAAAATCAAGATGCAAATGGAAGCTCAGCGAAATAGAGAGAGGAAACAATTAGAAGAAAGAGTTTCATTGCGACGTGCTTTACTCGAACAAAAAGTAAGTCTCAATTTCATGTTTGAAATGTCTTTAAAGTAACAGGCTTTTCGTATTCACAGCACACTTCATAAGAGAATTCTAAGCCTCAGCAAAACAGCTAGATTGTTTACAGCAGATGTGTCCAACTGTCGATCACCAAGAAATTTTGTCTATCGCACAAGCAAATATAAAATTTTATATAGAAAAACATTTTATCTTTAAAAACTAAAATTTCAATTTCAAAAAATTTTTTTTTAAAAACAACCATTGAAATTTGGGATTTTTTTATTTGAATGCGAAATCTAATTTAAAACTAAAATTTTAATACTATAAGCTTGTAAAAAAAACTGAAGAAAATAATCAATAAATGTACTATTGTTTCATTTCGTCATGTGTATTTTCGTTACAGCAATACAAAAAAAAAAAATATTTATTTTTGAATTTTTATTTAAGTAGGCAGATAAGTTTTGACATTTTGATTTTTTAAAATAATTTATAAAAAGTTTTTTCAATTGTGAAAAGTGGTTTCGATTCTTAAATTGTAATAATTTAATACTTCAGCTTCAAGCCGCCATATTGAATTTTTTTAAATACTGGCCTGAGACACAATTTTCGCAATAACTTAGTTTTAATTATGTTAGAGCAAAAACAATTACATTGCTAGAAACATTAAGGAAAACAATAAGCATAAAATAAATAGTGATAACTATATAAAAAATAAGGAAAAAAAGAAATTTTCATATCCGAAATAATTATTATTTTATTGTTTGTTCATAATTTGGAAATTAACATGAACTAAAATTGAAAATACACCTTCAGTGATAATTTCTTTATATTCCTCACAAAATTATCTTTCTAAACATGTATAACATTCTTACCTGAGTTAATCCACAGCTTCACAATTTCCAAAAGAATTCGGATATGACTTCTTCATTTTTGTACCCCAAATGTTCTAAATGTCAAAGGCGTCTATAAAGAAAATGATTCATTCTAATAAAAGATACAAAAGAAATTATCATAGCAATTAGCTTCTTATCTATCTAAAACTAGAAATTGTAGGCTACTGTCTATATCACTGATAAAATGAGTTTCATCTCTTCATTTTATATTTTTTTTTGTGTACATCAGTGATGTTTATATTCTTTATGGACACCAGTGATGTATATATTTTTTATGCACAGAAGTTATGCTATCTTATTATATTTATTGTACCACATAGATATAATTTATTTGCATATAGTCTATTTGTTAGCTATAGACTTGAAAATAATGTTATGAAACATATAGCAAAACCAAAGCATGAACAAGAGTAAACATAAACAAGAATCAGAATGTGATTATGTTTGTGTATGCAATGTTTGTATACATTGCATTTTTAATTTTATAACACATATAAACATAATTAATTATTTTCATAATAAATTATTATACTTTTTGAAAAACATTATTTTTATAATAGTGTAGGTAGAACGTTAGAAAATTACTATAGATATGAATTCTATATGCAAAATTTGATTATATGTTTGTGTATGCAATGTTTGTATACATTTGATTATTAGTTTTATAACACATTACTTGTAAACCAATGATTTTCATAATAAATTATTATACTTTTTGAAAAAAATATTTTATAATAGTGTAGGTAGAACGTTAGAAAATTACTATAGATATGAATTCTATATGCAGAATTTGATTATATGTTTGTGTATGCAATATTTGTATACATTTGATTATTAGTTTTATAACACATTACTTGTAAACCATATTATATAAACATAATTAATGATTTTCATAATAAATTATTATACTTTTTGAAAAACATTATTTTTATAATAGTGTAGGTAGAACGTTAGAAAATTACTATAGATATGAATTCTATATGAGCATAAATAAATATATAACTAACACACACTAATTACAAACTAAAATTAATAAAAAAGATAATTTTATTTAAAAATGTTACTTACAACATTACGTTGAAGCTCTGTTGTAGGCCTTCTTTGTGAATAACACCGGAGAAATTTTCACTTGCAGCCCATAAACCATTTTTGTCTTTTATCGCTTCATGATAAGTACAAAAATTATCAAAAAAAAACAGAAAAATTAAATGCTGTGGTCGATTAAAACTGTTGCCAAAAATCCAAATTTCAGCCGATTTATTTGAGGTAAAGATCATTTGAAAGCTAAGATATTGAGTTACAAAATGGCCGTATTTTGATTGAAGTCATGGTTATACTTTTTATGTCAGTAAAGAAAGAAAACAAAACATCATCTGACAAGCGACAGCAGCGCTCACAAAGAGCAAAAAATTAATAATATACTAATATTTTTATTGATAATTCTTATTCTGTGGCAAAAATTAGATTATTTGATTTTTTCCCCATTAATGAGCAATAAAAAAGCAAAAGTATATTTTTGTAATCATTGGGAAGAGGAGTTTTTATTCCATCATGTATAAAGAAGGGTGTTTATTGTGTAATTCTACAATAACTTTACCGAAAAGAGGTAATATAACAGACATTTTATATGCAAGTTTTGATCGAGATTTTCCGAAATCTATAATAGGGAAATCTGAAGTACAAAGATTAAAAAGATCTTTAAATTCACAGCAATCTTCATTCAAAAAAAGTTGTTGTAAATCAATAATGGCAACTGCATCTCTCTGTTTCTGTCGAATTTTTATAAAGCATAAGAAACCTTTTGCAGATGGTGAGATATTCAAAGGAGCTTTTTTGGCTGCAGCAGATAGCTTATTTCATAATTTTTAAAAATAAATTGGAGATTGTTGCTGCTATCCAAGATATACAACTTTCCAGATAAACTGTAACAAGATTGAGTTGAAACCATCATGATAGATTTAAGATTACAACTTAGACGGGATTTTGAAAATTGTTCTTGGTTTTCATTTCAATTTGATGTGTAACTGATAGTTGCGATATGTCCCAGTTTAGTATATCTGTATCTTTAATATATCCTGATTTGACTGGAAAGGAAGAATTTCTCAAAATCCTATCTTTAAAAGAGCGAACCAGAAGAGAGGACATTAAATTATTTTTAAAGCTTTCTTAATGTCTGAAAATCTTCCTCTTAAGAAGCTTGTTTTCATTATTACAGATGGTGTTTCTTCTATGACTAGTTGTGAAAATAGATTTTTAACATTTTGTAAGAGATTGATTTTCCTAATTTTATTTAATACCACTGCATAATTCATCAACAATCATTATGCGGTAAAATGTTGAACTTTGATGAGGTTATGAATACACTTACTAAAATAATCAATTCAATTAGGGCAAAATTCATTACAAAGAAGGTTGTTTCAGTCATCTTTAGATAGCATTGATGCAGATTATGGTGACTTAGTTCTTCATAATTCAGTCAGATGGTTAAGCAAATCTAATGTTTTAGAAAGATTCCGCAAGTTGTTGCCACATATAAAAGATTTTCTGGACAAAAAAAAATAACTTTATGCTGTTTTACTTCACAACAAGGTGTGACTGCAAAAGCTAGCATTTTTAATGGATCTAATAACTAAATTAAATGAATTAAATCTAGATTTGCAAGGACAAAACAATAACCAACATGATTAGCTCCATCGATACATTTAAAATGAAACTAGAAATGTGGATTTCTCAAATTAATAAAAAAGATTTGAAACATTTCACAAATGTGATTATCAAGAATTTGGAAATATTTTGCAATTTATTCTTTTGCTGCAATTTCAACACTTTTAAGATTTCGAAAAACTTCAACCAATCACTTCAATTTTCACATCATCATTCTCTAAAATAAATATAGAAAATCAAGCTGTACTAATTGTAGAAGTATTTAATATTTAAGGATATAGGTAACTTGGAAATGCAATTAATTGAACTACAAAATGACATTAGATCAATTTGATATATGGAAGAATACCACTGGAAATTATCCGCTATTGAAAGATGCATATCTTAGACTTCATTCATGTTTTGCATCCACATATTTATGTGAATCTTCATTTGTTCATATATAAAATCTAAATATCATACTCATATGACTGATAATCATCTTAATGACTGTTTATGCTTGGCTGTTTCTAATTGCGAAACAAAGTACTCAAAAATAGCTACTAACATTCAATGTCAATCATTATATTAAATAAATTTGTTTTAAATTTTAACTATATTTGTTTATTTCATTTATAAATTGCTTCATTTTGCCTTTTTTACCCATTTAGTCGATCATCATTTATTTGGAAAATAAAAAAAAGCTCTTGGGTTCTAAAAGATTGGGACATCTGGTTTACAGTGATGCTGCTGGCATTTATCATGATTTACTTCTAAAGAAGGAATGCCTTTTTATTTACTAATATGTTTGTCTAGTATCTTGTTTTTAATAAATATGGAACATATCCAACAATCTGCATTTTTATGAACTATCACATTTATGAGAACAATGGAAAGCTTGTGAGTAATTCTGCTTATATATAAAGTAAAACTTGTTTTCCAAAGCAAGACAGTTGGATTATACTGTTCTATTCTAGATCATAACTAATGACATTAGCAAAGATGTAAATGTGATAGTACAAATACATATGCTTATCATTGGGAATTAATACAGAGGGTTGGCTGAAGCTTGAAGAGATTCACAATGACTAGGATCAACTTAAAATGCCTGAAATGAGTAAGAAAAAAAAAATTGAGAGTGAATGATAAAAAGTGCATGATGAAATGAGTGATAAGAGACTGTAACAAAAATGGTAGATAATCGACCGTTGATAACCCAACGTTATATCTACAAGGCAGCAATTGATACTTTGGACAGATGTAGTTTGTTGCACATTCATAGATAACTTATATCTGAAAATCATTGGTTATTCATTACTTATAAGCCTTGTTGATAGAACATTATCAATTTTAAAAAAAAATTGAAGTCTTTTAATTTTGGACAATATTGGTCTGAATTTCATCATTTAAGTCTGAGGCATGGTATCTCACATAGGTTTCATCAAACATTAATATGTGTGAAATAATAATTATTTAATTTTAAAACTAATATTTATTGATTAGGAAACGATTTTTTAAATTTATAAAGGTAGTGGTTTAGATATAATATTATTTTTTGTTCTTCCACAAGTGAAAATTATAGTTAAATATATAATATGAAATAATACGATAAATTAAAATTGAAAGAAACTTATGATAATTGCATATGTTCAAAAATAGTATTAATTAACTAAAAGAATTATAAAGTTTCGATAGTAAATTAAATAAAAGTATTCAGATGAACACATACAGAACTGATGAAAAAGGAAGCAAACTGCTAGTAATCACCTAAATAATTGGAGGTGCATGAGAGTGGTCTCTTAAATTTTTCCAAGTTTAATGAGAAATGAAAATTTGTATTTTCTTGATGATGAATTGAAGACAATGTGACACTATAGAAAGCTTAAAAAAAAGATGGTGATTCTAGTAGAAGGAAAAAAAAATTTGCGAAGCTGTTTATTAATAATGTTAAGAATGTTGGAGATCTAATTAGTGAACAGATTAAAGTAAGAGAGCTTTGTTAGAATGAAATAAACATTATTCTTCTTCATGATTATAAAAAGGGGGAAATAACTAATGAGAAAGTCTGCAAAATTCATTTTTATCATAAAATTTTAGTATTTGGACTCCAGGTGCCAAAAGATTAATTTACAAATGATATTTGTAATGGTTGTTGTTAGCATGGAAAGTGGATTGTTTTTTTGACTTACTACCATTAAATCATGTTATTAAGAATTGCAATATTTGAGTTTTTTATAGAATAAGCATTGGAAATGAATTTATTCTTAATGTGGATGATGGTCCATTTGTATAATAATAAATTATATTACAAACTCTAAATCTCATTAATTATTTTCTGCACATAGAAACTGGGAATCATATGAAGAAATAATTAAATTTCAACTTCTTAATTGTGATGCTAATAGAAGCTTATTTTCTTCCAAAGCAATTTTGCGCAGTGTAAATATATTTGTGTATATATAAAACAAGCAGTTGAATTATAGGGGAATCAAAGATGATTTTTTTTGGAAAAATAAGTATGTTAATAAATGAAATCTTGGTGTCAAGTGAAAGATATTTTCCAGAACTTGAATTAATAATTTACCAGTTTAGGACATAAGATTAATTTTATGTTTTTAAGGCATTGTAATACAGATGTTAGGTGAAATCCTCACAACATTTACTTATTATTCCATCATTAATGTACATATCTGCTGTGTTTTCTTTGAATTGCAGGTTTCAGACTCGAGCCAACAGTGGTATCAATAAAAATATGAACACTTGAAGTTAGTATGTATAATTTATTAGAAGAAATATACATACATATTATACAATCAATAAATACAATTGTACGTAGATAAACATAGTCAATACTGAGCTGTTCGTGAATGAGTGAATTCACTTCCAGCTGTATATCTTAGCTTGCCTCGTGAGTTCTAGTCAAGACTCTTCTGGCTGTACAGGGCAGCTTGCCTAAAGTCAGCCGTAGTCATAGCAGTTTCCATTCCTATTGTAGACTTGTCTCACTGCATAGACGTATCGGTAATAACTATAGTAGAAACACTTTTGCAATTTAAAATGGGTTTCAATTGAGAGCACATTCAGGTTAGACAGACGTTATCTTTCTTATAAGAGCGCACACTATTGTTTAGGTTTGACAGACATTCTCTGGCTTGCCTCCAAAAAGTCTGACTATTTATTGACAGATCCCCTCTCTTACTGGCAGCAATTGAGTTCAGAGAGCCTAACCAATGATAGGATTTTATACCCATGTTTACATATTAGCCATACTTATGTTTTACCCTTTGGCTATGTTTATACATTGGTTATCCACATGTTTACACATTGGTAAGCAGCAATGAGTGCTCATTCCGATAGATAAGGAAGGAATCTGGACTAGTTCACTTCTGAAGGCAAGGTCAGATATGACAATATATTTTTTTTTATAAAACTGAAAAAGGCTGAAGATTTTATAAAAGGATTTTGTTTGTCTTAAAGTTGCCTAATAAGAAGTTGTTAGTTTCATTAAGTATCTTCATTTATTTTTGAATGATGTGCTTTTCATTTTTTTTTAATTATTTTCAAAAATCTTTTTATTTTTTCCCACTTCATAAGAAAGATTACATTGTTTTTTTTGTGTAAAATATTAAAATACTTTTAAAAATAGTAAATAAAAAACTATAACATTAGCATAAGAAATCTTTCCTTGTGTGTACTGTTATAAATATAATATAGTATTTCTTTTTTGGTTAACATGAAATATATATTGAACTTCTCTAATATATTTTGTTACAGAGATTAGACTGTCTTTTGTTTGTAATATTTATGGCAAAGTTTTTTAAAAAGAGGGATTTAAAAATAATATGAGCATTCTACATTTTCAAAATATTATTAATGATTGTGGAAATTTTAGTCATGTGTATGGACAAATATATTAAAATTATTTTGAACTAGTGATAAGGTAAATTAATTTATATATTTTAATAGGAAACTTCCATAATATTTAAGCTCATTTAAACATGTTAAAAATTATAATCCTTAACTTTTTTTTTTAAATATAACTCATGACATATGGAAACTATTATCCATTGCTATTATAATAGTTACATTTACTATTTTAAAGAAAAATTATGTATTTAATTTGGAAATATTTAAAAGAAATGGGTTATGTGTAAACCTTATTTTGTTTTCCTCTTTAGAAAGAATAACATCTCTTAATCTCATTTCATAGAATGCAATTTTTTTTTCTCTCTTTTTTTTTTTTTAATTAAACTTCCTAGATTTTTATTTATGTATATCTAATAGCTGTTTTTCATATAATATTAATTGATTTTTTTTAAAAACTTTATAAATGCACCCAGTTTTAATTGAATATCACTAATCCATAAAATTAGTAATAGCTTACTTGATCGTGATAATCTTATAGTTTTCTTTTTTACAGTAGACATTTTAAAATAATTTATTTTTTAAAATTGGTCATTATAACTAGCTATTAATTCTAACCCTCTATTCATTTTAATATTTCTAAGTATTTTGCCAGTGTTGTATACATTTTGTATAAAATTATAATTCCCTTGAAAAATTCTAACATGTGAATTTCTCTCACCATTCTTTAAATTATATGATTTTTTTAGTTAAAGTTGTTATTATGTCCAAAACTTCATGTAGAAGTGTATGAATAGTGAAAATTGTATTGACAATGCATTTTTAAAGTTGTAAAACAATAAGAATAATTTCTATAGAGGAGAAAAAAAAGAAAACCAGGCAAAATGTTGATAATTATTTATTGTGATATCATTATTTGATTTATTATTATTATTATTAATATTTTTAATTTTTTAACTATCTAGTTAAATATTATAATTTTTATTTCTAATTAGATGGATCAGGAGTTACATCAATTCCAGCAGCAACGCTCAGAACGAATCCGTCAATTACATGATCGCCAAGCGAATGAAATTGAAGCTTTTGATAGTGAAAGTACACGCCTAGGCTTCAGTGCCATGTCTATTGCGGAAGCTTCTAATGAGATGCTGCTTGATGATGACACCAGTATCACTGGGAGCATGCTCAGTCTTACTCATAGTACCAGCTCAAATTCATTTTCGCATACTTCATTATAGCTCTATCATCCCTAGAGGAAATGTTATGAAAAATGTTAAATTTATCAGGGAATCTGTAATGACGGCAAAGAGTCACCAGACCCTGACATCTGTGAAAGGATCTAGCTGTGCTGTTCTAAGGACAGGTTACATCCCCTTACATTAAAAAGGGCCCTCTCCGAATTGACATAAAGGGAGAAATGATAAAATCCCACCCAGTTGTTTAACACATTTTTTTTCAGGTAATTAAAAGATCAATTGTAAAAAAAAAAAAATGTGTTGAGATTTAAAGAACAATGTAACGAATCTATCTTAGTTTCAGTAAATTTCTCTCATTGCAACTACTAGATTTTTTTTGAAATCTCATGGGAAGTTGACATCATAACTAATATTTAAAATAAGGTGGTTCCAACATAAATCCATATATTTGGTTCTCTCCAATTTTTTTTTATTTTATGTACAGATATTTATGCTCTAACTTCTTAAATTAGAGTGTTGTAATAAATTTTATTTACGATAAGAGAGACAATTTGAACAAGCACTATAATATCAGAATAATGTTCCTATAAAGTGATAGCCATCCGACTCAATAGGAGTTTTCTCCAATAGAGGGCAGCACAGTGCAACACGATTTTTTTTTTATTTGCTTATTTATTTATTTTTTCAGTTTGCTAACTGCTGGTTATTGCTAGTTTCTTTTTAAAACCTATTAAATAAGAGAGAGAGAACAATACACAAGTCATACTTGGCTGCCTCAACAGGCTTTTTTTTTTTTTGTTATAGTATTTGTATAATATTAAACCGCCATTTTTTTTTTTTGTTAAAGAGAATATTTTATGAGAATGATAATTAATTTTATAGAATTTTTTTTTTTTAATCGAAAGTTTTGCTGAGATGGTTCGAGTATGTCAGAGTTCATTTACATTCTATTTTCATCCTATATACTGCCCTCTCACTCTACTTTTTATGAAAAAATAACTTTTACATCTTAGCATCATTTAACTCAATCCCCAGTATTATTTAAAAGCATATGTAAATATTTTCAATTGGCAGGTTTTGTTTTGTTTTTTTTTTTTTGTTTATTTGGTATCCTCTCCTTCATATATTTGCTGTATAGATTTATAAAATTTCAATCATGACATGAGTTCAATACTCCAATCAACAACCATGCTCCATTATTCTCTATTAATAAAATGTGGTGCGCTCCTCCCTCTATAACAACTGATTTTTTTTTTTGTTCACCATCTATTTGCTGGCAATTTTTTTTTTTAATAAGTCGTTAAAATATATATATATATTATGCTTTGATATTATGCCAAAACTGATGTTAGGCCTGTTATTTTATTGTTTTTGTTTTTTAATAATAATTTTTTTTTAAAAAAAAATTGTAACATGAATTCTTAATAAAAAGTATGCAGCCATTGGGAGAAGAAAAAAACCATTTCATTTCATAACAAAGTTGCAAATCCCAGTGTTTTAAAAATATGTATAGAAAAAATTAATAATGTAAGTTTAAAAAACGCTACAGAAAGAGATCATTTAGTTAGTAATTGGGAAATCTGTGTATTTTTCAACAAAAAGAAATAAATCCCACTTGTATTCACTTGCTGAATGTCTTTCGTTAATTAATATTTTTCATTATAGGGAGATTAATAACATCTTGAAATGTAAATATGTATAAGATAAGATAATGGCAATTTTATATAAGCAAAAGTCTTGCTCCATGTATTTTTATCCCAGATTTTATCAGCAGTATTTATAAAAGGTAATGATTTAAAAAATGAGTTGCATGTGTACATATCATCGATATCCTTCACCACTTTTTTTTTTTTTTGGTATGTAATTATATATTATTATTTTTTAACTATAATGTTTATTGTATCACCAATAAACTGCTAAAAATTCTCTTTATTTTTCTTTGAAAAGAAAAAAAGTTACATTCTAATAAAAATTTTAATTCCATTACCACTTTGTGTAAATATAATATTTTCATTTATAGTTGCAAATAAGACAATCCATTAGTACACTTAACAGAAATCATTTTGAATATCTTTAATAAGAAATAAAAATTTACCATCATATTTCTGCACTTGTTCAATATCATGAAATTATATATGTTATATACACACTCAGATGAAATAAACTTGAATTCTTGACATTGCATATACATAACCAATTTTTTTTTCAAAATAAATAAAGTTAAATGAAAATTTTTATAATAAAACTCTAAAATTAAAAAAAAAGCATCAGTATTAAGAAAGATGTTTACTTACCCCTATCAAATGTTTTTTATTGAACTATCTAGATATAATTGTAAAATAATTATTATAACATCTACTCTGTGCGGGTTCTTGTTTGATCTTTAGTTTTGCTAAATTCATTCCATTAATAATAGTGTGCTTAGTTTTAAGAATAGATGTTTTTCTCCTTAATGAGAGAAATAAGATAATGTCCTATTACTTTTTGACACATGTACAACTACAAATAATAGAAGACAATTTACTATGACATTGGAATCCATTTATCTATTAAAAAGTTTTCATTTGCCAGGCATTCCACTGAAAGAAATTATTATGTTTTTAAAGATAGTGTCATTATAATAAATTTATCATTCTAATTAATAAAATAATAATAGATGAAATTAAAAGTAAACTTAATAATTTTATATCTTATGATTTGGAAGTATATTTAAAATTTTGAATTCTTAATGTTGTCATACAGAGTGATCTTATCATTTAAATTCTGAAATGTTTTGTTATTAAATATTTTTTCTTTTTGCAACTTGATTAATCCAGTTTTATGCTTATTTCTTTCATCTTCCCAGATAATATTTAGATTGCTTTGAATATAGTAATATTGAAGTATACATCTAATTAAGTGTTCAGATATTTTTCACCCAAAGTATTATTCAAGATGATATAATCTTAAAATTGACATTAATGTATTACAAAAGTTGTGAATATTTTCATCAAATCTGCAGTTGATTTTTTTCCTACTGCTGTCTTCAGCATGAGTTCTGAAATTAATTATGTAAAGATGTATAACTGCTTTATATATATATTCACTTTCCCTCCTCCTCAAAAAGCTCCCCTTGTAGACGTTTTGTCAATTACTTTTACAGATGTTATTTTATTTTTGAACAACTTTTTCTACAACTTACTGTGGGGGCGGTAACAATGAAATTGATATATATATAAAAGATCTTTTCTGAATATAATGCAGTCAAAATTGATCACCAGAAACTATTTTTTGATTCTATGACTGGACGTAGAGCTGAATTAGTTAGGACTAATAAAATGAAATTATTGATTAATTGTTTGTAAAACTATATATGAAAAATAATGTTTTATTAATTTTTAAGTACGAGAGTATAAGCCTTATATTTAGGAACTATTAATGATTAGGGAATTAAAACAATGCTTCTAAGAAATTTTAGGGTCAGATGTGTAAACTATATAAAAATTTATTTTCCATGACCTATGAAATATTAAATAGGATATAATGCAATCATTAACATCAGGTGAGTATGAATAGACCAATTATTTATGATCTAATTACTTAGTGTAATATTCTCAACTGCAAGGATTATAATCAGTGTCAAAATATGATTAGCTTATGTCAAACTGAATAATTGACAAATAATGTTGAATTAACCATTAAGATGATGTGATAAATAATTCAGTTTTGTTTTTTGGTATAATAATAATAAAAAAAATAATTGCACAAAACTAATCAATGTATAGTTAAGAATCTCGTGTTTATTTTTAATCAACATAATTTTTAAATAAACTAACTTTTAACAAAGATAACTTTTAAATCAAACATTATGTTTAATCTCATTTATAACAAATGAGATTAGTGGGCAAAGATTTGAAAATAAATTGTAATTTTATAGATTTAAGAATTTTCCGAATATTAATGTTTTATTTATTTCCTTTCAAACTTTTTTTAGAAGCATGTAATGATACAAGAGATTATTGGACTATTGTAGAGATTTAGCTTTACAAAGAGATAAAAAAATATGATTGCCAATTAGTATCTTTCACCACTCACTAAGACAATAATATGTCAATTGTTTCTTTGACAGATGTTTTGGCATTAGAAAAAATTTGATGTGGTAGCTAATGAGATGATTCAAATTTGCATATATATAGTGTGTATAGTTGAGATAGATATGGCTTTAAGTACATGTATGCTTTTGATATAAACAGAAATAGCATATATTGCCACTTTTAGTTGGCAACTGGGGATCTCCTCATAGTCATGTTTTTATTGTTAGTGAGTTGGCAAAATGTTCAGATGCACAGTTTTCTAGAGATTCATAGATAAGCAAATTGGATAATGGGACAATTATTGGCAGTGTAATCTTTATATTTTGAAGGATTATTGTTGTTTTATTTAATGAGTCGGAGCATATTGCATAAATTTTTTTTTTTTAGAAAACATGACGTAATCACTTTTTCTTTAATACTTACACAAGCTGTTAAAACAGTAGCAAAATTTTTCCACTTAATAGTGTCACTTAACAATATTTAGTAATCAATAGATTATAATCCTTATTCAAGGCTTTCTCATCCAATATCCCCAAATTAGTTTTTAGCGTATAGCTTTCATCAGTGAAGAGCCTTAAATTTCGGAGCAATTCGCCAGGGTCTTTGGATCTAATGCACCTCCTCCCCTTTTACCCAGCATCCAGCTTTTTACTTAACTGTAAAGCTATCAGCCCAACTGAAAACATACTATACTAATAGCTTCAATCCAAGTTAATTTGCCTGTACAGCAGTGCTTCTGTGGATTGGCACCGGATCATTTTTTCTGGTTTGCAGCATTCATATAAAAAAATAAACCGCATACCAGTCAAAACATGTTTATCCATATAACACGAGCTGGAACTCACAAAATGTACTTCAAGCCTGAGATTTAGGTCAGGGATCAACCTGAATTCGAACCCACTTCATAAGCCCCAGATCAAACACCTAATGGATAACATAACAATGATGGCACACGAGAAGTAATTCTTAAGTATGGCCCACTAGCAGAGCGGAGAAGACGATGAGACTCGTGGACTTAAATATATATATTAACAAATTTAAATACTAGAGACCTTCCCATGATAAAATTTAATTAATAGGGGCTTTACTAATGAAGAGCTATGATCAATTAATGAATTGGATTGATTTAATAATGAGATAGAAACTGAGATATGATGAATTAGTAATATATTTATTGACAATTACATGTATATCTTGACATAACCCATTATTTAGTGTTGGAAAATGCACGCAGGCATTTTATTTACTGACTAAGCAGCATTAATCTAGGCAATTATACAAAAAATCATTGATACTTTGGTAAAATAAATTTGTGGCTATTATTTAATGGAGCTAAATATTATGCTATATAATAAATCACTACGTTCCATTTATTAGTTATGCTGTTTCATAATCAATTCAAGTGGCTGGAGTGAAATTTAATAATACATCCGATTATGATAAATTTATATTTAAGGTGGGCGTATGAAGCATCCCAGATAGCTTTAGATCGAACGGGTTTTCAAGAATGCTTCGGCTCAATGCCGAAGATTGCATATTAGGGAGGGGTAGAGCTGGCTATAAAAATTTTACCAATGCGCTATGCACAGGTAAATATAATAAAGTTGCTCTGCGGATGGATGAATAGTGGGTTTTCGTGACCAACACCGGTTTACCCAATGACCGATCGCAATGCTGCTAAAAGAGAATCTTGATTTGGTTCATAAGAGGTGGGGGTTTTACATGCTAATCTGGCCATTAGCTCAGTCTTAGCTACTGCACTACCCTAAGAGAGGAAGATAGGCTGGATTCACCATGGCTCCATCTTAATATATATCAAAACAGCAAAGCGATAAAATATTGATAAATTTCACATCCGCCAAGCCAAAGAATATTTATAAAATTAAACATCATACCACGTGAACACTAGTTCATCACCTTTATCAAAAGAGCCAACTCTTCTGTAGCATGAGAAATACGTATATGCTACTGACGGGAACATATATATATATAAACTTTATCCCGTTCAATCTTTTCAGTTATCTATAATTAATAAACTCTTAAGGGACTTACAAATATTTTAATAAGAAAAATATACTTATGATTTACACTCCAGGCTAGTCTAATTTTTAGTAACATAATAATTAAAGGTTGCAAATTTGGATTTATAAGTCACATTTTATATTTACCTTAATTAATTAATAACTGACAAAATAGCAATGAGCACAGAAGGGTCACCCATTATTTATAGATTAGGGTTTCAAACAGTGCGCTAAATGACGCTATAATTAATAACAATGTGAAGATTTTAAATAACATCTTCAAAAAATATTTTGTAACTAAATGCACGCCATTTCGAAACAGGCATAATTAATAATAATTAAAATAAGCAAAAGAGAAATAAATATAACTGCAGTGATTAAGTTATATAGCAAAACATTAAGTTAATAAAGGAAATTAACAAAAGTATGTCATTTATAGGATTCAAATATTATTTATAAGACAATTAAGACAGAGTTTACATTAATATAGTTAGCTAACCTGTATTTTAAAAAAATAATGATCATTTTGGATATTACACAGCTCTGTGATTTTAATTAATATTAAAACGGTCCTCCTATAGCTGGACTGGAGATACTCAAGCTGGAATGAAGGTGAGTTCTTTTTAATGGCTTATGGCATCTTCTATCTAGTTGGGAGATGATTTAAGACGGTATTCCTATAGCTGGACTGGAACGAAGGTGAGTTTTTTTTTAGCGGCTTATGGCATCTTCTATTTTTTTATAATAAGCTTGTTAGAACAACGTTGGTTGTTGCTTCAGCCTTGAATGGATCAAACTTAGACGTTCCATTAGGGGAAAGGCAGCAAATTCTTGCCTTTCTAGCAGGACATAGTGAAATTTAACAATTTTTCGGCTTCTATTAGTAACAGCTCTTCAAAGATGCATGTTGCATCAGGAGATATCTGAGTCAAGGTGACATGTCAATTAGCCAGTGCAGCAAATAGAGTGTTTATGAATGTATTCTTTTGATCAGTTCATTTAGGTAAAAGTAGCAAAAGTTTTGACTTTTGTGAGATATTTTACTTCATGTTAATCCGTTATTTGTTTTACTAATTATTTGTTAATTTTTTAAGTATTTTTCTTATTTGTTTGTAATCGACACAATAAAACTTGTGAAACTTCTTATTTTGTAAATTTGCCAGTCTGCCAAAGAAAAAGATAGGGGAATGCTACAGTTCAGTATCTATATATTTTGATGTCTTTGGATTTTTAATAATCCTAATCACTTTGTTTACACAAGCTGTTAAAACAGGTGCAGCAAAAATTTTTCACACAATAGCAATCAGTAGGTGCTAGAAAATTGTGGGTCACAATTTCTAGCTAGTGCTTTCCCATTCAGTATCCGCAGACCAGTTTCTAGCTTATGACTTTCATCGGCAAGAAGCCGTGGATCTGGGAGCAATGCAACTAGATCTTAGCATCTTATGCACCACCCTTTCAGCACCCACCTTTTATCTTTTTGCTTAACTATAAGGCTATCATCATTGATGAAAGTCATAAACTAGAAACTGGTCTGGGGATATCGGATGGAAAAGTACTAAATAAGGATTATAAAGCACTAGATGGCACTATCATGTGGAAAAATTTTACTACTGTCATAAAACTCAATTTTGCATACATGGAATTGAAATCAAATCTTTCAATACATTACTAAAATTTGAAGTTTAAATATCAGAAATTTCTAAAAAATTGAAGTGAATTATTCGAAGTTTTAAAAATGTGAGTTATCCATAACAAAACTAGATTGGTTTTTCATAATCTATTGATAAAAAATGTAATTTTTTATTTATTTTGAAATTGAAAATCAGAAATTAATTATTAAAGAATCTGTTTTAATAAAAGTTGTTTTAATATTTACGTATTATGCATAACTTTTTATAACGAAAGCAAAAAATGTCATTTTTTGATGGATGAAATGATAGTTATTGATCTGTAGCCATAATTCTTTGATATTTGAAAGATTTGTCTCAATCTCAGCTATTTATAAGAGCAGATCTAAAAATTGTATTTTTTCTAGACTCTTAGTTGACCAGAATAGCAAACATTAAACAATAAATTAACTAATATTTATAAATGCATCACAACTGAAGAAAATGTATTTAATGTTTTACAATATTTTCTCTATGTATGAAGTAATGTTATTTTATTTTTATTACATTACAATATTGGAGTTATATTTTTTTCTATGCTCAACAGTTTATTTTTCTTGTATTGCAAAATTCTGGAGCAAATCTAGTAATTGAAATTTATATTATTAGTCGCGATTATATTTCATAATGTTTTTCTATTAAATAATACCATATAATAAAAATATAAAAAAAACTAATCATTCTGCATTAGTAGTTAAGAACTTGATGGTAATTCTAGATCACTTAGAATTGAAGAAACAATTTGATATTTTTGCATGTTGCAATTCCAAGTATTATATAAGAGAAACAAATTACAATAATGTTGTTTTGTTACATGTGCTGTGGATAACATTTATATATTGTTATTAAGAAAATTGTTCAGTTTAAAATCATTTGAAGAAATTACCAAAAAAGCTAGTAAATTAAAGAATCCACCATTTCACTGATTGTTTCTATAATTAAATCATTCAGTAACAGTAAATTTGTTAAAGAGTTAAGAAATTCAAATAAAAAAAAAATTTAATTGGAAATTTTTGATTCTTTGTGCCTTTCTTTTTTAATACATCACAGTCAATATTTTTTTGCAGTTCTGGAGATAAATCTAAAAGATCATTTGTGATTTTTTTTAAAACCGTATTTGTAGAATGGAGACTCAGAAGGACTTGTGATCACACAATGAATCTCTTTACTAGTTGAATTTACTGCCAAATGATCACCTGTGTGTGTAATAGAAAAATATTCAAGAAACATTTCTCATTTGTGTAAATTATCTTAAAAATATTTAATTGCATTAGCTTTTTTTTTTTTTAAGTGTCATAGCATCAGCCGGGACACGAACCTGCAACCCGGGCAACTGCCTGCAAGTGCAAGGCAGTCGCGCTGTCCTCTCGACCACCAATTTGCTTCAAAATTAAAAGTATTTAACCAGTTGGCAAACTGCAAGAAATGTTTGGCCCAAAAATGGAGTCTTCCTATATTATAATTTAGGAAATAAAACTTTATTACTCTCAATAAAATTAACCTTTGTTTTTTTTTTTATTGGTATTGTTTTAAAAGAAATTTGTCTATCAAAAAAAATATGTAATTCTAAGCATATATATTGTCGAAATTTGAAATTGTCACATTGAAAGTGAAAAATCATGACAATAGTATCTTGAAAGACTTTAAAATATTGCAACAGTATTTGTCAATTCCAAAGCTGATGTTAATCTTTGTGCTTGAACCAAGCTGATAAATCAAGTCTGTTCTCCAGATAAATGGTCAAGTCTGTTCTCCAGTTAAATGGTCAAACTATTATTGCAATTACTGATTGTTTTTCTAGTTATTACTATTCCCCTTTGATCTGATAATAAAAATGTAATAAATGAAAAACAGTTTCTGAAAATATCTATTTGGAAGATGCCTTTAATAAGATGTGTCAGGCATTGTCACAAAGGCTATCAGTGTTTAATAACTTACTAATGATTTTGACCTTAATATAGTAATAAATTATTAATTTTTTAATTATAGATGTCTAAGTTCTAGCTTTTTTTGTCTAATATTTGAATTCATAAATTTATCATTAATAGGCAAAAAAAATATTTTGCATATAATTTTTGGTAAGAATATGAAATATTGGTATTTCCATTCATATTTTTTTTCTTTAGCAAATATCGTTTTTAGTATAATTAATTCAGCTCTGATTTCTTTATATTGTTTCTTCTATCCTGAGCAGTGCCATACCCCTTTCTACCCACATCTACATATTTGTTTTAGCAGAATAGCTTTTTCCTGATTTATTTTAAAGAACTATTTCAAACAATTTCTAGCCTAGCATCAAATATTTTAGTGATAATTGACAGAAATATGTCCTGTAAAAGGATGATTTTTCACTAAATGTTTCCACATGTAAGACAGTTTTTATATATTTTTTTGCTTTGATGATTCAAAGTATTAATGTATATATGCATGGTTGATGTGCGAAAATAAAATGAGTTCTCTCTTTTGGCTATGTTCTATATATCCTTTATGTGACTGAGTCAGTATATGGTACATCTGATTTTGAGAGATAAGCAACTTTTTCTACCTACGAGGATAAGTTGACTGACTCAGTATATGGTAAATCTGATTTTGAAAGATAAGCAACTTTTTCTACATACAAGGCATATGTCTATCCATCTTATACCTTCCCATGATTCAAAAAGTATTTCCATGAATAATCTAGAAATTGCAGTATATTATCTACCTAGAAATAATATACAGCATATAGAAATGTTTTATATATCTTGTGAGATTATTTCTGCTGTGAAATTTTAGATGACTCAAAGTTCAGTATAGTTATTTTCCTACTAACTTTTAATGAAACTTGGTATGCTTCAGTCAGTGCAATATCAATAGTTGGCATTAGCAAACTCAGATTCAATGGCATATCTCCGTGATGATTTTACAATATTCCAAAAGAAGATTAGTATAAAGTTTAACAATTCCAGAGACATCATCAAAATCAATATATATGTAGATATATATCTTAAATTACAAATATTTTTTTTAATTAAAAATTTTATCTTTCAAGACTAAACTTTGTATATCTGTATATAACAATTATTTCAAAAATTTATGATGATATGCATAATAATATATTAAAAGTCTACTATAGTGACATTTATGCCTCAGATCATGAAATATAAACCCTCATATAATTAGCATATCCAATGAGTTTTAAACTTATGCAAAAAAATGAATTAAAGTCTACTGCAACGGGCACACATGCTGTTACATTATTTTAAATAAAGTTAGATTTTAAAAATAAATGTTCGCAAATAAAAATTTGTTTTTAAAAAATTGAAAATTAAGTCATCTAAACTCGTATATATAAAATCGCACAGATGGAAAATTATTAAAAGAAAACTTTATTTAAAAAGTTTTTTTTTTTTTAAGGGTCATAGCATCGGCCGGGCAACTGCCTGCAAATGCAAGGCAGTCGTGCTGACCTCTTGACCACCAATGCAAGACAGAAAAAAGTATTTTAAAACTAAATTTTAAGAAAAAACTTAAAGATAAAAATATACAAAATTTAATAAATTCTATTGTGAAAAAAGGCTAAAAATGGAAATAATTATTTTTAATTAGTCTTAAGTAAACTAGCCCTTGGGCATCTCAAAATTTATAATTAACAATAGCCAATAAAAAAAATCCCTCAGGAAATGGACCACAGCAAAAGGATCATCATCATGGTGTCATGTTCAGTCAATCGGCAATTTTGATATAAAAAGGAAAAGATTGAAAATAATGTATTATGTCTGCTATACGTGTTAAGTCCGGGAGAGTTGAAGGAGAAGGGATTGAAAAGATTCACTTTCAATCCCTTCAGTTTTTATAAAAGAAATGAAGTATTGTTTTCCTATATTGCAGACTCCAGGATATCAGGGTCCTGCAATAAAAGCTTGCAAATAACTATACCAGCTACAGTAAAGGGCCTCCGGATGAATACCAATAGAATGGCAAACAGCATACCGGTCTCCCCAGGACGTGGGAATTAGAAATAAAGGGATCCAAATTACAAGCAACTAAAAAGTATGGACTTTCACTTTTAAAACCGTAAGAACTTTATATAACTAACGAATTTTAACTATAAAACTTTCCCAGTATTTAAATGAAAATTCCTAGCTGACCAAACTAAATCATTTATTAATAATTATTTTTATTGAATGTATTTTTTTTTTGTTGTTAAATTTCCATTAATTTATTTTTTCCGTTCTTTTAATTGTTTATTATGATTTTTTTTTTTCTGTTAAGCTAAACTTTTAATAAATGTTAAATTTAAGTTGGGTGTGGACGGTTGCATAGATCATCAAAATATGTTAGTTTTAATTAAAGAGAGGGTTGATCTTAGGTTATTTGTTTCGCAGGTAAATTGGATTAGTGGGTTGGATGTATCGGTGTAATTAGTAAATGTAGCATGAAGATCCGCTATGTGCAGGATCAAATTATATGCTGCCCTTGGGCAAAATAAGCCTATTTCTTATTGACCATCAAAATCAGACGGTATTCCCTGCTCCTTGGATTGCCCCTTTAGTCTATGGAATGGGATCGTAAGTCTGCAAAAAGGACTGCAATCCTTTCCTATGGAGTTTTTTTTTTATTGTTCTCGTCAGATAGACAGCATTCCTGTACTGGACGATGGACAATTCTATAACCACGCTGTTCAGATGTACATTTCTGAAAGTACGGTATTGTGCTACCATATTTGTTGCATTGATATATCAGACAGATTGGTGTTAGTTTGACTGTGGGATATAGAATATTTTCTTTTTCAAGTGCAATCTATGTAGTCTATCCATACTCGACACTAATAAAATATTAATGAATTCATCTGTGCGAACTTCTAAAATAAAAAAGTTAAAATGTAAATTAAGTTCTAAAGTAAAAGTTATGCAAAAGTAAATAATTCTAAATTTTATATATGTGCAAAATAAATGTTTGTGTATTGTTAATCTGGCAGTGGCTTATCTTTTTTATTATCTTTCTTTAAAATAAAGTATATATTATCTCTGCTGCTCCGCGAGCTAGTGACTGGGGCATTTCGGTCGTATTTATTTAAAAATTGGATCTTAACAGTAACTATCTGCCTAGTATATAAATTTTCCAGATTTGAATAGCCTGGTGGCGACCTTGTATGGCAGATATGGTAAGACTGATACCAGATACACTCAGACTTATACTACTGATGCTAATTAATATGGTACAACAACCATTTTATAAAAAGAGAAATAAAAAAGAAATTATAGATAAAATGTGTTACAACCAGATTCACTATCTGCTCTGGTAAGTTGCATCAATTTCCAGTCATTTAGAAAATTGAAAAATTTTATAATTTATTTATAGACTGAAGACCAAAAGCTTTATGAGCAAGTGAATATTGTATAGTTATGAAATCAGAAATTCAATAAAGGGTTGAATTTTCAGTACTTCAATATTCGGGATAACTAATTTGATGAACAAATTATAAAAAGATAATACAAAGCTGGATAAATAAAGAATTTAGTAATGATTGCCATCTGTAGCAGAAATATTCATAATTTGATTTACAACTTTTATATAATGATTCCAAACACGTTTAGAAAAGCAATCTTGAGAGATGTGTATATTCTTTGTCCAAAAGCCAGGTGAGTTAATTCTGCAATAAAGTATAAGCAGATATTACTTGATTATTGTCTGTGGTAATTTGCCATTGCTTGCCAATTTCAATATAATTCTAGCAACTTAATTATCCCTAAATTATTTCATTGAATCCCAAATAATTATTTAAATAATTGTAATTTAATATGACTGTCACTTGTACCAATCTCAATGAATGTCAGTTTTTATATTTCACAAAATATCAATTTTCTTGTAGAATTTCTTGTTTCACAATACTTAGCATTTTATCATATACTCTGCAAGACATCAAAAAAATTTTTGCAATGCCATTTATGAAATTTATCATAAAACAATACATATTTTAAAACATTTTTATAATTTAACCCTTTAACTGTCCAATTGTTCATTCGCTGCAGGTGGTATCACTCAAAGCTTTTAATTAGCCGATGCACAAAATAATGTATCAATTTTTCAAAAGTTATTGACCGTTTTTTTAAATATATTCACTTTAGTTTGTTTTTAAAAAGTATATTAGTAATTTCTCACATTATAAAAATAAGCGAAAGTTTGTTCAAAAATAAATTTTGATTTTTAATTTTAAAAATATTTGTTACGGTTGACATGAAAAGAAACGGCAATCATAATTTCACGTTATGATTTTTTTCCCGACTTTGCAATAAATAAATAATTCTTGCTAAAATCGTAACTATTTTTGTAAAATAATATTTATTTTTGGTATATTATATGAAAATAATTTGTATTTTATTTGTATTTCATCAAAAAAATATTTTTAAAATGCTCTAAAACATTCGTTTATCATTTTCAAAATAAAACAAAAGCGTTCGTAAATTTTTAATTTTTGGCAGCCATATAAAAATTTTAACAGCCAATAAGATTCAAGAAAAGATGATGAGAAGGCGGAGCTTTTCCATTTTCTTTTGTTTACAAAATTTCAACAGCCAATAAGATTCAAGAAAAGATGTGAAAAGGCAGTGCTTAGTTTTTGTTTGACATAAATCATCAATTAATTGATTTTTTACTTGTAAAATAATTCAATAGATGGCAGTATATTATAAAACTTTTTGCGTTCTAAAAAATGACGTTAAAACCGTAAACGTAGTCCAAAAACTAAGCAATTTACAGCGATGTCAAATTTACTCAATTAAAACGAATATGTATCAAAAATTGCCTCGATTAAGAACGAGTCAAACAGTTAAAAGGTTAATGTTGTAAGTACACCCATATCTTTTATGCAAAAGTATTTCAACATCTTGTTTAATTGTAATTTTACTACGATATAAAGAAGGTAAAGAAAATGTTAGCTTTTTTTTTTTTTAGTAATAATAATGCTTATTTAAAAGAGAACTTGTGTGTAACAAAAGCATATTGTTTGAAGTAGATACAAATTACTGATCCATTGTGATGTCATTGTTGGTAGTGCTATGTATAACAATTACCTGAATATTTCACGTCATAAGAAACTGCTTTAAAAAAGTTATTATAAATTTAGAGAAAGGGAGTTACTGAATGGCTTAAGGAAATTCAAGTGTCTTAGATTTTTCAAAATTTGAATACATATCTTTGAAATGACTTTTTAAGAGTTGACTAAATCAGCTATTTCACCACAAGAATATACACTAGCATTATGAAAAAACACCCTTCTATTTTCTAAAATTTTGTTTAAAGAAACTTTATTGAATGCCTTAAAAATTATTGGTGAGAAGACATTACTAACATATTTGACAGATAGATGTCTTAAATATTTGAGATTTTTGACAATATTTGAGATTGATTAAATTTAAATACTTATTTTTTAATATTGCATTAAAATATCAACATTTTGTAGATAATCTTTTTAACTAGTAAAGTAAATCTAGAATTTGAGATGAATTTCCTGTTTTCGTTTTTTAATGAATTCTACCATTAAACTTATTTCACGTTTTGATCCCAGATTCATTAAGCCATTTATAAACAATTCAAAAATTGAAAACAATATTGGAGTAAGTACACATTCTTGTTTAACACCAGTTTTTATTTCAAATGATTCAGATTTGCCCATAGTCAATCTTTGATGGACAACTAAATAATGCCATAGATCTTTAATTAATTAAACGAACTTTCTTTGTGAAATAATAAAAGCAATATATAAATTTCACATTTTCCTGGCAACAAAACCATGTTTATAATGCTTTTTGATTCTCTAAAACCACAATGATTATCTGGTATCATTTATCTGTGACTGGAAGCAATCTATTCCAACAATTCCTTGAAACTTGCATTGGATAATAATATTCCACAATAATTACTGCAATCTTATTCCCTTTATTTTAAAAAATTGGAATGATAGAAACATCCTTAAGATCAGATGTTATAACTTGATGAGTCCATATATTCCTTAAAAGATTCAATATTTTTGAATCTAACATATCAAATATATTTTAAACTTCACATTTTTCATGATTTAAAGTATTTCCATTTTTATACAGTTGTTTTGATTTCATTAAGCAAAATATCTTTGTTAGGATAAGTAGACAAAAAGATATGTCATTAAAGTCATTTCAATCCTACCATTTAAGATATTGTCATCATTGAAGAGACTGCCATTACTGTATTTAATAGATTCTGATTTTGTTTCTAAGATCTGTATGTTGCTTTCAATGCACTGCATCTTTTTTAAGTTTTAATCCACCAATCATTTTTTAAATCTTAATTATTGAATTTGCCTGAAAATTTCTACTTTTCTTATTAAACTTAACATTTATTAGTGCCAAATAGGAAATGTTTTCTTTTAAAGTTGTAGGAAACCAGTCACGATTGTTCTTGTTAGTGTAACCAAGAACAGATGTGTGTACATAACTCAAGAGAATTCCATATCTCAATATGATAATCTTGAAGATCCAAATTAGCAATTTTAATGTTTAATCATTATTGAACTTGAGTAAATATAGTGATCTATTATGTAATGCAACTAAGATCTTCATGTGTACTAATCTATGATCCAACAACTGTATTTGTAAATGCTTAACTAATATGAACTCTTGTATTCTGATTCCTAATTATAATGCAATCTACTAAATACCATTATTTTGAGTGTAGCTGCATCCATATTCCTTTTTTATACCCCCCCCCCTTTAAACAAAAGATTTGTGATACATGTAATGCAAAATTTTCAATAACAGATCATTTAAACTACCAATACCATTCTAACAACTTTTGGCCAAAATCTATTCATACCAACATGTGCAAGGTCTCCAAGAAAAAAATTTTTAATCTTTTAATGGTATTGCTGTAATAATGTTATCCAGCAATGAATAAGTTTTCTTTCTCAGAATTTAAAATTGAAGCATAGACAAGTTTTAATATCATTAGCCTTTCATTGTTGCAATGAGGAATTCCAAAAATAGAAGATGCTAAATTATATTTTACAGCAAATCCAGCAGCATGCATTCTCCTTTCTCTGTTTTGCCAAAAAAAAATTGTATCCATCTACCTAATATATTAAACTTTCTCTAGGGGTTTTGATCTTAAATCTTGTCAGTTCACACAAGTAGTCCTACATTATGATCTTGGAAGTTTTTGTATAATGCAAAGTGCGCACATTCCCAGTATCTACATTTAGAAAAAAAATAAGATTTATAATATTTATCTTTACTACTTGCACTGCTTTACCATTACTATTGATATTATTTCTATTGCTTTAATGAGTAACCAGACTATATGAGACAGGCCACTTTTAAAACATTTTTAGGCTACTTCCATGGTATGCACTAGGGTCCCTAAAGAGATTTGTCAGACTGAAACTTCTGTCACAAGTCTTACAAACTGAGTCATTAATGGTTATGCTGCCTCAATAAAAATTCACAACTAAGGACTGGTCATCTACTAAATCTGTCCCTGTCACTTTCTTAACGATGATTTAAGCTAAAAAATGTTAAAAGTTATCAGAAATGCTGTGCATATAATTAAAGGACATAAATATGGCTACACAATTCCATTGTCACATTTACTACAAGATGACTGCATGAGAAGCTCATGTTGACCAAGTGCTATACTAACTGAGTGAGGAAGGAAAACAAACTACTATTGGAAATATGTATAGTCACAGATAACTAAATCTGAAAACCATTAATATCCACCATCTGTAAAACCTAAGCAGAATAGCCAACTTTTACAATTATAGTCACTTAATAAACATCTGAATGACTTGCCTTCCTCAAATTCAAATATAAAACTAAGGACAAATTTAAAAAGTATTTTAAAACTAGGTAAGATTTCATTTATGAGATATATGCCTGAAATAAAATCTTGGGAAATACACATTTCTTGAGACGTCCTTTTCAAACGTTTCCACGGATGATGATGCCTTTAAATAGACCAGCAGTATGCTAAGGCTTTTCCAATTATCTTCCAAAGTAAAAGACGTCAGCCTACTGGTAGTTTATTCTTCCTTGTTTACCTCTAGCTGGGAATAATTATATATTCATTTACTAAACAATATTATTAAAAACTATCTGATGACAAGGTGACAAAACTTCCATGTTTCACTATATTTGCTCATAATATTTAAATTTTGTTTTAGAAGCTTAAAAAATTTCATTTATTATTTTCAATGGCATTTTTTTTAATGCTTAACAGTGAATAATTACAAAAAAACTAGCTTTTTTTTTTTTTTAGATTTTCAGATAAATTTTTAGTAATATAATTATTTTTTTAAAATGATGATATTCACTAATTTTTTTCTAAAGCTAATAGGAATAGATAAAGACAAACATTGTCAATTAGTTATATGCTCATATAACTGGAGCTGCTGTATAAGATTTCTATCTACAACTAGAAATTATTAACTATCACATGTTCATTTTGTGTGTGAGATGACAAATCTAATAATTGCAATTCTGATTGTGTTTTTAATGAATACTTATTTTAAATTTTATAATAACTTTTGTATTGAACACTGCATATGTTTGGCCCATGCATTGAAAGCTTAGAAGATTATTGCCTCTATTTTTTTTAAAACAATGATTTACTTTTTTCTAAATATTGCTTTGGAATTGTGTGTACAATTTTTGTTTTTATTTGTGAGTCAACCATTAAAGAAGGAATTTCACTTCTGATGCCTCAAACTTCATATATTTTCCTGAATAATTGAATTATTAACCATTTGATTATGCAATGAAAATACATTGTAATAATGGTAGCATACTTACTATTCTCTTTTGACCCTCATCAACCATTTTTTTTCATAAAACTATTGACACTATGCTAATATTTTTTGATGGTTTGCCTTAGTCAAAATGTAGTTTGAGAGCTAAGATTTTTTATTATACGTTACAAAAAAGCAGCAATTGGCAATATTCAAAATGTAAAAACTTGGCATTGTAGAGAATGATAACTATGCTGCTGTTCTTTAATTATATACATATACACACACATTCAAATTCCAATTATAAATATTAAAATACTTCGCGACAAAGCTTAAAAAAACTACAATCAATCAAAATTTTTAACATTTTATTTGTTTTGGAGAAGCTAGTACATCCATATTTAACAGCAAATTAGTAAGGCAAATTAGCTTGACTGTGAAGGAATAAAGAAAAATGTACAAAGTATATTCCCTGATATACAACAAAAATACATTCAAAATGAATATGAAAAGAACCAGCCAATTCAACTTGGCTAACTAAAGGAGACATTCAACTTATTTCATCAAAAAAAAAAAAATTACCATAGGAAAAAAAATTGCAACAGCAATAATCTTTAAAAATATGGATTTTCTTTATCATAGACTCATTTTGTTTCTTCTCCTCTGATAGATGAATTCTTTTACAACAGTGCGGAATATGTACAGTGGAATTTTAGTGACTTGATGAGCCATTATTAATAATGGTCATCTATGACACCATACTTTTCATAATGTCTTAACAAATAATTGAGATATTTAAATTTTGATTCAAAATTAAGGACAACTATTTCAAGCCCAAGGAGCCAAATCTCTCTTTAATACTATTTGGATCATAAAAAATGAACATGCATAGTTGGTTGTCCAAAAAAATTTATTTTAACCACATTTTATTATTTCTTTAGAAGATAATGCTATCTGAAGCAGGAAATTTTGAGGTTTAGTGCAATTTTTTCAGTTGGAAGCAGCAGTAATAGATGGTTCTTCCAGTGTTATGTGAAGCAATTGTTGCTTAGTTTTACTAATTTTCAACTGATCAAAACAATTGACACATACACGTACAGGATCAAACAGTTGCTCACTTGGCACTGGAGCTACATGTCGAGAACAGTCTGAGCAAAAAATGCGTCCACAATTTCTAAAACAAAAAAATTTTTAAAAATGTTATTAAAGAGCCAAATTTCATCTATAAGAATTTTTTAGAAATCTTTCGATATTTCAGATAAGAACTATCACCAACCTACAATGATGCTTGCGGCGACCTATCCAGAATTCAACATTGCAGTCTGTGCAGTGGGTGACTGCATAGTCTGGAACCCAGAGGGTGACACGGGTCTCGCGCTCCTCTACTTGTTCCCAGCTGACATCTGATGCTGCAGTACTACCATTTCCTACTGATGGTTGTTCTCCACTACCAACAGAGTCTGGCAATGATACCTACAAATATTGAAAATTATGTACAAATCTATTTCAAATGTTTCTTTTTTTATGAAGAAAAATTGATATACAAATGTAAAAAAATAAATTTGAAAATTATTTTGAAAGTTCTGATATGCTACTAAAATTCTGATCCCCCTCCCCACCTCGGTGATAAGACTTGTTTATGCTAAGTGGGAAGACTGTGAAAAATTACCTTTCAGAAAATTTAATAATAACTTAAGTGTCCTTGTTGATTACATCTTCAAGAACTCTGTGGAAAAAATTCCCACAATTCAAAAAAGTTTACTAAATACAATTTTCAAAAAAACTTTGTCAACCAATTTTTTTTTACCAAAATAATTACAACTAGTCTACAGTGAACTTTGGATTTTAACCAGACAAAAAAAAAAAATTGCTTTAGTCTGGAGAGGTATTAAAAAAATTTTTTTAATCTAAATTTCAAAGCTTACTCTTTTATTGACAATATATACATAAAAGAGACAAATATGTTGAGCAATGATATTGAAAAACAATCGCCAATTAAAATTGGCAGTCCCAATATGAATCATTTGTTCTAGTAGCAATATTAACTTTTTGTTTTAGTTACTTAGAGATAAAAAGATTTCTTACATCAATGCTCAAAATCTTATATGGATCATGAACTGACATTTTTATAAGTATGAGCACTTTGAAGAATCATATCATCTCTAAAATCTGAAAATAAATCATTTCTCTGTGGGAATTATATACAACGTGAATTAAAATGAAAAAGAAATGTATGGGGAATTTCCATGAAATAATTAGAAAAATATGTTTACCAATGATACTACTAGATAACACTCTAATTCATGAAAATATTTAATATATTGTGACTGGACTTACATGCCACACAATAATATAGTTACTGTGCATAAATATATATAAAATTGAAAGGAAGTAAACGGTTGAATAATTCTGAATTTAAAATAGAATTTTATTATAAATCAAACATTTAAAAGAACAAGTTTTATTGAATTCTGATTTTGAATTTAAAAACAAACACAATTTATTTTTGAAAATCTTTTAATTAATGCTTGTATGCAATTCTCTACCTAAGTAAAAACATGTAGATCATACCTTTGGCAAACTTTTCAAGTTGCTTTCAAAAAATGCTTTTAATTAAAAGGTAAAGATCTGAAAAGATTAAAAAGAAAAGTTTTAAATGTGTTTTTATCATCTCAGATGACATAAGGGTTGATAAAGAGATTAGAACAGTTTGGCTATTAGATTTTGTAAGAGTTGGCTAGTCTGTTTTTTAGCTTGGTTTTAATATTTTTTGAGAAGCAGCTAGAAGAATTGGCAGCAATTTAGCTGGTCAAATTGTCCAGCTGTAAGTTTGTTGGCTCATTACATGCTGAGAAGCAGTGAGTTTGCAGTATTTTGGCTGAAGTTGGTTTTTCACAGAAGTTGGTTGATTTTCCAGAATTAGAGAATAACCATAAAATAAGGCAGGGCAGTAGATCCATGATCTGCTACTAGTTCCCTTTCAGAGAAGTTTTGATTTACCTGAAGTCCAGGTCAAATTCTGGGTCATTAGCTACACAAATGACAAAACAGCTTGCCTGAAGTCAAGGTGGAAACAACTGCAGAAACACCTTACCTGGACTAGACCTATCTCAATGATGACAAGCCAGTCAGATTGCCCAGAGAAACCATCATTGGATGAATTATATGTATGTTATTTCAGCTATATACAGAGCACAGATAAATGTATATACAAAAGTGAATTGTTTTTAAATAATTCATTTAAGACATTTTAAAATTTTTATATTTAATTTAATGATGTTATAATTAGTTAAATGTGATCTGTGACAGTTATATATATATATCGAGACTGATAGCATTATATATAATAATGAAATTTTAAATAATTTCTTTAGTAAAATATTTTTAAAAAAATTGTATTTTTTTAAAAGAATGCAAGTAAAATTTTGCTGGAATGAAATGATTGATTCAGTCACTTCTAAAACTCCGAATCTTCTAAGTTACAAAAAAAAAAAAGAACAAAAGAAATTTGCTGGAGTATATATATTTTTTAAAAAAGACATTTATAATTAATTAAGAGAACCCAAGTAATAAAGTTGTTTGGATTAAAAATCTAGGAGTAAAGAATTTATTCATTGACTTTATATTTTTCAAAAGACAAAAAAGTTATTTTTTTAAAGAAACATCGATAGTCTTCCAATGAGTGGAATCGTGGCCAGCATCATAATGAATGCATATGAACAAATTATCATCCAAAGATATGTGAACTGTAATTTATTGCTATATACTAGATATGTATTTCTATAGCTGCACCTAAAGAAATAATAGAAGACATTAAGACAAACCTCACAACAGCATCAGGTCTAAGCATAAACACAGATCAAAACAAAGCTCCCAATAGTATTAAATATCTAGAAGACTAAGTGACGATAGAGGTCCATCGCTTGTTACAGAATGACCAAACCGATCAATGTTAGGGGCCACATACCCACTCATCGAACACTCCATATACATATAAAATGCCTGGTCTGAGATCTTTCTTATACAGAAACATGAATCTGTGCAGCTTTTGAGGCTGATAAAAGGAAGAACATTGAAATGTTCAGAAATGAAACTAATAAATGCAAAATACAATAAGAGCGATCGATATTATTAGGAAGTTTGAAAACGGTCCCATTCGAGAACATAAACCCCGTATCTTGCTGCCATATATTGAAGCAGTCAAATGTGTTGCACATATTTTGCTTCACTGTCTAGTGATATTAGGAACCTTCAAACAGGGGTTCAAACTCGGTTTTGTGGTAGTAAATCACTAGGAAGTGCAGGTATACATATGTACACGATTATCCCCCCCTTGTTAAGCATTATCCTAATTAAATACTAATTTAATTCTAAAGTATTTAAATTTCCATCACAGTAAATAATCGTGTGTGTGTGACAAATAAAAGGGTATAATCATGTTTATTAAATATGTTTCATGTTCTATATTTTTTTATATATTCATGTACTATTTTATTTGAGAGAAAGTTCTAGAAAGTAGTTAATGTAACTGAAAAATTGCAAACAAAAGATGTGCCTTATTTGAATTTAAAGTCTTTATTAACATAGACTGAAACGATACTCTCGAACTTATCTCTCATCATTTTTTTAAAATATATAACAGGTGAGTCAACGTACATCCGGGTATTGCTAGAGGCAGGCAATTAAGAGTTTCAGTGGGGTATAAATACAGCCAAATTTTCTATATTAAACACTCTGCATTTGATTTTCAGAAAGTGTTGCAGGACGAATCCACGTCACCCCAAATTTTTAAATTATGAATCTTGAATAGAAAAGAAATTTGCTGCCCTGATCTTTCCAAGATCAGCTCCATACTGCTGTACTCTTGTGCCATCACCACGTAAAAACTGCCTAAATGAACTCTTGAATAAACTGTGAAAGGATGCCAACCATTATTTTTCCGAAAATCTGTCCTATTGACTATCTTTTTACATGATATCCACATGCGCGTATACGGCCGTCAAGTCTTCAAACAACTAAAGGTAATTCTCTACCACAAATATATACTTTAAAACCTCCATCTAAATGCTTTTAATATCTTTAAAAATGTAAATTTCCAACCTCCATCTATGTAATTTTATTTTCATTTAAATTGTAGCTTTATAAAACTTCCATCAATGTAAACAGTGAGGATTGCCAATTCCTCTACAAGCTTTATGATAAATGCTTAGCCAGAGCCAGCACTTAAAATATCTGTCAGGAACCCCTCCCCAAACCCCTGACCATGGTTTGTGCTTTGGCACTCATCAGAGAGATGTCAGGGTAGGTTCAGACACTAGATCTAAAAATACCAACCCAAAGCTAAGCACCTAGCTAAAAGTTATCTATTGAGTGGAAAATCTGAAATTTTCAGACATCTACATGTCTTCAAAACCCAGGGAATATTAATTATGTTTGAATAGATTCATTCTTTTATATTATCCGTTTTGTTTACATAAAAGTTTAACCAATTTATTATTATCCTTATAAATAAATTAAGTTTAATTAGTTATTCTTTGGATATATTTTGTTCATCCACGCAGGTACATCTATCATCATTTGCGTCTTACACTATTGAGTCCTATAGATCTCTTGTTTCTCTGCTGACACTCTGGGATGGGAATTGTTAGAGATTTCTTTTGTTATCATCAGAAATGTTGTTCGTAATGTTATAGATTTGGGAAATAGGCACTAGGGCGGAGTTCATGATTATTCCCGACTTATATGTATCTCGCATACGATTGAACTCTAGGTACTTTTGCCTCGATGCTAGCTCTTGTTAGACGAACATACAATTCTGACTGGTACAATATTAAAAATATACATAAAGATTTACACACAATCTTTAGTAATGATTTTAGCTTGTGATCCTGCTCTCCTCCCAATTTCAACAGATGCATAAATAATACTAAAGACTACATCCCCCCCCCCCCCAATACACACCCAACACGCCGTTTACAAGATCGCGTGTAGTAATAATTGCCCGGCAGCATATTATGAGACTAGGGCATCCATCCATACAAGACTTGCACAACACATATATGCGTACAAGGCCTCAGTTACGCAGTACACAGCTTCTACGGGACACCAGTGCAGGCCAGACAAGCCTCGTTTAATGTGCAGAGAGTGGCATGAATTGCGAAAAAAAGTGAAAGCGTTATATCATCTCTGACGCACATGCCATGAATAAAAAGACATTTTATGCCATGTCTAAGAAGTGGCAGATCTAGATCTATTCCACCTTATTTGCATATTTAGCCCACCCTAATTTGCATAGTTTACTTCTTGAAAAGTGCTCGAATAAATCGAGAAAAAGTTTGTCGTTTGATTTACGGTGATTATATTATATAATTCGTTTGTATTTTCATAATGAACACAAATATTAGAGTTTACAAATATATTTTTCTAACACACAGTTGAACGTTTAAATAAAATTTATATTTTTTCCAAATGTGCAGAGTATTTTATCTCATTTAAATGTAACAACTAAAAAGTCAAATATGTTCAGAAATTTGCAAACACATCTATATGTGCATATATATATATTAATGCTTGTCAAACATAACATAAATTTTGATCATTTTTATTATTAAATGTAAATTCAAATATGTATTCATTGTATATTATAAACACGCATCTGCCTGCACATCAATATATGTGTTGTATGGTAACCTATCAAGAAGTATATTGTAATCAATGTAATAACTTGAAATTTAGATTAATCATGTAAATCACAAGGTGGTAGATTTTTTTAAAATGTATATTACTCAAAATCAGAAGGCTTAATTGATATGGGTAGCCTTATTCTAAAAACAATATCATTTTTTATTGTTAATAAACTTGAATTCAATTTTTAAAATTGTATTATATCATTATCTCTTGGTCACAGTAATAGTTATAGAGCTTATGTTCTCCAAGCTAGATTCATGCAATGGTCTGATTATAGGAAGGTTGTGTTCTGATATGCCACAGCCAAGCAGATAGCTTTCTTTCTACTATAGAACAGTCAGTTTACTCGGCTGCTGGCTACTGCTATGGCTTTTTTCTATGCTAAAAGCACAGAAAAATGCCTTCATTGGCTGCCGTAGTTGGTGTTACGCACTTTTAACTTAATGCTGGGTTGTATATTTTTGCTACAGTATCATGTGGTGTGTTGACTGCATCGTGTCTAAATAATTTAACTTTTCAGGTCGACCTTTTTTTGTTTCATATGAACTGACCTACCTTTTAACAGTGTTGTCACTGTTCCATCAGGATTGTATTAATGTTACAAATTGGATTTTAGGGTGGGGCACAGCACTATTTCGAAAATCAAGATGAAAGTAATGTATCACAAGAAATTGTCCGAGACAGGGAAGATGGCTGCTTCCAACTCAAAATTGCCAATTGCCAGACACCGGAGTCGGATTTCATTATAATAGTTTGTTATAATTATAATAACTTTATTTGGTAAATTGTAATCGAATTTACTTCCCCCCATCCCAAAATGTAGTGTCTGATTAATTACTGTCCCAAAAAGGGTAAAATGTGATTTTTTTCTTAAAAAACTACCATAACTTTTTCGATACATAAAAAAAAAAACCCAAAAAAGGCCGTCTCTGATTAATTAGTGTCCAAATAAGTCTCTGCTATATTTATTATTATTCGTTATTAAAAAAATAACAATTTTATATATACACACACAAAGAGTGCAATATAATTTAATTTTTACTCCCTCCCCTAAACACGGTGTCTTATTAATTATTGTCCCAAAAAGGGGGGGGGTAAAATGTAATTTAATTTTTTATTTAAAAAGTATTGTAACTTTTCAGATACGCAAAGTAACAAAAAAAAAGTCCACCTCTGATTAATTACTGTCCCAAAAAGGTCAAAGTAGCTCTCATTGTAAAATTTTCTTGGAATTACTGTCCAAAAAAGTCTCCAATGTACTATTATTTGCTATTGGAAAGTAACGTACTTTATCGACAGCCACACACACAAAAAAAGCCAGTCTCAGATTAATTAGTCCCAAAAAGTCTGCTTACATTTTTATATATATATTTTTTTAATTTTATGGACATCGTAGTTGTATAGAATGGCTGGCCTGGGAACGTTATATCAATGTGTTTTTGCTTAGCATTAACACCATCAAGCGGCTGACATGATAGATCAGAATACAAACAAAAAATTTATAGAATTGATAAAAGACTGATATGCCTGTAATTTCTAATATATTGTTTACCAACTTTTTTTAAATGTTAATATTAATACTGCATCCTTCCAATCATCTAGTTCATCTTTATTATTTAGACATTAGGTATAGAACTTTGCCAAAATTATTTCTATTTCTTCTGCTTCTTTTAAGATATTCCATCACTACGTGGAGCTTTTATTTTCATAAATTTAACTGCATGCCTCACTTCTTCTTTCAAAATGGCAATTCAGAAGACGTAATTGTTATAGGAGGTACTTTTCTTTATTTTTTATTATTCTTGAGATTTCTTCTTTAGCTTTCCTTGCTAGTTCATTATATCATTACCAACTCTTTTTCACAACATTTTACAAGATTCAAGATATTAAATCTTTAAAGCATCATTTTTATATATTTTCATATTCCTTCTTTTCTACATAAACTGTAGTCAGAGTAGAAATTTTACTGGTCAATTGCTGCTTTTTTGTTCCAGCTATCTTTGTTACAGTTTTTTTTTAAAAAAGTGTATCAGTTATCTTCCTATTGATTTCATGCAAATCAATCAGTTATACTATAATCTTGATTTATATTACTATTATACTTATATTTATACAGTAGTGCCACCCTGTGCCAACCAGAGTAATCAATGAATGCCAGAAGGCTTATGCATAAAATCCCTATCTAATGCCTACTCATCCAATCTCCCCAGACTAGTTTCTGGCTTGTGGCTTTCCTCAGTGAGGAGCTTTGGATCTGAGAGCACTGCACCTAGATCTTAGGATCTAATGCAACCCTCCAGCAACCATCTTTTATCTCTACTTAACTATAAAACTATGAGAATTAAATTGAAAACAATATTTCAAATTTAAGCTCAATAGCTTATATAGTCATATATAGTGGTGGCTATGGTTGTTAAAGAGCCAATGACACCAAAATGTAACGGTGCTGAACTGAGTTCAGAACCATATGACTATATACGCTATTGAGCTTAAATTGGAAATATTGTGTTTTCAATTTCATTCTCATAGTTTTATAGTTAAGTAGAGATAAAAGGTGGTTGCTGGAGGGTTGCACTAGATCCTAAGATCTAGGTGCAGTGCTCTCAGATCCAAAGCTCCTCACTGACGAAGGCCACAAGCCAGAAATTGGTCTGGGGATATTGGATGAGTAGGCATTAGACAGGGATTTTATGCACAAGCCTTCTGGCATCCATTAATTACTCTGGTTGGCACTACTGTATGGAGAGTTTTGCCTTGTTTATAAACAATTGTGTTAGTATAAGAGATGGTGATCATGTGATGCTTAATGGTTTAACACCAATCCTGCATAATAGGATAGTGGTGGCTATGGTTGTTAAAGAGCCAAAGACACCAAAATATATGGATGCTGAACTGAGTTCAGACCCATATGACTATATAAGCTATTGAGCTTAAATTGGAAATATTATTGTTTTCAATTTCATTCTCATAGCTTTATAGTTAAGTAGAGATAAAAGGTGGTTGCTGGAGGGTTGCATTAGATCCTAAGATCTAGATAGTGCTCTCAGATCCAAAGCTCCTTACTGACGAATGCCACAAGCCAGAAACTAGTCTGGGGATATTGGATGAGTATGCATATGCACAAGCCTTCTGGCATTTCTTTGATTACTCTGGTTGGTACAAAGTGGCACTACTGTATGGAGAGTTTTGCCTTCTTTATAAACAATTATGTGCTAGTATAAGAGATGGTGATTATGTGATGCTTAATGGTTTATACTTATATTTCTTCTGAATGAAAATAACTGAGTCTTTATGATAACACAATTTGAACCTGCATTTTAAAATTTAGGAAAAAGAAAATGAAACCCAGAAAGTGGACATTTTATTATAAAAACATTATTTTGCTTGTTTGAAATCTGGATTTCATCAATGTATTTAATATTTTACTCTCTATATAATAATACAATTTCAATGATATAGTTTTTATTTTAAAATGAGTACTTTTTATACCAAACTATTAATATTATTAGCAATAATTAATTTGTATGTACATAGTTATTTATATAGAGAGAGAATATTAAACAGTTGTATGCTGAACTTAGTGTACAATCAGGATGGCAGATAATAGAATGACTTTCACATCTGGGGATTGACAACAAAAGTAAATTAGTTTTATAGACCCAGGATATAGTCATATTCTGAAGAATATTTATAAAAATGCAACAGCAACCATTAGATTATATAATGATATTAAGAAGGTTAACATTGAGAAGGGTGTGCTCCATATCTCTAAAACTTTTTACAAAAGGACTACAAGGTGTACTTTGTGGATTAAAATGGAAGCTAAAGGACTAAAAGTAAAGAAATTATTTAAATTATTTAGATTTTGCATATGAGTTAGTTGTTTTTGCAAATAATGGTTCAGAGCTTCATGAAATGAAAGAATTATCAGATGAAGATAAATGTTAAAAAGATTAAATTAATGTTCAATGGATTTTCTCAAAAGATGAAAATAAGATTATAATGAGTTAGAAGTTAACTACAAATACCTTAGTCAGATTATTACTACAGATGAAAACATAATGGATGAAATTAATCATAGAATTAACCTTGTAGTGCTTTTTGTAGAAATAATTTAATACTGAAATATGCCTTTGTGAATGAAAACGTTTTTAATAAATGTTTTTTACCAATTTTTACTTATAAATCTGAGACTTGGACATTTAATAGAAGAGCAATACATACTTCAGACCACTCAAAGAAGTATGGAGATATGCTTGATAGGAGTAACAAGAAGAGATCGAAAACACAAGAGAACAAACAGTTGTTACTGACATCATTGAAAGAATTAAGACTGAAGTGGAGTTGGGCTGGATATATTGCTAGAAGAGATGATAATAGATGGACAATTGAAATCTTAAACCAGATTGTAAAAGACCCAGAAGGAGACATGTAGATGGATGGGTGAAATAAGAAAATGTGCAGGGGTGGTGTGGAGAAGAGAGGATAGATATCGGAGATGGATTGAACTTGGAGAGATCTTCATCCTGCAGTGGATTGATAATGGTTGACAATGATGATGAAGGCTATTTTACTAAGTTTCAATTTTTTTAAAAAAATAGAAACCTACTTAAGATACAAAACTTTTTAATATATATAAAAAAAATATTAATAACAAATAAATAGTGATGGACCTTCAATTATTTAAAAGATTGTTTAATATAAATGATTTGTCAAATCTCAAATAATTAATTTTCGCATGCAGATTTGACTTTGCTACAGTTTTTTTTTTTAAGTGTCATAGCATCGGCCGGGATGCGAACCCGCAACCCGGGCAACTGCCTGCAAGTGCAAGGCAGTCGCGCTCTCGACCACCAATGGAAGACAAACTTTGCTATAGTTTTCATTTAAAATTTTACTTTATTTACAATAAAAAAATTGTGGAAGAAATTACACATATATTGTTAACTGACATGGTTCCTGTTAATTTTAGGACAGTTGATTTTTGAGACTGCTGAATAGTTTTATTGATTTTTAGTTAATTTCCTCAAATCATTAGTTGACAAGAAAGTGGTTTGATGATTTCTTAAATGTTTTGCAAATATTAACTATTTATTCTATTAAGCATCACATGATCATATCTCCTATACTAGCACATAATTGTTTATATACAGGTGGCACTACTGTATGGAGAGTTTTTGCTTTGTTTATTAATTCTATATTTTTTAAAGCAATAAATGGTTCAAGCACAGCATTCTATTATCACAAAAGACAGCAAATGTGTAATCATACCAAATACATTATTAAACTAAAAGGCTACAATTGGGATCTTAAATATATTGATGTAACTAGTTTATATAAGGGATAAAAAAAAACTATTGTTGACATCATTTCCAAAATTGTTTCTCTTAAATATTTTTAAATTATAATCAACATCACTTGCTTCTTATACTCACAAACTTCTAACAGTAATTTTTTTCACCAAGTCATTTACCAAAAACATGAGAAATCAATGGGCACCAGATCTCTATTTGCCTTTGTTGATTAAGACTAGGATTTAAGGCTATGGATTTATATATTTAAAAGCCATCTTTTTTACTCTTTTATACTAACTAATAACCTGCTATTTAAATTATTCAGATAATTGGCATATTAATATTATTTTTAACTTTACTAGAAAACTTTTTGTGTGTGTCTTTTAGCTATGAAGATAAATCCAGTTGTTTACTATGAGCATAAAAAGATTTATTTCTCAATTCGGAGTTCTTCCAAATGACATGAAAAAAGAAATAGGTGAAGATATGCTAGATTTTTTTATCATGGGAATCACACAAATAGCATATGGTGTCAACTGCATGATTAAATATCAGACAATTTTATCAGGATAATGCCATTTATCATCTGAATGAAACAAAATATATAAACCGAGTTTTCTATGTTATTTGTAAATTGATACAAAAGCTGGCAATGAAGAATCATATTTTTTAAAAAAGGTATGGAGAATATTACGAATAGCAAGGATTTATTTGACACATAAATGGTCAGATTGAATTATATTTTATCATAGCTTGAAACTATCTAATTTGTTAGAAAAGTGGATAATGTTTGAAATGAACTCAATCAACTGATAATGAATGCTTCATTGGGGTTCTGAAAATCAGATACTAGATTATTAAGTGCAATTCCTGTGATTGTACTTTGATAGCAGCTAATAATAATAATTTTTTGGCCAAATTAGGTTACTAACAAATCACATTTATTTTTAGTAAGACCAATACCCACAAATCTGTGATAATTCAATGACTAATATCTGGAGACCTATATCCACAATGATAAAAGATAAATGGTTACATAAATGATCTGCTGAGATTTTGCAATTTCATTTTTACATGAAATATTATCTAGGTAAATAAAGACCTTTTGTTTTGATAGTTAGAGATGAATAAGGCCTACATTCCTGGAGTTTGCAATATGTATAAATTCAGTCTTTTGCATACAATTTAATTTGGCACGATGATGGGTATTATATCAAAAGAATTTCACTTATTCTTGAATTTGATGGGAATAAAATGCCAACAGCAAAATAAAAAAAAATCCAACTCTTAATAAAAAACAATTCCCAAATTAATAAATTATTCCCAGATAGAATCATTTGTTCAATTGATCATCAGACTATGAATGTTGCTCTTCTCTTACTCATGATTTAACAGCCAACAATATCAAATGTGGCCTATGACCATAAATGATTAGATAGTCAACATTGGGATAGGGCTGTCCTTCAACTTTCATTTGCCAAGGGGCCCCTGTTGTAAAGTTAACAGAAATAGAATGATCCATAAAGAAGCTATTATGAAGAATTCTGCAAGAAATACAAAGTTAGATGCCTATAGAAGCAACCATGATATTGTTTTCTGTAGGATAGAAGCCAAACCCCAATAGAAGCATTGAGCAGGTAATATTTTATTTGCTTTAATCAAAACCTCTGGTAATTAATGCCCTAAGATAGAAGTCTTCTCGCAAGTAAAAATAAAAAGTAGTACAGGAACCAGATATAGCAATATTGCCAAATTAATCCATTCAAGTATATAATTAAGTTTTGTCCACTTCTTCGAATTCCAGAAGTGAAAAAAAAACCAATCTATTACATTAACAGCAGTAATTTATCATTCTATACAAGAATTATCTAGCCAAGATTTTCAATATCAAATTTCTATTCTTCTAGTATTGCTTATATTAATAAGTCACTACAAAATTTTATTCCTTTGCATTCTTCACAATGCTATATTCAATTTGTCTTCAGCCTCGATGTATCTAAAATATATATGTGCATAATATAATATTGTGAATATGTAGATACATGTAATGTATATTTTTAAATACATACATATTGAATGTTCTTAGTTTTCTAATTTTTTTAAAAAAATGATGCATATACTGAAAATATATGAACAATAGTAACAGTCAAAACTGTAAGATATTCTAAGTGAATCAAGCAATGAATAATTTTATTGCTTGAGAATGTATAAGAAGTTTGAAAATAGGAAGAAACAGAAGCTGAATCGTGATCCACGAATCTTGATTTCAAAGTCTACCATGCACGAAACCACATAAGAAAGTATTGTAATAAGCACAAAAAGTTTCTAGAGATTTAATAAACATCTATACAAGTATGATTAATCAATAAAAATCACATAGTAGTGCCAACCAAGATCCCAGTTTTTGGCTATTAAAACTTTATCAGTGAGGAGCATTGGATTTCACATATCCGTTCAAAGCCAAATTAATTTTATAGCTTTATAAGACTGAAACTAAATTAACAATAGCTGTTGACTTGTATCTATGAAAAGTACTAGTTACAAAAACTAAAAACTTATAGGATTTGGGTGGTATTACTATATACTGCCCTTTGCATATCCATTGTTATATAGATGGCTCAAGTATATATTGACAAAATGGCTCATTCTTAAAATATTAATGATTTTCATTGTTAATATTAAAAGCTATAATTTCATTTTAGGATTAGAGGTTACATATAAAGCATGTACATAGACTTACAGCAAAGCAGCCGTTTAAATGTTACTTATGTTCTAGAAGTTTCATTAAATTAGGGATAAAATTGGACAAATATTTGGATTATTGCATCAACTATTTTCTCTTTCAACTGTGAGGATTGATTATTTAAAGAATATAGTACTGTGATTGAACAATAATCTACTGAAATAATTTTAATAGATATTATTTGTACAATAAATAATTCTTAAAACAATAGATTTGATTTATAGAACAATATGGATATGCTGTACAAATTAAAAATAAAGAAAATGTATAATTTGGTGATTGGATAGTTAGAGAATATTAAAATATGCAAATTAAAAAGAATATAAAGTTGTATCTGTCCCCTATGAGATTTTAGATAGTGTCAAAGAAAATATAATATTGAAGATAAATAATTTAGTAAATAGAAATATTAAAGAAATAGGTCTGTTTTGAGATTATGAGTTTGAAGCAAAACAGATGAGCAGGAAGAGGTGGGGGAATTATTACTAAAATCAATATTAGAGTAAATTTAAATAAGTTTTTAAAGATAAAAATAATATTGTTTCATAAATGAAAAAAATATTGAAAGCATTAATCATAACTTTTAATGTATTTTTGGTGTTGATCACTCTTATCAAATAGCAAGCATTACATTTCAAATCTTGAAATACAAAATTATACATTTAAGTGTGCATATTTCAAACTGCACTCAAATGAATTATTCTATTAGATTTTCTGTCATTACTGAATCTATGTTATTGATGAACTATGCATCTTTAATTTTAACTTTCCTATTGTTATATTTAGATCAAATCATATATACTTCCATATATCCTTTCATGTTCTAAAACTACTATAAAGTCTATGGTTATATATATATATTCTGCTTTAACAATACATTAAAGTGGATTCTTGATTCACCATAATAAACATAAAACAACTTAATTCTTGATATATGATTACATGAGCAATGCGTAAATATTCTCTGGAATCAATTTTACTATTACTGATTTAGTGATTTGATGTGACAGTGAACAAAAGCTTATACTATATTCTTCTTCACAGAATTTTATTTTTGTTAAAACAGAATGAATATAAGGAAGGGCTATCCAAGATTACCCAGTAACTTATTTTTATTCCATTTAACTTACTATAAAATCAGTTTATGCTTAAACAATACATATTTGTTGTAATCTTAATCTATTAACTCATTTATCAATACTGTGTTCTTTTCCAGCTTTGAATTTGCACAAATTATGATTTTGATGAGGAAAAAAATTTGAATCCTGCATAAAAGGGAAAAGATTTTCTGCTTTTAACTAGCTATAGACTAATAACAGAAACTTCCTTAAATCAAAATATTTACTTATATCTTAATGCATAGGATTAGGGTTTGATTGGGAATGAAATCTTGGGAAAGTTTTAGAAAGGATTTCATTCGAAAAGAATAGGCGATTTATTTATTGTATGTCAGTTAACTGAAATGTCTTGGTAGAAAAATAATACAATATACATTGCATTTTTATATAAAAAAAGGGCTTATGGCAGGATGGAAAGATGTAGATTATGGAGAACTCTTGAAAATATAGAAATAGATTTAGGGTTGTTAAGAATAATCAAGTCTTTACAAAGAGAATTTCTATAAATATCAATTATATTATTTATTTTGTTTCTAAGAGAATTAGAGGATGAAAAAAAAAGATTAGGAATAGGGATGAGAATTCCTATACTTTTTTGTGAATGATATGACATTTTTTATAAATAATGTAAAAGATATGGAGTTGTTATTAGAAAAGTATGGAGAGATAGAGAAAAGCATGAAAATTAAATTCAAAGATAAATCTAAAATTCTAGTATTTAATGGAAAAAATTAAACTGACGAATGAAAAATAGAAGATATTTGTCTTCAAGTATAAAAGTACAAGTATTTAATACAGTGTTAAATGAAAAAAATAATTATAAATAGCTGATAATTATAATTGAGAAGAAAAACAACAAATAAAATGGAATTGGTTAAAAATCTAACGTTTTCTCGTATAGGAAATATGAAATATTTAGAATAATTTAGAACAGGATGAATATGAGCAGCTTTGTCTTCACCAGGGAAATAAACTTTTTTGATGAGGGGAATTAAAAGTAAATTAAAAAATTTTGGAAGATTACAAAACATGAATGAAAATAGACTAGTAAAAATAGTGTTCAATTGCATTATGTGGAGAGGACAATAAGTAATGTTGAACAAGAAAAGTTTTATAATATACAAAGTTAAGTAGTAGACAATTTATTTCCATGCATTTATATAAGAAATCTATTTTGGCCATGAATATGAGGGAAAAACCTCGAAAGTATAAGGCCTAGATTAATTTAATTTAATTGTTTTTGTTACTACTGACAGCTTCTTCTTCAGCATGTTAAAGCGCTTATATATACTGTAAGAAATTAAATAAATGTGTAGAGAATATATTATAGGTTAATAGTTTGAGGAGTGGGAAAAATAAATAAATAAATAATGTTGGACAAGAAAAATTTTACAATATACATTGATAATTTATTTCCATGTATTTATATAAGACATGAAATAAATGCATAGAGAATATATTACTAGTTAATAGTTATGAGGGCTGGAAAAAGAAGATAATAAGTTGATTACAAATAAGGGAAATGAGTATAAATTTAAAAAAAAAATGGTTTAGATTTATAGATATATTGTACATGTGCATATTTCCTAAAAAGAAAGTCTAAAAAAAATTAAATCAAAAATATTTACTTTTACCTAAAGAAAAGGTTGCTTTTTTAAATAAAATAAATTAATATTTAACTATTTGAATTTAATTTTTAAAAAGTTTTGTTTTTTCTTATATTTTGAAATTCTTTTAATTTATTAATTAAAACAAAGAAAGTACAATATTTACATTGTAATTCTCAATCCTCAGAATAAATATGGTACAATTCTGCATTTCATTATTATTATTTTCTTGTTGTTTGAAGAGTTATTTTATAAAAAGAAAGATAAGGTTCTTTAATCATAGCATTTACTTTAATTAAGATATTTCCCATGAACCAAAAGGCCTTATTAAATAATCAAAAATTGTCAGCATGATGCTCAAATAAAACATCAAAGAATGATTCTCAACCCAAATCGTTTACATCCTAGCTGCCTTTGATGATCTCCGAACAATCTAAATTAAGTGAAATTCTTCAATTAAGAAAGCAAAAATGAAAGAAATAGTTGCCATTATAAATTTTTTCTATCCTCATCGGGAACCAATAGTAGGATTATTCAACCATGTTACTGCACATAAACCAATTCATTTGTCTGTAATTTTTGGGGGGGGGAAATGAGAATTCTCATATATTATACTTTTAGAAATCTATAAAGAATTTTACTGATATATATAAATATATTTATCAAACTCACAATTTATTCTATATTAATCATTATAAATAATATAATAGTTCTTAAAAACAGGACTTTTTTTTTAGATATAGATATTATTGAATAAGTATTTATATAAATGATTTTGTTATATTTACATGTATATTTTTAATATTAATATGCAAATTAAATATAGTTATTTTGTATTAAATAATTATTAATGGCAGAGATAAATATAAATATCAATAAATATATTTTGTCTTTATGCCCATCAATTTGTGCATGTGTATATCATAAATGTTATAGATTTCATACATAATTAAGTTTATAAACAAATGGCAAATAAATTCCCTTTTTCCATCATGAATGCTTGTGGTTTTTAATCATCATTATTAATCCTCGTAATATATGCCCAGCTCCCAAGGACACTGTATTACTACAAAAGTAATTTAGCCCATACATAGGATAAGTTTATAATGTTTATATTTTTGATACAATATAAAAAAGTATATGGTAATATTAAAGGAAACTTATTGTTATTTGGTACAAGGGCAAGAGAGTTGAATGCTTATTTATGGAATGTAGGATGTTGAAAGAGAATCAAAATAAATTATATGAAGAGTGGGATAAAATTTAAAAATAAAAAGACAAATTATGAAACATGAGAATAGTATAGTGGAATTAGTAATACAACTCTAATTAATTTAGTATAGGAGAAAAATTAATGAATCAAGATTGGAAAAATAATTGAGTAATAAAGAATAAAAAATAGATGAGTTTCTTATGGTATACAAAGATTTTGGAGGAAAGGTAATATACAGAAATTTTTGGTTCATTTACGAAGCCACTTTACACTATATCACTACTGTTATTGCAAATATTAAATGTAAATTTTGAGAATCATGATGTTTATTTGATCTAATTGCCAAACATTAAAAACTGTTACAGTAAGCATATATTTAATATCACTAAAATTAATAATTCTTCTAGATTCAAAATCTATTAATTAGCCAGAATTAATGCAAATTTTATATATGTAAACTAGGAGTCAAAATATTTTGTTCAATATATAGCAATATATTACAGAATCCAAAAAAAAAAAAAAAAATGAGAAAAACTTCCAGCATGATTTGCTAAATTACTTCAAATCCAAAAACTATAAATACTACTAATGAAACTTTTCCAGTTTACAATTTATAAAATATTACATATCAAATATCAGTTTTAGTTAACTTAGACAAACTTCACAATGATGTTTTTGCTTGGTTGTCATATCATGTCAAGGTATGAAGACCAGAATATTTCTCAAAATATCAGAAACACTACATAAAGTATCACCAACAGTTTAGAATGAAGCATCCAGCAACTGAAATAATCAGGAAGTAAAATCTGGCAAAATATTACTATGCTTAAAACTTTTTCAAGCACAGACATTTAAAATTAAAATGACAACTCTTCTAAACTAAATAAATTCAACATTTACTGGCTAAAAATTTGCTTTCCTATTTAAAGTTAACTTATATTTTAAAATATTACAATAAGCTTATAATATTGTAACTACTTTTTTATTATTAAAAAGTGTTATGTAGCTAAAAAATAAAATATAATAATCCTTTCATATTTGAAAATATTGACAATTTTGTGCAAATAATTAGATTATTTCCATTATCAGATAGCCAATTGATTAACTTTGATGAAATAAAGCATGCAAAAATAATAAATTAATGAAATAGCAAAGCAATTTGCCAATGGACTCAGAGAAATGGTGACAGATAGTTTACTTGATTATTTCAAAAGCAAAACTTCATTCCATCAATTCACAACAAATTAAAGAAAAGAAAAAAAATTAAGTTAACAAATGAGAAAAAATAATAAGCCATTAATCAGAAGTGTGAAATGGATGATGTAAAGGAAAATGTACAAAAAAAATGGGTTGTCGTCGAATAGCCACCATATCCCACTTGATGGCGCCGTTTTCACGCTAAAACTATAAAATATGATCATTTCCAGGCCATTAATTATAATCATTTTGATGTGTTTTTTGTAATGCGAAAATAAAAACAAAAGAAAATCATCTTTTTTAAATATTATTTAATTTTAAATATTATTTTTTATTAACATATACAAATTAAATGACAATAATAAATGTAAAATAAAATAAACAAATTACAATTTGATTCGTGTTTTTTAGTTTGCTTTATTAGAAAAATCAATTTTCTATCGGAGATTTTTTTACTGGGGTTACGGCTTTTTTTTTTTGTTGTTGTTGTTTAAAAACTCATAATTGGAATAAAAAGTAAAATTTCTTAGTCTTCCTTTTACATTTTATTTCTACAGAGAAACAGATATTATTGTGTTATCGTTATTTTTTACTTTTTTAGTCTTTGTTTTAAATTTTTTTTTTTTTTTACAGACAAACAGATATTACCACTATTTTTTATTTCAAATAGAATGAGAACTAAAAGTGAAACTTGTTATGGTTAGGTTTAGGGTTAGATTTAGGGTTAGGTTTAGAGTTAGTGTTCTGTTGTTTGTAATGCTAAAATAAAAAATATCAAAATCGTATTTTTGTAAATATTTTTTTTTACTAACATCTATTAAATATATAAAATTTATTAAGCATAAACAGATAATATTGTAATAACGTGAAAGCTAAAACCTTCAACAGATACGCCTTATATATGCTAATGTGACAGCCAATAAGATGGAATAATGACATCACATGGACCTCTCAATTCTCAAACACAAGTCAGAACTATAAGAAAAAGATGGATAACAATAAACGTAAACTATATTCAACAAAGTATAACAGTAGTCGGAGAAAAAAAAAACTAAAACTTTTTTAAACAACAACAAATATATATATAAAATGTCTTCTTTACTTATTAACCTTTTGACTGTTTGACTCGTTCTTAATCGAACAATTGGACAGTTAAACTTATTAACCATGTTTATAATATATGCTTTTTATGACATTTAAAAAAACAGTGTACAATTGTACTTTTCTTACTGGATATTTTTGTGTTAATGCTCTTTTTTATTTCAAAAATATACACACGGTGGAATCTTGTTTGTCTCGTGGAATGTTATGAACAGTACGTTACTTGATGCGTTACCTAATTCCAACTCACTTTACACATATATCTCGTCAACATTTACCACTTAAAACTTCAATACATTACGGTGTAAAAAGTCTGTTAATTATTACTTTACAAAATCTGAACATTTCAATATTTTAAAATAAAAAAAAATCCAATGAAAACAACATCCATCCAATTCATATACACACGCCCTCTCATCAAGCCGTAACCATTTTATAAACTCTGCGAATTCGGAAAATTTATTTGCTGCGATGCGACATACATGCTGTACTGCGATGCGACATAGCGGCCTGCAATCTGTAGCACAACAAAAAAGTTGTATTATAGAAAACGCGGGTTCAAATGTGCCGGCCACGGAAATGGCATTTTTATGTGTTTTAGCACAAAAACAGTGCCATTGAGTGGGATATGGTGGCTATTCGACGATTACCAAAAAATGTTATCAGAATCTTTTGCACTTGGGTATACAAGTCATCTGTAGACAACTGCAAATATATTAAGATCTTGTGTGGTTTATGTTACAAAGTAGTTTAAATAAAGGTCTATTCTGTTCTAGGTCTCAAAATTAGTCACAGTGACTGTCACTTTGTTGCATTCTAGTTCATAGAATAAATCATACTGACTCATTGTTAATATAAAGAACTACTACTTTTTTTTTTATCATTTTCATCAATAACTCATACTACATTTCTATATAATTACATTCTTTCAACTTATTTCTTTTGTTCTTCAAAATAAATAAGGAAATTCTGATTTCAATGAATTACCCTTTCTTTTATTCTACTTTCATTATCATTTCTTTTCATCAGTTATCTAATTCTCAAATATTTAAATTCTTGTCTAATGTCTACTCTTAAATGTTTTCATTTCTTCAGTTTTATTCGTAATTATTTTGCATTCACATTTTTTTTTACAGATTCTATCAATTCTAAGTAGTAACATAATGATGATTATTGGAAAGTACAACCACATTGTCATCAAATTTGAAGATTCCAATGCTAACTCCATAATTATTAAAAAATTTAATAGCCTATTTAAGTAAATATTAAAGCAAGAGATCTTCAACAGTCTTGCCTTATACCTATCATTTTCTATAAAAAGTTTTTTTATACATTCCAAATATTTTCTATTTGATATATAAATTTCCCAGTAAATATCTCAAATATTTCTATTTCATTACATCAAAATATTTATTCTATCTAATATATCTTTCCAATATTATGAAATTTCTATTACACATCTCACTACATCTCTCAATTTTATTTCTCAACATTTCAATTACATTTCTCATTGTAAAAATACATCTAATCTGATTGAAACTTATCTATCCAACACTCTCAACAACATTTTAATTATTTGTGAGATCATGCTAAATGCTTTCAGCAAAATCTTCACATTTCATTCCAATGGGTTTTTTTTTCTATTAAACATAACTAATAAAAAAAAAAAAATCAAATGGTCACTTTCAAAAATTAAGATGATATTACAATTACCAACTAATTATTTTCTATCAGAGCATAATTTAAGTGAAATGTTGAATCATCCCTTTTGCTTAAAAATTACTTTATTGGAAACTTTTTCAATTAATTTTTTTTTCATTGCACAACTAATTTTCATCTATCTTCCTTTATCAATTAACATAAATAGCATGAATTTTTATCAAATAAATCACTTATAATCTTTTCATATTTTCAATTTATCCATTTTCTTTACTAATAATTTACTATTTCTTTTTTAATTACTATTTCATTCTCATGACTCTTTTTTTTTTTTTTTAATTATACAAACATTTTACTATTACTGTTTTAGAATTGACAATTAAATCAAACAAATCATTCTTTTGTACGTCTTTTATCTCCTCGTGATCTATTGCTAATTCTAGATTATGTTTTACAACATGGTGTTTCCCATTGCAAATACTTACTATATCATCAACATGATCTTGTGTGTTTTGTGCAACAGTTTGGCAACGTGAGCAAACCTGCGACATGAGAGCTCTTCGAGCAGCTTGAAGTTCTTCCGTTAATGTTGCCATGTCAGCCTAAAAAAGAATTAAAAAGAAGAGGTTAGTAATAAAATATGAAAAAAGACATATTAGTTAACATTAAGTCAACATTAATTTATGCTGATAATAGGATGAAATTTCTTCACAATGACCTATCATCTGTTTGATTTTTTTTTATATAACTCCATTTATTATTTCATGATGGAGGTGTTTCTTTTCTGTCATAATAAGGCCAAATATCCACTTGTGCATTTTCCTTGCTGATTATAGTATTCTGATAATTTTGGTTAGTCAGCTCAGTTCAAATGCATCGCTATTTTCCTTATACTACTTCAGAATACAAATTTTCACATCCATTCAGAGATAAAGAAAATAATCATAGCTTGAATAAATCCAAAAATATGTTTCTATCCCTAAAAAATATTTTTCAGGCGTCATTCTATATAAAAATATCCCATGAGTGATGACATTTTTTAAATTTTACCATAAAAAACATAATATTCAAACTATCAAATCTAAAATTTTATATTTGATCAATATTGGACAAGCTACAGAAGGTTGAAAATTTGTCATTTTTATCAAATAATGGTCATTTTGGAATCTGCACCAATGTTTCCAAATGCCTCTATCTTGGAGAAAATGATTCAAATTCAATACTTCTAGTGATCAATGAAAAGCTATTTATAACAAAAGAATTTAAGTAATGTCAAACAACAATAAATTTGAACATATTTTTTTACATATACAATGAAAATTTCATTTTTAAGAAATAATTTCTGTTTTCCATCAATTTTTTTTTATATTTAAATAAATGTAACAATAAATCACATTAAGGATCATAAAAAAAAAGTCTAATATACTATGAGTAACTTACAGAGTGTAAGTGTCCGTAGATTAAGAAAAAATGGTATTGAATATTTCAAAAATATTAATTTAAATGTGTTTTGAGAGACTAAAGAATATTTTAGTATAGTGCTGAAATGAATGTAATTAGGTCTAAAATTTTGTTCCTTGTACTTTGTTTTGGCACACATCAATAAATATATATTTAAAAATAACTTATTTCAGATCCACTAGCCTAGAGCAAAATATTATTTACTACAGTTGTTGTTTAACAATAAAAAATATTAAGTGAAAAAATAGTATACACCTGGGTCTCGTTTTATGCTGTAGATAGGTTCCACAGAAAACCCGCATTAAAAAAAAAATCGCACAAAAATAGACTTAACTTACCTTGAAAATGGGGGATAGGGTCTGTAATTTTCAGAATTCACATAAAAGCAAAGCAACAAAGAAAAATTACTTTAAAATTCGCATTAAAAAAATAAGCAAATAAAGTATGACTAATAAAAAATTTCAAATATTTGAAAAAAATTAATACAAGACAAACTTTTTTTTATTAACTACAATATTTAATTTTACATTTTTCATACATATTTTAATCATTACCACTAGCGTTCATTTGTAAACTGAAAAGAAATCAGATTCAATGTAATGTGATGTATTGTAGCTTCTCCTTAAACGAAGTCAAGAATCTCTCAGCAATTATGCCCAGAGAAACATGTTAGCCACTTTATTTTTATTCGTGATGTGATGTACAACTAGTGTCACTTTCAGTCTTATGCTGTGTTAATGGTTTTCTGTTTCTATATTTAAAAATGAGATTGAAATCAAAACAAAAAGATTATACATTATCATTAGAAAAGTTATTTTCAGTTTATAAAATCTTCGTTTTTATTTTAAAAATCTAAAATATTATTTATTTATGTTATATATAACAAAATATATGTTTTAAAAGTTTAATTTTTTTGAATATTTATTGCGATATTTTTATATGTAAGCATAAATTATTATTATTATTTACTCAATAGTATAAATAGATTATTTACATAGAAGCTAAAATTCCAAATATAGCTTCAGGCTATGTTATATTTTTGAAAGAAAAAAGAAGTATTTCAAGTGAAAATAAGTTATTAATAATTTAAATTTCTTGATATCTAATAAATATAGTGAAATATGAAAGTTATTAAGAAGAAACATGAATCGCATATCTTCAAAATCGCATTAAAATAATCCGCATAAAACGAGACCCACGTGTATATTTATTTTTTTTATACACTGTAAGTGGAAATTTGAAATGTAAAATAATTTTTCCCTATACTTTTTCACTTTCTCACTTGGAAATCATTTTGTTTTTTTTAGGTCTAAGTTAGTTTTCTCATTAGTATTTTCCCAGGCCATTGCTAAAATAATTTTCTGGGATATATTTTTCAAAGTTAACAAACAAGTAGTGGGTAGATTGTTTAACATTTTTCAAAATTCTTTACTGTTATAAAAATCTTGGAAGTTGTAGCAGTATATGATATGTTTATATCTGTGGTAGCAGATAAAAAAAAATTTTATTTTATTTTCATGGAATGAAATGATATAATTTTTTAAGTCTGACATGCTAATCAAAGCAGTAAAGCCCTGGCAAGCAATATGCACGATTATAGCATGAATATATGCCACAGTTATATCATTTATTTTCTGATTACACGAAGTACTTCACTATGATATCAATATGCTTTCATAAAACCAAAGTATGATGCATCATATGCTATCTGAGAGTCCTAGCTTTGTCTCTTTAAGAAATCATTTATGCTTAAGTTTTAGAATAATATGATCCTATGCTTATTTTAGTAGTAATTATTCTTATGCAACAGAGATGGAATGTTTTGCATTTAAAAAAAATATATCAAAGAATACAGTTTATTCTTGTACTTAAATTGTCTTCAAAAAATTTAGAATTATTAAAAATAAAAAAAATTTCATCATTTAATTACAGATATAAAAAATAAAAAAAGATGTACATGAAAGTATCTGCATTGTTTACTTAGATAAATATTAATGAATGTTAGGCAAAAAAGTATCCATTTAGCAAACTATTTCTATGAATTTGTCTACGACAGATTTGGAAAAAAAACTGCATTGTCTGCTCTTAGCCATTGTATTTATTAATTAGTTAATGACTGATTCTTATTGTTGACATGAAAAGAATCACTGATCAAAATTTCAATGAATTCACAATAATGGTTAAACAATTTTAAAAAAAGGCTGTGGTATTTAGGATTTTTCACAAATGAAGAAGAGTAAAATTAATTGTAAGAGAATATGTATCTATGATAAAAAAAATACTAAATAAGTTAATAATTGCATCTTTTAAAGAAAAGATTCAAAATGTTGATATTCTTTACATAGATAATCCAGCAAGCTAATAATTATTTTAACATTATGATGGCTGAAATGTAATGGTCTATTTATGAAACTTTTTGCTTTGTGAGCTAATCACTTTTTATAAATGTTCAAAACCTTGATATTTTACAAAGCAAAGGCTGCAATAAGTGATAGATGCTATCATTGTTATGGGAGATGTTTTTGAAAACTTAACATCAAACAAAATGCTATCCAAAGTTTTCACTGGAAAAAAGAATTGGCATTTATCCCTTTCATCCACATTTAAAGGAAACTATCAGTGATACAGTAAAATCTATCAATATGACTATTTGATTCATGACCCTACATTTTAAATTTTACAAAAGATAATTGTTAAAGTCCAAAATAACATACATTAAATATTTCAGTAATCATGGAATAGCAGCACAATATAAAAATTATAAAAACTATCAATCTCTAAGCATCACAGAAAAAAACAATGATGTGAAAGGGAATAGTATTTTTCTGCTTCCTATTATAGAAAATGAATTTGTGATAGCATAGATGATACCATAAAATTATATAAAACCAAAATAAGTTTTCATTATCCATATAATATTGTCATATTGAAAGCATTTGATTTGAATAATTTTGCAAATAAAACTGTTAAAGTAATTGAAATTTTTTTTAGACAAATTTGAAGTTGAAATTTCCAAGTATCAATAAGGAGATGGAAATGAAAAGGCATAGATAATAAACATCACGACTTTATGAGAATGAAGATTAGTTACCACAATTATTGATTTACAGAAAATCAGATTTCTCAACTACATTCTTTGCCACTAATAACTTCTCTTGTATACACTTTAGTGCAAAAAAATTTAAAAGGTAGAAGGAATTTGAGAAGCTCTGATGAAAAATGAAGTTTTATTAAAAAAATTTTTTTGCATTAAAGTATATATGTGAGAAGTTATTATAAGCAATATTCTTTGCCACTATCATGTCTGAATAAACAATCAGACCACAGACTACTAAATGAAAAATATCTTAACTATCGGACTTTTGGGAGGAATATGACTATAACATTATGTTTATGCATTCTCATGTTGCAATACTATCTTATATACGACCAAGACCTTTAAATGTATGTTGTATTCCATAAAAACAAAAAATGAAAAGTGTGTCACTCCCAAGATGAATTTATTATATTGGAACTGAAGAAAATCAAATTATTGAATATTTTATCACATTTTTTGTTTTTATTTTTATCAATGCAAGTATTTGCAAAAGTTCTTTTTTCTTACATAACAAATATGTTTTCGAGAAGACAATGTAATAGTAATATTTAAACTAAATCATAATAAAAACAATATCATCTTAAAACTAATTTGTAAATCTGTAGATTGCAAAGACACATAATTTCATCAAAAAAGGAAAAACAAAAATTTCTATAATTCGGCAAGAGATTTTTTTCAAAGGTGATCCAATTGGTTTAGCATATAAAAATATTAAACAAAAAATTAGATTATATTTATATCTAATCATTTAAAGTACACATTACTTTAAATTAATATTTTAGAAATATTCAATTGTGATTATTGTTTTTTAATCTAATGACATGCTATAAGTTAATCATCATTTGCTAATACATATTTAATGAGTATAATAGTAATTTTTTCAATTACTGTATATCTATTATGGTATAGTTTTCAAACAAAATTTAAAAACTTCCTATTATATTGATTTTATAATAAATATTTATAATAAACAAATTAACTGTTTAAATTTAGCTTTATTATTAGTATTGTAATATAAAATAGACATACATAAACTAATTATTAAGACAATAAAGCCAATTACTCAAGGCTTTAATAGGTTTATAAATTATTAAAGGAGGTTGACTTGATTACATGATGAGATTGTTAATAGCTTAAGGGTTGATTGTTATTATAAACCAATTATAAATATTTTCATTCCTTTCCCCATTTTTTTTTTAAATATTATTTTAGTAAATATATATTTCTAACAAATAAATTAAAAATTTTAATATAATATATAATTAGTTTATATAACTATAAATTAATAATTATTAACATTCAAATACGACAAATATAATAAAATCTGTATCTAATTCAATATGATTATAATTTATCTAAAACCCATCTACCATGTAAAATTATAGTACATTCATGATATTAAAATGTTTCTTTACAAATGACTCATAACTTTCCATTATTGAATTATTTTAATATTATTGGTTTTATAGTATTATTACAGTTTATTTACTGTCTGTATCTTTAAGTGCATAAAACTATGAACCATTAACTTTGCCACATTACTATCATATATTTTTTCACATCTTAACATTCTATTTTATATTCTACATCAATTTTTCTTTATTTATCAAATAATCAATGTTTATTTGCTTAAGCAATTTTATAATCTTTTATTCTATTTTTTATGAATATGGTATTTTAATCTCATTGTCATTATTAAACATTTAACTATACATCAATCATTGCAAAATAAGTATTTTAATTATCATTTAAATCTTATGATAATATATCATTTTTCTTTCTGAAATTTTTAATTGCAGTCAATTACACAGTGATTATAATGAATTAATTTTTGCTATACCTTTTATATTAACATCTTTCATATTATGTTTTACTATTATAGATTTATTATTTATGTATATCATATCCAAGAAATTTATTGAATTGTTTTTTCTTAATTATATATAGTTGTTGATTATATCTGTTTCCATATTGTTTATAAGCAATGATGTTACAAAACCTGCCTATTATTAATTTTCCAATATACATTATTATATCTAAAATATAAACTCTTTATCAAGGAGCCATACACATTCCTATGCTAATAATAAATTATTTTTTTTGTCTTCCTTTTCTATTTTTAATATTTTGATTACTATATTGATATTTTCTTTGCATGGTATACTTGGATACATTTGTTCTATACTGAATAAATATATTTTTTCATTTCTTGTAAGCTTTATTCCATTTATTTTTCCAATACTTTTCTGTCAATTTTTTATTATGAATTGTCTAAATTCCAATATTTTTTTAATTAATTTATTACTACATTTGTATAAATTTTGAAATATATATTTATTAAAACTATAAATTAGCCTTAATGATGAATCTTTTTAATTTGATTTTATAAAAGGAAAATGTATTAGGATGTTCCCATACTGTAAGGTATAATTTTTACATTGATTATTAATCATATCACTGTCTTTCAGTTTAGAAATGTAAAGTTTTGTCTTCATCGGCAATAATTATTATTTTTTACAATATTCTTTATATCTTTTCACTATTTCTTTTGTACTTGCATTCATTTTTAATTTATTTTCAATATGTTTATTTTGATTAGCTTTTAGTATTAAAGGTTGATGTATACTATTCATGTAATTATCATTACAAAATAAAATTTGTATTAATTTTTTATCATTATCATTTATATAAGCTGCTTCTATACTATTATGGATAAAGATATTGATGGGAATTTAGGTCATTTGCAAAGTAAATCTTGTTCTTTATTAAATATTACATTCATTAAATTCATATATCCTTCTGTTTTTTTTCTGTAATATAACCATTCTGTTATTTTTAATAGCTACAATCAATATGTGATCCCTCTAGATATATTCATATATCTTAATTTCATAGAATTTTTTTAATTGAACAACTGTTGTATCTCAGTACATTTCTAGGTATATCTGTATTTTATAAAAATCAAATTAGTTTGCATGTAGTTCGCATAGTCTAAGTTCTATACCCCCCCCCCCTGCTGTAGTCTAAATGTAAGTCATTTTATTCTTCAATTTTTATGCAAATTATAGAGAGTTTTTTTTTTTCTATACAAATATAATACTTTTTTCTAAATAATGCTTATGGTTAAAAAAAAAAATCAAATTTATTGCATTATAATAAATGATTATTATTTTCCTAAAAGAAAGCAACTAATTGATACCAGTTAGGAATGACATAAATGAAAGTAATTTTATTCCTCTATTTTTTTGCCATCTATAGTTTTACTTTTTATAAATATGCATTATAATACATATTGTAAATAATACTTATAATAAATATAATCAACTCATCCCAGTTTGGAGGAATATAAACAAAAATAATTTTATTTCTCCATTTTCCATGACCTATAGTTATTTTTCTTACTATTTTTATACAAATATTATAATACATATTGTAAATAACATTTATATTTAAAATTATTAAATTTTGAACCTTAATTATATTATACTATTTTTCTTAGAAGTGGCAACACATATTGCTGTAGCCATTATATTACAAAATGATGTAGAAGTTGCAGGTTCAATGATGTTAAGTGTTTGTTCCGTTATTAGTATTATAAACAAATCTGATATTAATTTGGTTTGTGTAACATCTGTATTATCCATTCTCATTTCTTTCTATATTTATTATTCAATTTTTTATATGTTCTTTATGCTTATTATACTATATATGAAAACGGTTAATAAATCTAATGAATCAATTTTCTTTTTATATATTTTTATTTAACTTACTCTTTTTTTTTAACTACATAAGAAAACATGTAACCCAGTTTTCACCCACTTCCTAATTTCTGATCTAAATGAAATTTTGCATATATATTTTTCCAATAACAATTCTTTTTTTTTTTTTAGTTTGCAAATAATTTTAACAAACTAATTGAATTTTATATAAGATTCAGTACTCTTTACAGTGCTAACATTTAGCAGAATTAAATTATACTAAACTTTTTATAAAACTAAAAAGTAGAATACAAAAAAAAAAAATTGAAGCAAAGATTTTACAGAAATGTACTAAAAAGGATAAAAATCTTGATATTGTGTGATCAAAATAAAAATGTGTGTCATTCATGAGCTTTTATTTTGGTCGCATAATATCAAGAATACTGTGATGGCTGAAGAAAATGTATTTCTTAGTGCTTTTTTTTTTTTTACTTTTTAGTGGATATGACTGAAAATGTACCTAAAAAATTTATATACATTTTTTTTCTTTCACTTTTTTAATTATTTTTATTTCCAAACACATACATTTTCCTTTTATGAACCATTTTAAAATAATCAAATGCAACTTTTTGTACAACTTCTTATTTGAAATGATCTTATTTTTTATATTTAAATTACATGTAATTGGTAAAATATTATTTATTCGCATTTAATTTATTTTAGAGTTTATCAAAAAAAAAAGATACGTGACATATGTCAAAAAAAAATTATACTTATCAAAAAAATAAATGAAAACAATATAAATATATGCTCAGTTCTATACTTGAAGACAGTTTGATTTAACTAAAAGAAAATACAATTATTTTTAAAATGCGTCAAAATAGAAACTACACAAATTGATGCTTTAATAACTAATGTAATACACAAATAATAATAGAAAAATATCTTTTTGATAATAGAATTTATTCGGGTAAAAAAATAATAATTCAAAGTTGAATTGATAAAATTTCTTTTTACTCAAATGAATTAGTAAAGTAAAGAAATAGATTGGTAAAAGTTAAACATAATTATAAAGGCATACAAATTCTCAGTATGTTATTTTCATTATAAATATATTAATAATATAAGAACAAAAAGTTTTTCAATTCATTTAATAAAAAAGAGAATAAGAAGTGATTCAAACTCTCAAAAATCATCAATTAAGACAATTTTATTTGACAAAAATAATTTTATTAAATTATGATTATCTCAGAGAAATTTGTAATGATAAAACTATAAATGAATGCAGTCATCATCAAGCCTAAGCTTGAGAAACATGAGGAATATGTATTTAACAGCCATAATTTGCAATTAATAAATATCCAAGTATATTTGTGTATGCATGTGAAACTAGCACTGACTGCATATAGATCAGGGAACAATTTTGATGTGTATATTGGAATTTAATGAAAGTCATAATGTAGACATTTGCAGATTATAAACATAAAAAAATAAATCATCCATGTCACTATTTTAAACTCATAAATGACTGTTAATAATATGCTCTGAGCTTTATTGTACCGGTCAAAATAGTATGCTCACTTAACAGGATTCAAATCCTAAGCAAAAGTACCTAAATTCCAATCATGCTCGAGATACACAGGTCTGGAGCAATCCTGAATTCTAACCTATTTGCCTATTCTTCGAGTCTCTGACCCAATGAACAACAATCCTGATGATATAGCACAATTATTTTAATTCTGGACCCAGAAGCAAAGCGGTAGAGCATAAAATCAGACTGATGATGATGATCAAGAGTAGCCCAGGAATTACATTTACGAAAGTTATATTTATTAATGCTAAGTTATTAGCTGAAGAAAATAGTTCTAAATACTAATTAGAAAATAATAATTCAACAACAAACCAGGATTTACATGAAATATATATTTAATAAAATATTGAGAAAACGCATATATGTATTACAAAAGGTTTCACGCTTGGAATGATATTATACATTTACAAACTTGGGATTTGTTTTTATAAAATCCTCTTTATTAATTATTTCATGATTATAATTTTATAGAATGTATTGTAACTTGTGCGGAGTTAATATGCCAATTTAATAAATTTTTACTAACAGAATGTTGTGGATGCACAAAACAATCTACAAGATACCTGATAATTTAGCATCAATCCTTTTGACAAATAAATATAAATATATGGTCTCAATCATTTATTTACAATCTTAAAATCATTATATATGGTTGATAGGCATTGTTTGGACATAGCGTCTTTAGAATAAGTATACAAAAAAACAAAGAATGCGCTACATTTATGAAAATAAATTATACAATCATTAATACAAATTAGATTTACGTCTATGGGAATCGATAATGGTTTTTAAAAGAAAGCAGTTTTAAAATCAACATACTGAATGTATTTTACAAAATGAATCATCATCTTTAAGACATCATTGTGACTTACTAAGGTTAGGCAGATGGTGATCAACTTAAGGAGCAGAGTAAGGGTACTAGCAGACAATAAAGAAATCTGGCCTTCATGGCAGTTTTGGATATTCTATCATTTTAAAAGAATGTTTGAAACAAATTTAGATTTGATATGCCCACGCATTCTGGCAGAGCGATATCGAAAGAGAGGCTGGGTTTGAAAGCCCAGAGCTTGAAGTACGGTCATCCGCAGCACATCAACCTCATAAGCCTCACGTTCCACAGGTAGTAGTGTCCCTGATTATGAACATTTTTTTTTTCAAAGTAGGACGGGAGCTTCAGGTTTCCGATGTCCCCAATGACAAAACAATCAAGAAATGGCAAAGATAAAATATCAGAATAAAGGAAAATGTATGCCAGCAACGTTTATAGTATTTTATATAGTATTTTAAAATTTGGAAATGGTCTAACCTCTTGCGCAATAACCTGTTTTCAATCATGAGTCATTTAACATTAAACTAATAAAATTTATATTTAATTTCAATTCCCATATACGTATTATGGATTACATTAGCCCTCCAGGCAGCCTCAGGAAAGGATGGCTTAATTATATTAATTAAGGTTCACGGTCTTTTAAAATAAAATTTAAAGACGAATTCAAATAACGAAGTAAAATATGCATCCACAATAAAATATTTTAGATAAAAAAAAAAATGTGAATAAAAGATTTAAATATAAAACCAACCTAGTGAGCATTTTCAATTTTAAATAAACAAAACTTTATTAATAAATTTAATTGAAGCTCTTTCCCCATTGAACAAAGAAAATAAACCCTTATTAAACTCGCAAAGTTGATTGATATTGGCATATTAATTAAAATAAATTATATATACATTCAACAAAATAAGTTAAATATTTAATTGAGCCGCACAAAGCTATATAACATAAATTAATTACACGTGAAAGGTAAGTTAAAATACATTATATTAGTGAGGGATTACAGAGAGTGAGTTTGAAAGCGAAATTAGCAGAAGCTTATAAATTAATATATAAATTAAAATACAAAAGTTGAACTACATATTACAAATTACAAAAGTATTTACTTATGAAGGCAGCTCTACATAAGGTGAGGTTACCTAAGGATAGCAGCATAACGGCAGGCAATCAGGTTGGCAATTATAGTCATCTTGCACGGCCGGTCGGATGGAACATGGCAGCAGCAGGCAGGGCAAATAGTTCTCCAAGAGAAAGAAAGGTGAGAAATTCCTCTATTCAAACTTCATAGTGCAGAACTTGTGTTGGCTTCTTAAAATTTATTTTACTGAAAGTAACTAAACCAACTCCACTGAAGAGTAATTAAACTCAACTGACTAAAAACTAATCAACTGAACTAAACTAAAAACTGACTTCTTTTGTTCTATGGCCCCCTTTATATACATTTTAATCCCTCCAAGAATGCAATTTCTGTTGCCTGCAGTTATCTCTGTAATCTCTTGATTAAATAAAAAACCAACATTTAATTAGCAAAATATTTTTAAAACAGATAAGGCTCGAAATACCATTTGATATATTTTTAAAGATTTGAAAACAACTAACAAAAGAATTGCTTGTGATTTTAATTAAGATTTATAATTTTAATTAATGAAAACAGTCTGAATCTAGATAAAGATTATTTCAGTATTTCGAGTCTTCGCCATTTCTCTTTGTTGTTACATTGCAATACCTTAATTAAAATACATATACATAAAAAGATTGACAATTATATAAAGAAATGTTTAATTTTCAGCAATAAATATTAATAAAATTATTGCTTCATTCAGCAATAAATATTAATAAAATTATTGCTTCATTCATATATATATATATATGCATCATGCAAACTACTGTTTCACTTTATTAAATATAATTAATTTTACTAATTTTTGTAATAATCTAATTCTTTACATTTTTGTTGAATAGAGTTGGCATTTGTCTTCACCAACATACTCTCATGAGGTTCCAACCTCATTTTAGTTGGTTGAGGTTCTGTCCTCTGCTTCACAGTCTTTTAAAAATGCTTCCATGAAAATTATCTTATCTTTAGTTTCAGCACCAATATCCTTTGATCCGAAGGTAGAACCATCTTTAAATCTTTCCAGTTCTCATGTTTGGTTCATCACATCCTCTATTTGGTTAGCATCCTGCTTCTTTGCAGTATCTTGTTTCATTCACAATTTTCATGTCTTCCATTACTGTGTTTTCCAAAATTGTTTCGACACAGACTATCTTGTCTTTGGTTAGATCAATAGGCTCCCTTTGCTTGGGAACAGGTACATCTTTGAAAACATCAGGTTGTATGTCCAAAGTAGTACTAATCTTATCAATTTTTAATTTTTGGCTTCTTTTTAATTCATCAAGATCTCTTCTAAGCTCCTTCATCATTTCCAGACTCCTTCTTTCAAATTCTGCATCTCTTTCTGTTCGGTCTTTATTTTGTTTCATCATTTGTTGTATGAGTTGAAAGATTCAAGTTGGTATTGGATGCTTCACTCTTTTCATATTTGTATAATAAGGCTGGCTCTTTAAAATTTATTTCTGGGCTATCCAGTTCCAATGAGTCAGACATGCTGGATGCTGGTCAGTCATCTGGTCTTTCTTCTACTCCAACTTCCTCTCCTGAATTTTCTTCACCACTCATCTTTTCTTTCCTTCTGTTTTTTTTTTTGTTGAAGTATTGTCACTTATAATTATTTGTGAAATAAGGCTTGTTTCTTTCTCCTTTTATTTTATGCAGGATATACACCTCTCCCTCCTCTCTTCAACTGTCTCCATTCTGCTAATTTTTTTGTTGCTGCTGACTGCTGCTTATAACAAGAAAAAATATTTGATCATAATGTGTAAGTGTATGATCTATTGGAATTCAACTGCCTTGCTGCTTGACTTTTGGTTGTTTTTCTGCATCTATAATAGACTCTTACAACAAAAAAAAATGATTAGTTATTTGTTTCTCCAATATAATATGTGTTTTCTCATGACAATATATTGAAATATGTTTGTTCATTACAATACATGACATAACAGTGGAAAAAATATAACTCTCTCTCGACCCCTAACATTCTGATTTGAACTCATTTTGATACCTTTTTTTTTTTATATTACCTACTGGCATATTTATATAAAGGCGCCAGCCAACAGCATATAAAAAAAAATTCCAAACACGTCTGGGCTACTCAACTAGTAAATATAAATAAGTATTTGTTACACATTATTAACTCTATTACATATATAATGTACAGAAAATGAATTACATAAAGTGTATCTTGTTACAATTTCAAGGTTTATAACTTATGGCTGAAGTACATAGGTTTTATTTGCAAAACATTTTTATTTTTGCATATGTGTTTTCTCATGACAATATATTGAAATATGTTTGCTCATTGCAATACATGACATAACAGTGGAAAAAATATAACTCTCTCTCAACCCCTAACATCCTGATTTGAACTCATTTTGATACTTTTTTTTTTATATTACCTATTGGCACATTTATATAAAGGCGCCAGCCAACAGTATATAAAAAAAAATTCCAAACACGTCTGGGCTACTCAACTAGTAAATATAAATAAGTATTTGTTACACATTATTAACTCTATTACATATATAATGTACAGAAAATGAATTACATAAAGTGTACCTTGTTACAATTTCAAGGTTTATAACTTATGGCTGAAGTACATAGGTTTTATTTGCAAAACATTTTTATTTTTGCGTATATAACATAAGAAACATATTTTATATAGTGATAAAACCAGATACAGAAAAAAAAAATCGCTTATGATTGTAACACATGGGTATCCAAATTTTTAAAACAAGATTTTTATATTTGTAGCTACAAATATGGAAAACAATATTTTTCTATAGTTGCAAAACCCGATATAAAAAAAAAAATTACATTTATGGTTGCAACACATGGACATTGGTTTTAATACAATTGCAAAACCAGATACAAAAAAAATAATTTTACATTTATGTTTGCAATGCATGGACATTCGTTTTCATACAAATTTTTCACATTTTATATATAAAATTGAAAAACAAACTCGGGTAGGAAAGAAATATACATATATATCATCAATGATCTCTTCAGGGTGAGGAATTATTAACGAGACCCCACGATTGGGCGTACAAGCCCGGGGAAAAAAATCTACTGTACCGGGCAAAATAGTACTCTCACTTAACAAGATTCAAATCCTAAGCAAAAGTACCTCGAATCCAATCATGCTCGGGATACACAGGTCTGGAGCAATCATGAATTCTAACCTATTTGCCTATTCTTCGAGTCTCTGACCCAATGAACAACAATCCTGATGATATAGCACAATTATTTTAATTCCGGGCCCAGAAGCAAAGCGGTAGAGCATAAGATCAGACTGATGATGATGATCGAGATAAGAGTGGCCCAGGAATTACATTTATGAAAGTTATATTTATTAATGCTAAGTTATTAGCTGAAGAAAAGTTCTAAATACTAATTAGAAAATAATTCAACAACAAACCAGGATTTACATGAAATATATATTTAATGAAATATTGAGAAAACACATATATATATTACACAAGGTTTCACGCTTGGAATGATATTATACATTTACAAACTTGGGATTTGTTTTTATAAAATCCTCTTTATTAATTATTTCATGAATATAATTTTATAGAATGTATTGTAACTTGTGCGGAGTTAATATGCCAATTTAATAAATTTTTACTAAAAGAATGTTGTGGATGCACAAAACAATCTACAAGATCGGAACAGATTCAGATTACAGAAAGATACCTGATAATTTAGCATTAATCCTTTTGACAAATAAATATAATTATACGGTCTCAATCATTTATTTACAATCTTAAAATCATTATATATGTTTGATAGGCATTGTTAGGACATAGCGTCTTTAGAATAAGTATACAAGAAACAAACAATGTGCTACATTTACGAGAATAAATTATACAATCATTAATACAAATTAGATTTACGTCTATGGGAATCGATAACGGTTTTTTAAAAAAAGCAGGTTTTAAAATCAACATACTGAATGTATTTCACGAAATGAATCATCACCTTTAACACATCATTGCGACTTGGTAACGTTAGGCAGACGGTGATCAAATTAAGGAGCAGAGTAAGGGTACTAGCAGACAATAAAGAAATCTGGCCTTCATGGCAGTTTTGGATATTCTATCATTTTAAAAGAATGTTTGAAACAAACTTAGATTTCATATGCCTGCGCATTCTGGCGAAGCGATACCGAAGGAGAGGCTGGGTTTGAAAGCCCAGAGCTGGATGTATGGTCATCCGCAGCACAGCAATCTCATAAGCCTCACGTTCCACAGGGAGTAGTGTCGCTGATTACAAACGATTTTTTTTGAAAATTAGGATGAGAGCTTCAGGCTTCCGATGTCCCCAATGACAAAACAATCAAGAAATGGAAAAGATAAAATATCAGAATAAAGGAAAATGTATGCCAGCAACGTTTATATAATTTTATAATATATTATTTTAAAATTTGGAAATGGTCTAACCTTTTGCGCAATAACCTGTTTTCAATCCTGAGTCATTTAACAAACTGTAATGAATAATAACTCTTATTTATAACATTAAACTAATAAAATTTATATTTAATTTTGATTCCCATATACATATTACAGATTACATTAGCCCTCCAGGCAACCTCAGGAAAGGATGGACTAATTATATTAATTAAAATTCACGATCTTTTAAAATAAAATTTAAAGACGAATTCAAATAACAAAGTAAAATATGCATCCACAATAAAATATTTTGGATAAAAAAAAACCCATGAATAAAAGATTTAAATATAAAACCAGCCTAGCGAGCGTTTTCAATTTTAAATAGACAAAACTTTATTAATAAATTTAATTGAAGCTCTTTCCCCATTGAACAAAGAAAATAAACCCTTATTAAACTCACAAAGTTGATTGATATTGTCATATTAATTAAAATAAATTATATATACATTCAACAAAATAAGTTAAATATTTAATTGAGCCGCACATAGCTATATAACAAATTAATTAAGCGTGAAAGTAAGTTAAAATACATTATATTAGTGAGGAATTACAGAGAGAGAGTTTGAAAGCAAAATTAGCAGAAGCTTATAAATTAATATATAAATTAAAATACAAAGGTTAAACTACATCTTACAAATTACAAAAGTATTTACTTATGAAGGCAGCTCTACATAAGGTGAGGTTACCTAAGGATAGCAGCATAACGGCAGGCAATCAGGTTGACAATTATACAGTCATCTTGTACGGCCGGTCGGATGGAACATAAGCAGCAGCAGACAGGCAAATAGTTCTCCAAGAGAAAGGTGGGAAATTCCTCTACTCAAACTTCATAGCGCAGAACTTCTGTTGGCTTCTTAAAATTTATTTTACTGAAAGTAACTAAATCAACTCCACTGAAGAGTAACTAAACTCAACTGACTAAAAACTAATCAACTGAACTAAACTAAAAACTGACTTCTTTTGTTCTATGGTCCCTTTTATACACATTTTAATCTCTCCAAGAATGCAATTTCAGTTGCCCGCAGCTATCTCTGTAATCTCTTGATTAAACAAAAAAACAACATTTAATTGGCAAAATATTTTTAAAACAGATAAGGCTCGAAATACCATTTGATATATTTTTAAAGATTTGAAAACAACTAACAAAAGAATTGCTTGTGATTTTAATTAAGATTTATAATTTTAATTAATGAAAACAGTCTGAATCAAGAAAAAGATTATTTCAGTATTTCGAGCCTTCACCATTTTTCTTTGCTGTTACATTCCAATACCTTAATTAAAATACATATATATAAAAAGATTGACAATTATATAAAGAAATGTTTAATTTTCAACAATAAATATTAATAAAATTATTGCTTCGTTCAGCAATGAATATTAATAAAATTATTGCTTCGTTCATATATATATATACATCACGCAAACTACTGTTTCACTTTACTAAACATAATTAATTTTACTAATTTCTGTAATCATTATATATACAGTGTGTGAGTGAAAGGCATATATTTAAGGTGAGGTCTGAATTGCAGGCCCCACAGGAGGTTAGTGTAGATGGTAAAGCATAAAGCTCGATGATGATTAGACATCGACTGCTTCACTATGAATAACAGGTAACGCAGTCAAGAGTTTAGCCAAATTTATTGGTAAGATTAATTTTTTCAACTATGTTAATAATATGCTCTATTCTTTATAAGTAGCAGTTAATGCATAGTCAGACAAATGATGATAAACTACTCAATAATTAATATTGTACTGTATTTTATTCTAGTACAAGTTGTATTGGTAATTTAGAAGTTAAATTACTAAATTCCTAAAAAGATAATATTTTTATTTAAATAGCTAACTGATTTAGTTTAGACAACATGGAGTGTCAAACTACTCTCACCAATCGTAAAATCATATTAAGATGTGTGAGTAAAAGAAGTTTGTTTGTCAGTGTTGCTTTTTGCCTGATGTCACAAACTACCCAAGTGAAGCCATCTACTACTAAATCTGAAACCACGGAGTACTTATAGACCGTAAGAATATTGAACAGCGGATCCCTCCCAAGATAAATCCATGCATGGTAATTTCTATAATACGATATGTGAACAGTTAAATTTACCGATAAGAAACTTTATTAATTCAAATATCAGTGATCACTTTCTCTTGAACACTTAACTGCGGTAAACTGTTATCTCGAGTCATATCAATTAAAATAAAATCTTAGCAGTAGTTTTAATCCCTATTTATTTTCTCTTATATTTTATTCTCTCAATAATATTATAAATATTTCATGGTGTATCAATAAATTTAAATATAACTTACGTTGGTATTTAGTTGTTGATTATTAATTGTCTAAATTCATTTAAAATTAACCATTAATATAATTTGATTAAATAAATTCCCGATGCTGTACTGAAAACACAATCCTCTGGATATTCCAAATAATTTCATTGTGACTAAATAAATAAGGGAGGTTTGGCCAGTGGATTCTGATACAAAATTCTGGCACCTTTCAAATAAATCAAAAGCTAGCTTACTCGTCCTTATTATTCTAGTAGTTACATTAGGTGAAAGGGGTATTGTGCGACCAGGAAAAGATAACTGTGTCGATAAAATTAACTGAAATTTTCGGATGAAAAATTTAATAGATCGAGCGAAATTTGGTCACCGGATACAAGGTAATTAACTCATAAAAATCCTAAGTATACCATGGACATTACAATGGCAGCCCAACTTGAGGCTTTGACAATAACCACATCCTGAGATAGAAGTAAAATGATAGAATAATAAAAATTTTAAATATAAGTGTTTCGAAAAAAAAGTTTTTTTTTTTTTTTTGTTTCGCATATGTAGGTAAAAAAAAGAGAGAGAAAGTAGGTAAAATGATGGAAATAAAGTATCTCGTAAGGTAAAGTGACAGCAGGGGCAGCAACTTCGGCAAATGTATGTTATTGTTACAGTTGTGAAATAATTAAAATAAATTATCATAATTAAGGCATATTGAAAACAGATTAATTTACAACAATGAGAAATAATATATGCTTTATATAAATTATAATTTAACATTAAAGCAAGGAAAAATTAAGAAATCTCTTATGAACTGTTTATAGTGTGCAAAGATGCTGTAGCAGTTAGATGCCATATTAAAAATTGTCAAATGTTTAAAATATACCTAGGATAGAGAGAGCTGTGGATATTTGTTTAAAATCAAAGAATGCTAATAAATAAAAATATAAATAATAACAGCCTATGGTTGATATTATTTATGTAAATTCAAATAAAAATCCCATATTTAGAACATAATTGAAAATGTTTATTTCATGATTTTATCTTTTTTTTAATTCTTATGTTTATAGGTCTGTTTTTAAAAAAAATCATAAAAATATTTAATTTGGATCATGCATTCATTAACTTTAATTTCATTATTAATTATTTTATATATTAAAATTGGTTACATAGTTCCTTTAAAATTTATAATACAGTGATCAAGTTGTAGTATAAGCTAATGCTTATTATTTTAATAAAATTTTGATATAATTTTGTAATTTATTATATATGTAATATCATTTTAATTATTTAATAATTTAAAATAGTTATATACATTCAAAACTTTTAAAGATTTAAGCCACATTTTTCCTTAAAAAATAATAAAAAGATAAAATTATTAAGGAACTGGTTTATTGTATGTCAGTTTTTAAATTAGGTCATGTGATATCTGACTTGATTTATTTGTAATTATATGTCAGTTGTATGCCTTACTTCTAATTTATTAAAAACATTTTGAAACAAATATTTTTAATATCCTGCAGGATTGGGTGTTGTTAAGAGACACTGAAGTTCAAGATCCATAGATTGTGACCCAATTCTATCACTTCTGGTGCTCAAACTTCTTATGAACTACTGAGCAATAAACCATTTAAAATAACTGATTAAATGCTGTTAATCACTCTATTTTGATTTTTTAAAATTAAATGTGGTATCTAAATGCTATAACTCCTTCCACACCCAAACAATTCCTGAGTCATTTCTCTTTAATTTTAAATTATAATTTATATAGTGAATATATTAATTTTCTCACTGCTGTAAAAATAGTCCCAATATTACTATAGCGAGCGACATTAGTTTTTATTTAATAAATTAATTTACAATATAAACGCAAGACAAATAAATAAAAAAAAGCAGTAAAATTATTAAAAAAAAATTGAAATTGATGCTTAATTAATGCTTTCTATTATTATAATAATCACTTTGTTAAATATTGTGACATTATTGTTTATTTACCATAATTCGGTCATTTAATTTCAATCTCATCAGTAATATGATTTTCATTCAAAATTTTTTTGATGATATGATTCACCACATTATTTTTCAGTCACTTTTGACAATCAATATTCTGGGATAAACTCAAATTTAAGAGACATTGTAAGATTTATTAGTCTTGTAAGGTATGTAAACGATAGAACTCTTTTGACAATAATCGAGTTGCACTGAAGATAGAATGATTCAATCATACATTATATACTATGTTAGTATTTGAAAATAGTAACAATTAGCTTAAAATGTTATGTAGAATTATAAATAAACCTAAAACATTGAAAATGAGTAGTGAGATGATAATACTAAAAGAAAGCATTGATTAAGAAGTTATAAAACATCAATGCTTTTAAATATTTCAAAATCTGAATAACAAATAATGAAATTATAGAAAAAAAGTTTGTCAAATATTATATTTGGAATGTAACAGAAATGTGTTGAATAAAGTCTAAAGATTGGAGGTTTTAAAGAAGTCAATGAAAATTGGAAGAAATAAAATTAACAATGTACAAGTGTTGAAAAGAATAAGTAGAAAAGAATTTATTGAGGAAATTCTGAGCAATAATGGGTAATTATGGACCATGTTGAAAAAAAAAAAAAATATTATAGTACAAAATAAAAGAAACACATTTAAGAAAAGAAAGAAATTGATTAATGATCCTAGACTGGGAAATTTTTCTAATTTAATATAACATCAATATTTAGCAGAAACTAATAATTTCATCAAGTAATGGTTTGTGCAACTGCCTACTATATTCATACCCTGGGGTAAATATATGGTATGCTAAACTTGGCAAGTTTTTGAAGATTCTAAACTTAGGAATTTTCTTTCAGCTAATTATCCAATTTTGGCTAATAAATTAATGGCTGGCTATTCTTAACAACAGAGTAAAATAAAAATAAAAGCCTGCTAAAACCCTAATCACACAAAAGTTGACAATGTCAGCTGTTATGCATTTTCTTTTCTAAGCATCTTTGGACAGAATATGTTGTTAGAAATTTTTATCAATAGTATGCTATTCAAATACTGGTTGCCTTTTTTCAAAGATGTAACTATAGATGCTTCTTTCCTTTCTTATCTTTTATTACTATATATTTCTTTGTAAAATTCTTCTGCACATTTCACTATGTCTTTCCTCTTTTTAATAATTATCACTGAAATAATTTTCTTGCAATTAGCAGTTATATTTTCTGATATCATCACTATTTTTTTCGTAAAATTTTATAGAATTACTGAAACTAGATTATCTTATTAGATAATTTTCAATTATTTTCATATTCTTTTTTCTTTCATTGTTCATATCTCACTTGAAAATTAATTATTCTGCTTTTTTTTTTGGTTCAGTTGTCTATGTAATAGTTCCTAAATTAAAATATCAGTTATTTTCTTATTCATTTGGCATCTTCCTAGCTTGAATCTATTTAGTACATTATAGTCTTGGAAATAAAATTTTCTGTTGATCAAAATTTAATCCAACTTCTGCTATAACTTTATTTGGATGCTTCCATGTTCATTTCTGCTTTTGTTTTTGTCTAACAAAAGAATTCATATTATACGGATTTATTTTTTTTTTACATGGAAATTTCAAAACTCTGTTGCCTTTCTTGTTTTTTTTCTCCATATCCAAATTTATTTACTACACTTTCAAATTTCAATTGACTTTCTATTTTAGCGTTAAAATCTTCATAATAATATTGAAGTGTTGTTTGATCTGATCAAAAGCATTTTGTACATCTAAACAAAAATTCTCTACTTTATCAGATTGAGAACTTATTTGTAATTAAATTTGAACTATCTCCATTTGGTATAGTTTGTATAATACACCATCAATCTCCATATTCTCTTACATATTTTATTTATAATGAAGCTCACTGTACCTGTGCTTCCAATATTTGTACCTTTATAGATTGACACGTCTATTTTCCAAATCATCTCTTTACTTTGGCCTTCTAACTTCATGGTACAGAATAAGAAGTAGAGCAGGGATGATGTCAATCATCTTCATCAAAACATCTTAGGCCAATTCATCATCTAGCCTATGCCAAACTTAGGGCATACTATAAAAGCAATGATCATTATTTCATCTGTATACACATATTTCAGTGCTTAAAATATCTACAATAATAACTATCAAAAAAAATTGTTGGGATCATCACCAATGCTATGGGCAGTCTGGTATTTTGAATGTACTGGCCATCAATAAACTATTATCAAATCTATAAAGTATATGGATTTCAAAGGTGATTTTTATGACCTTAACACCATTCAAATAATTCAGAGAATCATCTGAATGTCCACACAGACACACACATATGTTGCAAACCAATATGCCTGATCTAGATGTGGAATTGCAAAGATTCTAAGAATTATAATCAACAACAAAAAAAAAAATTATTTAATTCATTCCATTATTTAATAATTTCATTTGAAAAGATCTTTTCTTGTAATTCCTGTAAATATTTTCTATGACTAACTGAACATTGTTCTTCAACCTGCCTAACAGTATTCAACTACATAGAGCTGGGTATTCAACTACATAGAGCTGAGGTGGAATAATAGACAACTCCTGAATCAGGTTATTCACACTGTTAATCCCCTGTAATTATTTCTGCTCACTCTGACTGCTATTTCTCTTCCTTCTTTTCCATGCTTTCTCATGCAGATTTCTTGTTTTATTCAAGTTGCATTGAACCATCATTAGGATAACTGAATAAAAAAAAGAAAAAAAAAATACAAATTACCTGAAATCCATTTAGAAAGAACTTAGATTCACAATGAAGGAAAAATGCCAAAACCTCAAAATTCATCAAAGACAGAAGATTGATAAAATACTTCATAGCAACTTTTAAGGAAAAAAACAGGATTGTATACTTTAACAGTCTACCCGTGATCCTATTCTAAGAATTTAAGTGAGAACAAGTTATTAACCTGAGCTTCGAGTAGGTATATTTATGAGCATGGAACAAGTCCTATCTCAAGCGCCAATCTTACCAATTAAGAAGAATTATACCCCTTGAAAACAAAAGGAAAAGTTCCAGTGGACCTTTTTTGGGTACCTTATCCAGACTAGCTCAATCTCAAGGTCTGGGCGACAATGTCTATTGGGAGAACAAAACCAAGGTTATCTTACAAAGAAACATCATTTATATACTTTTATAATTTTCCTATCTGCCCTATGAATCTTATTATTTTTATTTCTTTTAGAAATATACGGTCATGAATATTGGTAAGCTTTTAAAAATAATAACCCAGAAGCTATAAGAATCTCGTAATTCAAATAAATACACAAGTTATAGTTTAAATTTTAAGATTTATTAATACCCGTATATATTAATATCTCAAACATACGACTCATTCAATCCGATACATATATATAATATCAATATACACATTCATGAAAGAGTGCAACTATACATCAGAATTATATTTATTAAATGATTTAATCTATTTCTATAATTACTTTCTTTAAGTTGGGACAAAGCGCATATTTCTTATTAAATGTTTGAGAGCGAACGTTCACATGTTTAAGGCTGATGATCTGCAAGCTTACAGTATTACAATGGCAATTGTCCTAGCAAAAATTGTTGGTCTGGAAGATGATGAAAGATTCCATAACATTTTCACATAAGATAATCCATTCTAGAGGTTAGGTAGATGATTCAAAAATTGATTGCACAAAAGTTCTTGCTGTTTGGAGTTCCATGATCATTTCACTTGCTTGAAATAGACGGCTAAAATCTCCATAGATAAAGGTCAGGCAGGCCACAAAATAGCTGTACACTGGGCCAGTTTAACGAATCCACACGATTCTTTTACCCCAGCATTTCGATGGAGTCTATTCTTATTAATTTTTATCAATTAATAAAATCACTTTATGAAATTTACTTTCCACGCTTCTTTCTCTCTAACGGTCACTTTTTCGAATCACTACAAAAATAAAAATAAAACATAATATAGTTCTTTTCTTTTATCTCTCTTTCACCTCACTTTTTTTTTTATCCATACGCCGATGATCATTAGCTCAAGAATGCTTTTAGAATGAACTGTTTTCCATTGTTCCAAAATACTAAATGGCCAGTTCTTGGAATTCTGACGACAAGTGTAATTAACAGAAATTGCCCGTAGCACAACTTGCAATTCTTTTTATTACTCTCCAGCCTTATATGTTTAATTTGCTTTCGTTAAGAAACATGCGCTACTTGACATTATTTAAATAACTATAACTTATGATAATAAACAACAAAAATATATAAAATGAAAAAAAATATATAAAATACAACTCCGCACATAACTGCTCCTCTTCATCTTCACATACAAATCTATCTGTTAGTAACTAATTCTATGCAACAATCACAACAACACGTGTAATAAATATATATATGTATATATTCACGCCTTTAAATGGTTAATGAATTTTACTCACACTCTTTGGTAACAGGGTTCCAATGTATATCTATAAATTTTCTCGTATCTATTAATTTAATCCAAAATAACAATCGCAATAAACACTCTTTTGTAATCATTATTGCCTTTTACTTCCTTTAGTACCCATATTCGAACCCAGCTACTGTTACAATATGGAATTAATATATGCCATCATAGGAGAAATATTAGTCTGAAAAAGAAAAATCCTCACAACAAACTAAAAAATTTTGACTATGGAACTTTTGCTGCATAAGTTAAAAAAAAAAACTATAACTGTCTAGATTTATTATCCTAACTTTAACCATTTAAAATTTTATTTTATGACCTCTTGGCATACATTAAATTCTAACAAGCTATATTTTATTGTGTAGAGAATGTTTATATAAAATTATTTAAATAATTGATTAAAAAGAAAAAAGTGAATACTTTAAAAAAAAAAAAAAAAACAATAGTATTTTATTGCAAAGCATCTATAAATACTCAAGTTGTGTTTTAAAGCAGCTGAAATTTTAAAAAATTGGTATTTAAAAAAATTTGCTTCAACTTATCTTTATTATAAATTTTATCTTCTTTAAAAAAGAAGAATTATTTTTAATGTGAAATTGTCAGCAAATATATAAAGTGTATAAAATCAATGGTATTATATTCATTTTAAATAAATGAAAAGTATATACACATATTAAATATTTAAAGTGAAGTGCCCAAATGTTAAAAACGAGTGTAATATAATTATTACTTTTGAGTTAAAGGTTCATTTTGAAATTTGTTAGAGTTCATTTGTATGTTAAGTTGCCCCTCTTTTGATTGTTGTTAGATTTTATGTTTGTAGAACTTATAAATGTAGATATTATATCATTGTTGAATGATTAAAATATTCTATATCTAAATGCTGGATTTATTCACAGGTTTGTTTGTTCAGAAAATTTGGGTTGGATCCAAAGGGTCATCTCAGTTAATTAAATAGTATGACTATTAATTTTGAGATCGGTTTCAAAAGAGCCATCTTTATAATTAAATTATTATTAAATCAGGATTTGTGTCTAAAGTGTCCCCACTACCTAGAATTATCTTTGTAAAGAATGTATATTAATTAACGTAATCCCATATTAGATATATGTATGTGATTAGGCTATGAAGCTAATGATATAAATAAGTGTATTATATTTGTGAGAGTCAACCATACATAGCATTATGTCCAGGGTCTATTAATGGCTAAGGATTTACTATGTGGCGAATGTGCTCGATCACATAACCATGTTAGTATTATAAGATACAATTAAAATTAAGGTTTAAAATTCATCAAAATAAATCTTGAACCCTTTACAAATAACTATTATTGTTTTCCACTGTGTGTGTGAATTAAAACAATAATCAATTATAAAAATATTGTTACAAAGTTCTTATAATATAGTCTGTAATATAAGCATGATTAGGATAAAAGAACATTGTAGCATGTCTGAAAATTATGAGACTTTGAATAAACTACTGTTTGTTATTGGTCTAAATAGTGGGTTAACTTCTTTATATATAATATATTCTGGTTTGCATATTTATTCCATGTCCATTTCATTGAAAGTAGCATATGTTCTATGTGATCTAACCAGACATTGCAAATAGTGATTGTGTAGCAGTCATCATCATTGCATATTAAAAGAAATATTTTCAAATTTTGTTTAGATATATAATTAAATAATATGTGCCTTATATTTCCTAATGTTTAACGCTATATGGTGCCTGAATCAATTAAATTAAATAAATTTAAACATATATATATAAGCTGATCTTTACAATAAGTTTTTTTTTTTTTTTTTTATGGGATTCATAAAAAAAAAAAGTTTTTTGTAAAAACTGAAAATATAAATTCAAAATTCTAAATATATATGTATTTGACAAATTGAAGTAGGCTATTTTAAAATAATTGAATCTTACAAAATATTTATGTAAATTGTTTGTTTGTTTGTTTGTTTTTTGGTTTTTGACAAGTTTTTTATTATAATGTTTTCTATTTTGAGTGAAATGTCTTTTGCAATTAATAATGAATACATGTACAGATATAATAACAACTAGTACTGATAATAAGTCACTATGGCTTGCTTTGAAAAAACTCAAGTTAGTATGCTCATATGTTTATTTTTTATACAGCTATCTAATTAGATTATATCAAATACTGAGATTTCGAGATAATGTTAATCTCAACCACTTCTAGTATCAACCATTTTATATGATTCTTTGGATACTCTTTGCTCTAAGATTTCTTAGTGAAATGGCTGTTTTAAATATAAATAGTAATAATAAATAGTAGTTATATTAACATTTCTTTTTCGCATCCAATACAATGCAAATAAATTTTGCAATTCAATCTGATTGTTTTAAATATACAACGGTCTTTTTTCAGAGCTATAAAGACACAATATATAAGTACTAATGTTATTATAAATTAGTATTTACATATAAAGTAAACTGTCTATATATCTATATTCATATACATTATATCAATTACATATAAAAAAAATATTAAATTTATTTAATTCAAATGTGAATTTTATATTAAATATATTACTTTAATTATGCCAAAACACTTAATTTTAGATTATATTTAATTTTAAGTTTAAACCATCTTTTTAAGGCCTCAAATAAAAACATATCTCTAAAAATATATGTATTTCTTATATATTTATCATATAACTTTTTAAAAATAATTACAATCATTAAAACCATTTCAATATCAACTAAATGGTATATAGAGATCATTTAAAAAAAAAAAATAGCACTGATCTCTACTAATGCTTCATTTCTGCAGGGAATATAAGAAATCTTTATTCATTTCAGTATGAGTAATAGATTTCAATCAAATGCAGATTAAGATAGAGGAATCATGTTGTTTTAATATACAAAATATCTATATTATCCTAATCAAAATAATTTTCCTGGATTAAAAGTTTTAATATGGATAAATTAACTTCCAAAAATATATTGACATTAGATATAATATATAAATATATCAATAAATGTCAATGTGATTTTTTTTTGTCATCTTTAATAGTAAATACAGATAATAGAATTGGACTGGCTTTTATCACGTACCATAAAGCCCTTCTCAATCTAATAAAAATAAATTCTATTTATTTTAAACAAGATATATTTAAATGTTTATTTCCTTACTATAAAAAAAATAATAGTAGATCATAAATAGAGCCGAGATAATTGTTAGAAATAAATATGATGTGTAATTAGTCATAAATTCTACTAAAAAAATAATAACTTTTAAATATATGTAATATAAATGTTGGAATTATAATTAATAAATAATTATGTAAATCAATTTAATTATTTAATAATAAATAGGAAAAAATTACTTGAAAAGATCTTTCAATCTGAAGGAGTCTAATCTGCCTTTCATCTTGCAAAGTGACTAAACCATCATAATCCAATTGCCTACTGAGTGGAGTTAGACTTCGAGGTCCAATCAAATCTGATAATCGATCATCATTTGGCGTTGTTGGCATACTTGAATTCGGTGTATTAGACTGAAGTGGAGAAGAATATACAGAACTTCCAGTGCCAAAATTATCATGAGCCGAATGAGAATTTGGAACATGTGGATAATAAGGAATATTTTGACAGTTGTCCCGCCTTATATGAGAATCACTAATATCACTAGTACTAGTACTGATGCTACTGCTCTGTTCAAGTTTCGATTTTTTACGATTATTTATATTATTCCTAAATTGATCTTCATGCATAATACTATTTACTTTAGAAATTTCTGTTTTCCTATTTATTAAGTCTTGAACATTATTTTGTCCTATATACATTTCTCCAGTTATTGTTTCAGTTGAGCTTTCTACTGACAAATTCCCCTGTTCTTTATCTGTATCATTATAAAATTCAGAATTACATTCTTTATTATTTTTACAATCATCACTACTTAAATTTACATTCGTTAAGGTAGAAGGAACATTACAATTAATATTGTTCACAAGAAGAGGATCTTGAATTAACTGATTATTTAAAGGCAATAGTGAAGAATTATTACAATTTATATTTCTTAAATTAATATTTTCATTATCCACATGAATTCGAGGGTCCTGAGAATTATCTTCAGAGTCCTGGCTAGATATAAAGGTAGTACTGCGATGGCAGTCCATACTTGGATCACTGGATCTCCTTTGTAAGGGTGGGTGTTCAGCTTCCTTTAAATCATCATATGACCGCGTTTTAGGAATTCCAGTTAAACCATCTGAAGTTGACATGCCTTTAACAACATCTTCACCCATCCGCATGGCTATTGAATTTGGAAGATATATATCACACCAAAAATGTAGATGACAAAGATAACAAGAAGGCCGCAAAACCTAAATATAAATATTTTAATTAATATTAACAAAAAATACAGTATCAATTTTTATAATCTAAAAGCAAATTTTTATTGCAGCTTTATGAATATATAAAATTTAAATATTTGTATTTTATATAAAAGATTTAAGAAATGTAATTGCAACAGTAAGTATTTTAGTAATCTATTTTTTTAAAACTACAAATTCAAATTAGTGATAATTATATAATAAATTTAAATTTTTTAAAGTAAAACTTATTTCTAATAAAACAGTAGATAAGTGTTTTCAGAATTAAAATCAAATCAAACAGAGAGAAGAGGTTTTAGATCAGTGTTACACAATGCAACAAATTTACAAGAACATTTCATTGCAATTTTTAATAGTAGACTATGATTTTGAGGTTTATCAGATTCTTTCATAATTGGATTTTGAGAGGGTTACTTTAGTTGAATTTGAACAAATGAGTTGAGAAATAGAATATTGGAATTAAAAGATGAATTAACTTTTTATAAACCAAAATAATTGTTGTTTAGAAGATGATAATGATGATGAGATGGATGCTCAAGATTCAGTGTGAAAGAATTAGATGAAAAGCTTTATCCATGAAAAGAAAAAAAACAAAACTCAATTTTTAGCAAAGGATTGAAAATGAACTGCCAAATTTCTAGGGAAATTAATTATTAATTTCAATGATCCTTATCGGAACTATATCCGAATATTTTTTTTTTTTTAAAAGTGAAGAAAAATTAAAAGCTTTATTTAGAGAGACCAATGACCATGTGGCTTAAATTTAATGTATAGAGAAAAGTATGTTTGTATTTTATTTAAAATTATAGCGTATTATTATGTAAAGAGAAAGGGGATTGACTATTGTAACACTGATCTAAAACCTCTTCTCTCTGTTTGATTTGATTTTAATTCTGAAAACACTTATCTACTGTTCGGGAAAAACCATATGTTTATGAATCCCTTTAGGCATTTCTTTTAGCTTAGATAATTTATGTCTAGAACATTTAATGATAATATAAAGCTTCTACTCATTGAAAATATAATTTTCTAACATATTAGGCTATGGCATTCCATATTTAAAGTTGATAGATACAGCTAAAAAAAAAACAATTTTCATAAAAATATTGATGAGTTGCATTGAGCAAATTAAAATCTGATGCTTTCTATTAATTTATTCTTTAATATTTGCATAATCAACACAATAAGTATTTACTTAATTATATGATAGGGTTTTATAAATATGTTAATTTTGTTTTAAACTTTGTTAATTATATATAATGAATTTTGCATATTTTAGTGCTGGGCATTATTATGCAAAATTTATTACAAATATATTAATATATTCCCAAATAAATTGGATAGTTAATTATATTTGTTTAGAAAAACAGTGAAATCTATTATAAAAGCCAATGAGAAAATACATTATTAAGATAAAACTAAATATTATATTATTAAACAAAATTGAAATTTATGACATATTTTATTTTTCTAAATCTATCATAACAAAAGTTATTTTTGTGCCAATTTTCAATAGAGAGTTTGCATATGGCATATTTTTTTCTCTTTTAATAAACTACAGATATAATTTGTTGCAGTCCTAAAATGAATTCTCATAAGAATTTAATTTTACAACTTTAAGAATGTCTTGCTTTTTGTTATTAGGATGTATAGATCATATGTACCTTATTAATAATGCATTCAACTTCATTTTTATTCATTAAATCAATAAAAGATTACACCCTGTCAAAATGTCTCCAGTTGAAACCAGAATGGAAGGTTTTATTTCAAAAGCTTTTCTTCTTGGAAGTATTCATTACAGCGGTGCAAGAGAAAAATTGCATTGAGTAAATATTAGTTTGGTACAACTAAAACAGATTGAAGGAAAAAATAAGCTAGTCTGAGCAAGTTATCTGAGGACTTGCTATAGCTCTAAGTGATTTATCTGTTATTCCCCATTAAGATGGGCAATTGCATAAAAATACTATGCAAAATCTATATTGAAGTCTTTCTATAATGTTTTAAATTTTTTTTTATTTTATTTTTATGTTCAGCATCTGATCTACCAGTAAAATTAGCATGTTTTTTTAACTGAAGTATTACATAAGAGATAAAAAAAATCAGCTTCCTTTGAATAAGTATATTACAACTGTAATATGCTTTAAACATTCTGAAATGAATACAAAACTTTTATACTTGTCTTGATTTCTGTAATAGATTGCAATAAGATGCTAGACAAGTTACATTATTAACCTTAATCCTTTTTGAGAAATGAATAATTTTTTTTAAAAAAATCTGCTTCATTCTATTTATTATTTTCTTTTAAATGAATACAATAAGCAGACTACTGAAATGAGAAGCAATATATTTTCAATGTTAGTAATTGTTCATAAAAGATATTCAAAATTTCTCAGTACTATTTAAAACCATTTGAAAATTACATCTATCAACAAAACAATTTCTATCATTACTGCTTATATCTTATCAGCTAACTTCTCTTTTAAATGCTCAATCGCTAGACAAATAATACATACAATTAGATGTTTTGAGGCAAATTAACTATTACTCTATTTTTCTATATATTCACGTTAATCTTTCAATTTTACTACATTAATAATTAGTTTGATATTACAGTAATTAAAAGCAGTCACTTGGATACAAAATATCAATTTTGAAAATCCAATTTTTTCTGAAAAAAAATTAATTCTGAATAGTTCATATATTTTTTTAAATTATCTAAAATCATTTTCTTCTACATATTATTCTGGTTTTAAAAATAAAAAAATTTGTTCCAGCATAACTTTACTTATATTTATTGCTACTATATAATTCTTCTATTTTTTTCAATCAACAATTCTCAATTTACTTTTGGATCTGACATGGTACTTGAAACATTTGATTTTACTAGATGCTCATTTCTTATGAATAATAGTTAAAATTTAAACATTTCATTCTGTTGTTAGTGTTTGTTCAGACTTTATTTTCAATTGGAAATTTTTTTTAAAAATATACATTAATGTTGTGTCCTCTATCACTTAAAATTTCATTAAATAATTTCTTTGCAAGAGATTTCTGTACTTTTCTTATTTTTATTACTTTGTACCTTTTCCTAACTGGTTCTTGAGCAATCTATTTGTAGTCTGCTTTATCAATTTCCTTCATCTATCACAGATTTTCATTCTAGATTTTATATTAATAATTATCATCCAATTTTGCATACTTCAAAATCCAATAGTTCAAATTTTTCTGCCATACCTTGTACATTTTATTATTATTTTGGTACTAGTATCAACGACGATACTAGCGACAGTGACATCCAGTGAATGGTATCGTAGTTGATACTAGTACCATTATTTTTAAAGTAGAATCAAAGAGAATTAAGTTAAATTAGCATTTATATCTGTTATGTCTCACTTGCATCAAGCTATTGAGATGACTTGAAATATTACATCAGAAATGCAAGGACAAATCCATTTTCAAATGCAAAAATTTTATTATTTGATTCAATATCTTCATTCTCAAAATACACTTTTATCTTCATTTAGAAATTTCTATTTGTTTCATTACAATTTATGCAAGATTTCTCAAATTTATTATTAACCAAAAAGAAAATGAATTTATTTAAGAGATTTCTATAAATGTAATTCATATATTTATCAATAATAGTGAAACCAAAGCATTATTTAATGACAATATTTACACTACTATAAAATAAAGCAAAAAATCAAAAATATTTTTAAAAAAAACTTACAATTTTAAAAATAATGAAGAATACGTATAATTTTTTTTCTTTCAAAATTTTAAATATCATTTTTGTGAAATCAATTTTCAGACTGCACATGCAACATTTTATTATTCCTCGCGTCCAAAAATAGCTGATAATTTTGATTGTCCAACAATATTATTCAGAGCTCTTTTCACTAATTTTTTTTTTAAAAAAATTTAAAAAAAAATTTTTTTTTTTTAAATAGTGAAAAGTTCTGTAAAAAATTGTTGGCTAATTAAAACAGGCAAAACTCTCTATACGTATTGCCACTCAATGCAAGCCAGAATAATCAATGGATGCCAGAAGGCTTGTGCATAACATCCCCATCTAGTGCCTACTTATCCAAATATTCCCAGATTAGTTTCTGGCTTGTGGCCTTCGTCAGTGAGGAGTCTTGGATCTGAAACCACTGCACCTAGATCTTAGGATCTAATGCAACCCACTAGCAGCCACCTTTTATTTCTACTTAACCACAAAACTACGAGTCTAAAATTGAAAACACCATAATATTTTCAATCCAAGCTCATTAGCTCATATAGTCATATAGGTCTGAACTCAGTTCAGTACCTATACAATTTGGTGTCTCTGGTTCTTCAATAACCATAGCCACCACTATCCTAATAGGCAGGACTGGTTTTAAGCCAATAAACATCACATGATCACTATTTCTTATGCTTGCTTATAACTGTTATTAAAACAGGCAAAACTCTCTATATGTATTGTAATTCAATGCAAACCAGAGTAATCAATGGATACCAGAAGGTTTGTGCATAAAATCCCCACCTAGTCATATTCATCCAATATCACCAGACTAGTTTCTGGCTTGCGGCCTTCTTTTATCTCGACTTAACTACAAAACTGTGAGTCTAAAATTGAAAACACCATAATATTTTCAATCCAAGCTCATTAGCCCATATAGTCATATAGGTCTGAACTTAGTTCAGTACCTAAACAATTTGGTGTCTTTGATTCATTACCATAGCCACCACTACCCTACTGATTACTCTGGCTTGCATTGAGTGGCAATACATATAGAGAGTTTTGCAAGTTTTAATAACAGTTATAAGCAAGCATAAGAAATGGTGATCATGTAATGTTTATTGGCTAATTAAAACTGTCAGTTATTTCTGGAAGTGTGAAATAATAATCCATTATGTAAAATAAATAGCGAAGATAATAATATGAAAAAGTTAATGAAAGAAAAAAATAATATTTGATTTCAAAATTTAAATTTGCTTAAACTCGATTTCACTAATATTCCACAAAAAAAAAAAAAAAAAACTTTTATTAAAGCTTAACAAATGGTCTTTATTTTATTTTTATAACTGGTTGCTAATTTTAAAAAAAGTCTTTTTAGAAGATGATATACCATCAAAAACAGAATGAACCAACAGTAAGTGAGATGTTTAGTGACTGTATAATGACTTTTTTTTTTTTTCAATAAAGATGAAAGTTGCATTGTATTACAACTGTGTCTTTGTTTTATAATTGCATCTTTGTTTTGTAGTTAGTAAATATTGATAAATATCTCAACTAAATTAATCTAAGTTCTTCACCTGAAGCTATAAATTACTAGACATCTTTATTGACCAAAACCTAAATAACTAATTAGGGTGACTATGGGCCAACTACTTAGAAAAAAAAATTCTAGACTAGTCCTGAAATTAACTAAATTAAAAAAATTTCCAACTTCACCCAGATTTAAATCTAATTTTATGAATATGGCAGACAAATATATCAATTACTGATGCACAAATGTCATTTTAATATAAATTAAATTAGATAAAATTCAAGAATCTTAAATAGTTGATTAAATAATAAAGGAGGTCTCAGATAATTTTTTTTTTTTTTGAGGGAAAGGGGGGAGGGGTATTGACTGTGATCTTACTAGTGAACTATTTAATAAATATTTTTTAAAAAACTATACAACAAAATAAATTCTCAAAAATTTCACCATCACCAATAAATTATATAAATAAATAATTTTATACCATTAATTTAATATATTAAGAATTATGTGGGAATGCAAGGAATTGATTAAAAAATATTATGCAGCTACAATGATCGCACTCAAAAATGCTACTAATATACTGTAAAATCAAAACTAACCTGATCTTTCTTGTAATAAAGTTGATTTCTAAATCTTTTTCTTGATGGCCTCAATAACGACCAAATAGAAAAAGTTCTTTCATATACAGATTCCTTTTGCCGCTCATGAGGGCTATTGCACAAAAATGTGCCAAATAAACAAGAATAAGTATGATGCACCAGCTTTACCTGAAAGTAAAAGATTGAAATGAAATCAAAATGTTAATAAACTTAGTATATATTTACATAATAAATGTCAATAAGTGCATAAATGATAACTACCAGCAGCTATAAGTAATGCAAACTAATACTTATGTTAATAAACAATAACTAATAACTCTGATTTTTAGATGGATTTTATCATTCTGCAATTATTGACAATTGTAGAACACTAAAACAATGACTAAAGATCAATGTTATATATTTTGTGAATTGATGTTTAATAAAGTGACAACATTGTAAATGTAAATACGCAAATAAAGATTGCTATTATATATTGTAACGATATATAAATATGTCGTTACATTAATTTAAAATAAAAACTTAATAAAAGTTCGCAAATAAAAGTAAAAAACTAAACGCTAAAATTAAAATATTGTTAAACATATATATTCGCACAGATGCTAAACTTTAAAAATTTTTTTTTTCATAAACAAAAAAAAAAAGTATTTGAACGTATTTTTTTTAATAAAAAAATACAAGGTTGAAATATAAAAATATTTTAATAAAAAAATAACGTAAGTTAAAATAAAAACAGGTATTAATTAATTCCTGTAATCTGTAAATGGAAATGATTGTTTATTAATTATCTAAAAGCTGTTTAATTAAAAAGTCAGATGAAAAGTTAGATAAGAGAAGAAAGAGATTTTAGCTTGACCAATGGAAGCAAATAAAGGCCCGGACCATAACGAAAAAACAGAACAGTGACGTTTTTGTTCATGGAATCCATAGGAGGACTATAAAAAGAAAAAATATTGAGTTCCAGTCAGTTTTTTTCCAACTTGATTTGATGACAACGGTAAGACGCACTTGCCGTTCTCTCTCATTTTTTTTTGTTTGTTTAAAAATAAAATAAAATGAAAAGACTGTGATACCAGAATGGAACCAGCTAATGCTACCTCCAGAACATTTTCTTCCAATGGAGACGCCGTGGGAATTGCCAACAGGAACCTGGACTCTTATACTGTAAGCTATATTGACATGAACTCTAAATTTAAAAAAATAACTAAGAACTTTCGTTCAAGCTTATGAACTTCTATCTGACTTTTAAGTTTTTAAATCAAATTAATAATGTTTAATTTTATATGTTTACCGATTGATAAACATCATTTCCATTTTTTTTTTCCTTATTGTAAAGATTATTTAAATGTATAAAATTTAAGTTGTTTATAGACGCTTGCATGGATTCGTTTGCGGTTAATTATATTTTGGTTTTCATATTTGATCAAAATATATAGACATTCGATAAATAATGATACCTTACGGTGAGTATCTAAAATGTATTTATTCGGATGTCTTTTAAGTTATTGGTGACAACGCAAGTATCTTATGGTGAATACTATTGGGTTACTTATAAGTTTCCCTCTGCGATTGTCGGTATCAATAATTTTGTATTTTGATCGTTTATGTTTATTTTGAAATGTTTTTGACCGTGGAATCTATGTAATCGATCTATACCCAACATTTTTAAACAAATCTGTGCGAACGTATTTAAATGTTAAAATTAAGTCGGGCGTGAATGGCTATATAGTTTTGTAAAGTTGTATTAAGGGAGGGTAATCTTAGGTTATTCATTTCGTAGTTGAATTGGTTCAATGGATTGGATATATTTGTGTAATTAGTAGATGTAGTATGAGGTCCACTACGGGCAGGATTATAGATATACGCCACACACCCTCTGTTTGCCTATGGATGGGTTTGTAAGTCGGCAGAAGACCGCAGTTCATTCCTATGGAGTTTTTTGTTTATTGATCTACTTGCAACAGATGTCACATTCCTGTTGGTGGAGAGTCAATGTCTTCTCTATTTCTACTTATTGTTCAGATGTACATTCCTGACAATATAGTATTTTATGTTGTCGTATCATGCTACATTGAATACATGAATGTATCAGATGGATTGGCGCCAGTTGATTGCGAAATTTGTTGCCTAAGGTTAAATCAGGGAAGAATATTTTCCTTTCAAATGCAGACCTATGTAGTCCATTCATACTCGACCCTCTAAATAAATAGTAAACTCATTATTTGCAATCTACTTAAATTTAGAATTAAAGATCAATATAAAAATATAAACGTTAAATTTAGTCCTCAAAATTTAAATATTATTTTATATGTGCGTAAATAAATATTTTTATGTGTTAATTTCTGGCAGTGGCTTTTATTCTTTTATATTTAAGATATAAAATTTATACTTTATTATCTCTGCTACTCCACTGAGCTAGTGACTTGGGCTAACGATCTGAATATTTAAATAAAGTGGAATCTTAACAGCGCGTATCTGCCTACTCTATAAATTTTTCTAGGCTCAAATGCCTAGATGGCGCCCTGGTAGTTGCAGATATTGTTTTTGCAATTAGATTCGATCTTCACTTTCGTTTCGATCGTTATAATATAAATATATGTATAAAATATTGGCTATAATATTTTGCATACAGCATATATATGCAGATATATATATATATATAAACCATTATACAATTACAAATATCCAGTAACACCTCTGTTTAATAGTCTATATCTCAATAATATAGACTATTAAACAGAGGGTGTTACTGGATATTTGTAATTGTATAATGATTTATATATTTGTATGATTATTTCAGTTAGTGTTAACAGTAACTTTATTTTCATATATATATAAGTCATCAAAAACATATAAAGATGTTACATGATGTGGCACTATGAAGCTATTAGATATTGCAATACTGCATATAATCATTAAACTCTTAATCCAATAACTTATTAAAAAATTAAAATAAGACAAACATTAGATATAAATTGCCACATGAAGAAAAACCATACTAGTGCATTTAAATTGGAAAATTGAATGAAATTATTATTAATACAATAATATTGAAAGTTTTCATTAAAAAAAAAAAAAAAGAAATCCTAAGCTAAAAGCTGATGTAATATTCATCTTCATTTCTTTCCAGCACAAAACATCATTAATCAAATTGCTCACATACATACAACATTTAAAAAATACATTAGTAGCAGTAATGTCATAACTTTGGCTAAGTGAAGAGATTGGACCTGTTGTAATATATATATTAAGAATCATTAATTTTTTTTTCAATGTCTATACTGTATGTTTGAAAAAATAATAAATTCTTAGGTCCATTAATATCTACTGCTAGTTCTAACAATTTAGTACATCAAAATTTGACTAGATTTCTTCTAAATACTTTGGCATATAAAATATAGTCTTTTGTCAGACCTACACAAGTTAATAAAAAACAGTTAGAAAGAACTAACATCCTAGTAAGCTTTAATGTGGAAAGTTTATTCACAAATATGTCCTGCAAAGAAGCATTGTCTATTGTAAAAAAAAAAAGAGAGATTAAAATAGCTCATAAACAAAACAACACTTTTTATTGATAGTATAAGAACTCTTAATATACTGCATAATAGCATAATTTCTTTCAATACAACTCAAAATTCTATCAACTAAATCAAAATATGGCCATACGTTCATTATTGCCATCCCTAATTAGCAACATTTACAAGTTTGAAAACATGAATAAATAAATACTATTGCATCTAAACCCAAATTCTGGTTTTGTTATATAAATTTTAATGACAAAAAATTGACCAGAAGCAGAATGTAGAACAAATCATAAATTACTTAATCAACTCTGAGGAAAGGGGAATAAAAGTGAAAAAAATAATTAAAAAGAAATATGAGAAAAATTTGAATAAGATAAAACAAACAAAAAAATAAAACTGTTTTAACAAAAAATACAGTAATAATCACAAAAAAGACAGAAATTAAAACAGCATTTAAGAAAGACAAAACCACAATACTGTAACAATATTTATATGGATAATGAAAATGAAAGCAGGTTAACTTGTTAGTCTTAAGAATGCTGCCAAAAAGTTCATTATTAGATGCGCATCAAATGCCTACAGATTAAAAATACATATATTTATTCTTTTATACAAAAAAATAAATCTTGTCAAAATGCCGAAACTATCATATATTTCCTATATGGTATGTAAACAAAAACATTTTCAAAATCAAATAGCACAGATTAAAATTTTGGGCTGAAAAAAGGTTTAAAGCTATACACACTATTCTCAAGAAAGGTGAATAAACTAGAGCCAAATGTATACTGAATAACTGAAATGCTTAAAGACAACCAAAAAAAAGCATGTATATTTTATTCATTACAAAATCTTTTATTCAATTGACCATATTTAATAACAGTTATACCTTCAAAATTGGTATACAAATTTTCAAATAAAGGTTTTATTTTTCCATTTATATATTTTCTGTGCAAAATATTCAACAAAGTAACCTAATTATTTCTTTTAAATGTATTTTCAAAATCAATAAAATACATAATTTTCACTTGTTTTTATACATTACTTTTCATTTAATAATTCTCATCACTCAATTTATATTTATCTCTAATTTTTTAAACTTAAAATTTCAAATGTCTATCTAATCTATAATTTCCAAATTGTTTTCACAATTCTAGTATTGCCAATTTCCTCATTGATGTTCCAAAAATTCATCCAATTTCAACAACAAAAAAATTTTCAATCCACAATGTCAGCATCATATACCAATTAATATTCAAATATCCCTTAATTTTATAATTTTTTTTAATGAATAGGTGTTCATATCACTATCATCCTATGTATGTCTTTAGTTTTCAAAATTCAAATTAGTTGAATTTAATTCACATAGTATTTATTTTATGCACCTATTTTGATTTAGTGGTACTTCATACCACTTATAGTCTAAACAGCTGTAAATTTTCTTTATCTTTTGCAAATGATTGCTTTTTTTTTTTCTACTTTTTAAGGCAAATTTATTTCAATATAACTGATTGTAAGAAAGAATCAACTGAATCCAATTTATAAAAAAAAAAAAGGGTAATTTTATTTTTCCATAGCTACAGTCTTATGGCTATAATTTTTTAATATAAATATTTTAATATTTATTGTAAATGATGATTGCTTGACATAATAATATATAACAATATTTAGATTCTGCATTACTTAAAAACGGTATCAATATAAACTCTACAATATTGAGCTAGTATTTTTCTGCCAGTTCATATTCATATATATTGTAACCAGTTGGGTTACATAGCATTCAATAATTATAAGGCATGTGCATATATATATAAAGTAAAGGAAAAGTATAAACAAACACAGACAAATTTTTGTAGATATTTTTCTACATTTCCTGGAATAAAAATGATTGTAAAGAATTAAATAACTCTGATTTAAAATAAAATTTTATTATAAATTAAACTTTTAAAAAGGTTTGAATAAATATAAATATTGTATTATTATTATTTTGATTTTGAAATTTAAAAACAAGGATAGTATTTTTGAAATTTTTTAATTAATTGAATAAAATTTCTATCTATTAAAAATCCCCTAAGTGAAAACATGTATATCACACTTTGATAAAAATTTCAAGCTTGTTTTCAAAAGGGATTAGAGAGATTAAAAAAACTCTATTTTCATGCTGTTTATCACTTCAGATGATACTATAAAAGGGCTGATAAAAATATCAGTTGCAGTCCAGATTGTAATTTTTGTAAGAGCTGAACAAAACAGTTTGGCTAGTAAAAATTTTTGAGTAAGTGGCAGCAATTAGCTGACCAAAATAGATAGCTGCAGTTTGTTGTTGGCTGTAGCAGAGTTGGCAGAATAGCTACCATGAACTGATGTAGCTGAAGATAGGACAGTAGATCCAGGAGCTGCTATTATTTTCCGTAATAGGAGTTTGAATTCACATGGAGAAAAATGCCCCACTTCTTTGTGTTGAAATTCATAGCCTTAAATGTGTAGAGGAAAGTTGCTTGCCTGAAATCTATCAAGCGAAGACAGCTTATTTGCCTGAAATTTATCAAATCCTAGCCAGAAGGGAACTGATTCTATGCCAAGATTTAACTGATTATAACTTCCTGATTATGACTTTCCTGAACTAAGCCCCATCAAGAGAAACTATCAGTTGATGAAGTAGTTATACGTATGCTGCTGTGTCTATATATCCAGAGTAGCACAGATAAGCATATATACAGTGAGTTGTATTTTTTTTAATATTCTTTAAAAAAGACAATTTAACTTAGTAAAACAAATGATTATTTTCATATTCCTTAGTAAAAATGACATTTTAATAACTGATAGATATATATATCGTTTATTAGAGGAGGAAAAAAAAGGTTTAAATTTCTATTTATAATTTTTTTAAAAAAGAAAACATTATAATTAACAGTCAAGAAAAAGATTTCCCAAAAAATCTTTTAGACTAGAAAAAAGAAAGACATTTTAGATCAATCAACAATCAACTGCCAAAATTTTGATAGTACTTATTTTAATGAAAAAAGGAAACTATACCCACCAAAGTAAAAATTATCATAAAAAAATATGTGCATGATATAATATAATTTCAACAAAGAATTTAATTGTGAAAATATATATTTTAATAACTTTATTATTGTAACAAATTAAAATAGGTAAATGTCAGTCTACATATATACATACACACATGTACTTATAAATTTTAAATCTTTTATTATATTTTATATAACAATTCAAATATGTTATGTAACTGATACGCAGTTTAAATAAACCTAACATAAAGTATTTGTATTATTAAAAATGTAAGTTAAAAAGTTTAACTATTTATTATTTTTATGTAACAAGTAATATATGTTCAGAAATATCACACACATACATGTATGTGTGTATATCTGTCAATTGCATTGCAAATATTAATGCTTGTCAAGTATAACACATATGTAAAATTTAATCTCTTTTTTTTATGTTAATTGAAATGTTTTCACTGTATATTATAAAACGTGCATCGGTGTACAGATGTAATCAATGTAAAAACTTGAATTTTGTAGTAATCCTGTAAATTACAATGTGATTACTTTTATTACTGTATATTATTCAAAATCAGAAGCCTCATCTTGTAAGACCTTAATTTTGTTTTTTTTATTATTATTATCCAATAAACTTATTCAATTGTAAAAATTATTGCAGTGACTTAATTGTAAATAGTTAAAGAATATTATGTAAATCATCTCTTGATCACTATAACAGTAATAGGGCTTGGGTTCTGAGCTAGATTCGAGTATAACGGATGAATGGGGATGGGTCGTGCTTTTGGGCATCCAGAGATGATCGATCATCATCCTAGTTGGCGCAAAAGAGAATACACTTAAAAGTCCATGCACTACCTTTTATTTTAGTTTAGTCTTATTAGAAGTTAAGTTTATAGTGGGCCAGTACAAGTGGCCTGAGCATTGATGATGATCAGCATGTTTTTGTATCCCAGCATTATTGTTTAGATTTTCTGGTTATATATTCTAATGGATTAGCACTTAAGTGGTGCATCCAAGTTATGTTTAAATAATTGCTCAAGCTGGCAAAGGCTCAATAGTTAGCCTGGTCTACAGAAGACCCATTTCCAATCCAATCATAAGATTGGCTGTTGTACTGATTTATTTTAATTGTTGATCATTCATGATGACGAATGGTTTATTTTGAGTATTACTTATAATTACTTTTACTTTATAATGCTGGCTAATAGTTAATCATAGTTGCTCTAAGGAGTTAACTGATCTAGCTGGCTGATATCCCAGAGATTTCTCTCTCATGCTCTCTTAATATATAAAATTGCTTAGATATTTTTGGATGTTAAAAATTACTTTAATTTTATATTTTGTAATATTTGTTGCCATTACCTTCCTTCCACTGCCACCACCCCATCCTGTTACAATATATATGCACATGTATATTTTATTAAAATAGCATATACGTTATTTAAAATAAAAAAATTGTTTTTGAAATGGAATTTTAAAAGTTTTTTTACAATCAATTAAATCAAGATTTAAAAAAAAAAAAAAGATCTTGCAAGTTTTTTTTTTATATAAAAGTTTGTCTTTTGTTTTATTTCTAATTCTTAGAAAGTCTTGTTTCTAATTCTTAAAGATAGAAGGGGAAAGAAAAGAAAATATAGATTTTTTTCTGCAATTAGCTCTATTGTTGAAACTTTGATAGTGGAGGTATTTTTGTGCTATCTATTATTATAAGCAAAATATTACCAAAAAAAGGACAAATATTAAAGGTGTGAAACCAGACTTTGAGGATCAAAAAAACTATAAATTACAGAATTGCATTTTTTGTCTAAATTAATTGGAATTTTGCCCAAGATAGTGATTGATCAATTGGTTTTTGATTCAGCCCAAACTCGTCGACAATTTAAAACCTGCAAAGCTATATTAAATAATATTTTAAAAGTGCAGTGAATATGTTGAGTGGCTAAAAAGTAATAGAACTTTCCCCTCGGAGAACTTCTCTTTCCAATCCCACCTGATACTGCTATTGGAAATGCCGATCTGGCATAGAAACATGTAGAGCTAGCTGAGAAAAATTATTAAAATGGAAATAACAGACAATCTTTGGATGAAGGAAACCATATTACCATGTAAGAAATCAATACACTGATCAATCAGGGTAACTAGACTTTTTATTACAAGTAATATTTGTATGTTAATATATTATGTATAATGGAGTAATAGAATTTTAAAAAGCTTTCACTTCAAATAGATATAAGTTTGAACAATAGAAGGGGATTTTATGGGTTTGTTAATTACATATATTGCACTAACTTAAATTAACCAACATTATATAATATTTTTTGTTTGTTTATTTTATTAATTAACCTTACCTTTCTTTCCTAACATTGTTATACTAGTAGTGTGTATCTACATAAAAAGTGTATACTCGATCTGAAGGAATAGATATAAAAATAAAAAAGAAGTTCTGGAATAGGGTTTAACATTTGCAAGAGAGGGTTTAAGTGTTGCTATCAAGCACGCTCTTATAGTAAGTAGTTCTTGAGATCACTCCTAGTCTATATATACCATAATTATTGGTAATTTTCTATACATTTGGATAAAGTGATGGCATATGTTCTTTTGAGAATGATTTGTTAAATCAGTATTAATAAGAAATAGATCGGGATGGTTTGATTAAATAAATGTGAGGGAAGGAAATAAGAAGGAAGAAAGAAAGATAGTATAATAAATATTTCAACATTAATCAAGGGTCTGTTTGATTTCATTATTATTTAACTAGTTAAGTATTGTATTCATCTTATAGAATTTAAGTCTGATATAAATTATTTTAAAATTGCATTTGGTGATTGCTGTTCATAAGCAAAGAAAAAACCATGGTTGTAGAAATCTTCGCAACTTGATTCCAAGTGGAAAAGCTTGGTGGTGCCCTTGTTCAGCCATCTCATTTTGTAATTTTTATTAAAAAAAAATACGGACTGCAATTAATATTCAAATACAATTTTATAATTTTTTTCAATGAATAGGTGTTCATCTCACTATCATCCTAAGTATGTTTTTATTTTGCAAAATTTAAATTAGTTGAATTTAATTCACATAGTATTTATTTTATGTACTCATTTTCAGATTTAGTGGTACTTCATATAACTTATAGTCTAAACAGCTGTAAATTTTCTTTATCTTTTGCAAATGATTCCTTTTTTTTTCTCTAATTTTTAAGGCAAATTAATTGCAGTAAGAAAGAATCAACTGAATCCAATTTATACAAAAAAAAAAAAAAAAGTAATTTTATTTTTCCATTTTTGTAATCTTATGGCTATAATTTTTTAATATAAATATTTTAATATTTATTGTAAATGATGCTTATAATAAAAATAAAAAAAATTAAATTTGGAAATATAAAACAAATACTCTTCCTAGTTTGTAGCATTTACATTACTAACCCGCATTGTAGGCATTACAAGATAATTTTTATTGTATTGCTTAACATAATAATATATAACAATATTTAGATTCTGCATTACTTAAAAAGAATATCAATATAAACTCTAGAATATAACCATTAGAAATATTTATAATAAAAATTAAATTTTCTTTAGTATTTTTAATACTATACAAACCAAAATAAAATTGTGCAGCACTTAGATTTAGAAATATTATTATTCTATTCAGAAGCATGAGTAGCACAGATCTTTATTTTGATTGCACAAAATCAATACTGGGAAAAAAAAGTTTTATTTACAACTTTTTAGTGTTATAACCTTTTTAAAACTAGAGAAAAAAAAAATATTGACAAAATTTAAAACTATTTTTTAATGCCAAAATAATTTTTTAAATTCATCTATTTAATAAATAAATATGAACCCTTTTGTTTACTTAAATAAAATTAATAAAAATCTGTTTCATTAATTTAAAGAATCAAACATCTTCCTATAATTCATAAATTTGAGATGGTATCTCTTTTATTCTAGTTATCATATTAATATTATAATAATATTAAAAAAATTATACAGTCTTAAAGTTTAGAATTTTACAAACAATGTAGAAGTAGAATATGTAGCTTTGCTTTTACAAAGTATACTCCGTAATAGTCTAAATGGAAAACCCATATAACAGTCTGACTTTATTAAAATATCAACATTACTATTACATTTTTCCTCCAAGATTTATTCTTAGTTATCATTTGTCTAGAAAACTTTTGTTACATAGAATGGTAAATAGCACTTTTGTTTTAATGATTTTTTTCCCTTTAATTTATTTACAATTTTTTTTTTTACTCTCTATAGCAGCACCAATAAATGGGAATATCATAAAGATTTCCAAATCCTGTATAACATTAAAATTTTTCTTTTTTGCTAAAATTCTTTGCAAACTCTAAAAAAATGTACTGTCATTGAGAAAAAAAAGACATATGCAAAGTTTCAACTACATTGAAAATTGGAAAGTAAATGAAAATTGAGTTACACGATTTATAAAAAGACAGGTGGACACATAAGCAGAGTAAGTTAAATAAAAGCATATTGAAATCTAATTTTTTAACTTTATGTAAAGTACATCTTGCTAAAAAGTTACATTTTTTATGATGCCTTTTTGATTGATCGTAACTCTTAAGTTTGGTTGATTAGCTAAATATAATAGCCCTAAATATGAATGGGGATATTTTATTTTTATTGTTGTATATATTATCTATATAAGACAAGCTGTTGTATTTTATAATTTCTTTTCTTGTAAAGTATTTATTAGTTTAAAAATAATCAGGTTCAGAAATATTATTGATAAATAGAAAATGGAAAAATTGTATAAAAAAAAAAAGAATTCAATTTCTAAAAGGTTTATATAAAAAAATATACAATATATCAATCTATACTGACATATTTTGTTAATAATTTTAAAAAAAAACATCTGATTTGTAATTAACTTACTAAAAAGGCCTCATTAAATTCAAAAGAGCATGGAAACTGTTTGATCAGCTGATGAACACAATCTAACCATTGTACAAACACTGGGCAGCGTTCATTAGGATCAGTACAGCTAGATTGTAGACTATGACCACAACGATCTGCAAATTTATGACCAAATTCCACCCACTGCCATTCTACCAATACTTGAAATCCCTATTTGTAAATATAAGATAATTATAAAACGAATAAAAATATAAAAATAATTTTTAAAAAAATAGATTAAACTTGTATATGCAAGCTACATTTACATACATATAATAAATTTAATAACAATTGTATAATGTTGATAAACATAAGAAAATAGAATAGGACAGACTTCACTTATCATGATTGATTGATTTCACAGCAATAGCATAACGACTTGATCAATAATTAAATAGGGACCAAATACCCTTAGAAATAAATTTATAATATTTTATTAGCGCAAAAGCACAATATTTGTTTTCATATGCTGACATATAAAATTCACTCTATATATCTTTATATAAAAATAAATTCTAAATTTTAAAAAAAAAAATTAATTTTTTTTTTTTTTTTACCTTCTTGATGCTATCAGTTTTTTTTGTTTAAATTTCATCTTTCTTTTTATTCTGTAATTTTGCTATTGATTTTTTTTTTTTAAGCTTAATTAAAAATGCTTTTTAAATTAGATTTCCGAATAATAATAATAATAAAGAATTGGCATAATTTATTCAGGATTTGGATTTTCTAAAATTATTATTTATGTACTCTAAAACAGAAAAAAAATATTTTTTTCTCTTTATAGAAATTTAATGAACAATTTTCAACAAAATTAAAAAAATTTTTTAGAATATATTTACCCTCAATATTTAGATATTTATTTCACTTGGATAAATTTTTGTTTAAATTTATCACTAATTCATGAGCATTTAAGTATTGCATTTTCAAATGACAGCTAGCATCTACATTTTATTTGCATTTTGATAAATTTTTAATTTGTAAATAGAGCAATCTCATTTATATTTAAGACGAATGCTGATTAAGTATACAAATGCTTCATAAATTAAAAATGGTCATCATATTTTTAAATTCATATACGTTTTTTTCTTTTGAGAATTGTTAAAGAATTTTATTTCATAAGCTTTTGATTCTTGACGTTTTCATTTTATAAACTTGTGAAATTACATTAATATAATTATTCAATTATGATCACATGAAAACATATCAAATAAAAACATGTCCAATAAAGATCTCTAGTAAATATATATACATTGTACCAGGCTATCTAAGTTCTAACTCTAGCTGAATTGTCAAATGTCAATGATTATCTATATTTATCACATATATATTGTAACAGTTTGAAAATACTGAATAATAATCAGAGAGAATCTGAGATTACAAGGTCCCACAATTGGGTGACAATTGTAACAGTATGGAAAATAATGGTCTCACAAGTTGCCCAACAATTGTAACTAAACAGAAAATAGAAGTTAAAAAGAGAATTTGAGGTTTCAATGTCCCACAATCGAGTAGCCATTTGTAACAGTACACCACATAAGGGCTGAACTATGAGTAGATGAGAAACCATTATTATCCCCAAATAAACAAAATATAAAATTCAATATAAAAGAAATGAGCATGAGAGATCAGCAAAGACCTAACTACAAGTTCACCAGCATTACACAAAAGAAATAATAATCATTCATTATTATGAATGATCAACAATAAAAAAAATCAAGTTAATCTTGTGATTGGATTTGAAAGTGGTCCACTATAGACTAGGCTAATTATTTAGCCACTGCCAAATCTAGGTTAAGAATATAAGCAATAATTATCTGGATGCATCTGTAAGTCAGATAATGCTGAGATACTAAAGACATCTTGACCATCATCAATGTTCTGGTCACTTAATACCATTAATGTACTGGCCAACTATAAACAACATTTTCTAAAGAAATAATAAATACAATGAAATATAGTACATGGATTTTAAAGAATATTCATTTTGCGCCAACCAGGATCATCATTATCTGGATGTCCATAACATTAAACATAACCCCCCAATCCACATAACTAACTGTTGCGCATGAATCTAGCTCAGGAAGCAAAAATTCTATAAACTATTACTGTGATCAAAAAATAGATTAAAAAAGTAAAGCAAAATCACTTCAAATAATTTCTAAGTTACACTTCCATTATAAGTAAATAGTTTTATTGAGATCATTTTTAAAAAAAATCCTAGAACATTAAGTGCCATGAAATAAAGTCATACACACTACAATTTATGAAACAGAAATTGGAAGGAATAAAACTAAATAATACTTTTAACACAATTATTTAATAACTAAATGATTAACAGTGAAAAAAAAAAATGACATGATAGTATGAAATTTTAAACATTCCTTTCATCAAAAAATATATTTTTATAAAAATTATAATCAATCAGTTGATTTCTATTCATAAATTAATTTTAAATTCATTAAGTTATTTCTTTATTATTTCTTTAAAATAACTAAGAATTAGAAAAACAAGGTACCTTTTGTCAAGTTTGTTGGAGAGAAAAATAATGTGTCACAAAAAAAAAATGTGAGTTTAACAAAAATTAAATTTCTAAAAAAAAAAAAAAACTTATAATTTTTAAGAGAAAATTGAATGGATTAAAAAAAAAAATGTTTCACAATTTGAAAACATTAATGTAATTAAAATTATCAATTCTTCAAAAAAAAAAAAAACATTTTAACTATGGTTTTATTTATTTATTTTTTTTGTGGAATCCTCAATTATAATTTCCAGTTGAGTTTTCTTCTTGAAGGCTTCTACTCATGAACATGATTAATTTATCCTTTTTCTAACGCAGAGTATTTCATTTCCAGGTTAACAACAGCAAAATTTTATCCATTTTCTCTTAATAAATTTCCTAGGTGAGACTAACACAAGACAGAAACTGATGTTCTTGGTTGCAATTTCTTTAGGGATAACTTCTCTATATTTTTATTCCAGTTAAGGCAGTTACATGGAGAAAACTGATGTTTAGCTTTTAGCTGAATTTAGCACTTGTTTTTCGTTGTAGAAACCATTTTATAACTAAACTCATAGTGTGCCAAAAGCTTGATTAAAACATCCACTATTTTAGGCAACAGCTTGATAAAGACTTCTGCTTCTTTCTTCTTTATCAGCTGAATTAAACTTGACTCCTTTCTCTCTCATCAACAACTAAGTTAGGAATCTACTTCTTACCAATAGTTGGGTCTTCTGACATTCACATCCCCAATATTATTTTTTCTAGAACAATCTTGCCTACATGCCAATCACAATCTGTCTCCAACATGATAGTTTTTATAACAGCCAATTATATAAATTTTTATAAATACAATTGTTCAGCTACTTCCCTCCTTAATCATAGACATTAAAAAATAAGTTAAAAACTTAAATTAACATCATAAAATTCTTCGCATTTCTTTCTAATTAAAAAAAATTCTTACAAAAAGAAAAACAAGATAATTAGTTAATTACACTGATTTGATTTTTTGTAATGAAAAGTCATAAGGAGAAAAGAAAAACAACTCTAATTAAAAATAAAATTTACCAAAAGTATTAAAATCTTGTTTTTTTTCTTTTTAAAAATACTCTTAAACATAAAACTGTATCTCTCCTAAAAGGTTAAAATTAATATCTATAAAATAATTTACAAAAAAATAAAAATTATTTTTTTCTCTTAGTATATTTTCATAATTAAATTAAAACTATTAATTAATTATAATTACTGAAGACAGAGAGTTAAAAAAACTTGTTTACATTTTTTTACAATTTTCTCTCTCTTCTACAATAACTTATTAAAATATTTACATATTAAAATCATACTATTATTTAACAAATTTAATGTTTGAGAACTCTCATACTATCATTTTGGGACTTAAAATATTTAGTTAATTGACCCACTATGCATGAAAAAATTAAAATTATTTCTCCATTAATTAAATAATTCTATACTTAAATCTGAGGAACATGCTGCCAATCATCTATTTTTAGTGCAACTACATCACTGATTGGTTACAATATATTATTTGAATGAGAGATTAATGATATTTCTCACTATAATTCGGATTGTGTGATAATGAAAGATTTATATAATAATTAACAAGCACCAGCTATTTTAAATGTTATGGCATTTTCATCATTACGTGTTAAATTAATTTCGATAATTATTATTCTTTTTAGACTTGGTATTACATTTAATGTTATGCCTTTAATCTCATTTCAGATAACTAATTTTATAAATCAGATACACCATACATGTCCATGCTCTGCTTAAAGATTTTATATCAATGTTGGAATGCTGCCAAGAAGTAACAAAAAGACATTTTAATAAAACTATCAATGTAATAACAATAAAGAATAATTAAATTACAAATGTATTTTCAGATCTCCACTAACCCCCGAAAAATAAATGAGCATTTTCTTTGACTTACCCAATAATAATAATAAAATGTATGTACAATTAATTTAAAACAAAATACACACAAAAAGAATTATCAATTAAAAAAAAATACTTTGACAATTATTCCATTTCCCAACATGAAGAAATAAAAAAAAATAACAATAATAAACTAAAATAGCATAGTCTCACCTTTGGATATTAAGCATATTTAAATAACAAGTTCAAAGTACGCAATTTTATATCTCAATTTGGTCTGGACTTTATATTATGTGCACACATGTAATTCTTGTCTAATTTTTCCCAAATATCACAATAGAGGTCCTGGTACAGGAATTTAGCAGCTGGTGATTTATTAAAATAAAAAGGGCTGTCCATCTTCTTTTTCTGGCATGAGGATATTCTTTTTTAAAGTTAACTTATATAGACATTATTTGAAATAATAATGCACTTCTCTGCAGGTCTGGTCACCATGGAAAGCACTGACTGTGAGAGTTCAATGTTTCTAATAGTCTTCCTTCATTTTCTCTCCCTCTCCACTTTAACAGATTATTTTAATAAAACTTTAAGCAGACTGCAACATTCTCTTCAAACTAGGTTAGCCATTTTCTGGCAGTGGACTGCAGTGGTCAATACTTAAAAAATGGATGAACTTGTATCATATAAAAACTCACTTTAAACTTTTTTACTATGATTTTTTTATTGGAAAGTGAGCTTCTACTTCACTAGTGATTATCCCCAGTGGTTTCATCAGCAACTTACCACAGCAAATGATTGTATTTTTGTTCTTATAGCTTAATACACCATTTGGATCAGCACTCCAGATCAACCACAACAGAAAAAAAGAAAACAATAACAAAAAACTAATTATTATAGCAAAATTGCTTAATTGTGTAACCAGACTAATGCAGACAAACTAACAAAAAATTATTTTTATTTATTTTATTTCTTTCGTTTGTAATTAATAAATATATATATATGTGCTTTGCGCACAGATAATGAAGCTATTTAAAATTAAATGTTACTGTTGAGCGCACTTTCGGGATATTTCATAGTCCCATATTCATGGCTACTGGAATTTATTTGAGAACTATAATGATGTTAATGCAAATTTGTGTGAAGATGCTACATAGACCATTTTTGATATAGAGAAAAGCAGGCCTCTCTTCTATTGATTGCAGCAGGATTACCCACTATGTAGTAAGCCTCCTTAACTTTGTGTTTAATGTCATTTCTTTCAGAGCAGATAACACTGACTGTGATGGATAGGAAGGCATAGCCAGTGGCTCTCTCATGCTCAACAAAAATTGAATTACCTTAAAGCTTAGTTTTGGTCCTGTTGTAGAGGTATCTATGTTGAGCTACTCTGGTTGCAATGTTGGTTTTAGTTTCTCCATAATATGTTGCCATACAGTTTCTTTAATATGATTTTTAACTTAAAAAAATATATTTCAACAACTTAATCTTCTTACAAATTAATTATTCTTACAGATTAATCAAATCTGTTTATCTATTAACAAAAGAGATAGGAGATAGAAGACAAAGTTTAAAACATTAAAAAAAAAAATTAATTAAAAACAAAATATTTTAACTTGGGGGGAGGGGGTTTACTTTCTTACATTTTTTTTTCCTTTTGCAGTTTAATAAACCCAAATAACTAAATTTACTTTGCTTACACAAGTCATGCAGGACTTTACATATATTTTAATGATAAAACTTAGACAATTAAAATATAAACTTTTTTGTTTTTTAAGGAAAATGTTTCTTTATTCTAATGAAATGGAAATTACATGGTTCAAATCCATATACTATAATGTACTGGTACAATATATATAACCTAGTACTATAGATTTGGATCTATTATATCAGTAATCCTGATATATAAAAATGTGTGAAAACAATGACTTATACAACACATGCACTACAATAAAATTAAATCATTGAATCAAATATATTTTTTGTGATGCAATTGCTGTCTTTATATTTTCTAATTTTTTAATTGTTTAAATGAAATTACTGATTTGAATTGAAGTGCCGCTAAATGTAAACATTTGTTATTAATTCATAAAATAACAGATTGTTTTCAATCAAAAAAATATATATATTTTCCTATCAGCATTTATTAATATTTTCAAATAATCATGGTATTTTCATTATTTTTCAGCATATTATTTAATAAATGTTTTTTATTATTATTATCAATTATAGCTTATGAAAGTACTTATGAACTTTTTATTAGTCTTTAGTAAAGTAATAACTATATATTTTTTTATTAACTATTTCTAAATGTTTCTTTGTGCATTTTTTTTTTTAATAAATACAATGTTTTAATCTTTAATATAGCAATATATATTGTAACAAAGAGCTATCTGACTGTTCGCGAAGTTGATAAAGTATAATTATTAAATCCTCACTCAACACATCAAGCCTGTATTTAATCCTTCTATAATTGCTTAAAATACAGGCTATATTTCTTGATCGTCACTATTTTTGTGACAATCAGCCTGTTTGTCTTTGTGACTCATGGCAATAAGCAGAATTTCAGTGTTATCATCCCTTACAAAATTTTGTGGTAAAGACATAAGTGTAAATAAGCCTGTAGAACTCAATAATGTCATTGATTTTAAAAGTTTTATTTAATGCCATGGTCTTTTCTTTAGTTTTGCAACGTTTTCTTATATAGATTATGGGTGTGGGGCATTTTACAAAGAAAGCTTTGAATGCAACCCATGAGAAAGTAGTTTTGACATCAATACTTTTACTAAATTCTGACAACTGCAATTACAGCTACCATTAGTTGTATTAGATTAAAATAATCGAAAATTGAATAATAAATTAATTTAGTATACTTCTGAGGATAGCAATCCTTTAAATATTTATAAACATTATATATATATATTATTATTATTATTTTCATACGAATGTTTTCACGGATTACGGATATAAAAGACATATTTTGCTAACTCATCCGTGTAAGATTTTAATTAGATATTCCAACGTTTCAACTTTCCAGTTGAGGGCTTGTGTGATCAACTCAAAATATTGGAATATCTCATTAAAATCTTAATACAGATAAACCTGCAAAATATGTCTTTTATATATTATTATTGTAATTAGATCTATTAATATTCTTTATAAAAACAGCAGAGATATTTTGTACACATTTCACTTTATAATTCCAAATATTAAGAAATGTTAATTCCTTGACAATAGCATAGAATTGAATAGAAAATAAAATGACCGTCAAACTGGCGCAAGTCTTTTAATGACCTATTATTTTTCCAAAGACGCATCGAGATGAGTGCTTGGACAATTCTTAAATATTAATTCCAAGTTGTAAGATAAACTCAGCAACAAGACATGTTTTATATTTAACATATTGATGTTAATTATTGTGTTCCAATATTAGCAATTATCCCCCCCCCTCCTTTTTTTTTATAGCCAATGGTTTTTTTTAGCTTTAGTTTTTGCCACAGGCATTTATTTATTTATTTATTTTATATCATGACTTTGGTATTAGATTTGCAACACGGAGTATATATTAGACCTACTGCGCCTGTTCACATTTGTATCAATCCGCTGATAACTTACGTGTAATCTTGGAATCTGATCAAAATAACATGTACATGGATCTTGTATATGACTTTTTTTAACAAAAAAAAAAAAAAAACTTGCACACGGATGTTGTACATGGTATTTTGGCAAGATTTACAAAGTTATCAGAAGGTTGATACGAATGTGAACAGCCGCAGTAGATCCAATACATGCTTCCTAGATGCAGGACTAAAAATTAATAAAAATAAAAACATAATAAACATATTTATCATTTTCAATAAGAAATGTATAATTTTGAAAAAAACATTCAAAAATGTATGACTTGGACACTAACAACTAAAAGAATGACATTTGAAATCAACATAAGAAAATGTGATTTGTGATCTTAATGAAATGACAGCATTACACAAAAAAATTGTTAGTTTAAATATGCACTAAACAAACAGTAAATGATTTTGATTTTTAAATAACAAGACATTCAAATATTATGACTTGGACACTAACAACTAAAAGAACGACATTTGAAATCAAAACAAAAAAAATGTGATTTGCGATCTTAATGAAATGACGGCATTACACAAAAAAATTGTTGGTCTAAATACACACTAAACAAACAGTAACTGATTTTGGTTTTTAAATATTCATAAAAAGATATTAACTATACGTACGACTTTTACACTAACAACTTTTAAGAATGACATTCCCAATCAAAAAAAAATGTGATTTGCAATCTTAATGAAATGACGCAATTACACAAAAAAAGTGTTACTAAACAAACAGTAAATATTTTGGTTTTTAAATAATATTTATAAAAACACATAAAGTATACTCACACAATATTTACTGTGTAATATATAACAGGAATTGTCGCCTTGAAACAAAATATTTAATATTACCACAGAAAATGGAGATTTCTACTAAAAAATTTTCTCTCCGAAAATGTAGCATGTGATTGCAGAGTATGCTAGAATTTTCAAGAGAAATGCTAATAAACATATTTTTTTTATAAATAGCTTAAACCAAAAAAAAAAAGAACAAAAACCAGAGCAAAAAAAAAATACACATGGTTATTGTCCTGACATAACCATTTCTTTTTAAGTATAGCAGGAAGAAATCTTGACAATAACTGAAAATGTCAAAGTATTACAAAAAAAAAAAAAGATCGCGTTGATAAAGATAAAACACGTTTCCAAAAGTATACTTGCAGGGTTTATTTCCTTTCAGATTGACGTCATCGCAACATTACACATTTATTGTGGGTGTGAAATGGTTGTATATCTCCTCTACACTGCAGCTCTAATACCAAAGTACCTTTTATCCGTGCAACACAAATTTAATCAATGCAATCTTTTATAACATTAATTTTCAGCTGATAGTGCAAATTCTACATATCTTGGTTTAATAATTAACATCAAGATTTATTATCATTTTACAAATTACAATAACATTACAATAATGATTTGTATTTGTTTAATTTAACACAAGCAAAACAAAATAAATTTAAAGTGGCCTAACTTTGGAATGACTCATTTTACTAATATTTAATTTCTCATTCACAACAAATATACTATTAAATTAAACTGACATAATTTATAAATTTTAAATAAAGATATAAGCATTTTAAGAACTTTTGATTTTGCCTCTGTTATATACATAATTAAGATAACAATATAGTATATTAATATTATACTGAGTGTAATTAAGTGCTAATCTATGTACATAGTTTATGACTTTAATCTTGATTCTAAAGCTACTTATATCTACACACTAACATACAATACATTCCCACTGATGAGGGTGATTACCATTATCTCATTACATAGTATATATAAAAAATAAAAATTATCTCAAATTCACAACTCAACCAGACTAGCCAACAAAATAAACTCTAAAATACTACCAATGGTTTTAGTGCTACAAACAGACTTCTCAAATGTAAAGAACTATAAAATAGCAACATATTTAAACTAAACATTGACCACAATTCCATTTACTTCCTATACACTCTTAATATTAAAAGAACTTTTAAATAAGTTAATTATTTCAGAATCATAAAGATTCTTGACTTCTTTTTATTTCATTTCTCTCAAAGAAGACAATAAATTATTCAAAATAATACATCTTTTCCAAGCAATTTTCTTATTTCCAAAAAATTACTATTTTTACAAACAATTTTATAAGAAGACAATTTAAATGAAAAAGAAATAAAATCATATTTTTCTTTATCCTTTACATACAAATATTATTATTATTAAATAAAATACTTTTAACAAATAATTTCTTAAAGCAGCTACTTTATGAAATATATTTGTATCTCATAAAGCTTTAAGAAATTATTGTTATAGAAATAAGAGATTAAATAATTCTAGTGAGGTAGCTGTGTTTCAAAAAGGCCCATTTTATAAAGATTATTTGAGTGTCGGCTACTCTGATAAATTTGTTAAAAGTATTTTATTTAATAGTAATAATATTTGTAATGAAGTAAACGATAAAGAGAAACATGATTTTATTTCTTTGCCATTTAACCCTATTTACTTATATGCACCGTGGGCAATGAATTTCAAATTATAACTGTCTGGGTTCTGGTTAAGATTAACGGAAATCTACACAGGCTACGCATGCACTTTTTACACCTTCGTTTCCATCTTTCTTTCTACTTTCAGGGAAGGTTTTATTTTTTGACGATAAAAAATAAAAATTTTATGATAATTTTTGTGATCAAGTAAATTGAATTTTTTTGTCTTTCTCCCATTTTTTTGATAGTTATTGGAAAAGTATTCGCCGTGAAAAATAGTATCATCAGGAAAAAGTTAAACTTTTTCCCGATGTATTTTGAAGATAATGTTATGGGCGGACCTAATGGTAAGTATTTATTTTTCTATATTTTTCAATGATAAATTTTATTTTTATATATTTATATTTGATAAAAAAATATACAAAAAAAATTATTATTGAAACATTAAAAAAAAAATAGATCGTGATTGTGTACATTTATATCGTGAATTATCTGCATTTTTTGCTATGATGTTGGCTTGGGACCAGTATTTGAATTAGGTGATATGAAACAAAAATAAACATATTTTGCAAATATTATGACCTGATTTAGATTTTTCTATAATGTCTTGTCTGCATTTTAATAATAAAAATACGCAAATGCTAAAAATAAAGATTTTGACAGTATATAAACATAGGTCAATTATATACTACTGCAATGTAAATTTCAAATGCAAAGAGAGATGTCAGTTGATGAAGCTATTACTAAATTTATGGTGACACTAGCATGAGGCAATATGAGCCCTCAAAACCTATAAAGATAGGATAAATAATAATACATCACATTGACTCTAAACTACTAACTTATGTACCTCAAGCTTAACTCTATAATGAATTTAGTATTTCATTCACTTTTTATTTTATTATTATAGTTTGTATATAGTGACTATTTTAGTAGTATTTTTTAATAAATTACAAACTGTATTGAAGTTCTTTATTATAATATTCAAATTATACTAATTATTGATCAATATTAACTACTTGTTATATGGGATGTTATTAGGGATGACATATTCACTGCAAACCCCTGTATGGAAATACATTTTGAAGAGCTATTAGAAAAAATGAAAGGTGCCAATGTCTTTATTCTACGAAGTTTTCAAGTGATGAATTATCTTAGGTAATTGTTATTATAAACTAATTTTTTAGAAATTTTATGATGGATCCAACTAACCTACTAACAAAAACATAATTTAAAGTTGTATGCTTGATAATTTAGAATTTATGAAATAATATGAAAATAATTATTAGAAATATTAATTTTTACTCTTTTTTTTATTACTTTGCATATCAATGACTATATTTTTTTCAACTTAATTACATTCTTTGGTGTTTGATCTTTCAAAAAATATATATTATATCATATTTTATTAATAAAAACTTAAAAAGTTATGATAAAATTTGTGGCTTAGCATAATTTTTTAAATATTCAATATGGCTGCTTTGCAAGCGAAGAGGTTAAATTGCCTTCTTATAAAATTGTATGTAAAAATAATAATTTGTTTGGAAATAAGAAAATTGCTTGGAAAAGGGGTATTACTTTGAATAATTTTCAAACACTTAAGATTTGCCCATACATATACGTTTGGGTCGAAAAGATAGATTTCATTCTATCTTTTCCCAAAGACTTTATCTTGTGTTTGAAAAAGTGGGAGTATTTATTTATATAGTGACATCTACAAAGTGCATGTGCATTAGCTTATTGGTATTATTGTTTATAAAAACATCACGCTATATAAAATAAATGTCTTGTTTACATATGTTTAATTTAATAAGAATGACGTATCGTAAATTCTAGAAATTTCACAAGCGTCATTAATTTCATGTAATAAAAAAGTAATTTAAAGTGATCAATTAACAACTTCACGCTCTCATTTTCAAATACTTAAGATTTGCCCATATATATACGTTTGGGTCAAAAAGATAGATTTCATTCTATCTTTTCCCAAAGACTTTATCTTGTGTTTGAAAAAGTGGGAGTATTCATTTATATAGTGACATCTACAAAGCACATGTGCATTAGCTTATTGGTATTATTGTCTATAAAAACATCATGCTATATAAAATAAATGTCTTGTTTACATATGTTTAATTTAATAAGAATGACGTATCGTAAATTCTAGAAATTTCACAAGCGTCATTCATTCACGTAGTAAAAAAGTAATTTAAAGTGATCAATTAACAACTTCACGCTCTCATTTTCAAACACTTAAGATTTGCCCATACATATACGTTTGGGTAGAAAAGATAGATTTCATTTTATCTTTTCCCAAAGACTTTATCTTGTGTTTGAAAAAGTGGGAGTATTCATTTATATAGTGACATCTACAAAGCGCATGTGCATTAGCTTATTGGTATTATAAATAATACAAAGGAAATTTTTGATAAAAAGACAATTCCTGGAGTAGTGTATATTATATCCCTTGTTTTTTGTAAGAATGTATATATTATATATAGAGTACGTAAAAAACAAACTCTTAACAAGCTTCAAAAATACCCTCAACCCCAGACCGCGGTTTCTGCATCTAGCATTGTCAGTGAGGTGTTAGGGATTTTTTATCAATTTAATTTTAGTTTTTGCTATTAAGGCTTTGGCGATTTTATATTGCTAGAGCTATTAATATATGGTGTATCTGAATTTAGTTCAGTCCCATACGGCTATTTGAGTTAGATAGCTGGATTTTTGGACATTTAAATGTCTGAAGGTTTCAGATTTTCTTCTCAATAGTTAATAAAATGCTAGACTAGTTCTAGTATTTTTAATCCCTAATACCTCACTGACGACGCTAGATGCAGAAAACGCGATCTGGGGTTGAGGGTATTTTTGAAGCTTGTTAAGAGTTTGTTTTTTACGTACTCTATATATAACATTTGTAAATACGAGCTTTATTAAAATTAGGTCATATGACATCTGACTTCATTTTTTATCAATTGAATGTATATATATATTTCAGAGTAGTTTGAGCTTAAATGAAGAAATAAAGATATTTAAAAGCAGGGTTAGAAATAAATATCTTAGTTCTGCTTTATATATTCATAAAAAAGATATAGACCACAGTATTAATTTTGATGAAGCTAAGGTTGTCTTCTATGAGAGAAATGAAATAAAAAGAAAAATTAAAGAATCTTTATTATTAAAAATTTATAATTTTGAAGTAATTAACTTATTTAAATGTTCTTTTCATATTAAGGAAGTATGGAAAGTAAGTAGAATTGTGGATAAGGTTTAAATATGTTGCTATTTTATAATTCTTTACACTTGAGAAGTCTGTTTGTAGCAGTGAAAACATTGATAATATTTTAGAGTTTATTTTCTTGGCTAGTCTGATTGAGTTGTGAATTTGAGGTAATTTTGATTATTTATCGACTAGTTTAGCTTTACACTTAATGTTTATATATATATTATAATGGTCGATCAATTTCTCTTACTCTATCTACCATACAGGGCGCCACCAGGCCATTTGAACCTGGAAAATTTATATATTTAAGCTGATACTTCTTGTTAAGATTCCATTTTACTTCGACCAATATGCCCCAGTCACTAGCTCATGGAGTAGCTGAGATTTAATGATATAAATTCTTAAACATATTTTTAATAATAAAAAAAGATAATAAAGTAAGTCACTGCCAGTAATAATCACACAAACATTTATTTACGTACATATATAAAATAAACTTGAGGAATAAATTATTTAACATTGCTTTAGGTTTTACTATTATTATTTTTAACTTTAAGTTTTAATATCTTGATAAGTTCACACAGATGGACAGTTTATACAATTTAATATATTAGAATGTTAAACATAAATAGGCTACGTAGACTACACACTTGACTAACTCTACCACTTTTAACTCCAGGCTAATGTTTGCAGCTAAACCAAAGCCAGCTTAATGATATATCAATGCAACATGAAGATGTCAGCATAAAACCATATTGACAGGAATGTGCATCTGCAGCATGATATTATTTAAGGAAGAATTATCCTCGTCCAGTACAGGAATGCACATCTGTCTGGCGAGTTAAATAATCATTTAATATGAAGAATACAATATGCTCCATATGGAAGGAGAACGGTCCTTGCCATCATATAGTCCCAATCCACAGAGCAAAAAGAATCCATATTGCATGAAATACATCTGCGTCCATTGGCAACACGATGGCTACACTTTTGGGCCATGCATTTAAGTGGGATAGTAAGCCCTGTATGTTAGCGCACTTCATATTACATTGACATGAAACACTCATACATCCCTCCACCAACCTCGATTCAACTACGAGACAGACAGCCCAAAATTAACCCCCTTAAACTAACGTCAACATAATCCTATGAATCTATGCAGCCATTCACACCAATATTTAAATTATTAGTTTAAAAGAAGTTTGATAATTTGGTTATTACACAAAACAACAAACCATAAAATAAATTATAACAGAAAAGTGAAAAATGGAAATGATTGATTAGCAAACATATTGGGAGAATATGACTAATTTAAATTTACGCTCAATCAGATAAGATATTTTTTTAGAGATTTACATATTTGAAAAGTTCTTAATTATTGTTTTTTTTTTTTTAAGTTCCCATTTCAATTTAGATAAACAAAAGTTCATACTTTCCGCAATAGATTTATTTGAAGTCCGTTCTTTCCATGATGCGTGGCACCTATCCAATCAAAGACCATTTAATATTTATATCATTTCTGGAAAAACTGGTCCATTGTTTGCTGCCTTTCAGTAGTAATCATCAATTTGGAAGCTGCATCAGCTGGTGCACAACAGGAAATTAATTCATTGCGAGACCCTTATATTTCAAGGTCCATAATGCAGTTTAACAATCAACAGTTACTTCATTTTCTGAATAAAAGGTCCTCAATAATTTAATATTTCATCTTTTATAACTTTGTAGCCTCCCTTATCAGCAATTTTCCGGATCGATCGTACATGACGTCCTTTGTTCTTATTGGTCCTGATGTTTTCCTTTCTGGCCCATGCCTACCTTACTCGATCTGTTCCAGAGTGGAAACACATAATCTTTAATTTTTTTATATCTTATCTGACCTTTACATTACAAAGTGACCAAGGGCTTGTTTGCTTTATATTCAATTAATAGAACAATCATTTCCATTCACTAAGATTTAACCATGATTCTTTTAAATAGAGCAAAAAATTTAATATAAAAAACTAAAATGGAATTTTTTTTATTAATTTGTAATTTTGTATAATTATGATTTTTTTCCAATTAATGATAATTAAACAATGGATATGTGTTTTACTATGAATAAAAAATTTAATAGAAAAATTTAAATGGATTTTTTTGTATAATTATGATTTTTTCCAATTAAGGATAATTGAAGCAGTGGATATGAAAATCATGGATATTGTGGTGGTGTATTTTTGATCTTGAATTCTATTGCGTTTCCATCACTCATCATCATCATCATCATCAACCATTATCAATCCACTGCAGGATGAAGGTCTCTCCAAGTTTAATCCATCTTCTCTGATCTTTAGCTTCTCTTTTCCACAACACCCCTGCACATTTTCTTATTTCATCCATCCATCTCACATGTGGTCTCTTTCTGGGTCTTTTACAATCTCTTGGAATCCAGTTTAAAATTTCAACTGTCCATCTATTATCATTTCTTCTAGCAATATGTCCAGCCCAACTCCATTTCAATCTTTTAATTTTTTCAATAAGGTCAGTAACACCTGTTTGTTGTCTTACCCATACATTGCGTTTTCGATCTCTTCTTGTTACTCCCAACATACATCTCTCCATATTCCTTTGAGTGGTCTGAAGTCTCTGTATTGCTCTTCTATTAAGTGTCCAAGTCTCAGATCCATAAGTAAGAACTGGTAAAACACATTTGTTAAAAACCATTCTTTTCAAACACATAGGCATATTTCCTTTTAGTATCAAGTTATTTCTACCAAAAGCACTCCAACCAAGTTTAATTCTATGATTAATTTCCTCCAATAAGTTTCCATCTGTATTAATAATCTGACCTAGGTATTTGTAACTGTTAACTTCTCCTAATTCTTCATAATCAATCTTTATCTTCATATTTTGAGCAAATCGATTAAACATTACTTTAGTCTTTTTAACATTTATCTTTAGTCCTACTTTTCTACTTTCATCTGCTAACTCCTGCAACATTTCCTGCAGCTCTGAAGCATTATTTGCAAAAACAACTACATCATCTGCAAAATCTAAATGACTTAAATACTCTCCATTTACTTTCATTCCTTTAGTTTCCCATTTTAATCCACAAAATACTTCTTGCAGCACTGCTGTAAAAAGTTTTGTTGGAAATATGGAGTCACCTTGCCTTACACCTTTCTCAATGTTGATTTTTCCAGTATCATTATGTAATCTAATTGTTGCTGTTGCCTTTTTATAAATATTCTTTAAAATATGACAATATCCTGGATCTATACCTTGATGATCCAATGCTTTAATCAATGTGTATAGAATCGAATGCCTTTTCATAATCTACAAATCCAAAACATAATGACAACTCATATTCATTTGTCCTTTCTATGACTTCTCTCAATACCTGGATATGATCTATTGTACTAAAACCACTTTTAAATCCAGCTTGTTCTCTTGGTTGGTGGAAATCCAAAGTTCTCTGTAGACGAGTTGTAATTATCTTGGTAAAAATTTTATATAAAACTGATAAAAGGCTGATAGGTCTGTAATTTCTAATATCTTCTTTATCACCTTTTTTAAATATTAATATTATTACTGCATTCTTCCAATCTTCCGGTACATCTTTATCATTTAGACATTTGGTATATAACTTTGCTAAAATTGTTTCTATTTCTTCACCTCCTTCTTTTAATATATCAATTATAATTCCATCATTTCCTGGAGCCTTTCCTTTCTTCATACATTTAATTGCATGTCTCACTTCATTTAAAATTCTGGGCAATTCAGAAGATGTAATAGATATAGGAGGTACTTGTTCTTTATTACTATATAATTCTTGATAAAAATATTCTACCAATTTCATGATGTCACTTTTTTCATTACATTAAAAATCACTTTTTTCATTACATTAAAAATAAAACATCATATGACTATTCTACTTTAGATTAATCTGCATTTGACTGCAATAATGTCTAGAATAGGGTGGCTTTTGTCCCTACATATTTTTTGTGCTAAAAATTAGATATGTGATACAAATAAAGAAGATGAAAGTATTGCAGGAAAATTAATAGCCTCACACTTTTTGGTGTACACTTCATTAAATTTTTTTATACTTTGCTAAATAAATGTGGGGTTTTTTTTCTAAATATATGTTAAATTCTTTGTTTAAAGGAAAATAGAAGATAATTAAGCAAACTTGGCTCAATTATTGGTGATACTTTCTCCTTTATCATAATTTATTCTAAAATCTCAATTTTAAACCTACATTATTGAACTTCCTACAGAAATAAGATATAGCAGAATGTATATTAAAAAAATATAATAAAAACACTATATCCTTTGAGTCTAGCATTATTAATAAACAAGAGAAAATTATTATTAAATAATTAATGAGACCTATCTATAAGAGTTACAATGATTGCTCGCTTAATAAATCTATCAGGCTCTTTAAAATATACAATGTAGCCCTAAAATTGAAATGCTAATTATATTAAGAGAATGACAATGGCAATCTATCACCTACAACAAACAAGTATTATCACTTGGTCATAGTATTCTATTGTCAGATTAACAAAACCTGCAGGCATGATTTATTTCTAATAATCAATAAATGGATCAAAGTTGGAAATAAAAAAATAAACATGTCTTAGGAAGCCAAAATAAAACAAGAAAACTATCAGTAAGTTTTTAAGAGTTCACTTTCTCAAAGTTCTAATATTGCAAGTCACAGAAATGATTAAAGATTTCAGTTTTAATAAAAAATAATTTATCCCGGAACAATTATAAAACAAATCACTAATTAATCATTGTAAATTTCAAGTGAAACTCAAAAAGAATTGCAAACTTGTTTAATATCTTAGCACAAGTATAATAACATTAGAAATCAATTTGAGAATTTGGATAAAATTCATAATGAACGATATGATTTGTAAATTGAATTAAAAAACCCAAGTAGAGATGAAGCTAAAAAAGTTTAAATTAAAATGAAACAATTGAAAAAATCAAAATGAATGTCAGAATATACACTAATAATTGCAGAGATGGGGGGGGGGGGCCTCATAGAACTGAAAAATTCCAATTAACCATCAGAAAAACAAATGAAAAATATTGTAATAATTCTATCATAAACACTAAAAATAAAGACAAGTCCGAATACTGTTAATTTTTACAACATTTGTGAGATCAAAAATAGAAAATCCACATTTCACATAAATTTTCTGAAAATGTTCAAAGTACATATTAAAACTGAAGCAGTAAAGATCAAAAATAAAAATATATAGAAAAGCTATATCATAAATTTACTTAACAAGATTGCTGCACAAAAAAATCATCAATTATAGAAAATAAAGTCGGATTATCTATAAAATATTGTCAAAATGATTAGAACCCTAGAATAATCTGCAACAGACATTTTTCGAAAAATTAAAAACTAATCAATAAAAATTTTGAAAATATTTATATTAATTATTCTGCAAAAATCTTCAATGGCTGATAAATAGGAAGAAATCAATTTATGATCCTACATTCAAGAAAAATATTTCAAATAAGTGTGAAAACCATCATAATACATCTCTTAATGATAATATCATATTTAGGTTGAAGTGAATTTCTAAATCCACATTTGATGTTTTATTTTCTAACTTTATTCAGTGTATATATTGAGCAGATATAATAACACTATGCAGCTCTAAAATCCTCATAATCTTATGATTAATATTAATTACTAAAGTTTATGCTATTGTTAATATATGCAAAAAATACTTTTCTTTTTATATATATAATATTAAAAGTTGATTTACTACTAGTTAACTTTCAAAAATATAGAAAAAAAAAATACATTTACAATGAGAAGTATTTTCTAGAAAAGTTATTTAAAATTAAATTGCAAAATATGTTCAATTCACACTAAATAGTTGGAAAAAATTGTATATTCACTGTTTATCAAAGCATTATACACAACTTTGTTATTTTCAAAGTATATAGCAAGTATCCAAAAAAATTTATACAAATAAAATGATATGAACAAAAGTGATAATGCAACATGTTATATATATTCAGTCAGTAATAATAATAATAATCAAATGGCTTATTTCTCTGGAAATAGGGCACCGAAAATGATAGCTGAACCCGCAGTCCATAAATCTTGAGCTTCAGAATCCATCACTCTACCACTGCCGAAACTTCAATCAATAAAGAAAAATCCGCTATAAACTTAATCTAAAAATTTTTTTTTTTAAAAATATTCTAATTCACATAAAAATAAAAAATTGTAAATCCCCCCTCCCCCTTTCAAATAGGAATAAGATGTTATGTTTAAAAGTTTTATAATATCATAATTTTTCATATGCTTAAAAACAATATGAGCAAAATATATACTGGATTACCAAGACAAAAAAAATTATTGTTGAATGTTCAAGAATTAAAATGGAAACTTAACTTTTTAATATCTTTATCTTCCTAAATGTGACAGGCTTTCTCTATTAATGTAAAAAAAAAAAAAACCCATGAAAACAAATATGGAAACAATTGAGACTGCACCAAAAAAAATTTGTTTTAAGATTTCAGGAATTAGAAAAGAAGTAATATATACCTATAAATACTAAAATTTAATAACAATAGAAGAAGTTATTCCCAGCTTTAATTTATTTAATGTATATGATTTATTTTATTGAATTCTCAGATGTATATTAAATTATTTGCAATCACTTACATTAGCTTTGAAAATCTTTACATACAAACTCATAAATCTTCTGATATTATCAAAATGTAAAAAAAAAGAAACAACATTAATGATAATAATAGCAATTATGACAATGATTAAAGTGAAATAATAACAAACTTACCTCAATTGTCCTGTAATATGGATCTAACATAAGTTGGGCAAGTGATACAATTTGTGGTGTTCGATCCCAGCCATCTGAACAATGAACTACAACAGGCCTTTGGTCTCTGTCAACTGCATTTACAACAATTAAAGCAGCTCTCATTAATCCAGCAATATTATGCATCCATTTGGTATTATCCAATCCTGATAACCAAGTTAACTGATCAGGAGATGCTGCACATAATGCTCGAACACCATGATAGCTTTTTCTTATTGTATGAATGTTTGCCAAACTCATAAACTGAATTTCACAATTTGGATAATATTCTAAAAATTATATACATATTTTTAAAATCAATTTTTTTATAAAAGCATATAAAGTATGCATATATATATAAATACTATATTAAACAAATACATATAATATTAAAAAGAGTATAAACATACATACTGTATATAATTTTCGAAGTCCAGCAGCATAATATTAATTTTATAGACCATGATATAAGTGAAGAATTACAAATCCAAATAATTCAATAGACAATTTTAAAAACTGACAGTAAATAATATTCAAATTTTAACAAAATGCTTCCAGACTAGAAACTTAAAACACAATATTACGTCAGCAGACTTGTGCAAAGTTTTAAGAAACATGATCCATGCATGATAGATCTATGATGATATTAATTAAAGATATTGTGATATGTATCTTTACTTGAGGCAGGAAATCAAAATTAATTAATTGTCTATTGAAATTTATTGCCAGGTTTATGATGAAAATAAAAACTGATATTTAAAGGAATGTACTAGTGCCAACTTTGTTTTTCATTAAATAAAAAATTTTTATAGACAATTTTATGAAATTGATATTAACAAATGTAAATATATAAAATTTACTAAGCGTAAACAGATAATATGGTAATAACGTGAAAGCTAAAGCCTTCAACAGATAGGCCTTAAACATGCTAACGTGACAGCCAATAAGATAGAATAATGACATCACATGGACCTCTCAATTCTCAAACACAAGTCAGAACTATAATTGCTTCGTAGTAAATCGAAAGACTTCGCGTTATATATATAATATTTAGTGAATTAAATGTGAAGGTATTTAAGCTTCACACTCTTAGTTCAAAAGGCTTGAGCCTGGCTTATTTATATATAATTAAGGCATAGATGAAGATGGGTCGATCTTTTTCTTATAGTTCTGACTTGTGTTTGAGAATTGAGAGGTCCATGTGATGTCATTATTCCATCTTATTGGCTGTCACGTTAGCATGTTTAAGGCGTATCTGTTAAAGAAATTGATATTGTAACAATCAGGATTAGCCAACAACTGTATAAATCACCACTAGGATAATTTAAACCACCACAACTCATTCCAACCTACATACTACTTCACTTTTTTTTAGGTCCAGTGATCAGAGAAAGATAAAGACTCTTAAAATTAGATTACAACTATATGACTACCCTGTGGCAAAACAAGACACCCAATGCAATGTATATAATACAAACACTTTATTAGTATTAAAATTACAAACAAATAAACAAAAGAAATGACTACCGCTTAATTATATTGCTAGACTTATAAGATAGTGGAATTATATTAATTAGATGATTACATATGTAAAAGTTTCAATGGTATAACATATATATAAATAAGGGATCTCGGATGGTGAACACATTCAATCTTTGGGGCAGATATTCCTCAAGCAGGTATATAATAATAAATAAAGCAAGATAAGTTCAATTAATGTTAGAAAATATGGTTAAATAGATAAATGCATAATTCTCATGATCATGACCAATAAATGCTGAAATATCAAGCTTTAATATTCATAAGGAATAAGGAAGGTGATACTGATTTGCTAAAGTCAAAAAAAAAAAAAACAAATGAGGTAGACTGGAATATGATTGCCTCTGCGATGTCATATCCAAGTCTTATCATAATGTAACAATGGGAAGAGATTCACTTTTGCGAAGTTAAATGGGTCATAGAAAGAAGAAATGAGCTTTTTCATATAATCCTTAATAACTCTCATTAACCAGCAAAAACAATCCACTGCACTGATAACAAGAAATAATAAGACCCACTGGATCTAGAAAATGAAAGAAATGTTCCCGCCTTTGCGTGGAACATATTTAGAACGAACCCATCAAATTAAATTTTTGAAGCAGGGATATATGCCTACTGAAGAAACGCAACAAGATAATAAAGAAATTAGACAACCCAGTAATGCTATACTTATATATAATGAATATTTGAATTTAATCTATGAAACGTAAATGGTCATGTCATAAGTTTATAATATGCGGAAATCTATTCTATAGACTAAATCAGGGCCTACACAGTTATTTTATATAATAAAAGATTTTTTTATAAAGAAATTCCTCCCTACTTAATTAGAGATCCGACCCATAGGTCTTACATATAGATGGAAATATCGATACGATAAGCTACGATGATAATATATTAAATTTGAATTAAAAATTTTAGAGAGTAAACTATCGTATCGTACAGTAAACAGATATATTTATGAAAAGAAAAGAAACGAACTTTAACTTTAAACTTCAAACATTAAATTTTATTTTAAAACTGCAGGTTGTTTATAAATCACCTGTATGCAGTATACATATATATTTGTTCCTTCTAAAAAAAAATAAAGTTTTACTTTTAATACTTGATCTTAATTTTAATTTTAAAAGTTATATATAAAACCATGGTAATTGCGTTAATGGCTAAATGTCATTTTTTGAAAGAACCAATTTTAAATAGGCAAATTTTAAATCGCAAATAATAATAAAAAAAATAAATTAGAATCAGAGAGAGAGTGGATTTAAATATCATGCTTTTATTTAATTACTGGGTTTTTCTTTAGATAATGTCAAATATTTTAATCATTGATTTATTTTACTAAATTTACCTGTTTGATTCTTAAACAATAAGCCTAGCAAAATTTAAGAAAGATCGAGTACATATATTGCAATAATCAATCTTCCTTACTATGTATAATAGCATGCATTAAGAAAATATTTAAATAGTGCAATAAAATATCTGAATAATACGATAAGAAAAATTTATATAGCACGAAAAAAAACACACTTTAATTTATTCGTTATTATGAGCGCTTAAAGCGCTCAACAAATTTTGGTTGTTTTCTATGGACAGCCGTTTGATGGCGTTAATGCTAATCAAAAACACATACATATTACGATCTGGGCTGAGCCTGTAATTCTAACTGTATAAATATCGGCTTTTTTAGTTTATGTAATAGGAAATTAGAGGAACTAATAGTAAATAATAATATTATTTAGAAAGAAAAAAAATTTAGAAATTCACATTAAATTTAAAGATGATACCCGAATAATTGACGTTTTTTGGACAGTAATTACTCATAAAATGAGTTGTTTTTGTTTATGTATATCTGTCAAAAGTTACAGGATTTTTTTAATCGAAAATAAGATGCAATTATACATTTTTTTTCAATTTACACAAAACTGCTACATTCATGCTAAATTTACAAATGAGACCCGACTAATTTGCTTTCTTTTTTTTTGTTTTTGGACAGTAATTAATCAGAAAGTGGGTTTTTTTTGTTAGTGTGTATATATAAAAAGTACTGTTCTTTAAATATTACATTTCAAAATGATACCGCCTATGTTGCATTTTTTTTTTTTTTGGACAGTAATGAATCAGAAAGTGGATTGTTTTTGTTAGTGTGTAGATATCAAAAGCCGTAATATTATTAAAATACTAAATTTAAAAATGATACCTGCGAATAACTTTTTTTTGGGTATTGACAGTAATTAATCAGAAAGTGGGTTTTATTTTCTTTGTATATAAAAAGTTACAGAATTTTTTTCAAACAAAAATAATGTGCAATTCTACATTATTCAATTTACCCACAACATTTAAAAAATTCACACTACAATTTTAAAATGATACCCAACTAATTAGCTTTTTTTGGGACAGTAATTAATCAGAAAGTGGATTCTTTTTGTTAGTGTATATATCTAAAAAGGACAGTCATTGAAAGACTCAATTGAAAAATGATACCCAATTAATTTGCTCTTTTTTTTTTTTGGACAGTAATGAATCAGAAAGTGGGTTCTTTTTGTTAGTGTGTCTATATAAAAAGGTACCATTATTTAAATACTAAATTTAAAAATGATAGCTGACTAATTTACATTTCTTTTGGACAGTAATTAATCAGAAAGTGGGGGGTTTTTTTGTAAATATTGTATATATATAAAAAGTACCGTAATTCAAATACTACATTTAAAAATCAAACCCAGACTAATTTGCTTTATTTTTTTTTTTGGACAGTAATTAATCAGAAACTGGTTGTTTTTGTTAGTGAGTAGATATAAAAACTAATCTTATTTAAATAGTAAATGTAAAAAAAATAATACCTGACTAATTTTCTTTTTGGAGAAAGTAATTACTAATAAGCAGACACTGGGTTGTTTTTGTTTGTGCGTATATATATAAAAAGTAATTTGTCACGGACGAATTCTCGCGAAAACGTTACTTTTCACGTGATCCTCGAATACTGCCGTTTCACACCTTTAAAAGCAATTTTTGAGGGTTACCCATTCGTAATGAAATCTTCAGGACATTGTTAATAAAGTTACAACGTAACAGTAGGTTAGAGCAGTTGAAAAAAATACCCTTGTAATGAAATTTTAAATAATTATGACAGGCTAAAATCCACACACTCTCACACCAAAGTATAGAAAAAATAGACATTCTAGCATTACGATAAAGTTAATAACACAACCAACTATGGCAGAAAATAAAGGCATGTGTCTGTGCTTTTAGCATAGAAAAAAGCCAGACTGGCGGGGACTCTTTCTGTGTTTTATCGTAGAAAGAAGCCTCTTAGGTTGAGTGTAGGCTGCTGAAACGGTACATTTCTAGGAACTGACCTAGAAATAGCGCCATCATGCGGCTGACACCAAAAATAGAAAACGACCGAAATTTCAAATTATAAACATCCAGGTTAAGGTTAACGGAAATCTACACAGGCTACACATGTGCTTTTTACACCTTTGTTTCCATCTTTGGCTGTACTTTCCAGAAAAGTAAATTTTATTTTTCTATGATAAAAAATAAAAATTTTATGATAATTTTTGTGATCAAGTGGATTGAATTTTTTGTCTTCCTCTCTTTTTTTTGTTAGTTACTGGAGAACAGTTCAGCGTGAAAAATATATTGGTAAAAAGTTTTACGTTTTCCATTGTATTTTGAAGAAAACGTTATGAGGGCCTAATGATAAGTATTTTTATTTTGCTATATTTTTTTAATTATTATTTTATTATATGTTTTTTAATTATTATTTTATTATATATTTTTTAATTATTGTTTTTTTTAATATTTGATAAAAAAAATTACTATTGAAACTAACATAAAAAAAAAAAGATTGTGATTGTCTGCATTTTTTTCTATAATGTGAGCTTAGTATTTGAATTAATTGATATGAGACAAAAATAAATATATTTTGGGAATATAATGACCTGATTTAGATGTTTTTATAATTTCTTGTCTGCATTTTGTGGCTTAACATAATTTTTTAAATATTCAATATGGCTGATTCAGCAGCAGTGAAAGAGTTTATTAAAGAATGGTTAATAAATAAATTACTTAAAGCAAAGAAAACATTCTCAATCACACTAGAGAGGCTTTTATCATTTACCGGAAACTTTCAATGGTTTGTGGCATTATATACTGTGTGGTCTTCTTTTGATAATGACAGCATAGTATGTCAGTACTTTGGATGGTCAATTGTAGGCAAGGACTTGATCAGCCTAGCATTCTATAAGACCAAAGAAACCCATACTCAGCTACTCGGCGCTGGCCAGAGAAATTGCAGCCATCTACTCAATCATAGCTTGATGTGACTTAACAACTTAAAACTTCACAATAACTCTTCCAGAACAGGCAAAAATTCTCCATATGGTAGTGCCACCTTGTGCTAACAAGAGTAATCAATGGATGCCAGAAGATGGTGATCATGTGATGTTTAGTGGTTTAACTCTTCCAAGAAGTATACAACAACTCTAAGAAATTTACAATAATTAAACTCAAAAGAAGTGTACAACTCTTCCATGCAGATTGGTTGTTCTCCAAATTAATTACTTAATTTAAACTTAAAAAAAAATTATTTTCTTTATTATCTAAAAGAATCTTACTGATTATAATCTTAATGCAATTTAATTATGAAATTTTGCTAATTGCATTGCTTAATTAAATTGCGAATTGTCTTTGATTTTTATTAAATTCCCAGTAATTACACTTTTGTCACCTTTTATTGCAATGGCAATGTTACACTAAAATATAAATTCTAAAATTAAAAATGTAGTACCTACATTCTTTTAATATCAATTGGTTCTTTAATTAATTAGAAAGTTAAACTTTCTTTGCTGATTTGAAACCCCATCTTTTTCACAACTCATAATAAAATTTCGTAATAAAATTTACATTTTTATAATATCAGGGGTGGGCAAATAGCAGCCCAGGGCACACATGTGGCCCAGTAAGAGTTTTTTGGAGCCCGCCAGGACAGTCAGAAAAATCCGCCTTGAACCAAGATCTCCTTCCCGTGCATGACCAAAGATTAGTCTCGTATTTTCTACTATAGGATGGTCATGTCAATATGCATGCACAGTGATTTGGTAGTCATGGAGAAAATAATCATTCTTGCAATAGAGGCAATTGCCTTTTGATATAGTGCATTTGTTAAATAATTCACATACATTTTGATAATTTTTGAGACAAATATTATGCTTTAATAATTTTCTTTCAAAAGTGAGATAAAGTCTTTTATTTGTTGTGATATCACTTGATGAAACTACTAACAGAAGAAATATTTCATAGCTATCAATTGTATTTAAGTACTATTTAAAGAAAAAAGTTTATAAATGATTTATAAGATTTTCTCTGAATATCTTTTAAAAACTTATTGAAATTTGAAGTTCTATTTAAATACTGATTCCTGCCCCCTTCCTGATCTGTTAACCCATAAAAATTCACAAATGTATTTATTTTCAAAAATAAAGTAATTTTATAATTTAAAAAAAAAAAAAAAATGGTATATTTAAATCTTTTGCTTAATAATATACATATATATATAGAAAATACTAAAACAGAGATTAAATATAAAATTTAGTATGATTTATTGTACTAAGTATACTTTCAATGCTTTCATATCATATTCATGATTAGTCACTAAATTTTATATTTAAACTCTGTTTTAGTATGTTTTGCATTAACAGTTATAATGCCAGAGTATCAAAATGTAATTATATATATATATGTAGAAGTAAGTATATATTAATTTTTGAAGAAAAAACAAATTAATGATACAATAATAAGAACATGTTTTAAAATTGGAGTAAAAAAAAAAAGTTTATTATTATCTAACAAACACTCACCAGGACATTCACAGCCACCACCTTTAGCTCTATTTGCAACTGCCGCAGCATAAGAACGTGCATCTAATATTAATACTTTATTTCGTGGATCTTCTTTAATTTTTTCCACTGCAAATATATATATATTTATTTGTAATTTTTTTTTCATTTCTTAAAAAAAAAAATCATGTAATTTAAAATTTATATTATGTTTATGCAAGGATTATAATTATGTGCATATACAATTAATATAAAATATAATCAGATAGTATTAAAAATATATAAAAAAATTATTTAATTAAATAAGATTATTGACAGTTTAAAAAATAGTTAATATATTAATTTATATTTACTTTAATATTTGGTTTAGCTATAATAGGAAAAAAAATCATTGAAGCTTATGTGGAGTAAATGATTGTGTATAATTTTGATATTCTCTGAAAACTATGTTTTTAACATAGGTAGAAAATTGATTTAGTGTAATGTATTATTTAAGACTGACACTAAAAAATAATGAAAATTTGGAAAATTAAATAGCATTCTATTTCAAATGCTTTTTTAATAAATTCACAATTTGGAAAAAAAAAAATTGCTGGATATAAAGTTAATGATTATATAATAACACATGCAAAAAAAAAAGAAACCAATACAGATGTTCATGAAAAAACTAATTCAGATATCAATAAAAATAAAAACAAACACACTGCAAGAGACAACGATGAAACCAGTTGAAACTTTAAAGATTAAAAACAGTTGAAAATCAGCAATAAATTCAATTCTAAAAGAAATTCAAGAATAAAATATCTTGATTATATTACTATAATTCTGGGGACAAGGAATGTTAAAATCAAACTGTTTATAATTTAATTCATATTGATCAATTATTAAGCTTGACAAAGTACTTAGAACTAGTATTGTCAATCATTTCTATAACTAATCAAATTTCAACAAAAAAAGCCAAAACCAAACATTATCTTCTACAAATTCAGCTATCATCAGTGCATCTACTTACCATTATCTTACATTACATAGTTAAATGCTATTATAAAATTACGCAGTAAGAATAATCAAACTACAGCTTGGCTATTTCCCAGAAACTAATTCTGATATAAATCAAAACCATTGAAAAATTAAGCTAACAAAATATTTCCAACTCAACAGATAATACATGAATCTTAATTACTGCTAATAATATGTCCTATATGATAATATCTTAGAATTTAAATATATAGCATAGCACATACAATAATGGGCAAATTATTTTATCTAAGGAGTGCAAAATGTAGAAAATAATAATACACACATATAGATACATATACTTTAGTATGTTTACATTGTTCTACTTACTTTTAAATAGCATTTTGTTTAATTTATTTATATTTTATTTAACTAGCAACACTAAGTTTGAATTAAGCATAATATGTTTTTATAATGTTAGTACCTCAAAATAAAACATAACCTGACATAAAAAAAAAAACTTGCGTTTTTATTCTTAGAATTTATATAAAAACATTTACTTTATTAATAATTATCTACTAATAAAAAAAATTTTGAGAATACATTTTTTAAACATGGAATAGATCTAAGTCAATCCACTTTATGAATATCATACAAATATAATAGACTTTGAGGATATATATTTAGAATATACAGGCAGTGCCCTAGTTACAAACTTAATTGGTTCCTAATGTGTGTTTGTAAGTAGAATTTGTTTGTAAGTAGAGGTCTGTAAAAACATCAAAAAGGGTTTCAAAACACAGTATTTATTTTTTATTGATTAGTATCTGGAGTTTTGTTTACAAATTTATCAAGAGTTAATTAAATTGTATTCTTTTTCTTCTCTTAATAAAGAATTTTTTAACATTCTGTGTCTTTTTCTATTGCCCTTTATATACGAGATATACTACGCTCTTCATTGGGATCACATTCTTCCATGATAATCAAAAATTTGTCAAGATGTATGAAGGCTTCATTCATATTCTTGATTGTCAAACTCTTAACAATAAGTTCATTATCTTCATTTTGTATTTCATTCATCTCTTGTAGTTTAATCAAGTCTTCATTTAATAGAGGTTGCGAGTGAGATTGTATTAACTCATCAATATCTTCATCAGTGACATCTAAATTTAATTCATTCATTATATTGACTATTTCAGTTGTGATATCTTCAGGAGTTTCTTCAATGTCCAATGAAGCATTCATCATTTGTGAATATATTTTTTTCCAACAACCTTTCATTGTTGACTCTTATTTCAGCCCACGCATTCCCAATAATATTTATTGCATTCCATATATTATAACTTTTCTAAAAATCTCTTAGTGTAAGTCCATCTTCCTTGTCAATTGCCTTGATTGCTTGAGTCATTAATCTTCTCATATAATACTGCTTAAAAGGTTGTATTTCACTAATAGTATTAGGAGGGATAAACACATTAACCTCTGGATATAAATTTTGTAGGAATTTTGGATGTCCAGGAGAATTGTCTAAGAGCAAGTGTTTTAAATGGTAAATTATTCTCACTACAATATTGCCTAACAGACAGAACAAAATAATGTATCAATCTTGAAAACGCTGTGCAGTAGCCCAGGCTTTAGGATTTGATTTCCAAATGACTGGAAGCATTCTTTTATATTCACCTTTCAATGCTCTAGGATTTTCTGTCTGATAAATTAGCGTTGGCTAAAATTTAAAATCACCAGTTAAATTACCTCCAAGAAGCAATATTAATCTGTTTTTAGAAGGTTTATGCCCAGGTGCAACTGATTCTTTCTTTGCTAAATAAGTATGTGCAGGCATCTTTTTCCAAAATAATCTTCATCTCATCTACATTGAAAACTAGGCATGGAAAATAAGTTCCATCTTTAATGATATTAGAGATAGTGGAAATAAATTCACTGGCAGCTTTATCTGCACTGGCACCTTCACCAATACATTTAATATTATGTAAAGAATATCTCATTTTAAATTTGTGAAACCAGTCATTGCTTGCTACAAATTCAACAGCAGAGTCTTCTTTTAATTTTTTATTCCAATCTTCATGCAAAGTAAGAGCCTTAGCTTGAATAATTGATAAACTCACTTGGATGCCTTTTTGATGTTGATCTTCATAAAGCTAAAGATTTCTCAATTTCATCCATTACTCTGCATGTCTTTTTGAAACAATATTTATTTCCACAATTTTTAACATATTCCTTAATTTTGTTCTTGTTTTTCACAACTGTATATATTGTTGATCAGTTTTTAAGTAAATGTTATTTTTAATTAATAAGAAGCACTAATCAAGACAGTCTGTGAATACTAAAAATAAAAATAATCAATGTCAGAGAGATGGGAAGATTTATACTATATTTTATATAGATTTTTATTGTTCTCTAAAATATAATTTTAATTATTTTCTAAATTCCAAAGTTTATCTTTCTTTAGAAAAAATTCAATTATGAATGTATATAAATAGTTTTTTTTTATCATGTGCATAAAGATCTAAAGTCCAAAAGCGATTACGTAATAGCGAAATGTTTGTAACTCGAACGTTCATAACTAGGGGACTTCCTGTATATATAATTGAATTTTAAAATGGTTCAATTTGTAATTGGGTATATTTATTTTGCACTATTTTATATTAATTAAATAAAATGTTTTTTATATATTCATGAACACATTTTTTATATATTCATGTATACTTTATATTTTAGTTCTGAAGAAAACTATTGGTCAGTTAAAATTATTAGATTGATGTGTAAAAAATAAAATAAGCATTGTTATAATAATAAAAAAAAAAAAAGATGGATGGATTTAATTGTTTTATAGTAAAATAATAAGTGTTTGCAATATATATAAATATGCAAATTAATCAAACTTTTTTAAAAAAAATTTTGACTATAATTTTTTGAGAGATTTAAATAATTTAAGATACTACTAACTTTTTCATTTTTCTTCATAATATGCAGAGATTATAAAAGATGTCCAACAAAATAGAAATAAATGTTCATAGTTTAAAAAATAAACTATTAGAGATAACCAAGAATAAACAAAAAGTATAGAAAATCTTTAGAAATTATTCAACATTGTAAAATTAAATATGAACTTTTCAACAATCTACATTCATTTTTTTCAAAAGTTGATAATAGTTTACAAACATTAAATAAGAATGGCATCAGGTTGAAAATTATTTTCCAAATTAAAAAACATTACATCTATATTCCAAGAGCAACTATAATAAAATATCACATGATCACCATTCCCTACGCATACACAAGCTGTATAAAGAGTTTTGCCTGTATAATGAAATATATAAAAATATCCATTTTAGTGTTTTCTAGAAATATAATTAAATAAAATTTCAGATCAATGAAGTTCAAATGATGTTAATATATAAAACTCATTTTCTTGATTTAAAAAAAATATATATACAAAAGTTCTATCAGAGGAATAATGTGAAGTTAAAAGTGACTATAGGACCTTAAAAAGCCTATAAAATAAAGTTTATTTGATCGAGTAAATCTTCTTGGGATAAAATTTATTGCATGCTCAGCTAATTAATTGATAATAATTGATCGTGCCTTATGTTGTTTGATACAATTTACAATTAAGATATGTTTTAATACACCAAGAAAAATGTTCAGCATAATGATTATGCCCCAGCATACAATTGTTTAAAATAAAAAGTAGGCCTAGGTGTTGAAAATTTTCTTATTTAAGAGTTGTATGCAGCAATTGATATGTGAAATAAATTATCAGAAAATGCATACAAAAAATGAATAAATTGGTAAAAAAAAAAAAAAATACCAATGCTTTTAAAAAAATCAATTATTTTAGTTAGATTATGCAAAATTTAGTTTCTGTTGATGTAATAAATGGCTTTAATGTTTAGATATTAAAGGAAAGCAGAGGCTGGCCATTATTCGAATTAATTTTTTTTTTCTTAACTTAAGATTGAAACCAACAAGCATGATCATTGGAAACAAGTCCATTAATAAAAATATGGGGAGGGGGGGCAGTTTAAACAAATGCTTTTCCATTATTATCTAAAATGTCTATTTCAAAGAATATTGAATATCATTTTTTTATTTATTATAACAGCAAAATTTCTACTTCATTGTTAGTTTTGCATTTCTAAAGCAGGTTGGGGATGAAAACTTTTGCAAAATAAAACTTATACATTTGGAATAATAATTAAAAAACAAGAGAGAGAGAGAAATATACCAAGATTCAGATTACATTATATAAATTACTATAATGGTCAAATATCCAATATAATTTATTTGTCCATAATGTTGTCATAAGTACATAAATAAATAATCAATTAAAACAAGATTGAAATAAACAACTATTAATTATTAATAGTTGTTTATTTCAATCTTGTTTTGATTGATTATTTACTTACATTATATAAAGTTTTGTATAACTCTTATTAGTTTCTTTTGATTATTAATGGATCTTAAAAATTTATATGCACTGGCCATCCATTGCAAATGAAAAATACTCTATTGCTGTAAGGTTACCAATGGCCAATTCAAATAGTCAACATTGTTTCTTAACACTTTTTTAAAAGACAATACAATGAAATGCATGCTCAACATATTCACATACATATTTGATTAAGTGCATGATAAATTATAACAATGTTTTTAACTTTTTAAATGGACTAAAAAAATATTTATTTATATCAAACCAGAATGTTAATGTCAATTACCTCTCTTCATGATGAAGTAAACAAACATTCCAGTTTGTTCTTTCAAGATGAATATTTTGCAATAATATCCATTTTGTCTCCTCATCCCTTTCATAATACTTAGGGTAATTATTTATCCTATGAAACTATGTCCAACTATAGATTTTTTAGAGATACTAGAAACGGACATGTCAAGCTTTAAAATTAGTCACATGGCTAAACATTTCATATCTATTTAAACCTGACTATGGTTTCTTCCAAGAGTATTTAAGATAGATAAAGATTTTTCCATAAGTTAAGATGATTATTGAAAATATGTTGTTGGTCAATATTAACTGTAGGGGGGATACAGAATTTAAATTTCCATACTTTTTAATTCTAAATCATCTTATGATTTGTTTATTAAGCTTGAAAAAGTTAAAATATTTGAACAACATACAAATACAGTAATTTAAAATAAACTTTTTAAGAAATGTTCTTAAATTTTTTCTCAGCTGTTTCAGCATTTTTCTCTAATGGTATGAATTAATTATGATAGCAAATATCGCCAATAATTATATATATATTGGCAAGAAAGAGATGAATACATATAATTGCATAAAATCGTAGATAAGAATCATTAACTGAACTTAATTATTTTGATAACTCTTACTTTGATTATGACATGATATATGTGAAAATTAGAAAAATAAAATGATTACTTTTGACAGTATGGTATTTTTCCAAAGTGATTTCAAGATTAACTTGGAGAAAACATCCTCTATGGATATGAACCTCAAGTGTCCTTCAGATGTCTATAAATAAACTAGGTCCTTTCAAAAATAGAAATATGTTTTGTGTGCTTATATCAATCACACTAACATATCAACTCATTACAAAATTGAAAGCACTACATGAATATGGAACAAAACGTAAGCCACAATTTAAACTGTTTATAAGATGCAGCTTGAGTAAATATTTCCACTACAGAAATAATTGAATAATAAATTAGAAATTAATAACTGTAAATGCCTTAGTCAACTTATTAATAAAGATGAAAGTATAATGGATGAAATAAGCAATAGCATCAAATTTGGATAAAATGGCTTTCTTAGAAATAAATTAATATTAAAAGAAAATGTGCCTATATGTTTGAAAAGTAAAGTTTAAATAAATGATTTTTACCAGTGCTCATTTATGATATTGAAATTTAGTTATCAAAAGATCTATATAAAGATTTCATACCGCATAGAAAAGTATGGAAAGATATAGTGGGAATAACAAGAACAGATTGAAAACAAAATATATGGATTAAAAAGCAAACATATATCATTGAAAGAATTAAACAGTTGAAATAGAGTGAACAAAATTTTGAAATAGAACTTAAAATATTGTAAAATATCTACGAGACAATAAATGGATGAGAAAAAAAATTTCTGGAATGATAAAAGAGAACTTATAAATCAAATAAAGTGGGTTAAACTCGGAGAAGTCTTCTGCCTGAAGTGAACTATAAATGTTTGAAAATGATAATGAATAAATTTGCATTTTGAAAAGTGTATTGTCCTTGAAATCAATCTTTTGAATACTTTGGAACAAACAATAATCTTATTTTGTGTATAGTATTAAGATTAAATTCAATAATACCACTTTCCCATCAAATTGAATAAGATGAAATAAAGACAAGTAGAGAACATATCGATGTAATTTACTGCTAAATACAATATTTGGATAAACTTTCTTTACTAATTTCTAATGGAGATATTACAAATATTTTCCCCAAATATATTATACTAATGACCAAATTCATAATTTAAATCTCAATGTTCATTTTAAGTTTTTAATCTCTGTGAGACAGCTTTGGTTGAATAAGTATAGGAATAATTTGATGATCTTTAAGTTAAGCCATATTTTCAAATTCTTAAAATCATAAGTAATATATTCAACTCATAATTCTTACTCAAAGCTAATGTATAACATGTCATTAATATTAAGACTTAAATAATTAAGAGATTATATTTTCTAGTTAATCAAGGAATAATAGTTATCAGCAGATAATGATTTTGAAAAGACATTGGATTTTGGCAAATATCTAAATATCAACATACAAATATGAAGAACCAATTGCAAACTTTAACTTATAAGCAATATCTTTTAGCATTTAGTTCATAACCTTCAAAAATTTAATGAAGTCATTACATTTTACGCTATATGTTTTCATAAATAAAATTATAAAACCTCTATTTTTCAGCAATGAATAACTCACAAGGAAAAAGTGTAATCTTCAATAACAAAAAACATTATAACCGTTATTTAATTTTTTCATAATATATTACTATAACAATTCTAGCTGCTTATTAGTATATAATAGTAAAATAGAGTATCAATCTATCTATTATACATTGTCTAGTTCTAAAACACAATTTTGTTTTAGCTAATACTCAGTTTTACTATGTTTTACAAATTCAGTAATCTTATAGGGTTTTTTTTTTGGGGGGGGGGGGGGATAAGGAGAGTGATCTCCATCGTAAGTTATTTTTTACTCATAGGTTATCTTTTTTTCTTGTGCATGACATTTGATTCAAGGTAGATCAACTTGATATTGATATTTTCATAAAGATTGCAATCTGTTTTTAAAGATGCAATTTCTTCTAGTAGAATACCATCAGATTTTTTTCTATTACCATTAAATTTATAAAAGTAAAATTTCTTTGAAACTTTCACTGACTAAAGATTTAATAATCTCCATGAAATATAACAGATTATGGTAATGATTCTGATAAATAATCTCACTATGGAATTGAGAGATTTTTTTAAATCTACCTCTTAACATTGTATTCTTTATCAAATTTGTTATTAAAATAAAAACCAGAAATAATGAAACACTCATTTTCACCATTAGCTGCTGCCTGGAATGAACTCGGTGGTAGAGAATATAGATTATATGTGGCCTTTTATAAAATCATATTTCACTATCTTGTTCACTGACATACAACACTGAGAGAGTAAATGGAATATATACACATCAACAGCATACTATAAATTTGATTTTAATCATTACTGATATTAAAAAATAAACTATTATAATTTTATAAGTCACTTTATTAATAAACCAATTCACTTTTGGCATGCAATGTTGTTTTTTTTTAATTTTCTCAAACTTTTGATTGACTAACTGTATTCTTTAGACTTAAATGTGATATATTAATTATTACTATTTTATAATTATTTATTCATAAAGAAAAAAATAAGCATTGGAAAAAAGTGAGAGAGAGAGAGAAAAGAATATTAATTTATTAATACAGTATTATTTTGAATTTAAACTACACTTTTTATTTAAATTTTGAAGACATAAAATTAGGATATGACTTAAATTCAAAGCGAATATTTTAATATATTATTTGTGCAGATTTCCCACTCCATACAATTGCGTCTTTATTTTATGCTATATGGACGCGCATAGTATTGTGATGATAGTTTTATTTGAAGGTTCCCCATTCACATTTTTCCTATGTAAGTAAATTATTTTTCAATGCCTATTATAAATGCATTTTTATATTTTTTCCCAATTTTAAAATCCTATTATGCACGTAGTAACTATTGTTGATAGCAGTTTATTCGGAAATTTCCCATTCACACTTTTGTTTTAGTTTCCAATTTTTGTAAATAAAAATTTTATTATTTTTCAATACTTATTATAAAATCAATTTTATATTTTTTTTTTTCAATTTCCCAATCTTAAAATCCTACTGCAGCCTAAATTTGAAGTAATATAGTATTTTCAATGTTCAAAAAATAAATTAAAGAACTTTGTAGGTTGAATAGCTTCTTTAAATTATACGTTCATAAGTGACAATTAAAAACCCTGGCAGATAGCTAGTAAGAGGCTTAGTTATATTGTTGAACAGAAATATCTTTTATCTAAAATCTATGCAACTAGGTGTTTTAGTAGATTGCCTCAGTAATGAATATTCACATAAAAAATGTTCATCACATTTGAATAATTAAGAATTGATTTCATTAAAACTTTTTTTTTGATAACATAGATAGATCTAAATAGCATGGGTTTCCTAATATTTTGATAATGCTTTTTTTTAAATGCTATTAATAGAGTTTGAACATTTAAGTGATGCTAAAAAGCATTATATCATTAATTATTTAAGTGCAAACAAGTTTTAATGATGACAATTTCCTAATTGTATTTATCACTGAGATAAAATTCTCCATATCTTCATAAAATTTTTCTAAATATGATTTGTATAATATTGGTCTTTTTACTGGAATGCTTCTCCTGACTCAAGAATGCTATTCAAACTATCTTTATGATCAAAATTACTTCTTTCAGCATATATTATTGAATCTGCATCTAAAAATCAATTTGTTTTTACTCAATCTTAATAGGTTAAGTTATAAATAATCAACAAGATTAGTTACAACACATATTCCAAAAATTTTGTTATTTTTCTTATTTACATAATCATAATTAATCTCTAATAGTAAGATCCTTACTTATACATTTTTTCAAATGTGTATTGTAAAGATAACAGTATGAAAGATTTAAATATTTTTTTTAATTATGACAACGATGGAATTTAGACAACTGCAATTCTCACCACTTCTGTGCTTTTTACAAAAATAAATTTGCCTTGTCTTAAGTTAAATTTTCATAAAGAATTTGTTCTTACCTCAAGAGTTTATTCTTAATTCTATGCTTCTTATGAATAATAAATATAATTTATAATGACAGTTATGCTTTGTCCAGTACAATTTAGTCACATTAAAATTAAAACTAAAAAGAAATTATAAATGAATCAAACTAACACTACATATATTTAAAAAATGTACACTTACATTCTTCTTTTGATAAATCAAATGGCTTCTGAGCTTCCCATGTTCTTAAAACTTCTCCAAAATTAAGTCGATCATCTTTATAACTATCCATATATTTACAATTATGAAAATGTTTGTTCGATTTAATCTCCCGTCTCCGATCAGTTGCACAAGCTATTGCAATTGACTGTAATAAATTTTCATCTTGAGAATTTCTCCAACCTAACCAGCCAACTTCAGGCTGACTACAACGTGCAATTACAGCACAATTCACAGGATGCCTAAATTATAAATATACATAAAAAAAAAATTAAAACACTAACACAAACAATTAAGTAACAATTTAACTTCCAAATATTAAATGATAAATTACAGAAGCATGTTTTCAATTACCTAATCTATAACTACATTCCATATTAAACTAAAAATATTAACTTTCATAGTTCACTATTCCACATTCTTCCCATGATTCATAAATTTTCACATTACCACTTTGCCAGTTAAATCAAATTATTTCCTTTATTAATAAAAATAGTTTCTTTACTATTATTATTACTCTCTTTATGTAATTAACTTATCCAATTTAACACCAAATCTCTCTTTTAGTTCATTGACATTAAACACAGAGGATATTTATGCATAATTCGTTTTAACATTATAACAAGTTTTTTAAATCTCTTTTTCAATGAACAGATTTATCAATATGATATCCTACATAGGCAATAATTATATATATTATTTTTTTTATTCTTTAATAATTCTGTAGTCTATATTGGATATGCTATATATAATATTATAAAACAACAAATATCTTTTATCACTTTTGTATTATATAATACTGAAATCCATTTTTTATTTTTATTAATAACATTATTCTTTTTTTAAATTCTTACTCTAATTTTGTTTAAGTTCAGATTCATAAATTGGAAAATGATTGCTTTTTTAGAACTTGTAATGGAAAAATTGATATTGCTTTCTATGCGGAACAAATGGTAAATGGCCAGTACTTAGTTTCCTTTCTAATGTTAAACGTTAGTAAAATCTCATCTCTTTATAAACAAAACCTGAAATGCATGTTGTTTTATTATGTATAGATCTTTGTTTCTGTGATTGTCTTGGTATAACAATTCAATATATTAGATTCAGTACTCTAATCAGATAATTAATCTTTTCATTACATCAATTTATCTAGTTTTCTATTTTATACTAGAAACAGAAAATTTCATAATAAAAATATTTAATCATACAAGTCTAATGAAGACAATTCTTGTCTCTCATTAAGACTGTAATAAAAAGTTGCACTATTATATTAATTTCTTAACACCTTAGAACTTATACTGAAAATATGACCTTAAAGATAGAACCAGTTGACAGAGAACTATAACAGAAAAATAGTAAGCTTTTGGGATTTGATATTTTGATAATTCTTTCCATTATAATATAGTTGTATGATCGATCATTAGGGAGGTTATGTGACATTCAAATGTCTAAGTGATATGATGAGCACAATAATTTTATTCAAATGCTTTAACTGATTTTCTTTTTTATTAACTGAGAATGAGTTCATAAACTTTTAGTTCTCTTGAGTTTGCACTCTTATTTTTGCATTACATCATATAAGGCAAATTTTAAAATTATATACTCCACAGGATATTAATATATATTGCAATAAAAAAAAAATAGTTAAAAATATATAGAATGATGATGTGTATTTAAATAGTGATAATATAAATGGAGTACAATTTGTACTTAATGATATCTACTCTTCAGTCCCTCATTACCATAAATATTTCTTTCAAACGAAAAATTGTGATAATATTTTCTTTTTAATTTTCTTTAAAATAAATAATTAAATAATAATTTTCCTTTCTTTAAAGTAATTTTAATAAATGTGAGATATATTTTTCATGATAATATTTCCTTAAAATTAATATAAAGAGGATTTCTCCTTGCATATGTTATCAGCAATAGAAAAAAAAAATGTTACAAATTATTTTATCAGTTTTCAAAAAAAATTAATTACAATTCTATTCCATATATATTACTGTGTATAAGCATCATTTTTTGAGTAGGGAAAGTAAACAATGAGACAGTATTGATAGAAGATTCGCTAATTAGAGAATATGGAGATATAATTGCAAGGGAAAATAGAAACAGGTATGTAAGAATATGTCTGCCTGGAGCTAGAATTAGGGACATTATAGAGATGTATATATTATAACAGGGACAAATAATTTGTCAGAGCCATCAGAGAGAGTAATGGATGAGTACATAAAATTGATTAGTAATTTCAGTAAGATTAAAGGAAGAGAGGGATTTGACAATACATATATTTTAGATAGGGCATGTTCTATAAATGAGATTAAAAAAAATTGTGTGAAAGAAATTATGTAATGTTTGTGGATATGTGGGGTTTTTTTATTAGTAAGAGGGAGTTATATAGTAAAGATGGATTGCACTTAGAAAACAAGGAAGTGAAGTTTTAGTGAGTTTGATTTATAAAGAATGTAGTTCAGGAAACTTATAAAGGGGGTGAGGTTTTAAGTTGCAGTGTTATCAGAGGAGAATGAACAGGATACAAGTCATAAACAAAGAGTAGCTGATTTAGATATAAATGTGATGTGGAGAGGAAATGGGTCTGTAAAATTACTGGTAAGCAAGTTATTTATAAATGTAATGGAGAAGAAAGAGTCAAAAGAATTTCTAAAAAAGTAATTAGGAAAGAAGAAATTGTTAAAATTGGATATTTGAAAATATAAGGTGGTAGGAACCCAAAAAAATGGTTGGAATTAAACAAAGCAGTTAAAAATGAAAAGCTTGAGGTATTAGGAGTAATGGAAACACATCTAAAAGAAGAAGAACCTATATTGGAAAACTTGATATGGCAGGGTATAAATAGAAAAGAAAAATGGGGTGGTGGTATAGGAGTTATGTCAAAAAGTATTTAAATACTGTTAAATGTGAAGAACATTTCTGACTTGAGGTAAGGTTAGGAAAACAAGAATGGATGGTGACTATAGTGCATATATCAACTGGAGATTGTCAAACTATAATGGAGTGAAATAGTAATATATATGAATGCCTAGTTAAGGATATACAGAGTTTCAACAAAAAAAAAAGGGAGAAGAGAATAATGGTATAGGGGATATAAATGGGCATATTGAAGAAATTGATGATGTATATAACAAGAATGGACAGTTTTTGAAGAATTTTTGTCAGAGAGTGAATTTTGAGCATTGGAAATTTATCAAATATTTATGAGGGACAATACACATGGTATAAAAATAAAGTACGGAAAATTAAAGTGTTTGATAATGGGAAGATATGTAATAGTGATCAAAATTTCTTTATAATAGAAATGGTTAGTAATGTGATGGAAAAGGATGCAGAATGAATGATAAGATTAAGTTAAAAGAATATAAAATAAAAGTTGAAGAAACCATGAAAGAGTTTGTTGGGAATAAATATAAGAACTGATGTAGTCAAGTAGAAAAAATGGCAAATAGGGTTTTAGATGAGAATATTCAGAAGAATAAATGTAATAGAAAAGTGAAAGTTAGTATAAGTGTAAAAGGATATAAGTGTGCCATTAAAAACAAAGAAAGTGAAAAAAATGTCAATGTTAAATGGGAAGGGTATTTAAAAAAAAGAAGTTGGCTAAAATAAATAATTATAGAGAGAGAGAACAAAATTAAATAGTAAATTGATGGATAGTAATAAAAGTGGAAGACATGGGAGCAAAAAATTTTGGAAATACATTAAAATATGGAATATAGGGAAGAGAGAAATAGGATTACTTGATGATGAGGGAACAGAGTGTAGCTCTAGAGAAGAATTAGAGATAATCTTAAACAAATATGTAATGGGTATAAAAAAGATGTTAGATGTGGACAGAATGATAACAATCATAAAAGCATATAATAACGGGAAATATTAGGTTTACAGAAAATAAATTGAATGAAGCAGGGAAGAAACTGAAAAATGGAAAGCCAAGAGATTTAGATGGATGGGCAGCAGAGATGGTAATGAATTTGGGGCATAGGGCAAAATTAAACCTATTACCATATTTTAATAAGATGGCATAGAAGAGAGATTATCCAGACAGTTGGAGTAATGCAAGAGTAAGACTACTATTTAAGGAAAGGATAATAGAAAGTAATTACAGACCAATAACAGTAATGTCAATGTTATATAAAGTTTTCACATATATGGTGACTGGAAGAGTCGCAAAATGGATGGAAGAAAATAATATATTGGGAGACAAGAAGGTTTTTGATCGAATAAGCATATAGGAGATAGTTTATTTGTAGTTACACAACTTACAGATATGAGTAGAAATACAGGTAGACAGCTATATATGGTTTCAATAGATATAGAGATGACATATGACATGGTTAAGTTTAGAAAATTTGGGAATGGATGGAACTTTAGTGGATCTTATTAAGAGATTGTATGAAAATAATTACTATATGTATCTATTAGGGAATATAGAATCAATTAAAGTTAAAAATGGGGTGAGATTAAGACAAGGATGCCCTACTTTATCTATTTTGTTTTTGTTCTATTTGAGAGAAATGGAAAGAGCAAAAGAAAAACTAGGAAGAAGGTTAGAGATACCATTAATAGGTGGTAAGAGAGTATATACATTATTGGGTCTTTTATTTCCAGATAATGTCTTCTTGTGCACAGAAAGAAGGGAATGATATGCAAGTTATGCTGAGGACTTGCACAGAGGTAAGTAGAGATGGGGATTACGTTTAGTGAAGAAAAATCAAAAATAATGATGATTAATACTGGGAAGAGAAGACAGAGAATTTTTATTGAGAGATATAAAGTTAAGTGTGAATAGATACAACTATTTGGGAATCGTCTTAAGCAATCAGAGAAATTGCTTGGATGAATGGGAGAAAAAATTAATCAATGAAGCAAAGAAAAACTGATATAGAAATTAACAGTGTTTTCATATAATAAATATGATGTAGCTGGAATACTGGTAACAATGTGTTATGTGTAAGTAAAGGGATGTTAGATTACTTAGAAAAAGTACAAAGAGAAGTAGGAAGACATGTATTAGATGCAGATGTGTAGACAGCAAAGGAGACAATCCAAGGTGAAATGGGATGGTCAAGTTTTTATATGAGAGATGCAAAAAGCAAAATGAAAATGTTTGGTAGATTGCAATTTATGGATAATAAGAGAATAGACAAAATAGTATTTAACTGGGTTATGAGTAAAGGGCAGGCAACAGATGGGTAAAAGTAGTATAATATGCAAAAGATTTGGATAATAACTTTATTTCAGTGTACTATACAAATGATGGGATGATTGTGTTAGGAAAATTTTTGAGTGTAATAGTGGCAAGGAATGGGATAGAAGAATAGATGCCTTAATAAAGAATAGAGAGTTGGAGAACTAGTATCGAAAATAAAAAGAGTTTAAATATATATAGAAGTAAACAATATTGGGTGAGAGTTAACTTGTGATAATAGCAAGGGGAAGTAGTTTACTGTTTAAGACTCAAACAAAATCTTTTGCAACAAGAGAATATACACATAAATGGGAAAATGTGAGTGATTTAGTCTGCAAGCTGTGTAAGGAAGACATAGAGAATATTAATTATCTGTTAATTGAATGAGCAGAAAGGGTACAAATAATGAAGTTGTGGGAGAATAAATATAAACAAAATGAATATATAGAAAAGTGGGTTCTTGGTTTTTATGCTAGGTTTGAAAAAATATAAGGGGGATTTAGATATAAAAGCCATGGAGTTGACAAAGATTATGTTGTGGGAATGGGAAGGAGCAGGATAGAGAAGAATATGGGAAAAACTTAGGGCAGGGAATAGAAAGGGAAGGTAAAATGGCTAACAGGTTTCTCTGGGCATAGTAGATAAGAGATTCTGATTCCGAAAAAGGAGAAGTCACAGTGCATCTCATCTCATCATTGAAAGGATATAAATTCATTTACTTTCTAATTTATTATTATTTTGTAAAATTACAGAAGATTTCAGAATTTCTAAATAAGTTACTGTGTTTGCAATTGTGGTTTTATTTTCTAGTAATAATATTTTAACAGAATAAATCAATTGTAAATTTACATGGTGTCAAAATAAAATTACTTCCAGCAAAAGACTGTCTTATCATTTTTTATTAAATGAAAGTTGGTTTTTAATATTTTGAAGAAAATTTTTGTTATTTGAATGCATATTTTACATAAATTTATTTTAAAAATACAGATGAAATTGAAAAAATGTTTTTACTTCATTAGTAATACTTTTTTTTTTTGTCTTCAAGCAAAACAGAAGTCTGTCCTACTATCTGTTTATTTTTATTATTTGCATAGTTAATAGTTAAAGAGTTTGGATTACTTTCATTTTTTTTAATTTGTGCTATTTATAGGACTTTTTTAAAAAATTGAAATATAATGAAAAGTAATTTTCATTTTATTAAAAAATAAATCGGCGGAAATAAAAAAAGAGTCTACTCTTGGTGGCGTAAATGAATGATTAAATTTATTCTTAATGAGGTATTCTTTTTAGCATAAAATGATTTCTTAGAACTAATATACACAATTTTCCTTCATTTAAATATTTGATATACAGACTTTTTCATATCTGTACCTTAAATGTAAATATAAGGGATTTTGAACTCAGATTTTCATTCGAACCTTCACATCTCCATGCTATCTCATACCACTAATACACCTGACCCCACATGTCTAAAAGATAAATAATCACCAATACATATATTTGTGCTCATCGGTTGGTCCAGATTACCATCTCTACCCATATATACAATCAATGCTCAGTTTTAATTTATTTATCTTTTAGACATATGTGGAGCCAGGTGTATTAGTGGTATGAGATAGCATGGAGAGTTGAAGGTTGAATGAAAGACTGAGCTCAAAGCCCCTTATATTTACATTTAAGGTACAGGTATGAAAAAGTCTGTATGTCAAATATTAAGTATTAAGCCTGAAGTAGGCCCATCCCTCATATATGTTTGTAAATGGATTATGTACTATACATAAGGGGTCAGAGTGAACTATGGTCAACATGGGTGGAACAACAAGGTTGGCATTAGGGTGAGCTTTGAACATTTCCATCTTCTTCAGATTTTCTGATATGGACGGCTGAAAAGTTGGAGGGTGGAGAAGATTGGAGTCTGTCCATTAAAGTATGAAGGTTTTCTATCCTAATATAAAGCAGAGCACTGATTGTGTATATGTGTAGAGATGACAATTTGGATCAGATGACGAGTGCTGGTTTAGCATGAAAAGCTTTATTTAACAAATTCTGGTAACCTTATATTCATTATTGCTTATTAATCTATCATCTATAAACTATATATAATACTCGCACACCATAAATCTAGGTATATATAAAAGAACTTTTTTTTTTTTAATTAAAAAATATATATATGTGTGTGGGAAATGAGAACATATATGTATAATATATAAATAAAAAGGGCGAAATTGAATGCAAGTTCAATATGGTTTGTGTGCTTGATGATTACCGTTTCTTAATAACTTACAGTTTTAAATATCGTAATATTAATTTAAATAACTTACGCTGTTCCAGCGAGACCCACTCTTAAAATAAATAAAAGATGTTATTTTAATGAGAATTAGTTGGTATTTGTAAAGAAAAATAAAAGTAAATGATTTTGTTTTTCTTCTGTCATTTTAGAAAGACGTCAAATTATTTTGACATGATTTTTTTTTTTTGACATCATTTTGTTATGTAATTTCTTATAAAATTTAAATAAAAAAAGATTTTTTTTTTAAAAAAACAATCAGTTAATCAAGTGTAAAAATAGGATGATTGACCAACAACAATTCCATTTTCTTGTAATAAATGCGAACGGAAAATTTACATATATTAAAATCCGTGGTCATTTAATTTAAGTTTTTTGTTTTGTTTTGTTTAAATAATATAAACCAATGATTTTGTGAAGGCTGTAATAAATTAAGAAAATGACTGCTATATGTAAATATATCTTGCATGACGCGATTTCGCATACATCTACCTGTATAAATATTAAACTAGTGTAGAAAATTTTTCCGTGAGCTTGAGTAAAATGTAAATTAAACAATTAACAAGACAAAATATATGTATAAAACTAAATTTCCAGTGTGTGTAAATTATTTTACTTACTTTCGATTTTAGTTGATATCTTATGTTAATTTATATATATTAGTACAATCACCCAAGGTCTCATTAAATTATAATTATTGTGAATCTTATGCTCTAAGGCTCAGCTCTGGGACGGTGAAAATTGAAAGAGTGCGATGTGATCTTTGAAAAATGTTATTGATTAGATCTTTGACCTGGGAATATAGGTAGATAGGGCAAAATCTGCGATGTACCTGACTTGTATATCTTGTACAGGGTCGGACTCGAGGTACTTTACCTGTATTCTGGATCTTATTGGATCGATATACGTTTTTCGATCGGTATAATATATTTGCATAAAATAATGTTAGGAGACTAGCAATGCTCAATGAAAGTTGCTGATTAATGTTTATTATGTGAAATATATGTTATATAAAAGCTCACTGGCAAGCTACATTTAACATGATAAATTGCTTGTAAGTAGAGCTTTACTGGCAAATTGATTGGCTGCATTACTTAAAAATTATTAAAGAGTAGGTAATATATGTATATATGGACATATTTGTAGATCAGTAATTAGTTTTTATAATCAACAGTAATTTTTTTTTCATACTTCTCCCTCTCCTTTTTATAAATGATTGCTAATGATAATATGCAAGTACATATATCATCATTAGCTGTCATGCTTATACATGCCATAAATATGTACTGCATAAAATCATAAAAGACTTACCGCCAGACAACTGTAGGTATCCTACAATAGGATCGAAAATTGGCTACACTTTCTATATCTTTATCACTGAAACATTTGGGTACCAAGATTTCTGTGGGGTAAGTTTTACAAAGCCTGAAAATAAAAAATTAAGTTTCAAAATTCAGTAAATATATATACCCCCCCCCCCCAAGGACCAAGAAAAGGAAGTAGTGGAATTAAATCAAAGATTTAATGTAAATAAAATTACAATTTAACTATATATTAAAAAAATGATATTTAAGAAAAGTTTAAAATACAGTATTTAAGAAATGAAAAGATAATTGTGCATATCTTATGGGGGTAAATATAATTAAGAAAATGGTTTTAAAAACAGATAAAAGCATCAATAAAATAAAGTAAACTAACTATATAAAGAAATTTTATAAATGATATGTAAATATAAACTTATATACTGTAATGGACGGTCCACTACGCCTAGATTCGCAACTGTCCACACACCAGATGTAATAGATGGGACAATAACTTGCGGACTGTGATACTATGCAGATGTAACAATCTGGAGACTATGACTTAATGTGCCCTAATTTATTGCCCCTGATGACATAGTCTGCAGAGACCTACCAGGCTTGGAAGGGGAAAAGTTGCATCTAACTATAGTCGGACTTTAGGTCTTCAGGTAGAATGCTACCGAAAACCTGATGATATGCTTAACCAATAATTGCATGCACTTTAATTGACTAGCTCTATCCCCATTTAATAATATCAAATGCAATTTAGGTTAGTTCATCCACTTTTACCCCTTTCCAATTCCGTTACCCTAATATTCAAGCCCAGAGAGAATATTGCTTTTGACTCCCTTAACAGGTATGAACGGATACACACAGCAACTCCTACACCTATATATAGGTTACAACTAGCATTTATTATATTTGTTTTACTTTACAACTTTTATATGACAAGAAAAATAGATGTGTGTGCATGCATAATTGTTTATAAACTGTGGAAGATCAGGACAACTCAATAAACCAGACACCGGAATAATCTAAGATCTTAAACATTTATTAACAATGATAAATAACATACAGTATAATAACAATAGTAATGATAAAAAATAATAATAATAATATATACATGTGTCACATGTGAACTTCTACCATTTTATTAACTAATAATTTTTCAGATCCATCCCTTATACCCCATGGTAGAAATCCATCTATGTCACTCATTCTTTACAAATCATAATTATATAAAAAAAATAAACATTAATAATTTAAGATGATTGAGATGCTGGCTAGCTAAATTATATATTTACTGATTTTAAGATTCTATTTAATTTAACCCTTTGAGACCGAAGCACCCCTGCGAGCCCCGGAACAAAAATTTAGACTTTCAACTGAGTTTGCGTGGAAACAGTAAGTATTACACTTACGGTTCTCAGATCATTCGATCGGCCATTTTGTTATGGTTAAAATGAGCTATAACTTTTCTTTTTACGATAAAATTTGGATTTTTTATGAAAGTTTTTGTAAAATACACTTTTTAATTTTTTTATTTTTCTTTTGTTTTTTAGATTTAATGACCGTAAATATAATTCACAGTCCATTGAACTTGTTTTCAGTGTAAAAATTACATTCAATTAGATGAGGGCTTTTATAAGCTCTCTTAGTAGAAACAAATTTTTTTAGTAAAAAAAAGGTTAAAGCTTAAAAATAAAAATAAAACTTAATATCAAAAACGTATATGGATTACTGTGGGATTTATATATAATAATAATGCCTTTTAATGCCTTCATAATTGGATTCTAATTTGAAAATAATGCTAGCATTATTATTTTTTTTATTATTAATTATTGTTTTCTATAATTAAATATCATTAAAATAATATATATATGATACAATACAGGTGAAATAATATAAAAATGTTTATTTTAATATTTTTCTGACCTAGTTCTAGAACTCTCTTTTTATAAAAACGATCAACTTTTAGATATAAAGCACATTTGAAAATTGAGAATCTTTTACCTCAATTTGTTTTATGACCTACTTTTTATTACTTTTTTTTTTATATATAAATATAGATATAATATATATATACGATATAATACAGATGAAATAATATAAAAACATTTTTTGAATTATTTTTCTCGCCTAGTTTATAACTCTTTATTACATTTATACATACATACAAAACAATATATATACAATAGAATTATATATATATATATGCAAAAAAGAATATATTGTAACGATATATAAATATGTCATTACATTAATTTAAAATAAAATCTTAAAGTTCGCAAATAAAAATAAAATCTATTAAAAAAAACACTAAACGCTAAAATTAAAATGTTTGTTAAACGTATATATTCACACAGATGCTAAACTTTAAAAATATTTTTTTTTTATAAATAAAAAAAGATATTTGAACATACTTTTTTTTATAAAAAAAAGATTTAAATGTAAAAATAGTTTAAAAAAGAAATAACGTAAGTAAAAATAAAAACAGGTATTAATTAATTCCTGTAATCTGTAAATGGAAATGATTGTTTATTAATTATCCAAAAGCTGTGTAATTAAAAAGTCAGATGAAAAATAGATAAGAGAAGAAAGAGATTTTAGCTTGACCAATGGAAGCAAATAAAGGCCCGGACCATAACGAAAAAAATGGAACAGTGACGTTTTTGTTCATGGAATCCATAGGAGGACTATAAAAAGAAAAATATTGAGTTCCAGTCAGTTTTCCGGCTTGTTTTTGAGGGTCATGATAGGACTCACATATCACACACTCTCTCTCTATTTTAAAAATGAACTGAATGTGATACCAAAATGAACCAGCTAATGCTACCTCCGGAACATCTGACCGGGCTTTCAAATAAAGACTCCGTGGGAATTTACATCAAGAGCAGTGATTCTTCTACTGTAAGCTATTGACATGAACTCTAAAATTTAAAACTAATTAAGAATTTTCGTTCAAACTTATGAACTTCTATCTGACTTTTAAGTTTAAAATCAATTGATAATGTTTAAAATTTTATATGTTTTGCTTTGAAAAGAAATCATTTCCATTTTATTATTTTTTTATTTGTATTAATACTTATCGTATAAATTATTTAAATGCATGAAATTTAAAGTTGGGTATAGACGTTGCATAGATTCGTTAGCGGTTAATTATGTTGCTGATTCATAGTCGATTGGAATATGCGCCAGTTGTAATGATCCGGAGAAAGACTGCTTAACGTGATCTGCACTACAGGGCGCTATCTAGGCATTTGAACCTAGAAAAATTTATAAAGTAGGCAGATACGTAAGTCAAAAAAAAAAAAAACTTTTTTTTTTTATTTTAATAAATATATTTTGATATCCGGTCATTAGCCCATGTCACTAGCTCAGGGAGTAGCAGAGATTTAATAATATAATATCTTATCTAATTATATTTCAATATTAAAAAATAAATAAAATAAGCCACTGCCAGTAATTAACATACAAAAATTTATTTACGCATATATAAGATTTAACATTATTATTTTAATATGTTTACTTTAACATTATTTTTACTTTTATTTTAGATTTTTAATTTACATTTTAAATTTTATACTATTATTAGTTCGCACAGATTTGTTTAAGAATATTGAGTATAGATCGGTTACATAGATTCCACGGTCAAAAACATTTCAAATAAACATAAACGATCAAAATACAAAATCATTGATACCGTCAATTGCAGAGGGAAATTTATAAGTAACCCAATAGCATTCTCCATAAGATGCTTGCATTAACACCAATAACTTAAAAGACATCTGAATAAATACATTTTAGATACTCACCGTAAGGTATCAGTATTTACCGAATGTCTATATATATTTTGATCGAATATGAAAACCAAAAACATAATCAACCGGAAACGAACCCATGCAAGCGTCTATACCCAACTTAAATTTAATGCATCTTTATTTAGAGTGTCGAGTATGAATAGACTACATAGATTTGCATTTGAAAAGAAAATATTCAATCCTTGTTTAACCTTAGGCCAAAGGTTCGCAGTCAAATCAAACTTCAATCCATCTGATATATCGATGTGTTCAATGTAATACGAATACGGCAGCACAATTAGGTTAAGAGAAGAAACTGCTTCTCATCAGATAGGAATATTACATCTATCAGACAAGAAGAGCAATTAAAAAAAGCTCCATCGAAAGGAACAGCATTCTACGTCTTATAATCCCTTCCAGGCAAAACGGAAGTGCGCAGCGTATAATAGCGATTCTGCCCATAGCGAATCTCGTACTACATCTACTAATTACACCAATATATCCAATCCATTGACCTAATTCAACTACGAAACGAATAACCTAAGATTACCCTCCCCTAATATAACTTTACAAATCTATGTAGCCATTCACGCCCGACTTAAGTTTAATATTTATATAACTAGTTTAATGAAAAACAGAAATCATAATAAAACTTAAAGAACAAATAAATAAATAAATGGAAATGATTTTACAAAAGAAATACATTAAATAAAATTATAACTAATTAATAAATAACATTGATCAGATAGGATTCTATTTCTTAATTATTTTAAATACGGAAAGTCTCTAATTTAATGTTCAGTAATTATAAAGTTCTTACGGTTTAAAAACAGTTCATCTTTATCTGTTGCTTGCCATTCGAACATGAATTGCCATGCCATCCTAAAAAGATTGGTTGAGTTAGCCGTTGTTTTTTATTTATTTATCCGGAGGTCTTTTAGTTTAGTTGGTCCTTAATGTAGAAAAAAAAAGGATGTCATTTCTCTTTTTTTTTTTTAACAAAACTGAAGGGATTGAAGAGTGTGTCTTTTCAATCCCTTCTCCTTCAACTCCACACTAACACATATAGTCACATCGTAATAACTAACTTTTCCTTTTATATTAATCTTAAGGATTGACTCAACATTACGTCATCGATGATGGTGGTCTTTTCGCTGAGGTCCGATTCCATAGGGATTTCTTTTTATTTGCTAAAAGTTTCTATTGTTTTCCTATCTGACCGTTGTTTATACATTTAAATGCCCAAGGGCTTATTCACTTGGACTAATTAAAATAATCATTTCCATAACATTAATTAACCTGTTTTCCAAATCCAAAGATATATTTAAAGATAAATTTAAAGATATAATTTTATCTCCAAATCTTTTTAAAATTTAGTTTTAAAATACTTTTTCTTTAATAAAGTTTTATTTTAATAATTTTTCTCCTCTGTGCGATTTATATATATATATGAGTTTAAGGTAGAATTTATTTTCAATTTTTCTGTCTTAAAAAAAAAAATTTAAATGCGAACTTTTTATTTTAATGTTTAATAATAAAAAAAAATAATGTAATGTCGTCTGTGCTCGTTACAATATATATGATAGAATTTGATATATACATATAGAAAACTATATATATATACGATAGAATTTTAGACAATACATTTGAATAATATAAAAACATGCACATCCACACTCATCATATACCAAGACATCCATTCTCATATTTCATCTTCCACACACACATATAATCAGTGCTCATAATAAATTTGTTTATTTTAATATTTATTGATTTTTCTTGTTCATTTTATTTTGGAGAAATTTTTGCTTGATATTTATTTTTTGAGTACATTTTATTTAGTTGAAAAGAATACACATTTTAGATCACACACCATTCCATTTTTCACTAATATAATAAAAGTAATATATAATAATATTATACTATACTATACATTACTATATAATTTACTAAAGTCCTCAACATCTTGTAAATTATTTCAGTTATTTTTTTCCCACTAAAAACCAAACATATTTCTAACAGATACCTGCATGCAAGGACAACCAAACATTTCTAGCATATACTCTGTTATAAAAGTAGAACATGTAGGGTGTCTAGTAAAAATGGAACTTACCATTCGCACTGTTTTTGTAATTTTTGCATAGAAAAATTATCTCAGGTAAGACATATTATATATCATTTTTTTCAGCATTTTGAAACGCATGTGATGAAGCTATCTATGAAATTGTAATTTTAAGTTATACCTTTCAAAATTGAGAATTTGTGAACAAATGTAAAAATAAATATGTTTAAAAATGTAAAAAAATCTTCTTTTTTAATTTTTTTTTTTTTTTGGTAATGACTATTTTATCAGCTTTATTACATTCTTTCATATTTGCACTTGCTAAAAATGTATATATTTATATTTATTGTAATAAGTTAGAAATTTCATTTAAAATTATATATCCTGTAATTTTTTTTGACATTCAAAATGGCCGTCGAGGTCCCTAAGGGTTAAATTCCCCCCAATTTATATATATGATAGATATAGAAATTAATACTAGTTGATTAGTCAATCATATTGGAAAAATATATATACAGGGTTAATCAACAAAATAAAACATATAATACGTATTCTGCATCAAGTGTTGCAATTTAATCTATAAAAATAAATGTAGAGAATCTTGCCCTTACTATTTATGTGGATAACCTGATGTGAAGCAGGTAGGTTAACCTAAATTTTATTTACAATAAAAATAGAAGAATATCTAAGTGAATAATCCCCCCATTTCTCCTTTGCTAATTCTGAAAAATGAGGCTTCTAGCGCAATACAACATAGATAATAAAAATAAAAAAATCAAACAAAAATTTACAATATTAACTTCTTGATTAAAATTGTTTTTGGAACAAAGTTCAAAAAAATCATCCTAATAGAAGTAGTAGTTGATAGTTAGGCATGTTGTTCTCCAAAAGCAGTTTGACTCATCGAATCATTTTTCTAGGCAAGGATAGATGAGTACAATGGTGACTCCTGTAGTTGTGTATGGTAAACACCCTGATCCTTAACTGATTCACCTTTAAATATTCCAATGCTTATTTACTTTGGACTGCAGGCATCCTCTCGTATGTTTTACAATAAAGTAGAAAAATAAATAAATAGAGGTTTAATGCAACTGTTAGGAAATAACATGATGCACAATAGCATGTTTTGCTTTAGCCCATATTCATCTTGAAGTACAATTCAATAATTATCTGTAATCATAAATTTATGTTTTATAATATAGAAGCACTTTATGTATATATGTATTAAAAGAATTATTTCATTTTTTTTTTGCTTCCTATTTTCAGCAGACTTAATTTTCATTTTTCTTTTTGAAAAGATTTAAAATATTAAAAATTACTTTAACAACTTTCAAAACATGATTTAATTATTTCAAAATTTATAAATTATTCTTACTTTTATTTCTCACTTTCTTTCTTCTGAATTTGGCAAAATTTAAGTTACAGTATTTGACTTTTAAAAATTTCTATGATTCAAATAAAAGAAAAAACAAAACTCCATTTTAGCATTGGAAATTTTAATTTAACTGCTGTATATTGTTATAGCTGGAATATTATTGACAAGAGGAATGATTTGTAAACCAAGTTTCTGTTTTTATACAGTTCGTGCGTAGATCTCCTGAAACGGTGAGATTTTTAACTGCCTATTGTTTAAATACATTTCATTTATTACAAATAAAAAATAAAATAATAAAATAGCCCCCAAAACGGGAAAAGGGAGGGGGGAGAGGAGGGGGGAAGGGAAAAAGATGCTATTAATTTAAAACATATTTGTTTATAAAGAAATTTAATAAAAAAAGTGCAACAAGTTTAACTTTAATGCATTTTAATATTGTAATTTATGAAATTATACGCTTCATATTTAAATTGAATTAGTATACACCTGGGTTTATGCGGATTAGTTTAATGTGATTTTGAAGTTATGCGATTCATGTTTCTTCTTAATATTTTTCATATTTCACTATATTTATTAGATATCAAGAAATTTAAATTATTAATACCTTATTTTGACTTGAAATACTTTTTTTTTTTTTTTTTTCAAAAATATAACATTATATTAGCAGCTAATGTGAATATGGCCTGAAGCTATATTTAGAATAAATAACATACTTATACTAATGAGTAAATAATAATAATAGATTTATACTTACATATAAAAATATCGCAATAAATATTCAAAAACTTTAAACTTTTAAAATATATTTTGTTAGGTATAACAGAAATAAATAATGTAGATTTTTAAAATAAATAACGAAGATTTTATTGATTTTATAAACTGAAAATAATATTTTTAATGATAATGTATAATCTTTTTGTTTTGATTGCGATCCTCATTTTTTTAATATAGAAACAAAATGCGAACATTTAAAATTTATTTCAGTAGTAAAAATCAGTTGTCAACAGAAAACCATTAACACAGCACAAGACTGAAATTGGCACTAGTTGTGTAAATGGGATGGAGCAGAATATGGCAAAAATTAGAGTGGGGAATGGAAAATAAAGTGGCTAACAAGTTTCTCCGGGCATAATTGCTGAGAGATTCTTGACTTCGTTCAAGAAGAAGCTACATCACATCACATCGATGAATCTGATTTCTTACCAGTTTACAAACGAACCGTACATTCGAAAATAGCGATAATGATTAAAATACTATGAAAAAATGTCAAATTAAATACTGTAGTTACTAAAAAAAAGTAAAAAAAGTTTGTCGTTTACCAATTTTTTTCAAATATTTGTTATTTTTTATTAGTCATACCTTATTTTCTTATTTTTTTAATGCGAATTTTAAAGTAATTTTTCATTGTTGCTTTGCTTTTATGCGAATTCTGAAAATTACAGATCCTATCCCCCATTTTTCAAGGTAAGTCTATTTTTGTGCAATTTTTTTTAATGTGGGTTTTCTGTGGAAACTATCTACCGCATAAAACGAGACCCAGGTATATATCATTGGTAAAAATAAATATAATATCTCAAATACTATACAAGATAAATTAATTAATTGAAAAAAATCAAAGCACAAATTTAAGACATGATTTCTTTTAGATAAAAAGTAAAAAAAAAAATTGGTAGAATATACTGTATCCCCAACTATGACTGAGCAGCCAGCAAACATGAATACACAATTGACATTAACAGACAACAGCATATATAATAGTATTAAGATAATATATTAGCAATTAAAACAATTAATTAAATCTTCAATATACAACATATAAGTCTGCACTTCTGCAAACATAACTCATCAAGCTAAAAAAAAAACGAATAATTGGATAAAAATGTTCAAACAAGCTAGATAAACAAATGGGTACTTTACCTTCACTACACGGTCTATATTTTTTAAACACAAAAGCCTCGGCGAGCTCTTAAGGCATTTTACAAAAGTCCTAATCAGCTCGGTTACCTACAGAAGCCAAGATCCTGGGAATGTCATCCACCAATGGTGATCTTCACTGCAACTTCCACATGGAATTCGAGCAGCAGGCAGCCACCAAGAGCCCTCAGTCCTTTCTTCTCTAGCTTTATATACCCATCTCCATCTTCTTTGGTTTTCTTATCCTCTTTTTTCTTTACTTTCTTTTCTGGAATAATTAATTTATTTTTTTCCACATAATCCAGTGGGGGTTTCTTGACTTTTACTTTAATTAGTTCTGCTTAAAACAATTTAACTATTATTAGACTTAAAAATTTTGTTATCTGCTTGTAAATCAATAGTTATTGTACAATGAAATTTCTCTCGACTTTAATTATTAATTCCTCTTTTATCTTAGGAATTTATTTCCACTATAATCTAACTTTTCAGATCTAAAAAATTAATTAATACATATATTTATTTTGTTTGTCTCTATTTAAAGCTTTTATTTTTTTACATTTTTCTTTTGTGGATTTCTTTTGCAGCACTATAACCAAATTTATTAAATATAAATTGAATATTTTACACCCCTCCCCTTACTCCAGAAAATTTGCTTAGGTTTACATGTATTCTTTGAATTTAACCGGCCTTCATATCTGTCATCTGGGTCTGGGTGATCTAGTTGCTACTACATTTGACTTCGGAGTTGGTTGAAGTTCATCTTCATTAATTTTGGGTTCAAACTCACTGCTTCCTAGATCTTGATCCTCTTCAATCACTATTTCATGTGCACTTAGATCCGCTCTCTTGTTTTTCCTGCATTTCATCATTTGGTATAGCCACTGAAATTTGCAAAGTCTTCCTCGAATCGACAACAGACATGATTTACATGTTTCCTGTACGTTGGACCATCCTGTGCTTGAGTGATTACTATTTTTTTTGATAGTAATTTTGCGCCTACCCCTTGAACCCATTTCTTCCTGATCACATCTCTAACACAAACTTTGTCACTTATTACATATGTATTTTCACTTTTTTCACCAGTTACATGTATTTTCACTTTTGAATCTTTCTACCTTATTGGCCAATGGAAGTAGAAGTGATAATTTAATCTGCTATTTCTTTTCCATTAACAGTTCTGCCAGAGATTTTCCTGTAGCTGTTGATGGGTAGAGTATTGATGAAGCACGGCTTTATATATTGCTTGCTGCATACTTTCATTCTTCAATTTTTTAAGAGTTTATTTATTTGTATGGTTTTTTCAACAAGGCCATTCGACTCTGGATGGTACAGCGACGTGCATATATGTTTAATGCCATTGTCGACAAATAGTTTTCCATTTCTTGTGCGGTGAATCCGGTGCCATCATCAGACATAATGGTTTCTGGTAAACTGTGACAAGAAAATACAGTATTTTAGGTCTCTATAATTTCTTTTGCACTCATATCTTTTACTATGCAACACTCTGCCCATTTTGAGTATGCATCTATAAGTATCAGCCGTATTTTGCCATTTATTGGACCTGCATGGTCCTCTTTGCCAGGCTTTCATTGCCATTTGCTTCAGATTATATTATTTTGCCTTCATATTCATTTTTGATTGACAGGCCATATATTTGTCGATGTATTGCTCGATTTCTGATGTTATGTTGCAAGCTAAGGCTTTGGCCCGCACAATTCCAGGATGACCTTCATGGAGTAGCTTTAAAACTTGCTAACTGCCTTTAGTTGGTATTACTATCTGATCCCTCATTAACACTCAACTTTTACAAATAGACAATATGTTTCAGTTTATCCAAAACCCTGGGGTAACATGATGTTATGTTGCAAGCTAAGGCTTTGGCCCACACAATTCCAGGATGACCTTCATGGAGTAGCTTTAAAACTTGCTAACTGCCTTTAGTTGGTATTACTATCTGATCCCTCATTAACACTCAACTTTTACAAATAGACAATATGTTTCAGTTTATCCAAAACCCTGGGGTAACATAGTGAGGCTTTGAAATGAGCCAGCTGTTTATTATCTGACCCATAAGCAGCTGATAATCTTTGTCAGCTTTTGTCCAGCTAGCTAATTTTGTACTGTTAAGTATTTCCTATTTCAACATGTCAATATAATTTATGACTGTCTCCATACAGTTTGGTTTTCCTTTATCGGGGATCCAGGACAATACTTCAGCATGCGAGATCTCTTTGGCCTTTGTATATTCTAATTTTTTATACTATTTTCTGTTTAAGAGAGATTTTTTTTTATAATATTAATTTGGATCCCTAACTCACAGAACCACTCCCTCCCAAGAATGGGACTAATCTTCCCTTTTAATATGTATAGAGGTAGATTCCTTTTTTTTACCCTAATGAATGATGGGCACTGTCACACGGTCTAATAATCTTAGCATGTTTTCATTTACATCATATGCTCTAATGTTAATTTTCTCTAATTTACTTTCTGCGTTAGCTGATGACAGTGACATCCAGTCTGTTAGTGACATCAGGAAAATACCTAACTCACTATCAATTTCCATTGACACTTCTTTTCCACAAAGTATACCTGGGTCTCGTTTTACATGATAGATAGGTTCCTCAGAAAACACGCGTAAACGAAATCACGCAAAAATAGACTTAACTTACCTTGAAAAAGGGGGGATACGGGCTGTGATTTTTAAAAAATAGTGTAAAAGCAAAGCACCAATGTAAAATTACTTTAAAATTCGCACAAAAAAAAAATAAGAAAATAAAATATGACTAATAAAAAATTTCAAATTTGAAAAAAATTGATACAAGACAAACTTTTTTTAATTATAATATTTAATTTTATTCAAAACAATATATTTTTTTGCATAATTTACAGTAATTTACATTTTTTTATACGTTTTAATTATTATCGTTATTTTCCAATAAATAGGTTCGTTTGCAAACTGGTAAAAAATCAGATTCTTCACAAGAGGAAATACAACTAGCGCCAACGTCACTCTCATGTTGTGTTAATGGTTTTCTGGTGACAACGTAATTAGTAATTAATCTAAGAACTAAAAATTAAATTCTTACTTTTGTCTTTAATTTTTTAATTTTAATTGTGCCCACTACTATTACTCACCTTTTAAAAATAAACTTGCAGACACTAAATGATTAATAATTGATTATGTTCTTTTTTAAAAAGCAAAAACAGAATGTGATTTAAAATGTAAAATTAACACGCACAATGTTTGAACAAATTTACATTATAATCTTGTAAAATTTAATGTGTGTATACATAAAATGTGAAAAACATGATTTTAATTTCATTATTGCATAAAATCTTACTATTATAAAACACTGAAAATATTGAAATTACTAAGATGAAAGTCGAATTCCAATAATGTGCTATTACTTTCAATATAACATAAGTGCGCGAAATTTATAATTTAACGTAATAGCGCATTATCGAAGTTCGACTTCAGGAGAAACGTGAATCGCGTAACTTCAAAATCACGTTAAATAAATCCGCGTAAAAAAAAACCCAGGTGTACTAACTTAATCATAAATTAATTTAACCCTTGGACATCCATGTTTTTAACCATGTGAGTACCTCTCCTATTCGTTTGCATTGGCAATTTATTTCTGCCTTTAATATTACCTTCTTGGTTACACATATGCACTAAATGACCCTTTTTACCACTTTAAAACACATTTATTTGAGCCACTTGCATTCTTTTATCATGTGATCCCTCTTTCCGCAGCAAAAACATGTCCCTTTAGAATTCTTACTACAATCATTTTACGTTTTCCTCAGTTTTAGTTCTAAAAACCTGAGCCTGTTAGTTCATACACTATGCCTTTCTTAATGGCCATATAGTATATGATATCAGGCTTTGTAAGTAGTTATTGTCTGAGCCCATTGTCAGACATACCCCATAATAATTGGTCCATGAGTATTTCCTCAACGAAATGCCATATCCACAATCTTATGTTAACTCCCTCAGAGCTGAGTTGTATTTTTTACTTTTTCCCCATTAAACTGCTTCCCTATTTCATAATAAGGTTAAGTGAGCTATGTGCTGGGATGAACAAAGTCTAAAATGATCGCTTAATCTCTTTATTAATTCCAATTAAAAAAAGCTAGATATTCATTTACTGCCCAATATTGGATGACAAGCTATATTCTTAGCTTAGATGAAAATTTTTTCAATTATCAGCAAAATTCTACTTTTGCTCAGGATTTCAACCAAAGTCATTAATAGCATCATCGTGAGATCCACTGTAAAATTTGAAATGTACAGGATTTCAACCAAAATCATTAATTGTATCATCATGAGATCCACAGTAAAATTTTAAATGTACAAGCCTATCCCAATTTACATGCACAATTCACAACATATATAAAATGCAAAACATTCAAAAAGTTGTAATGTACAAGTTAACAGTCATCTGGTCTTTTATTTTTGGTGCTCCCTAAATATCTCTTGTGATATAATATAGCATTTATTTCCAATGTAAAAAGTATTTTTATATTCTGCATTACCACTAATGATAAATATGTTCCTAAATATAAAATCACACTTACATAAAATTTAACTTAAGCAAAAAATCTAATTATTTCTGCGAGTCAATAATCTTCTACATGCTGTATACAACATCAAGAAGGAAAAAAAGTTACCTATAATCATTATTAATAGTTGAAATCCTCCATGTTTCATTCAAGTTAAAATTCAATCGATTCACTTCAGCTACAACATTAAGCCGTTGTTCATCTAAAATAATAAAATTTTATTAGATCAAATTTAGAGGGGAAAAAAATTAGTTTTATATCTCAATTCTTACCTAATGGAGCTAACCAATGAAAATTTTCCTCCAAAGCCCAAGCATAAAATGCAAAAGCATAAAGATCATCTAATTTTTTTAATGGAGTAGTGACTAAAGTTAATCGTTTATGCCATTCAGCACAAGTTTCATTTGTTGGAAAGACAATTCTGTTTAAAGAAAAATATGTTGCATTATATTAAAATTTTAAAAAATAAAAATAAAAATAAATTTTCTATTACAGAAATAATACTAATAAAATACTTAAAAGATAAAATGGAAATTCAAGAATTAAATATTCTTAAAATAAACAAAGCAGTATAACAGTGATTCTAATTTAAATCTGCATTTACCTAAAAATATTTTAGATATATGATAAATAATAGCAGAACTTTAAAAAAAACTTTACTTTCCAATTTGCTTAATCATTATGACAGAATAAATGTTGAATATATATATAAAAACTATTAATGATATATTTATACTTATTTCATATGTGTTCAAAACATATGTAAGACATTTACATAATGCCTTATCAGAAATAAAATAAAAATAAAAATACTCTTTATTAGAAGCGTACTCATTTTATGTAATTTTAGCAGCCAACTAATTTTACTTTTTTTATCCTATTATTTAAACTTTTTTAAAAACGAAAAGGAATATCATCCTGTAATCCATTAGCAAAATATTAATAATAATAATAACTTGACTTCTTCAAAATTGAATAATAATTAAACTTCGTAGCATTAAAAAAATAAGATCTCTTTCTTCCATTTATTAGTAGCAGAATTTTTTTTTATTAATTATAAAATTGTTAATTACAAAGCACCTATTATTTTAAATATTAATAACTGTATAATTTTCCAAACAATGCATTGTATATTTAATAAAATATTGATAATAAGGTATTAAGTCTGTAAATAAGATCATTCAAAAAAGAAATGTCTTAATACATCACAATAATTATTTTCAATTTAAACAAATTAAGATATGACAAAAGTTGTAAAATGAACTGATTATATAAGTTGAAAACTACCTGTATATAATTTTAAACACTGAATTTTATGATTACTGGTCACTGTCCTTACTCATGATCAGTATTACAAACATAAAAATAACATGATCTAATTATGAAAAAAATAAGTAATAAAAAAAAAAAATAACAAGATTAGATTTTAAAATATAGTGACTTTGACAAAAAATATTCTGTTATGAATAAAGAATATATACTGTAATAAATTTGTAAATTGTTTAAATGACTTCTGATAAAATATTTTTTTTAATTATTTAAATATTATTTTTACTAATAAATAAATAATATATATATATGTGTGTGTATATTTGGAGATAAAAAATAATCTTTTGCAAAGCTCTTTTAAATATTCTAACTAATAACCAAAAAAATGCTATAATTTAATTAAATTGTATTAAAAACATTAAAGGTTTGATTTTATTGAGGCATTCATGTTTTATTTATATAAAAAAATTGTATCATCAAATCCTGAATATAGTAAAATTTCTACACCATTGATAAGTTGAACATAACATATACATTAATTACGCATATATACATGAATGGTTTTAAGCAAGTCAAAATTTTTGTTTATAATCTTTATCTATCTTTTTATTATTATTTAAAATAATTTGTTTTCAATCTGCAAAAGATTTAATAAATTTGGTACAATAAATCAACAAAGAGGTTTTAAAATATTTTATAATTTGAGAAAAGTATTTTCTTTAGCATTTGAAAAATTATGGCTTTATTTATAATTAAAGTGAAAATATTAAAAAGTATAATTTTTTTTTACTTATTTACATAAACAATTTTGCAATTTGTTTGATTTCCAATTAAAAACAATTTTTTTTTTTTTTTAAATTCTGAGATTAAATTTTAAAAAAATCCCAAAGCAGCTTTAATTTAAAACTCAAAAATTAAAATGATTTGAAAGATTCAGAAATATTTTAAAATACTGATAAATCTCAATGTGTCTGTTATTGTTTTTTTAATCACTCATATAAATTGAATACATTTCTAGTAAAATTCTCTTATTAAATGAACAGTTCACTATTTCTATTTGCATGTAAGATCTAGTGTCAAAAATGAAAAAAACACCATTAGGAGTCAGATTGACTTAAGTTCAACATGGTTGTGATGAGAATCTCGACCTCAGGAGTGGCCTTTGAGCATTCCATCTTCAGATCTTCAATTGGATGGATGGTTGAAGAGTTGGAGTGTGGAGTGGATTGAAGGCTGTCCATTAAAGTATAAAGATTGGCTGTTTTAATATATATCTGAGCACTTATTGCATATATGTATGGAAATGATCTGGGCCAACTGATATTGATGATTGCTGGTTTAGCATGAAATATGGATATTGGTGATTATTTATCTTTTCGACATATATGTGTTCAAGTGTATCAGTGTTATGAGATAGAGTGAGATTGGTGGGCCATGTGAAATTCTGTGCTCATATACCCTATATATAACTAGAGATTTGTGAAAACAAAGACATGATTAAATCAACTTTAATATGAATAATATATCGGATAATTATTGTCTTTTAGTCCATTTATATAGTGTTAAGAACTCATACAAATATTCCACTTGATAATTGCACAATGACTATTTGAAATATTATAAATATGGATGAGCTTGATTGCTATCAATAATTTATATAAAAATACTTTAAAAATAGATCTTCCAGCCCACTAGAATGCAATTGGTCAAATTTAATGTTTGTTTTTTTTTTTTAATAAAAAATTTAAGTTACTATTTTATGAAATAGTTAATTGTTCCTTAAATTTATTGAAGACCTATTAATAATAACAGACAATAATATAAGCTTAATATTCAAATTATTGAAGGGCAAAACAGAATATTCCTTCAAGCTATTTGAGTATAAACTTCACTATCTGAATTCATTCATTTTTGATTTTTTTTGTCCCTGAAAATTTATCATTTGGACATGTCTCACCAAATACATGAATGAACTAATATTTCCTTGATTCCATAATACTTTTTACTTAACAGATATTGAAGTATATGATATTTAGTATAATTCATAACAGTTTTGTTGATACTGTGACGATTGTTTTATTAACATTTTTCCATTCTCTTGGTACTAGCATTACTAATGGCCATGGATAACAATTTATCCTAGTCATTTGATGACCATGTAGTTTTGATGTTCCACATACTAATAATAAAATTATTTACTTATTCAAGGATCAATATCTATCTTATTTCTAGATATATATTATAATGTTAAACATCTCATTACTTACTGGCATATCTATTTAATTATCTCCACTAATTCCAGACATATAGGATGAGATAACTGGCTATAAATCCTTTGCCATAATTATTATTGATTTTTCCCCCTTTATATGAATACCATAGAATTCAATTATAACAAGATTTAAACAAAATAAAAAAATAATAAAATATCTCCTACTATTAATTATACAAAAAAATGTTGGATATGTATTTAATAAAAATAATATTCAAATGTTTTATTAATAATAAAACAGAAAGGAAAATAAAAACTTTCTATATAATTATATTTCAAACTGAATATTAATTCTGGAACAAAATTATTTATGGTTAATTAATAATATATATGTAACAATTATGCAAATGTGTATATATAAATATATGCATATGAAAGAGAATATGAATATATATATTGTGCCCTTTTCTTTAGGTCAGAGTAAACCTATTATATCAATTTACTAAAAAAATTTAAATTTAAGATATGTTCTCTTGGTATAATGATTATATTATGTTGACAATCTTTTTAAAAGTTCAATTAAAGCAAGATAAAGATATATAATGCCTAAAATTGTGCTAAATGAATTTAAAACAGTTAAATAAAGCTAAATGTATTAATTATATATGGTTTGGGAAAGCTGGCCATAATAAATAATGTAGTAATAAATCTTTAAAGTATGTATTAAAAGTTGAATTTTAATAGCAATAGCCTGTAATTAAATAAATATTATCTTTTACAGTATAAATTATATTTAATAATTATATTTAATATTATATGTTTTAAAAGTAGTCTTTGTGTTAGGGAAATTTATATTTAATTTTATGGTTTCAAAATTATTATTTCAAAATTATATTATTATATTATTTCTTTAATATAATAATTGCTGCAATTAAATATTTAATATTTTCAGACAGAATTTGATACAGTCTGTCTCGGTTGTAAGTCATGTGATATGTATACATGCATGCTTACTAGTGTTTGTGTTAACAAAGTTTCAAAAATTACTTTAAAAATTACACCATAGAATTGAAGACATTTATTTACCTATCACAAGAGAAAATATTAAAATTAGTTATCATAAAATGTTTAAATAGTTTTATAAAACGAATACAGTTAGTAAAAAATTAAATATTTTGTTTTAAAGAAAATAGATACATTAAAAATAAAAGGTGGAATAAATTGATAAAATATTGTTTTTAAAAGTCATTTTAAAGTGTTTAGTTATTTTTTTAATAAAGTATAAAATTGATTTAAAATTAATATTTTAAGTAATATTTTAAAAATAAGAATGAGTCATTATTTTATTTTTGATTTTAATTATTTAATATCAAAGTTATATGTAAATTAAGATGTCAGGTGAAAGCATAATCTACCAATTAAATGATGTATTTATTTGGGTATAAATATCGATGCACAATTATTTTCAACATGCTTCTTTTAAAAATTTTTCTTCTTTTAAAATTTTTGTTTTCTATTTTTTAAAAATCTGCTTCTATAAATTTAATTAGCTTTAAATTAGTTAATTCAGTGCTATAATAGCTCTCTAATAATTTATTTGCAACCGAGAAGTATATCAATTTAATTATTTTTGCAAAGAGAGTATTATAAATAAATTATAAAAATTATTATCTAAATTAAACAGTGCTAGAAAGCTAAATTCCCTTACCGGACTTTTTGTCAAAACTTAATTAAACGTTGTATTAAAACATGGAAGTACCAGAAGGAAATACCGAATTATTTAAAAGGATTTTGAAAGTAAAAATTATACTTAGAATTATAATATTAGTAACTCTAATGGGAAGAATTATTTTATTAATTAAAATTGTATATTGGACATTGTATGAAAAGTTGAACAGGAAAGCTAATTGGAAATTTAAATTAGCTATGCATTTTCTTTCAGAAAGATAGCCATATTAGAAACTGAAAATAATACGATAAAACTTTTAAAAAAATCTTTCAATAAGAGAAAAGTAAAAAAATATGTTAAGATAAAATTGCAAAAATATTTTTCTTTTTGAAGAGAACATTATCAAATTATTTAAAACTGTCATAAACTAATAGTTAAATGGAGACAATTATTTTAAAAAACGTATGTAATAAGTCTATACTATATTTTAAAAGAGTACACGCGTTATTATAGTTTTTTTGGGGGGAAAAAAATGATAATTGGAACTAATAATGGAAATAAATATACTTGGATAAATAATGATAAATATCCTGACAAATAAACCTTATATCTGATGGAATTATGAATGCTAAATAAGTCATTATTAATTCTGAAAAATATTTTTTAAAAATGCGCAAAAATCATAACCGGACACCCGAATTCTCATAGCTGTGTCAAGATTACTGCAAGCCGACATAGGATCCTAAAGAAGAAAAACTTCGAAATGTTATTTTCAAATATTATAGATTTAAAACTATTTCAATAATCATTGTTCTGAATAATAAGACAATGAACTATTATTTTACAAACTTTTTCAGAGCAGATCAATGATTATTTTCATCAATAATTTTAGATTTTAGACGTCGATTTTTCTTTTTTTTTTTATCATTTATTTTAAACTTCATTCATCATGTTGGAAAAAGACTACAGAGCATGCGTTTAATTTTCGGGGAGGAGAATTTTTGTTTTCATCATCAAGCGTTTGAACAAAAAAGCATAGCAACAAGTGTTGGCGGTTTTAATCGCTCCTAGAGTTTGTTTTTTTTTTAAAAAAAAACTTCAAGGAAATAAAACATTTATTATTATTTTTATTTTGTGTAAAGAACATTCAACATAGGAGTTATACGTAAATATATCTTTGACTTGTTTTTTAAAATTAACCTTAGTATTAATTGTAGTGTTATTTAATAATTAGAATAGGATAGGTACATAAAAAATTAATTATTCACTAATAATATTGTAGTTTTATAAAAGATATTTTGATAATTTTAAGTAAGTTAATATTTTAAGTATGATAGTATGAATGTATGTTATACTATGCAATGTTTATTTTTAAAATGGTGGACCAAAAGACATCATATAAGTGATTGACAAGTAGATATCACTTAGGTAATAGTTGTAGATATTGATATTTTTATGATATATTTTTCTTTTGTAGATTATTACCGAATTATAAAGTTGAAGTATGAATGTATGGGTTATGTGTGAATGCATTTACACACACATAAAACTTATAAAAGTTAGAATTTATTTATTATAAAGATATGCATACTTTTACATATTTGGTATAATATAATTTGATAATAATATAATTTGATAATGAGAACTTTAATATTTCTTAGATGTTTTAATGTATGGATAATAGTCATTTGTATTTTGTTCAAGAATATTTGATAGGAAAGTGAAATACCCTTTTTCTTGTTGATCAGTTGAGATCGTTATATTTACAGGTGAATTTTATTTGTTATTTTGACTATGTTGTTAGTATCATTGTCGATGTAGATTGATAAATCTATAGGAAAATTTATACAAGGTAGTGACTTGGTAGTAATTTAATCATGAAACCAAAGAGGTGCTTTAATGTAGGATTTTGTTATGGGAACAGGAATAAACTTTATGATCTTATTAATTATGCAGGTACAGATAACAGAGCCCTGTAGCTTGTATATTTTCTGTGGGCAGTGTTTATTTTATATTAAATATTGATGTTCCAGAAAGCTGAAGTAATAGCTTTGACATTGTTGTTTGTAGTGGAGGTCATTAGACAGATAAGTCATGCCTCTATTTTATTGATACACTGTACCATGATGTCTATCTAATATATGTACTATTGAGTTGAGACTCTAGTTTTTCCCTATACCTACGCATCTGTTCACTATCACGATTTTCCAAAAGCATTACATCGTATAGTATTGTATTTTAAATGGAAATGATAGATAATTTAGAATTTAAGGATTGTTATTTGAAATGAATAAGATAGGTTTGCTTACTTAGGAGGATGAGCAAAATAAATGCAAATGGAATTGAAAATCAAGCAGAATTAAACATAAAGAATCACAGAATATGTTCTATATTTTATTTTTTGGAAATAAAATAAATTTCATGAAAGTATGTAAATGATAAATGAAGTTGTTCTCGAATTTTGAATAACTTTAAAAAGTTTTCTAAAACTTATAGATATTGCTTTTCTTTTTTTTTAATGGATGGTGTATTAAAACGAAACAGTATAAGATAAAGCAGAGCTATATTTCATAGTTATATTTAATGATTAAGAAATACATCAATACTTGCAGCTATTTCATATTAGATCAATACTAAGTAAGAGATATTGTGTATGACAATTTGATTATCAATTGTGTCCACTCATTTTGTTAATGAACCAAAATGAATATGTTTTTGTTTAACAGTAACAACATTGCAATAAGAAACTATTTAGTGATTGAGAATAAATTACGAGATACATATTCGAATTGTTATTTTTGTATTTTCTGTTTTATGCTTCATAACTAATGTATGTTTAAAGGAAGCATATCGAAATGATACTTAATGATAAATAATATTTAAAAGTTATGTAGATTAATTTTATCATTATTATAAAATTCTGATGAAGATGTAAATAGACAAATTATTTTAAAAGTCGGAGTGAAGACTTAATTTTATATTTTATTTTATTAGTTTACTATGAGTAACAAAATTGTAATGGTGCAAGATTTATTTGAAAACTGTAAATATTGTAAATAGATCATTGTTTATTTTATTGTAATAAAATTTTGTTAAACTTGTTTTTTCAAAATTTGTGTGTTAAGTTGATTTCTTTCCCACTCTGCAAACATTTTAACCACAGAGGGTTTGAACCAAAACATAACTTTTGCACAGAAATAAATAAAAGTATTATTTAAGAATTATAATATTTTCTTAAGATTATTTATTTAAGAAATTACATTTACATTATCTTTATGGTCATAAGTTAATTATTATAATATTACACAGAATTATAATGCTATCCGTTGCCACACACATATTTTTCAGATTATAAGATACTACCACATATTTATTACGATATCATATGAAAGATAAAAGATTATGTTATATTATTTCTTTATTGCTATTATTGTTAATAAGAATTATAATGGGGGAAAGATAAGTAAGATTAAATCATACAATGAAGATTATTATTATTTATTATTATTGTTATTAGTTAGGTGTGGTTGAGTATGATATTAAATCCCTTATCATGCTTTACTACAGTAATTTTGATTGACTTAAATTAGTTTAAGAACCTGAGATTTATTTTAGCTAAATTATTTTAAATAAAAAGATTAAGATTTATTTATTAGTGTAATCTTAATGATTAGTTATTATTGAAGTCGTAAGAATGCTATAGATTTATTATTTGAGATAGTAATAAGGGGGATAGTGTTCTTATGCCAGTGAGATAGCAGCCTGTGGGATATTGACTCAATGAATTCTTTATTACCACTTGTATCTCACTTCCAAGTCTCATGATTTAATAAATATTTATTTATTTATTTTATAAACCGAACCATTATTATTATTTTTATTAATTTGAGCTAATAGAATAATTAATATTAAAATAGAATATTTCTATTGTCAATTATATGCATTTTAGCCGAGCGTAATTGTTATCTGAGCTAGACCCATTTTTATGATATATTATATTTTTCAGAAGTGAGGGTACAATATATATATAGTAAATAATAAAATATAGATTATGTTAAGTTTGTAATTTTTGGTAATAATAATTATGATAATTATAATTATTACTATATAAATGTGAAAGTTTGTTACTCAATAACTCAACAAATATTGCACCAATCAGGATGAACTTTGCATGATTTTCTTTCATTTTTTTTTTTTGGATATTTACATGGACTATGAATTTTTGCTTTATGGTACTTAATTGTTTGGAAAACTTTGGTAATATGCAATATAAAAATGCATCAAAATCATAACCATTTTGGAATGACTTCATTAAAATGCAAAAAAAGAACAGCACTGATTAAAAGATTATAGATGTAAAAAAAATTTAAATGAGTATAAAGCATGTTGTGGCCTACTTATTGAAATACATAGTATAAAAATGGAGAGAAATATAGCTTTTAATAATGTGAGGTAAAATTTAATTTCATAAATACATTTTAAATTAATTAAATTTCATTTATACTATGCATTTAATTTCCAACTTGCAAGTGAAACCTGACCAAAATACCAATAATGTTCAAATTTTGTAATCATTTTTAAAAATTAGTTCATCACGTGAGAAATATATTTAAACTAATATCCTAAAAGTTGACCAAATTCAATAATATAATTGATCGTAAAAAGATATATTTTTTGCAATACTGTAGTTGATAACTTATGTATTACTATTTCATGTAAGTAATACATAAATATATAAGCTGTGGAACAGTTACATATTACATTATACTCTATTTTACTAATGCAAGCAAAGTCACAGGTATAACTAATAATTAAACAATTCAAAACAAAACAACACTCTCCATATAGTAGTGCCATCTTGTGCTAACAAGAGCAATCAATGGATGCCAGAAGGCTTGTGCATAAAATCTCTATCTAGTGCCTACTCATCCAATATCCCCAGACTAGTTTCTGGCTTGTGGCCTTCATCAGTGAGGAGCCTTGGATCTGAGAGCACTGCACCTAGATCTTAGGATCTAATGCAACCCTCCAGCACCCACTTTTTAACTCTATTTAACTACAAAACTATGAGAATGAAATTGAAAACACTATTAATATTTTCAATCCAAGCTCAATAGCTTATATAGTCATATGGGTCTGAACTCAATTCAGTACCCATACATTTTGGTGTCTTTGGCTCTTTAACAACCATAGCCACCACTATCCTATTAGGCAGGATTGGTGTTAAACCACTAAACATCACATGATCACTATCTCACACTAGCACAATAATTGCCATTAAACAATTCAAAACAAAACAACACTCTCCATATAGTAGTGCCATCTTGTGCTAACAAGGGTGTTGTTTTGTTTTGAATTGTTTAATGGCAATTATTGTGCTACTGTGAGATAGTGATCATGTGATGTTTAGTGGTTTAATAACTAATAATTATAAATAGTCAAAAATAATAAAAAAAAATTATTATTGAATTTCTATTGAAATAATATTTTTTAATAAGTCCAGTAGAGGAAAATATAGAGAAAATTTAAAAGTTTTTTTTTTTAAAAAAAAAAAATTGTTACACACATATATTCATATACAAATATGAACACATGTATATATTCATACATACATGTACATGTGTACTCTTTCATGAACATTGGCATAAGTTTAAATACACTGAATTATTCTTTTTATTTGTTTACATTTAAATAATGAATATCAATATATTAAAAATGAAAAAAAAAACTCCCCAAAAAAGATTTCAACACTGTTTCCAGATATTTCCGGTTATTAAGAATTTAATAAATGATTTAATATTATAATAAATTACAGTATATGTGGGTATATAAATATGTATGTAATGTTTATATATGTTTCAATTTTCATGATAATAAATGCATATTAAATGCTTTTTGTTTTATTAATTTTATGGAAATTAATATATATATATATATGCATATTATGTGATATGTGTTAAAAATATTTCATAAGTAATATTTAATATATTTATGTGACTATGTAGGTTTGTATAGAAAATAAATGTTTACATGAAACAGTGTATTTTTTTTTTTTTTCTTAAATTTGAAAATGTTAGAAATCATAACTGTTAGGGGAGTTAAATAAACCACATTGTAAAAAATGCATTAGGAAAAATGAAGTTTTTTTAAAAAAAAAAAATTCACCTGATAAGGCTAAAAAAAATTGCCTTTCTTTATCAGAGGAAGAAAAAAATTTTAAAGCTACTATTAATTAGCCAACTTGCTTGATTGGAAATATATTCATTAATTTAAAGAAAGAAAATTAAATGAACTATTCATAAATCTTGTTTATTTTTACTCTTTTATATTTTTCTCTCTAATGCTAAAAAAATATTTTGAAAATATAAATAATCAGAATACTATAAATAGACAATACACTTTAGAAGTTAAATGAAGAAATAATAAACAAAATCAAATCAAACTTTTTATATTGCTTAATTCTTTGTAGCTTGTCATCCATGAGCTAATTGTTTAAAATTTTGCTTTCTTTTTTAAATTGCACGAAAACTATAAGCATGACGTCAACAGAAATCTCACCATTCGTTGCTGCTTGTTTCCATCTTTTAAATGATATTTCAGAATTAAAAATCGGATAAAATTTGAATTTTTTTGTTATCAGGCACATTTAATTTTTTTATAATTTGGTCAAATTTCTAGTTTACATGAGAGCGATAAGGACAGAAAATTTTTATCAGCCTCATTATCTAAGAAAAGTGGATTAAAAATATACTGATATTTGCATTCAAGGTCTGCAATGGGATGTGAACGTAATCGCAGAATATTGCAAGTATACAATTTTAATTTTTTATAATATTTAAATTTTTTTTTAATTATTTTGATAAATGGTAGAATTTATTAATTTGTTTGCATTTGTATTTCCGTGCCTGTGTACTATATATATTACATAATATTAAATCATTTGTGCTCTTCATATACAGTATATAAATTTGTATTCAAATATAACAGAAGTGTTTTTGTACAGTGTAATTTTGTGACTCTGATCCAAATTTGAGGCAACCTTATTTATAGACATAATAATTCTTAAAAGGTTTAATAATTTGGTGTGTTTGTGTTTCCTCGTGTGTTTGTATAACAAGTAATGATTTACATATATAGAGCAGGGCAATGTAAATTTGAAAAACTGATCATCAAATGTACAGAAAGGTTGCAGTTGGGTGAAAATATAAACACTTAAAACCAATAAAGCGAGATTTCAAATGGTGTGTATGTAGGGGTAGTCACAATGGTTATGCATATGCCACATAGAATTGTATGCAGGCAAAGAATCAAATTATGATTCTTGCCTATTCCTTGATATTCATGCTGTGAGTCAGTAGTTTTGCCACATCTTGCATCACATTATTTTCAAGTCTATAGTTAGCAAATGAGATATATGCAAATAAATTACATATGTGGGACAATAAATATAACAAGATAGCATCACTGGTGTGCATAAAGAATATAAACATCACTGATGTACACAAAAAAATATAAAATGAAGATATGAAACTCATTTTATCAGTGATACAGACAATAGCCTACAATTTCTAGTTTTAGTAAAGCCAATTGCTATGATGACAAATGCATATCCATCTTCTGGAAATGATTTGTTTTGTATCTTTTATTAGGATAAATCTTTTTCTTATAGACGCCTTTGAGATTTAGTAACTTCAGGGGTACAAGATAAAAATGAAGAATTCATATGCGACTTGTTTTGGAAATTCTGAAGCTATGGATTATCTCAGATAAGAAGTATTATATATAGTTTGAAAGATAATTTGGTGAGGAATACAAAGAAATTATCACTGAAGATGTGATTTAAACTTAGTTAATGATAAATTAGAAATTATGAACAAACAATAAAGTAATAATGATGTCGGGTGTTGAAATTTCTTTTTTTCCCTTATTTTTTGAATGGTAACCACTATAGTTTATATCAATGTAAAGGTTTTTGCTCTAACATTAAAACTGAAGTTATTGTGAAAATTGTATCTCAGGTCAGTTTTTTTAAAAATTCAATATGGTGCCTGGAACCATACCAGATATAAAAATGATTTCTTAACATTATGCTTTAATTATTAATTACTATTGAATGATCTGCATTTAAAATGTAATGGTAATACTTTCTCATCTACATTTATAAACCTTTTCAGATAAATATTTTAGTAATAAACATTTTTACATTTCTCTTTTATATATGAATATAAAAAATTTAATATTTGATGCTAAAAAAATTATTCCAGAAGAGATCAAAACACAAAATTGGCATTCATCTTTAATAATCAGTGTGACGTTCAATCAAAAAGTGGCCCAAAAACTTTTAGCATTCAAGCCTATCATTAGATAACTATGTTAAATTACAAAGGGAATTAACAGTACTTTTTAAAACAACAAATAAATTGCTAATTAATTTCTATTCATCTAATATAATAATGTACAATAATAATTATTAAATTCTAATTGACCATTTTTACTATTATTATTGAGCTATCATTCCTTATCAAAAAAAAAATTCTGGATAAATGGTGTTAAGACTTAGAAACTAAGATTTCTAGATTAGTGCCACTATACTGTTAGGTATTGAAAGATATTTATCACAACGTAATAGCAGTGATTACATTATATGATAATACTAAAAAAAATTAACTACAATGATTTCCATCTCACCAAAATGTATTACAGAAATTTTATAAAAGTACTTTGTAGATCAAAATATGAAGCAAAAAAAAAAAGCAGTGGAAATTATTTAAGTAATTTTTTTGCAGACATGTGGATTATTCTACGAATAACAATGTAGAATTATAAAAACTATTAAGATGAAAGCAATAAAGTAAGTCTAATGATAAACATTAAAAAGACTAAATTAATATTCATCAATTTTTCAAAATGGAAAAAAATACATTGTTAGAAAATGAGCTAAAAAAAATTAAGAATTATAAACATTTTGATTAAATAATAAGATGAAAATCTAATAAATGAAATTAATCATAGAATTAAATCTCCAGAAATGCTTTTGATAGAAACAATATTAAGAATATGTATATGTATGAAAAAGAGATTTTTAACAATTTGTAAGAGTGGTTATTTATTATCTGGAAATTGGATTTAAAAATAGTGCAATAAAAAACTGTTTACCATTTAGTGTTAAAAAAAAAAAGATATAGGTTGAAGAAGAGATAAAAATAAAAGGTTAAAAGAACAAACAAGTTTCACTAACTCCCTGAAGAATTAATAAGCTGAAATGGATTTTGGTTAGACACAATGCTAAAACAGATGACAATATATGAGTAATTGAAGTTCTGAAAGAGATTCCAAGACAATGCAAAAAACAAAACAAAAAAAAGCACATGAAAAATGAAGAAATAAGATATAAAAATTTACTGAACTAATATTGAAAAAAACTATTGATCAAAAAATCTGGATTAAATGCCTAGAGTACTTCATTCTGCAGTGCCTCAAAGTGATTGAAAATGATAAAATACTAATATAATAGTAATTTGATAATTTTTAAACTATATACATATATCTAAACAGTTGTAGAAGAATATACATTTAAAAACAACTTTGAGTTTTGATAATGTTTATGTCTATAATAAAGTAGATACAATATAAAACTCTTCTTTAACTTTTGTTGTTTATCTTTTTTGATCAGGAATTAACATAGTCATATTTACTTGTGAGTGTTTGATGATGATGGCATCAACATATATTTTCAAGGAGAGTATGAAGAGATAAATGTTTTTATAATATTTAAAAACTTATAAGTGAATTTAAAAAGAAATTAAAAAATATGTTTATATCTATAATTTTAAAAATATTTAAAGCAAGTATTTACAAAGGAATTATTTTTAAAAAAAATTTTAAAAAGGAAAAGATTTTGCATTAAAAAAAAAATATTTTAAAAATTAACTCTGCCATAATATACATTATAATATAATATAGCTGAAATTAAATGATAAAAGTAAGAAATGTACACAAATTTTATAAAATATATCTTAATAAAAAATGAATAAATAAATATGAAAAATCTCTGATAAATTAATGTATATACATAGACACATGAAGTTAACTCTAAATAATAAATTACAAAATACTTTACCTTAGCTGTCTAGCATCTTTGGTAAGAATATAGAGAAAAAATATATCTCTTTGATCTACTTGCTCAATCATTCCAATAGAAAAATTAATGAATGAATCCTTGGTTTTAATAAAAAGTCGATAATTGGAAAGAGCAATTGTTCCTTCAGTAGTCATTCCTAAATATTCTACACTTTCTCCTGGCAATTGCTTAAAGGGTAGCATTAAAGTTTCTTCATCTTTAACAGTTGCTTTCTTAGGAAACACTTCACTAGCACGAATATGTACCAGGCTCTGGTGCTCCTGATCACCCTCCACCTCCATCTAAAATAAATTTTTAAATTCTTGTTTAAAAATAGTTAATCATTCAAAATATCATTTCTAAAAAAATCAATTAATGTACATAATTAATACAATCATAATGGTATGTAAAATTATAGTAATCACATTCTATTTTAATATTCAAAATATTTCTGCCAAGTTATATTAGAATACAAATCAATATTTACATAAAAGTGCACATTTGTTAACATATACAAGTTAAAAACATAATTGTGCACTTTTGTTATCATTATAAATAATATTATAAAATATACAGGTTAAAAACATCAATTATATAATTAACAAATGTTTTCCTCTTAAGATATATATATTGGAGAACTAACAAATAAATTATCATAAATACAACTTGTGATTCAAATCCAGGTCAAATAAAACCTGAAACTTTTTCCGGATTACAAACTGGTTCAGAATTTTTCTTTCGGGCTGCTGGTTTATAGTTAACCAACTAGTCACACAATTATTAGTTGGGAAATGGATATCTGACATTCTCTTAGGCAAATTGGAAAAATTGGAGAGGGGGGTTTAAACTCTCATTGACAGGTGGCAATCCTGATCACTGATGTTTTTATCACTATTCCCTTATTGGAAAGCTGTCGAAAAGATTTCTGACCTATAATTAGTTATTTAAGAATTAGTTTTAGCTGCATGTATATTGTGACAGACAATGTCTATCTTATATGTCTAGAGTCATTTAGTTAACTTTAAGTTGATCACAAATTAAATCAGAATCAATAAAATCTGAAATCTGCAGTCAAATAAAAATGTTGAAGGGTAAATACTTAGTAGCAAGCATTTTATTTGTTTACTTGAATGAAAGAAAGCTGAATAATGAATGAAAACAAAATTGCTTCATTGATCTCAATAATGTGCTATAAAAATTAAAAAAATTATTGCAATAAAAGATAAAATATTGTCTAGAATTCATGCATATTATTTATTAATAAATTGTAAACAGAAGATAGAAAATTAATGTTAGAAATTAGAATATGCTCCAATATTCAGTAAAATTTTATTTTTTGTGAACATAAATTAATATCATTCAAAACATATAATGATTTTTTAATATCTACAAATAATTTCATAAATAGGTTTTGAGGTTAAACTTAAATTCTTATTAATTTTTTTGTTGTTGTTGACTAAAATTATATAGGAATTTAACTAATAAAATAAATAGCTTAGTCAATAAATGTGTAGGAATTTAACTAATAAAATAAACAGCTTAGTCAATAAATGTGAAATAGACAAAATGATTACTGATAAACAGAAAAATATACACTTAATTAATTAGCACATACATATTTAGTTTGATTAGCTGATTAAGATTTGTAAATCAGAAAACAAAATGGAATTATGAAACAATAGTTTAATATTTAGTTTGAGTTGCATCACTAATTGGAGAATTATTTAAGATAGAATTTCAAACATCTGAGAGATTTGATATTCCATCATTTAGCAGACACACACTAAATTCACATATTCTGTTTTCACAAATTAGCTTAGCAGCAAAATAGAAATTCTATTTGGCAGATTAATACTTAATTGCCATCAGACACAAAGCTCCTGGTAATTGCAAAAGGCAAAGTTGTATTACAACAGTAGGAAAAGCTTCACTACATTATTGTAATCCCAAAATGAGTGAATAGAATCCTAATTATACCAGTTGAATGTAATCCTGATAAAATGTAGCCTGCTGGACTTTTCTAAAATGCTGTCTTTAATTATTGAAAAGCCTGAAACTCTTAGGACATGAACGATTGAATATAACAACTTTAATCTCCAAATTTAATAATGAAAATCATAAATAAGTAATCTCAAAGCAAGAGAAAGTTTATCAGCACATAAACAACTCATCTGAAAAATATGTTCTGGAAAGAATTTGAACAGTCCATGATCTTATGGTGTGAACAATAGGAGTTTGAACTAGACTACAAAGTTCAAAAAATTTTATATACATATTTTTCCATTTGAATTCAAATTCTAAAAATCTACCTAGATGACAATGTTTATATTTCTTTATTTAAGCCCATTTATAATTTTATTATTATTATTATTATTACTAATTTTAATTAAATTTGAAAACATTTTTTATCATTATTATTTATTTTATGCTGTACTTCTTTGTTTAGTGCTTAGCATTTTATTACTATTTTTGAAAGATATTTTGTTTCCCTTCTCCACATAATATATGTCTTTGTACTTATCAGGATTAGAAGCCTGAATTAATATTTTTGAAATGTTATATTTTGTTTCCCTTCTCCATATAATATGTATTTGTATTTAGCAAAAATAAGTGCCTAAATTTCAAGAAGAAATTTTTTTTATTTAAGCTCTTGCATTTAAAAGTCGTATATCAATACAAGGCTATCCCTTTTATCTCTAATTATTGTACACATACATTGTTCATTTAATTAAATATAAAATTATTTATTTATAATGAAAAATATTTAACATAATTCAAACACTGATTTGTTACTGCTTACAATTAAATAAATACATTTTTATAAATAATGTATCCCTAAATTTGTCTGCTTCTGAATTAAGTATTTAAAGCATGCATTCATTCATACACACAAATAGAAAAACCATTCTTGAAACAAACGCATTCTATAAAGCATTAAAAAAAAAGATAGGAATATAAAAATGTTAATAAATCTTTTCTTAAACAATAAAATAGCTTACGTAAATATATGATAGCTGATATTTTGCTTGGAGATATTTGACTTAAATACAAACACTAGAAATTTATTCAAGTTTTATTTCTTCATGATTTTATTTTTTCTATTTATGAAATTAACTCTATAACCAACCATTACACATTTCTCAACTTAATTGAAATTAAAAAAAAAAGGTGAACTTACTTTATCCGACAATCATATTTTAAATTTCTTTGATATTATAATAAAACATTTCCCAACTTAATAGTCTTATTTTATCCAACTCGGCATACTCTAAATTTTGATAAATATTAATCCAATTGACTTTACTAGTTATTTTACCTGCTTCTTTGGTCATCTCTCCATTTATTCTTAAAATATCACAAACATTATTAACATGAATCTAAGTGTTTGATAAATACTCTTTCCAAAATAGTGCATAATTGTATTTAAAAACATTGATAGTGGCAGAACTATACTCTTGGCTCAAAAGTATATATCTTCTAAATACTAAACACAAAATGGTCACTATTTATTGATTTCAAACACAATGATCCCACCAGTCTTTTATTTTTATCCATCTATATTTATATTCGACAATCTTAAGTTAATTTCTATTAATCTATTAGTTTTCATTTTCTATAGCTTAATATGTAGATAATCATCTATTCTACTTAATGCCTCTTAACAGATTCATGATTATGCTAAACAAGACTGAAGGATATAATTTATGCAATGTAAATCGTTTGCAAGATATACAAGTATCATCATGGGCTTGATAGTTATCGATTTATAATATTTGGAAGGCTAATTTATTTACCCACGTATAATATTTTAATTTCTTTAAACATTTATAGTTTATTACCTTCCCAAACTTTTAAATAAATCTTAAATTTGTATTTACTTGATAAGTTCTTTAGATTTCTTTATCAATATAACGCAATCTTTACTAAGAGTGAGGAAATGTTTATCAACAGTGTTTGATTCGTTGATTAAGACTGACAGTTACATATAAAATTGAAAACAACTGTATTTATTATACTAAATATATATTTGCAAATATTAAACCTTTTATGAGCTAACTATTTGTCTAAGACCTATTTCTGGATTTGCATTCTTAATAGCCTATGTCCTAAAAAGTTATAATACAAAAAGATTTACTAATCTCAGTTACAAGATTTGCAATAAATAAAAGCATTTATAAAACTTTGTTTTATCTCTTTCATTTTTATGGTATTTCAAATCTCTAACTCCTGTATTTTATTATCTTCTCACACAATTTAATTTATATGAAAATCCCTTAACTTTTCCTGTTCCCCTCTTTTCTTCCATAGCGTAAGCTTGTGGTTAAAACACCTGTAGAGGTCCCTACTATCACATTTTATACGCATATTATCGAGGTTATAGCCTCAGTAAATATTACTATATCCATTATGTTTCAGTGATTAGCCTTTGTATGAAAATTTCTTTATTAATTGCACTTTTTTTGTAGTGATTTTGCTTTTAATACTGAGCAAAAGTATCCCACATTTTATACTTATTATCTTGAAGAATGAAGTTGTTAAATGTAGATTAAATTTTGTGTTCTAGTTTTATGAATTATTTTTTAAATAATATATGGAATTAATAAAGAATTATTTTAAATAATTAATATATTTCATAAGTAAACATTTTTTCTTTACACAAATTATATGAATACATTCAATTTTGAGAATCATTATTATATATATGTGAAAAAAATTTCATTAGTCCTTTCTTAAATATTTAAATTTTCTGCTAAAATCTAAGTACTGTATACTTTTTGTCCTGTCTTACATGAATCAATAAATTTTTAACAAAAGGATATATTTTGTTATTGTCTTTTAAAATATTATTCTAGAAAATGTAAGTATATGAATCTGTACTAAGAATTTTTTTTATATATATTCAGATATTATCTCATTTATCAGAAAAAAGTGAATTCATTTTCAATAGATTTGTTTATTGCAAATCTATATCTTAACAGAAAGATTGTGTACACGTGCAGAACTGTATTTAACGATATGAAACATTCATAATTTTCCCAGTTAATGAAAACAGCAACAGCATATTAGTTTCAGTCCTTAATATGAAAAAAATTCAAAGGTCCTTTAATGGATACTGTTTACAAAAAAAATGCAAATGCTACCTGTTAAAAAAAACACAATTGTTTGTGCAGAGATAGATTGATAATCAAATGTCTGTAATAAACCAAAAATATGCATAACTGTTACATAGGATATGTATTTGATAGATACTGTTGGACCCATCAGGAAATCGATACATATAAGAATATCTGATGAAGATGGCAACCAAAAAATGCCCTAAATGTAAAAAAAAAGTAGTAATATTTTGGGCATTCAGTTGCGACAAATAAGGCACATAATTTTTCAATTAAAGTGAATACTTATGGCATCAAAAATAAAATTCTTATGAGATCCCAAATAATTTTTTCCCCAGATCCAGCAATAAATTCATCTGAATTTGATATTCCTGAATACAATTGGAATCTTATAAATAGATTTATCAGCCAGTGAAATATGTAGATGTGGACAATAGAAACTATTAACACATGGTTAATGACTCTTGAATTTATGGCTGGCAGAATTAAAGGACTTAATAAAGCTATAAATGAATCTCTCTTCATTGAAATCTCTACATATTCTCTTGTGATATTTTGTTAATAATTAACTCGTCTCAAAAAAATTCATATGCTAAATAATAATAATGCATTTAATGAATGTTCCATAAATGCACGTCAAGCTAGAAAATTGCAAAAAAAAAAAAAATGCAATAACTACGACAGTTTGGGATACTTTTTTGAATCTCTTAACTAATGAATGTCAATTTCCAATCCTGAAAAAACATCTTGTCAATGTTAATAAATATTTTTGAAGCAATCATTTTGCAAATGCTCTTTTCAGTCGATCAGATGTTCCAAAACTTAATCATATTTGCAGAAACCCACTGGAACAATTTTAATAAAATGTCTGGATATTACATTAAAGGCTGGCCTATTTCTCTAAAAAATCTGCAAAGATAATTATGATAAAATTTTACAGTAATATGCAATAAAAAATACCAGTTACGGTTAAAAAGAATATCCAAAATATGATATGCATTTAAAAGCCTATCACAGAAAAAACTGACAAAACACAAAAGAATTTGGGTTATATATCTAAGCAAACAACTTAAAAATCGTATATGGTATATGACACAAAATGAGAATATTAAAAAGAAATTTGTAAACAAAAATAATATAATTTAATTTATAACTCATTTTCTTGTTTACATGTTTGATTCAATGCAAATCAAAAACACTGTATCTTCAATTAAATGAACAAAAAAAAATATGAGAAAAAATTTTCTACTACAAATAATAACATAGTTTCAATCATAAGTTTCACCGTTCAATGAATTTATGGAAATGTAAGTGTCGGTTTATAAAATGGTGCAAGATCAAAAAAAAAAAAAAAAGTACAATTAAAAAACTTAATCCCAATATATCCCTACTATTGAAAACTTCTGACTGTTCAAACATCTTCAGATACTGTAGAAATAATTTTTTCTTCCTTGTTCATTTGAAATTTCAAAACAAACTAGGAATTGAAAAGGCCTCTAAACTAATGCCAAAGCTAATGTTGAACTTTAATGTGTGTGTATATGTTTTTCATAAAGTGTTATTGCATTTAGCATTAATATGTATTTAGATTTAATAAAATGCATGAATCTATTCTAATTCTGAATTTCTTCTATTTCCAAGTATGCTTTGTAAATTTTATTATGTATAGTTTACATATTTTCAGAGAGAATAGTAATAATTAGTGCTTTATTAAAAGACATAAATCATACCAAAGCCCTAAGAACTTTGGATTGTTATTGTTAAAAAATATTAAAATATGATTGATCGAGTTTTGTAATATGTAAAATAGTGATTCACATAAGCAGGACTGAATTTTGTCATTAAAACATGAATGCAAAAAACCTGGTTTAAACTTGAAATTAAAACAAAAAAAAACTGTTTTTTCTTAACTGATTATATAATATAAAACAATCAATTCTACATCTACAAAATATATAAAGAAATAGAGATGGTATAAAAACAAAAACAAAATGAAGTTGAAAAACATTACAATAAACTAATTTAAAACTAAATTATCAAGGTAAGCCACTTATTTAAATAGTTTACTATCCTAGGTAATTTCATTTCCAATTCATCTTTTATATTTAAGATCAACAATAGAAATTTGTGTATCATCACTGACTGATTTATGTCTTTCGAATGTAATCATTCGTCTTTTTTTTTCTAACAATTCGATAATATATTATTAACCCTTATATTATTATTAGCATCCAGCATTGCAGTTTCAATGTTTTTTATTATTAGTTTCACTTACCATCTATTCTTGTATTTAATCTCAACTTTCACCATTAATATATAAAAAATATAGCTATATTAAAAGAAGTCAATTATAGATCAGGCTTAGGAAAAAAAGTGTAAATGATGTGCAAATAAAACATATTATAGCAAAAAAAGAAGACACTGATAAAAAAGTTGAAAAGTAAAATGATAATGGAAATAAACAAAATGATAAAAAGAAAATGCTGATTGATATCAAAAAAATATAAATACGTTTTTCTGGAATTATCTATCAATAATTTATAAAATATTAATTTGCTTGGCAGATTTATTATTAAAAATTTTCAGATGAAAAGACATATTTGTAAAAATAAAAACAGATGTTCAAAAGCATAGTTAAGTGTTCCTTGAAAAATTATAGAAGTTAATAAAAAGCCTTGTATGCTTTTAAATGCTGCACTAAGTTGAACCACACTTGTAACATGCTGAAACATACTTTGAAGGGGGGAGAGGGCAATCCATATGTACAAATACTGACTGTAACATCAACAGTTACAAGCAATCTTCAAAAGTGACCAGATGTTGGTTTTGCCAACTGAACAGATATTATTCATGACAATGATTTGTTTATTATACATATTGTATTATTTTGCTTAAATATGTAAGTTTATGATTATTATAATTCTTTATTAATACTTTTGACTGTTTTGTTGTAATAGACTTGAATTGGCTCGTATAAATTTTATGACTTAAATATTTTTTATAATAATTTTTCTTTTGTAAAAATTATAAATTATTTCTTATTATAATGAATTTACAATTCAAAGACTCAAAAACATCGAGATCATCAAAAAAGAAATTTTACTATACATATGATAGTTTATTATTTTCATATGTTTGTTTTACATACTTAAAATCTGAGAATAAAGGTTTGTTTCATTTTCTTATTTTCTTCATTACTTTATTTATTACTAATATCTACCTACCGTATAAAATAACCAAGATGTTCTGTTAAAAATTCCAAGATTTGTGAAGTGTTCCATAGTATGAAAAGTTTGGGAAACACTTGTAGTAGAAAAATGAAAAGTAATAAAATATTATGACAGAAAAATATAATATTGAGTATAATATTAATAATCAGCATTAAACTATTGCACATGCGCTTTGTAGATTTTTAACAATAAATGAATACACTTCAAACACATAAGTCTTTGAAAAAAATAGAATGAATCCATCTATCTTTTCGAACCCAAATGCTTACGTATGGGCAAATCATAAGTATTTGAAAGTGAGAGCATGAAGATATTAAACAATCACTTTAAATTACTTTTTAGATGTTTGAATGAATGACGCTGATTATTAATATTACAGTTTATAAACATTGTGCTATATAAAATAAATAGTTTGTTATTGAGTATAATAAAAATGATCTATAATGCAAACACGTGTAATACAGATTTAAATTGCAGGTTATAAAATTGTACTTACGGTTGTAGGAGCCACGTCTTCAGACCCCGTTTTTAAACAACTTTTGAAAACCTATCTAATTTGTTGAAAATAAATGAAATGCAAAATAATTAAAACAAATTATAAAGATAAAATTAATTTAAATCTTACTCTACTATTTATTAAAATACTTAATCAGAAACTTAATTTTAAAAAAATTAAAAAATATTTATTAAATACAAAACGTTTAATGTTTGCAGAACAAAAATTAAAGACTTTTTTTTTTAATAATGAAATAAATCTATGTTAGCACTTGAGTTGTCATAATATTTTAGTATACTAAGAATCTTATCAAAAAATCTGTAATTTTCTAAATCCTAAAATAAATGCCGTTCCAATTATTCTATTTTCTGCTAAGGAATAATTGCTGTTACTTAATGTTTTTTGCTATAACAATGGAATTTTTAAATTATGAGTGCATAGATTTTTCAGTAATTTTCAATACCACATGATCACTATTTCTTATGCTAGCACATTAATACAGGCAAACTCTCTCCATACAGTAATATCATTCAGTGCTAACCAGAGTAATCAATGGATGCCAGAAGGCTTGTGCATAAAATCCCATCTAGTGCCTACTCATCTAATATCCTCAGATTAGCTTCTGGCTTGTGGCTTTCATCAGTGAGGAGCTTTGGATCTGAGAGCACTGCACCTAGATCTTAAGATCTAATGCAACCCTCCAGCAGCCGCCTTTTATGTCTACTTAACTATAAAACTATGAGAATAAAATTGAAAACACAATAATATTTTCAATCTAAGCTCAATAGCTTATAAAGTCACATGGGTCTGAACCCAGTTCAGTACCCATATATTTTGGTGTCTTTGGCTCTTTAACAACCATAGCCACCACTATCCTATTAAGGAGGATTGGTGTTAAACCACTAAACATCACATGATCACTATTTCTTATGCTAGCATATAACTGTTATTAAAACAGGCAAAACTCTCCATACAGCAGTGCCACTCAGAGTAATCAATGGATGCCAGAAGGCTTGTGCATATAATCCCCATCTAGAGCCTACTCACCAATATCCCCAGACTAGTTTCTGGCTTGTGGCCTTCGTTAGTGAGGAGCTTTGGATCTGAAAGTACCACCAAGATCTTAGGATCTAATGCAACCCTCCAGATCTAGGTGCAGTGCTCTCGGATCCAAAACTCCTCACTGACAAAGGCCACAAGCCAGAAACTAATCTGGGCATATTGGATGAGTAGGCATTAGATGGGGATTTTATGCACAAGCCTTCTGGCATCCATTGATTATTCTGTTTGGCACTGAGTGACACTAATGTATGGAGAGTTTTGCCTGTCTTAATAACAGTAGTTATATGCTAGCATAAGAAATAGTGATCATGTGATGTATAGTAGTTTAACACCAATCCTGCCTAATAGGATAGTGGTGGCTATGGTTGTTAGAACCAATGACACCAAAATGTATGGGTACTGAACAGGGTTCAGACCCATGTGACTATATAAGCTATTGAGCTTAGATTGAAAATATTGCCTTTTCAATTTTATTCTCATAGTTTTGTAGTTAAGGAGAGATAAAAGGTGTGCTGAAGGGTTTGCATTAGATCCTAAGATCTCAGTGCAGTGCTCTCAGATCCAAAGCTCCTCACTGACGAAGGCCACAAACCAGAAAATAGTCTGGGGATATTGGATGAGTAGGCACTAGATGGGGGTTTTATGCACAAACCTGGCATCTATTGATTACTCTGGTTGGCACTGAGTGGTGCTACTGTATGGAGAGAATTTTGCCTGTTTTAATTTTCAACACATCATTGTGTATAGTATCATATGATAATAGTAATTTCCAAAACTTTATAAAAGTATATTTCATGTATTGAATATTTTGTGTTAACTACTATTTGATATATATATCATCATCATTTTCGATAATTATTGATCCACTGCAGGATGAAGTTCTCTCCGAGTTCAATCAAGTTTCTCTGATCTTTATCCTCTCTTCTCCAATTCTCCAGATAACTCCAGCTCGCTTCCTAATTTCATCCATCCATCTCACATGGTCCCTTTATTGATATTTTACAATTTCTTTGAATCTAGTTTAAGATTTCAACTGTCCATCTATTATTGTCTTTTCTAGCAATATCTATCCAACTCCAGTTTTCTTAATTCTTTCAATGATATCAGTACCACCTGTTTGTCTCACCTATATATTTCATTTTCTATTTCTTGTTATTCCTAATATCCATCTCTCCATACTTTACTGATTGGTCAGAAGTTTCTGTATTACTTTTCACTTGTGTCCCTATCTCAAATCCAAAAATAAAACTGATAAAATATATAAATTAAAAACCTTCCTTATTCTATGATTAATTTCATCCATTATGTTTCCATTGGTAGTAATAATCGAACCAAAGTATTTATTCTTTTAACTCATCATTATCAATCTTTATTTTCTTTTTTTAAGAAAATCCATTGAACATTACTCTGATCTTGTTAACATTTACCTTTAGTTCTACTTTCCTCATTTCATCTGATAATTCTTTTAATATTTCTTGAAGCTCCAAAACATTATTTGCAAAAACAATTATGTCACTTGCAAAATAGATCACTTAAATAATCTCAATTTTTTTTAATCCTTGGGTTCCTATTTTAATCCACAAAATATTTCTTGCAAAAACTACTATAAAAAGTTTTGGCAATACGGAGTCATCCTGTCATATACTCTTCTTAATGTTAATCTTCCTAGTATCATTGCGTGTAATCAAATTGTTGTTACATTTTTATAAATATTATTCAGAATATGATAATATTCCAGGACTATCCACAAAATACTTTGTGCAAATATAAAAAGTTTTGGAGATATAGGATCATCCTACCATACATTATTCTCAATGTTAATATTCCTAATAGTATGTAACTGAATTGTTGCTGGTGCATTTTTATAAATATTCTTCAGAATATAACAATATCCTGGGTCTATACCATAATGATCAGATAATTTAATCACTGAAGATATGTTTATAAAATCAAATGCCTTTTCATAATCTACAAATTCTAAGCATAATGGCAACTTATATTCATTGGGCCTTTCTATAACTTCTCTTAATATTTGGATATGACCACTACTAAAATCACTTTTAAATTCAGTTTATTCTTTTGGTTGATTAAATTCCAAAGTTTGCCATAGACAAATTATAATTATCTTGATAAAAATTTTGTATAGAATTGATAAAGGACTGTAATTTCTAATATATTCTTTATCACTTTTTTTAAATATTAATATTAATACTGCTTACTTCCAATTTATCATTCAAACATTTGGTATATAACTTTACCAACAATTTTTCTATTTCATCATCTAATTCTTTTAAAATATTGATTATAATTCCATCATTACCTGAAATTTTTCCTTTCTTCATAAAATTCATTTAAAATCCTGGGTAATTCAGAGATACTTTTTCTTGTTCTTTATTGCCATAATTCTTGATAAAACTCTTCTACACGTTTCATGATGCCATCTCTCTTTTTAGTAATAGTTCCATCTTTTTTTCTTATTGCAGAAATAAGTTTACTAATAATATCAAAGAAAGAATTCGTAATATAGCTTTTCTTTTTCTGCAAACACTACAATTCTATGTTCTCCATCATTTCTACCATCATAATTAAATTTACCATATTTGTCATCTCTTCAATGTTTATTTGGCATCTTTTCATTGTTTCCTAATTCTAGCTTTAAAGTATCCGGTTGTCATCTGATCCTTCGTGTCAGCCACTAGAGGCGCTATTTCTAGCTAAATTTCTAGAAATACGCCGTTTCCGCGGCCGCATTCAAGCCTTTATGCATTCTTTCTAAAATAAATCCTAGAAAGATTGTTAACTCGGAGTTAAGTCTACTTTGTATGCTAAAAGGTAGAGTGTTAACTCGGAGTTGTCTTCTTTCTACGATAAAATCTAGAAGCAGTGTTAACTCGGCTTAGCAACTAACGGTGTGGCTTTTTCCGATGCTAAAAGCAGAGGAAAATGCCGTAGTTGTTTGTGTCACGCACTATATCGTAATGCTGTGTTATGTATTTTACGTAACAATATCGTATGAGGGTATGTTAATTTGATCGTGTCAAAATTATTTAAATTTTCATTGGTGCCTTTTTTTTTTTTAAGACGAATTGATGTACTGTTACATTTTATCAATTTTAACAGTATCGTGATTGTTCCTCATAAATTTGTATTCCTCCTAAATTTTCGATTAGGCTGGGGTAGCGTAAAATTTTAAAAATCACGCTTTGAGTCACGTTTTAGCAAGAAATTTTCCGAGACAAAAAGAATGGCTAATTCCCACAATAGAAAACTTGAAAAGATGGGAATTGCCAGACACGGAAGCCGGCGCTGGAATATTTCTAAAGCAGAAAAAAGAAAAAAACATCCTGCTGCTGAAAGAAAAGATTGGATTGTGCGGCAAATATATGTAGATTTGAGGTCCTAAAACATCTGCCGACGGAAATGTTCACTTCGTAAAGGCAAGCTTGTTTGAGAGATTCTAAAAGGCCTTCGTCAAATGTCAAAAATAAAAGAAGTAACTTCAATTTTTATTTAAACGTACATCCCTTCTTCTCCCGATAATTGTTGTGTCGGCAATCAAATGTAAAATAAAAGAAGTAACTCAAATTTTTATTTAAACATAGCCCCAAAAACCCCTCTTCTCCCAATAATTGTTATCGTCGGCAATCAAACGGTCAAATAAAAGGAACGTCAATTATTCTTTAATCGTATAGAAAAAAACAAAAAACCCTACCACTAATTGTCATCAGCAATCAAATGTAAACCAATCAAAGTAAGACAGTAAATTATTAGTTAAACATAACCCAAATTACTATTTGAACGTACACCGAAAAAGACCCGCTCTTGTCAATCAAAATTAAAGAAACCTAGACTATTATTGTCCCATTGTCAAATCGAATATTATTTGGGAAAACCCAAATAATTTATAAACAAAAAAAAAGGAAGTCAAATCAGTTTTCAATCAAATGGTAACCGATAAAAGTAACTTAAATTTTGATTTAAACATACACACAAACAAACAAAAAAAAACGCAAAACCCTTTCTCCCAATAATTGTTGTTGGCAATTAAATGTAAAAAATAAAAGGAATGTACAATTATTCTTTAATCGAAAACAAAAACACCCCTCCCACTAATTGTCGTCGGAAATCAAATGTAGAGCACTAAAAATAGGGTAAACCAATTATTTTTTAAACGTAACCCAAATTACTATTTGAACATATATCAAAAAAAGACCCGCTCTTGTCAATAAAAATGAAAGAAACCACACAACAACTATTATTATCCCATTGTCAAAAATATTAGGTTTTGGGCAAACCAAAACCATAATTTATAAACGAAAAAAAAAAAAAAAAGTCAAAACCGTTGTCAATCAAATATAACCGATAAAAGTAACTTCAATTTTGATTTAAACATACATAAAAAAACAACCCCTTTAGCTCCCAATAATTGTTGTCGGCAATCAAATGTAAAATAAAAGGAAGGTAAATTAGTATTTAATCATCACCCAAAAACACCCACCCCTCTCACTAATTATTGTCAGCAATCAAATGTACACCACCACTAAAAGTAACGTAAACTACTATTCTTTAAACGGTTACACCCTTTCTCCCAATAATTGTTGTCTACAATCATACACACAAAAAAACACCCGTCCCAATAATTAGTGTCAGCAATCAAATGTAAACCAATCAAAGTAAGACCACAACTTATTATTTAAACGTAACCCAAATTACTATTTGAATCTACACCAAAAAAACACCCGCTCTTGTCAATAAAAATTAAACAAACAACAACTATTATTGTCCCATTGTCAAAAATATTTATTTGTAGAACCAAAACCATAATTTATAAACGAAAGGAAGTCAAATCAGTCGTCAATCAAATGTAAACCAATAAAAGTAAAGGTTTTAATTTTTATTTAAACATACACACACACGCGCGCGCGAAAAAAAAAACAACACTTCTCCCAATAATTGTTGTCGGCAATCAAATGTAAACCTATCAAAGTAACGTAAATTATTATTTAATCGTACACAAAAAAAACCCTCCCACTAATTGTTGTCAGCAATCAAATGTAAACCTATCAAAGTAACGTAAATTATTATTTAAAGATCCATCAAAAAAACCTGTTCTCTCTTGAATTTTGTCAATCCAATTTTACAAAAACAGTAATACTATTTTTAAAAAAAAACACAAATTACTATTTGAACACACACTAAAAAAGACTCTTTGGTAAAAAAAAAAATTAAAAAAAAACAACTATTTGGGAAAAATAATTCAGAAACGAAAGAAAGTAAACTTTGTAAACAAACAAAAAAAAAAGTCAATATTAATAGAGAATCGCTAGCCCGGGAATGTTATATTTATGTGTTTTGGGTTAGAAATCGCGCCTCTAGCGGCTGACATGAAGGATCAGATGAGACCCAATTATCCTATAACAATTTTAAAATGTTGTTCAGTCTGAGCAAAAGCCTTTTGTACATCCATATAAAAATTCTCTACTTCTTCATCACAATAAATTGCTGAGGCATAATTTGTATCTATCATTAAGTTGAATACCATCAATTTCCACAATGTTGTTCTTCCACTTTTTATTTACAATGAATCCTACTCCAATCATACTTCCAATGTTTGTGCCTTAGTAGTATAATACATGTCCACTTGTTAATCAATCTCTTCACAAAGTTCAATAATGTCCCATTTAATATAAGCCATTTCTTTTTCCAATTCCTGCAATCCTCCTTCACTTCAAAGTAAACAGTTTTAAGTACTAACTAAAACTTCACCACTAAATCGAAACCTGGATTTACAACAAAGAGATTTTTAATATCATCCAATTTCAGCCACTAACTACTGTCTTGGTTGATAACTTTGGTCTCTTGGGAATGATGGTCATCATTTAGTTTTTAAAAAAGTTGTTCGCGTGCACGCATGCATTTCAGCCTTCAAGAAAACTCAATTGATATTTCAGTTAAGAGTTATCAAGCAACTGAGATCATACTGTTTCATGATCTTAAACTAAGAAGTAAAAAGCCATTAAACTCACTACACTGGCTGATACATGTTGGTGAGCAGCCTATCCATGTCCATATACTATAGAAATAATCACACAGTAATAGCAGCTGCAATAACAAGAACATATGGAGTGAACAATAGGAATTTTCCCTGCTTGGTTTGTTTAAAATCTCAATGAGCAATCAAAATCTCCTTTCAGTTATCAGTAAACTCCTTTCTGCAGCTATATATATATAGTAAATTATATAAGATTTAATTTTTTAAAAAAAAAAAAATTCCAATATGCTACACTTTTACGGCATAATAAATGTTGTGCCTATAAATTTTATTTTCTTATATTCCTATTTTAATCCACAAAATATTTTTATACTGTTATAAATATAAATTATTAGGGTTGCCCAATCATCAGTGATCTCATACCTATCACTTATTGCTTGACTTTTAAAGGAAAATATTAAACTTTTATAATAAAATTAATATCCTGGATTTTGAGATACTTTCAAAAGTTACTAATCACTTTACTATATTCTCTAATAAAAAATGTAATAGGTAGAAATGCTTGTAAAACAGCATATTTTGTAAATAATTTAATTCATATTGTAATTTAGATTTTTAGACATCATAAAATTCAATAATTTATATTAAAAATAAAATTTATAAAAATTTTCGGTACTTGTGATTTTTGATCCATGTGGCCACCAGAAGCGCTGGTCTGGGTCAACCACAGAAATACTTATAGTAGGAGCCCCAAATGCAGCAATGCAAATTTCAGCCAATAGGTGGAACTGTTCACAATGCGTAAGCACAGGAACATTCCACCAGCTGGCTGGCAGCAAAGCTGCCCACTTGGTGGCGCTGGTCACAATGCATACGCCCATTTAGCTTACAGTCTGCTACCAGCAACTACCAAGAACCTAGGTGACGCTGATTGCCGTAAACACATCTAGCTTATGTGTCGTCTGCTACCAGAAACTACCAAGATTCTAGCCCACTACGTGGCACTGTTTCTCCACATTACACATGGAAAAACAACGCACTAATAGAAGAGTTTATGTACATACTACTTAAAAGATGAATGGCATATAATGTACAGGTGTGATTAATTAAGAAGCTACAACTATTTAAATATTCTTTCAAACTTAATAGTGTCACATCCTAATACACAGTTTTATAAATGGATGTATTTTTAAATTTTTTTTTTTTAAAAATCAATCTTTTTTTTTTTAATTATTTACTCTAAAAGTGGGTGTTTTTTTTTAAATTACAAAAAATGCAATTTTTACCACAATCGGGTTTTTTTTTTTAAAAGAAGCTTTTTTTTCCCCCTTCTTTCAAAACTGTATTATTTTAAAAGATGATTGTTTGTAAAACTTTCTTTTTACACTTTCAAACAATATTATCCAATAACTTTTAAAGTACAGTAATACAAATTATATTTCAGTTTATACATCTTTCAATTAATATTTCACAAACGTGTTATTTTAAAAAGCTGTTACACGCAAACAATAATTCAAAAATTAAATTACTGAAGAAAAAGCAAATCAAACTCTCATTTAAATATATTAAAATATCTATTCAGTTCAAATTTGAAGGAAGTTTACAGTACAATTTATGTATACACATACATCTATTATTTATAATATACGACCTAAATAAATTTATAAACCATTCAAGTTTTACTATCTTTGGTAAATAATAAATTTATTAAAATTAATATTATACAGACTCAGAAATGACAATAAAGCAAAAAGATTCTGTTTTGAAGGAAACAACACAAGATGTAAATTAATGAAGATAGGACAGTAATCCAATGCTTTAATCACTGAAGAAAAGTTTATAGATTCAAATGCCTTTTCATAATCTACAAATCCAAAACATAATGGCAACTCATATTCATTTGTCCTTTCTATAACTTCTCTCAATCCCTGGATATGATCTCCTGTACTAAAACCACTTCTAAATCCAGCTTGTTATCTTGGTTAGTGGAAATCCAATGTTCTCTGTAGACTAGTTGTAATTATCTTGGAAAAAAAAATTTCTGTAACTGATAAAAGGCTGATAGGTCTGTAATTTCAAATATCTTCTTTATCACCTTTTTTAAATATTAATATTAATACTGCATTCTTCCAATCATCTGACACATTTTAATCATTTAGACATTTGGTATATAATGTTGCTAAAAAAAATTCTATTTTTTCACCTGCTTCTTTTAATATATCAATTATAATTCTACCATTGCCTGGAGTCTTTTCTTTCTTCATATATTTAATTGCATGTCTCAGTCCATTTAAAATTCTGGGCAATTCAGACGATGTAATAGATATAGGAGGTATTTGTTCTTTATTACTATATAATTCTTGATAAAAGACTTCTATCCATTTCATGATGTCATCTCTCATTTTAGTAATAATTCCAGCTTTTTTTCTTATTGCAGATAAAAATTTCCTACCAATACCAAAATGTTGTTTTACACTCTTGAGACTTTCATTCTCTTCTACTGCTTTCCTTTCTAGTTCACAGTTATACTTCATTATATTATTTTCAACGCTTTTCCGCATCATTTTGGACAGGCAATGTCTTCCAAATTATTTATGAGGACTAATAGTTTTAATTTTAACAGTATAGTGTACTGGTCAAAACATGTTTATCCATCTAACACGAGCTGGAACTCACAAAATGTACTTCAAACCCAGTCAAGCCCGAGATTTAAGTCAGGGACCAGCCTGGATTCGAACCCACTCTCAAGCCAGATCAAACACCTAATGGACAACATAACATTGATGGCACACGAGAATTAATTCATAATCCGGCCCACTAGCAAATCGGAGAAAACAATAAGACTCATGGACTTAAACATATATATATAAACAATTTAAAAACTAGAGACATTCCAAAGATAAAATCTAATATATTTAATTAATAGGGGCTTTACTAATGAATAGCTATGGTCAATTAGTGAATTGGATTAATTTAATAATGAAACAGAAACTGATATATGATGAATTATAAAATATATTTATTAACAATTTCATATATACTTGATATAACCCATTACTTAGCGTTGGATAATGCACGCAGGCATTTTATTTACTAAACAACTTTACTCTAGGCCATTTAGCAAAATAAATTTGTGGCTATTATTTAATTGTGCTAATTTTAGGCTATATAATAAATTACTACATTCCACTTATTAGTTATGCCCTTTCATCATCAGTTCGAGTGGCTATTATATATGTAAACAAACCAAGTCTGGAGTGAAGCTTAATAATACATCCGATTATGATAAATATATATATTAAATATGGGCATATAAAGCCTCACAGATAGCTTTAGATCGAACGGGTTTTCAAGAATGCTTCGGTTCAACGCGAGAGTTGGCTATAAAGATTTTACTAATACGCTACGCACAAGAAAAGTATAATAATAAAGTGGCTCTGCAGATGGATGAATAGATTTTAGGGTTTTCGTGACCAACACCAGTTTATCCAATGACCGATCATCATGCCGCTAAAAGGGAACCTTTATTTGGTTCATAAGAGGAAGGGGACTTACGTACTAATCTGGCCCTTAGCTCAGTCTTAGCTACTGCACTACCCATAAGAGAGGATGATGGGCTGGACTTACCGTGGCTCCATCTTACATATATAAAAAAAAAAACAGCAGAACAATAAAATATTGATAAATTTCACATCCACCAAGCCGAAGTATATTATAAATTAAATACTATACATTAAATGAACACTAGTTTATCAGCTTGATCAAAAGAGCCAACTTTTCTGTAGCATGAAAAATACATATATGCTACTGACAGGAATATATATATATATATACACAAACTTTACTTTATCCCGTTAGTTATCTATAATTAATAAACTTTTAAAGTGGGAAAGTATATTTAAGGGACTTATGAATACTTTAAATAAGAAAAATATACTCATGATTACACTCCAGGCTAGTTTAATCTTTAGTAACATAATAATTAAAGGTTGAAAGTTTGGATTTATAAGCCACATTTTATATTTACATTAATTATTTATTAAATGACAAAATAATAATGAGCACAAAAGGTCGCCATTATTTATAAATTAGGGTTTCGAAACGGAGCGCTAAATGACGCTATAATTAATACAATACAAATATTTTAAATAATACAAATATTTTAAATAATATCTTCAAAAAGAATATATTTCGTAACTAAATGTGCGCTGTTTCGAGACACAGGCATAATTAATAATAACTAAAATAAGCAAGAGAGAAATAAATATAACTGCAGTGATTAAGTTATATAGCAAAACAAGAAGTTAATAAAGAAAATTAACAAAAGTATGTCATATATAGAATTGAAATATTATTGATAAGACAATTTAGAAAGAGTTTACAATATAGTTAGCTAACCTGATTTTGAAGCAATAATGATTATTTTGAATTTTACACAGAGCTCTGTGATTTTAATAATTTTAAAACAGTTCTCTTATAGCTGGACTGGAGATACTCGAACTGGAACGAAGGTGAGTTCTTTGGCAGCTTATGGCATCTTCTCTTTAGTTGGGAGATGATTTAAGATGGTATTCCTATAGCTGAACTTGGGGTAGTTGAATTTGAACGAAGGTGAGTTCTTTTAACGGCTTATGGCATCTTCTATTTATTATAAGCTTGTTAAGGCAACGTTAATTGTTGCTCCGGCCTTCAGTGGATCAAATTCTGATGTTCCATCACGGGAAAGGCAGCAAATTCTTGCCTGACTAGCAGGCCATAGCTAAATTAACAAATTTTCAGCTTCTCCTAGTAACAGCTCTTCAAAAGCAAGATAGAGTATCTTCCCGCTTAAAATCTAGCCTATTTATATATTTCCACCAAGTCTTAACACCTTTTTGGAATTTCGTTTGCCTCAGGACCAATTGACTTTTAATTAAACAAAATCACATAATCTAATTTCTACTACTGATAAAGTCTCCAAGGTGTTATTTTTAATTTACTTAAAAAAATTATTAAAATATATAAATTATATAATTTTGATTTCGATTTCATTAATTAAATTTCTTCTTAGGTGTTATAAAATGTTATGGTTTAGCAGATAGTAACGGTATTCTGATTTAATGATAAAATCTTTTGTTGAAACAAATTCAATCAGTAAACTAGATTTTACTTTTACCCCAGGCGCAGTCACTAATTGATTTCTTGTTTACACAAAATTTCCATTTTTAATTATAAACCGATGACTTTTATTTTAACTTGATATAAATAATTTTTAACATATTTTCTTTATATTGTTTATTTTAAAAAAAGCAAATTTGACAGATCTTATAAAAAAATACTTTAGGTTCAGTTATATCTATTAAACATTAAATCAGAAAACCGTAAATATATTATAAAGAAAACATTTTACATTATTTTTATTTAATCTTAAATATTATATGTACAAATCATTATGCCATAATTTCATGGTTTAAATTATCCATCCAGATACGAATATAATACAAATATAAAATTTAGAATTGACTTATAGATTAATAAAATATTTTATGAATAATTATGAGGATTTCTATGCTATAATTTTATCAAACCTGTCTAATTATAGCGTACTTTCGTATGTAAATCTATGATGCCATTCAAGCAGCCATGATAGCAAATTTCACTGCTCGACTTATACATAATATTTTGACATTTAGAATAGGTTCGAAACTAGTTCAGACGAGTAGGTCATTAGGTTGATGGGGAAACGAAAAGGGATTGGAAGGTTTCCGTTTCAATACAAGCCTAACATAAGCCTCAAACATTCATATCTATTTCAATGGACCCTCATGCATTCAGCGTTGCTCTTAGTAATTTAAATGCAGTTGACTGCAATGTTTTTTCTTAATCTTTTAAACAAAACAATCCAAATTTCAAAAATAATTCCTCAATCTGTGTTTGTTTTATAGACCATGATTATATTCAATGTATATATTTTTTAACCTGCAACTTAAATCTGTGGATGACACTCTCTCACATATCTTGGATTACTGTCCTATCTTTATTAATTTACATCTTGTGTTGTTTCCTTCAAAACAGAATCTTTTTACTATATTGTCATTTCTGAGTCTGTATAATATTAATTTTAATAAATTTATTATTTACCAAAGACAGTAAACCTTGAATGGTTTATAAATTTATTTAGATTGTATATTACAAATAATAGATGTATGTGTATACATACATTGTACTATAAACTTCCTTTAAATTTGAACTGAATAGATATTTTAATATATTTAAAGAAGAGTTTGATTTGCTTTTTCTCCAGTAATTTAATCTTCGAATTATTGTTTGCATCTAACAGCTTTTTAAAATAACATGTTTGCGAAATATTAATTGAAAGATGTATAAACCAAAATATAATTTGTATTACTTTAAAAGTTATTGGATAATATTGTTTGAAAGTGTAAAAAAAAAGTTTTACAAACAATCATCTTTTAAAATAATACAGTTTTGAAAGAAGGGAGGAAAAAAATTAGCTTTTTTTAAAAAAAAAAAAAAAAACCGATTGTCGTAAAAATTACATTTTTTTTAATTTAAAAAAAAACCCACTTTTAGAGTAAATAATTAAAAAAAAAAAAGATCGATTTTTAAAAAGTAATAATTTAAAAATACATCCATTTATAAAACTGTGAAATAGCATGTGACACTATTAAGTTTGAAAGAATATTTAAATAGTTGTAGCTTCTTAATTAATCACACCTGTACATTATACGCCATTCATCTTTTAAGTAGTATGTACATAAACTTTATCAGTGCGTTGTTTTTCCATGTGTAACATGGAGAAACAGCGCCACATAGTGGGCTAGAATCTTGGTAGTTTCTGGTAGCAAGACGACACCTAAGCTAGATGTGTTTACAGCAATCAGCGCCACCTAGATTCTTGGTAGTTGCTGGTAGCAGATTATGTAAGCTAAATGGGCATATGCATTGTGACCAGCACCACCAAGTGGGCAGCTTTGCTGCCAACCAGCTGGTGGAATGTTCCTGTGCTTACGCATTGTGAACAGCCCCACCTATCAGCTGGAATTTGCATTGCTGCATTTGGGGACCCTACTCTTAAGTATTTCTGTGGTTGATCCAGACCAGCGCCTCTGGTGGCCACATGGGTCAAAAATCACAAGTACCAAATTTTCATTTAAAATATATATTTAGATTATGAAAAATATATTAAATAGAATAAACAAAAAATGATCCAAGTATTCATTACCAAAATATTTTGCTTAATGAAAAAAAAAAACATTTTTTTTATTTGCAATTCAAAATAAATGTATAAGTTTATTTTCTTATTAAAATATTTCTTACTGATTTACTTTTCAATCATTTTACTGTACTTATATAATAAAGTAATTTAGATACTGTATTATCTCTTACTTGGTTTATAGATTCAAAGCTAATTTTTCCAAATGGTGATTCCTGTATATTATAAATTTTGCATATGATGGTCAACCAGTTTTCTGCAGTAATGTTTCATCAAATATCTAGGCTTACATATCAAGATTTTCCTATTAATGGCATGACAAATATCCAATATTTTCTTACCATATATCCTCAGGTCTCTAACTAAGCTGCATTTTCATTTCCTCCAAGAATGACATTTCTGATAGAGATTCACAATAAAAATAACAGTTTTGCTCAATGATTCATCAAGATAATGATGCACTTATGGATATTTTTATTCATAGCTATTGAAGAATGAAAATTCCTGCTCAGATAGAAAGTTTAAACAAAGAGCTTTGCTAATTGAGCTTTATAATAAATGCTTAGCAAGAGAAAGTTATGTAAAATATCTCTATCAGAAACCACACCTAAACCCCTGACTAATAGTTACGTGCTTTGGCACTCCTCAGAGAGGCGCTAAGATAGTTTGTTTTGTGATTTCTTATCTAAATGAATTTCTAAGAATAATGACTAATAATTAATTAAACTAGTCATTCAATTTTTATATACTTTATCCTTCTGTGTCACAACCAGCTTATTTAATCTATTAATCAATATCTTGTTTCCCAAACTGTTAAAAGTTTTTTGTTCTTAATAAGCAAACATTGCAAAATGTTTTCCAAATGATTTTAAACCTATTAAATTGTTTTAGACATTACAATATTAGTATATACTAAATTCAAATAATAAATTGTGCAATACAGTTTGAACAAATTAATTCCAACTATTATTTTCTATTACCAAAATTTCTATTATATACTTTAAATTATACTTTTGGCAATTCTATCATTAATGAACTAAATTATGTACTACACAAAAATATATATCTATTCCAACTGGTAAAATTATTTATTAAACATCTTTAGCAAGCATATACTATAATATTAAAAAATAAATTTTTTAATTGTGAAATATATTCTATATCCAATCATAAATAATTCCAATAATTATATACGCGCTCTCTTGATATAATTTAATGAGTCAAATTGCTCTAAATCATAAATATTAACCCATGTATACAATTCAAGAAATGTTTATCACTAGACAAACTATCCAGAAAACAAACTGATAAGTGATGTGATTTTATATATTAGTTTCAATTAAAATATTTTAATCAATTTATCTTAATAAATTTGAAAAGAGCAATAGGAGATCTCTCAACAGTCTTTTCGCTTTTTTTGACTAACAATATTGTATTATCTTTATAATTTTCTTTAATTAATTATCTTGTATGTTTGAAGTAGTTTTTACATATATTATTTAGATAGGCTAGATTTTATTTTTAGCTTTTCTTTTTGTCCTGGATATCATATTCATTTTATTTTAATAATCACTTTCCCAGAATTATTTTATGCTATATTTCTACTAGTCTATGGGACATTCTTGCCACATATGTGTGTATATAGATGCAGATATTTCATCAGCAATAATTGATAAATGTAAAAAAAAATAATTTTTGAATGGAACATAAACAGGCTATGACATACTAATTTAGCAATTAATTACCATGGTAAATTGTAAGTTTTTATTTTTCCCAAGGACAGAAATAAAATTATATTAAAAAAAAAAAAAACATAGCAAGTGACAATGTCACATTTCAAATTAAAATTTAATGTTTATGGAATATTATAATATAAGGAGTTAAATATTAGTTGTCTCCTAGAACAAAATTTAAATTTAAACATACTCAAATTATCATTTAAAAAGATGAAAGATCTCTAAATGATATGATTTGCTATTGAATTACTACCATTAAAAAGTTTACTGAATCGTTAAGGATAAAACAAATGATGACATAAATATAGACTATAAATAAAATAAGGTTGGAACTTTTTTTTGCATGCAATATGCTGGAAACCCCTTTTCATCCAAGTGAATTAATCACTAAAGAAAAAACAATTTTAAGATTAGCTTTAATTAATAATGCTGAATTTTTATACTATTTAAAAAAGTTTGTCTTAAAATTTTACCAAATTTAAAAAAAAACTTAAATAAATTTTAAAAATTTTACTAAAACAAATCGGACAGTTTTAGAATTTATTATTCATTCAATTTTCTTCTTATATTTTCATGCAATGTCTCAGCATTAAACATCTTAATTAATTATCTTTTTTTTGTTATTGTTGTTGTAAGGAATAATAAAAGCTGTAATATCTTTAGTTAGAATGTAATACTTACAGTTCAATGAACTTAAATGTTTAAATATTTTAAGACTGTTTTACATAGTAATTCTGTATATCAAAATTTGTATCTTCCCAAAATCATTATGCTCAAATTTTAAAATATTGGAATTTAAAGCCTTCAATAAGATAAAAAAAAAAATTACTACTTTTTTTAAATAACTTTTTAAAATAACCAAGTGCAAATTTAAGATCTGATACTTATAAAAGTTAAAAATCTCTATCAACAACTGTAAGTAAATAAGAAAAAATTATGTTCGAGAACAATATGAATGTCAAAAAAAAGTAAGGAATTGGTTGCACAGTAGTTTACTAATAAGGGTAGAACAATTACTAATAAACTAAGATCTGATGAATGACAAGACTCTATAATAAAAGAATTGCCAAATATTTTAATTTGGACATTCTACAGCAATGAAGGATGCAAGATATAAAAAAAAACATTCCGTTCTTATGATATTAAATTTTCACAAAAAAAAAAAATCTCCGTAATATACTTTTCATAATGCTTTACTTTATAACAGTTTTAATTGGTTAGAAGTCTTTTTCATTTATTCTGAAATATCTTTCATCAACCTCTTTTCAATTCACAAAGAAAATTGATGAAAGATATTTCAGAGTATCAGGAAAAAACTTAGCTAATCAAAACTAGCATAAATGAAATAGTGCATTGTGAAAGGTGCATCATCAAGAGTTTGGATGTGTGTTTACACGTTTTTAAAGACAGATTGCAAAGTGAATGTAGACAATTAGTGTATCCTCAAAGATAATGTATTCTAATAATTATCATAAACCTTAAATAAAAATTGTAAACATATGTTAATTAAATATTTTTAATGAATATATTTCACTAACACTTATGTATGGGTTTGACATGTGGAGAATTAATAGAAAATAATATAAAGGAGGTACTGAAAGATATAAGCTGAAAATAACAAGAATCAAGTGAAATAAATAAATGACAAATAACTATAATGAAAACAATGAAGAAAAAAAAAAGATTTAAATGAATTTTAACTAGGCATTTTACTAAAAGATTGCTATAGATGGATATTTTAAACTGAATCCCAAAGTACTAGAATAGACATACTTAGAAAAAACTTGCATGTGAGATGGAATTTGCAAGAATACTCATGATTAATTCAATCTATTTTTCAGAAAAATAAATTATTTTTAACTAAGATGATTTGACCTCATTTGAAATACTACAATTTTATCATGTTATTATAATAATGTTGTGTTTTCCCAAAAATAAGACCCAGACTTATATTAATTTTTGCTCCAAAAGACAGCTTAGGGCTTATTTTCAGGGAATGTGTTATTTTTTTCATGTACATAAAAATATATTTATTTAATATTACCAATTTCAACAGCATATAAATAGCTTTTACTACTGCTTGAATATTTTATGTTTAGGATTTTAAACATATCATAGTATAACAAAGGTGAGTTCAAACCCTGTTCTAAAGTAGGCTAGTATATAGGCATATATATATATATATTTAATCAAAATTGATATTAAACTCGCTTATATCTTTTGTGTGTGTGTGTGTGTATGTTTTAAATGGGGAAATAAAAATAAATTAAAACAGAAGAGGGTAAGCACTAAAATGGGCCGGGCTCTGCCAGCCATCCTGCGGAGATACTACCAATGCCATCCACATAGGAACGAAGCCCCTTCTAAATCATAAGCAGAATGACCTTCACCGAAAGACACTGATCTTACATTGAGGAATCGATGGAGAGACACTTACCAAAAAGCACATATTCACCATGCCGCGGTATCAAGCAAACATTGCCATTCATCTTATAACGGTCCAAAAGAATAGAAACTTAACGTCTCTGCACTACAAGGGCGCCATCTAGGCCAAGTGAACCTAGAAAATTTATATAGTAGGCAGATACATAAGTTTAAAAAAAAAATTTTTTTTATATTTTTATTCCGACCGTTAGCCCAATGCCACTAGCTCAGTGGAACAACAGAGATTTATATTTATAAATTCTTATCTAAGAATATTTTTAATATTAGAATAAAATAAGCCATTGCCAGTAATTAACACAAAATAATTTATTTAAACATATATAAGATTTAAAATTATTTTAGGATCAGTTTACATTTTAAAATTTAACTTACATTTTTAACATTGATTTTAGAATTTAATTTATGTTTTTCGCATAGATGAGTTTAATAAAAATTTGTTTTATAATGTTGAGTATAGATTGGCTACATAGATTACACAGTCAAAAACATTTCAAAATAAACATAAACGATCAAAATATAAAGTCATTGATGGAATTGCAGAGGGAAATTTACAATAAATCCAATGGCATTCATCATAAAATGTCGCATTGACACCAATAACTTAAAAGACATTTGAATAAATACATTTTAGATACTCACCGTAAGGTATCATTATTTACCGAACGTCTATATATTTTGATCAAATATGAACACCAAAAAACATAATTAACCGTAAACGAATCTATGCAAGCATCTATACCCAACTTAAATTTAATGCATTTAAATAATTTTTACAATATTAATAAAAATAAAAAAAATGAAAATGATTTAAAAAAAAAAAATACATTCAATAAAATAATAAATAATTTAGTCAGATAGGAAATTCTTCTATTTAGAATATTGAAAAGTTTAGCATTTAGAGTTCTTTTTGTTTAGAAATGTTCATTAATTATATATTTCTTACTTTTAGAAAAGTTCATCTTTAAACTGTTGCCATTTGGGTTCCAGTGTTAATTGTCCTCACATCCAGGGGAGACCGGTATGCTGTTGGCCGTTTTATTGATTCAACCGGTCTTTTACTTTAGCTGGTCCTCAATGTAGAAATGATTGGTCATTTCTCTTTCCCTTTTAGCAGAACTGAAGGGATTGAAGAATGCGTCTTTTCAATCCCTTCTCCTTCAACTCCGTAATAACACTTATCACCACTGCTGTCATACATCTCTCCTTCAATTCTCCTTCACTCACTTTTTATGGTAGACTATCGGATCCAGTGGACATTACATCACGACGATGGTGATGGTCTTCTTACTGAGGTCTGATTCCATGAGTGATTTCTTTTATTGGCCATTCTGATCCCATGTTTTTCTCTCCTATCTAACCTTTGCTTATACATTTTAAATGCCCAAGGGCTAGTTTACATTTAACTAATTAAAACAATCATTTCCATTTTATGATTGATTAATATGTTTTCCAAACTTAAAGATATATTTTTATCTCTAAATCTTTTTAAGTTTCTGTTGAAAATTTAGTTTTAAAACTTTATCTTTTTTTTAATAAAGTTTCTTTTTTAATTTCTCATCTGTGCGATATTATATATATTATAAAGTTTAGATGACTTTTAAATTTCATTTTTTTAAAAAAAAAACAAATTTTTATTTGCGAACTTTATATTTTGATTTCATGTTTAATAAAAAAAAAATAATGTAACGGCGTATGTGCCCATTACAATCTACACCCCGGGGAAGAAAAATCAAGGTAATATGAACAATTTCATAAATGCTATTCATCTCGTAAATAAGAATTTATTTCCAATAAAATAATAAAGTGTAAAGGCTAAAAGAAAGAAAAACAAATCTTTATTATACCGCCAAACGTAGTTCTATGGACGAATAGAATTGATAATGACTTATTTCATTTGTTTTGTATTATATGATTTATCTGTTTTATTATATTTATGTATCTATGCAGTATATGTGTTTGCATGCGTTATATTCAAATATTGGAGCACAAGCCCATAAATAATTATTATGGGACTTTGTTTTTTTACATTAATGATTATTAAATCTTTGTTTTAAGTACGAATGTGTGTATTCAGTGTTGATTTCTTTAAATTTAGATAGTATCGTAGAGTTAGAGAATAGTAGTAAAAACAAAAAAATAATATATTCAGAGAATCATTAATGCGTCTATGTGCGCATTTGCCCCCCCCCATGTCTTTCCCACGGTTAATAACCACCCGCCCTGAGGCAAGCTAGCCAGAGGTAGGAGCTCTGTCTATTAAAAATTGATACTCGATATCTCCCAGCATAATTCTTATTTACTTGTAGATAGGATTGGCGCTTGGAGTCAATAATTGACGTCCATAAATATGCTGGTCGAGCAATAAGAGTACTATGCAGAATTACTTATATATATATTTGTGTTATAGTTTTAAGAAGAGAGAAGAAAAAGAAACTATTAGGTTTTAAATACGTAAATACACGTATGTTATATACATGCATGATTCGCATGGATAGGGTGCCCCGTTACAATGGAGACCCAACTAAAGAGCTTTTGAAGAGTGGAGAGCGGGGGGAGGACAGAATATAGGTTAAATCGAAGAATTAAATATAAGTTAAGTATAACAGTTAAGTACAACAGAAATATAAGAGTTTAATAATAGTGATAAAAGAATTAACGTGAAATATTATAATTGTTTCGGTGAATTTTAAAGAAAGAGATCAGAGAATAGGTTTGGAGTAGGTTGGAAAGGGAAATTAGACAAGTAACAGTACTTCGGGGATGGAAAGCAGGTCCGGTATGTTTTGATGAAGAAATAGTTGACACAAAATTGTTATAATTGGCTTGTTAATAAAAAAAAACAAAAAAACAACATTAGAATAAAAGTGAAGCAAAATGAAATGGGTGAAAATAAAAACGTACAGAGGGGGAAAGGAGGAATGGCCAACAGAGCACATTCAAAGCTTGCAAAGATATTTTGATAGCCACACAACACCAGATAAAGATAATGTAATGATAGCATGCCACCACCTTGAAGGATATGCTGAGGCTTGGTGGAACTCACTATTACACCAGCAACAAACATTCCCAGATTATAAAAGGGGTCTAAAGAAGGTCTTCTGGAGGGAAAGCTGCAGAAGCACATTAGAGTACAATTAATGAAGGAAAAGTTTCAGAAAAATAATGGAGAAGAATATGTGCAGTTTTTCAGGAGGCAGGCGACCACGCTAAAGACATTAGAAGCATGCAGACTGTCTGAGAAACAGATTGTGGGAAGGGTGTGTAGCAATCTACCGGAGGAAATAAACTGGATGGTAGAAACAGGAGTGAGAAGACAGCAAAAGCTATAGATAGACTATTGAGAAAAGAGAGATAAGTAAACAAATGAGACTAATTGATGAGCAAGGATTAAGGTCAGGGAAACAGACATGAATGTACGAAATAAGTAAAGGATATGGACAGGAAAAAAGGGAAATAGGAAACTTAGTGTGTTCATGGGAAGACAGGGTCCCAAGTTATGCATGACAGACATGTGCCAAAATTCCCATAACAGTGAGTCAGATAAAAATGAAGGTCCTTTTGGATTCGGGTAGTCAGGTTTCGGTGATAGCAAAAAGACAATACCACAGAATCAGGAAAGAACAATTGGAGGTACTTACTCTTCCATTGAAGTCAGTTCATGTAACAATGGCTAACAACCGAAAAGCCAAGATTGAGTTCAAACAAATATGGTTAGATATTAAAATCAATGGAGAGAGCTGTCCGCATGACTTTTTGATAATGAAAGACTTAATATGCGACACTTTGTTAGGATCAGTTTTTTGCATAAATATAAATGCACTTTAGATTATGAAGGTAGACAAGCCTTATGTAAAGGAAAGGTAGTTAAGTTTCTTAGTGGGGGTTGCATAGGTCGGTAGGGGCACTACGTATGGGAAAAGACCCTATGAATGACATTATTATGGAAAGAGTATGAGAGGCAAAGATGGCCACGGGGACTGGGAAAGTATATTAAGGCAAACATTGCAGGAATACCATCAAGTTTTCTCCAACTTACTGGGTATAATACCGGGTTTTAAACAAAGGATTAGAGTAAATGAAAACCAACCTTTTAAAGCCAGATCATACCCTATTCCCCATCAATATTGAACCGAAGTGAAAAATCAAATAGACCAGATGGTAGAATGGGGCATCGTTTCAAAGTGCTCATCAGCATACTGTAACCCATTGGTAGTCGTGAGGAAGAGAGATGATACGATCAGGCTGTGCCTCGATGCGAGACAACTGAACAAAGTAACTGTTCCTGATTGTCACATTCCCCCATCCATACAAGAACTTCTGGGAAGATTCAAGGGGAAAAAAATATTCTCAACATTTGACATGACTGCTACTTATTGGCAGACCAAGTTACATCGAGATGATCGTAAGTATATGGCGTTTCGATATGACGGTTATTCATATCAGTTCAACCGGATGCCGTTTGGCCAAATTAACAGCGGGGCAGGATTATTAAGATGCTTAAATCAGCTTCTATCCCCTGAATTAAAAGATCTGATCACTATGTATGTGGACGATGTATTAGTGGCCTCAGCCACCATAGAAGAGCATATAAGGGATGTTACCATGTTTTTAATGGAGTGCGAGAAAAAGTGAATTAAAATAAACTTTTCTTTAAAAGTACATTGCTTCAGGAAGAGATTACATTTTTAGGTCATATAGGAGGAGCACAAAGTATTAGCCCCACCCTGATAAGGTATCAGCTATTAGAGATATTCCAGTACCCAGATCCAGGAAACAAGTGAGATCCTTCCTTGGCCTGTGCAACTTTTACAACCGGTTCCAGGAACGATTCGCAGAACGAATGGAACCCTTGGTTAGAATATTGAGAAAAGATGTAACGTGTGAATGGAAGGAGGAACAAGAACAAGCCTTCGATAGAGTGGAGGCAGGATTTATTGAACACGTAATGTTGGCATTTCCTGATTTTGCAAGGCCATTCGTGGTGCAGACGGATAGCAATGGATATGGCCTGGGAGTAATATTGTCACAATTGCAAACAGATGGTAAGACAGAAGTACTGTATACTTCCTGAGTCAATTGCTTAAGGGACCTGAACTCCATTATACTGCTACTGAAAAGGAAGCCCTGGAAATTGTTTGGGCTTTCCAAAAACTTCGTGCAATCTTGTTAGGATCAGAAGTCATTGTGGTCACTGACCACAAAAGCTTAGAATTCATCAATCACAATTACCTAACCAATAGTCGATTAGTACGTTGGAGCCTATACCTCCAAGAATATAACTATTCAGTGAAATATTGCAAGGGGTCGGAGAATATAGTGGCGGATACTCTCAGCCGGAACCCTGCACATTCACAATCTCAACATTTGCAGACAGAAAATTTATATATTGCAGGCGTGAACTCAGAAACAGATGGGGTCGAGAATGACCTTAAACAGTTGGCTAAACACCAGAGAAGACGCCCAATTGAAACAGGTAATTGAGCATTTGGAGGACAGAGGGACCAAGGTCGTCGGATAGTATGAACATAGGATTGGACGTTGTAGAGTAGACGGATCCATACTTCAATATAAAATCATGCAACACGGAAAAATGGAAGCCAATTATACCTAGGCAGATGACAGATGCAGTGGTGGCTCATGCCCACCACGCGTACGGACAGTATGGGGTGTGGAAGACCAAACATTGGCTCAAGAAATGGTTTTATTGGCCAGGCATGCATAATAACAGTCACTGTCATTGGTCAATGTGAAATTTGTCAGAGAGTCACACCAGCAAATAGAAATTACGCAGCCCCAATGATGTCCATAATACCAAAAAAATCACAGGAGATTATAGCAGTGGACTAGTATGGTCCACTGCCAGCATACAATAGAAAAAAGTATTTGCTGGTGGTATACGATTTGTTTTCCAAATTCGTGGCTGCCTACCCGATAGCTCAAGTAAATACAAGGAACATGATGCACGTATTAGAAAGGAAACATTTTCCGTCAGTGGGGAAACCTCAGATTATCCTCTCAGATCATGAGACCCCATTTATATCTGGAGAATGGGGAAGGTGGATCCGGAGATCAGGGATACGACATATACTGACATCCATCCAGAACCCCCAATCAAACCCATGCGAACGAGTGATGCGCGAGATGGAGAGATTGTTCAGAACTTACATCCCAACCACAGAGGTTGGGTCAGAAAAATTTGGGATATACTCAACTATATTAACTGGGCGGTCAATGAGTCAACAGGGTTTTCTCCTATACAGTTACATTTTGGCAGAGATGCTCCTCAATTAATCCCGGATAATGTCAAGAAGTGAAGAAAGGTCAATAGATACCGAAAGTGATCAAAAACAGGCGTATCACAACCTCGTAAGAAAAAGGCAAAAATGGAATAGAATGTCAATGGGATACCATAGGTTCAAGGTAGGTGACCGGGTTTTGATAGACACCACATGTGAGTGAACCAGGGAAATTCATATGTAAAAAAATTTCTGTAATTTACATGGAGGTCCGTTCACCATTGTGAGATGTCGGGGAAATCATGCATTTTGGGTAGACACAGGGCAGGAGATAAAGGGATCGTATAATGCTTGGTCACTCAACCTGTGCCATCATACATTGGCAGTAATGAGTAGAGTTGTTTTATAATTTAGGGATGAGCCATTCAAATACTCAAACGGTATTTAAAGGCTTTCGAAGAAGAGGGTATTATAACAGGGCTGGGTTCAAACCCTGTTCTAAAGTAGGGTAGTATATGGGCATGTATATATATATTTAATCAAAATCAATATTAAATTCGATTATTTCTCTTTTTGTATGTGTGTGTATATGTTTTAAATGGGGAAATAAAAATAGATTAAAACAGAAGAGGGATGGGGGTTATAGGATTTGTGCTCTTGTATTTTGTTTAGAAACGTGTGTATTTATATTGCTGCATGGGTGAATAACAGTAATAAATTCACTAAAAGAAGAAAAATTACATGGCCAAGTTTTATTTTCAAGATGGACAACAGAGTACAGAATTGTTAAAAAGTTATGTTAATGTAAAAAAAGAATTAAAAATCTATAGATTGCTATCTTGGATAAAAATTATTTTAATTAAAAGGAAATTGTTTCAAGATGGAAGACGCAGTACAGAATTGGTAAAAAGATATGTTATATGTAATAAAAGAATTAAAAATGTATAGATTGCTATCTTGATAAATAAAAGTTATTTCAATTAAAAGAAAAATGTTAGGAGTAAAAGACAATGAACGGTCGAACATGGATTTATGAGGTGTTGATTAAAATTCTTAAATATCAATAAAGAAAAGTTGCTAAAAGGTTCTTTTGCAAACCTAAGAATACCATGTGGTTTCGTTGAAAAAAAAGAAAAAGAATAAAAAGAAAAAGGAACAATAATGATTAATTAACCAGTTTTGAGAGTCGAACTTTGGAAGACATTCTAGAATTATTAATTCAACTAGCAGGATCGCATAAATATAAGCTTAAAAGTTATATATAACAATCAGTCATGAATAGGCTGGGGTAGCACCAAAACGGGCCAGGCTCTGCCAGCCATCCTGCGGACCGATGCCATCTACATAGAACGAAGCCCCTTCTAAACCATAAGCAGAATGACCTTCACCGAAAGACATTGATCTTGCATCGAGGAATCGACGGAGACACCAAAAAGCACATATTCCTACGCCGCAGTATCAAGCAAACATTGCCCTTCATCTACACCCCCGGGGGAGAAAAATCAAGGTAATACGAACAATTTCTTAAATGCTATTCATCTCATAAATAAGAATTTATTTCCAATAAAATAATAAAGTGTAAAGGCTAAAAAAAAGAAAAAGAAATATTTGATATATTACCAAATGTAGTTCTATGGATGAATAGACTAGATAATGACTTATCATAAGTCTTCATTTGTTTTGTATTCTATGATTTATCTGTTTTATTATATTTATGTATCTATGCAATATATGTGTTTGCATGAGTTATATTCAAATATTGGAGCACAAGCCAATAAATAATTATTATGGGATTATGTTTTTTTACATTAATGATTATTAAATCTTTGTTTTAAGTACGGAGGTGTGCATTCAGTGTTGATTTCTTTAAATTTAGATCGTATCGTAGAGTTAGAGAGTAGTGGTAAAAACAAAAAAGTATATTCAGAGAATCATTAATGCGTCTATGTGCGCATTTGCTCTCCCATGTCTTTCCCATGGTTAATAACCACCCGCCCTGAGGCTAGCTAGCCAGAGGTAGGAGCTCTGTCTATTAAAAATTGATATTCGATCTCTCCCAGCATAATTCTTATTTACTTATAGATAGGATTGGTGCTTGGAGTCAATAATTGACGTCCATAAATATGCTGGGCAAGCAATAACAGTACTGTGCAGAATTACTTATACACCTGGGTCTCTTTTTACGCGGACTTATTTTACACGATTTTGAAGTTACGCGATTCGTGTTTCACCGGAAGTCGATTTCCGATAATGCGCTATTACTTTATATAATAAATTCCGTGTACTTATGTTATATTGAAAGTAATAGCACATTATTGGAATTCGACTTTCATCTTAGTAATTTCAATATTAATAGTAAGATTTTATGCAATAATGAAATTAAAATCATGATTCCCACATTTTATGTATACACATATTAAATTTTACAAGATTATAATGTAAATTTGTTCAAACATTGTGCGTGTTAAGTTTGCAGTTTAAATCACATTCTGTTTTTGCTTTTTAAAAAAGAATGTAATCAATTATTATTTTCTTATTAATGACACTAATCATTAACGTGCTCTTAAATTCCAACGAGAGCTAAATGGTCGTATGTTGGATATCACGAGCTTCGTAAACATTTAATAAAATCGTCTCAAAGATTAATTACTAATTACGTTGTCACCAGAAAATCATAATAATTAAAACGTGTATAAAAAAATGTAAATTACTGTACTGTAAATTATGCATAAAAATATATTATTTTGAATAAAATTAAATATTATAGTTAAAAAAAGTTTGTCTTGTATCAATTTTTTTCAAATTTGAAATTTTTTATTAGTCATATTTTATTTCCTTATTTTTTTTTTTGCGCAAATTTTAAAGTAATTTTACATTGGTGCTTTGCTTTTATGCGAATTTTGAAAAATCACAGACCAGATCCCCCCTTTATCAATGTAAGTTACGTCTAATTTTGCGCGATTTCGTTTGAGCGTGTTTTCTGAGGAACCTATCTATCGCGTAAAACGAGATCCAGGCATATATATATTTGTGTTATAGTTTTAAGAAGAGAGAAAAAGAAACTATTAGGTTTTAAATATGTAAATACGCGTATGTTGTATACATGCTTGATTCGCACGGATAGGGTGCCCTGTTAAAATAGATCTAACATTCTCGTTATATACAAGAATATTAAAAGTTATTTATATGTAGTTGAAATTAGTAATATTTAATTTAAAATAATATATAAAACATTAACCTGGCTTGATTAATTTGAGAACTGAGATCGCCAGCTAGTAATAAGTTTCAGCCTGTTCAGATATCAATATTGATTTATTTACAATATATATGGTTGGATTATCAGATGAAAGAGGAATTCTCATATCAGGCTGAATGAAGGCAGGTGCATTGATAAATGAAAAAAAATTGTGCTTCCAATTTTATTAAAATAATTAATTATGAGTCTGCCAGCAATATAATTTTGTGTAACACTTATTCAAGTACAAAATTTACATTTTCATTTATTTATACATTCATTACTTCTTTTTTTATGCTAGTTGTACATATATAATCATTTTGAATGTTACATTCAATACTTTATAATTCTATATGTCCATCGTGTGTTTCTACAGATGAATAATATCCATTCATCAAGCTGAGCAATCTTAACTAGGTCTTATATTTGGAGAAGGCTTATATTATCAACATCTTGAATAATGTTAGGACTTATTTTCTGGTTAGATCTTATTTTCAGGAATTGTATGTCTATTATTTGTAATCTACTTAAAGAAGGGATGGAAAAAATTAGTTTTGCAAAAAAATCATCCTTCTGTTACAAAATAAAATTCCATTTCAATATGAAATGTTTCCGCAATTAAAATACATAATGTAATTTAAATATTAAAACTTTTATTGATGTTAAACATAGTCTACATGATAATGGTTATTTCAATTCTTAAACTGGTAGTGTAATTTACTTTCTTGTTTTTTTAATTTTTCAATTAATTGTAAAATCTTAGAAGAATTGCATTTATAACTTGTTAAAGTGAGTTTTTAATAAAAGAATTGGTATTCACTCATAATATGAATATTGAATCCATTAGAAATAAATATGATATAATCCTCACACTGTAGAAGTTAGTGCAATCATAGTAATAGATTTGAAAACTAAATATTCTTGAATACCTGGCATTTTTATACCTTAATGTCACATGACTTCCCAAATAATTAATCATTTGATTGAATTAAACTTTTTTTTTCTTATGTTGTTTTCTAGTGTTAATAAAGATATGCCTACTTAAATTGTGCAATTTCCACCTTAGTACAAATAATTCAAAAATAAATTTTTGTTTTGTATTTAATATGGGTGAAACATAAAAACAGATGAAAATATAAAATAAAATAAATGAATAAATATCCAATATTAAAAAGAAAATAAATAAGAAATTAAAATGGGCATATAAATACTGGTGATAAATGCAAATATAAAAGAGAATGAAGAGATGCTTGATGTTAAATTAAAGATAAATAAATAATCCCAAAAAGGAGGTTGGTTTAAATGAACTATATTCAATAAATATTTAAAAAAAAAAAAAACTGATTAGTCATCTTATCGTGGAAATAGCTGATCTATGAAATTTTTATAAGCCATTGATTAAAAATTATTATTTATTAATTTTTTAAAATGGAATCTTAACTATATAATTATATATATAATGAAAGATGACAATGAAAGCTATCACCTGCTTAATTTATTTTGATAATTATTAATACTTTTTATAATTATTAATACTTTTTATGCTTCTATCCATTTCATCTTCCTCCTCTTTTTTTTTCATTTTAATGACAATATGTATATAAAATTAAAATTCATCAAATTTTAATATCTTCTACAATATTTTAAATTAATAAAAAGATTAAAATATCTTTAATAATTGGTATTATTTTCTTTTAGCAAAATGAAAGATTCACTTTACTAGTTTTTCATAGTTTTTGGAAATTGTCAACATAACTAGGATGGAAAACTAAACAATAGCTGAAAATCTCATTACATGGAATAAAATTAATTTGGGCACTAACCAAACCTAAAATTATGAAGCCTCCTATAGAAGCTAATTTTAAAAGTATCTCATTTCTATCTGCATTAACAATTGACGATATAGAAATATTGCTTGTTGTCTTTCACATTGTTTCTTCCTGTCTATTCATGAACACATTATCCTGTATCATTATTATATCTCAAGAATAACTCAAAAAAATACATCCAATAAAGCCATAAAACTTAAAAATGTCTTATTGATCAATTTTTCAAAAAGGTTTGGACCTATATTTTATTAAGGTATAAAAAATCTGAATTCTAATGCCATAGTAAGAGCAATTTGTATTAAAATTAAAAGACCTTTATAAAAGAAGGAATAATAATATTTATAACAAATATTGAAGTTAATGTTAATATGCTGCAAATAATTTTTAGCATTTTATTTTCTTTTAAATATATATTAATTTTTTTTTTTAACCTTTTAATTTATTTATTTTTTCGAACACTAAAGCAAATATAATTTAAAATTGATTTCTTGTTGAATTAATAATCAATATTTTTTGATAACTTTGATATATATGTATTTTTTTATTTATCAATTGATATTTTTCCAATCCTCATTTATATTATTATAATTGAATAATAATAATTAAATGATTGTTTTAAATTGGATGTAAGCCTATTGGAGCTCATAAGTTAAATACAATACAATTAAATGAAATTTCTCCAATGCGGGTGACATATTATTTTATTTTTTATGTGTTAGATTCATTCCTAAATATTATATAAGGTATGTAAATATTGTAAATACATTTAGTTTTATTATATTTATATTATTTTAAGTAGCCGCTTTTCTCTCTCATTCCAAATTTAAACATAGCTATCACATACACACTAACACATTGCCACGTTTTCTTTTGAGTTAGTAGTGGGTAAATGAAAGGACTAACATCTAAAAAGCTAGGTAGAAATTTTAACCCAGTCTATAGATGTTTCTCTTTTTAGAGATGGTGCCCTAATCTGCAGTATGGCAGATATGTTTAAAATAATAAAAAATATCTATAGTAGCAAGGCATATACTCTCTCTGTACTTAGACATGTTTAATGAGAATGATGGTTAGGAAATATGGCTGGATACTCAGTCTGGCCATCATTAGTTAGGATATTAAGTTTAAAAAAATAATCTATTGTTATTCCTAACACCCAAGTGGTTTAAATCCTCTTTCATACTGATAAAGAATTGTATATATTTAAAAGAAGAGTAAAACCATAGGTCTGTTTCATTAAATATAAATATATTGTAAAAAAAAAAAAAAGTATGGGGAAATATATATTAAATTTGCAAGACTAGAAAATATATCATAGAAATGAAAATAAAATATAAATTAACAATAGAAAATTATTTTTAAATTTATCTGAAGTGGATATTTAAAATTGTTTTTAAAAAAAATCCTATACAGGAAACAATAGGGACATTTTTTTAAAAAAAAATCGTTATGTAAATAGAAAAATAAAAACTGGTAATTATTTATAAATATAAAAATATTAATATTTCAAATTGGAATGACATATTTTAAAAAAAATTTAAATTATTACTAAGTTTAAATTAATGGTTTTAAATTGAAAATTAATGATAATTAACAAATAATAATTTTTGAATTGCAAATCAATAAATAAAATTTATAAAATTATAAAACTTTGAAATATAGTGTATATGTGCATCTGCACAAATATTAAATAAATTTTGAAATAATATATCAAATTATAGTATAATTTTCAAATAAAATGTGTTAAAAAACTTTTGATTATGCTGATTTTACAATAAATATTCTAAACAATAAATTAATTATTTAAATTCTAGCTCATTTAATAGTTATTGCCAAATCATTTGAACTATAATTTTCTGTTTGTTTATTGCTACTGTTTTAATAATAGTTCATATGGTTTGATAACTATTAAAATGACATATATGCATTAAAATAAAATGTGTATACATGTATATATAAAATATCAAACTAAATTTATAGTATTGTATATTTAGGGAATAGTGTAAGAAATTGTATTTTACAGCTCTGAAGATTACTAGATATTCAAAACTGTTAAAGCATTATGAAAAGTGCAAAAAGTAAATTTTTAAAAAAATTTATTTAATATAAGTAGTACAGAAGAATGAATGACTATTGAACATATTGGAATTCATTGTTATTAGCGATAACAAAAGTATAAGTTGCTTCAAGTCAAAAGCAAGAGATTAAAAGATTCAGTGTAATTTTAGATACTTCAAGTCAAAGGCAAGATAAGAAATTCAATATAATTTTAGACAATCCAGAACCACTAAGGACATTTTTTCAATGTTAAACTAACAAGAAAAATATATATATAGTGATTTAAAAAGTGTAATTTAATAGACATTTAATTCAGTTAATCAATAAGTTTTTGTTAATATTTCACATTAAATAGTTATACGCCTAGTTAATTTATATAAAGTTCTGAATAAGACTGCAGGACAATCAAAACTGATACAATTGAATAAAAATCTAATATTACAATTGGTGGAATCCTGTGATTTAACTTAGAGGTAGTGAAGGATTCTAAAGTTAAAAATTCCAGAATCAAAGTACTTGAATATGGTGTGACTTCCTTTGTAACTAATCATCATTCACTTACTTTTTTACAACTGCTGGTAGAAAATCTAGGATATTTAAAATGAAACTGGTATTAAATAATGACGTATATTAACTTTGATTTCTATTTTTATGACAGTATTTTTGGAACAGTTTACAGACAACTTCATGAAGCAGGCATCAAGATATGTTATAAATCTGATGATAAAAAAAGAAATATATGAATTTGATCTTAGTTTCTGAATTTACACTATGCCACTAAGCTGTAGTAATTTAATTAAGTCTAGGAATAATATGCAGAATACTTTTTATATTCTCAATGCAATCTATATAAAGCCTTTGTTTTAGTAATTAATTTTAAAACTCATATACTTTATCAGACTATGATGATAAAAAAATAGTTACCAGAATGTGAATATAAAATAATTTAAATATATTAGTAGCTTTTCATGTAGAAAAGCAGACATGAATGTTAAATGTGCAGACAAACTACAATGTATTGCTGTTACACTTTATAAATTAAAAATATTTCAACTAAATTGTATGTTAGCCTGTTATTCTGTTAAACTTATACTATGAAAATAAGGCATAACATTTATCATTTTATATTATTATTCCCACTATGAATGCTCGATAAGATTCTTAAAAAAAAAAAAGATAGCAAGGCATAAAACTAATCAATATATTCTTTGACCTTGAGAATGTGATGCAAATGAATCTACAATTGTGAGAAAATATAATGGTCATGAGCAATAAATAAATATAACAATTTCTTCAAAAGTACGAACTCAATTTTAAAGGGCAATAATGACTGCTTTTATTGTGAAGATTAGGTAAAACACAATGTAAAGCTGTAATTAGTCAAAATGCTTTGAAATATTTTGAAAAAAAAAATTGGTTAAAAAAAAAAATTAAGATAGCATGGTATTTACATAGTCATATTTCACAGATTGCTTTATATAATCATAAAATTTGATGTTACATTTATTTTTTCGGTACCAATCTACTCAGCTACCTTAAATTTGATTTTATCTTTGGTTGAATTTTTAAAAACTGCTTTGACTTCATGAAAGAATACTGGCATGATTAATCGATAAATTGAAAATTCTTAGGATTTGGAAAGGGGATTTACCATAATGCTACTATTATATATATAATTTATAAAGTCAAGGTATAATCTAAAACCTCATTAATTTTCATAGTGTTTTTTTTTTTGAACTTTAATTAATTGGCTTTTTCAATTTATTTGGATTTGAAAAAATGGGAAGGCACTGGGGGAGAGGGAAAAATTTGTGGTCAATTATAAATTTTCAAGATTGATTTGGATTTTTTGCAATACAACCTAATATTGACTTTTCCAAACTAATTTAAGTATAATTTCAAACAATCTCTTCTTATTTGTAATTGACAGATTTGTTTAGAATTTTCAGTCTTAGATTTTTAAAGTTTTTAAATTTATTTGGTTTTTTAAAAAATGAGAGGGAGAGAGAGAAAAATATGAACAATTGTAAAAAAATGAAGGAGAGTGGAAGAAGTGTTGATGATTTTTACAAAAAAATAATAATTATCAGCTAAATTCATACAAATTTCAAATAAAACAATCCCAATAAAAGTAAACTGACTGGTTTTGAAATAACAATCACAATAAAATAAAGGAAGATTAAAATGAAACATTTCTTTGGACTCCTATCGTGTGACAATTGTTTTCTTTTTACTTTACAAAAATAAAATAAAAAAGCCATCGCCGTTTTGTACAAACAAAGTAATTTTAGCGTGGATGGACAATATAAAACCTCTCTAAACTCACTCTCAACTTCATAGATAACCTGAGGTCTAAACAAAGACTATAAGGTAGTTTATCTATTTTTAAAAAACTACAAAAATAATAATAATAATCAAACAATTTAAATGATCAACTCCAAGAACAAAGTTGCCATTTGTTTTTATTTTTTCCAAATAAAAACATTTTTAATAATATCAATGAAGAATACAACATTTATTTATAAATTAATTTCTAAAAAAATAAAATATTTCTTGTAATGCATGGAAAAATGTTTCATTTTTATCTTTTAGTTTTCTGTTGTATTTTTCAAATCTTTACAGATCTAAATTAAGTATGCTGAATCTTAAATTTATCAGATTAGTTATCCCAGAATTATTTCATGACATTAAAAGGAATGTTTTAAAGAAACAAAGAGAAAATCGAAAATAGATAGTTGAATAGATCAGTATCTTATTGTCATTATGGAATAAAAAATGGCCATACACATTCATGAACAGTTGCAAACAATGACGAATGATAATATCTTGATGATGTCATAACTTTTCTTATATTTGCCTGGTAATAAAACTACATTTAAGTGATTCTTGATTATCTACAGTTACATTGAATACCTCATATTAGAAGCAATCTGTTCAATAAATTTTTTATAAGGTATTTTTGCTATAATGGATAATAATTATAAAAATTATTAGTCTTTTCGGTTGTCATCTGATCCTTCGTATCAGCCGCCAGAGGCGCGATTTCTAACTGAAAAACACATTAATATATAGTTCCCGGGATAGCGATTCTCTATTAATATTGACTTTTTTTTTGGTTTGTTTACAAAGTTTACTTTTTTTCGTTTCTGAATTATTTTTCCCAAATAATATTTTTGACGATGGGATAATAAGTTTTTTTTTTTTACCAAAGGGTCTTTTTTGGTGTGTGTTCAAATAGTAATTTGTGTTTTTTTTTTTAAAAAAATATTACTGTTTTTGTAAAATTGGATTGACAAAATTCAAGAGAGAACGGGGTTTTATGATGGATCTTTAAATAATAATTTACGTTACTTTGATAGGTTTACATTGATTGCCCAAAACAATTATTGGGAGAAGTGTTGTTTTTTTTTTTCGCGCGCATGTTTATGTTTAAATAAAATTTAAAACCTTTACTTTTATCAGTTTACATTTGATGGACAACCGATTGGACTTCCTTTCATTTATAAATTATGGTTTTGGTTCTACAAATAAATATTTTTGACAATGGGACGATAATAGTTATTGTTTGTTTAATTTTTATTGACAAGAGCGGGTGTTTTTTTGGTGTAGATTCAAATAGTAATTTGGGTTACGTTTAAATAATAAGTTGCGGTCTTACTTTGATCGGTTTACATTTGATTCCCGACACTAATTACTGGGAAGGGTGTTTTTTTGTGTGTACGATTGTAGACAACAATTATTGGGAGAAGGGGTGTAACCATTTAAAGAATAGTAGTTTACGTTACTTTTAGTAGTGGTGTACATTTGATTGCTGACAATAATTAGTGAGTGGGGTGGGTGTTTTTTGGTGATTGGCGACAACAATTATTGGGAGAAAGAGTTTTGCGTTTTGTTTTTGTTCGTGTGTATGTTTAAATCAAAATTTAAGTTACTTTTATCGGTTACCATTTGATTGAAAACCGATTTGACTTTCTTTTTTTTTTTTTTTCGTTTATAAATTATTTGGGTTTTCCCAAATAATATTCGATTTGACAATGGGACAATAAATGTCTAGGTTTCTTTAATTTTGATTGACAAGAGCGAGTCTTTTTCGGTGTACGTTCGAATAGTAATTTGGGTTATGCTTAACTAATAATTTACTGTCTTACTTCGATTGGTTTACATTTGATTGGCCAGGACAATTAGTGGGAGGGTTTTTTTTGTTTTTTTCTATACGATTAAAAAATAATTGACGTTCCTTTTATTTGACCATTTGATTGCCGATGACAACAATTATCGGGAGAAGAGGGGTTTTTGGGGCTATGTTTAAATAAAAATTTTAGTTACTTCTTTTATTTTACATTTGATTGCCGACGCCAACAATTATCGGGAGAAGAAGGGATGTACGTTTAAATAAAAATTGAAGTTACTTCTTTTATTTTTGACATTTGACGAAGGTCATTTAGAATCCCTCAAACAAGCTTGCCTTTACGAAGTGAACCTTTCCGTCGGCAGATGTTTTCGGACCTCAAATCTGCATATATTTGCCGCACAATCCAATCTTTTCTTTCAGCAGCAGGATGTTTTTTTTCTTCTGTAGAAATATTCCAGCGCTGGCCCGTGTCTGGCAATTCCCATCTTTTAAAGTTTTCTGTTGTGGAAATTAGCCGTACTTTTTGTCTCGGAAAATTTCTCGCTAAAACGTGACTTTTAAATTTTTACGCTATTCTAACCTAATCGAAAATTTACGAGAAATACAAATTTATGAGGAACAATCACGATACTGTTAAAATTGATAAAATGTAACAATACATCAATTGGTCTTAAAAAAAACAAGGCACCGATGAAAATTTAAATAATTTTGACACGATCAAAATAAACACCCTAGTACGATATTGTTACATCAAATACATAACGCAGCATTACGATATAGTGTGTGACACAAACAACTACGGCATTTTCCTCTGCTTTTAGCATCGGAAAAAGCCACACCGTTAGCCGCTAAGCCGAGTTAACACTCTTTCTAGATTTTATCGTAGAAAGGAGACTTAACTTCCGAGTTAATACTCTACCTTTTAGCGTACAAAGTAGACTTAACTCCGAGTTAACAATCTTTCTAGGATTTCTTTTAAAAAGAATGCTTAAAGGCTTGGGTGCGGACGCAGAAACGGCATATTTCTAGAAATTTAGCTAGAAATCGCGCCTCTGGCGGCTGACACGAACGATCAGATGACAACCGTCTTTTCTATTACCTTTATTTTTATAAATTTGTAATAATAGAACAATTCCTAAAATATAGTGATATATCTACATAGATTCATATATCCTAAAAAAACTCCTGAATAGTTTTAAAATAAATTTGTCACTATCATAGTTTAAAACTTTCCCAAAGATACATATCATTATGATCCATAGTGTTTATAATTTTAAATTATAAAAAGCTGTTTTAATTTCATCAAGCTGGATAATAAATGAATTGATAGAATTAAGGTAAAATTACTGTTAAATATTTCACTATAAGGCAAAAATCTTCAACATTTTATTAAATAAATTCAAAAATAATTTGAATGATGATCAAAATCTATTCATCATTATTATTATTATATTAAAAAAATTCTAGCCACAAATTTAATGAATTATATTATTTTTCAGATCTACATGTTAATTCATCATTTCAAACAAAAATCTAAAACAAACATACTCAACTCCCCCCCCCCCCCCCGCAGGCCAATACATTTGTTTAAAGCAGACCGCAACATGCTATATCATCATGAGAAAATATCTGACATCTCAATTCATGCATGCCATAGGTTGTAGACCACTGTACTATATCATATAATTAACAGATTAATAAAACAAAAATCTTTACTTGATCCAAACATTTATTTAAATATTAATGCAATTTTTGGTATCAAGATACACCTTTAACAATTTTAGATAAATCAGGTTTATAAAAACTATGTGCTACTCTTAATATATTATCAAGATGTTAATCAATAAACCTGTTTCTATATACTTTCTTAGCGTATTTCATTTTCAAATAAGATGATTCACAATGATATGTCGATGAAAACAATATGAGCAACATTTGTGCACACTTTTTGAGAGTTATCTATTTTTCAGGCACTAATTTCTAAAATTCCTTTTCATCCCTTTTTTCTTTAAAAATGACCTCCAAATGTGACATTTTAAAATTCAACAATTCGTAAAATAATCTAACATACTCATGTTTAAATGCAGCTAATTGTGCAATAATTGCTGCTTCAAAATGCCAGAAATTTTCTATAAGTAAAAGACAATTCTGAATACTGTATTTCTTAAATCTTGAAATATGCTTTAAAATTCTTTCAATAAGGCAGCTAAATAACCTGAAATGATGATATAGGTTTTTAAAAAATGTCAATATCATCTTGCTTAGCTTTTGTTAATGTTGGAAAATAATGTAGTATCTACTTTTATATCTCTTAGTAATAAATGCTAATTTTTCTTCAAACACAAGTGTTTTATTTGCCATTTGTGAAATAATTTTATTATCATCTTGTAAACTAATATTAAAAATCACAGTTTTTCTGTGATGTTGCATAAAAAAGCTAAAACCACAATTCATTATTATCAATCTCATTATAAATTTTATTGTTTTCTTGTAAGAATAAAATAATTTCATGCAATAATGAAAAAAAAGCAATCCAAAACTTTACCTCTGCTTAACCATCATACTCAAGTATGCAAAAGTATATCCCCATAATTACTATTTATTTTGCCAAAAGATTTTTAAATTTTTTGTAGTTCAATTCTCAAGCTCGAATATAATTCATGTTTATGACAGATTTCATTACAGCATTTACTTTTTTTGTGGATACATGTGCTCCCAAATTTTCTTGGTGAATTAAACAGTGAAATGATAAGAGATTTGTTAAATTGTATTTTGTTTTTAATAGGAAAACAAATCACTTTTCAGATCCAATCATTGAAAGACATCCAACAGTGCATACGGAAACCAATTATTTATTTCAATGTTATTATTCTTCCAAAAAGTATTAATATTATCAAAAACATCATCACCTCTGGATTGTTCTTTCATAAAAAAAAAAAAATTTCAAAAAATCTTCATGAATTGAATTCTTTTCAGACAATATCTGATGAAAATGGCACATTGTGATGTTGATGAAATGTCAGTTTTTGAATTAATATCCAAATTAAAATATTTGCAATTTTCCAAATCTATTATATTATCAGAAATATGTTTTGCAATATCTTTAATGTATCTAATGCAGGTAGAATCTAAGGGTTGTAGTTTCTTAATTTGTAGTATTATTGATTTTTATTATTAGATTTATCAAATAATATACTGAAAGCATTTATTAAACATTCTCTTACAACTTCAGAACCAGTAAATGTTTTCATATTTTTGTCAAGTATGTGGCAAATTTCATATGATGCATCCTCATGTCATCACTTCTTCATGAGAGACCACCACTGACATAACACTTTGTTATTGTTACAATGACTTCTTGAAGAAAACTGATTTTTCACTTCTTATTAAAGATCCACGAGAAAAAGTGTCACTAACAATTTATGTTTCGTGGTCTAATGACGATCAACATTATATTTTTTTAAAGTGATAATTTCTCAACAAAGCAAACATGTTGCTGAAACTTTATTTAACTCAAAAAAATATTCTTATTATCAGTAATCTTGAAACATTCTATTTTCATCAGATATTTTTTATTTGTTGTTTGAAGATGTCAACAAGTACAAATTTTTCAAATCACTTACAATAATTGTCATATCTCACTTTACCTTCAAATAATAAATTAATCCAGATTCCATCTTATATATGTATTTTATGCACCTGTGTTGATATTAATTCACGCATAAAACACAACAGATTTGCTGTATTTATGAGAGCATATTGATAGCAAGCATTATTAGCACATCAATAAAAAAATCAAATGCATATGATTACTTATTAACAATAAAAGTAGATTCCTCTGCTCCCCCTAATGGTTGTTTAGATCTATGAAATTAAAAAATTCATGGCTAACATTAGGAGCTCATCAATAAAATAATCAAAATCAAACGCAAGTGGTTATTTGTTAACAATAAAGACAGGTGCTTCCCCCCATGGTTTGATAAGATCTATGAAATTAAAAAATTGACAGCTAACATTATTAATGTATCAATAAAAAAAAATCAATCACAAGTGGTCACTTGTTAATTAAGAAGGGTCGAAATAATTTTTTTCTCTCATGGTAGAAAAAGGATAAATGTCGTTCACATCTGATTAACTGTCTAGCCAATGGTTAGGCTACATGTAAAAGCTTAGCAGATCATGTGGCCCATGAGTTGCAAGTTGAATATGGCTGATCTAAAGTGATTATAATCAGAAAATGACTATCTTTTTTACAGTTTTAAAACATATTTCTATAATCAAAAAATGAATATCGTTTTTATAGTTTTAAAACATATTCATTCTAATAAAATCTTTTGTCAATCAGTAAACTTCTGCCTTTAAATTCATTAATTGTTCATGAATTTAGAATTCATTTTATTATTCAGCCAACTAGACAATGCCAATTTTTTTTATTTAACTCACTAATAATAACAGAAGCACTAAGAATTATTCCTTTTAAAGAACCCAAGATTAATTCCATTTCATAGGTTTAGAACAAATAATAGTTTTAGCAAACTGGCATGTTATAGGAGATAATTTTTATCTCCTAGGATCATTCAAATACCACAAAATCTTCACAGTTAAAAGACTCATTACAGACTAATTCTGGCAAAATTACAAAAAATTCTGGAAAAGATTACAGATGAACATAACTTTAAAAACAAGTACAGAGTTTTTTAGTCTATAGTAAGTATTTCTTGTTGAGCATATAAAAATATAAGGAAAGGATTCAGAAAAAAAAATAGCATTTGGAAAAAAAATGGAAATAAAAAAACCCAATAACCAGCAATGAGATGGATTCCATTATCATAAAAATGAAAGTGCCATTATGCCATGAAAAAAACAAACAGATAATAAATCATTCTGAAAAAATACTGTCAGTATGATTATCAATTGTCGATATCAACTTGATAACATCTAATAATATCAATTTACCTAAATATATGCATGAAAGTTTTTTTTTTCATTAATCTAGTTAATTATACTTAATTAGTTAACTATCAGATAAATAGTTTTAATACATCTACGTATGCAAATCTATTTCATAGAACAAAAAAGTCTGACAATTTATAAGCAAGATTCCCAAAGAATCATTTAAATAAGTCTATAAATAATGCCTATCTTTTATAATATCAAGGCCAATCTATTTGACTGGTCATGATATATAACAAAAGATGGGCATTATTTATGGATTTATTTAAATGATTCTTTGGAATTCTTGCTTTTAAATTATCTTAATAATGTATTCGGACTTGTTATTAGTGTTATATATTTGATAAGGATAGTAAAATTATTTGTGCTCATTAAAAAGCATTAATATTACATATGCAAATATTTTCAGTTTTTTGTTTTTTTATCAAGGCATCCTTCATCTTAATTCATATTGCAATCATCCATCCAATAGTATAAAAACTCAAGGCAATCCTTTCTCACTTTGTATGCATTTCAAAACATTTGATACTTGTGCGTTATTATATCTACCAATCATGGCAGCCATTTTTTGTTTAAATATATACTTTCAGGAGCCTACAAATTCCATTCAGAAAGGGTTTTTTTTTTTGTTTATATTATAACCTTATATTTCTATTTTTTTATTAATACAAAAAAAAATAATAATAAAGTGGAAATATTATAATTAACAATAAATAAAAGTAAATATAATGTATGTCAATGTCTATATATATATTAAAACAGTAATCAAATATTCTCACCCTTCTTTGTAAATATTTCATATATTTTGTAAAAAAATACATATGCATTATTTATAGAGTGAGGATATTTGATTCTGCTTTAATATAGATAGACATTGGCATTTACATGTTATAATATTTCAACTTTATTATTTTTTTGTATTTCTATTAAAAAAATAGAAACCTAACACTATAATATATATAAATAAACCTTCAGTAATTTGTAGGCCCCTGAAAGTGCATATTTAAGCAAAAAATGGCTGCTAAGTTTGGTAGACAGGATAATACACAAGTATCCAATATTCTTTAGAAGCAAGAGACATCAAATATCTTAAATCTCCATGCCAATGTTAACAGTTTTCATTAAAGTCCATAGATCAAGGCTCCAACTTTATCATTTCCAATATTCAAACATTTTATGGGTTCTAGTGTAATAAATCATCCATTACAAAAGCATATTTCTTGTTAACATATGCATGTAAAGTTTTCTGTCTTGCAGCAGTTGGAATAATATGGCACTTTATATCATGAACAAATTGTAATATCACAATTATTTAATATCATGAACAAGTTGCAATATTACAATTACTTAAACTAAATATACATGTATTATCCACCTTGTTTTGCTGTAGTTTTTTTTTGTTGTTCTTGTTTAATTATTTAATAATGTAAATAAATATTCAAATGATAAAACAAATTTTGTAAAGGGCACGGCAAGCAACCTAACAACACAATCAAATATTGTAGCTTCAGATAGAATAATTAGGCAACAAAATTACAATATTTAATTGTTATTACTTTGTTTGTCATTCTTCTTAACATAATTTATTCTATTTGTATTTATATGTTGGACTATTTCCATTATCTAATATGAGTATTGAATGTCTTTAGAAAAATTTAACTTTATTTAAATATTCCAAATACATTCAACTCTTATATGGATACCATTTCGAGAGGTATTATTCTACCCTCTTCTTTAGGTGTTTCTGGTCTGACCAGTGACAGTACTAGCATGGGAATCGAACCTGGATCCTTAGATTATTGAGTATTGAATTTTAAGATAATGCTCTAACCAACTGAGCCATCCTGCCAAAGGCAAAAGTCAATAGAAATTTCATATACTTATTTATGAGTTTCCTTCTGATTTCTCCACTTTTTCCTAAGAGCAAAATTCATTAGTGGTTTCCATATATTATGTATAGTCACACTAAGTTGATTTACGGGATTGTTTGCCATTGTCATGTGACCAGTTTCTTTCAATTTTCTTCTTTGCGCCTTTTCTTCTCTAATATTTTTGTGTTTTCATAATTGAATATATGTTGATTTGTACACACATGGTCTGCTACCTAAGACACATCTGTGTTCTCTTCTAATCATGTTTGTGTTCTTGCAAGTGCTTTTCAATGGGACAACTGGTCTCACCACATTCATTCATATATGCACTTTTTTTCTCTTCAGCATTTCAAGTTTAGGATTTGTAGATGTTAGAATTCCTCATAGTGTGATATGGCTCTGGAAGGCTGTGCTAATACTATGCTGATTGCAGATTTTCCATAATTTGTCTGCTATTTTTGATAAAGTACAAATAATTGTTTTTTCTTTTGATGGTTCTTTTTGTTGTCTATTTAAGGTTTTCTTAATAACAGCTGATGGATAACTATTTTTTCATGTTTGTTCTATATAGATTCTTTTCTTTTTTCAAATTCGCTGGTTTCTGAACAAACTTCTTTTGTGCTGTTCCATAGTAATTGTGTTTCTGGGGTGATTGGATATATAGGCTAAGTATTTTCTTTATGTGCAGGTTTTTGTAAACTGTAGTTTTGATTTTGCCATGAGAGTTTTGTCACAAGAACGTCTAAGAATGCCAATTTATGTTCTTGTTCCGATTCTATTGTGAATTTAATCGAAGGGGATATGTTGTTGATGTGTACAACTGAAACACGATCATCACAAACCTTCAGAAAAATACTAATTTATTCTATCATTTGAATATTTAGAGTTATAAAATTATAAAACAAAAATAAAACAGCAACAAAACAAAATAAATAATATATATATAACTATCACATGATCACTATTTCTTATGCTAGCACCTTACCACTATTAACATTATTCTCATAGTTTTGTAGTTAAACAGAGATAAAAGGTGGCTGCTGGAAACTATAAAAAGTCTAGGCACTGGAAATGACAGTTGGAGCTTCTATCCATAGACTTTAACAAAAAACTGTCAACATTGGCATGGAAATTCAGATATTTAATAATTTTATCTAATCTAACGAGTGAATATTGTTCTTAAAATTCATTCATAGTGAAAGAGTATTGTCTTGTGTTATTATGCTGATGGATAGATGATTGCAATATGATGGAACTGAGATGAAGAATGCGCTCTTGAAAATTTTTGCATGTCATTGAAACTATAGACATGATGATTAACTGATTAATAAGGACAAGTGTTTACACAATCGTGGAAATATATATGTATATTCTTTCATGTATATACTCAAATAAATTGATATAAATTACCCTCAAACTGATATCGACAACTGAAAATCATACTAACATTTTTTTAGAATCTATTATCTGTTTGACTTTTTAGACTATTATTGACATTTCTATTATGATGATGGCACGAGTCGATGATTACTATAGAATTATAACTTAAAATGTCAACATCAGAATACTCATCAGATTCTGTAGGAAGATCCTAACTTATACAAAACATGGAATTCTTGTAAAATAAATTTGTAAGTTTTAAATTTTAAAAAAATGTTCCTCAACATAGAAATTACGATTATCTCTGCAAGTACATTTTTTAATGTTAATACAAAAAGTAAAAAAAACAATACCTGGAAATGAATTATTTGCTGTCATTAGGATAATGTTACTGCTAACTTCATTGTTTACAAATTAAACTTTAGTACTTAAATGTTTAAGACATCGCGCAAGAAATATAACTATTTTAAGCACATTTTATCTTTCAAATAAAAAAATAGATAAGGAAAATACTGAAATTATCTTTTACTATCATTACGTTAAATAAATATATTCAAAGCCTAAATAGTTATCGCAGTTAAGTCAACTATCAGAACGTCTTACGTTTGCAAGGCCTAACTAAATACGTATACAGGCTACACACTAACAAGACGCAGTAAAATTAAACACTAAAAATATAAAAAAAAATAGAATATTTGAAAACTATTTAAAATCAAATATATTTATTATGAATATGTACGCAATAAGCCACATATTACTGCATTTTATTAAATATGTAGAAACAGGAAGAATGATCAATACTGGGGGATGTGGCTATATACACAGCTAAAAGCCAAACGGGTTAAAAACTGAAACAGTCCCATTAGCAGCTAAAAAAACTTACCTGATAAATTTCAGTGAATTGAAATGACCGTGATAATAATTCAAATATTCCTTTAAAATTATTTTTTCCCCATTTCAGTTGCCATTGTTTAAAACAGTACTAATAAATGATAGGCCGGTATTTACTTCCATTTTACTAATGCAGCTTAAAACACAAAATTAAGAAATGGCGACTTGAAACGTCACGCGTGACGTTTCGAAACCATGTGATAATACAAATTTTATGAGTGTGTGTGTCAGTGATGAGTATCTGAAGTTACCGAAATTTTAATTAATTTTTTCCACTATTTATAATATTATACTCAAACACTCAGAATATAGTTTAACATATATTTTACTCAGTAAATAAATGGTGCATGCATATTATTTCTTGCATAAAATAATTAAATAACAGTATGTTTATTTACTTTAAGTTTCCTATTGAAGAGCAGATTTGTTGATTTCAAATAGTCTCTTAACAATAAGTATTACGAACAACACAAAATAAATACTTTCATTATCTCTGATAATTTGTTATTGCTTACTAACTAATTCTTAATAAAATTATGACATCATTTAAAAATGCAAAGTTATTATAAATTAATTTTTTCCTCAACATTAAGATATGGTTTACAAGTACTGTATAATAAAAGTAACAATGAACATTTTTAATATCCTGAAAACTATTCACCTGAAATCTTGTGTCGTCTAGTGCCATTATGAGCTCATTATTATGTTCATCATTTCAAAAAATTCAGAACCCTAAGTAATTAATTAATTGATTTGTCATATGCACTAAGTGTATAACATCATGTAGATAGTAAGTAGGCATATAGTAATCAGTTTCATTTAATGCAATGGTAGAGTGTCAATTTCAAGAGCTCAAGATTCATGTATTGCAGTTTAGTCTCTATCAATTCTGATGCTCAAACTTGATATGAGCTCCATAGATATGGCATAATATAGTTTACCAGTTAGACAAACCATCACATGACAACCATTTTTATGCTTACACAAGCTATTAAAATAGTGGCAACTTTTTCCATATAATAGTGCCACTGGGACAAGCTATAGAAATCAATAGATGTTAAAAGACTTGTGCAATTAAATCCCCTATCTAGAGCCCATTCATCCTGTTACATCCGCCAGTTATAATAGTCACTGGTGAACAATCTATGCAGTAAGCTAACCCTTGCCCTGATTATATATGCATACAATAATTTTATCACAAAGACTAACACCAGTGGAATAAGAAAAACAGATTTAATTATAATACACTAATATATACATATTTACAGTAATACAATAAAACAATCATAATCTATTTATATTAACAAACCCGAAAGTATACAAAAATAATAATGAAGATCTATGCAACTTACTTTATAGTCTCTATGCTAACTCTTGGAAGTTTGGAGGCCAGCTGTCTGCTCTGGGGCTACTGTGCTAAATAAGCGATGTTCAGCGCCTTTCCCAGTTCATCTGCATCGGTAGAACTCCCAGTTTTAAGTGCCCAATGCTTTACACTTTCACTCATTTTTTCAGTCCTGATTTTCTGGATTTGATTGGTCAAATCTTATCCGTCCTGGTCGAATCAATCCCTCCCAGTTTACCTTTTGGCTTAAGTTTTACTTTTATTGATTACCCTTTGCAATTTGATAGCTTTTTAATTAATCATATTGTTTATCTGCAAAGTTCCTTTGTTAATTAACCTTCCTTTCTAAAAGGATTTGTTTACATATTGTTTTAAAAAATAACACAGCTATTAAAGTATAATATTATTTTAAATTAACAAAGTATTTTTATCTTCACATATATATATAACTTACGTATGTATATGCGATAAATTATACACATACATATGTTTAAATATTAAATCCCTATTTACAATATTTACTATTATTATTTTGTGTGTATGTGTAATTTAATTATACCCATACATAACAATACTTCCCCCAAGTTCGAAGATTATTTGTTAGTCTTCGGACTTAAAATATAATCATTAAATATTTGGGAGGGTTTATTTTCCTTTTTAGTCATTGCCATGAATTATTTTCCATTTGTAGTGATGATTTCTCTTTAGGCAAAATGTTTAATTGAAAATCAGTTTCTTGAGTGGCGCAAATTTCTGTAGAGTCTCGTCGGTTTCTGTTGTGCCGAGATTTGGAATCCAGTCATCACTTTCATTTCTCTGTAGCCAGTTCACATGTTTTTTTAATATCTTACCATCGCCCATGCAAACTGTCACGACTTGTTTTGACAGATGGTGAATAACTTCACCTGGAAATCATTAATTTTTTAGTGTGTTCTTTACCCACACTCTCTCTTGCGGCTGGAATTTATATGAACAACTCTGTTGTTTGTCTCATTGTTTGGTTGGCACTATTTTTGCAAGTTTTGTTCGCAGTTTTCTGCCTAAATATATTTCCGCCGGTGATTTTCCAGATTTGGCCACTGGAGTAGAATACTGGTGGAGAAGAGCAGTCAATACAGCTTCGTCGATTTTCATTTCACCCATTTTTTTTATAGCTGACTTGAGGCTTTGCACTGCTCTTTCAGCCAGTCCATTTGATTGAGGGTGGTATGGGGGAGTGAGTACATGTTTTATTCCCAAATCTTGCATTGCCTCTGTGAACTTTTCCGATGTGAAACTTGTTCCATTATCTGAAACTAAAGTTTCTGAGAATTTGTGATGAGCAAAAATCTCATACAGAGTGCTAACTGTTACCTCTGTGCTGGTATATTTCACTATTTTATACTCAGCCCACCCTGAATATGAGTTGACTACAACTAGAAATGAATGGCCTTCCACAGTGGTCTATATGGATTCGTTGCCATGGGTTGTCTGCTTTTGGCCATGTTTCAAAAGTCGATGGGGGTGCTTTAGCACACTGTTGATAGTTCTCACATTTCTTTATATAACTTTCTATATCTACAATGATGTTTGGCCACCATATGACACTATGAGCTAGGGCTTTTGCCCTCACAATGCCTGGATGTCTCTCATGAAGCAAGTTTAATATTTGTTGTCTCTCCACCACAGGTATCAGCACTTGGTCGCTCCTCAAAATGCATCCTTTACATACGGATAGCTGTTTGTGGGCATTCCATAATTGTTGGTGGAGAAATCTTGGACATTTGTTCGGCCATTCTCCTCTTATCTTATTTATTATCCACTGATAGCCGTCATCTTCTTCTGTCCATCGAGCTATAATTTTGCTATTTAGGTTTTGCTTTTGAAGTACATCTATATAATTTATTTCTCTTTCTAATACTGCTGCTTCATCAAGATCAGGCATGTGTGATAATGCATCTGCATGCCCAATTTGTTTTCCCTTTTTGTATTGCAGACTGTAATCATAGCCCACGAGAACGTTAAGCCAACGTAACATTCGGGGGCTTAAATGATCAGGTGTATGTTTATTTCCAAATATTCCCAGCAGTGGTTTGTGATCGGTTATAATAGTAAATTTCCTCCCATATAGATATTGGTGGAATTTTTTCACTCCGAACAAAATTGCGAGCGCTTTCTTGTCAAATTGGCTATAGTTTTTTCTGCCTTGGACAATGTGCATGAAGCATGTGCTATAGGTCGCTCTTCCGACTGGGCTGCGTGACTTAGTACTGCCCTGACCCCAAATTCAGATGCATCAGTGGTCAACATAATTTCAAGATCACTGTTATAATGTACTAATAATTTCTCTGAAGTAAGCAGCGCTTTAGTGTGAATAAATGCTGTTTCTTCTTGCTCATCCCATTTCCATTTCTGGATTTTCCTCAGTAGATTATATAAAGGAGTGGCCACACGGGCTTTTCCTATTAAAAAATTTTCAAAAAATTCACCAAGCTTAGGAAAGCTTGTAGTTGCTTCACGTTTGTGGGTCTTGGTGATTCTGCTACTGATTTAGCCTTTTCAGTGGAAGGGGATGTGCTGCTTCTCGATATAATGTGGCCCAGGAATTTCATTTCCTTAGTTTTCAAATGCATTTTTCAGTATTCAGCTTTGCGCCAAACTCATTTAGCTGTTCACTTATCTTATCTACTCGGTTTCTAAGTTCTTTGTCTGTGGTCACTGTTACGATGATGTCATCAAAATATGGTATGACGCCATCTAATCCATTGAGGAGAGTTTCGATTTTTGGCTGAAATATGCTAGGGGCTGATGTTATTCCAAATGGTAGTCTTTTACATTTGTATAGCCCAAGATGCATAGTAATTGTCAGTATTCTGGACACTTCCTCTGTAACTGGTATTTGATGGAATGCAGCATTAAGGTCTAACTTTGCAAAGAAATTAGATTTTTGCAATGAATTGATAACTTCTCTAGCGTTTGGTACAGGGTATGCACTCTTGTTTAATGCTTTATTTACAGTTACCCTATAATCCCCACACAAGTGTATCTGACAGTTGGGTTTAGTTATGATTACTACTGGGGTGGCCCAGTCTGACTTTTCCATGGGTTTCAACACCCCATTCTTGACGAGGTCATCAATTTCTTTTTCTACTTTTACTTTCTGAGTGAACGGACCTTTCTAGGTTTGCAAATTATGAGTAGAGCTGATGTGTTCATTTCTAACGATACCAGCTCAGTTTTAATAATTCCCGGCTCCCCATTAAATAAATTTGGAAATTTATTTTTCATTTCTTTTTTCAACTCGACATTTTGTATGAATGTCAATCTAATCCCTAATTTATTAAACCACTCATGGCCGATTAATGGATTTATCAGGGCATGTACTATATATAACTGTAAATTGACAATTTTACCCTCTACTCTATTTACTGGAGCTTTAACCACGCCCTTTATTTTAATAGCACTGCCATTTACATCTAATGCTTTCATGTCAGTTTTTACTATTTCGGGTTTTTGCTTACAATTTTCTGTAATGGTCTGCCAATCACGTAGTGAAATTAGGATTATACCGCTCCCACTGTCCACTGCCATGTCTATAGGGTGATCGTATATTTTAACTTTTATAATTATTTTCTCATTAAGACTGGTTGCTGTATTGTTAATCATTGTAAACTATTTTTCTTTTCCCTGTAATTTATGGTTAGGACTGTTTCTTGTGTGTAGTGTTTCATTTTGTTCTCTCCAACACATGTTTTGCCTATGTCCTTTCTTATTACATAATTTACATTGTTCGCATCTAAAATAGAAATCAGTGGCTTTATGCCCTTTTTTTCCACAATAAAAACAGATAACAGGGTTTCTACTATTACTGCCATTACTTTCATTATTTTCTATGGATTTCTGTTCCACTGTTTTGAAAGTTTTGTAAACTTCGGTCTGCTTATTTCCCCCGTTATTGAATTCTGCGTATTTTTTGGACTGTTCCAAGATGAGCTTGTAGTCTTTGCTATGTTTGATTGCCTCCATGTAATCGAGATTCGTTACTGACAGTAGCTGTTGCCGTAAGATGTCACTGTTTTGCTTGTCAGGAACTGTTCAAGAAGAGCTTCATCTAAGTAAGAACCATACATGCAGTCTTTAGCTAACACTCGCAGTGCACAATCAAAATCCTTAATCGTTTCATTTCTAGTTGCAGACGATGGTGGAACTGTAGTCTAGCAATGTGATGCGAAGGAGTGGGGTTAAAATAATTACCCAATTGCTCTTTGAAGTCACTGTATGAGTATTGCACAGGGGTTAAAGGTGCTACTAATCAATTTGCAATTTCAACCGCTTTACCCGCGAAACATAATATGGTGGCTATTTTATACTTATCATCTTCGACTCTATTAATCAAAAGATACTTTTCTATGTGTTCAACATACAATGGCCAACTGCTCATCTCATTTATGTCGAATTCGCCAATGGCCATATGCAATTTATCCATTATACCCAAATATTGTACTTAAAAAAAATTTCTGCTTTGTGTAAATGGCAAATAACAGCAATTTTAATACACACTACTCTAGATTTACTAGGTTCGAACTCTTGACTGCTCCAAATGTTATATCCACCAGTTATAATACTCACTGGTGAACAATCTATGCAGTAAGCTAACCCTTGCCCTGACTATATATGCATAGAATAATTTTATCACAAAGACTAACGCCGGTGGAATAAGAAAAACAGATTTAATTATAATACACTAATATATACATATTTACAGTAATACAATAAAACAATCATAATCTATTTATATTAACAAACCCGAAGGTATACAAAAATAATAATGAAGATCTATGCGACCTACTTTATAGTCCCTATGCTGACTCTTGGACGTTTAGAGGCCGGCTGTCTGCTCTGGGGCTACAGTACTAAATAAGCTATGTTCAGCACCTTTCCAGTGCATCTGCATCGGTAGAGCTCCCAGTTTTAAGTGTCCAATGCTTTACACTTTCACTCATTTTTTCAGTCCTGATTTTCTGGATTTGATTGGTCAAATCTTGTCCATCCTGGTTGGATCAATCTCTCCCAGTTTACCTTTTGGCTTAAATTTTACTTTGATTGATTACCCTTTGCAGTTCAATTGCTGTTTAATTAATCATCTTGTTTATTTGCAAAGTTCCTTCATTAATTAACCTTCCTTTCTAAAAGGATTTGTTTACATGTTGTTTTAAAAAATAACACAGCTATTAAAGTATAATATTATTTTAAATTAACAAAGTATTTTTATCTTCACATATATATATATATATATAACTTATGTATGTATATGCGATAAATTATACACATACATACATTTAAATATTAAATACCTATTTACAATATTTACTATTATTATTTTGTGTGTATGTGTATTTTAATTATACACATACATAACACATCCAATATACCTACACTAGTTTCTAGCTTATGGCTTTTATGAGTGAAAAGCCATGGATCTGAAAACAATGCATCTAGATCTTTGGATTTACTTCACCCCTCCAGCAACTATCTTTTACTTTTTTAGTGAGCCCAAACTAAAATCACAATAATGTTTTCAATCCAAGCTAATTTTCCTGTTTACTCATACAGATCTGCACCAGTTCAGTATCTATATATTTTGAAGGTTTTAAATTAGATATATAGATCTATACATGAAAATTAGCTTGGATTAAAAACAATAAATTATGTTTTCAGTTTGGACTCATTGCTTTATTACTGATGTAAGCCATAAGCTAGAAATTATTCTGGACATATTGGATAATTAAACACTATATAAGGGATTTAAATGCACAAATCTTACTGGCATCTACTGATATTGTGCACTAGATAGCACTATTTTTATTGGGAAAGTTGCTATTTTAATTAACAACTTATAAAATTTAATATGAATTCAAATATTACAAAACATCTGCCTGATCAGACATTTCAATGATTGGCAACAGTATGGACTAATTATTTCTAGTGCATTCTTTTCTCTTCCTTCCTATATGTCTCCAAAATTACCAATCCTGTCCACTCTATAATGTTATCCAACTGTGACAATCATAGTCATTCTCTTCCTTTTGATCCATTTATCATACCAAAAATGATATACTTTTCAAATGTGCTCATCTACTTTGACATATGTCCAAAATACTATAATTTTCATCATTTTACCATTTCCAACATTTGTCTTTTTGTAACTGCCTCCTCCAAAACCCATTCATTAGTTTTCTTAGGTAATCAAAGTACAGTGAGTGTCCTCCTATAATACTTCATTTCAAAAGCATCAATTTTGTTCTCTCATACTTCTCAATATCAATGCCTTATATCCATATTGTAATCAGTTAGCTACATAGCTGCATTAAAAATAATTAATTAGTTGACAACATGTTCTTAAGGTTTAGTATAGAATTATTTAAGTAATGGGTCAAATAATATTTAATTTTCCTATGCATATTTTTATTATAATGGGTCTTCGATTAATTAAATATTTTATATTTCTTTCCACATGGTAGTAGGAATATTCTAGACATTTTTTTAATAATTGTTAAAAAAAATTTTGATTATAATATGCATATTTTAATATGTATTGTAAATTGTATATGTTGATAGAAGAGAGAGAAAAGTATAAAATCATATAAATAATTTCTTTTGTTCTCTCTCTTCAATAATTTTAAAATGTACTAAGAGAAAATAATTTTATCTTTTTTGTAAATTATTTAATAGATATTAAGTTTAACCTTAAAAGAGAGATAAAGTTTTAAGTTTAAGAGTATTTTTTTAAATAAAAAAAATAGGATTTTAGTATTTTAGTAAATTTTATTTTTAATTAATGAGAGTTGTTGTTTTCTAATCTCTCTGTAATGCAAAAAAATCAAATCAATGCAATTAATTGATTATCTTGTTTTTCTTTTTTTTTTGCAAGAAATTTATTTTTTAATTAGAAATGAATGCCAAAAATTTTATAATGCTAAGTTAAGTTTTTGACTTGTTTTTCAATATCTATGAGTAAGGAGCGAAATGGCTGAACAATTGTATTTATAAAAATGCATTGAATTGGTTATAAGAATTATCATATAAGAGACAGATTGTGATTGTTTTGTAGTCAAGATTGTTCTAGAATAAAAATAATGGGGATGTGAATAAGTCAGATTATCCAAGTGTTTGGTAAAATGTAGATATTTCTCCTAGTTGTTGAATAGTCAAGTCTTAATCCAACTGCTGAAAAAGACAGTAGGAAAATTATTCCTAGCTTAGTTGTTGAAAAGAGCGCAGACAAGTCCTAGTCCATCTGATAAAGAATCAGAAGTCTTTACCAAGCTATTCATAGAATAGCAGAAATTTCAATCAAACTTTTAGCATACTATGAGTTTAATCATAAAAATGTTTGTACAATGAAAACCATGTGCTAAATTCAGCTAAAAGCTAGATATTATCTTCCTCCATATAGCCTGCCATCACAGGAGTAAAAATGTGGAGAGAAAACTACTACCTAAAGTAATCTGAAATCTTGTCTTCTCACCTTGAAGTTTTAGTTTAAAAATGGATAAAATATGCTATTTTTAACCTGGAATTACTGCAAACCAAGAAAAAAGTCAAACAAACCATGTACATATATAGAAATCTCCAAAAAGAAAACAACTATAAAAAATGGAAATTACAATTGGGAAGGACATTACAGAAGAATCAAATTATGATTAAAGATATGTTATGTGTGTGCACTGAATTTTCATGAATAGCAAAAAAAAGATTTTTTTTTTGTTTTTGCAAGAATTGATATTTTTAAATATTTTCATTAAGTTAATAGTTTGAAACAGTAAAAAAAAATATTTCTTTTTAAAATCCAATCAATTTTCTCTTCAAAATTATGAAATAGTTTTTAGAAAATTTAATTTTTTGTAAATTTAATTTTTTATTTATTTTTGGAAACATGTTTTCCTCTTTTCCTTCATTTTTCCTCCAAAATAAGTTAATTAAGCGATCTTTTATTTTGAAAGTGTTATTTTGCCAACTCTTAATTGTTTTAAAGAAATAACTTAATTAACTAAAAGTTAATTGAATAGAAATCAGCTGATTGATTATAATGTTTATAGAAATATATTTTTTGAATGAAATGAATGTTTAAAATTTCATACTATCATGTCATATTTTGTTGTTTATTGTTAATCAATTAGTTATTAAATAATTGTTTAACAAAAATATTTTTTAGTTTTAATTTAATTGCAGTGTGTGTGATTTATTTTATGACAGCTATGATCCCAATAAAACTATTTACTTATAGTAGAGCAAGCCTAGGAATTATTTAAACTGATTTTCACAGTAATAATATATAGAGTTCTTGCTTCCTGAGCTAGATTTGTGTGTAATAGTTATAAAGATTAGAGGCTTATGTTTAGTGTTTTGGACATCCAGATGACGGTGATCCTGTTTGACAAAAAGGAATATCCGTTAAAGTCCATGCAATACATTTCATTTTATGATTTCTTTAGAAATTTAGTTTATAGTTAGCTAATACATTAATGGTGCCAAATTGCCAGAGAATTGATGATGGTCAGAATGTCTTTAGTATCTCAGCCTTATTTGATTTATAGTTGTCTTTTGATTGAGTAGCACCTAAGTATGTGTATTCAGATAATTATTGTTTGTATTCCTGCCCTAGGTTTGGCAGTAGGTAAATAATTAGCCTTGTCTGTAGTCGACCCATTTTAAATCCAGTTACATAATTGTTGATTTATTTTTATTGATGATTATTCATGATGATGAATATTACTTTTGTGTAATGCTGGTGAACTTATAGTTAGTTCTGTGCTGATCTCTCATGCTCACTTCTTTTATATTACATTTTATATTTTGTTTATTTGGGGATGGGGATGGTTTCCATCTCCTCATAATTTAGCCCTTATGTGGTGTACTGTTACAAGTATAATCCAACTTATGGGATCACTACTTTCCATACTATATAATTAGTGACCCAACTATGGGCCCAGTGATGAACAGGTTTTGGTATCAGTAGCCACATAACTTGAATCTCACAAATGCACTGGAAAAACAAAATTCTGTATTTTGATGCAGAATCAATTTAAAACATATTACTGTGAAATGTGACAAGTATGTAAAAGATGATTGTTATAATTTGATTATAAATTATAAAATATAAGCATTGATGTTTATTTAAGGAGTTCACATTTAAAGTTGAACACAAAATTAAAGCATGATTCTGAAGATTGAATTGAGTTTTTGTCTACTGAAATTTGTTTAGATATACTTTCAGTTTCGATGGTGGATGTTTTTGTTGTTGGCTTGAGGATGCAATGTTTTCATGCAACTCCTTTGAGTGGTCTTTCTCAAGCATTGTTCCAACCCACTTTCAGATTTTTTTATTTATCATGATCCAATTAACATAGTCCTGCCATGATCCCCAACCTCTAAGTAAGTCTCCAAAAAAAAAAGGAGCAAGGTATATTTCTGTATTTTCCAGTCCCTAAGACTCAAAGGAGTAGAGCATTTGCAAAGAGTTTTGCATTATTTTGGGCTGTAATAGTTTATAGTGTCTAAATTGAGATAAATCTTTGGGTGTTCATGTTGCATTATATACTTATAGTCCAGAGACCAGATTCAGTATCTATCACAGGATTGCAGGCCTATATGCATCCTTTTGATGTCAGATTCTCATCAGATTTCTAAAAAAGTTTTGATAAATGGTTTGTGACATAAACTTGTTTTGTACATGCATATGTACTTATAATGAAAATGCAAGAGAAATGGAAATCAGTCTACACACATGAACAGGATAGAATTGGAGAATAAAACAGGGGAAATAAATTAATGAAATAAAGTCAGATATTGAGACAATAAGGTTTAATAAAAAGATATGAAATAATAGTAGTACTAGTGGCAGTATTAGGCAAGATGAAATAGTGTTGCATGGAAAAGGAGATGATGTTAGACTTATTTTATGAGATATTTTTAAATAGTTTATATTTGTATTTTTTGCATAAAAAATATAATTTGATAGTTTTTCTTGAAGAGTAAATGTCTATAATAGAAGCATCTATGCTGACAAGAGGAAAAATGAAAAAGGTAGAACATGATCTGAAAGAAAATGATAAGCAATCAATGGCAGGAAGTCAGAGAATAGAGGATAATTCCCTGTTATTCCAATTATTATAAAAGTTTAAAGAAGATAATGAAAAGAGACCAAGAAAAAAAACATGATAATAAACAAAGAGAAGAGAATAAAAAGAGACCAACATAGAGAAGAGAATAAAAGAGAGACCAACAAAGAGTAGAAGATAATAAACAATGAAAAGAGGATAATAAAAAAGAATCAACAAAAAGAAGCACAGAAATAAAAGTCGATGTGCTACAGAAAATGGATCAAAATAAAAATATGGCAAATGAAATAGCACATTGAATTAAACAAATTAAAAATGTTCTGAATGAAATAAGACAAAACAAAGAAAAACAATATATGAAAATAAAACAGATACAAAAAGTAATGAATGATCAGAATAAAGTAAGTGCAGGAAGCAATAGAATCTGTGTAAGTTAAAGAAGACTGGAAACTGTACAAGAGCAAATAGAAGACCTGGCTAATCAAATTAAATTCCTGCAGGTCAAAAATGATGATAGAATCAGAAAAAGAGTAAAAACATTGAAGGATGACAATAGACAAGATGTTGAATCTAAAAAAGTAACCCTGTCTACATTAAAAAGAGAAGAACTTGAAAACAAGAAACTAGAAAAGGCAAAGATAGATAGCCAGTATATAAATCAAATGCCTAGAATTGTAAACCTGTTCCTTAAATTAAGAACTTTTTTCAGGAAATGGTGGTGAGGCACCCATTGAATTTGTCAACAATCTGGAAAGAAATTTCAGTGTTCATGCCATAACTGAAGGGAAAATCTAGCAATAGCTTGTAGCCATATTCAAGATGCAACCCATGCATGGTGGGATTCATTATTCATCCATCCTCATAATTTTGTTGAGTTTAAGCAAGCACTCATGAAGTACTACTTGAATGAGGTAAACATAAAGTATCCCAAGAGATGTTTTCTTCTGTTGAACCCTATACTCCATTTTTTAGAAAGCAAGTGGCAAAATTGGGAGCAGCCACTGGAGATCTTCTCTCAGAATTATAAATAATTAGAATGTTAAGACACAGCTTTATTGAAAGGATATCAATTTGCACAGACAAGCATACAACTGAGCAAGTGGCTGAATTGTTAAATGCATTTGACAACTACAAACTTGCATATGCTGAAAAAGAAGGGGAATCTAAACATCCAGCTAAATCAGCAGACAGAAAGTGAAAAATCAAGACACTATCTTGTTACTAGGAGAGAAGAGATGAAATGCCACCATAGAAGAGAAATCAGTGATCAACTGGTAGCATTAATAGTTCTATCAAAACCCGAATAATTAAATCTGGAAGTGGATCAAACCTTCATCCAGAAATGATCATCAGGAATAGTCCTCAATTCCATGCTAGAACACAAATAATTAGATGAACCAGAAATATATCACTTCTGAACACAGAACGTTATTATAGGAGATTTGATCCCCAAAGCAGGATTCAGTTATGCTTCTGACTCGCAAAATAATGAAACAGAAACTGAGGAAAGAAAGATACTTTGCAGAAATTGAGGGTAAATATGAAGTATGATAGCTTTGCTTTTAGTGCTGGTGGTGAATAGAGGAGGCTCTTATATATGTATGGATATGGTGTGTTCATGACGCATCCAAAGTTTTTATCTTGTCCTGCACCTACCTAAGGTTTAAACTTTTTCCAAATAAGGTCTTCAGAGGAGTAGGGGTTCCTATAGTAGAATACTGAGTTGTCTACCAGGCAAAGTACTGTGTCATGGGTGTGGAGCCTAGCAGACTCATAAAGTAAATGAGAAAGGTATTGCACTTGGTTAAACATTCCTTTGGCTACTTTTCTCAAGGTGCCCTCTGGGTAATAAGTTGCACTGTGATTAAACTGAGATAGCTTGTATAGTGCTCAGGTTGCATTGTAAACTTGTGTTCTATGATGAGTTTTTCTGTCTAATATGGTGCTGGAAGCAAGGTGCATATATTATGCTGAGTCATCCCATGTCCAAAAATGTCAAAAAATGAGACTTACTTTTGACAAAATAGCCCAACATGGCTTAATAAATTATATCCCAGCTTGTAAGTTTGTGGAAATGTTATTGCACAGTTAAGCATGACTAATATAAATTTTTGTAGTGAAATGAAATTGGCTGAATCAAACTCAAATATCAAGAAAGAGATCTTTCATTTCTCATATGACTGGGATAATGTAACCAGTTGGCAGCATGTTCCTCAGGTTTAGTATAGAATTATTCAAATAATGGGGCAAATAATGTTTAATTTTCCCATGCAAATTTTTTTATAATGGGTCTTCAATTGATTAAATATTTTATTTTTCTTTCCACATGATAGTAGGAATATTCTAGACAATTTTTTTAATAATTGTCCATTTTTTTAAATTATAATATACATATTTTAATAATTATTGTAAATGTTGGTAGAAGAGAGAGAAAAGTATAAAATCATATAATTTCTTTTGCTTTCTCTCTTCAATATATTTAATTACTAGTTGCTTTTATTTTTAAAAAAAATGTACTAAGAGAGAATATTTTTTTCTTGTTTGTATATTTCTTAATTGATATTAATTTTAACCTTATAACAGAGATAAAGTTTTATGTTTAAATATTTAAAAAAAACATAGGATTTTAATATTTTGGTAAATTTTATTTTTAATTAATCAGAGTTTTTTTCTTTAGTTCTCTTCAGTGAAAAAAAATTAAATTAGTGCAATAAACTGATTATCTTGTTTTTGTTTTTTTTTTGCAATGTTTTTTTAATTAGAAAGGAACGCCAAGAATTTTATGACATTAATTTAAGTTCTTGGCTTGTTTTTCAATATCTATTATTAAGGAGGGAAATGTCTGTACAATTGTATTTATAAAAATTTATCTAAGTGGTTGTTATAAGAATTATCATATAAGAGACAAATTTGTGATTGTTTGTAGTCAAGATTGTTCTAGAAAAAGGGGTATGAATAAGTCAGAAGCCCCAAATATCTGGTAAGAATTAGATATTTCTCCTAGTTGTTGAAGATAGCCAAATTTTAATCCAGCTGCTGAAAAAGATAGTAGGAAAAGAATTATTTCTAGCTTACCTGTTGAAGAGAGAGCAGTCAAGTCCTAATTCAGCTGATAAAGAATAAAAAAGCAGAAGTCTTTACCAAACTATTGCATAGAATAGCAAAAATTGTAATCAATATTTTAGCATACTATGAGTTTATTCATAAAAATGGTATTACAATGAAAAAATCATGTGCTAAATTCAGCTAAAAGCTAGATATTATTTTCCTCCATGTGTTCTGCCTTCACTGGAATAAAAATCTGAAGATAAAGTTACCACTTAAAGTAATCTGAAATCTTGTCTTTAACCAAAATCATGAATCTATCTATGCTAGTCTCACCTTGAAGTTTTAGTAGAAAGAAATGAATGAATTTGCTATTTTTTAACCTGGAATTACTGTAAATCAAGAAAATGACAAAATAACCATGTACAAGTGTAGAAGCTTTCAAGAACATAAATTATAATTGGGAAGGACATTCCAGAAGAATCAAATCATGGTTAAAGGTATTTTATGTGTGCACACAAAATTTTTATATGTAGTAAATATATATATATATATTGTTTTTGTAAGAATTGATAATTTTAAATATTTTCATTAAGTTAATAGTTTTAAATTGTAAAAATATATATATATTTTTCAAAATTATAGTGATGATTTTTTCAGACGCTCATTGCTAAGGTTCACAGCCTTGTTAAAACTATTACTAAAATAGTTTTTAGAAAATGTATTTTTTTTTTTTTTTTTTTTTGGGGGGGGGGTTCTCTTTTCCTTCATTTTCTCTCCTAAAAAAATGTTGTTTTCCCAACTCTTAGTTATTTTAAAAAAATAACGTAATTAATTAAAAATTAATTAAATAGAAATCAACTGATTAAAATTTTTATGAAAATATATTTTTTGGATGAAATGAATGTTTAAAATTTCATACTATCATGTCATTTTTTTTTGTTTATTATTAATCAATTAATTATTAAATAATTGTTTTAAAAATACTTTTTAGTTTTAATTTCTTTATACTATCCAATTCCTGTTTAATAAATTAGAGAGTGTGTGCCCTTATTTCATGACAACTTAGTGTTCTAGGTTTTTTTTTAATGATCCCAATAAAACTATTTACTTATAGTAAGGTAAGTCTGGGAATTATTTTAAATGATTTATATCAAACTGCTTTATTTCTTTATCTCTTGTTCACAGTAATAGTTTATAGAGTTCTTGCTTTCTGAGCTAGATTTGTACATAAGTTATAAGAAGTAGGGAATTTGTTTAATGTTGTGGACATCCAGATGATGATCCTGATTGGCACAAAAGGGATATCCTTTTATGTCCATGCACTACATTTCATTTATTATTTCTTTAGAAATTTGGCTTATAATTGCCCAGTACATTATTGATTCTAAGTGATTAGAGCATTGATGATGGTCAGTCTTTAGTATCTCAGAATTATTTGACTTATGGTTGTTTTTTGATGGAGAAGCACCTAATTATGCACATCCAGATAATTATTGTTTGTATTCCTGCCCTAGATTTGGCAGTGGCTAAATAATTAGTTTGGTCTATAGTAGATTCATTTCAAATCCAGTGACCAGATTTACTGTTGATTTATTTTTGTTAATCATTCATAATGGTGAATGATTATTACTTTTGTGTAATGCTGATCTTATAGTTAGTTCTGTGCTGATTTCTTATGCTCATTCATTTTATATTAAATTTAGTATTTTGCTTATTTGGGGTGATGATGGTTTCCTATCTCCTCATAATTCAGTCCTACTGTGGTGTACTGTTACTACTATCACCCAACTTGTGGGACCAATACTTTCCCATACTTTTTACAATATACTACAATGAGCTATATCCAAGTTTTCAATAGCCTATAATTTTATAAGTGTTTTACACATAGACAATGAAGCTTAAAAATAAAATTTAATTAAATATTATCTAAGCACTTTTAGGAAATATGTAACCCCATGTTCACAGATTTAAGTTTAAGGAAAATATATATATTTTTGCATTGAAGTAACTTTATTTATTTAATAGTCTATACTTTAACCACAAACTTATTCCTGTCTTTTTCCATAATAACATTAATTTTATAAAGGCTTTCAATATCAACAATACATATGCATGTATCTCTGTGATATCCCTCAACTTCATTAATTGTGAAATTAAAATAGGAAAACCCTGAAACATGTTCTCTATTGCTCCTCCAATTAATTGCATTATCCTTATTTTGCCCATATTTCTCCTTAGTCCATACTGTTCCTCCTTACTCAATGATCAAACAGTTTCTGTAATTCTCTGTTGTTGCAGTTAAAATTACATGATCTGCATATCATAAATTGCTCTTCCTACAACACAAAATCCATGCTGAAACCCATTTAAAGCTTCTCTCATTGCCTCTACTACAATATTGAATAAGCAACCCTGCCTCGTCCCTTTAATCACTTAAAACCAATGTGAATTTATTTGTGCTATTTTCATTCTAATCTTTTGTCTCCTATATAAGAAAGATAATCGTTTTATTAAGATGAAGGATATTGTATATCTAACATTGTTTTCCAGAGTTTATCATAGTACTCAGAATAAAAAAAAGAACAAAAAAAAAAAAGAGATATAATAGCAGTTGAAATTCAAAAATTTGCAACTCATTGCCTTGATTCATCACTAATTCTTAAGTTAATCTCTTAAAGCTGATTTTTGTTACGTTATCTTTTACTAACACTCTTATTGGAGTTTATTCTCTGTTATTTCTATTAACAACTGTTCTACTTAGTCTGTAGTTTTTGCTAAATCTTAGAAAGTTAGATCATGATCCATTATTTTCCCTCCATTTTCAGGCTGTTTAAATAAATAATTCTCTCATCTGTTAATTCCTTGTAACTGCATTCCTTATAAGTATTTGATCACACAATTTATTTGTAGTTTATTTTTATTTAAAACCTAGCTAAACAAAGCAATGCCACTATCTTAAATTTGTTTCTCTTTGATCTCATTAAGTATAAAATATTTTTCTACACAATAATTTATGAGCTAATCATTCATTAGCATTATTTATATTAAACTTTATAGTATTTGATGACCCCAAATTTTCTTTCTTGAATTTTGCTTTCTTAATAAAGTGTGTTTTTTACTTGGATATTTTATTCTCTGTACCAAATTTTTCCAGCTAATCACTGTATAGCATAAAGATTCTGTATTGTTTATCCTGGAAATAAATCAGGCTGTCTAAAAACAAATTTAAATCAAATCTATGACTGGTTACAAAACTAGTCTTCTTAAATTTATGTCTTAATTTCTTCATTTTCCATTTGATGTCTGTATAGCCCTATTTCTACTAATTTAACAGATCTATGTATATTAATTTTTCAAATTCAATTTAACCTATTGAATCCTGTTTTTTTTCTTTTATATAATAATACTTTTCATTCCCTAATAAATAAATTAGTCTATTTTAAATTAAACTATACAAACTTATTCCCATATGTATTTTATCTGAACATAAAATTTTAAGTGGATAATTGAAAGAGAAAAAATTTCAAGTTCACACTGATTTCTGTCAATAACATGAATATCATTTTCCAGCATATCTTATTATCTGTTTGAAATTTTTGGAGTATATACTATTGCTAGTTCATTTCATAATATACACAAATGTTACTAAGACATTTTTCCAAAAATATCTGACAGTTTTTATTGTCCAATAATAGTCTTGTGTTTTAACACCCACAAATCAAGTATTTAAAACAAAATTTTTATAAATATTAAAAACTATAAAAATTTATTTAAGTAATTTAATTCTAATTTGATTTTTTTAATTTTATATTTGTGTCCTAAATAAGACGATTTTTATCTATTATTCACTGATCCAATATTCACTAATTTATTTTTCTTACTGTACATGGCATTCTCAAAAGTCTTCATCTGCACTATATTTCAAAATCATTAATATTTTCATCAATTATCCTTCAGGGTTTAACTTTCACATACATTAAAGAATCAATCGTCATATATTTAAAACTTGCATTCTTCAATTTTAAGAGTATAACTTAGTTCTAAAAAGTATCATACTTTAATTGCACTTTTGTTCAATATTAGTCTGCAATAAGTTTCTCAACATATGATTCCCCTATTATTGATAGATAAACTAAAGAGGCAAAAACCGTTAACAAATTCATATTCATGATTAATTTTGAAGTTGCTATTAACTCTGTCATCAAGATCATTGTTTACTTATTATTTAACCATAATCCTATATTTCACTTGTATTTAATTTAATTATGTGAAATCTGTTTGATTTAATATAATTGTTTTAATTATAGCTTCCAGTCATAGAGATTAGTCATTATTTTATTTATGGATTTTTTTTTAAAGGCAAACATATATTTATAGACATTATAATAATTATAGAAAAAAAGTAGCTAAATAAAGCCCAAATATGATTGTTATTACCGTATATACATAAAAAAGGAAGTTTTATATTTGCAAAGAATTTCTGAATTAGATAAAAGTACAAAGCATAGAAATGACCAATGGCAACATTTTCTTTTCCTAGCCATCTTGTATTTGCAATTGAATGGCTTGAACTTACTAGTTTTAAATCGTGACTAATCTTTTCATAAGACTTTAAGATATATGATGCAATACAAAAACAGCTACAGAAACATTTCACTGTTTCTTTTTCAATTAATTCTCTAGTGATTCTATTAAGTTCTTCAATTGTGTTATTCTACACATAGATTGGGCAATGATTTACTAAGCTGTTCAAAATTTATATGTGTTCATAACCAAATGATCCAAAATCCTTTTATATTTTATATCTGAAGCAGATAAGCCTATTATATCCTTTGTTGGATTTAAAAATATAAATTTATTTAGAGCTTGGATGCAGTCTAATTCTTATACTGTAACTCTGAAAATGTTCTTTGGTTGAATATTTAAAAATATGATTTTGATATGAATATGTCTTAGATACTACAAATATATCTTGATTTAGTGGTAAATATGATTTGCTTAATAACTTTTCATACATTTTCAATGAGTCAGCTCAATTTGCAAAACAATAAGAAAACATTGCAAAGAATTAATTTGAGTGTGCAAGTAATATTTATCTCAGTAATATTTAATTATATATTCACTTTTCCTCAAAACAGTGATATAGTAGTCAATATTGGGACAAAGGAGTATTCATAGAGTATTTACATATCACAACTCCAAATAAGGTCAACCAGATTTCCAAGGAAGTTCTTTTGAGAAATTATTTTGGAGTTCTGAAGTAGTATGGAACAGGATTATGTTTCACTCTACTGTTTCAAAGACTTACATCCATTTTATATATTTTTTTCTTATTGTTTAAATGAAAAGTTGAACATATTTTTGTGAAATTAGAGACAAGTAGTTAATCTTTGAATAAGATTTCCCAATTTTTTATATTTTTAATAATATAATTATATTTTCTGGGATGGATATATTTTATGATATCAGAAATACTATCAACAAAGATAAACTTGCTTATATTCTGTTTCTAACAAAAATCATTGAACCTGTAGAAAGACATTCTGTAAAATTTTATATTTCTATAATTATTATTTAAAGACACTCAATTTTGTAAATAAGTTAATAATTTTTCTACAATTAAAAACTTTTGAAATTTTTAAAATAAATTTTCTAAACAAAATCATAAGCTAAGGTTAGATCTATAAAATTTAAATTATTCTTGAAATACAAATCCTCAATTACCAAAAATAAAATTTTTAACTTAAAATTATTACTTCTTATTAATATAAAAATTATACATTTATTATTGAAAGGATCCATTCAGCACCAAATTATCTAGAAAGTTAGGTGAATAAATTCATAATAAGGATGAATGGTTTATTTTAAAAACCTTTTTCATGTCAACAGTTAAAGATAGAATTTGTTCACAGCATATTCATCCTGACTTAAATCCAATCCATTCTAAATGTAGATTATTCTTAACTATATTATTATATTAAAATCATTATTTCAAACAATGAAAGTATATTAATAATTTTTATTAGTCATTCATTACACTAATAAAAATTATTAATATACTTTCATTAAGTGATTTATATCAAAGTTGTGAAGGCAGTTTGTATGACACTTATCAACTAAACTGTAGTAATTTGTTATCTATCTATTTATCTATCTATCTATCCTATCTATCTGTCTGTCTATCTATCTGTCTGTCTGTCTGTCTGTCCGTCTGTCCGTCCATCCATCCATCCATCCATCCATCTATCTATCTATCTATCTATCTATCTATCTATCTATCTATCTATCTATCTATACTGAACATTGATAAACATGTGTAAGTGATTGTGATCTGGGCCAACTGATAAGTACTGCTTTAGCATAAAATGTGCTTCTAGAGAATTATAAATATTTTCCACATGTCTTTGGTCATATGTTTATGATTACATCTCTCCACAAGGTGTTAAAAGTGCATAGAAACCAGCCCCTATCTTGCGTGAGAATGGGGTAATGAAAATTACATTACAGAAATATTATATATTATTGGATAATCTCCAGTATAATGTGTGACAAATAAAAATTATTAATATACTTTCATTAAGCAATTTGCATCAGAATTGTGAGGGCAGTATGTTTGATATTTATCCATTAAACTGTAGTAATTATATATATATAATCTGAGGAGTGCCAAAGCACAAAACAATGATCAGGGGTTTGGGGAGGAGTTCCTGACAGAGATATTTTAAGTGCTGGCTCTGGCTAAGGATTTATTATAAAGCTTGTAGAGGAATTGGCAATCCTCACTGTTTATAACTTACAAGCTTAAGATAGGGTCATGTGATCTATGAATTGATCTATGACTCTTATTTTGACTATTTATAGTCTGTGCCAAAAGTCTTATGTAATTTTATATTGCTATGACTACTAATATATGGTATGGCTGAAGATCTATCAGCCCCATATAGCTATTTGAGTTGGATAGCTGGGTTTGAAGACATGTAGATGTCTGAAAATTTCAGATTTTCCACTCAATAGATAACTTTTAGCTAAGTGCTTAGTTTTGGGTTGGTATTTTTAGATCTAGGGTCTGAACCTACCCTGACACCTCTCTGAGGAGTGCCAAAGCACGAAACCATGGTCAGGGGTTTGGGGAGGAGTTCCTGACAGAGATATTTTAAGTGCTGGCTCTGGCTAAGCATTTATCATAAAGCTTGTAGAGGAATTGGCAATCCTCACTGTTTTATATATATATATATATATATATATATATATATATATATATATATATATATATTGTAACCAAATTAAAGTTAGATCACAGATCCAGTGTAACCAAATGAGATCTGGTCTATTAAAGAATCAAAAAAATTCAAGTATTGTAAAAATCTCAAATATTCCAGTATTGTTAAAAAATGTAACTTAATAAAGATGATCAAACAATCCAAATGTATATCTTTATTTTATCTCAAAAAGATTCCAATATAAATATTTAGCCTAATAAACGAAAAATGCATTGTAGATTTTTATATCAAAAGAAAAGCATTATTTAACATGAGTAGTGGCTATTAAACCAAAGATCAGACTGAGTTATCTATCATATTACGGGTCATTGGATGAAATGAAACATATTTCTATCATTAGATTTCTCAAGATATCCCACTATCAATAATTATAAGCAAATTATTAATAACAAGTATTATAACTCAGGTATATGAAATCACATGAGGTGAGTACACTAGTAATTCAATAAAATATAACTCAGGTATACAGACAGTAGATCTTATCCACTTTCATTTCTTGGTTTGATGTTAAGTGCATGTTTAAACAAATACTAAGTGAATATGGTCTAGCAGGGCGCCACTAGATTATCTGAATCTAGACACAGTTATATCTAATAACCTTTCACATGTACCGGGTTTGAATCCCCTTTTGGTACTTTATTTCTAATAAAAATGGGAGATTTTGCTTTTTGAGCCATATCACTATACGCACTAATATTTAGGTAAAAGTAAAACATCTTTAAACCAAAGTGGAGTATATTAGACATAAATCATTTCTTAGATCTTAGCATAACAAATGTGTTTCAATATTTTTATAAGTTTACTAACTCAGATTATATATAACTAATTTAGGATGGCAATTCACTCATCCTTCCATGAAATAGATGATGGGATGTGGTTCTAATAATACTAAGAAATCACTAAATATTATGAAATTAATATTTATTTATGGCCTTTAAACATTTAAGCAGCTCATTAATTAAAACGTTGATGATGATGATGATGATGATAATAATAATGATAATGACAAGGGTTTCAACTACAGCTCTACGACTAAGCCTAAACATAAAACTAATTTTTATAAAAGAAATTCATAATTATTGCTTAATTTTAGCATATTTACTTATATCTTAAATAACAAATATTCAACCACTGATGATGATGAATGATCACACTTAACAAAGACTACACTTAATGAAATATATACACCTCATTTAATAAAACAAACTAATATTTATTACTGCATTTCTAACATATACATAAAAATTTCTAGATAAACATGAAAATTGATATGAATAAGAATAATAATAATTGATTATATAACAATCCTCAGATTAATTTCAAGTTCTTCCCCCTTTCCCTTCAAATGTATATTGTATTAAGTTGGATGTCACATTGACCATGATTTTCACTCCATAAGAAAAGTATTTCAAGAAAAAAAATATTATCCGCTCATTAGCACACATACTTTATAAATCTAACATGTAAGTAGAATGTTAAAAAAAAATGTTAATAGAAATTAGAAAAATCAAGTTCTTAGAAACGAGTTTTAAATCATTATCTCCCCCTCCCTTCTAAGCGCTGAAATCTATACTTTCTCAAGACAAAATAATTTAATATTTTAACACCACCTATTATTTCACATTCACTCACAATTATACACATATAAAATATCACTATGTATGTGCGTGTTTTATCCCAAAATAATAATAATATATTAGTTAAAACTAAAATCATAATACCATAAAAAAATTATTTTACACATTAATATTTCATAACTGTAAAATTAATAAACAAATAAATTTTGATACATTCAAAATCATTTATGTAGTTCAAAGCTATTATTATTAAGACATTCTTGGTTTCCATCGATCTGAATTGTCTTTAAAAGTTCTTTAAATAAAATATGTCACTTTATTACTAAATTTTTATTAATACTCTGATTTCATAAAGAAAATAGATATAAAAGTCATATTACCGATCCAAGGGTTCACTGGTCTTGTATACTGTCTATACTTGGCAGCAACAATTTCCATGTTCTTTGGAACAATCACTTTCTTGAAGTATATAATTATTTGATGATGAGGATCCTATTGAGGTTATTTGCTTTAGTGGATAATTTGGAAATCATTATCAATTTTTCTTCTCTTCCTGTCAAGCATTATTCTTTTAGTGAATGAAATACAGCAGTTGTTTTCACGTTATAAATTTCCCGGATTTAAACTCAGTTGTTGGAACAATTAATTGGACTTGATGATTAATATTTATCGGTAGATTAATTCATCTTTCATCGAATGCAGGTGAATGCTTTCTTCCTTCTATTAAGAACATCTTATTTCTCTGGTCAGTTGAAAGGTGTAGAATATTATTTTAGACAAAACATCTTTTCTTTCCTATATGATGTGCAGCTTCCCAGATGGTCAGGCAAAGATGGGACATACATATAATTTTTCTAGCCAGTCATTTCTTATATTTTCAACATTCAATTTAATAGTCTAATAATCTGAATCATAATCACAATAATAATTCAACTGATTTTTTCCAGACAGCTTTTTATATCCAATTTTTGAGCTAACTTAACCAATCAGAGATAGCGTCACTTGCTATTTTTGGACAAATTCATTTTAATTAGATCTCTAATTTATTTTCAACTAAATTATTTTTCAACTGAAAAGTTTAATCCTTTTTCCAGACACTTTTGTTTTAAAAAAAAAATAGACTTAATCCTTTTTTTTTTCTTACACCTAGGTAACATTTCAAATTTTTGAGCTTCCTTCTTTAGATCTTAAGATAAGACAATTTCAAAATTAGAGTTCCCACCCAGCTTAAGCTCCCAAAGTGACAAACAATCATTTACAAAAACAAAATTGCTACAAAAATAGATATCTGATTCAACAGATTTCCTCTTTTAACATAAAATTGTACAAAAAAATAATTTGACAGATTTAACCCTTCCTTTTCTTTCAATATTTAATAAATGTAAATTTCTGTATGTAATGTACACACCTACTTCATTATTTCAAATCATTCATAAACTAACATTAAATAATATAATTGCTAGCTTAGTAATTATAACCCTATTATTTAATTAAATCTGTAACTTTTAAATCCCAATTACAATTATAGGAAAGCAAAATAGAAGTATAGAATAAGATATTAGAATTGATCAAGCATAGGTTAGTTTTAAAGAAAGTTAAAATGTTGAATATTTGAAATATAAAACAATTAAATAACTTACACATACACTGCCTATACGAATGCGTTATAACTTTGCTTTTTAAAAAAAAATTAAAATTGAATAGTTTAAATGTGTGTATTACCTTTCTATCAACACACAAACAATACTAATTGTTGACCCACTCTCTTTCTATCTAAAGCTTTTAGAACTGGATCTTGTAGGGTTTAAACTTGGATGCCCTACAGCTTCATTTATTGTTATATAAAAATGTGATGATGATTTTGTTTTACATTTTCCTACATGCACATTACTATAAATTTTGCTAGTGACCAAATTGTAATGGCACAATATATATATATATATTGTGTACTGGATATTGATAAAGATGTGTGTAAGAGATTGTGATCTGGGACAACTGATGTTGGTTCAACATGAAATATGCATCTTAGGGATCATAGATCTTTTTCACATGTCTTTGGTCATATGTTTATGATTACATTCCTCCACAAGGTGTTAAAACTGGATAGAAATCAGTTTCTACATTGTGCGAGAATGGTGTAGTGAAAATTACACTATAGAAATTTTATTCATTATTTTAAACAGTTTGAAAAAAATATGCAATAATAATGGGCAATAATTTTAAGATATCCTTTATGATTAAATTCAATGATAGAATGTCAGATTCTTAAGATCAAATTCTATGAATTGCAATTCAGTTTTACATTTTCAATGTTTAAATTTCTTATGAACATCTGAGAAATACATTTGTTTATTTTAATTTTCAAGATAAATTGTTGGTTTATTAATCTTTATGCAGCCCAACCTGCAATTGACAACTAATGTCTCCACTTTATAATCTTCATATTATAATATATTCCTAGCTGGTTATAAATCAATTTAAAAGAAGACTCATAAAAATAATTTTAATTTCAGTGGAATTATCATTAATACATTCCAATTTTATATGGTTCTAAGCATTACTAATATTGTTCTGCATACTAATATGTTTATAAGGATTTTTCTTCTATTGAATGGCTAAATAATAATCATAAAATCTGTCCAGTTTGGGAGACTCTACCAGTAGCTAAAATACTGTTAGCATTTTTATTTATTTATGGCATATCAATTTTATCAACTAGTAGAATTAATTCCTTACACCTTTTGTAGATATGAATAAAACAGTTATACAAATCATTAATTGAGATTTTAAAAATATTATATTTAAAAGAATATGAAAAAAGTAGTCTGTGGATTGTTATAAGCCCACAAAGAATTGTTAGGAACAAAATATATATAAAAAAAATTCGAACTTTTATAAAACCAATCTGTATAAATATAAATATATGTACTGGTTCTAATCAACACAGAACCTTTGGGGATTAACTGGTATTCTTGTTTTTCCAGCAATTTTGAATGATTTACTGTTGCACTGTTATTAAATTAACCGACAATTTTTTTAAAAAAAAGGTTACCAATAAGCTTGTTTTCTCTTCCTATATATATACGGCCCATAAACAATCCAGATAACTATTCTAAAATGATAGTATTTAAATAATTCTATCACATATATCAACTTGTGCTTGTAAGACATTTTGCAACTCCTTGCTATTAAGTTGAATTTTTATGTAAGTCAATTTCTCATTTAAGTGCTTATTAATCATGAAAAATATTATCAAAAATTTAAAATATTTTTTTACAAAGTGGAAATAAATGTTACAATATATTATGAGAGACATTTGATAAATAATAATTAAAAATTGTTTTTACTTGTACATCTTTTTGTGTGTGTAGTTAATATTTGCCAAAAAGTGTTTCGGTAAATCCAGATGAATATAAGTTGGTTTATTTATATCAGACTGCTTGTATATATATATATATACTCACACACATAAAAAAATTAAAACTGCTGTAGATATAGATTTTATGAAAAAATATAAAATATCTTGATTGTAAAAGTTTATTAATAATGAAATAGAATAAACACAGAGAGAACTGTGCCAGAATAATTTGAAAAATATTAGCTAAAATAATTTGAATATATTAACAGTGAGAAATCATCATTGACCAAAGAAGATATTATACAAGCAAACACTCTATAAGAAAAAAAAAGGCTGCAAAAAATAAAAAGATTGCAATAAGGAGACAGATAAATCATTATCTCTGATTGAGTAGAAAAGATGTAAAAGTCAATCATAAATTCTGTAAAATATATCATAGATAATCACATATACTTATATATTGTAATGATATATGCAGTATAGATAAAATATTTGTACTAACATTCATTTAATATACTTCTACTAGCTACATTTCAGCATGTCTTAATAACTTTATTGACAGATGTAGATATTATAATATACTTTGCCACGCATGTTCTTAAGACTGAGAGAAATTTGAGGCATAAAAGCAAAAACAAAAATACTGATTTTTTTCCATAAATTAATTTCTTTATTGATTCATAAAGTATTATAAAAAGTAAAAACATTGAGTAACTACAAATCATAATATGGATAAGTTACAATTGAAGATCTTTTTATTTCTTTGATACAACTATATATAAAATTATAATTTCATGTTTATAATAATAATTATATTTTGAATTATTAATGTTAGTATATAAATCTACAATATGAAAATTAAAGAAGAATATGATATAATGTATTGTCTAATTCAAAAACTCTAATATTAGATATAATTAGTAGAGAAAAGATATATATATATAAATGTCTGTTTTATTTATATAGATATTAGTATTTAATGTGAGATAATTGTCTTAAAAAAATGGATATATAATACTATGTAAATATGCCTTTCATCTTATGCTATTTATATAATCCCTATATCTTGCTGTATTCAGACACAGTATGAAGAAATCATTCCCTAAGTAATCCATACTTTTCAAAGCTTGCTTTAGTTTGTTAATTCACACATATATTATATAATTTGCCAATATTTTGATTAATTTTTATATAGGCATACATTTCCATCATCAAATGTATTCAGAATACGATCAATACACATTTTAATTCATAAAAGAACACATTTGATTAAACTTTCACATTTTCCTCATGAGCTCATTAAAAATAGATGTCAACATTTTAATCATGATTTTATTAGGCTGATTCTTTTTTGTGTATATAATTTATCATTTTTTTAAAAAATATGCTTTTTCTTTGCCCTTTTCACATACTTTTTATTTAATTATCTGAAAGTTTTGACTTTCTAGAAATCTTCTTCACAACTGTAAAATATAATTCAATTCCTTATTTATTTATATATATGGACATATAATAACCTTATTTTGATATGTTTATTATATGTGTACATATAACTTAATCCAAATAACTAACAAAAATTTTTATACAAATGAAATGATCAATCATAATTTAAAATTTATCCATAATGTTGCTTTGTAGTGTAACAATTTTAAATCAATTTAAAATAAAAATAGATAAAAGACATCAAGCTTTTTTTTTAATAATGTTTACTTTATTTAACCGGTATTTAACTTGAAAAGTTTACGAAGTTAAAGAAATACTGATTCAATAATATGAATATATTATTTTTAAAAAGATGGAAATCTTTATTGATGTTTTAAATTGATTCAAAATTATAATATACACATATACTTTATTTATATATTTTGTTATTTTCAATCCATGAAACACGTACATATTTGTTTAAAAAATTTAATATATATTAAGTAAATATATCTGTGTTTAGCTGCAAAGTAATTGGTTGTTAAATACAAATTTAGCTAACTTATTTTTATTAAAAGATTTGCATACATGAAATGATCATGTGACAAAATTTAAAATATTTTAATAATAATATAAATATTTAATTTTTATTAGATATAGTTTTAAAGGAACATATATATATTCGTCTGTACTTATTTTTGTTTTTTTATAAAAAAAATAAAACAAAGAATTTAGTATCTGGGATATAATTAAAATATACTGAAGAAATTAAAAGTTATTTTTCATTTAGTATATAAATAATACTTTTTTTTGTAAAGAAAGGAGATATCTTTTTTGTAAAAAGAAATCAATTAATCAAGGCTTAATGCAAAATATTAATATCGGGATTATTTTTTTAAAAACCAGTGAGTGTGTAAGCAATAGAATTTAAAAGGAATTCATTAGTAGCCAGTCCACAGTTAGAAGTTCATGTTGGAAATCTGTTGCTAGATTGAGCTGACTCTTAGTTTAAAAAAAAGGATGTTTACAAAAAGCATGTATTAAGCTCTTACTAAAAGCTGATTATTACTGACACAACCATGTAAACAATTCCACTAAAAGCTGTGTAGGAGAAAGAAAATGCATCAGAGAAAAACTTTCAAATAATGTTAAGTATTGGTCTACCCAAATTTGTGACTATCCTCAATTTAAGATAACCTGAAATGGAAATAAATATTAAACTAGAAACCTGGAGCTACAAAAAGAAACAGAACAAAAGCTAAATGGAAAAATAAATAAATGAAAATAACGGTTAAACTGGAAATCTGTAGTTAAAGAAGAAATGGCTAAATGAATAAAATAACGATTGAGAAAGCTATAACACAAAAAAATCTGGAGCCAAAAAATTGGCCAAACTATTACTTGCAAGATCTGTTAGAAAAGATACTCAATTAGACAACTGCAAAAGGACTGAAAAAAAAATGTCCACAGTGAAATGAAATATTATAGGGTGTACATCTAATACATTTATAAATGCTAATTTATAAAGAAAGTAATCATTGAAAATGTTGAATAATTTTTTTGTAATTGTTTTTGCTGAAAATATATATATATATTTTTTGCTTTATTAAAACTGTGGGCAGCTTTATTTCGAAATGATAAAGAGGAGGAAAGTTCAAGTTAATGTTTTTTTTATATTTCTTGGGAAATAATTTTTTATAAGCTTATGATTATTGTAAGAAAATAACTAATTAATTAAATATTAATTAAGGGGAGCTAGAGGGAATAATATTTACATCATGTGAAATTATGTATACTGCATGGATAAAGTTAATCAATATAAATTAACTTTGGCTTTGTCACATTATCATTTTCTTTTTCTTTTTTAATTCTTTTATTTATTAATTAACTTTCTAAAAGTATTTTTTCTGATAGTCTTTATTATTCTAACTATTGTTTTGTGAATTATTCATATTTGTGGTTTTTAGGCACAAAGTTATATTTTGAGGGATTTGTAGGTTATGCCAATGAAAATATTTAATAATAAGGTTAAATCTACATTTTATGTTGTTCACAATCTCTAAGGTTCTAGTGATTTCAAAGCTAGGTCAGATAAAATATTTGTCATTACATATATTTCAATCAACATTGACAACCCCAATATCAATAACAATCTCAAACTATTTTCAAGGCAACCTCCTTTTAACAATAAAGATGGAATCCCAACTTTATTTATGATTCAATATATTTATATACACACTAAAGATTGCAACTTGACCACAGAGATTAAAATTATTGATACAAAGAAGTTTAAATAAACCTCCTTAAATAGTTAATATAACATATTCTGAATGCAGACTAATGAATAGTTAATTATAACATTACAAATTACAATTATACTTTTCAAACTGCACCCAAAGTATTAAATAAATGTAATAATGCTTCAGGCTAAATAGGTTTATAAATAATCATTAAAACCAGTCAACACTACACAATCCCAATACCAATAACAATCTCAAACTGTTGTCAAGACAACCTCCTTTCACCAATAAAAGTGGACATCTAGATGGTTCTGTATAGAATTTATTTGAATGGTGCAAAGATAAGTCATCCTTAACATCCAAATATTTAATTTAATTTATATATCTTAGGATGATCATTAGTTTATTGATGACTATTATATTCTTGTACCTGTTGTCCTAGAGCATTGATATAAGGCTCCAAGCATTTTTGACATATAATTATGTTTATAGTTAGCTTAGCACTCAGATAGTATGTTGGCACCAGATGCTAATTTTTGCTCATTTTTTATGCTCAATAAAACAGATGCTTTTGGTGTGATGATTAGTATCATACTCATATATTCCCAAATTTTGAATCATTACAATATATTTACATTTATTGCATATTATAATTTTATTATTAATTGTACTGCTTTGCTTGTTTTAGTGCAGATGTAAAATAGCAGACTCTAAAGCTTTAAATTCATAGCTCAGATCTTTCATTTCTGGTTCTTAAACTTCTTATGAATTCCCAAGTGATGCTTTAATGTAGAGGCCAACTGGACTTAAATTCCACAAATCATGCCTACTTTTATTATTCTGGTGCTCAAACATTTTATGAATTCCCAAGCAATAAAATAGTATGATTGTTTTCTTTTTATTAATTTTATCTATTAATTTTATTCATTGATTTATAACACAAAACTTATAATTTTAAATTATTATTGGATAAAAGTTTTTGTATATGAAATACAGCTGCTTTTTTAAGTATAAATAATTTTAATGTAATCATTTAGAAGCAATAATTCAAAGTTAACATCTAAAAACCATTTAATTTTAAATGTTATTAATCTTTTATAATATCAACATTATTTTATATTTATAAACAATTAATTACTCTTATATCAGATACCTGTTCTTATTTTCTTTTCTTTTTTTTTTATTTATAATGACTAACAATGGTTTTTTTTTATATATCCCTTTCTATTGTTTCCTTTAATGGATTTTTTTTTAAAAAAATATCTTTGAATATTTAATTTTATAATTAATATTATGCAAACTAAATATATATATAATTTTATTTTAATTTCTATAATATATTTTGCAGCCAAATACATAAATTTAATAGGTATGCCTGTATATATCTTCTTCATTTTTTTTTTTTTACTTATACATTTTGATAATGGATTATAATTTCAAGTTACAATCATTATTCAATTTGGAATTTATTTATTCTATGTACTGGGATTTTTTAAATTACTTTTATTTGTTTTATTTTTAATAAAGTAAATATTTTTAATGTCATTCTCATCAATTATAAATCCTGCGACTTGTATATAATTTTTTTGTCATATTTGTATTGCTTTAATTTTGTTTTAATTGATTTTTTTATTTTTTCTATATCTGTATTTTATTTTTTTGTTCATATTTTTACATTTTATTAGAGTGAATATTTATTTTCTTTATATTATTTTATTAAATTAATCAAATTTGATTTATTTTGCTTATTTTTATTTGGTTTTTAAAAAAACATATTTTTATTTTATTATTATTTATCATGTTTTTTTTTCTTTAATTTTTAAATAATTTTTTATTAGTTTGATTAATTATTATTTTTACTTATTTTCAATTTCTCTTTGATAATGTTTTTTAAATGTACATTTTTATGTTCAAACTATTTAGTTTATATTTCATATCAATATTTAAATATCAATGTGTAATATTACTTTTATTGAATTTCTTTTATATACTGATATACTTTATTTTTATTTTCTTATTATTAATTTCTTTTTTAGTTAAAAATGCCCCAAAAAATAAAACTAATTTTGTTATCTATTAATATTCCCGCAACAATAATCCTTCTTTCAATATAAATTTTAATTTATACTGATTGTATTTATTTATTGTAAATTTAATATTTTTTAAATTCAATTTTGTTTATGGTACTGTAAATTTTTATATTTATATATTATTTTTATTGAAAATTAATATACAGTTGTCTTATCTATATCTTATAAAAAATTGATTTATATTTTAGAAATTTGATGTTTTTTTTCTTTTTCAAATTTGTTTATACCTCCCTTTCCCATTAATAATTCTTTATATTCATATATAATTTTTTGTTATTAAACTCAAATGTGACTTTCTTACAACATATTTCTATTAGTTTATATTTTTTTATTTTCATCCTCTATATAAAGAAGACTGAAGTGACTTTTATTGACATGGAGAAGGTTTTTGACAGAGTGGATTGAAAGATGTTGTTTAAAATGATAAAGAATGTAGGCCTTAACTGGAAAGAAAATGTCTAAATGCAGAAATAGTTACAAAATTGATGCTAACATAAAAAGAGGAATGAGACAAGGCTGATCATTGTTATCCTGCTTATTCAACTTATTTATTGAGAACATAATAAAGATTATAAAAACAAAACTACAAGAAATAAAAATTAATGGTAGGTATATTCATAGTATATTCCTTATGCAAATAATATAGCATTATTAAAAGATTCAGAAAAAAAATGAATAAAATGCTTAAGATATTGTATATGTTTACAGAGTCTTTTAAAGATAAATGTCAATATGATTAGGGTACATGTGGTAAACAGATAGAAGATAGAAAGATTGATTAATTGTGAATAAATAATATACATTTGGAAGAAGTTAAGGAATTTTGTTATCTGGGAAGTATGATTTGTGATCACAATGGTTCTCTTACAGAGATTAAAAGGAGAATAATGTTACAAAACAATTTTTTTTCAAAATAAAATAAAAAAAACTTTACTGAATAAAAATATTGATAAAAAAAAATAGAATAAAATTTATTTACATCTTCATTTAGAGTATATTGACATAAGGATGTGAGAAATAACCCTTAGGAAACAAGAAAGAAAATGTTGAAAGAAATAAAAACATGGTTTTGGAGAAGATTAAATACAATGAGTTAGATGGAAAAGAAGATTAATGATTTAAAAAGATCTAATGAATATGATAAAAATGTGATGTTTTTAGTTCATATTTTAAGATGTAATACATTTATACCAAATATTTTGAAAGGTAAAATTTTAGAAAAAAGATTGAAAGGCAGGACAAAAATATTTTATTTTAAAAATGTGATCAGTTAAATTGAATGTTTTTCATATGCAGATATGAAGCGAATTGCTGGAGGCAAATGATATGGCTGCAATGACAAGGCATTGACTTTAGTAGCTGCTACTGGTAATATATTTGTTTATAATTATTTTAATAGCTTTGTTTACATTAATATTTGCGTATATTGAAACTATCCACTTTTATAACTTTTAATTTGTAATGACTATATGTTTCACAAATAATGTGATGAACAGGATTGAAAATATCAAAATAGACAAATACATTTTTTTGCAATAGATTGAAAAAAAAAATAGAAAATAAAATAATTTATTTAGACATAATCAACTAATGAAGAATTTAAAAATAGAAAAAGTAAATATATAAAAAAAAATCCAATAATAAAAAGGATATTATAAACTGGTTTTCATACATAGATATAAAATATAAAATTAATAATAAGCATTATTATCCTAATAAGGAGAAATATGAAAATCAAATAAAATTGATAATAAAAGTTAAGAATGATAATTTTGCAATAAAAATATTAAAAAGAAATATAAAAATAATAGAAAATAACAATTGGAAAATGAAAAACAATAAATATTAAAAAATAAAAAAAAACAATAAAATAATAAAAAGTATAAATAAAATTAAAAAGAAAGCACTGGTAATTTAATTTATCTTAAAAAAAAACCTATTGTTGTTTTTTTTAATCTATATATAAGTTACATTATATATCAAGAATGATATTAATGGACTTTAATAAACTGCAGGCAGTGTTGCCTAAAAATTATCACAAATAAATGTTAGAGAAACAAATAATCCACTTAAAAGAAACTAAAATCAGTGTAAATGAAATTTAAAAAATCTATTTTTACACATATATAAAAAAAGATAAAGATATATTATACTAATATAATAAGAGAAAGAAAGAGAAAGGATAAAATTGTAATAAAACAGTTGATATAATGTGATTAAAAATTCAGATGGAAAAATATTACTGATTAAAGATTAAATTATTAGAAATATTTATTGATTATACATGCATATACTAATTAGATAAATAAATAGTTAATAAAAAAAATCAGTAAATATATATATTAAAATTAAATTGGTAGTAATATGTGCTCAAGGGTATCAGTGATATGAAATAGAGTGGTGGGTCGTGTGAATGTCTGTGATCATATACCTTATATATTACATATATTAATACAGGTATATAATAAGCCTGTATTTCAATTAAAATATAAGTCTGCAAAAAATAGAGTGATAGAAATAATAAAATTTAAATGTTCAACATTCTTTAACAGATTTTTAAACATTTGCATGGTAAAAAGAAAAAAATATAATAATAATAAATTATTACCCTAATTTAAATGATATAATATATACAATAGTATTGTAAAATTAATATTTTAAAAGAAATAATATATAAATTTTGCATAATCCAGGGATGGGATAACTCTTTTCTGTCAAAGGCCATTTGAATATTTATAATATCATTCACAGACTATACAAAATTATTGATTTAAAAATCAGCCTTCTATATTTGATAAAATTTAATTAATTTGCCTCTGATCATTAAAGGTGGGCAACCTTTTCAACTGGCAACCCAATTTCAACTTTCCCTTTTCATAATTTTTTTATGAATTAAAAATAAAATAACATCATTATTATTAAGAAATGTTCCACATTTAATACAATTTTTCCAATCAACTTTTTATTAACTTTCATGCTATATTTACATTCTTGAATTTCTTTTTATGTTCTGAACAGATTAATTCTATAGCCAGGATGCAACGTTTTATAAACTCATCTTCAGAAAATGGTTTCAGATTTTCTTTTTTAAAAAATATTTCTTTCACATAATTTTCTGAATTGAACATTTTATAAGTTTCCTATTTTAATATTTCTTTATTCCCCATTAATTTTTTGATAAATAATGTCTCTTAATTATGTGTTCTTTATTAATTGAAATACTTTCTGGACATATCAGGCACACTGATTTACTATTCCTTTTTATTAAAAAAATGTGTTGATTCATTTTTTTTTAAATGCTCAATTTTCCGAGTCATTTTTTCTTATCTTACCCAATGTACCTATTCTAATAAAAAAAAAATTGAATGCGAAATAATAATAATAAAATAAAGTAAAATTTGAGTTTTATTTTTTCTAGTTATATATTCATCTGTGAAAATCACTATAAAACAAACAAAATGCTCTTAGCATTATAGATTAAATCCATAGTCAATATAGATAATTTGATGGAATATTGCATATCTAATAGAATGAAGTAGAACTATTACAAAGGTTGGAGAGAGAAAAAATGTAGTTATGAAAACAAATATTTTATTTTATTTAACTCTTAGTTCAATATTTTCACTATGTGCGTGTTTAAATAAAAGTTTTATATAGATCCATTTTATATACATTTTTGAAAATACCAGGGGATCAGAGATTCCCCACTCCAAGGTTTTTAAAAAGAATTAAATTTAAAATTAAACTTAATTAAAATTTTGTGTTTAAGAACAAGCAATATAATATAAATAAAAATTAATAATATAAAAAAATCACTTTAGATTTAAATTTATTTTTTTACATGTCATTAATACAATTTGTATTTAAACACATATAGACAATTTATTATATATAAAATAATTGTGATATTCATATGTTTGGTGTACTTACAGCTCCAAGACAAACTGGATTGGAATAATTAATATTAATATTATATCATATTGAATGTGTAAAAAACATTGAATGCTGATATTTAAAGAATAAATAAATTGAAAAATAATACACTGAATATTAAAGAGTAAAATAAAAGAAATATAATGTTACATAATAAGATTATATATATTTATCTATATATATTAAACCTACTGAAGTTTGAGATGAGTTTCAGTATGTGGTAAAATGTCAGTCATATTTTTTTTCTTGTTTGATTTTGATGGTGGATGTGTTAACATACGAAGCATTGAACTGTGTTGCTATGACAATGATATTGATATAAAAATGTTTATTATTAATTGTATTATATAAGATTGTGAATTAACTTTATTCATTTTAAAATGGATATGTGAATAATAAAGCATATAGTACTGATGAAATTATTCTTCTTTCTTTATATATTTGTTACTGCATTCACCATAGTAGATTATGAATAATAATTCTAAATGTTTAATGTCTCTAGTATATTTGTTGTTTTATTTGTATATTATATTTGAAAAATATGTGTAAAAAATTTATTTCCATTGGAGTATGAAAGAATGTCATCTTAAGTGTTTAATTTATGTTGGAGTGAAAGGATCTTATTTGTATCTTTAAAATGTAAATGTTTGTTATATATAATAATTGTAAAATATTTATTTATTTATTTATTTGTCATTATTTTATTTAATAAAATTTTTATTTGAGAGATGCTGGTTGGAATTGGTTAAGAGTTAAGCCTTAAAGGAACCGAGCAGGGCAAATTCCTAATGTCCACTCCATACGTTCTTGTCGTTGCAGCTGTTATTACTATGTGATTATTCATATAGTATATGAACATGGATGGGCTGCTCACCAACATGCATTAGCCAGCGTGGTGAGTTTATTGGCTTTTTACCTCTGAGTTTAAGATCGAGAAACACCATGGTCTTTCTTCTCAGTGCCTGATAAGGCAGAATGAATGTTTGTGTAAATGATAAATATTTTTCCAATACATATATACAATTATGACAGACAAAAATAAAGCATGGCCCTTATTCCCAGGAGGCTGTAAAGTCACCAACCAAGGCAGCGGTTGGTGGCTGAAGGCGGAGGGCGCTAAGAATCCCCTGATTGCGGACCCAGGCTGCCATTTGATGACGACTTTTTATTTAGGTACTTACAACTGCAGATCACTTTCAAGTGAAGGAAGATTGCAAGAATTAGAAGAAGAACTCTCTTATATTAAATGGGACATTATTGGACTTTGTGAAGTTAGAAGAAAAGGTGAAGAGACAATTGATTTAAAAAGTGGACATATACTCTATTATAAAGGCACAAATATTGGAAATACAAGTGGAGTAGGATTCATTATAAATAAAAAGTGGAAAAACAATATTGTGGAGATTGATGGTGTATCGGACAGAGTGGCAAGATTAGTTATACAACTTAATAGCAGATACCAAATGCAGATAATTCAGGTTTATGCCCCAACAAGTTCTCATAGTGATGAAGTAGTAGAAGATTTTTATATGGATGTACAAAAGGCTTTTGATCAGAGTAAACAACATTTTAAAATTGTTATGGGAGACTTTAATGCTAGAATTGGTAAACAAATGAAAGATGAAAGTGCTGTAGGTAATTTTGGTTATGGTAATAGAAATGAGAGAGGACATAGACTTGTGGAGTTTGCAGAAAAAGAAAAACTTTATATTATGAATTCTTTTTTTGAGAAAAATGTTAAAAGGAAATGGACATGGAAGCATCCAAATGAAGGTACAGCAGAATTGGATTATATTTTGACTAACAGGAAATACATATTTCAAGATTGTAATGTTCTTAATAAATTTAACACAGGAAGTGATCATCAATTAGTAAGGTGTAAGATACGTGTTAATGTGAAACTAGAGAGACAAAAATTATTAAGAAAAACAATATTTACAGTTGATATTCCTAATCTTCAGAAACATTCTAATGAATTTAAATTAGAACTTACAAATCGGTTTCAAGTATTAGTAGATTTTGAACATGATTCAGATTTGAATGAAATTAATATGAAAATAACTGATACACTTTTAAAAATTGCAACAAAAATAGCTGGTAGAAAAAAGCAGCAATTGACCAATAAAATTTCTACTGAGACTAGAGAATTTATGAAGAAAAGAAGGAATATGAAGATATACAAAAATGATGCATTAAAAAAAATTGAATATCTCGAATTTTGTAAAATGGTGCGGAAAAGAGTTGAAAATGATATAAGAAAGTATAACTGTGAACTAGCAAGGAAAGCTGTAGAAGAAAATAAAAAAAAGTCTTAAGAATGTAAAACAACACATTGGTATTGGTAGGAAATTTATATCTGCAATAAGAAAAAAAGAGGGAATTGTTACTAAAAAGAGAGATGACATCATGAAATTGTTAGAAGATTTTTATCAAGAATTATATAGTAATAAAGAACAAGTACCTCCTATATCTATTACATCTTCCGAATTGCCCAGAATTTTAAATGAAGAAGTGAGATACACAATTGAATGTATGAAGAAAGGAAAGGCTCCAGGTAATGATGGAATTATAATTGATATATTAAAAGAAGCAGGTGAAGAAATAGAAAATTTTGTAGCAAAGTTATATACCAAATGTCTAAATGATAAAGATGTCCCGGATGATTGGAAGAATGCAGTAATAATATTAATATTTAAAAAAGGTGATAAAGAAGATATTAGAAATTACAGACCTATCAGCCTTTTATCAGTTTTATATAAAATTTTTACCAAGATAATTACAACTCGTCTACAGAGAACATTGGATTTCCACCAACCAAGAGAACAAGCTGGATTTAAAAGTGGTTTTAGTACAGTAGATCATATCCAGGTCATGAGAGAAGTTATAGAAAGGACGAATGAATATGAGTTGTCATTATGTTTTGGATTTGTAGATTATGAAAAGGCATTTGATTCTATAAACATTTCTTCAGTGATTAAAGCATTGGATCATCAAGGTATAGATCCAGGATATTGTCATATTTTGAAGAATATTTATAAAAATGCAACAGCAACAATTAGATTACATAATGATACTGGGAAAGTCAACATTGAGAAAGGTGTAAGACAAGGTGACTCCATATCTCCAAAACTTTTTACAGCAGTGCTGCAAGAAGTATTTTGTGGATTAAAATGGGAAACTAAAGGAGTGAAAGTAAATGGAGATTATTTAAGTCATTTAGATTTCAAAGATGATGTAGTTGTTTTTGCAAATAATGCTTCAGAGCTGCAGGATATGTTGCAGGAATTATCAGATGAAAGTAGGAAAGTAGGACTAAAGATAAATGTTAAAAAGACTAAAGTAATGTTTAATCGATTTGCTCAAAATATGAAAATAAAGATTGATTATGATGAATTAGAAGAAGTTAACAGTTACAAATACCTTGGTTAGATTATTAATACAGATGGAAACATAATGGAAGAAATTAATCATAGAATTAAACTTGGTTGGAGTGCTTTTGGTAGAAATAACTTGATACTAAAAGGAAATATGCCTATGTGTTTGAAAAGGAAGGTTTTTTAACAAATGTGTTTTACCAGTTCTTACTTATGGATCTGAGACTTGGACACTTAATAGAAGAGCAATACAGAGACTTCAGACCACTCAAAGAAGTATGGAGAGATGCATGTTGGCAGTAACAAGAAGAGATCGAAAACGCAATGTATGGGTAAGAGAACAAACAGGTGTTACTGACCTCATTGAAAAAATTAAAAGATTGAAGTGGAGTTGGGCTGGACATATTGCTAGAAGAGATGATAATAGATGGACAATTGTAATTTTAAACTGGATTCCAAGAGATTGTAAAAGACCCAGAAAGAGACCACATGTGAGATGGATGGATGAAATAAGAAAGTGTGCAGGGGTGATGTGGAGAAGAGAAGCTAAAGATCGGAAAAGATGGATTAAACTTGGAGAGACCTTCATCCTGCAGTGGATTGATAATGGTTGATGATGATGATGATGATGACTCTGATGTTAATTGGAAAAGTTATAAATAGAGCTCAATAGGACTAGTTCTCCCTATTTTGGCTTTAATAGAAGCAAATCTAAGTTCCTTTTTAGGATTTTTTTAAAATTTATTTTTAAAAGTATATGATTGTAAAATGGATAGAATGTTGGATTGATTGGCCAGTCAGGATCATCAAATTTATAAGATGACAATTTATTGAAATCTAAAAATTAATTCTTAGTGTTTAAAAAAAAAAACATCAGAATATTTCTTTGCTTTAACAATTGATATTACCTATTTTTCAATGATGAAGTTTAAATGGTAACAAAAGAATGTGCACAAAGATTATTTTCACCTACTGATATAATTTTATGGGCTTGATGGATTATTTATACACCAGATAAAAATTGGTTTAAATTCCATAGCATCTTCATGGATAAAACTAGCATCTGTTCACTTGTAATGTTTTATGAATCGATTACTTACTAAACAAAAGAATATCTACATCGCATCATCGTGGATATAAATTAGTGTTTGCACAGTTATAACATTATATAGATCAAATATCTGTTGAATGAAAAGATAATTTGAATATTTGGAAAATATTAGAATAAAATGTATTTTGAATTTCATAGCTTTTTGTGATATTGCTACTTTTTCTGGAATAACAAATATCATTGGATCATGATTTTAAAAAATAAATACTAGAACTATGGTACTATTGTAGAAAGGCTGTATTTAAAGACTATTACTGAGGTAGTTTGCTTATATTTATTATTATTAGAGTTATTTTTTCTGCTCATTTATTTAGTGTAGTATTTATTGATATAAATAGTAGGTATAATTTTAGATTAAGTAGTAATCTATTTATATATCTAAATATGAGAGAGTTATGTCTTAAGTTTGAATTTATATTTTGCAGCATAATAATTATTTTAATTTAAAATATTCATTTTTTTTATTTATTGATTATAAACTAACTTCAGGTACATCATTTATATTAGGAGTTCAAAATGATTATATCTTAATAAGTATTAAAGAGATTTATATATATATTGATTAACTATATTTTTATATGAAGTATAAAAAGAAAACATATATTGAATTTTCTTATATTCAGAAAGTAAAAATGTTTTATAACATTTTTGGGTTACATAAACCTGTGTTTGTATTTAGTATTGTAATAGCATAAAAAGTAGAGCTGCTTTAACCTAACCTAGAGATGCAGGTAGAGGGGGTTCGAACCTCACATACTTCTCCAGATTGCTACTAAGCGACTTATTCCCCAAACCTCACTAGAATTTATTTTTAATGTATGCGTGGTGGTCAAGGAGAGACAAGACTCTAAGGAGGAATTTGAACATATATATAATGACCAGGTTTACTGAAGAAAACAATGCTACAAAGTTTCACTAATAGTGAATGAAAGACAAAAGAAAAAACTTTATTATTTTACATTTGCAGAGTACATCAATTGATTAGTTGTGCTGCAGGCTATTTCCATGCAATCATATCCAGATATGAAAGAACGACCCTTTAAAGAAAAAAAAAATTCACATTATAAGTTGGAGTGGACATGTTACATGATTGAAAGAGAGACAGACATGATTAACACTGTGGTAAGAGTACATGATTCGGATAGCCGGCCAAACTAACATATTCTTAGAAAAGCATTGAAAATACCATCATCTGCTACTAACTAAAATTCAATAGTAACCCCCCTACAGATATTTTCAGACTTGATTAAAACATTTCAATATTTTGTAGAGAAGGCTTTTGAAATAAATAAATATAAAATATTGCAGTCTAAGATGATCGAATATTGGAGAAATGATGAGTCCAGAGACCCAAATAGCTACCAAGAGGCTAACATGAGACTGGATAGTTCTCCATCTCTAAACTGAGTCAGAGAAAATGAAATTTGTTTGCTGTGTGATTCAAATTCAGGAATGGAGTTTATTGCTTATGTTCAGTTATATACTTATAAATATTTGAAAAAAATGAGATCCAATTTTATTAATCTTCATTGCAATCCTGAAGCAGGTATATTAGCTTATTTAGACTTGGTGAGAAAAGTGCCAAAATGTGCAGAGACATACCCACAGATCACCCAGTCTGCAATATAATATAAATACAAACAACCTTTAAATTTAAAAAAAACACCTTAGTGGGTAAACGTATACAAAAACCTTATGAAAGTCGAACCAAGCGGAAAAATCTCTTATAAAATAATTATTTTTTTTAATAAAATTAAAATCATTTATGCAAAAGGGTGGATATGTTAAAAATTAGTTAATGTTCATCCAGTCTACCACAGAGTTAATATAAATTCTTTTATCTAAAACTTTAATATTGATAAATATATAACTGTTAATGCAAGTCATTCTTTAAGTTTGAGAAAAACATACATTCATTGTGATTGGACTTAGGGTCTTAGCTAGTCCACAGTGAATGGTGAAGCCAGAATATATATAATTATATATATATATATATATGCACAGCTTCAGTATCCAATAAGTGGAGATTGATGTGCAATCACCTTTTTAAATATGAAGTTAATGTCAATTGGAAATCTATTGCATAAAGCATAATCAAATTATATGCATATAATTTAAATATTTGATTTTAATTTATATCAATTTGTTAATACATTTTGAATTAATTTAAAACAAATAAATTTGCTTGGTTGTCATTCAATTTTACAATGCAAATTTACTGGGTAATCATATTTGGATAAGACAATATTCACTAATTGATTATACCACATAATTCATTAGCAGTTATAAAATAATTCAGAAATCAAAACACAGGATGGATAAGAAAGTATAATCACATATCATTTTCTTTGCATTGGAGTTAATGTTTATCAGACCAGGTAGATTTTATGCAGTAATAAATTGATTTGACATTCTTAAATATTTAATAAGTAAATAGAAGCTATTGTAATTATTTGGTTTATAACAAGAAATAATCATATTAATATATAAATTATATATATGAATTGATTTGATAATTGATAAATGTGCTAATATGATAATTATTGAAGGCAAGTAAAGATAATTGCAATGAAATGTTCAGGTATTTTAAGTCATTATTTATTAAAAAGGAATATAATATCAAGTCAATATACAGCCATAAAGATCATAATCTTATTGTTATAGAGCTGGTAAAAGTAATATATTTGAATCTTTTACAAATTAGTGATGTTTTAATCATATTTAAGGTTTGCTAATGTTGATCATAAATTTAAATATTAAATTTTAATATTATTTGATTATAATAAATCTAACAATATTTCATATGCTTTGACAGTTATAGTCTAAAGTTTTAAGTTTAGCTTTGTGAAACTGAAGAGTAATTGGATATGATTTGTCTAGTATTTGAATAAGTATATTATCATTTATTTTATATATTTTTATGATTGAATATTGAAAATCTTAAGCTTATTAAATAGAATGATTTTATTTCACAATATATTGTTATCATACCATTTACAACTTACTTAAATACTTTATCAATACTATTTATATCAAAACTGATTGTCCTGCAGTCATCATGAGAGCTACAATATTCAAATATATAATTATATCATTAATACACTTATACACATACTCATATATATAATTAAATACACAAAATAAAACTAAAATAAAATATACATTTTAACCTGACCATTATATTTCCCATTTTATTATTTTACATTTAAATAATCCTATCCACATTTATTCTATCTTACTTTATTTTTTTTTAAGTATTATAATTATAAAACTTTAACATTTATTCTATTTAATATATATTATTGCCATTTTACTTATATTATGTTAACTTCTAACCTTTTCTTATTTTTATTAAATATTTTATAATTATCAATTAACTTTTCCCACATTACAAAAATTACCTTCCTCTTTACAATCCTATTTCTAAAAACCCAACTGACAAAATTTTCAAAACTTGTACTTGTTTATCACCACCCTCTATTGTAATTTTCTTGAACTTTACTCTTTTTCAAATTCAAACTATTATTGATAATTGCTTATAAAATTAGTCTTTATCCCAAAATCCCTATTAAGATTTGGTTTTATATTCTTAATCAATATTCTCTTTAATTTTCCTATCCCTTCTATTATTTGTATTATTAATCATTTTATACTATCTTTCTCAAACCTATGACCTGTTTCTAATGAATGCAAATAAATGTGATCTCTTATCATTAAAACAGGCAAAACTCTCCATACAGTAAACAGTGATTTATTATATTTATGCCGAATTAATCTTGTATAAATTGAATTCTTTGTTTCTCCCACATTAGTTTTTATAGTTTTACTTTTACATGATTTGCATTCAATTTTATATACTCCATGTATGTATTTTTCTACTTTTCTCATATATTTATTATCTTAATTTTTATTACATTATTAAACTTGTTATAAATTCTAATAATTATTTTATTCATACTTTTCACAATACTATTATTATAAGTTTTAATACCTATATATTTATTATTTATTTTTCCTACATACTATCCTATTATTTTTATTCAATTTCTCTTCCAATTTTCTTATATTTTCTTCTATAACTTTTTCTGGATATTCATTATCTCTAAACTCTTTAATTATCAATACTACTTGTTTACTATAATCTTCATTTGAGCAATAATTCCAAGCTCTATTTATTCTTGAATTTATACTACTTATTTTATATTTAACATCTATATTTGAATTCCAATTATATTGCTATCTACATTAGTTTTTTTATATACAGATGTCCCTATCCTGCATTCCACCATTTTTATATGACTTCTTTAACAAAATATCTAAATACAATAACTTATTATCATTTTCTTTTTCTATTGTAAATTTTATATTTTTATCTAACTTATTAATCGCTTCAAGATACATATCTATTTGCCTTTGGCTGTTGTTAAAAATCAATAAATAATCACCACCATATCTTTTTATAAAAATTAGACCATTACTATTATTAATCATTATATCTTCCATATTCTCCATATATATATATATTACTAAATACCCCACTTAATGTTCCTCCTACTAGTAATCCCTTCTTTTGTTTATAATATTCTCCATTAAACTCAAATATAATCTCCTTACAACTAATTCTCATTATTTCTCTCAATTTCTCTATTGGTATTTTAATTTCTTTATATTCATCATCTCTATATCTTTTTATTGCCAACTCTATTGCTTCTTCCACATTTAAATCACAACATCTATTTTTACCATAGTCAATTTATAAATACTATATTCATTTATCTTTAATTTCTTTCATTAACTCTTTATTATTTTTAACATGAAAACTACTTTTATCATTAATATATTTCTTAAAAATATTACTTGATATCCATTTAGATATTCTATCAAAATATGAATTTGTACCATTTATAATTGGTCTTAAAGGCACTCCTTCTTTAAATATTTTTGATACTCCATATATTCTTGCCATATCACAATCTTTATTTCCCAAAAATGCAAATACTTTTCTACCTGTTAATCCATTATTATATAATCCTTTTACTAACTCATAAATCTTCCCATTTTTTAATTTGGTATTATCTTTCTTTATTTTAATAAAATACTCCACTGCCAACAATTTGTTCATTTTACCAATATATTCTTCTTCATTCATTAATACTAATTTATTAACTTTATCTGACTTTATAAACACTATTTCTTGTTGATATTTATCCTTTATTCTTTAAATATATCAATCAAAACTGTTATCTGAATTCTTTCACAATTCATCAAAAGATGATCAAAATACTCCCTTCAACTGCTCAAAATACTATCAATCTACTGATTTAATAGGATTACAATATCATTTCTTAGGTCTATTGTATCTTACTTTCAGGATAAAAAAAGACCTACCAAAGTGAACTATCTTCTTTATAGTTTAATCTTTCAATACCTATTGCTTATGAAGCTCCACATTCACTGAATACAAGCACTATTAGAGAACATTTGTATATACACATGTGACTCACATATAAATGTAGTATATATTTTTTTTAAAAAGTAAAAGAACAGTCATAATAAAATTACAGCATCTATGGACATTAAATGTCTAAAAAGATTTACACTCTTTAAGAGAATTATATACTTCATTTACTTAACTGATCTGAAAATTGACAATTTTAATGTTTAAACTTAAAATCAAGACAAATTGCTGCTAAAAAATGACTAGCAATTTTATGACAAAAACAGTTCTCCATTCTCGTGTCATCTAATGTAAGCTTGAGTATTCAATGAACAACAGATATTATAAAATACCTATTCTTAGTACTTAAATCTATTTCTGATATCTATCTCTATCAATAAGACTATATACCTTCAAACTTTGAATCCCCATGTCTTATTAATATGAGAAAAAACTAGAGACTAGTCTGAAAGTAAATTTAAATACTAAGAATAGATTTTCTATGCATCTGTTGATCAGTTTATTTAAGCTACCACTTATAGAACAATAGTCATCTCTTTTTCAAGAAATAAATATCTCCCCAATTAAGGTAATGTTTAATAAATATTCTGAAATCTTATAAAACTTTTAGAATATATTTCATTAAGCAAAATACTATACATCAAATTCTGAAAGGATAATAAAAAAAGATTAAAATATATGTTTTCCACATAAACAGAATATTTTATCAATACATGTAATTTCTGTGTGTTAGGCTCAGAGAAAGAAAAATGACTGCAGAATATTAAAATTTGCAAATTTTAATGGTTTTTTTTTATTTATTTACATTTTTATTCGATTACATTTTACTTTGGATAGTGTATAACTGAAATTGCATAATTAGATACAGAGATAGTTCTGGGCTCCATTGTATAGTCACATAGATCTAAACCTATTCAGTATCAATATATTTTGGTGTTATTGGTTTTTAATAACCATAATCACTAACATCCTTTGGTTAGGATGGTGGTCATGAGATGTTACAATGATTTAATATATGAATCTCTAAATAGTATTGCCTAAACATTTAATTACTTGTCAAAATTGTTTTCACAAATTAAGATCTGACTCAGTATTGATTAGATTGCATCATAAAGATCACAGTTAATGTTGCTTAATCTGTTTTTGTTCTTGTTTCTTCAATGTTTTTCCATACTATACATACTCATTTACATATTAAAAAAAAGATAAGTTTAAACTAATACTTATTCTGCATAATCAAAAGCTCAAAATGTGACCTCTCAACTGTATAAAATCATTGTCATTGTTAGTGTCAAGGAATAACCATTGACCCAAAAGATTTGTGATAAAGAGCCTGTAACAAGCTAAATAATTAAAAATTAGAAAATACAGATTAAAAAAAAAGTGAATAAAAAAAAAAGAAGCTTTGAAACAGAGACTCTTCTACAAGAACAAATTCTAGCATTTGATGAACATCATAGACTCTAAGACAGTAGAAATATTTTTGGTTGGGCACTGAATAAAATAAATATTCAAATGACTTTATTGCTTTGGAGTTCATAAGAAGTTCAAATGCCAGATCCAAAGACCTTGTAGTCCAAAGTCTGACACTCTATCATTACACTAAACCATATAGGACTGATTGTATACTAATTGTTAATTATTAGTAGTTAACCAATATATATGAAGATAATTACATTATCCATCAGTAACATCAGGCCACAAGTACTTTAGTTCTACAGGGCTGTGGATAGATTGATGACTTGATTTCAAAACATTAGATTGGTAATCATACTAGAACAACTTCATTAATACTCCTTTAACATTTTAAGCAAATATTTTTTATTTATAACAGTTTTAAGATCTGAGGAAGACTGCTATGACAGTCGAAACAGTTATAAATAAAAAATATTTGCTTAAAGTGTTAAAGAAGTATTAACGTTTATATTGAAATATGAAAAAAAGCAAAACATGAGGAGGAAGAAGAAGTAGATAAGAGCTATATATGACATACTAGAACAAGAAAATGTAATCACCATATCTCTGTTGTAGACGTGGTTTTATTTAGTAAAACTCATCGAATCAACAATCAATCTTGTACACAAGTATTGGTAGTTTCCATTAGGTGACACATTTAAACTGTAAAGAAGATAGATACTAGTGCAGCAAAATGCAAAAGCAGTATTATTTCTTTGTTTGGTAAATATCCTATGGTCAAAAGTTTAAATTATTTACATATATTTCTAACTGGAAACATTAGTGTTTTGATTTTAGGACTTATATTTTTAAAAACTTCAGTCTATTCAATTGACTACTACTCCAAATGTCAAATCACTGACGATTTTACATTTAGTTCTATATCAGTGGACATCGTGCATTAAATAATTTGAGAGCCTATTCACAATAGTCAACTAATAATTACATTGATATTTAGCCTCCTGGAAAAGTTATTGGATGTGGCAACATGCACGCACATACATAATCTTCTAAAAAAAATATTTAAAACAATATTTTAATAAACTTTTTTTTTTCTAGTTCAAGTTAATCAAAATTTAATCACTTTTTTCTCTCTATATATAAATCTTTTCAATCTTTTTAAAAAAAAAAAACAAACATTGTATCGTTTCAAAACATAGATAATTAGTATAATTATAAGTAGGAGTATTTAATTAAAATAACATTTTTATCTTATTTATGCAATAAAAAAAATGCCAAGATTTTTTTAGTTATAGTCATACACTACGAGTGCATATTTGTGTGTATACAGTATATACGTCTAAGTGAATTACAGATATAATTAAAGGCTATAATTTTATTTATATAAATTTATTACAAATATCTTAAAATGTCAGAAACTAATTAAATGTTAGAACAAAAATTATTACCTTTAAGGTAAAATAGAAAAAAATGTTTTAATTTTTTTCATATGTAAATTGTATACTGCATGTGATATACATATCTGCTTTTAGTATAAAAAAACAATATTGATTACGACGAGAATTATTGTATAAAAATATAACAAACTACTAGAAATGTTTATTATAAAATCTAAACAAATTATCTCATATAATTTTAAATAAATAAATCCACTTCTTTTACATTTAAATAATAAATATAGTTAATAATCGGCCTTTATGAGAGAAAAAAATTTGAAATATCATTTGATATTCGAGTAACAGGTCATCAATCAAATCAGTTTTAAAAATGACTTTTCAAAATGGCGTCTAATTATTTTAAATGCGACTTTCTTTAGAAACAAAATTTCTTCAAAATCATATCTTATCTTGCGATATGAGTTTCAAATTTTTTTTATTTAATACGAGCGGAAAAAATATAATCCTTAAAATTTCTCTTGGAGCAAAAATATGAAGTTAGAAAATGAAAAATCCTTCTACGTTGCATTGGACTTTATTAAAAATTATCTGCTTATGTATATGGAACTAAAAAAAGAAGGGCATTTTCAAAAATATCTGTATTACTAAACAGGATTTATATCGTAGTATGTACAACGTAATTTGCAATAGCCTTTTATGTTATATACAAAAATGCACGGGACAAGTTTCACACATTTGAAGTCTCATTGCACACGCGTGTAAAACAAAATCTGAGTATGACGTGCTATTTCATCAGAGGAAAAATATTTTTTGGAGGGAACTTAGTCCTTTTAAATTACTTACAGAGAGTTTAACTTAAAAACAAAAACAAAAAGAGCTATCCATGAATCAATGTAAAGCGTTACTTGGATTATATTCCATAAATCTCTAATAAATTTATGAGATTTTTACAAATTTTGAAATTGGTTTTTGAAAACAAAAAAACATTACTGAATTTTTTTCTAGTGGAAAAAGTTTTTAACGTACTTATCAATATTTTCACAAATGTTGATAAAATAATTTTCGAATCAAATACTTCAACTTTTTATCCTCTGATTTTCGTGGTCAGTAAAATTAATTTATTGTAAAAAAAAAAAAAATGCTATTTTCTTCCCACGCTTGATATATCTGACCTAATAGTATTATATTACTGCATGTAATAATGTTACTAGTCTGCAGAGTATTTATGTTTAAACGAAAGAAAGTAATAACGTGTAAAATTTATGTCTATTTTTAATATTTTGTGAAATGATAAAACACATACATGTAATTATTTATATGCTTGGATCTGAATTCTCAGCAGTATTTAAAACTGAAATGGCAGTTAGATTAATATTGTTTCAAAATAGTAATTAATTGGAGCGATAGTATTTTTAAATAAAAAAGTTAAAGTCCAAAAGATAAATCTATTGTTACTTGTAAGCTAATCGTAAGTGAATATAAGGGGGGGGGGGAGGGGTAATCCATTGATAATTATGACTTTAGAAGCAATTATATCTTAATTAAATGCATCCAATCTTAATAAAAATGAATTTTCTCTTGAGATTCATAGTAGATATAAAACAGCCAAAGAAACCTAATCAAAGAAGAAGGAATCAGTAAAGACAACATATGCTACCTCAATCATAGGTAGAAAAATCATCCTAAGGAATACTGTAGGTGGTGTGTCTGAGAGCAACAAGTAAATAATTGACAGAGTTCAGAATTGAGATGGTAAGCTAATAGTTTAATTTAAATAACAGAACATTTACAAGGATACATAGTCTTTTTAAGGTGCATAAAAATGATAAAAAGTTGTGGTGATCTGCATATATAATGCTTTTTAACTTACAGAGGCAGGAGTCTCCAAATTATAGTAATATCAGAAGCTATATACCAGGTTCTGGGAGTTTATATACCCCTCAAGACTTCTTTTACAAATCTTACCAAATATGACCTTTTTTACATACCATTATAATGATCAGATTTGTACATTCATGTAACAAAACCCAGGGTCCTGGTAAAATACACTAAACCCAACTGAAATGGAATGGTTAGATCCAAGATCCAAACAAGCTTCCCTAGTTACCAGTGCTCTGCAGTTAACACCCTATGAATGACATTTCTATGACATTTCTAAGGTTACACACGGATCTTAATTCAGCTCTGAACAGGGAGAGACATGATACCCAAACATTAAGTGCACAATGACTAACCAAAGAGTTAAATGAAGTGATAGCACATTAACTTAAGGGAAAATTGACACTTAAAACTATAATGCATATAAAATTATTAAATACAATAACTAAATTGGAATTAGGATTGAGCGAATGATATGTAAATGAGTTAAATTTAAATAGATTTATTAATTAATAAGTCAAACAGCAAATAGAGTAAAACAATAATACAATAAGGAATGTAGGGTGAAACAATTGCAGGCGTTACATAGTGAGATGAGATTAAATTGGGTTACAGCGTATCTCATCGTAATATGTCTAAATATATGTATGTGTGTGTGCGCTGTAAATAAATTATGCCTATGTCCTATACCAAAATCCTATCTTTATATCACAGTCTGTTAAAGTATAAGTGAATATGCTAGCCGAAGATAGATTGCTAATTATAGTGTTAAGATGGCTGCTGATTATATATATATCTTAGGATATGAGCATATAATTAAGCTCAAGAACTATGCAGGTTTAGTCTAATAACAAAGATTCAGTTTCAGACTAATGCAGAATAATTATTTAACACAGAGGAAAGAAATAATTATCTTAGAACCATATATATGCGCTATGGCACAAACTAAAATATTAAGAAACATGTTTGCGGTGCAGGTGGGTAATTATTCACTGGATTTCACATCAAAATGACAGTACCCTAGGACCGGATGGCTTGCTACCAATAAAACACAAACATTTCAAGTTCAGGAACTCGGATAGACTAAATACAAAATGGCATTGGAATCCTTGTGCTCCAGTTCTAATAAAAATATAGCCTTATTCAAACTAAGTATATGAGGATGGCCTCGACAGTGAGCCCATTAAAAGATGCAGCAAGATGTTATGTACAAAATGTACTTCGTAAGAACACACCTGTAATGCATAAAGTACAAATATGTATATTTAAATTACCTAAAACGGATAGCTTCTATCTATATAACTAATAAAATCCAGTTCTTAAAATAAGCATAATAATCATGCTATCCTAATGGACTCAAACTGTATTATTAATCTAGTTTAATATCCTCAACCTGCAACTTTAATCGGTTTTATTGATGAAGAGAAAATATATTTAATGGGCAATTAATAATACATTAATAAATATACCTTTATACTATCTCTAAGGCTAGTCTACTATTTTTGAGAAAACAGATATTCAAAGTCATAATTTATAACTCTGATTATGCAAACCATAATAGATATTTATAATATAAAACAATCAAAATGATAATAATGGGCACATGGCAATCAGTTATTATTCCAACGTAATAGATTTTCCAAACAGCATGCTAATAAATTAAATATGCATTATTAAAATTGATTTAATAGGAGATATACATTATTGTATCTTCATTAAAAGTTTATCAGGTTTAATACAGGCTCACTGTTTTGAAATATTTGACATATAACATATACTAAATAAAATTTAAAGAAATTAATAGATAAAACTATAGGCATAACCACAATACAAATATAGATTAATACACACAAGATTACAGTTATTATATTTTAGAATAGGTAAAATTGAAACTAGCAAAGAGAGTCTTAGACAAGTTTTGTGGCATTTTACATTATTCCAGATAAGAATTTGAGAGTTAGATTTTTGAATGTTCATCTTTAAATTATAAGCTAGCATTAAATAGATTATGGTTAAAAAATTGAAAGTCTATTTTAGAGCTCTACAGTGATTGGATGATTACCTAGCTTCTCACAGCTTATTCCTTGGGCACATCAGATGGCAGGTATAGTAGCACTCAGGATCTTTGGATAGACAGCGTGATTTAGTTATGTTTTTGTGGCAGGTTGTTCATAGGAATGTTTCCCACTCCAGGATGATGATGCCATGTGAGTTAGCATCCAGGATGGAACTAGAGATTATCATCTCCCCCAGCAGGGAAAACAGCAAATCTCATCCTCCTACTCAGTCATATCAAAATTACAACTTGCATGGAGTCTGGCGGCAACGCTTCTTGAAAATTATGTAGAGTCTATCTCGATGTATAAAATATGACCTATTTATATGATCCCAAGGTCAGACAATTCTGACAACAAAATTATTTTCTGCAAGTGAATCCATTAACACCTTTTTAAGAATTTATATTTTAATTTACTAAAATCATTTAGACCTTTGTTTTAATTTTGTAACAGGATGTTTGTGACTAAATTTGATCATTTCTAATCTCTCAGGACTTAGTAATAGTTCCAGTCGAGATCTTGTCTACAAGAAAATATATTTTGGAAAAATATTATTGCCAAAATTACAATTTTGGACTTCTATCTCATACTATACTAACACATGGTGTGATTCTTCTTTAAAATAATTCTAAGTTAAGATTAAGAATAATAAGAAATGACTAAATAATATTGTGCTATATATGTATCATAGTAGTATGTGGACTACATACGTACATATATATATATGCGATTCTAATGTTTAAAATGATAACTTGACTTTTAAAGAATGCGATTCTAATGTTTAAAATGATAATTTGACTTTTAAAGAATGCGATTCTAATGTTTAAAATGATAAATTGGCTTTTAAAGAAACAAAATTTACAATTCAAAATATATTATTTTAAATTAAAGTACCTGCTATAATATAGCTATATCTAAGATATTACTGACGTTTATCCACATCATACATACGGTGACTTATATAACTGTTAGCATCTTTACATATGTACTCATGAAGGGTTTAAAGCTGGCCTAGATGGAGCTATGGGGAAAAATAGGTGAAACATGGGGCTAGGATGGGTTTTTTTTACATACCTTATCATATATAGCAAAGTATGTAAAAAACACCATATTTAGTAAGGTTTGTAAAAGACGCCAGAAGTCTTTTGGGATATATAGGGTCCAAGAATCTGGTATACAGGTTCTGGTATTAATGTAATTCAGAGACTCTTGCCTCTGTAAGTCAAAAACTTATGTGGTCACTGTGACCTTTTATTATTTATGCACCTTAAATAGGCTATGTATCCTTGTAAAATTTTCTCATGTTATTTAAATTAAATTATTTGCTTACCATCTCAATTTTGATTTTGTCAATTATTTACTTATTAATCTTTTCCTTCTCAAATATTCTGGTTGGCCGAGTGAGGTAAAACTAAATTTTTGATTGGTCAATTACAGAATCAGCAGTAAAAATATATTCATCTTTTAATATATTAGTTATAGTTTCATTTTTAAAAAGTATATTAATAATTTGTCAGATTATGAAAGTGAACAGAGGTAAAACTAAACATTTGATTGGTCAATTAGAGAATCAGCCGTAAAAATATATTCATCTTTTAATATATTAGTTTTAGTTTCATTTGTAAAAAGTATATTAATAATTTGTCAGATTATGAAAGAGAACAAAAGTTTTTTCAAAAATAAATTTCTATTTATAATTATAAAAATATTCGATAGCAGAAGACCTAAAAATCAAGCTTGTAACAAATTAGAAAGTGCTGTGGATGTCACTGATTTCTTTCTCAATTTATGTTCATATAAAAGTAAAGATTTTTTTACTAAAATTTACTATTTTTCTAAAATAATTATATATTTCAGCATATTTTATCAAAATAATTTATATGTAAAAAAAGCCAAAAAAAAAATACCCTAAAACATTCATTTTCATTTGAAAATCAAATAAAGAGTTTGGGGCAATGAAAATTGTTGACAAGCACTAATTTATATTCAATTTATATTATGAAAGTAAATAAATTTTTGCTAAAATCTTACTATTTTTTTAAAATAATTATATTTTCAGTATATTTTATCAAAATAATTTATAATATGTGAAAAAAATACTAAAAAACATTCTAAAACATTCATTTTCATTTTGAAAGTCAAAACAAAAAAGTTGGAGCAGTGAAAATTATTGACATATGCTCTTTTGTTCAAAATGAGAAACAAACAAACAGCATCTAGGAAAGCCTGCCTTCTCCCATTGTTGTAGTTTCTAATGTCAATATTATTGAGTCTTGTAAAGTAATTCTAGAGAGGGCATCTTACAGTACTTTTTAAGCTTTAAAATAAGTATAAATTCGATATGGTAACATAAAAATTGATGGTTTTCGAGCAACTTAAAACTGACTGCATCCATGCCATTTTTTAGATGGAGTTAATAAACCTAAAAATCACATGACCACCATTTCTTATGCTTGTTCAAGCTGTTAAAACTTCATTAGTAGTGCCATTCAGTGAAGCCATAGTAATCAATGGTTGCAAGGTTTATGCATAAAATCTCTATCTAGTGCCACAAGCTAGAATCTAATCTGGGGATATTCTTATGCTTGTTCAAGCTGTTAAAACTTCATTAGTAGTGCCATTCAGTGCAAGCCAGAGTAATCAATGGTTGCAAGGTTTATGCATAAAATCTCTATCTAGTGCCACAAGCTAGAATCTAATCTGGGGATATTCGATGATTAGGTATTAGAAATTTTATGTGCAAACCTTGCATCCTATGATTACTCTGGTTTGCACTGAGTGGCACTACTGTATAGAGAGTTTTACCTGTATTTATTTGTTGCTTCAGACACAGCAAATTGGTACAATCATTATATAATTTGAATTACAAGTAATTTCCTGATCAACAAACTGAGACAGTCATGACTAGATTTAAATTAACAGGTAAAATGGTGGGAATATCATAAATCAGTATATACGAATTCAATATAGATAATCCAAGTGATTGGCCATTGTATGTTCAGAGGATAAAAAATTATACTAAATAGTATTACTAGTAATACTGCAAAAATAGCCTCTACTTTGTTTCATAGACCAAAAGGTAATCAAGATAGGCAACAAATTGTGTGAACCCAATTCGCTGGAGATAGCAAAATGACAAGCTTGTAACAAAGTTAAATTATTATTTCAATCCCCAGCCATCCAAGTTTATTGATTGATTACATTTTAGGAGTAGAAGGCAAGGCAAAAATGGAAAAAAATAAAATATTATGACGAGCCTCACAGAGATATTTAGAGGAAGCTCTCCTCGAGGAACTATCATTTGGGGTAATAGATGATCAGTTTAGGCAAATATGATTAGCAGCAAGCAACTATTATTCAGGTTAATAAATGATCAGTTTAGGCAAATATGATTAGCAGCAAAAAAAAAACAACTTATGAAGAAGCAATTGGCATGGAGCAGCTCACAAACTGCTATTTGGCTAAGCAAGAGAGTTCACTAAAATTTATAAAATGTCTGGACTTTAATCTAAAACAAAAACGAGTTAAATGTTACCGATGTGGAAAAATCAGTCATAAAGCCCATGATTGCAATAAGCAAGAATGTGAAAGTTGTAGGAAAATAATTGATAATCCTGAGAGGGCACCTCCATATGGACATGAAGCCAAGTAGAAAATTTACCTGCAGTGTGATGTTAAGTAGGTATATAAAAAGCACTACCATAGACAAATCAGATCAAATTATGCCAAATGTAAAAATAATCAGCAAACTGATAAACATGGAAATTTGAATTTGATAGTGGGGCAGGGGTATCACTGTTGAAAGTCAGGGATTAGCTAAGTCTAATTAAGGATTTCATCCCCCCCCCAAGAAAACTCACCTCAAGGTCTGGAATGCCCCCCTCCCCGAGAAAACTCACCTCAAGGTCTGGAATGCTAACAAAAATCTTAGGGGTCACAAAAGTATAAGGTAGAAACAAAAAAAAGTATAAAAATGCTGTTACTGTACATAGTGAGCAGGGGAATTAATCCAATCATAGGCAGAGTGGTTTGCACCACTAGGCATAAAAATATGTGTTATTAACAAAGTCAATATAGAATCACAAGTTAAAAAATAATTTTCCCAAAGTATTCAAAAAAGAACTGGGTAAAACTAAAAACCTTACCTATTGATATAGCGTTGCACAACAGAGCAAAACCTGTTATTACAAAACCTAGGAAAGTACCACTAGCCAGCAAATAAAAATGACCTCAAGGTCTGGAATGCTAACAAAAATCTTATAAGAATACTAGCGGTCACAAAAGTATAGGTAGAAACAAAGAAGAGTAAAGAAATGTTGTTACTTGGCATAGTGAACAGGGGAAGTAACCCAATCATAGGCAGAGTGGTTTGCACCACTAGGCATAAAAATATGCATTATTAACAAAGTCAATATAGAATCACAAGTTAAAAATAATTTTCCCAATGAATTCAAAAAGAAACTGGGTAAAACTATAAAACCTTATATAGCATTGTGCAACAGAGGAAAACCTGTTATTACAGAACCTTGGAAAGTGTCACTAGCCAGCAAAGAAAACTCACCTCAAGGTCTGGAATGCTAACAAAAATCTTATAAGAATATTAGGGGTCAAAAGTATAGGTAGAAACAAAGAAGCATAAAGGAATAGTGTTACTGTACATAGTGAGCAGGAAAATTAACCTAATCATAGACAGAGTGGTTTGCATTGCTAGGCATAAATATATGTGTTATTAACAAAGTCCATATAGAATCACAAGTTAAAAATTTTCCCAATGAATTAAAAAAGGAACTGGGTAAAACTAAAAACTTTATCTAGTGATATAGCGTTATACAACAGAGCAAAACCTTGTCATTACAGAACCTTGGAAAGTGCCACTAGCCAGCAAAGAAAAATTGAGGAAAAAGATGAATTGATAGAACAAGGAATTTTAAAAACAGTCGAGAATGCAGAGTGGGTTATTCCTATAGTAATAGTGGAAGGAACAAATAGAAAAATCCACTATAAATAGATACTTAAACAAAAGTCGATCCCAATCCTGAATATAAGGGAAGTCCTAGCCTCCATGGAACAAAATATTGTATTTTGCTAAACTAGATTTGAACAGCGCATTTCATCAAATATGCATTATCAAGGAAATAGCTGAGACCTTGAGAATCACAACCCACAGAGATCTATTCAATTACAATAGACTACCCATTGAAATTACTATGGCCCCAAATATATTCCAGGCTAAAATGGACTCATTACTCAGAATCATGGATGGAGTCATTTCCATACTTTAATGATATATTAATAATAGTGAACTCTGAAGAAGCATTGAAAAACAGTAATGGAAACCTGCAAATTTCTTGAGAGATTTGGAGCCTGATTAAATCCTGAGAAATGTATTTGGAATACAAATGCTTAACTTCCTTGGACACCTTATTAGTGAACAAGGGAAGAGACCCACCCCTGAAAAAGTGAAAGCTTTAAAAGGAGCATCATGCCCAAAAAATGTTAAGGAACTCCAAGGATTCCCTGGACTATTAAAATACTTTGAAATCTTAAAGAAGTCATCATGCTCAAAAAATGTTAAGCGACTCTTTGAAATTTTCTAAAAGGGCAAGGCTCATGTTGTCCAACCTTTATATAACCTGTTAAAGATAAATAAAGTATGGAACTGGGGGATGCGATCAAGAAAAGTCATTTGAATAAGCCAAAGCCTTACTAATACCTGAAGAACTCATCCATTATAATAACAAGGAAGAAGTCAGGCTAACAAAGGACATGTCAGAATATGGAATTGGAGCTGTAATATGTCATCCATCAAAACTTGGTGATCACCTTATAGCATCTGCTTCTTGAACACTAACACTAACTGAGAGAAACTACAATCAGCTGGATAAAGAAGCACTGGCTATAATATTTGGGATAAAAAAGTTCCATCAATACTTCTATAGATGAAAGTTTACAGCTATTACAATCACAACCCCCTACTGGTAATATTGGTGGTAGTTTGGACAATCCCTGACCACTTACACTCTCAAATGATTCATTGGCTATAATTCTTTTCAGGATATGACTATGATCTTGCTTATGAGAAAGGTAAGTATTGCATGTGGATGAATTATCTAGATGCCCAGATAAAGCTGAATTACCTAAGACATAAGCCTATATAAATTACATTGATCAGCTAGTATCAAAAACTATCAATAGTCAAACAATAGAAGAATGGACTAAATCAGACTCTGGCTATAAAATTGGTTAGGGAGTGAATGGCCCCGTAGATGTCTTCCCTACTTGAATAAAGGGCTGTGGAAAATACACAAGAGGTTGTCTGTAAATAAAGGCCATATATTAACAGATGAGAAAGTACTTGTACACAGCTATGGTCATGGAAGAGTACTTGGATTATTACATCAAGGTCCCATCTGGAAATAGTTAGAGCTAAAATCAAATCCTGGCTCACAGCTATGTACAGTGGTCAGGAATAATTAGAGATCTCAAACAATATATTAAAAAATGCAGTGTCAAATTACACTTGATTAATTCTGCCTTTGTCATTTATTTACTTGTTGCTCTCAGACACAGCAGATTATTTAGATCTCACTATTTTTAAAAATGTACCAAAATATAATAATATAAAAATAACTTATTTTTCCAATGAAGAGGTGTAATGAAATATAGCACAATATTTGTTATCAAAATTTAGAAGCCTATGTCTAACTATATATACAATGAGATATAATTATATTAATATGACTTTTAATGTTTTTATCCTAATTATGTAATAGACTTAGTACCTTAATATTATATTGATCAAGTTTATGTATATTAGCTATCACCTTAGAAATAAATCTGATCCTCACTATATAATAGTTAACTGCTCTGTGCAGTAGATATTGAAGCAATACAAATATATGTGCTTCTTCTTTAATATATAGTTGCATGCTTAACTTAAATTATAGAGTAAATAATAAATTTGCTAAAATTAAAGTTTGTTGAACATATAAAAATTTAATTAAGATTTCTCTATCTAATTTTGATTTTTAAAACTTTGGTAGAAAGTAGCAAAAATAAGAGATTATAATAAAACAAAGGGTATAGTAGTATTAAAATCAACTGATGCTAGTATTTTTTTGCTAATTACTTTGCTTTTATTTAGAATGTTTTTTTAAAAAAGGGCATGTCTGGAGATTTTATATGTAAAACATTAAATTAGAGAATGGGTATACCTGGCAAATGCAGTAGGGGCATGTTTTTTTTTTTTGATTGATTGAGACATTCGATTCCTGTACTAGCTGGGGCATTAAATACATTGGTGTGTTTCAAAGCTCATTTATTATTAATTTAGATGTTTTATTAGAAGAGTCCATGTTTGTCCCTGATCACCGGACCCAAAGACAGAATAATACCGATGCTAGCATCAGAGGGATTGGTCATATGGTTCAGCTTTCTGAGGTCTAGGCAAATGGGTTTTGATCAACAGTGTGGTACATATTAGTACCCCCATACATGCAGGTTAGTGACTATTGCTTGGTTTTTGTTACTGAAACTATAAGATTCAAGTTCGAATCTTTGTTTCACCTCAGTCATATTTCTTCTGTGTCTTCTACCCACTCCTCCATCCCACCTAAATTTAAACCCTCAATATTGGACTGTGTGCATATAATAGTATTATATATATATATATTGTGCCCTTGTCTGTAGGTCATAGGTAGGGTAGAAAGGTCAATTATTAAAAAATTTTAAATTTTAAGTTATATTTGTAAGAGATATAAATAATAATGGGATAAGTAAATTTTATAGTACAATTTAAAGCTAAAATACCTGGTAGGTAACAGTGTAATAAATCATTTTAAAAGAAAACAGTTAAATAAAGCTTAATCATATCATTGCTTATGGTTGTGAAAGCTGGCCATATAAAATAATACAGCTATAGATAGTTAAAAGTATATCAATTATTTAGTATAATATCTAAAAAACTAATAAATTAAATAAATGAAATGTAATGTTATAATTGTATTTAAAAATCAAATTTAATAGAGTATAATTTATTAATAAACTGTGGGATGGTGAGAGTTATATTTAGTTCTACATTTTAAAATTATTTTCTAAATTTTTTATAAAATATATCAGTTTTGGTAATTTAAACCAAGACGTAAATAAAAAATCATTTTTATAAAGTTAGTAGACACGTGACCGTATATTAAATACCTTCACACACACTCTTGTTAAAATAATAATAAACTGTGTGAATTTAAAACTAGATATAATTGCCATCGATCTTTAAAGTGAAAGTTAAAAAATATTAAATATTGTTTTAATAATTATTTTAAAACTTAGATGATTTTTTTATATAAAACTATAATTGAATTTAAAAATATTGGTATAAATATTCCAGACATTACGTCATCAGTTCTTAACTTTAAACATCCATTCTGTTATCAAAATAAAATGAATAAATTGTTCGCGCTAAAATAAATATTAACCAATCAAAGGATGTAAAATTAACAGACAAAAATCTAAGAATTATACAGAGCGGGAGAAGTAATGTGTAAGTGAAAGAGAAAGTAACAAATTTTTTATGGCTGGTAACATCGTAGCTGAACAGTAATAAATTTATAATTTCGGATTTATTCTAAAAGTTATTCTGTAACATATAATATATTTTTGACTACAGAGATATGTATTGCTAATTTTAAGTTTATCTTACCAGGAAATTTTATTCAAATTTAACCAGAAAGCCTACAGTAACATGGAAGTACAAGAAAAAATATTTAAAGTGATTGCTGAAAGAAAAATAATTGGAAATCATCTTAATGCCACCTTAGTTGTGCTCAACCTGAAACTTAATCTTATAACTGAAAGGAATACAATTGGGACGATATGTGAAAATCTGAAAGAGAAGCTGCTGGTCGTCAAGAACAATTTATGACGATAAATTTACAGGGCTATCTTAAAACTAAGTTATACTTCTCTATGAACAAAATTTTAATATGCGTTCTAGTATCAAGAAAAATAACGATGGAGAAAGAATGTTTATTTTGTAAAGAAAACATTATTAAAAGATATATTTCCAGAATTGTGAAATAAAGGAAAGTAAAAAAGATTAAAGTGCTATAAGTATTTTATGGCAAGGTGCCTAAAACTATATCTTATTAGAAAAAATATTATAACATACTAAATGGAGAAAATACTTGATGGAAACAAATATAAGATTAAATGACTAAATAAAAAAAAATGGATCCATGGAAACAGAAATTTATTGAAGATTTAAAATAAAATATCTACAAGATGCATCGGGGGAAACCAGACGCGCGGGAAAAGCTAGCAGACTATGTTGAAGGAGGTATCAAGAATTAATAAGTGTATAAAATATTGAGAAAACTAAGGATCATCGTCGATGAAGATTATTAAACAGAGTTATTTTTTTTATAGAACATTAAGTGACTGAAGGAAAAAATAAAGTATGTTTTTTTTTAGCTTTACGATGAACAATTATCAAGCAAGTTCGACAAAGCAGTATCGTAAATATAATTTAAATATTTTATTTGATTGTATTTAAATATAAAAATTCTATATTAGCTTAGGGAAACATATAAACATGAATTTAAGAATAATGAGATGTAAATATAATAGCTTAATAGAATGATAGAAATATTATTATAAAAAATAAAATGTATGTATGGAAGTTTTAAATATCTACAAGAAGTAATGGAATGGTGAAGCCTTCAGAATACGATCAAGAAGATAGAGATCGTTTTGGTAATTGTGATATTATTGATAATGCATAATGTATTTTTTTTTAGGTCATCTATTAATGAAGAATGATGTATGAAAGTTTTAAAATTATAAGTACACATTTTATCCAACATTAAAACATATATTTGAGATCGTAGTAATTTTAAATGTGCATGCAATAAGTTGTTTTAAAAATATAATTAATAATATAAGTGTCATAATAATTATGTGATTCTTTTGAACTTTTATGTCGCAAAATATTCCGATAATTTTTAAAATAGTTGGTATATTATAAATATACGAGATAAGTAGTAAAAGATTTTCTTAAGAATAGCTGTATAGTTTGAACTAAAATGAATTTTATTATTGTTAGAAATGTAGACAGAAATTTGTCGATGTATTGCATAGATAAATCTAGAGAAATAAAATCGGATAGTGACTTGGTAGTACTGGTGTAGAGGAAACCAAGATGATGTTTTTTGCCAAGAAATAAGAAAAATCAAATATTTGGATCATAGTATTTTGTGTGATTTCAGTATAGCTAACTAAGTCCTATCACTGAACACATATATTTTGGACAGTGTTTTTTTGCGTATTTTTAAACTTTTTGATGTTTTATAAAGCTGAAGAAATAGCTTTAGCATCACTCCTATAGTAGAGGTGGATAGACAGATAAAGGTCACTCCTCTATGGTGTTCTTTAAATTCACTGTGCCATCATTGTCAAGTTTTATGACGGATAATATTCTAGTTGTTTTTGATCCTTTGCATCTATTTTCGCTATCCTTGTTTCATGAATATACATCGTCAGAAAGATATTTTTATAGAAATGATACATAAAATAGAAATGAGGCTATGTTGTCGTTATGTAAGAATAGTTTATTTACTAGAATGAGTTAGAATTGTTATTTTAAAAGTGAAAGTATAAATGTCATAAAGAGATGAAGAATCATATGATATAGTTTTAAAAAAAGTAATTCTGAAATGAATATAAGATTTTAAAGGAAAAATCTAAACAAAGTTTTAAAAAGTAATAATAAAATTTTAATATTGTATATGATATGTTAAAAATAGAGATTGCATGTTGGTTGTAACAGATATATGTATTTGTGCATGGTATGTTAATGATTGTAATTGCCATACGAAGCAAAGGCTTGGATAAGTATTGGATTAATAATTATTGTATAGTCAATGATAAAACGGAACATCAAAATGTCAAGAAGGGTTTGAATCTTTAGGATTCCATACGAATAATAATATAAAATAGAATTTTATGATTTTGTATAGTTTTACTACGAAGGTAAAAAATTTTGTAAAAATATAATTTTAAAATAATAGAGATATAAAGTATTAACGATAATTATTGATAGATACATTTTTTTGTAACAAGCTAAACTAAAATCAGATATATAATAATAATAATACTGTATAAGAGTTAAAATAAAATAAGTAGAAATTTAATGTTAAGAGATAAACTAGTAAAGTAATTTTGTAACAGGAAAGTAGGAATATCTGATGTACATAATGTAAATATTGTTATTTGTATAATTATTAATAAACTATGTTGTAAATTTATTTGTAAGCTTCGTGTCTTAATTATATTTCTCCACATAGAATGCATGATATCGCAATATACATTTATAATTGCAACAGACATATAATTTTGCACAAAGTAGATAAACATAAAGTGTTATAATAATTTTTGAAAATTTATTTGTATGATAAAATTAAAGGATTATAATTATATCGTTTATTGGTCATAAGTTGGTTGCCACAATATTAAAATAAATTATATGCTAATATTACAACACGTATTTTGATTGTCAGATTATTAAATACTACTACGAACGTAATATTTATTTATTTATTTCATTTAAGAAGAAATAGGATTACATTATACTATTATTATCATTATTCTTATTTATTATTGTTAGTTGTTACGTAGTGAATTTATGACATAAAATTCCCTTCTCATAGTTTACTACCGTAATTTAAATCAGTTTAAATGCAATTTATGAACCTGAGATTTATTTGATTTGATTTTATTTCATTTATTTACTTAAATTATTTAATTGAGCTAGATTATTATTACAAAGAATAATAAGATATGATTATTATCTTAATCGTAATGAAAAGAGCTTGGAAAGTCATAAGAATACCACAAATTGATTATTTAGTATAGTGTTCTTATGCCATTGGGATAGTATCATGTGGATATATCTCAATGTAGTCTGTCTCGCTCCCCGTGTCGTCGCTCCATGTCTCATGTAAATAATAAATTTTTAATAATATAACTGTATTTATATTTTAAAGTTTTAGAGCTAGTAATAAATTAATTTCATTCATTTTGTTAAGACTGAGCTAGAGAGAACCCGGAATATTTATGCGTAATAATAAGAATCCTAAACTAAATTGTTTTCTATGGAGTACGCGCGAGAGAGGCGACGGGGGAGGAGGTTACAATATATATATATATATATATAAAAGCTTGCTAAATATGCCTCATGCACACAATCCAATATGAGATATAACGCACTGAAAATAATTTTTTAAATATAGAATATTTAATATTTTGCATTAATAATTATTTAGGTCAAAGTTATATAACATTTTAATGTATAAAATCTAAAAGTTGTTTTTCACCTTTTTAAATATTTAAATGTATTGGTTTTTGTTACTGAAACTATAAGATTCAAGTTCGAATCTTTGTTTCACCTCAGTCATATTTGTTCTGTGTCTTCTACCCACTCCTCCATCCCACCTAAATTTAAACCCTCAATATTGGACTGTGTGCATATAATAGTATTATATATATATATATATATATATATATATATATAAGCTTGCTAAATATGCCTCATGCACACAATCCAATATGAGATATAACGCACTGAAAATAATTTTTTAAATATAGAATATTTAATATTTTGCGTTAATAATTATTTAGGTCAAAGTTATATAACATTTTAATGTATAAAATCTAAAAGTTGTTTTTAACCTTTTTAAATATTTAAATGTATTACAAATAGAAATTCACCAGCTAAGTAAAATTTCAAGTCATAGTGGGTGGGGAGAAACAATAGAATACCGAGAAATATTCCTGAAAGCTTTTAATTAGTTTTTAAAGAAACATCTGCAGTATAATGAGGTCATAGATAAAATATGCAATAAAGTAAAGCAAAATATTCGGATTGAAATGACAAATGGAACATGTGCTCTTAATGCATTATTTTACCTGCAGATATTTGAGCAGACCAAAAAGGCAAACAATTACATCATGTCAAATGGATCAGAAAGATAAAGAGCAAGGTAGACAAAAGTTATAAAGTTTTGTTCAAAGTAAAATGGATCTTAGAGCTAATCTGATCTAAGTTCTGCCTCTTCACCTTTCTTTTGTGTGTCAAATTATTAAAATATAACATTGCGATGCCCGAGTAGTTGGTGTGTGCTATTCTCCTCTGGAGATGCGCTGGATCCCTTACTTGCTTTTAAAATTAATTGAAATTGTCTGTTGTAATTCTGTATACTGCTGCCTAATCAACTGCTGCTTATAATCATGATCACTAAATGAATGGTTAAGGAAAAACTACTGCACCATACTTCATGAACAAGAGGATCACTCAGAAACGTGCACATTCTGTTAAATCAAAGGTAACCGGTACCCAAAATCTTTAAGAACTCTCACGCTCCTTTATTCAAAACTAGAACTCGTACCTCTAATTTATATTATTTTACTCATAATATCTACTCATGTAAATCCTATTTAAAACCACTAAACTCCTAATTTATGTTATTTTACTGATAATGTCTACTCATGTAAATCCTATTTAAAATCACTAAACGTTTTAAAAATCTGTAACCTTTAAATGTTTAATTACTATACAATCTTTCCTTTTCTTTGGGTATGCAGTTCTACTAATATTTATTTATTGACATAATTAATTTCATGCCTCAATAATTTCCAATCTAGCCTCTTAACTTTATTAAATGTTAGCCTTCGCCAAAATGCACAGAGTCATCAGATAATATATTTATAGTAAACTCTTTTTACGTTGATAAAGTGGCTAGCTTGGGAATTATCTATCTTTATATTTTATAAATTATTTCTCGGATGCGTCTCAGTTTATATTAATATGCTTTCAAGTATCATTTTATATTTTAAATAAATTGTCTTAGCTTCTGAGATTCATCTGACTTTCACGATTAGCTTTGAATGTGGGTGTACCATAATTTGTGCGAATGCGGGCGGATATCTTAATTTAACAATAGAAATATGATAGAATTATAATCTTTATCCTTTTATTATTAGTATCAATTGGTAGCCATTTAATTTAACTTTATAATCAAACCAATCTCAGGTTATTTGAGGGCTTGCAAATTAATCATTCATAAATGTGGACCTCGGAAATGAGTCATCCTTTATTAGCAAATGAAAATATAAATCATATATTATCAAATGATAGGTGTTATTATTGAGTGGTACCAAAGTTTTCTCTTGTTTAAAAGCCCAGGAAATCACTGGATGCTTATGTCTAAAGGTATCTTTCTGGAAAGGCACAGTTCAAAATGCTCCCATGGAAAGCTGAGTCCATCGTACGATCAGGTAGTGACAGTGACAGAAGTTCCCACACACCTAGACTTGAAATTATGACCGGTCTTGTAGGGTCCCTGGCAAGAAGCTCACCTACAAGTTTATATTTCCCTCCTGGCTTGCATCTCAAATTTCGCTCTTATTATTCTGTGGGATCTTTCAATACCACTTTTCGTCCAGTTAATCATTATTTTATTCTCTGCTTATGATTTCACTTCCCAAGCCTTCCACATTATTTGCCCTCTAATAACAGGCCCTCTTTTAGAATTAATCATGTAAATAAAACATTATATATAATCTATTGTTGGGGTGGGTAAATTCACAGCTATATATCTCGTTCAATGTTTACCTCACACGATAGCTAATATACTTAGTGTGGGGCTTGAAATAATGGCTTGCTACTATTAAATACCCAAAGGGACAGGTTGAATGATTAATATATTAATAATGTAAACTCATTCCATATTAGGAGTGTTGACAAAGATCAAACTCCAAGCTTGTAAATAGATTTATATCAATATTAAATATAGTTTTAATTATATTTACATCTTGATGTTTATTTCCTTAATGCCTTATAGGCATAGTGTCTCATGTTGAAATCAATTAAATATATCTAGGTCATTCATTAGATTAGTAATAATATTAGTTGTAATAGAATTTAAGAGTCTCTTGCATCTCTCTGAACCTCATGGCCTAAAAGATGTTTGCTAATGTGGTGGCAGGTTCATTATCCTGTAGTTATATGTTGTGTAGTCAATATATTAGGTTCAAGCTCAGCATTGCAGGCCCTGAAACCACCTATAGTGGAGGGAAAATGCAATTGGTTAATGAGATATACGTATTCTGACCATTACATAATAATTTTTTTTTTTTAGCATCTGGTGCTGTAACGTGAAGCTTCGATGTAAATACCCACATACCCTGAATAGTGAATATCGTATATAAAGAAAAATAAGAGTTAAATTATTAAAGAGTAAGAAATGTAAAAGATTTTTTTAGCATCTAAGTCATAACGTGGGCCATATAATAATAAAATAATATAACCTGAGTAAAATATAAAAGAGATTCTAATAACCAAACTATAGATAAATAAATCATTAAAATAAATTGTTAAATATTAAAAAAGGAAGATAGGTAAATGATTTTGTGACCTTGAACTAATGAGTGGCCTATTATGTGAAGATGTATATACCAATAAGTTGTTTTCTTTTTCCATAGCTGTTGTATATGTCAAATTTTTTTTTGTAACAATAAGCCTTCTTTGATATCAACAGTATAAATGCTATAATGACAACTTTAGATACGTAAGTTGTTTGTAAGTGTGACAATTTTTTTTTTGATATTTAAAATGTGAATGTCATACTCAGAGTACATATAATGTATACAAATAAAGATTTGATTTAGCACTTCGAACCATCATTAAATTTGATATGTAACATTTATAAATAAATCGATTGAGACACTAAGGTATATGGTCAGATAGAAGATATAATAATGAATGTAAAAAGGAAACAGGAATAGAATAGGAAAGAACAAAGCATCATCGGATCTAATAGGGGTTCCAAATAGCAGTAGTCACAAGAACTTAGTTTAAGGATTAAGCGTCTAAAGATTTGAACAGCATAGACAGACAAGGGTGGTAGTATAGAATAGCAGTAAGGAACAGTAGGCATTTGACCACAGTACCAGAGGAGGATAGAATGATCCATTAATTAAGAGAAATCAAACAGAAAATCAAGAAATAGATAGTGAAAATGAAATATGGACGAAGAAAAATCAGTTAGCCAACCGGAAACTGGGGAGTTGAGACCAAAAGGAGGAGACCTTTGACAAAATAAAGAAATGTGGGGCTTCCAGATTAAATTTATGGAAATAAATATTTAAACAAGAAATGGAAAAGATGAGAGAATCCCATAAGGAAGAATTTAGAAAAAGAAAACAGGGACAGAGAGGAAGCTAGGAGAAAAGATGAGGGAATTCTATGAGGAGGAAGCTAGGAAAAGGGAAGATAAAAGGAGACTGAGGGATACAGAGCATAGGGAAATTTTTCAGTCTATGATAAATGAGATTAAAAAAATCACAGAACCAAGTATGGTTCAAAGTAGAGAAAAGAATGGAGAATTTAGTCAAGAGGATGAAGTTAGAGTAAGGGAACAAAAAGAATCCACAAATGAGAAGGCAAAGGAGTTAAAAATGATTGAAGGAGAGGATGTGATAACAGAAGATCAAGTTCCAAGAGAGCTGCCAACCATAACCAACTTTAAGAAAGAGAAGAGGACTGAAGAACAAAATAGTATGGGAATAGGGTCTTGTATGTACTTGCCAAATTTATACACAAATATTTTCAGGGGAGAAATTGGGGAAAATCCTCAGAAACATCTTGGAAAGTCCCCAAGATTTCCTTTTGTTCTATCCAGTGGGACCGAGCAAACAGGTAGCTATCACCAGTCACCATTTACAAGGGTACATGAAAAATTGGTGGAACATGACAAATAAACTGAAGATCCTAGAAAAGTACCAGGAGATGTTGCTAAAGCAATATTGGAGTGATGAGTGTCAGAGTGGAGTCTTCAACATGATTTGCCAGGAAAAATATGGATCCATAACCCTGGAAACATATACTCAATTTTTCCTCCGCTAAGCAGCTAGGGATCATCCAGTGAAACGTCACTCCTTACCCAATGATTGATGGCTGGAAGCTGTATTAAAAAAAATTGGGGATATGGTGGAATTCCTGACCACTGTGAACTAACAATTGGGCTATATAACTCCCTGATAGGATACAGAAAACAGATAATCAAGCAATCATTAATGGCAAGGGGTGGACATCACCCACATGATCCTGTGATATAAGCCATTTAACTTAAAAGGGACAGACACAACTCCTAAACAAAAATGGATGTGAACTCAGGATATAAGCTAATAAACCCCATAGGTTAATAAAGAAAAATTTTTTTTGAGTAACTTATATATAGATAATATTTCCCAAAATCTAGTATAATCAATAATTTATCTAAGGGTGTAAGTCACTATTTCCTGTCTTCCGCAATCAAAAAAGTATGCTTATAAATATAGTTTTTTTAAAAAAAATTGTAAATGTCCATGAACCATAAGTGCAGTTTTTTTTTTGTTATCCAATTGGGTAAGGGAATATGAAACTAAGATTCAAGTTCGAATCTTTGTTTCACCTCAGTCATATTTGTTCTATCATCTTCTACCTACTCCTTCATCCCACCTAAATTTAAACCCACAATATTGGACTGTGTGGCTATGATAGTATTAGTTATATATATATAAAAGCTTGCTAAATATGCCTCATGCACACATTCTCCAATATGAAATATAACACACTGAAAATAATTTATTAAATTTAGAATATTTAATATTTTGTGTTAATAATTATTTAGGTCAAAGTTATATAACATTTTAATTTATAAAACATTTTAATTTATAAAATCTAAAAGTTGTTTGAATCTTTTTAAATATTTAAATGTATTAAAAATAGAAATTCCCCAGCTAAGTAAAATTGTAAGTCATAGTGGGTGGGGAGAGACAATAGAATACTGAGAAATATTCCTGAAAGCTTTTAATTAGTTTTTAAAGAAACATCTGCAGTACAATGAGGTCATAGGTGAAATATGCAATAAAGTAAAGCAAAATATTCGGATTGAAATGACAAATGGAACATGTGCTCTTAATGCATTATTTTACCTGCGGATATTTGAGCAGACCAAAAAGGCGAACAATTATGTCATGCTAGATGGATCTGAAAGATAAAGAGCAAGGTAGACAAAAGCTATATAAAGTCTTGTTCAAAGTAAAATGGATCTCTGAGCTAATCTGATCTAAATTCTGCTTATTGACCTTTTTTTGTGCATCAAATTATTAAAGTATGCTATTTACATATAACATTGCAATGTTCGAGAAGTCAGCATGCGCTATTCTCCTCTGGAGTATGGGAGATGTGCTGGATCCCTTACTTGCTTTTAAAATGAACTGAAATTGTCTGTTGTAATCTGTATACTGCTGCTTATAATCATGATCATTAAATGAACTGTTAAGGAAAAACTGCTGCACCATACTTCATGAACAGGAGGATCACTCAGAAACGTGCACATTTTGCTTAAATCAAAGGTAACCAGTACCCAAAATCTTTAAGAACTCTCACACTGCTTTATTCAAAACTAGAACACATATCTCTAATTTATATTATTTTATTCATAATGTCTACACATGTAAATCCTATTTAAAACCACTAAACTTCTTAAAAATCCATAACCTTTAAATGTTTAATTACTACACAATTTTTCCTTATATTTGGATATCCAGTTCTACTAATATTATTTATTGACATAATTAATTTCATGCCTCAAAAATTTCCGACCTAGCCTCTTAACTTTATTAAATGTTAGCCTTCGCTAAAATGCATGGAGTCATCAGATAATATATTTATAGTAAACTTGTCTTATGTTGATAAAGTGGCTAGCTCAGGAATTATCTATCTCTATATTTTATAAATTATTTCTCGGCTGTGTCTCATTTTCTATTAATATGCTTTCTAGTATCATCTTATATTTTAAATAAATTATCTTAGCTTCTGAGACGCATCTGACTTTCATAATTAGCTATGAGTGTGGGTGTAACATAATTTGTGAAGGCAGATATCTTAATTTAACAATAGAAATATGACAGAATTATAATCTTTATCCTTTTATTATTAGTATCAATTGGTATCATTTTATTTAACTTTATAATCAAACCAATCTCAGGTAATTTGAGGGCTTGTAAGTTAATCACTCATAAATGTGGGCCCAGGAGTGAGTCATAATTTATTAGCGATGATTTATATCATATTATATTATCAAATGATAGGTGTTATTATTGAGCAGTACCAAAGTTTTCTCTTGTTTAAAAGCCAGGGAAATCACTGGATACTTATGTTTAAAGTTATTGTTCTGGAAGGGCACAGTTCATAGTGCTCCCATGGAAAGCTGAGTCTGTCATATGGTTGGGTGGTAACTGGCAGAAGTTTCTTACAACCAGAGTTGCAATTATGACCGGGCTCATAAGATTTTTGGTAAGGAGCCCCACCCATGAGTTTATATTTCCATCCTGGCTTACATCTCAAAGTTCACTTCATTATTATTCTATGGCATCTCTATCAATACAACCTCTCATTCAGTTATTCTTTTATTCTCTGCTTATGATTTCACTTCCCAAGCCTCCCATGATATTTACCTTCCAATAACAGGCCCTATTTTAGAATTAATCATGTAAATAAAACTTTATATATAATCTATTGTTGGGGTGAGTAAATTCACAGCTGTATATCTTGTTTAACATTTACTTCACACAATAGCTAATGTACTTAGTCTGGGGCATAAAATAATGGCTTGCTACCATTAAATACCCAAAGGGGCAGGTCAAATTATTAATATATTAATAATGTAAACTTATTCCATATTAGGAGTGTTGACAAAGATCAAATTCCAAGCTTGTAAATAGATTTATATCAATATTAAATATAGTTTTAATTATATCTACATCTTCATGTCTATTTCCTTAATGCCTTATAGGCATAGTGTCTCATGTTGAAATAAATATAACTAGGTCATTCATTAGATTAGTAATAATATTAGTTGTAATAGAATTAGCTATAGTCTCTTGCATCTCCCTGACCCCTGTGGCCTAAAAATGTTTGCTAATGTGGTGGCAGGTATGTTACCCAATAGTTCTATATTGTGTAGTTAATCTACTAGGTTTTAGCTCAGCATTGCAGGTCCTGAACCACCTGTAATGCTTTTCTTGGACTGTAGTGGAGGGAAGATGCAATTGGTTAACGGGAGATATGAATTCTCACATTACATTATGAACCAAATGTTTCTGATTGTTTACAGGTTTTTTTTCCAGGCCTCTCACCTCAATGTGGGACTTTGATTCAATATTACCCACTTACACAAGTGGATTTATTTCTGGGCCTGCCACTGCAATGTGAAGTTTTGATTCAACATAACCTACATACCTGAATTGGGAGGTCAAGAATTTTATGAAAAGTGCCCTGAATATTTTTTTTGTGCTATTATGTGCCAACTAGAAAGTGATATATATATATATATATATATATATGGTTAGGGGATGCATAACTGTCACAGTTCTCAATGTATAAAAATTATTATTTAGTGAAAATGGGACTGGATTCATTGTGATGGACAAACACTAGATAATGTTAATACATGTGAGGTAACAGGCAGACATACACAAGGGAAGATTATTAAATACATACACTGGTAGATTACATGCATAAAAGACTATGAATAATAGCTTATTTATTTTAGTGGTAGTGGAATGGCCAGCTGGCATTCAAGGGGAGAAAGAGGCAAAAGATAATAGCTACTTGGGTGAAGTTTGGTTGAATTTGTCCGATCACTGTGAAGTAAATGAATTATAAATTATTGTTGGTTGGTAGAATAGATGAAAAAATGTATGTCATTGTCATGAGTTAAAGTAAAGATAGGAAAGTAAAGATGATAGGTGGGAATGGAAAATAATATCAAGGAAATGGATGGATGGATAGTGGGTGATTTGTTTGTGGAGAGATGGACATTTTGATATAAAAGAAAGAATAATAATAAAAATATATATAGGATATTTTAGATGATGGAGAAAAGCAGAGAGGAGAGGAAGAAAAGTTGTAGAGCATAAAAAAATTTTGTAATAGAAAATAATAGAATCATGTATAGTGGAAAAGAGGTTAACCATATGGAGGTTAATACCAGGACCTTGATGGAAGATGGAGCATCAGAAGTGTGAATGCAGGGAGCTTATTTTGGTGCAAAAGGATACAAGAGTATAAGGCAGAAGTCAAGCCCAAATAGGGATACAGTGTTGCTTCTCAATAAATACGAGAAATAATGGCACAAAACTGAGAAAATGGATAATCATATAAAAGAATTGAAACAGATGTTTCAAATTAATTCTGACAAATTTGAAGCCATAATGGACCAGAAAATTGGATACACCCAGAAGAATGACTGAGAAAAGCTTAAATAAATCACAGAAAAGATGGAGTAGATAGAACAGGTTGAGAAGATAGAACAGAAGTGTGAAGAATCACAAAGGAGACAGTGGCATGAAATTCAAAACTTGCGAACAAATGCTGGAGGTGGTAGAAAATAAAAAGTATCAGGAAGAGAAGGAACAAGATGGAGAGACCAAGACACTTGCAAATAAGCAATTATAAGTGCAAAGAGATAACTAACCAAATGATGGATTTTAGTAAAAAAACTGGTTCAGAGAATAGTCAAACTTCAGAGGTCACCACCTCATTTCATTCATACCTAAAAGGTGAAATGCCACAAACACTGCTCCAGACCAATAGAGGGTAATAAGCTAGATCCAAAGGATGATAATCTTCATGTTCTGAGGGGACATTAGGGAAAGCCCCTTAGCTCATTCGGAAATCTTAGTCTTCCATGCAGTCAGCAAGGACAGGCCCTGCTAAAGACTGGTGGAATAGCATGCAATTCAAGCCAAAACACAAACATACACTGGGAATAACCACTGGGAATGGGTTAATCAGAGCAAAAGAGGCCTTGGCTACATTAACCAAACCATTAATGAGTGCACTGAGTTTACACCATTGAGGCTTCATTTCAGGAGAACTTGCCCTAACCTTATTAACATCCCTTTGCCTGGGGATGTTAAGCAAATTGTGTGAAAATGGACCAAATTAATGCTTGTGCATGCATGAATCACATGGCTGAGATCTGGAAACAACTGTCCTGCTAGTCCATATATGTTTCAAGCAGGTAATCGGGGGTTTGAGCCTCAAATCCCAGTAATAAGAAAATGAAATATAAAAAGTTTTTGCATTATATAACAGGCCATTTACTATTGTTTGATGTGGTCATGATGCTTTCTTGCTAGCAGATGGTAAGGGCATGAAAGAAATGTATATGCTAGAAGCCTTTCTATGGCACACCACCAGATCCAGGAAAAAACCTAGCACTCGTCAGAAAGGATAAGGAAACTGACCTTTGATTATGAAATATGGACAAGGATAAGAATTAGGGAAGGAATAGAAGAGACATAGCAGCCACTGAGACTTAATTGATGATTTTGTAGGTTATACAGATTAGGTAGATTTATTGGTGAATTATATAAATTAAGCAGGATATTAGTTAAACCTTGGTATTATATTGGTTCTGATTAAATTTAAATCGGGGAGGTGCTTCATGAACATTTTACTACGCCCCAAGATTTTAGAGTATCAGCATTTTTTTCTTTAATTTTTTTTGTTGTATCTTTAACTGGAAGGATATAAAGCAATACAAATGTGTGCTTCATCTTTAATATAGAGTTGCCTGTTTAACTTATAGACTAAATAATAAATTTACTAAAATTAAAGTTTGTTGATCCTCTAATTTTCATTTTAAAACTTTGGTAGAAAATATCAAAGATAAGAGATTATAATAAAACAAAGTATATAGTAATATTAAAATCAACCAATACTAATATTTTTTTTTGTTTACTACTTTGCTTTTAATTAGAATTTTTTTTTTAAAAAGGGCCTGTCTGGAGATTGTATATTTAAAAGATTAAATAAAAGACTTGGGAAATGCAGAAGGTGACATGCTTTTTTTTGATTGATTGAAGCATTCGATTCCTGTGCTACCTGGAGCATTAAACAAATACCTGTGTTTTAAAGATATAATGGCAGTGTTTACTAAAGATATAATGGCAGGGGTAAACACTGTTTTCTGTCTCTTCAGGGAAGAATGACAATATCAGCCACGTGACATGGAGAGCCAGCATTAAAAAAACAGCTAAAGTCATTCCCAGTAATATGAATGCTAGAGACTAAACTTTTCTAGTGACATACTATAGTGAAGCAACCCAGAGTAAGCCAAAAAAGAAAAAAAAACCATCATTCTGCTGCAAATCATTTCAATCTTGGATGTAATCTGCATCATTGAAGCCTATTTCAGCCAGCCATGGACAATTTCAATGGTATACGAAGGTATTATAAAACTTGTTTATAATTTTTATATATATAGCTATATTTCTTAGAGCTCTATTCCAATTAAATTGTAAGCATGCTAATTAATAAAATAATCATTTTATACCTTGACTCTGAATTCAATGAAAGCATTTCCCTTAGTTTAAAATACATATGGCCTTATAATTTTATTATAATCCTACTTGTAAATTAATTTGTTATATTTATAAATAAATTGCATCATTCGATGCTAGTGTTAAAAGAAAGTTGGGGGGAAAATATTGTTTATTATCACTTCTCTTTTTATATTTGGTCATCCCTATCCCTTATAGTATTCTAAAAATAATTTGAATTATTACAAGCAGAACTTTGCTTTTGTTTTGTTCTCCCAACTTGAAAATAAAGCAGACAATTTGAAACAATCAGCAAACTGTAGATATATTAAAATCTTAAAGAAGATTCTCTGTTTTATTTAAAATCTAAACTATCTACTTATATCTATATATATGTTTGTTCAGGGATATACTTAATGACTAACTAGGTGTACATTTATATATATTTTTTATATATGTGAAAAGATTAAAATATGTTAGTTTAGGAATCTATAGCTTACAGAATATATGCATTATGGTATTTATGTTTTACTTATTAAATGTGAGCTAGAGACAACTTAATCTTTAAAGAAGCATTCAGTTACATGGGGTGATATTTTATTGGTGTGATTTTTTTAATTAAAATGTGAAAGGGGGGGGGATAGGCCATTTTATGCTGCCTATTAATAGTGAATGACGAAGTGACATATCAGGCAAACCTGCACATATTCCTATATTTTATAAACAGGCTTAAATAAGTCATAGTTTTCATATTGATAGTTATTTTATGCATTGCTGGGTTGTGTTATATATACTTCTATTAAAATTTAATATTGAACAAATTCACCGATTACTTGTTTTATATACTTATTGTCTGTGCAGATGCTTTTCCTACCATGACACATTTAGATTTGCTGGGATCATTTTTTTTAGGTATGTATCACTTAATGCTGAGCATATCTTATATATCCCATAGGATCTTTTTTTTTTAGTTCATGGAGCAGATGTGTTTTTGCTATCTGTGATCATTCATTGGTCATCAGTGAAAGATTATGGATCCTCATTCCCATGTTATATGTGTAATGATCTGGGTGTGTGGACACAGAACCATGCTGTCTATGCACACAGATTTATATGAACTTGTAATATAACCCCATCAGCCAGTGCGGCATTTTCTTTTTATATTAATATATGCTTTAACTGGGATGCTGCAGGTTGTCATTCACTATGCTAATTTATAATGTAGAATTTTCCCAGTGCCAGTTGCACATCTTTCAAATCACCATTTGACTTATATTTAGGGTTCGAACCCTCCTCATCAGATTAATTTGAATGTGTTCCTCCCTGATGGTTTGCTGGTTCAATCAGTATAATGAATATTATAACTTAGACAGGTTGTCTAAATCAATTACAAATAGGTGAAACACACAGATGTCATAACCTAGCATCTCATTCATGATTTGATATATACTGTAGAATGTAAATTACTAACACGGTGTTATTACATTAATAAAATGTGTTACTCTAGTGCTTGTTGGTTTATCACAAATGAATCCATTCTTATTATATAATCATTTAAGAGTATCAACCTCATCTATTATTAATTGAGATGTTTTATTAGAAATCCATGTTTCCCCCTGATCACTGGACTTGGAGTATGATACCAATGCTAGCATCACAGGCATTGGTCATATGGTTTAGGTTTCTGAGGTCTAGGCAAATGGGTTTTAATCAGCATTGTGTGGTGCATACCAGTACCCCCATATATGCAGGTTAGTGATTATTGCTTGTTTCTTGTTGATGAACCATACATTTCTGACCATTACAATATAAAAGATGAACTGCACTAACTTCTGCCAACTGCCTGTGATTGATCCGCGAATGGCAAGAATTGTTCTCTTATTTTCTGAATTCCATCTAAGACTTTTCTAACTAAATTCTTTTTGTAGCAGTAAAGTATATTCCCTTTTTTTGGGAAGTATTATTTTTCCTCCTTTATTTGTATAAAGTGTGTGTGTGGGGTGTAATTATTATAATTATATATATTTCCTCTCCCATATTTAACAAGATAAATTATATAGCTGTAGTTTTGCAAGTGCTTGTGTTATTTTTACAGCCATCTTATCTTCTCTACTAGGCACTTAGTCCACAGATAATTTGATGAGTTTAATTCCTGGAATCTTGATTTTGTCATATCTATCTGATTACTGAATACTTTGTGGATCTTGACTTTGAACATTGTGTTGATCTGCTTTATAGATATTTTGTCCACCTGAACTCTTGTTAGTCTGATTGTTGGATACATTGTCAAGTTTCAGTTGGTTTTTGTGTTGCTCATTTGCTATTTCTACAATAATATTTCTTTTAACTTGTTGGGAACCTTTTTTTTTTACTGTACTCAAATTTAAAAAAAATCTTATTCCTGTTTTCTCATGTATGGTTTTCAACAGCTACACTTCCTTTCTTTTTCTCTTATTTTGAATAAGCTTAATTTGCTCTAAGTCAATAGTTCATTAATAATTCTGTAAAGAGTTTCTTTTGATAGTACAAGAGTTGAATGTTGCATTAACAATATATTCATACTAGATAGGTGTTGTAATTCCCCCTTGTTTTACCACCCTAATAATCCTTTTGTCTTCAATAAGTGATTGGTTTAATCATTAGTTTGTAAATGAAAAAGGTGCAATTATATGTTTTATATTATTAATGGCACAAAGTTTTTAAATTGGTTCCATGTAAATGATGTCTCAATGACAGATGTAATCACTTGGGTACTTCATGAGTATCCCAAACATTCATAATATAGTTGTATCTATGAAAATGAGATTACTTCTGCTCTACAATCACAGATCTGCTTGACTATATGGATTGTATATCACGATTCTTTGGCTACAGCATTACAACTGAATTAAATCAATATCTGACCACTATACACACAATTGCAACAGCAATTTTATGCACATATAATGTCTTGGTGATTCTAATGTGGATTAGCTGGTTGGGCTCTTTGAGTGGGTTAGCTGCATGTCAGCTAACATGTTGTTTTCTTTCTTTACTCATGTAAAAAGTAAAGCATGATATCAAACAAAACATGGGCATTTGATAGCTCTCTGCCATGTGATTCCAAAGATGTCTATCTCAAAAAAATCCATTGAAATTTGGATTTTTGGCAGCAGTTTTAATCAAGGTATTTATTTTTTTTTGTTTTTTGATAAATTTTGTAATTATCACGAAGCAATAAAAGACAGAAAAGATTTAACAGGCTGCAAGTCAACATTTCTCGGGTTTTATTAACAAATAAGGCCTACAATGGAGCTTCAACATAAAGACTCTTAAGTATACAATTTTAATTTTTTTAATATTTCAATTTTTTGAAAAAAATATCTTTTTTATTAATTTTAGTTTGTAGTTAGTGTGTGTTAATATAAATTAAATATTTATTTATGCTCATATAGAATTCATATCTACTGTAATTTTCTAAAATTCTAATCCACTTATTTTATAAAAATGATTTTCAAAAAGGTTAATAATTTATTATTTACAATTATGTTTATATAATATGTATGGGTTTACAAGTAATGAGTTACAAAACTGATAATCAAATGTATAGAAAGATATATTTATGCTCATATAGAATTCATATCTACCATAATTTTCTATAGTTCTAATTCGCTTATTTTATAAAAATAATGATTTTCAAAAAGTTTAATAATTTATTAGTATGTTTATATAATATGTTTGTGTTTACAAGTAATGAGTTACAAAACTAATAATCAAATGTATAGAAAGATTGCATGCGCAGGAAAATAATCAAATTCTGATTCCTGTTTATGTCTTGCTTTGGAGTCACTCTGGTTTTGCTATATGTTTCATTACATTATTTTCAAGTCAATAGCTAACAAATGGACTATATGCAAATAAATTATATCTATGTGATACAATAAATATGACAACATAACATCACTTGTGTGCATAAAAAATATAAATATCACTGGTGTCCATAAAGAATATAAACATCACTGATGTACACAAAAATATAAAATGAAGAGATGAAACTCATCTTATCAGTGATATAGATAGTAGCTAAAATTTTTAGTTTTAGATAGACAAGAAGCCAATTGCTATGATGACTTCTTTTGTATCTTTTATTAGGATGAATCTTTTTCTTTATAGATGCCTTTGACATTTGGAACTTTTGGGATAAAAGATAAAAATGAAGAATTCATATCCAACTTCTTTTGGAGATTGTGAAGTTATGGATTATTTCAGGCAAGGCATGTTATACATGTTTAGAAAGATAATTTTGTGAGAAATACGAAAAAATTATCACTGAAGATGTAATTTGAATTTTAGTTAATGTTAATTTCCAAATTATGATCAAATAATAAAATAATTATTTCGAATGTGAAAATTTTTTTTCCTTTATTTTTTATATAGTTATCACTATTTATTTTATGCTTATTGTTTTTCTTAGTTTTTCTAGTTTCTAACAATATAATTTTTTTTGCTCTAACATAATTAAAACTGAAGTTATTGTGAAAATTGTGTCTCAGGCCAGTATTTTAAAAAATTCAATATGACGTTTTAGACCGAAGCAGTTGATCTAAATTGGTTTTTTTTTTTTATAAAAATGATAACATGAAACTCTTGAACAATAGCCCAAATGTCTTAGCCAGTTAATGTGCTTTTTGTTCACCAACGATTCTGGTATTTAAAATGTCATTTTTATTTTTTCCTCCCAGACAGGTTGTTTATTCTTACCGAGACAGATTGGTATGTGTCCATCTGTATTTCATTTCATAATTACATGTTGACAGTAGGTTGAACCATATTATAATTCTGAGTGATATCTGCTGGGTAAATCCTTATTGGTTGTTAGAATAATTAACAGTAGTTTGTGTTTTAACAGTAAATGTATTATAATTCTGGGTGATCCTTCTGGGTAAATCCTTATTGGTTACTAGAATAATTAACTGCCTTATACACATTTTTTTTAAAATTCCTGCTACTACTAAAGTTTTTACCTACTTAGTTCTGCTTTATTTAATATTCTTGATACAAACATGGATGCAGTGTGTGAATATTGGTTTTTCTATCATTGATACACAAATTAAAAGTAGGTATATATATATTTTTACACGAAAATGCTCTAATCCTGCAGTTTTGATTAAAATTCTTTTAAGTCTTATAAATACTTGGATCCATTTACTTTTCTTTTTAGCAAGAGCCTATATTGAAATTCTACTTCAGATCTATGAGGAATAAATCATTTATAAAATTTACAAAACCCAAGAAAGTTTGACTGCATTTTTGCCTCTACAACAGTCTTGATTTTAATATAGTTCATTTTATATTCTAAAAATTCAAATTCTCTTACATTGAATTTACATTTTTATAAACTTCTGCATAGTTTTATATAATGACAGATTTTAGAGTCAATGGATTTTGGTTCAGCTATATCATTTAAGGTTCTTGAACTTCATGTGAATTCCCAAGCAATATCATTTGATTATCATTCAGTTATTCTTATAGTTTCCTGACATTGTTTAGCAATTTAGTTACCAAAAATTAATAAATATTTTATTGAACTGGTTTTTGTCCAATACTAGGACTTTTTCAAAATATACTTTTCCAATAAATCACATGATTAATACATCTGCTAACATTCCATCTAACATTCGTATTATATAACCATTTTATATAATCATATAAATTCTTTATAACCTCCCCCCCCCCTTTTTTTTATAGATAAATAAAATTACATTAATTACAATTAAGTTTATACATATATTATATACATTAAATTATCTACAACTTTCTACTTAATTTTAAATAACTATATCTCATTTCTTATACATAATTCTAAATAATATATTTGTAATTCAATATATTATACACTAAATAAAAATAAAAACCACACCATTTTTTTGTAGATGCATGGTTGTCAATAATTTCATATTACACAACCAATTTATATAATTACCCCAAACTATCTATACATATTTACTCATTTTTTTATATAAATAAATAAAATCTTTATAATATATACATTAAATTACATACATAAATTATAAATCTCAAATTAATAATTTACATATCCTTTTATTATCCAAATCTCATTTACTAATTTTTCTAATTGCCCTTTAATGCCCGTTTACCACTTAACTTTGCAGATTTTTTAACCAAATTAACACATTTGTCCATATTCTCCTGCCCTATATATTCAATAAAATATTTTTATTTAGTTGTTTAATTTCAATTGAGTGAAATAATTTTTAATACTTTGAAGACAACATTATAGGCAAATTTATTTATTAATATTACCAGGATGTAGTCATTAAAATACAACCATGCTCCCAGACTAAATAAGCATAGATATGTTCAATTATATATTTTTTGCTAATATATATTAACATTATTGTATGTGTAAAATCTGTTTTCTCAACTTGGAAAATAGATTAACTCATTTATAAAATGTTGAGACCTCCACTCTATTATAATATTTAACAATATTTGCATTCTTTAATAAGTATATCATAAAACAATGACACATATTTACCCTCTTTAAAAAAATATCCATTTTTGATAATAGATATATGAAGTACATAGAGAAAAGCTTTCATAAAATACGTTTTTAATAAACAGTATGTGCTTAGCCGGCTTTTGATTGCTACAAGACATAGATGTAGCATGTGCTGTTATTGCTAATTTACTCGAAATTCAAATATGAAAAACTAATTTGGTAGAATAGGCCAGTGACATGCCATGCCTCTTTAATTTTTCATTTAATAATGCTGCATTCAGTGCCCACAATATTGACAAATGAAGAAACAAACAATGACCAATTGTAGAGAACTGTTTGAAAAATATTGAGTGTGTGCCTGCATTTGTTCTAGCTTTATTATACAGCTATATGTTGGGCTATATGCATAGATAGGATGGCCCAGAGATTCACTGCAGTAAATGGATAAGCAGGTGGGTTCTAGGCATTTGGTCCTGTAAACAACTTGACAGCAGTCAGCTGGTATCCTTTGAATTGTCGAGAAGCCAATGCAGTGGAAGTGTGGTATATAGACCGATTTTATGGGTGGGAATGCAGTGGGTTATAGAGGGGACTTTTTCAGATCGGTGAGGGGTATAGGGTGTTGTTATATGATAAGTTTCTGATGATTTGTAGAAGTAGATAGTCTTTATATCTGATGTTATGCAGTTCAGAAATGTATTTGCTGATGATGTCTTTTCTTTCAGATTTAAACTTGCTTAAATAAAGATTATGATGTTAAGAACAACAAGGTTGTGAGAAGGTGGTGTTAGAGAGTTGCGATTGATGAAACCATGAACCTGTATTAGTTTAATAACCATTTTATAATTTTCATGTTGTTTGTGGAGATCTAGGTATTTATTACTGTTTATGCTATCTTCATTTTCACAGTTTGATGTGAAAGATGTAGCATTGGAGATTTCATGCGAATATGAGAAATTATTGTATTAGGTATGCAGATGAATATATTGACATAATGAATATAAAGTAGTGATAGGTATGAGATAATTCTTTCTTCATCAATGTTCAGAAAAATGCTAGAAATGATACCACTAATTGCACACACTTGGCAAACTTGTCTACGCATATAGCCCAACATACATACCTGTATTATTAATAAAGCTACAACAAACACACACACAATATTTTTTGAACATTTCTCTATAACTGGTCCTTCATCTGTCAACATCATATGCATTGATCATAGCAATATTAAATGAAAAATTAGAGGCATAGCATACTTTAGGTGACAAAAACTCTAATAATAGAATTATGTGTACCTCTTTCTAAGAGACGGCCTGTTCTACCAAATTAATTTTCATATCTAAATTTCATGTACACTCCCAACTTATGTTATATCTATGACTTGTAATAGTTGAAGGCTGGCTAAGAACACTGTTAACAACATATTTTATGAAAGCTTTTCTCTATATGTTCTTCATATATCTATTATTATATTTTAGTTTAAGTTAAAGCTTATAATTTTGTAGGCATCCATTTTTAAAAAATAAATTATTTATTTGCTCACTTTTCAAAATATTGTGTATTTTTATCTAGAATTTTTATTTTTATTATTTTATTTTGATATGTTTATATTTACTAATGTACATTAAAAAGATCAAAACAAGTTTGAAGTAAACAACTATTAATAATGATATTTGTCAAACCAGCTTTCATCTCTATTGATAGTGAATAATTATGCCATGACAATGCCATTCTTAAGGTATATTATAATAAAGAGGACATTTGATTCTATAATGCTTTCAGCTTGAAGACAGTCAAAGTTCCTCAACTTTTGATCGAAATGCAAACAATTTATTAATATCCCATGTTATTAAAGACTTATGTTCTCAATTTTGATTGTTGTAACAGCATAACCTTATTCCTCAAATCAGTCAAATTGGTACGATTACAAATTGAAATTATCAAGAACAATGTTTCCTAAATTTTTCTTTATAAATGTTTACTATGACTTTTAACAATACTTTATTTTGAAATTCTGTTACAGATGTTTTGCTATGGTTAAATTTGTAATTCTTTCGTTTAACAGATTTGCTTAGATATTATTGAAGCAATCCTCAGTCAAGTTTTAATTCTAATGAACAGATTTTCCCATTATTTGCTTTTCTTAAATTTTTTATTTCATGTGTCTTCATTGCAGTCATCTTTTTTCCTTTGCTTGCTTAGGAAGTGAATTTCTACTTTTGCTAAAATATGCCTATTTTATTGTAATATCTGGATTTTATATTTATAAATTTTCCTACATTCCATATGTGATAATACTTTTTCATTGCTTTCCTTTGCCATCTCCTCTGGATATAACTCCATTCACTTTGTTTTGGTGCGACAAACATGGCATGACTTGTACTCTCCACAAATGAAACTTGAACTATAACTATTTTGAACTCAACTTTCATATATAATTAACTCTTAGGTTATCTTGTAGTCTACATAAACAATACTTGGACTATAAATAATTAACTCCTAGGTTATCTTTCATGACTTGTAGAAGCTTTGTAGAAAAATGCAATGCTTTTTTTGTATCTAACTAATTGAATTTATTATATAAGATTACTAAAAACTGGGTAAAAATAACCTGATACTATTTCAATTATTTATATTGACTATTTATTCTTGCAACACTTCATATACAACATCACTGCATATGTAAATAATGCGGCTTAGCTCAACTTTATTGATCTTCGCATTTAAGAAAAATTTAAGTCTAGAATCATATAACTTCTTGATCATATTGAATTCTTTTATCAATCCTACTCTAGCATTTTTTAAATCTCTGCTGTTTGCATTCTTTTTAATGAAAAGACCTTATTGAATTATACTATATTGCTATTTATTTTGAAGGCTACAAATGACTGTATATATTAAAAGAGATATTAACACATTATATGGACCTATGAATAACTAATAACTTAAGATAATTGTGACTTACGCTTAGAGCGTTAATATTACATAAGTTCAGTTTACAAAATGTGTACTACCTGATACCTAGACATGATCCACCTGCATTATAATTACCTACACTGTAAAATGGAGAAAAGACCCAGAGAATAAAATCAGCCAACTTACATATGATATACAAACTGCTTTTATGTTTAACAACTTCCTATAATTGATCGATAAATAGCAAGAATTACTGTACTTTTTTCTGAATTCCATCTACAACTTTTCTATTAGCTACCTTGCATGTTAGTACATAACAATAATCAACATTTGTTTCATTAATTTTATAATGTTTGATTTTTTTCAAATTTATAACTAATAAATATATTAAATAATCAAAGATTTATTGCTCGGAAGATATAGGAAGTGGGTAATAGAAGTGAGTCAAAATCCATGAACCTTAAGTTCCGTAGTTTACAATTGCACTAAACCACATGAATCACTAATATATTATTTAATTTAATAAAACCATATTATTTTACAGAATAAACTCTAAATTGTTTTTATGACAATTTTATAAAAAAAAATTTTTTTTGAAACCTTACAAAATGCCAAATGTTTATCAAAAAATAAATTTCTCTAGTACAGTTTGATAAAATCCAACAAAAAAAAATATTTTTTTTTAGTATAACTTGACACAAATTATTAAGGACAAAAATAGTGTTTAGCCATAGTAATGTCTATTTGAACCTCATATGCAAAAAATATGGAAAAAAGAGGCTATTACAAATAAGCCAAATTACTTAGCCTTTTCATTAATTTTATAAGAACACTGGTGTCAGTGATCCCAAAGATAACCCATATAATAGCAGCTTTATAAAGAAGTTTTTGGTAAATGAAATGATAAACTAATGAACAACTAAAACTAATCACCAGCATAAACATCTAACAGCTTCCAGAGGAATACTAATATAAAACAGGCAAAACTCTCCATACAGTAGTGCCACTGTGTGCCAATCAGAGTAATCAATGGATGCCAGAAGGCTTGTGCATAAAATCCCCATCTAGTGCCTACTCAAAAATCCCCATCTAATGCCTACTCATCCAATATCCTCAGACTAGTTTCTGGCTTGTTTAATAATAGTTATGTGCTAGCATAGAGATGGTGATCATGTGATGTTTAGTGGTTGAATACTAATATAGTAAGTAAAAAATTATATGACTGTTTTATCATGTCATATTTACAGTTTAACATTCTCGAAACACATTAAATGACATAAAGCATATAAGTTTGCCAAATTGCATATTACTAGAGGAAGCATTGCTGGAACAATGTCTGGTAGGTAAATCAAATTATTAGTTTTGAAAGTAACTATTGGCCGATATACACAAGATGCTTTTAAGAAAGATTTGTTTTATAAAACTATATTTATCCATAAAAGTTTTTCTTATGTGAACTCCTCTTCCCCATTAAAGTACTCTCCTAATAATGAAAGTAGAGAAATTAATACTAATACAATTTGTTATAACTAATCAGGGAACATATGTACAAATTACACATAAAAAAATGCAATCTGCAATAAAGGCCAAACCTTTTTTTTTTTCCAAGAGTGTAAGAAACTCAAAAATTAGAGAACATGAATAGAATTAATTCGAATCAGGAGGGCAAAAAATAATTTATAATATGTCATATTAAAATTTTCCACTTTTAACAGTGTTCTCATGATTGAAGGGAGCGCCAGTTCAGGAATCTTTTTCATGTCAAGGAAACATCAAATTGCATAATAAAAAGTAAAAATTAGTCCAAAGATTAAAAAGTAAAAGTTAGTCCAAAGATTAAAAACCTCAACCCAAGGGTCAAGACATTAAGTAAGGGTGAAGTTAAATATATGTATATATTACAATTTTATATAATCAAAAACAATATGCTTCCTCTACATTAGGATGACAATAATTTAAATCATTATATAATGTTTAGAACAGAGTGTATCAAACTTCTAATACGATGAAGCACTTCATAAATGCTGAAATTTTAATAAAACATCTTATTTTATAGGTTAGGTGATATTAATAATAAATAAATTAAGAAAGAAATATAAGAGTTAAGCAAATAAAACAAACATTTTCAAATTTTAGTAATGCAAAACAAAATATGAAAATAATAAACTAAACTAATATATATACATAGTAAAATTTCATTCTTAATGATTTCAATGTTTTTTGGGTCTTTGAATTAGAAATTCTTCCAATATCAGGCACAATACTGGAAAACTAAATTCTCATATCCAGTATAGAGTTGAGTCTTTTTTTGTATTTTGTTTTGGTTGAAGCATAATATGAAAATCCTGCCTTGCATAAATATATTATAAAAGAAAGCAAAACAGATAATTTTGACACAGTAGATATACTCTTTAATAAATTTGTTCAGAAATCATTTAATGGCAATTATTCGTATTTTTGTTTTAAATTAGTCACTAATTATATCAATTAGATTTTCATAATCACTTGCACTGAAGCTTATCGGTTTAGCTGTCATTGTAAATCATGCTTCTAAAATCACTTTGAAAACTTCTTCTACGTTAGAATTTCAGTTAAAAATTAATGCAAGATGAGAAAACAAAACTATTACTCTTCAACTATAAAAATCCAGAATTGTAACTTTCTATCAAAAGCCACAATTTTATCTTATGCATTAATAAATGGAATATTCTTTGCTTATAATGATAAGTTAATTTTAATGCACTTAGTGAAAACATCTACCAGATATGCAAAACTTATTATCAACCATGAAAGATTTGTTAAAAATTTCAATGAAATTCTGTTTTAAATTGATGTGAATAAAACCAGTAATTCATTGTTAAGTTCCAAAAGTCTCAACAGTGATTTTCTTATAGCCATCTTACTTCATCATATAATAAAAGTGCATTATGTTCACGACCTATTTCTTCACAGAAAAAATTTAAATTATCTGGATTGAAGTTGATCATTTTTATGGCTTCCTCCAAAATAATTTTTACATATATCAATATTTCTTATTTTAATAATGCTTGTTTCCAAAAAAACATGACTTTTCTAGCTACTTAGGGAATGTTTATGACTTCATCTTTTCTTCCATTGCTCGAGTGTCATCTATACAAGTACGAACCAATACCCTTCTCCAAACTGATTTACTATTTTATAATGTTACATGATCACCATCTCTTATGGTAGCACATAACTATTATTAAACAGGTAAAACTCTCCATACAATAGTGCCACCCTGTGCTAACCAGAGTAAACTATGGATGCCAGAAGGTTTGTGCATAAAATCCCCATCTAGTGCCGACTCATCCAATATCCCCAGACTAGTCCTTTTATCTATATTTAACTACAAAATTATGAGAATGAAATTGAAAACACAATATTTTCAATCTAAGCTCAATAACTTATATAGTCATGACAGTTAAGTGCTAGCATAAGAGATCGTGATCATGTGATGTTTACTGGTTTAACACCAATCCTTCCTAATAGGATAGTGGTGGCTATGGTTGTTAAAAAGCCAAAGACACCAAAATATATGGATGCTGAACTGAGTTCAGACCTATATGACTATATAAGCTATTGAGCTTAGATTGAAAATATTGTTTTCAATTTCATTCTCATAGTTTTATAGTTAAGTAGATATAAAAAGTGGCTGCTGGAGGGTTATATTAGATCCTAAGATCTAGGTGCAGTGCTCTCAGATCCAAGGCTCCTCATTGACGAAGGCCTCAAACCAGAAACTAATCTGGGGATATTGGATGAGTAGGCACTAGATGGGGATTTTATGTACAAGCCTTCTGGTATCCATTGATTAATCTGGTTAGCACAGGGTAGCACTACTGTATAGAGTTTTGCCAGTTTAATATTTTATAATGTAATTATTAATCATGCTAAATATATATTTTCCAGTAACTCTTGTAGATATCAGCACAAATAAATCTTCTTCAATATTATCAAATACATAACAAACATCAATAATACAGTGAGCCCTGCAATATATAGACTCATCCCTTTGAAATGCATATTTACTGCCAAGTCTAAGTCGATGAATTAGCTCTTTCTCTATATTGGCAGAAAAAATTTTGATACATTGTGAAACAGTATTATTTGATAATCTTTTTTTTCTTTCTAGCAGATACTTTTAACTTGCATGATATAATATCTTTCAACAAGGCTTAATATGTGTTTCTTCAATTCTATGAGCTTCACCATTAAGTGTGATACAGTAACTCATACGAAAAGATGCTTCTTTCAGTTTTATCAGTTGTAATCATTTGAAGTTTAGACTTCTCTTATCAGTTTTATCAATTATAATCATTTGAAGTTTAGATTTTTCTAGTGAATAACATCATTTCTTTAAAATATATTTTTTCTTTGTAATTAGCATGTTAAGTTTCTAAGTGCCTACAAAATTTAGCTGGAGCCAACAAACTGTTTGCTAATACTTTATTTCATAAAACACAATGCATTAAGAGCATCTGTATTGACAGCATACACAAATCTCTAATTTAAATAAGTTTCATAATTTAGTTTTTAATAGCTCTTACAGGTCACCAACTTTATTATTTATACATGTCATTCAGTCAATATATCAACTCCTGACACTCAAACAAATATAATTTTTTATCAGGACTTATTATTGTTGTATGAGTGCAGTATATATATATTTTGTAATGGTCATATTTGTACATTCACACAACAAAATCCAGAGTTCTGGCAAATTATACCAAGGCTGAACTAGATGAGAGGTTGAGACCTCAAATCAGATCACACCTCAGCTCTTTCATCAACACTCCATGACTTACTACCCTATGAATGACATATATGAGGCTACACTCAGAGTTTCTTAGTTCGCATGCCGGCAATAGCAAAGCATGGAGCAAGAGACTCAGGGAAATTAACTAAATTACTATACTCTAAATAAACACATGCATCTATGGCTGGCTAGATAATGCATATATTAATAACATACTAACATTAAGAATTTTAACATTAAGAATTTTAACTAAGATTAGGGATGGATTACGAATGATATACAACACAGTTATTATAATATATTTTAATAAATATAAAAAAAACAAGAGTGCATTGAAGGACACACGCAGGTGTAAACAATGATGAGCAAGTTTGGAAACAGAATCTCATCACTATACTTCAAGTCGCTCAAATTCCATCATTTTTAACGCTACCATTAAGATTTTGTGCTTTTTAAAGGTTAAAAAAAGTTTCATAAGATGCTGCCCTCTTCTGAATTATTTTACAAATAAAAAATCTATAATATTCAAATTTTAAGTATAACAAAGGAAGAGGGCAGTCTGTCCTTGATGATGATTGGCTGTTAATGATCAAGGACAAAAAAAACCGCTTGTCAATAACTAAACCGCTTTGATTTCTTTTCTTTCATTTCGAATTCGTAAGATGCTGCCCTCTTCTGAATTATTTTACAAATAAAAAATCTATAATATTCAAATTTTAAGTATAACAAAGGAAGAGGGCAGTCTGTCCTTGATGATGATTGGCTGTTAACCATCAAGGACAAAGAAAACCGCTTGTCAATAACTAAACCGCTTTGATTTCTTTTCTTGAAGGTGATAAACGAATGTTTTAGACCATTTTAAAAGTATTTTTTTGACATATTATAAATTATTTTGATAAAATATGCTAAAAATAAAATTATTATAAAAAAATAGTTAATATTTTAGTAAAAATTATTTACTTATCCGCAATGTAAAATTGAGAAAGAAATCACTGATGTCAGCAAAACTTTTTAGTTGGCGAGTATTTGCCACTATCGAATATTTTTATAATTATAAAAAAAAAATATTTTTGAAAAAAACGTTCATTCATTTTCATAACTGACAAATTACTAATATACTTTTTACAAACAAAACTAAAGTGAATATAATATTAAAAGATGAATATATTTTTATGGGCCTTAGTTTGTGAATTGACCACTTAAAGTTTAGAGTTTTACCTCACTCGGCCAATAAAATTAATTACCCGTTAAAAGGTTAATTAATAACTAAGGTATACAAAATACTATAGTTTTGTTCCGCAAAACTATCATATGCCAGTTCATAATTAGCACTCTTAAAACATGCTAAAAGGAATACTTAAAAGTAATCTATTTTCTTAGCCAATCTGCATAGTTTATAACTAAACGGCTAAGATATGACTTAAACAATATGTATAATATGCTTTATAATTCATTCTTGCATTTATTAACTAACAAACCTAATTCTAATGATAATAATAACAATAAGCTAAACACAATAACTTAACGAAGATATTTAGGTTTTCAGAGCTGAGATTTGTATGTGTGCACTAAAGAGCAACATTACTTAATTATGAGAGAGCCTCTAATCATCTTCTCAAATTTTATTCATAGAATCAATCTGTTCTGAACTGAGCTTAGCATAAATTATCAAATAAACATTTATAAAACAAATAAGCAAGGCATGACCACAGATTAGCAAGCGACAGAATAATAACTGAATAAGTTACTATTAACAAGCATTTAGATTTTTAGAAATAGGTAAGTTTACAGATATTAATTTTAGCACAATTTTAAATCATATTTTACAGGTTAAATCAGTTTAATTATTAGACATTATAGTTGAGGTTATAGATTAGAAGCTAGCTTAACTTTTAGATAATTTATTAGTTATTTTTAAAGAGCTCTGTGGAAAAAATTGTTACAGCATCTTCATTGTTGAAGCTTCTGTAAATAATCACCATCATCCTCGGCTGGGCTGTTCCTAGTTTTTATTTTTAAAAGACATTAAAATTTTGTTTCAGAGTTTGATTAATTGTTTACAGATGGTTTTCTAACAAATTACATCTTTTATAAAAACAGCTAATTTTTTTAAGAGTTTAAGCTTGTAAACATTCTATTATATATGTGTGTGGGACTACCACAAAAATTGAATTTTATATACAAATGCATTTAAAGTTTTGAAACCAATAATTTAAATTTATATTAATTTAGAAGAGTTGTAATGCTTTTAAATCTATTGCATTATGGCTCCTTTAACATATATATGCTGGTAATTTCACACATATAACAATGTTCACAGAACTTAATTTAAATTATCATTTTAATACATTTTAAATTTATAACTGTGTATACATTATATAATCATACAAACATTAATATGGCTATTGCATGTGCGTATATCTACAAATACATGTAAGCATACACTAATACAATTAAAATAATTTATTAGCTTATATATATGGACTGGGATGGGTTTGAACTAGGGAAAAGATCCTACTATGGAACATAGTAGGTGAAACAGGATGATGGCTAAATAATAGTTTCATATCAATGAACTCAGGAAAAAAATTAGAAAAAGACTTAAATTTTTAACACAATCATGAATTAAATCATTTACCTATCTTTCTTTTTTTATACGTGGTTTAATTTAAATTTAGTCTTGCTTACCTAATTTTGTGCTTTCTTCAACTCATCACCAAGCACTGTGCACATCCAATACACAAAATTTAATATATAAATAAGCATTTATTTATATAGCATGATGTTGATAATTGTAATACATTAAATATCAGCCTTTTACAGCTATTGTACATGCGCTTTTACGAGTGTTAAATAATAAATGAATACTTTCACTGCCAATACAAGATGTAGCATTTAAGAAAAAAAATGAATCCACTTATTCTTTCTGAGCCCAAATGTTTATATATGGGCAAATCTTAAGTACTGGCAAAGAAAGTGTGAAGATAGATCATTCACTTTAAATTGCAGTTCGCGTTGTCAGACTGAATGACATTGATGAAATTACTTAGAATTTACTAAATGTCACTTTCAAATAAAACTTAAACATATGTAAATAAGCATTTATTTATATAGCATGATGTTTATAATTGTAATACATTAAAATTTAATATACTAGCTATACTATTCTAATTAAATACAACCTATGTTCTAAATTATAAACTAAATACATACATATGTACAATGGTATTATACTGTCACCTTAAGTTATTCCTTCTTGTGGAATTCCTGGGTGAGCTAGTCAGGATGCTGTGTATGGCCTTTTAACTCTGGTTGTTTCCATTATGTGCATAGTTCTGAGTTTCTTTGTAACCCCCTACAACCACTGCCTGACACCTGGCTTGTTCTAGCCTGCGTACTTTTTCAGGGGGTTCCCTGTGCACAGGTGTATAATCTATGGTTGTGAGGAATTCTGCCAATTCTATATTCCTCTCTCCAACCCACCATCATCTGCTACACTTGTGGTAGCATATTTTGCTAGATGGCCAGTATTTGAGTAAATGGGAAGGCTGTTAGTGATCTCAGATGGGCCACCTGTCTGACAAAGAACTGCATGTGATATTTCATTATAGAACCATAGGATTCTTTAAGAATGGCATGATAGATACCATCCTGGAACTCCTCATTCCAAAAGGTTTTCAGTAGATTCAGAGTACTGTTCAAATGTTTGTCCTCATAACAGGCCCACCAAGATTTGGCATACCCTGCAGATTATGTATGGCAAGAGCTACTTGATCTGGCACTGGAATATTTTGGAAACTGAACGATTCATGCAGGCTTTCTATGTGTACCTTGATGTTCTCACCCACATCCCCTTTGAATGATTTGATCTGAATAAACTTGGCCATATGTATTTGGTTGCTTGAGACTGGCTCTGAAGGTATTACAGGGATTGAATCTACATCCTAAACCCCTTTAATCAATTCTGACCTCTGGGCTAGCTGTTTGGTCCTACCTCATGATTGCAAGACTCTAACTGACACCTCTCCTCTCAGTCCTTCTTGGTTAATTCAACCTAAGAATGGTTAATCATGTCTGAATTTGAACCCCATTCTCGTCTTACTTCTAGCCTCCATCTGCCTTACAAACTATCTTAACCACAGGTTTTTCCATGACTCTCTTCCACCTTAAACATGTCCTCCTTCAACCCCTGAAGGTCATCTATTATTTGAGCCCTTTCTACTGCAGCTACTTTGTTCCCATGTGTGATGTCCTCTTTGACTTCATATACCTTGTCTTGCATATCCTGTGACTTTGTTCCCATGTGTGATGTCTTCTTTGACTTCCTATACCTTGTCTTGCATCTCCTGTGACATTTGAAAGTTCTTGATGTGAGCTTCCTGCTCTTTCTGGCACCTACACCCCTCTTCTAAGTCATCATGGACTCAAGGCCTCCTGGAAGACTTTCTTGCTGACTCACCCTGGCTCAGGTCAGCATAAATTTCCCCTTTAATGCCTGTGGTCTCTTTCCTGTGCAATCCCAAGCTTTCTGAGAAATCAATGAGTGCCCTGTCATAACCATTTCGGCACTCGATGCTCAAATGTTTCATTTTCTGTTCTAGTACCATGAAGCTTTGTCTCATTTAAGGCCCCTTTTGCTGGCTGACTTCTATCTTTTGACCCAAGGCTTATATTCTATTCTTTATTTCCTGGTCTCTAACCTTATTTTCATCTCATTTTTTATCTGTAACTTCATTTTCTTCTTTCATTATTCTATCTCTAACTTCATTTTCTTCTTTTAATTTTCTATCCATAATTTCATCTTTAACTTCATTTTCTTCTCTTGTTGACATTTGTGCTGTCATTTTGAACGTTTGCCAGCAACTCCTTCATGTTCTCACTTGCTTTCTTTTCCAAGCAGTTTTGTCATACTAGCGGCTCCTCTAGGTACACAAGGCTCTCGGTGGGCTCATGCTGGTTAGTGCTTCTCCCTCAGTCTCCTCTTCCATACTGCTACTAACCTCTACCATTTTTCTACCTCATCTTAGGGTTTTTCCTTTGCCCTTAGTCTCCTTCTCTGACCTTTCCTCCCTAACCTCTATTTCTTCATCTGTCTCATCCTCAGTACTACTATCCATTATTATATATATATTTTTCTAAACTTTGTCTCATATAATCACTTATTATCCATTAACTTGGCTAATTTGCCACTCCCTTTCTAAAGAAATGGTCTGTAGTGTTCTGCCCTCAACATCTATTTATTTTCTCTCTGCCCTTAGTACTATCACGAATTTATCAACCAATATATATTATAGCAATTATTGTAAAATAAAATAATTGAAAAAAAATCTTACCCAAGCCACAAATTGTTGCCAAGCTGTCATACTTTATTCTTAATTTATGATTGCCAACATTTATACAATATTTATAATAAATTTTGACTTCCCAGTACACGTATATACATATATAAATCTTGCCAATCTTAATTGGTATTTTCGCACTCCATCCAATTTCTTTAAAGTAATGACAAAATTTAAGAAATGGTCCCCTGAATTTCTCCCTCTGAAAACAAATTTAAAGAGGATGGCTCTGAACTTTGTTTGAGTCATCCTGGGCACCAGTTGCCAGTAGATGAAACATACATAAATAATTAATACAACAATAAGGGACCCATAAGTACTATATGCATCAACCAACATATATAAATATTTGCCATCGAGCCAGTGTCTAGCTCCAATTTGATTGACAATAATTAGTCTCTTTATAAAAATATTGAACTTCCACGTATGTAACCTTGACCTATTCAAAGCTATGGCATCATACACAGAAAAATATTACATATATAAATGAGAAAAAAAAATTTCTTTACCTTTGCACACAATAAAGACCAATCGAAGAGCTTCCCTTAATTTCAGGGAATGTAGGTATGTTATTCAAAGCCTCTAAGTTGCAACGACATACCTGGGGAAAAAAGTTATATATATTCATTTCACCCAAACTTGCTGAGATCCAATCATGGTTTATTCAGGGTTGTGTAAATAAGTATCTAAATAAGTATCAAGCCTGATGCTAGGTGCCATACCTGGGGAAAAAAAATCCTATGCAATGGTCATATTTGTACATTCATGCATCAAAATCCAGAGTTCTGGAAAATTATTCAAGGCTGATCTAAATGAGGGGTTGCGACTGCAAATCAGATCACAGCTCAGCTCCTTCACTAACATGCCATAACTTACTATCCTATGAATGATACATATGAGATTACACTCGGAGTTTCTTAGTTCACATGCTGGCAGTAGCACAGGGTGGAGCAAGAGACTCCAGGGAAATTAACTAAATTACTATACTTTAAATAAACACACACATCTATGGCTGGCTAGATAATGCATATATTAATAACTAATACTGATATTAAGAAATTTAACTAAGACTAGGGATGGATTATGGATGATACATAACACAGTTATTATAATTTAATATATTTTTAATTAATATATATAAATAAAAAACAAGAGTGCATTGAAGGCCACATGCAGGTGTAAACATTGATGAGCAAGTTTGAAACAGTATCTCATCTAATGCAATATATTTCAAAAGTTTATTACAATTTTAATCATCTACGATCTATTTATGCCTAAATTTTAGTAAGTCCAACCTATTACTAATGGTTTGCGATGGTTAAGTTGGTGTAAGAATAATGATTTATCATCTTAACATTTAATAAATCATTTAAAACTCTCTATGCAGATTATATAAACACAAAACCAAATTACGTATTCAGATCAATGCTGAAATATTACATTATGGAGGAATGAACAAAGCTTTATAGTATATAGTATGACTTCTGTGTTTATATATATTACTAGAGATATGTGCATCTCGAATGCATAGTTACTCAAGGGATTCAGTACCAAGTACTCGGTTCCCATGGACCTTACGACTTGCTGTGAATAAAGTGAACACATATAGTTCAGTGATCAGAGCAGCTTATAAAAACAATCTGGACCATGTTCCAGTTCTAAAGAAGAGCTATCTGAACTAAGTAGATGGGGTGACCATTAAAACCAGAGGTATTCATATAAAGACACAGCATGGCATAAATGTATGTATGTGCTTCCTAAAGACACATTCACCATGCTAAATATAATATTAATTAATAACTAAAGTATGCAAAATTCTATAGTTTTGTTCCACGAAACTACCTTATGCCAGTTCATAATTAGCATTCTTAAAACATGCTAAAAGAAATACTTAAAAAAATAATCTATTTTCTTAACCGATTTGCATAGTTTATAATATAACAAAAAGGCCTAAAGCATATCTGGGACTTAAGCAATACGTATATGCTTTATAACTCATTCTTGCATTTACTAATTACTTTATAACTTGCAAACCTAATTCTAATGACAATAATAATAAGCTAAACATAATAGCTTAACAAATATACTTACGTTTTCAGAGTGGAGATTTGCATGAGGGTGTTAAAGAGAAACCTTACTTAATTATGAGAACCTCTAATCACCTTCCTCTCAAATTTTATTCATAGAATCAATCTCTGTTCTGAACTGGGCATAGCATGAATTATCAAATAAACATATATAAAACAAATAAGGCATGACTTCAGATTAGTGACAGAATAACTGAATAAGTCATTATTAACAAGCATTTAAATTTTTAGAAATAGGCAAGTTTACAGATATTAATTTAGCATAATTTTAAATATTTTACAGACTCAATCAATTTAATTATTAGACATTATAGTTTAGAGGTTTTTGCATATTATAAATTTGAAGCTAGCTTAACTTTTAGATAATTTATTAGTTATTTTTAAGGAGCTCTGCAGGAAAAATTTACATCTTCACTGTTGAGGCTTCTGCAGCTGATCACCATCATCCTCAGCTGGGATGATCCATTTTTATGTCTTCTTTAGCAGTTTAACTGGTCTCCCCCATTGTTCTATTTCCACAGACCAATCTCTCGAAAAGAGAGCTGGCATAAGATAGAACCTTAGCCGACAAACTCTATTTTCCTGTCAGCCATAGATGATTGGCAGCAAGTGAACACCTCTACACAAAATTTAGTTATTTATACCAGAAAATCGGTAATTCGAGTGTCCAGTTTACAATATTTTACAAATTTTCATCAATAATTTAAAAAACCCACAAAAATGAAGCCTTTGGTCATTTCTTGGCTAAAACAATAATGATTAACAGGTCACTCTTTGTTCCTAGTTTTTATTTTTAAAAGATATTAAAATTTTGATTCAGAGTTTGATTAATTGCTTATAGATGGTTTTCTAAGAAATTACATCTTTTATAAAAACAGCTCACTTTTTTTTAAGAGTTTAAGTTTGTAAACATTTTATTATATGTGTGTGGGACTACAACATGAATTGAATTTTATATACGAATGCATTTAGTTTTTAACTGATAATAATTTAAATTAATTTAGAGGAGTTGTAATGTTTTTAAATCTATTGCATTATGGCTTTTTTCACATATATATAGGTAATTACACCTTTTTTTCCCATTGTCGCTCATCCACCGACCAATCCTATCCAAATTTAAACTTTTTGGTATCAAATTGTGTGTGTAGCAATATTAAAAATGTATAAATATATGTAAAATTCATCATAAACACACACATGTTTTGATAACAAATTTAAAGCAATAAATAAAAATAAATGATATAGTTTATATTTCTTTTAGTTATATAATTTTAACCATTTATTTTAAATTGTAAAGTTCGTTATTTATTGCTGTGTTTAAATTTCGTATTTAATAGTAATTTTGGAAATTGATTGTAATTTAAGTAAAAGTAAAAATAATTGTATATTCCCTTTTGTATTTGAAATTTTGAAAGTAACAGTCGGTGAGATATAATAGATTAATTAAAAACAAAAATTCCCTAAAAGCTTTAATTACAAAATGTAAAGGTAAAAATAAACTTGAATAATATAAATGCAGCTTTCTAGATAAATTAAACTTACAAGAATGTAAAGGTAAAAATAAACTTGAATAATATAAATGCAGCTTTAGATAAATTAAACTTACAAGAATGCGTTGATTCTCCTCGGGGCAAATGAGCAGATCCAAAAATAAAATAGAACAAAAGTGAAAAGATAAGATCAAGAAAGAAGGACATTTTGAATTTTCTAAGAACTTTTAGTTAGACTTTAGCTGTGCTCTCGATCTTGAGGCTCCAGAAATCTTAATTTACCTACCACAGTATGTTCGAGTAGAAAGCACCCAGACAATTCTCCCTTCGGAGATGGTCGATCGTATGCCAAACCTTCACATGTGACCTCCACAAAATCAACCAAGATCTGCTGCCCAAACAATTAGAAAGCTGCTGCTGTTAAAATAAATGAATAAGCTAAATGCTGGAAAGAACTGCTACTTCTGAACTCATGAACGATTTTCTACTGACCACTGAATCGGAAAACTTTGTATAAACAGGTACCTGTACCCAAACCCTAGAGTACTCTAGATAATAATCATGCTATACCTCACTGTATAACTTGTAAAACTATGAATTTAATGATTAATTTATTATATAAATTTCTTTAATAATCTAGCTTACCTAATTCTATCTTTTTTTGGGTATGTATTTCTAAATTTTACATTTTTATTATCTAATTATAGCATGCTTATAAGATTTCTGACCAGACTTCGCCAAATTTAAATATAGATTTAAATCAAGATGGCTGCCATCTTGTCCAGCGACCTATATTTATTTTATATACTCCTGCTGGCTGGTCAGAACATAAATCTCCATAATTTTCTAAATGCAAATCCATGATTGCTTGAAACAGTGGATGCGTGTCCTGCAAATCCTCATTAATATTTATTTCTATAAATTACTTAATATTTTCATTACTGTTAAGCTAAGATTAATAGCTAAGGTGAAGCTATAAGTTTGTTATTAGTGAGCCTCTATTTATGGACTTAGCGCTTTCGGAGCACCTACAGCTCCATAATCATAGTCCTTTTTACATGCTGTTGATTCTATGCAAATTATAACATCCACCTTTTCGAGATCGCGAAGGACATGTCTTTTCTATTGATTAACATGGCAAGGCTGGTGATGTAACATGCCTCCTTAATCTTCCTCTTAACATGGTTCCTCTCTGTGCACATGATGTCGGCTTTAGACGGCTCAAATCTATGGCTTTGCTCCTGCTGATGATCAGCAAATACTGAGCTGCCCTCTCCTTTAGTTGTGGCTTTTGTATATATATATCTATGCTGAGCCAGTCTATTGCTTACTGTGGCCCGAGTTTCCCCATAATATACCGAATCACATCCTGTCTGCAGGCACACAATTTTTATAAATGACATATTATAAATCGACATGCATTCAGTGCTTCATTTATTGTAATGCAGGGGGGTCTACTACTTAGCAAATGGCTGACATATTAGTTATTAAAACTCACCCAGCTTACCGATAGCTTTTATATTTTATTAAATTTTAATAATTCCGTAAATCGCATTTTTAGTTATTAATACTCACCCAGCTTACCTATTGCTTTTATATTTTATTAAATTTTAAGTAATAATTCCGTAAATCGCATTTCTTTCAGTCAAAAACGTTCTTTATTAAATGTTGATGATATAGGGTTAAGTTATAAAATATATTAAATCTTAACAGAATAGTCTGTAAATTATACATGTTACATTTTAGAGACACAATAAGCTTTGGATACTCAGGATTCTATAGGATTTAAATTAATCCCAGTCATCCTACTCAAGCGGACAAATAAATGTTCCCATAGAGCTTGACACTGTCACGCAGTCAGGAAGTAATTGTGGCACGAACCACTTGCCCCCTGATTATGCTCATGTGACACCTTACCTTTTGGGCATATAGCAAATGCCAGCCCGTTGTACTAAACTCATCTACGGCTTCAGTTTTAATATACTGCCACCCTCATATCGCCTTTCTAGACATACGTTGTAAAGGATAGCTTACAATGCACACATTCCTAAAAAGATTAAGCATATTTATTGAACCCAATCCATTTGGAATTTATAGTAATAGTGGGAAGATTATTATTTGTAATTATTATTGCCTATATACATATAATACACAATAAATTATTATATTTATAAAATAAAATACGATCAATATTTTAGAAAGTACTATTGTATATATATAAAACTATTTGATTAAATAAACTGTAATGTATATATATATTTTTAAATTTAAAATTGAATATTAATTAATAGGTAAATGAATGTGGGATGACTTGAAGTTAATTAGGTGGGTACATATGTGTAAAAATAAAACTGATTTTATTATTTTATTTATAATAAATTTAAATGTATTTAAACAATAGGCAGTTAAAGATATCAGCATTCCTGGAAATCTACGCGCGTGAAAATGTATAAAAACAAAAGACAGTTTACAAATCGTTCTTCTTATTGTTATAACAACTGTAACAAAAGACAGCAATTAAAACTAAAAATTTAGAACACTAAAATGGAGTTTTTACTTTTTCTTTTAGTTAAATTATAAACATTTTAAAAGTTGAATACTGTAACTAAAAGTTTATCTAATCCAAAGGACAGAAAGTGAAAAGAAGTAAGAATAACTGATTAATTTTTAAATAATTAAATCGTGTTTAAAAAGTTGTTGGAGTAAATTTGAATTTTTTAAATCTTTCCAAAAACAATAACGAGAATTAAATTTGCTAAAAATTGGAGAAGAAAAATGAAATAATTTTCTTAATATATATATATAAGCGCTTCAATATTATTCAATAAAAATATATGATTATAAATAATTATTAAAATGTACTTTAATATGAAAATGGGCTAGAGCAAAACATGCTATTGTGTCATGGTATTTTCCTACCAGCTGCATTATATCTATATATATTTTCTACTTTATTATAAACACACAAGATGCCTTCAGTCCAAAGTAAACAAGGATTGGAATACATTATGGTGAATCAAATGAGGATCAAGATGTTTACCATTAAACACATCTACAGGAGACACCATTGTACCTATCTATCCTTGCTAAAGAGAATGATTTACTAAGTGAAACTGCTTTGAAGAACAACTTGCCTAACTATCAACTACTACTACTTCTATTATGATGATTTTTAGGAACACAGGTATATAACAAGCCTGTGTTTCAGTTAGAACTTTGTTCCAATTACAATTTTTAATCAAAGAATCAATATTGTAATTTTTGTTTATTTATTATTTTATTTATACTATCTGTTGTATTTTCACACTCTGATGATGAAGCCTCATTTTTTTAGAATTAGCAAAGAAGAAAAAGGGAGGATTATTCATTTTGATATTTTTTGATATTTTCATTATAAATAAAATTTAGGTAATACCACCTACTTCACATCAAGTCATCCACATAAATATTGAGGTAAGATTCTTTAAATTTATATATAGGTTAAATGACAACACATACAGAATACATATTATGTTTTATTTTGTGAATAACCATGTATGTATATTTTCCAGTATGTTTGACTAATCAACTGGGATCTGTCTCTATCATATATATATATAAATTGGGGAAACTTGTTAAATAGATTAACATTTGTAAATATATAATTTAGCTAGCCAGCATCTCAATTATATTAAATAACTAAAGTTGATTTTTCTATATAATTATGATTTGTAGAGAATGAGTGACATAGGTGGATTTCTACGAGGTATAAGATTGGATCTAGAGGATAATTAATTAGTAAGATGGTAGAGGGTCACTTTTGATACATGTACATATGATGATTATTTTTTTTTTATCATTACTATTGTCATTATACTTAATATTTATTATTGTTAATAAATGTTTGAGAGTTTATATTATTCCGGTCTCTGGTTTATCAAGTTGTCCTGACATTCTACAGTTTAGAAATAATTATACATGCGCACACATCTATTTTTCTTATTATATAAAAGCTTGAAAATAAAACAAATATTATAAATGCTAGTTGTAACCTATCTATTGGTGCAGAAGTTGCTGTGTACATCTGTTCATACCTGCTAAAGAAGTTAAAAGCAATATTCTCTCTGGGTTTGAATATTAGGGAATAATGGAATTAAAAAGGGGAAGTGAATGAACTAACCTAAATTGCATTTAATATTATTAAATAGGGATAGAGTTAGTCAATTAAAGGGTATGCAATCATTGGTTAAGCATTTCATCGGGTTCTCATTAGCACTCTATCAGATGACCCACAGTCTGAACATAGTTGGATGCAACTTTCTTCCCTTGTAAGCCTGGTAGGTCTCTGCAGATTGTTTCATTAGGGGTAATAAATTAGAGCATATTAACTTATCCTCACACCATATTGATACATCTGCATAGTAGTACAGTCTGCAAGTTAGTTGACCATCCATTACATCTGGTGCACCATCATTAGGCTTGGTTAGTTTATGACTGCTGATAAAGAGTGCCATTATCTGGTGTTTGGGATTAGTTGTAATCATTCCATCCATTACATCTGGCATCATCATCTTTTGGGGCTAGTGGTCATCGTTCCATCTGTTATATCTGGCACCAGTAACATTTGGGGCTTGATAGATAGGTGTACCATCACATATAGACTTTATATAAGTTGGTCATACATTGTGATCGAACCAGCTGATTGATATATCTGATAGATATATCTAAGTGCTAATTGTTCCGTCCACTATATCTGGCACGCAACGTGGTAGGTATGAAGATATTACAGTTGATAGAGGTATCAAAGTATATTTACTAATGGTTATATCTGACGCGCAAAGTGGTAGGCATATAGATATTACAGTTGATAGAGGTATCCAAGTATATTTACTAAGTTATATCTGATGCAACATGTTAGGCATAAAGATATTACAGTTGATAAATGTATCCAAATGTATTTACCAATAGATTTGGTATCCAGTATGTTAGGTATGAATATACTATAGTTGTAAAGGAAGTCCAGCCATTGGACTGGCGTTTAAATTTTTTTTTTTTTAAAAATGTTAAAGGACATTTCATTTTATATTTTTCTATCAACATAAACCCAAATGAACTTATGCACATGGCAAACAACTAGCACTTTCATCTAAAATAATAGTAATAGTGATAACAGATCACATAAACTTGAATCAATTTTCAATAAGAGATCTAAAGTATTGAGTGTAAATTGGAAATATAAAGGATTGGACAATAAACAGAGACCGATGATAAATAGTTAAGTGATTAATAAATGCTAATAAAATAGTAGAGTTAGGCATGTAAAAGGACATAGGCTAAAAGTAGATCTATTAAAAACTAGAAAAAAAAGGTAAAAGATGAATGCAATGGTTGGGAGTGGCATGATGCACGGTGGCATGTGATTATTTATAGTTTGATAAATAAACATTTTTTAAATAGTTTGCAAATAAATAAATATTTAATAATAACCAGAAGTGGTAAGCAATTAAGTAATATGGAATAAAAACATTTTGAGATAGGGAAAGATAGTAGTGACAGTGAGATGGTAGATGATACTACCAGTAATAAGGTAGAATCTGTGATGATTCTGATACCTGGGGGGTCTATTCTGGAAGTTGAACAATCCCCACAAATGCAGGAAGGGAGTCAAACAGTTTCTCAAATTCAGATGATTACTCCCAGTGAGATTGTTCAAGTGCCTGAAGTAGGAGTAACTCAGGCTATACAAAACCCTACAACCTTGGCACAACTAATCCAAGTAATCATAAAGATGAGGAGTGATATGAATAGTATGATGGATAATATGGCAACTAATATGGAGAATATGAAAAGGGATATAAATAGCAATATGGAGAATATGAGAAGTGATATGAATAGTATGATGAAGAATATGGCAATCAAATTTGATATAAATAAAACAAAAGAATTGAAGAAGGATGTGAATGATATGAAAGAACCAATGGAAATACAAATTATCCATATTGTAACGATATATAAATATGTCGTTACATTAATTTAAAATAAAAACTTAATAAAAGTTCGCAAATAAAAGTAAAAAACTAAACACTAAAATTAAAATATTGTTAAACGTATATACATTCGCACCGATGCCAAACTTTAAAAAAAACAAATAAGTATTTGAACGTACTTTTTTATAAAAAAAAGTACAAGATTTAAAAATAAAAACAGGTATTAATTAATGTAATCTGTAAATGGAAATGATTGTTTATGAATTATCGAAAACCAAACTGGCCCTTGGGCTCTTGTATAATTAAAATGATCTGATGAAAGATAGATAAGAAAATAAAGAGAAATTAGCTTGACCAATGGAAGCACTAAGCCTTGGCTCAGACCCTAACAAAAGTGATGGATTAGTGACGTTTTGTTGATTGAATCCGTGTGGATAATATAAAAAGGGAAATAGTTTTTTCTGATAGGTCCAGCGTTGTGTGTTTGAGAGATGCGGTAGGATGCACATACCACACTCTCTATTTAAAAAAGAAAAATGAAGACTGTGATACCTTGAATCAGCTATTGCCATCTCCAGAACATTATCTTCCAATGGAGGCGTCGCAGGAATTAAAAGCAGAAACCTGGACTCTTCTACCATAAGCTATATGAAATGAACAATTATTAAAATCAATTAAGAACTTTCGTCAAGTTTTACAAATTGATAAACAAGCCAACTTAAATGTTAAAACGGACTCTTATCTGACTTTTGTAAGTTTTTAAATCAAATTAATAATGTTTAATTTTATATGTTTTCCGATTGATAAACTTCATTTCCATTTTTTTTTTCTTATTGTAAAGATTATTTAAATGCATGAAATTTAAGTTGTTTATAGATGCTTGCATGGATTCGTTATTTTGGTTTTCATATTTGATCAAAATATAGACATTCGATAAATGATACCGTACGGTATCTAAAATGTATTTATTCGGATGTCTTTTAAGTTATTGGTGACAACGCAAGTATCTTATGGTGAATACTATTGGGTTACTTATAAATTTCCCTCTGCGATTGTCGGTATTAATAATTTTGTATTTTGATCGTTTGTTTATTTTGAAATATTTTTGACCGTGGAATCTATGTAATCGATCTATACCCAACATTTTTAAACAAATCTGTGCGAACGTATTTAAATGTTAAATTTAAGTCGGGCGTGAATGGCTATATAGTTTTGTAAAGTTATATTAAGGGAGGGTAATCTTAGGTTATTCATTTCGTAGTTGAATTGGTTCAATGGATTGGATATATTTGTGTAATTGTAGATGTAGTATGAGGTCCGCTACGGGCAGGATTATAGATATACGCCACACACCTTCTGTTTGCCTATGGATGGATTGGTAAGACGGCAAAGGACCGCAGTCCATTCCTATGGAGTTTTATTGTTCTACTCACCAACAGATGTCACATTCCTGTTGGTGGAGAGACAATGTCTTCTCTAATCTACTTACTGATCAGATGTACATTCCTGACAGTATAGTATTTTGTGTTGTCGTATCATGCTACATTGAATACATGAATGTATCAGATGGATTGGCGCCAGTTTGATTGCGAAATTTGTTGCCTAAGGTTAAATCAGGGAAGAATATTTTCCTTTTCAAATGCAGATCTATGTAGTCTATTCATACTTGACTATCTAAATAAAATATTAAACTCATTGAAACTTAGTTAAATGTAAAATTAAAAGATTAATAGAAAAATCTAAAATGTTGAATTTATTCCTCAAAATTTAAATGTTATTTTATATGTGCGTAAATAAATATTTTTATGTGTTAATTTCTGGCAGTGGCTTTTATTTATTGATATTTAAGATATAAATTAAGATATAGATTTTTATCTTTGCGTCTCCACTGAGCTAGTGACTTGGGCTAACGATCGGAATATTTAAATAAAGTGGAATCTTCACAGCGCGTATCTGCCTACTTTATAATTTTTTCTAGGTTTAAATGCCTAGATGGCGCCCTGGTAGTTGCAGATATTGTTTTTGCAGTTAGATTCAATCTTCACTTTCATTTCGATCGTTATAATATGGAGTTGGAGCAAAATTTTACCAAACAAAATACGGAGATAGAAACCTTAGGACCAGAACTAGAATGCTTAGATAAAACCATTACCCAGAGGTTTGGAATCACTGAATCCCAACTGAGTAAGGGTACATTAGTTGTTGAAACACAACATACCCAGACTAATTCAAGTACTCAATATACTGAATTTAAATTGAGAGAAAAGCAATTGAGTGATATTCTCAATATTGAAGTGATACAAAGATCACAAGGTTTCAAGATTGATCCAGAGTTAAATGATGAAGCCATATGAGTCGATAACACATCATACTCTGGAGATGTCATGATAGAGTATATGAAAGAAGATTCAATGATAAATGATTTGGACTCATATTTGAGATCATTGAAGCACATTCGTGTTTGCCATTGAAACAAGAATAAAATGCTTTCCAGACATGAAATTTGTGAGCATAACAATAACAAGGATGGATTGTTACAAGTTAAAATAGCTTTCTTAGGAGAAAACTGTCACACTACAAATACCATTGTTGAAGGTATTAAAGAAATTGGTGAATGCGATCATCTTAGCTGTGCGTTATGGAAGTTAGTCTTTCCATAATCGACAAGATGATCCGAACATAGAAAATTATATGATGAGAATAGAGATGACCATGTTGTAGTTCATCAAACAGAAAGGTTTTCAGTTCCATAAGTTATGTAACACTTATGAAGGACCCTTCACATTTATGAGGCATATAAATGACAGTACTTAAAAGAAAAAGTACATAACAAGGGAAGGACTTCAAATGATACAACTTTGGACACATAAAATGGACTTTTTACCATGGATGAATTCTCAAGAGATATATATATATTTTAAAAAAAAAATAAATAAATCAAATGGTGTGTGTATATATATAATACAACTTATGATAGTATAAGAAAATGAGATGGGTAAGACAGATAGATCAGATAGTTAATTATATCAATTGGAGTGTGAATGAATCCACTGGATTCACACCCATTGAACTACATTTTAATCAATCAATTCCCATATTGTTCACTAAATATCAACCTATGACTAGATATAAACAAAATAGTATGGAGGAAAATGTGCAGAAAGCATATCTTCGATTGGTAAGGCCAATAAAAGGAACAAAAATAAGATTGGAACTCCACATACTTTCAAAGTAGGAGATCAAGTTTTAATTAAAAAAACCTCATTTTAGTAAGCAAATTGAAAATAAGTACAGTAAGTTTTACCATCTATATGAAGGACCTTACACAATAGTTAAACAATCGAGTCCTAATGCATTTTGGTTGGATATGGAAGGACAAGTTAGGGGCATATATAATACCCGAATTATGAAACCATACTATGGACAATCTTAGTAATTGTAGAATTGAAATACTCAACTGATGTGTAAAAAAAAAAAAGATGAATGCTGATAAGTAAAAAAAAAAAATTAGATATTATGAAGTTAGGTTAAAAATATGATGAGAGTATTCCCTAACGGATGCCAAAGCAATTAGGATATTTTAAAGCCACTTTATTTAAGAGAGTTAAACCACATTAAGTGATGGTTGCTCCAATCTTGTTAGTCTTCAAAGGAAATCCAATAAGACTCAATAGGAGCAGGATAGAGGATAAGAAGAAAAAGAAGTGCTATCTGAAATAGAAACACATTTTTATTAGTGTGCTCAAAACATAACCATCATTAGTTTTTTTAAAAAAACAACAACCTATGTTTGAACCCAATCTTAAAAAGTATTTTATGAGAGTGAGTAGAGAAGAATAGAAAGCAATTTGTGTAGTTGAGTGTAGAAAACAGTAAAATAAAGTTTCACTACCCTTCTTATATTTGTTGAAAAAAAAAACCCGTCAAACTTCAAATGCAAACCTTGTGTTAAAATTTTCATTACATATTAAAATTCTAACCCTGTAAGGAGAGGGGATTGTAAAGCATAGCTTACAATGCACACATTCCTAAAAAGATCATGCATATTTATTGAACCCAATCCATATAATACACAATAAATTATTATATTTATAAAATAAAATACGATCAATATTTTAGAAAGTACTATTGTATATATAAAACTATTTGATTAAATAAACTGTAATGTATATATATATATATTTTAATTTAAAATTGAATATTAATTAATAGGTAAATGAATGTGGGATGACTTGAAGTTAATAAGGTGGGTACATGTGTGAAAATAAAACTGATTTTATTATTTTATTTTTTTTATAATAAATCTAAATATTTAAACAATAGGCAGTTAAAGATATCAGCGTTCCTGGAAATCTACGCGCGTGAAAATGTATAAAAACAAAAGACAGTTTACAAATCGTTCTTATTGTTATAACAACTGTAACAAAAGACAGCAATTAAAACGAAAAATTTAGAACGCTAAAATGGAGTGTTTACTTTTAGTTAAATTATAAACATTTTAAAAGTCGAATACTGTAACTAAAAGTTTATCAAATCCAAAGGACAGAAAGTGAAAAGAAGTAAGAATAACTGATTAATTCTTAAATAATTAAATCGTGTTTAAAAAGTTGTTGGAGTAAATTTGAATTTTTTAAACCTTTTCAAAAACAATAACGAGAATTAAATTTGCTAAAAATTGAAGAAAGAAAAATGAAATAATTTTCTTAATATATATATAAGCGCTTCAATATTATTCAATAAAAATATGATTATAAATAATTATTAAAATGTACTTTAATATGAAAATGGGCTAGAGCAAAACATGCTATTGTGTGTCATGGTATTTTCCTGCCAGTTGCATTATATCTATCTATATATATTTTCTACTTTATTGTAAACACACAAGATGCCTTCAGTCCAAAGTAAACAAGGATTGGAATACATTATGGTGAATCAAATGAGGATCAATTTGTTTACCATGAAACATAACTACAGGAGACACCATTGTACCTATCTATCCTTGCTAAGGAGAATGATTTACTAAGTGAAACTGCTTTGAAGAACAACTTGCCTAACTATCAACTACTACTACTACTTCTATTATGATTTTTAGGAACTTTGTTCCAATTACAATTTTTAATCAAAGAATCAATATTGTAAATTTGTATTTATACCATCTGTTGTATTTTCACACTCTGATGCTGAAACCTCATTTTTTCAGAATTAGCAAAGAAGAAAAAGGATTATTCATTTTGACATTTTTTTTATATTTTCATTATAAATAAAATTTAGGTAATACCACCTGCTTCACATCAAGTCATCCACATAAATATTGAGGTAAGATTTTAAATTTATATATAGGTTAAATTACAACACATACAGAATACATAGTTTTATTTTGTGATTAACCATGTACATATATTTTCAGTATGTTTGACTAATCAACTGGGATCTGTCTCTATCATATATATATAAATTGGTGAAACTTGTTAAATAGATTAACATTTGTAAATATATAATTTAGCTAGCCAGCATCTCAATTATATTAAATAACTAAAGTTAATTTTTCTATATAATTATGATTTGTAGAGAATGAGTGACATATGTGGGTATAAGGGTTGGATCTAGAGAATAATTAATTAGTGAGATGGTAGAGGTTCACTTGTGATACATGTACATATGATGATTATTATATTTTTTTTTATCATTACTATTGTCATTATACTTGATATTTATTATTGTTAATAAATTGTTGAGAGTTTATATTATTCCGGTCTCTGGTTTATAGAGTTGTCCTGACATTCTACAGTTTAGAAATAATTATACATGCACCCACATCTATTTTTCTTATTATATAAAAGCTTGAAAATAAAACAAATATTATAAATGCTAGTTGTAACCTATATATAGGTGCAGGAGTTGCTGTCTATATCTGTTCATACCTGCTAATGGAGTTAAAAACAATATTCTCTCTGGGCTTGAATATTAGGGAATAACGAAATTAAAAAGGGGAAAGTGAACTAACCTAAATTGCATTTAATATTATTAAATAGGGATAGAGTTAGTCAATTAAAGGGTATGCAATCATTGGTTAAGCATTTCATCGGGTTCTCATTAGCACTCTATCAGATGACCCACAGTCTGAACATAGTTGGATGCAACTTTCTTCCCTTGTAAGCCTGGTAGGTCTCTGCAGATTGTTTCATTAGGGGTAATAAATTAGAGCATACATATTAACTTATCCTCACACCATATTGATACATCTGCATAGTAGTACAGTCTGCAAGTTAGTTGACCATCCATTACATCTGGTGCACCATCATTAGGCTTGGTTAGTTTGACTTGATAAAAAGTACTGCCCATTATCTGGTGTTTGGGATTAGTTGTAATCATTCCGTCCATTATATCTGGCGTCATCTTTTGGGGCTAGTGGTCATCATTCCATCTGGCACCAGCAACGTTTGGGGCTTGATAGATAGGTGTACCATCACATATAGACTTTGTATAAGTTGGTCATACATTTTGATCGAACCAGCTGATTGATATATTTGATAGATATATCTAAGTGCTAATTGTTCCGTCCGTTATAACGTGTTTTTGATTACTAACTTTATTACTCAATATAACCCTGTCTCTGCATTAGTGACATAACTCACTCTGAAATAAATGTCTGTCCATAGTAATTAATAAATATCTTCTTTAATTAAATAAATGTGTCTGCTGCTAAGATTATTAATCCTACTTTAGATTCTTGCATTGCAAAGATATAACACCCGAAGGCATGCTCTTGAAATACTTGCTTGAGAATTTAGGTAGCTAGATTACATCAGCCAAATAAATGTATCTCTTTGTAAAATATAACAGTATCGGAAATACCGCTACTGAGATTTTAAATATAACAAAATATTATTGGTTAAATGATTTGGTATAAAATATTTTAAATAAATAATTTCAAAGTATACGTCTGCTGTTATATCTTTATTTATTCGATACCCATACAATATATTTCCTCGATTCTGTAAAATATGTTTAATATTAATGTTATTATTGGATAACTCACAAATGTCTTGAATCTCTTGCATCTCCATGACCACCATGCCTAAAGAAATATTTACTAATGTAGCATCAGATGCGTTGTTTCGTAATTGTATTGTGGAATCGATAAACTATGTTTGAACTCAGTACTACAGGTGGCTTCGCTACCTATATGGTGCAGTTCTGTGTGGTGGTCGAATTCTGCACTATGTTAACGAATCATACAAATGTGACTGTTACAATGCGCACTGAGAGCATTATGCTACTAAAAACCCACTGTATAGAATAAAAGTGCTAACAGAGTACCAATCTAGATTCAATATACTGTTATTCCTAAATAGACAACAAAATCAAACTACTCTTGTGAACAATACAAAATGGTCATTCTTTTCACATTCTCATAAGAAAAAGTAGAAATAATCTCACTGAATTATTGTAATAAGGGGAGGGGGGCTCATATTTTTATAGACTGATTTTTGAAACAGAAAATTCCTGGTTATCAAGAATAACATGTTCTCTCTTAAACTTTAGATGTACAAAATCTTAATCAGTGCCAATGAGCAATTTCACTTAAGTTTAAATGCACACCCAAAAACTACTTTCTTTTTATAAATCTGAAGAAACCTTAAATCTTTAAACATCAAAAAATATATAAAATATTAAAAAATGCAATTTCCAAATTAATTATATGAATTACAACTACCAAATGCTCCAAATAGAATTCTACTAATTTTTCCTATAATTACTTTAATTTCCCTATTTAAACTCCTTTACCTCTTAAATACTCACTTTTCATTCAATATATAGCTTCGAGAGCAACCGAACCAAATACAGTATAGAAAGTATACCAATATCTATTTTACTACTGATCAAAATTTACATTACATTATTAGCATGTATTTTCAACTTATCTATGATAGTATTTTCTTAAAGATATGAAATGACTCTTCACATTTATCAGTAAAACAATTTGACACAGTCCAATAACTGTATAATAAAACTTCTGAATAGATTTGTCATAAAATTATCTAATGTATCTTGGTAGTCATTTATTTTTAGCTTACAGTTCTCTTCAGAAGTGGTCAGCAGGATTTCCTGTATGATTTTTAAGAATTTTTATATTTCTAGCCACAACTAACTCTTAAGAGAGCTAGCAACCTTGCTATTTTTCTATCATTGAAAAATTGAATAAGCAGTCACAATTTTCTACTTTACAGTTAGAGACACATAATCAAAACTAGTTTAAAAATAATTTCAATTAACTATGCAAATTAATTATTCTTTTAAATGTGAACATGTTTGGCTTTATATCGAATAGTTCTTACCCAATAGACGCTTTTTTGTTGAATCTTTAATAAACTATAAATAATCAGCCATGTGATATAAATAAAAAAATTATTTGGAATCAGAATTACTCATCATCTTAACTGATTTTCCAATGAAATTTGTGCTTTTGTTTTACATATTAACTCAAGTTCTTACAATAACACTTCTGATAAGGTTATATTTTATAATATACTATTCCATAGTTTAACATATTGAAAAAATATGATCATTAATTGAATATACCAAAGCCAAATAAAACTATACTTGAATTCTATGCATTTTATTGACTTCTATTTTTAGCTAAATATTGGCCACTATGTTATTTTTATGATCAAAAGTATCAAGCTTTAATATGAGCATGAAAATTTAAGTGTTTGATTTTTCCAATTCACCCGAAGAATAAAGGTAGTTTCCAAATTGCATGCATAATGAGAGGATGATCTGACTTTCAGCAGTGGTAAATGATTGCGATATAGAGAAGATAATATAACGTATGCTCTAATAAAAACCTAAACAAGCTAGAAAATATATCTGTTGTAAAATATTTTGATATTTGATTATATTACTGCAAGTCCAATTAAACTGGAATATTTGATGAGCATTAAAATTTTGCCAAATCATTTCGTCTAACAATATTAAAATCACAATGTTGAGACAATTTTTTTTTCTTTTTTGAAAAAAAAAACTTATTTATAATTGTTAATTAGAGAAGATATAAATTAGTATTAAAGTTAATCGGCTTAATGTTTTCAAGGATCCATGCCTCATATTCATAACCTTCATAAAATGATTAACAACTCTAAAGATCACATTGATCGATCGTTCACCCCATACGTGGTGTACTCCATTGCCTGCCCTCAGGCCGGATGCCACGCTATATATTATGGTGAAACGAAAGCTACAATCAATACTAGACTGGCTCAACATCTTTACACATTTAACAGAGCTCAGAAGAACAGCAAACCATCCTCTGTATTTTTGGAGCATGCTAAACAATCTGGACACAACTTCACACCCGCCAATCCCATAATATTGTGTTCAGAATCAAATGATCACAAAAGAAAAATAAAGGAGGCAGTTTACATCAATGGAAAGATCCATGCCATTAATAGAAAAGACATTTGCTTCGAGATCTCGAAGAAATGGGCTATGTAATACTAGCTTATTTGAATATTTGTATTTGCATATATTTTATTATACATTTTATGAAGGCTATGAATATGAGGCATCGATCCTCGAAAACGTTAAGCCGATTAACTTTAATACTAATTTATATCTTCTCTAATTAACAATTATAAATAAGTGTTTTTTTGTTTTACATAATAGTGAGAAGTAAAACCATATTTATTACATAATGAATAGAGGTCAAAAAAAAAAACAAATCTTACATTGCAAAATTTCGATGATTAAATACAAGCAAAGACTTTCGTTCTTTTATAAATGCAAGGATTATAATATTATACCCAATTGTTGTGTGGTTAAAATCAATAGAACAATATACAATAATTTTAAAATTAAGAATGAATTGCAGAAACAGCTTTTGGCCCATATAACATATGGATGTAGAGAAGCTTTCAAAAAGCAAACAATCAGATGGAACAAAATGACAGCGAACTACATAATCCCCCAGTGGATGCAAGATAAACTGTATAAAATTGAGAGATTTCGTACAGCAAAATTTGAAAATAAAATATATTTTTTGTCTATCAAGCAAAACAAAAATCGCCAGAGGATTAATACAGATGCGTTCGTTAACAAAACTTAAATTACACCACCATATGAAATCAAGAATATTTTATCCCTCAGACCGAAATATGGAGGAAGTTGGAGATCTCCTAAACTCGAATGGCAGACATCGAAGAGTTTCATTAACAATATACAAAGATACGCTATCATCACCGATATATCTAAACTATTAAATAACAATTTGGTTGACAAAGAAGGAAAAGCATGGAATAAAAGTATATTAAATACCAAACAATATTTCAAAACACACAATATTACTTGTCTCAAAGAAGACAAAGGCAATCGTTTTGTTTTGCTAAATAACACAGACTATAAAAATAAAATGCACGACCAAATTAAAATATTAAAGTTGGTGCATGATAACTCTTTTAATATTAAACTAGATCGAGATATATTTATTAACAATGTGCTTCGGACTTTCAAGTATAAAGGGATTACTAAATCCGAATATTACAGGATTTACCCTTCTGCCACTAGACCCCCCCGAATGTTTGCTAATTTAAAGTTACATAAAACAGGCGAACCGCTTAGATTGATGATGGATTTTGGTGATGTGCATTATTTCGAAGCAGCCAAATTAATCAATAAATTACTTATAGATTACCTTAATTTTGGCTTATACATGATAAACTCGTCTCTCCAATTCATCTCCAAAATCAAAAATACTCAAATCTCTGACTTCAATTATGGCTACAATGGATGTGAAGGAACTATACGAATCAATTAATAGAAAAGCATTCATCCAAATAGTACATGAAGAGCTACCGTGAGCACATTGCCCTAGTGAAAGAGTTAAATTCATTATTGCTTTCCTGTCATGGCTTGATTCCCATATATTTACACTCTTTGAAAACAAGTGGTACACAATGCAAGATGGATGGCCCATGGGCCTTCCTATCAGTGATGTTTTATCTAGCATATATTTAAATAAATACGAGCTATCGATCATTCCAAAATATCACAATATCAACCAAGACTTTACATATATTCGTTATGTAGACGATATCTTTATCATAACCTCTAAAGATAATACTTTAAATATACGTGATTTACAAAACTTAACCAAACTTTCATTCACTATCACATATGAAAATAATAATGAACTTAAATATCTTGACCTCTCTTTATCGAGAAATCGCCACTTAATAGATTACAAAATGATTGTTAAACCATTTGAAATTCGCAGCTGTATCCACCCTAACTGTAATTCACCTGCATCTCATAAATTTGCTGGCCTTAATGCATTTTTGTTTAGAAACCTTTATGTAAATATAAAGCAGACAGGAAAGAAAACAAACAACTATATTAAAGATCTATTAGCAGCAAGGTTCAAATTCAAAGCTATTAAAAATAAAATCATAAAATTTAACAATACAATAAACAATAATGTACCTCGCACCAATCTACCTAGAATAACAATCCCCTACATTCCTAAAATATCTAACAAACTAATGAAAGCATTAAACGATAAATTTAACATAGCAGTTAGAATGCCATCTAATTCTAATAGATTGATTAACAACTCTAAAGACCACATTGATTGATCGTTTACCCCACGTGGCGTACTCCATCGCCTGCCCTCAGGCCGGATGCCACGCTATATATTACGGTGAAACGAAAACTACAATCAATACTAGACTGGCTCAACATCTTTACACATTTAACAGAGCTCAGAAGAACAGCAACACATCCTCTGTATTTTTGGAGCATGCTAAACAATCTGGACACAACTTCACACCCGCCAATCCCATAATATTGTGTTCAGAATCAAATGATCACAAAAGAAAAATAAAGGAGGCAGTTTACATCAATGGAAACATCCATGCCATTAATAGAAAAGATATTTGCTTCGAGATCTCGAAGAAATGGGCTACGTAATACTAGCTTATTTGAATATATTTTATTATACATTTTATGAAGGCTATGAATATGAGGCATGGATCCTCGAAAACGTTAAGCCGATTAACTTTAATACTAATTTATATCTTCTCTAATTAACAATTATAAATAAGTGTTTTTTTTGTTTTATAATAGTGAGAAGTAAAACCATATTTTTTTAAAAAAGTGAGAAGTAAAACCATATTTTTTTTAAAAAAGAAAATTGTTTTACATATATGAAGCAAAAATTCATTTTAAAGGCAAATCAGATAAATCTGAATTAATGACTACATCTTTTATAACTATATGTGGATTAAGAATTTATAAAATTTTCCAATATTGTGCAGTTCCTGTACTCTCGTTAAAGCTAATAATTAATCCAGTACAAATTTATTTACTAGCCAGTTTGTTTTGGGAACTGGTGAAAAAGCAATGAATTGTGCCACAGAAATAGCATTAAATGTAATTAATTTTTTTTACATAATATTGTGAAAGATTATTTTATCTGCAGGATGAAAGATCAAGTTCCTAATTGGTCCTAGTATTTCTTTCAACTCAGCAGACAGGCTTTAATTCTGTGAAATTAAAATGGCCTCACAGAACAATAAATCTGGCATGCAAAACTAATGTGTTGTTTTAATAACGGGCAACCTTATGATTAAACTGCTTGCAGACCATTCTCCCTTCCAACTTTTGTCAAAGCTACCCATTCTGTGATGAGATCATTAGCTTCTTCCTAACTTTCACACTTCCAAACACGACCTTTTTCAGCATGTCCACTTCCAAAATAATGTTTTACCAACTCCAATATTTATCTTTATACATAAGCTTTCATCAAAGTTCATTCATTAGTTCTCTTAGCCATAAAATACTCCAAGCATTCTTTGATAGCATTTCATTTCAAAAGCACCAATCTTTGCTTTGTTGTTTCTTTAATGTTCATATACATGTAATAAAAATCATTCTTAGAGTTACTGCCCTAATGCTTGATCAATTTGTCAATACAGCCTCTATGTTGGCCATATTAAAACAATCTTTTTTTTTTTAAAAAAAGATTAAACTAACCAACTTAGAAAGCAAAGATCGACTCTCAAAACACTAAAATAAGAATTAAAAAAAAAAAAAACACATGGTGAGCATTTAAAGAACATCAATATGTTTACAGTCTCCAGGTTGGTAATATTAAAAGAGCTATTATTTTCCATTGCTGACAGTTTAAATGATACAAAAGTAAGTTTTTAGAATCTAAATTAGCTCAAAAAATAGTTACCATAGTATTAATAAATCAAATGAAAACAAACTGCAGTAAGTAAGGATAACCATAGAAAAAATGATAAAACCTTTTACCTTCCTTCTATTATTCAATGCATTGCGAGTGATCCAGCTCTTTCATATATGCAATGATTGAGGTAGGCAGTAGTGATTAAATAACTCACATAAATCCAAATCTATCACTATAATATAGCTTGAAAAATAATCCACACATTAACAGCAAATTTATTTCACAATAGACGAATACTGGCAAAGGAATTCAAAATTTGTTAGGATAGCCTAATAAAAACCAAAGGAATTATCAATCATACTAGTTTTGAAAAAGCAACTTATTATTGGAAAATATATACATAGTATGGAGAATTAGAGTTGCTGCTTCTTAGGGAACCCACAGTAAAGTGTTAAATGCATTGCGAAATAATCATCCAGAAAGTCGAAAGAAAAAGATTGATTTACTCAAATGTAAAGCCCCAAAATCTAATTTATTTGAGGTTTGAATCTTAATAGCTTCAGAAATGTAAATGCTACAAACTCATAAAATAAAATTACTTTAAAATATATTAATTTAAGTTTTTTTAATACATTTTTTAATGGAATTGGTACGAGATTAGGCATTAACTACATATATGCTTTTTAGATGGGTTAGCGAAATATATTTTCTCAGTCCACTAAAGTATTTTTATTAAATGCTCATTCTGCTTCTTGCACAATCATTTTGATCATTACTTTCAAAGTGGAAAAAAATAGAGATCTATTCAGAATTAATTAAAGTGAATCATCATAGACAGGCCTAATAAAAAACAAGTGAATTCTATCAACCACAATGGACATGAAAAAGCAACTTATCAGCAGAACATGAGTATAATGTAAGCAAAACATGTCAGTTAAAAATACGTTCAAATATTGGCCTGAACTCTATGGTCTCTGATATAGAGTTCATGTTGATTATACTAGTCCATGGAATAAAAATGCTATTTACATTAATTGATACTACCTCTGGATGGTACTCATCTTTTAGCTAAAGATGCCGCTCTATGGCGCGGTTTTTGTGCCAAAACACATAAAAATGCTGTTTCCGTAGCCGACATGTTCGAACCCGCATTTTCTATAATACAACTTTTTTGTTGTGCTACAGAATGCAGGCCGCTATGTTGCGTCACAGTACAGCATGTATGGTCGCATAGCAGCAAATACATTTTCCGAATTCGCACAATTTATAAAATAATTACGGCTTGATGAGAGAGTTTGTATTTGAATTGTATTGAAATGTTGTTTTCATTGGATTTTTTTATATTTTAAACTATTGAAATGTTCAGATTTTTTAAAGCAATAATTATATGACTTTTTACAACGTACTGTATTGAACTTTTATTTGGGAAAATGTTAAATATCTATGTTTTTATTGAGTTGCAATTAGGTAATGTGCCAAGTAACGTACTGTTAGTAACATTCCATGAGACAAAGAAGATTCTACGGTCTGTATATTTTTGAAGTAAAAAAGAGCGGTATGAAAAAAATATCCAGTAAGAAACGTCCAAATATACAAGTTTTTTTGTAAATTTCATAAAAAGCAAATATTATAAACATGTTTAATAAGTAAAGAAGACATTTGTATGTGTTTGTTGTTGTTTAAAAAAGTTTGACTTTCTTTCTTTTGTCCGAGTACGTTTACGATTTTGAATTTTTTTATTTTAACATTACAAACAACAGAACACTAACCCTAAAACTAACACTAAATCTAGTCGTAACAACTTTTACTTTTATTACGATTATTCTTTTTTAGTTAAACAACAACAAAAAAAGTTGTAACCTAAGTAAAAAAATATCCGATAGAAAATTGATAAAAAAAGCCGTAACACAATTTAAAAAGTATATGATATAAAAAACACGAATCAAATTGTAATTTTATTTTACATTTATTATTATCATTTAAATTGTATACATTAATAAAAAATAATATTTAAAAAAGACGATTTTGTTTTGTTTTTATTTTCGCATTACAAAAAAGCACAGAAAAATTATTAAAATCAACGGCCCGTGAATGTTCATATTTTATAGTTTTAGCGTGAAAACGGCACCATCCAACGGCATCTTTAGCTATAAGACAAGTACCCTCTGGATGACTCAAAATATTTGACAAATTTATCTCTTCATATTATAGCATTTATTGACACTGAAAAAAATTGATTGCTCTTCATGACATACCCAAGTCTGTTATATATAAAAAAACATTAACAATAGACTAATAATACAAATACTTCTATTCAAGTAAACAATACTGACAGATTTCTATATGCCATCTTTTGACTCTGCCACAAGGAAAGAATAATTTAGAAAACAAAATGAGCCTTCAGTAAAAATATCGTCTGAGAAAATGCTTTTAATTAAACAGAAAAATAACATCATTTATATATAATTAATTTCTAGTATTTTATAAAAATAAGTTTGTAGCATTTATATTTCTGAAACTGTTAAAGATCAAATTTAAAATTAAGACTTTTGAGCAGTACTGTAGTTTTAAATTTTTGTCACAATTTTAAAATAAGCAATTAATTGATAAATTGTTTTATATAGTTAGGGTTTATTCAAATTATCTCAGTAATGAATTAATTCAGAAACAAGTGTTCTATGGATTCAAATTTAAATGTAAAAAACTGAAAGTAAAATAATTAGTAAATATTCACATGCTATTCAATATACTTGAAAATAATTTTATTTTTGCTCATTAAATAATAAATCTTTTTTTCACATTTCTTCATCCTTTCTATTTATTTCATGTTTTTATTTCCTTAGTTCTCTTTCTCATAACTTAAATTTTTATTAGAAACAACTCTGTTTATTCTACTCTGATGCTATTACCTATTATAAAATTGAGTACTAATAAATAGTGGGTATTAAATTCATATCCCATGCTATTTTTTTCCATATCTCAGAATAGTTTCTAACTTAGAGCCTTCATCAGTGAAGAGCTTGGACCTGGACCTTTTTAGATCTAACACAATTTCATCTAAAAGTGATCTTTTACCCTTTTTTTTTTTTTTTACTATCAAGCTATTAATATAAAACTCAAGCCAACTTGTATTTGATTCAAAATATTAATATATTTTTGAATTTTGACCTAATAGTTTGATAAAAATAAAAAAAAAAAGCAAAAGAGATGCTATATGAAAAGTGCATTAGATCTAAAAAGGTCCAAATGCATGAGATTTAGGTCCAAACTCTTCACTAAAGAAGATTATAAGTTAGAACTAAATCTGGGATATAGATAAGATAGCAACGGATGTGGATGTAATAAAAATTACTATCCATCTATTAATACTAAAACTTATTGCAGATGCAGCATTAAAGCAGAATGGATAAGAATTGCTCCTGAAAAGTGTTAAGATGAAATCATGTGGTGTTTTTTGATTTTCTGTTAAATATTTATATAAAACAAAGCAAAAACAAGATTAACATATATATACAACAACAAAAAAAAAGACTGTACATAAAATATTTTACAATGCCCACCATATACACAAGCACTTATAAGTGCTCTTGATATTTATGATAAAGTCAATTCTTATTATAATGATCTTTATGAATGATGAGAGTAATTTGTTTGTTGAATATATTTCAATTTAATGTAACTTTGTTAATTTTTTTTTTGTTTGTAACTATTAAATGAAAATTTTTTTTAGTCCTTTTAAACACACAGTACTCATCATCAACATTTAAACATATATATATATATATAAACAAAATTAGTTAATATTTTCAACTGGCAACATTTTATAACTATATTTCAGATCACTTTATTACTTTTAGTAATAAATAACCTAAGAAATGTTTGCATTTTAAAAATTGAACTTTTTTAAACTAATGCATAAAGACACTGTAACATCAATCCTGAAGACATAACAATTTTAATTAAGATATTTACCATTATGTGTCAATATATAAAACTGCTAGATCAAATCAATACAGTGAGAAGATGATAATCACATTACTAAAATATTTAAGAATAGCAAACAGAATCTAATTATATGAAATCAAATCATTTGATTATATAATTTTAATTTAATATTGTACAATATTTATATCTCTAAGATGATTTATCTTAGTCAACCATATTGGGAAATGAGATTGTGGAATGCACAGAATTTTGGATAACTTCATATTTAGATCCTAATATGAAATAAAAAAAATTCTAAAAAATATGGAGATAGTGGACTTACTGATCATTTAATAGATTAGATGTGTGACATTTTAGGATAATCTATTACATCAAATATGAGAAAAAAGACATTTTATCATTCCTATGAATTACTTGAATATGAAGCAATTTGACAATATTTCTCTCCCTTCAAGAGCTTCAGCAATATTTATTTATAATGCTTGTCTGCACAAATCAATTTTATAACTTGATAAATATATATTTAATCGCAAAACAAAATATACTTTTATTCATGAATACTTCTAACAACTTGTGGATATCAAGCCAATAAACATCACATATTGCTACAAAAATTTGGATTCCCCATTTTTAAAAGTAAAGAAACAAGAAAAAGAACAGAATTATGTCAGAACCACTTATGATGAAGTATCTGACCTTCTTAATGAAAAAATTCAAAGTAATGTTTGTTTGTTTTTTTTTTTAAAAAAGTTCATTTACAAAATGAAATAAAAATAAATAGTTGCTTAGGATATGATATTAAGCATCTACATGATAAGCAGAGTACAACTAATCCATTTTAAATGACAATCAAATTTTCTTTTTATCAGAGTTATAACTGATCATGGAATCTTTAGCGCTTAAATCTGGCATTATGCCAAACAACTTACGATAGAGAATTTACATTAATACTTATATAAGAAATCAGATTCTGAATCTGTGGAATTTGTGATTCAAGTCTCAAAACTTTTCCTTTTTTAAAAAAGGCATCTTTAAATAATTTATTAAATTTAAAAATGTAAATACATTTGAAATCCAATTTTATTTCATAACTGCTCTGCTGATTTGGTGCAATGGTATATTGGAAGATTCTGGAACTCAAGTACTATGGATTATTACTAGTCTGTCATTATAGCATAAAAATTTCCTATAAACTCCTAAGCAATAAACCATTAGATTTTTATTTAATAATTTACCAAAAATGCTTCCCCCCCTTACTTGTGACTTGTTCATTGTTACTCAATTTATATCTTTATATATATATAAAATTTAAAAGATATAAAGATGAGGTTGCATGTGTAACATTTAAAGTTGCTTATTAAAAAAAAAAAGGGAATTAAAATTGAGAGTTTAGTTTCATGTAATTTGACATATAAAAATCAAAATTAAATTAAATTATTCAAATTTATTTTTTGTAATTTATTATATATTAAATTTTTTATAGGTTTAATGTTATAACACATATATTTGTGTATGTTACAGCTCTAAAGAATATTGCTGAACAATTGAAACAGTCAGTTATTTTTGTAAGTGTAAAATAATAAAAGAATTGCATTATAAAAATGCATAAAATTGGTTATTATTATTTATTTAAATTAGCAAGATTAGTGCTTACTTATACAAACATGTAACTATAAGATTTAATATAAAATATCATGAAATTCTTGTCCACTGTTCTAGGCCTTCCTTAACATCAATCATTACTTGCAATTTAATAATAAATCAGAACACTGCTTTATTACTATCCTATAAAGAAGCTAGTTAAATAAGATTTATCTTTTACTCCAGCATTGATGATACATAATAACATATAATTATTTGGTACTACTTAATTGTATTTTATATTATTACATCCAGATTATTGGAATGGCTATTAAATGAAATTAAAACTTCTGTCTGATCAAAGAAAGTTTGCTAGCCATTTATTGTATTTGATAGATAGTATTAGTTTATATCAGCATTTGCATCTTGAAATAAAAACTGAACATACTTTCAAGTATATTAAGTTTTGGTTATTATTACATTGTAGTATGTTCAATATGAATGAAGAGAAGTGACTTTTGAATAAATGAGCATTTTATTATCATTTTTAGTTTCTATAGTTAACTGAATAAGATTTGTAATATTAATTCACATTTTTCTCAAAAGACAATGCCATTTCTTGCATTTTAATACACTTAATTTTCACTATTTGTTTGCATGATCATGCAAAAGAAAGTATAACCCTTTTTTTCATTATTTACAAAAACTCAAAGCTATATTCATAATCATATACTACATTCACTATAAAAAGTATAATTCCAGTTTATGAAATTTTTTTATTTATTATCTTTGTTTTCAGTACTAATCCATTTTTATTTTGTAATTTTAAATGATTTCAAACTTTACTTTCCAAGAATTTTATATGTGTATGTGGTTGTGTAAAAATGGAAAAAAAGTAATGAAAATCTGAATTAATATTGGGACCAAAAATATTGTAGTTATATCAAGGAAAATCCATATGCAATATACATTTATATTATATATGATTCAATAAGTAAGCTGTTCTTTATAAGATTACATAAAATAATGAGTTCATGATATTAGATAGCAAAAATACAATAGAAAGAAAAATGTAACACCCTATTTCCAGGGGAGGGGGGGTTAATGGCTTAGTATTTATGTTTTATTATATATTTATGAGGTTTTCAAAAAAAAGATTCCTGAGAATAGTGAAGGTTGACCATTTTCATGAATAATATAGATGTGACTGATGATAGAATTTAATTCATGGAATTAAGTTAGTTGTAAAAAAGTTAACAGCATAGTAAGATATCAAATAAACACTCTAAATGACCGACTGAATCATTAGTTTTTTAAATAATTCATAAAACAATTTTTATAGTGCAGAAAAATGTTTTTTCTTCTTTAAAATTAAAATAAGTAAGAAATGTTAATACTACTATTTGGTATTATTAGTTATTTTTATGTAAACACCAAAAAAATTAAACTTGTAACTTATTTCATGGCTTTCTATCTGATTATTATTACTGGTAGTGTGTAAAAATGACTACTTAAATTAGCATTATACATATATTCACTCTTGAATAATCAAAGCCTAGAATTTTTCAATTTTTTTTTCTTAAAGCACATATAAGTCTTAGGATTAAAAATCAGGTCATTTCACAATTATTAACTTTTAAAATACTCAATTGCTTACAATGAAAAATAAAAAAAATGTTAAGAAATTATACATAAAAGTTAAAACCTGCAGATAGTTAATTCAATAATGTGCATAATGCATTAGAGTTTAAGCTAACACAAATCTATCAAAATTTTTTTTTTTTAAATCCCACTAAAGCTATTCTTAAATGAATCATTTAGATTTTAAAATAAATAATATAACTTTCATACTGTAGGCTAAAAAAAAAATTTTTTTTTTTTTGTTTCTTTAAAATTAAAGTAGGCCTGTGCAATCTATGGTCCCTATGATATTTTTGAGCCATCTATGACACAGAATTGACTATTTAAAAAAAAATAAAAGCAAAGTGAATGAGAAATATTTATTTAGATATATTTGTCTTAAAAAATAAAAACATTCTCAACAAAATACATATAAAGTACACTATTTATTGGCAGTGTAACCAAATACTTTCCTTGTTACATGATTTACATATTCAAGCAATTAGCATTTCTACACCAAATTTAAATGGGGAGGGGACCTTTATAAAATTAAAAATAAAAAGGTAATAAAACAAAATCCCTAATAATTTATATTTAATTAATTATAAACGGCTTTTATATGCTCAATAAATACGTCAAACTAGTACCAAATTTCTGCTATCACATAAACCCATCCAGGTGATCACTTAATGTAGAAATAAGTGTTTTCTATAATAAAATTATAAATCTCAAGATTATTGCATTTCCATTTAATTGTTTAAAATGTCTCTGGATTTCTGCAATCCCTAAAAAAACCCCATGAACTGGCCCTTGATAGAAAATAGTATGGCTTACTAAGATTTCACAAAACTTGCACTTGGCTCTTTTGTTTAAAAATTTGTACAAGCTTGAATTAAAATAGGTGAGAAATGTCAATTGTATGATTACTGATTGTTTTTCCAATATTGTACTCATTTAATCTCCATCTCTATTTGACTCATTTTAAGAGGCTCTCAGCAATAGTTGGGTTCCCCTCATTAGTTCATTATAACAAGAATTGACTGTATACTGAAATTAAACATTTAGAACATTACTATATTTAAAATTTTTATTTTCTTCTTTTTCTTGGGGGCCCCCAGTCAGGAAGAGCGTCTACGAATTGTGTATTTTCCTTTCTGTAACTGTGAAATATAAATTCTGACTTTACTATTATCTGTCGTTCTCCGCACTAAAATCTACAAAAAAAAAGAGATAATTATTAATAAATCATATCTATCAATGATTCATATAACTTTAATTCATATTTATACATTGAAGGGGTAGGTGATAAAATTCTAAATTTAGCAAAGTATTTAATATATAATGTTATAAAATATTATGATCAGCAATTAATCCTAGTCAAAATAATTTACAAATATTTATGAGTGCTGGTTGTATGTACTACTAATTGGTAGAGCTTCCATAAGCACATTTTATTCATTAAAAAAAAAAAAACAACTTAAAAATAAAAATGTTTAAAAATAATATACTTACAAAACAAATATGAAATAATACCTTTAGTAAATAAGCACTAAATTGAAAACAAAAATTTTCAACAAATATCATTAATGCAAACATTCTGGAAAAATTAACTTATGGTTTGCTGTCAGTTTCATTCATTACATTTAATGACAATATTTTAAAAAAAAAAAAAATAGGGGAAAGGAAGAATGATAGCCTTCCTGCAGCCAACCTACAAATAACATGCATTGGCTTATAAAATGAAGTCTTCACATGGAAATCAGATTTCATCTTGATGAATGCCTAAATTATAAAAATAAATAATAAAACTAAATTCTAGTGGTATTATAAGGACAGGGGTGAGAGTCCTAGAATGTTAAAATGAAAAAAAAAAAAGATTACATAGTGTTGGCAATTATGAAATAGCTTATATGCAAAGTATATCCTCAACAGAATGATCTCTTTACTCAGAAAACACAATAAAATTATTTCAATTTAATATCTAAGTTATATAAAAATCAAAAATAGAGATCCTAATCAAATTAATTAATCAGGACAATGTTGATGTAGTCTCACAATTCTTCTAATAATGTAGATCTTAAAATTTCTAGATTTAGCTTAGTTAATAATAAAATGCATTCTATATAATATAGTATGACTATTTTTGTTTGAAATCATTTTGGAAAGCAAATAATTTCTAGTAAAAATTCAATTCTTATAGTAGTCTTTAGGCATATATAAATTACTTAAGGAGGTCATCAAAATTTATAATAGATAAACATAAACCACATGCATTCAATTATGATGCTAAAACAAGGAGGAACATTGATGTGAACATAAGCAATTACTAATTTGTTTTAACAAATATTGATTCATCGCTATTTGCAGAATTATTGATATTGGACCCTCCTCCCCATGGCTGATGTAAGTCAAATTTAATCATTTTTGGAATCCACATTCCTACAATTAAATTATTCAGATTTCAAATGGAATTTAACCAATATGACATCACATGACAAACACTTTTTTATGTTTACACAATCTCTTAAAATAGTAGCAGTTCTCTCCAAACTGTTATGCAATTCATAATAAACAATGTTTGCTAAAAGGTTTGTACATTAAAATCCTTATCTAGTGCAGTGCCACCAGTGTAAGCTATAGTAATCTTAGAGTATTCCTATCTAGTTCACTAAATAGAGATTTTGATGCACAAACCTTCTAACATCCATTGATTACTATGGATTGCACTGGGTGGTCTAACCAATACGCTGAATATTTTAAATAGAACATTAATAGAATCTAATTCTCTTTTGCTGGAACAAAATCAGCAATGTTCTTTATAGTCACATTTTGTTTATCAAAGATATGGAAATTGCTAGCAAACCTATAAATTCAATGGATCATACCAAAAAAGAACAGTGGAAAAAAATAATGAAACCATACAGGATTTAATCATAAAACCTGGTCACATCTAAAAAAAAAAAAAAGCATAGCTGGCAAAACTATTTAATAACATTATTCATATAAAAAAATATTCTAAAAAATTGTCAAGCGTTGGTGGCCTAGTGGTTAGCATAGCTGCTTTCCAAGCAACTGGCCCGGGTTCGCTTCCTGGTCAACGCATTTCACATATGGGAAAAAAAAAAAAATCTAAAAATTTAACATAAAACCAAAACTATAGCAGTTTTAAACCACACGAATCCAGCAATAATAATAATAATAAAATTTTCCCAATATCAGTATTGTGTTCCCTATAAGCTTATTGATAAAATAAAATTAATAAGAACTTAATTAATAGTTGAGAGCCATTTAGCTATAGAGCAGACTTGCTTTGAATAAATTTTATCTTTAATAACACATTAAAAAAGGTTTTCAAAATAAATTAAAAACAGATGCTTTCTGATCTAACCTCAGCTTACAATTCTCTTTAGAAAAATGGTCTAAATTTCTAAAAAACTTAAATGTTGAAAAACCATTAATTTTCTTGTTAAAATGCTCTCCAATAGAAAAATTCAAGTATCTTAAATAATAATCACTGTTAAGCACGATACCTAATTTACTCAATAATCTTCCAGAGCAGGAATTTATCTACATAATTATTTTAATTTCTCAAAACAGATGCTTCGCTAAAATAGAAAGTCTTTCAATAAGGATATGAAAGAATTGGCTATCTTTTTCATACTAAGAGTCTTATTCCTATTCCAATGACAAGAAGTTCAATTTTTTAATTAACAAGGAATTATCTTGTAATAATATAAGGTCAATCTATTTACAAGTAACTTTGGATCATAAATTTGTTTTCCTCATTTATCTAAGGATTATATCAAAATTAATTTCTAGGAATAACCTTCTTGGCAAGTTGGCTATCAATACTCGGGGTTGTGAAGCTGTTCGAAGAAAATGTTCCCACATTAAACTTTTGTAAATTCAATTAAATATTATGGTAATTGTCTGAAATCCGGGCAAGCCCGCTTGGGACGTTGATGCTATACAAAAATCAATCAAATATAACGTTACCAGGCCGCCACAACTTTTTTTTTATACAACATGTTTTGTTTTAAACAACACTCCAAGCGGCCTTGTCTGGATTTCAGACAATTACCTAAGTGTTTTATTAATGTAGGGATAATAAAATTAAAATTTAAGTTTATAAGAAATAGAAATAATTAGGGGATTATTAAAAATAATAAAAACGAATAATATATTTAAATTAAAAATTGTTCATGAATAAGTACAGTCAGGAGTACACATATAGAATTTATATTTCATATTGTATATTTTATTTTATATTACATGGATTATATTATTTGGTTTTAATTAGATTTGTTTCAGTTTTATTATGTTTTGTTGCATTTTATTAATTTTATTGTTTACATTTTTTATGGTATTATTTATAGTTATGTATTTTATTTTGGTTCATTATATCATAACCTGAAGAAGACTGCAGAGCAGATGAAACGTAAGATTGGGTGTAAATATAAATGCACTAAATGTATTATGTTCGGAAATTGTTTTCTAAGTAGTTTTTTTGCTCATAGATAATAACATCCAATAGAATATGGCCATTCTCTCTATCATTAATCTTTTTAATACCATTTTTTCTTCTTACATTATTTTCTCTTGATTTTAAGTTCAAATTTGACTTGGTTTTTGTATTCCGGTCTTTATTTCAGTAAGTGTGGGTTTTAAATATCTTCTTAAACTACAAATGTTACATTTTTCTCTCTTAAATTTGCAGTATTTCTTCATGTGGCACTTTTCTCTGCAGCAGCAACAGATTAAAATAACATTTGAGCTCCTGTAGTTCAGACTATCAGTTTTTGTTATGCACATAAGCATCCTTCAAGATTATTTCATGTCCAATACACTTTTCTATTGCAGATTTATAAGTAAAATTCAGTTCATTTAACAAACTTTCCTGAATATCATTAAATTCAGAATTAAAATTACATTCTTTTGTGAGTGTTCTTAATGCAATATCATAATCTTGATATCTCTCTCAAGGTGACTGTTGTCTATTTATAAATTGTAGGTGTGCTACCAATTTAGTTGTTATCTGCTGAAAATAAGCATTTAACTTGTCCTTTAACTCCTTATATGGAATATGTTTGGGGATTTTGGATCACATAGTTTTTTTGTCACTTGCAATATATTTTCCTTGAGAACAAAAGCATAGCCACTTTAACTTTGTTGTTATTGATTCTATTAATAAAAATGTATCTTTAGATATGTTCAATATAAATTTTCCAGCCAAAGAGTTATTTATATCAAATACATGGATGTTGTTATTTAATAATGCCATTATAATTGTTTACACAGAATTTTCAATTATCAAAATGTTCCGTTCTGTATGCGTGCAAAGGTTGTTCTGCTACAGTCATATAACTGCTTCATTCTGCTATTGTTTGTAAAGGTTCTTCTAAATAAAAAAACAACAACTGTCAATTATGACATTCTGCTGTATATGGGGGAGGGGGAGACTATGACAAATTTAATTTTAACACAAGTTTATACACTTGCCAATAGATGTATATAAATAAAATAATGAATAGCAATTAGAAATTACTTGATAATCTCTAAAGTCCATTTTGATCTGCAGTTGTACGAATTTATTTATTCACACACACAATAATTTAATATAGTCCATATGACTGATTACCTAGTTTCATACACACACAGATATAGCATATCATATAAGCAATGATTTCTTAATAACCATTAATTATTCAGCCAACAATCTGCCAATGACTACATATATTTTCACTATACCAGCGCATCATTGAGTAGACCATTGCAAACTTTTTATATTATTTCTTCCTGCATAATCTAAACTAATTTGCATATATTATCTTTTAGTAACATTCAAAGACATTTATATTGTATGTAAATTTTTCTAGAATGATAATAATAATGAAGGATGAAATTTTCTGTACATAACTACAGAAATATGAATAAACTTTATATATATACACACACACACAAATAGTCAATTATTTAAATATTTAAAAAGTTTATTCTTTGTGCTAGTCATTCATATAGTGAGAAAGACTATATTTCATATAAATATGAAAAATTCTAAACCAAAAACGATAATTTTGAAGATAAAATTGCAAACTCTGGAAAAAATTATTTAATTGGTTCTCCTATAAAATTTATTTTAAATCTTTTATATAAAAATTATAGTAGCTAGTTCAATACAAAACTGTAGACACGTCATATAATAATGTGCAAACATGAAAGAAAAAAGGTGACATGTTTAAGCATAAATATGCTAAAAATTCCTACGATTCATATAATTTAAATTTGACTTTAACTGAGACTATTAAATCATAATTACCAGCAATATTTTTTTTAAAAAAACCCCAAAATGAATATGTTTAATTGTCTGCTCAAAGTCAGAATAAGATAATCAGAAAACAGAATACTAAGACCAAATAGAAACATTTGAATGTCATTAGTGATAATTTATCAATGCTGAATCAAATAGGAAGTAAATATTAAAGAAAAAATCTGCACCTTTTTAATACCCATACTCTCACTGAATTTTTACTCATTAGACTGTTGATTAGATACTATAAAAAATTTATTTACTATAATAAAATCATAAGATAAACAGTTTGGAAAATCAAGTAAAATTCAAACACCAAAGCATAACAGTTTCATTTAGATTAATCAAATTAAATTTTATATACTTCTGCTGAAAATTCAACCAAAAATTTTTATTCACGAGTTCTCATTTTAAGAGACCATTTAGATTTAAAACAAAAAATTTTATTAGCAAAATATTACATGCCTAACATTTTTCAGTAAGGTATTAAATATTATAATATACTTATAACTTTCATTATACTATGTACACTTCAATCATATAATTGTACGCATATTAACTTTGGCATCTCCACAATAAACTGTAATAATGATAAATGAAGATAATGAAAATATGTGAAAGACAGCTGGGCCAACTTATGAGTAATGGTTTAGCATAAAATCCATCTTAGAAAATCATTTGCCCTCTCCAGATTTCTTTACTCATGTAAAATAAAAAAAAATATTAATATATTATTACACATGAAAAAAGTGGAATAGAGTTGAATTAATTATTCCATGCAGTTGCGTTTGATAATAAATATATTCATGTTTAATTAAAGTTTAATCTATATATATTACAATAATTTCCACCCATAAAAATGATTTATAATAATCATTAAGGTAATTTTGAAGAAGATGGTTTCATTCACTATCAAGTATGCAGTAACATGGGACTTTAATAAAAAATTGTAATAAATTAAATAAAGCTAGCGAAGACGCACAAAAAAACATCACACTGAAATTATAACTATCGTTTTAAAAGAATTAATTTTTTTTTTGTTTTTATAGATTGTCATAAAAATAACTTCAAAAATATGGTTTCTAAATTATGCAACGAATAAAATATGTTCTGAAAATTAAAAAAAAAAAAAATTCAAGAGAGATAATATGATTATAAATATAATTATAAAATTAAAAATTATTTCAAAGAATGATTTTTAATTGAATACAGTATATCTTAGAACTGTTTAAATTAATTTCATCAATCAAATTAGACAACTATACAAGTTTATTTATAATACTAAAAATTATGTTGATCTGTGGCTAGTCCTTCAGTAAAACTAAAGTTTTCAAAATTAATATGAATAAATACTATTTACAATAAATAATAAGTTATAATTATTTTCTAAAAAAAAGTAGAAAGTTTAACAGCAAATAAAATTTTAAAAAATGAATTTTAATGTAAATTGATTGTCTTTATTTTTATATTATAAAAAAAATAATAAAATAGTTTATTTCAAAATACTTTTTTTTTCTCTTTTTTTAGAGCCTTGTATTTTTATATATTATTTTAAATATACTGTTTCTGATATTCATGGTATACCTAATCATTATTTTATATACCTTTTTTGCCTTACTTAATATACACATTATTTATTGATGAGAGATATGATATTAATTTTATTCCAGAGCAAAACGAAGAACAGTAATGATATAAAATTTAAGTGTTCCAATCACTTACTCATGAATGAAATTGAAAAACTTTCATTTATTTATACAAAATATAAGATGTTCAATATTTATTATTTATGCAAATAAATACCAATTATTTAATAATTTTTATTCATAATTTATTTCTATAAAGAAAAATAAAAACAAAAAAAAAAAATAGAACAAATAGTCAAATATAAACAAAAAAATTTTTATAAAATAAAATCAAGTTTCAGTGTAGAAAAAAAATACTGGTGATATTGAATGAATAAATAAAAAAAAATGTTGGGAGAATATTAAAATTACTATAAAATTTAGCCAAATTGCAAAGTCAAACAAAGATAAATTTAACTACTAGATAAGAGTTTTGCTCTGTTTAAGTAATCATATGTGAGAAATATTAGACAAAAGTGATTTCTACTTAAAAGATTAGTCAGGTAAGCCAAATTTGCAGGGAAATAATTAGTTGTATATAAAGTTTTGCAGGGAAATAATTAGTTATATATAAAGTATCTGAAAGTAATTAGTCCAAATAATAAAAATATAAAACAAAAGTTAGAATATATATCATTTTTATGATAATAATATATCATTTACTAATATATGTATTTAATAGTATATTTTACAAGTTCCATTTGTTTCCTTTTTCATCAAATTTATATTTATGTTTTTAATTTTTACTGCCTACATGATTTGAAGCAGTCATTGAGTAATAAATTCTGGAGCTTAAGTTTCTTTATCTTATAATAAATCAATTATTTTATATAGCGCGAAGTTTTATAAACTGTAATAGCTAAACAGCATTAAGCTGTTGCACATGCGCTTTGCAGATTTTAACTATAAATGACTGAATACAAACACTTCAAACACATGATAATCTATCTTTTCCCAAAGACTTTATCATGTGTTTGAAGTGTTTGTATTCAGTCATTTATAGTTAAAATCTGCAAAGCGCATGTGCAACAGCTTAATGCTGTTTATCTTATAATATAGCTTTAAAAATTAGAAATGCTACAATATTTTGCATGTTAAGGTGCTGACAGTGTTGAATCACTAATTATTTCTTGATCATAACAACTATTGTATAGATTCTAAAAAAAAAACTACATATATATTCATTTCATTCTGGATACTATAGATTTAATTAAAAAAAATATATAAATGTATGCAATTCTAGTTTTATTTCAATAATTTAATTTATGTAATACATACATGCATTAATTGTAAGTATATTTATGTACTTTTTTTTTAGAAACTAGGCAATAGTTATTATAATCAAGAAATAATACAATCATTAATGATTGAACACACTTCTTTAACATAAAGTATTCTAGCATTTCTATTTTTTAAAGCTATATTAGAAAATAAAGAAACTCTTATCAAGATACAATTTTTTAAAAATTATATATATATCAAACTCATATTATACTGATACACATCATCTTCATACCCACAACCTGGGTTTAATCCAGATTTCATCTTTCAAATAAGCTTAGGACATTTCTTCAAGTGGCCTATATATAATCCAAATAACCATCTAAGACTAGATAGGTAAATGGATATATCTGGTTACCCTTCACTAAAAAATAAAACAAGAATAGAAAAATACTTAATACCACATCACCCAGCAATAAGTAATATCTTCTTATTCTTTGCTTCTTTATGGAAATCTCTCGCAAAGATGTTTCACCTGCAGAGACCTATTTAAAATCTCTTTTACCTATATATGCATATAGGACATGAAAAGTACATCATAACTTTACATTTTATGACAGAATGAGATATTATCTTTTGAATATTTTTACAAAAATTATCAATACAAAAAATGTGTAAATCAGTCAAATTCACATATTACCTTATTAAATTTGAGATTTATATGATAAAATGTAATAATTTTTAATATGAATAACTAATAATCATTTATGCATTTATTTTTAAAGATGATAATTGTAAATAAATGCTTGCTAAAAATATTAGCACTTATTTATATAGTAAATTTGTGCAATGTTCATCAATGAATATGAAATAATGGTGTGTTGTATTTGGAGAACTAAATAGAGTTAGTCCAAGTGAGAAGACCTGTTTATACAAAATATATTTGAGAGCCATTGATTTTTATTTATTTATATAAAATCATAGAGCATGAGTTGAAAGAAATGAAATATTTTTTTAAAAAGTGGAGATTAGAAAACAAAAAATATTATAGATGTACTTGAACTTTGTAAATTTAAACTCTCTATCAAAAATTAAATGAATTGTACTAATTTCTACCTAATAAAAAATGACATTAACCATTTATGTACTTATAAAAGGCTTCTTAAAAATATGCAACTAATAAAGTAAATTTGTGCATGGTACATTAATAAATGCATTTAACAATAGTGAGTGGCATTTAGAAATCTATATGTGACCCATTTGAAAAAAACATAGATGATTAAAATAATCGGTTCGTATAACGTAATCGGGCTTGGCCACTTGATGGCGTTCTGGCTCGCCAAAACATCTAACAAATGCCGTTTACAAGGCCTGACTTACGGCTATAGAAAACATCTATGTTTGTCTTAGCCATTAGAAGGCCGTTGATGATGACATAACGCAGAAATAATACGGCCTATTTCTGCGTCGCGACAGTTACTGTGAATCCACACACTTATCTTTCATGTACAGTTTGATATATTATGTGTGTGTAGTTTGATTAGTCAAATTTTTACAATATATGTTACACAATCTTTGTATTTGTAATGAATTTAAGAAACCTGACTTTATAGTAATTTTCCAAATGGCCACATCCTTATTTAGAGAAGGTGTAATATGTAAAAGCTTGCCGAAGGTACGTCAAAACGAATTCGGCCGAGTTCGCATGCGAAATCTCGTTTTCACGTGAAATACCACGTAGTTCATAAAATGGCTGGCATTCGCGTAACTTCCGCAGTTGCCGAAAATAGAAGCCGAGTATTTCTGCTGTCCAATAAAAATATACACGATTTTTAGTAAAATTTCATAGAAAGCACATATTATAAACATGTTTAATAAGTAAAGAATACATTTATATGTGTTTGTTGTTGTTTAAAAAAGTTTGAGTTTCTTTCTTTTGTCCGACTATGGTTACGATTTTGATATTTTTTATTTTAGCATTACAAACAACAGAACAGTAACCCTAAAACTAACCCTAACCCTACACAGTTGTTTTGTTATGTAGAAAGCAATAATTAAGCGAAAGACATCGCTAAATAGACATCGCAAAAAAGTCCAAAAACAGCGATTTAAAAATAAAAAAAAAGGTTGTTGTTTACTAAATACAAAATTAAAATTAAAAAGGCATGAAAAAAAAAAAGTTATAGCAATCAATAAATTAATAACCAAAAAAAAAAAAAAAACAGCAATTTAAAAATCACAGGGCCCCGAAAAACGTACATTGTATTGTTTTTGACTGCCAACAACGCCACCAAGTGGCCAAGCCCGATTATGTTATAATTACCAAATAACCTTGTCTAACACTAATGTGTCTTCCCTTTCAATGCAGTTGTACATAGAAAAGTAAACTATTAGCTATAAATACATATCATGGATTATGGGTACACATATACTAAGAATTTGGAGTTCACTTTTTTCACTTGCATTTATGTTAAGATCTCTGCCTGAAGGAAGTTTGGATTAATTAGGCAATAATGTATTATACACCCATGCATGTGTTAACATTTGATCACTACCAATAATTTACCACTCCCTCTCAATGTAAATTTTCTACTATATCAATTAATAATACATAAATAATCAATTATATAATTATTACTTTACTGAGGCACAAGTTGTAATGTAATGATATATTTCTTCCATACCCCTTAACTTTAAAATTTTTCCCATTCTCCATATATTTTATCTTCATTTCTTTTCAACATCGAAACCCCTCACTCACCCATTTCCAAATACAGTATATACATATTATGAAAAGCACTAAAATATAAAATATATTTGATGGCAATTTCTGAACAATATTCTTTTCATAATAATATATATGTCCTGCATGGTTTGGTGCAGTAGGTAGAGCGTCCAACTTAGGATTGGAAAGCCCCAGGATTGATTCTGGCACTCGAGTTTCTTATGAACTCTTGAGCAATAAAACCATATGCCTTTTTTATAATATATATATATATTAAATTAATAAAATACAATTTATAATATATATTTATGATCTTACTTCAGTTGTGCCAACAGCACTAATAACTCCACTGACTTTACCAGTTTCTTTTGACTCAATGTAAATTGGCTGACCTCTATGAAACCTGAAACCAGAATAATATTAAAAATGTATGCATTCATATATAAAAAAAATGTGACTATTATATTGTAAAGAATATTATAAATACAAGTTTTTTAAAGATCATCAACTGCTATTCATCATAAAATAACAAACCAGTCCTCTCACACTATACATGTATTTTGACTAAATATAAATTCATCAAGTTAAAAAACTTGCCAATCATGTTAAAATAGCAGCATAGTTTTATATAAGTATCTTAAAGTGATTTGTTTTCAAAGTATGCCAACAATCACATGCATATACTGTATTTACATCAGGTATATAAAATTAAAAACATATATCATGCAAAGCAAGGATAATTATAATCTCATTATAAATTTGTACAAAGAAATAATTATTACCCATCGCTAGATTAAATATGTAATAAACAGTAAATGCAACAAAAATATTTATAAATACTTAATACGCAAATTTTATTAGGTCTCTATTATAAATACTTCAACTGTTACTCAATGTAAAATAATCAACATGGGTTTTCATATCATGCATTTCAATTAGGCAGCTTCATAAAGGTGAATTAAAATGACTATGTATGTGCAATTATATTCATATGTGCACACTCAGAAAACAATACTTATAAAGTTCAGGTTATAATTCTAACATAACTGGCAGGTATTTAAACCTCTGTCACATCTGAAAGGATCAAGTCTAACCAAAATACATGCATAATATGAAAACAGTTTTACTTTTTTTTTTTGGATACTAATTAACCATTTTTAAAAAACCTTACATTCACAATAGTGCCTTTAAATCAACGTAATTATTTATATATATAAATTATCAATATTTATAAAGCTCTATGATTTTTTTTTCTTTCTTCAAATCATTTTCCATATTAAAAAAAAAACTGTCAAAAGAAAAACTTCCTGCACAAATAATTGAATGTCTAAAAATTATCTACAGAATAATGTACTTTTTTTAATAGTTCATGTTCACAAATTCTCTTTTTTAATGCATACTTTGGCTCACCAATATAAATTGAACCACACTTGCACATTACTATATATATATATCATTACATTTACTGATTTAGTGCTAAATTAAGTACAATATTAAAAATGAAAAAAAACAACAACAAAACATCTGATGTAGTCACACTATATATATACACTACTGAAATCCATTTTTTGTTTTCAATATTTTATTTTCTTTCATCTATGTGTAAACGTATATAATAAATTTAATATATTCTACATACAGTAATATATATTTCAATGTTGGACATAGGGTTACATTACAATTTACACAACTTTATATATAAATGAAAGAAGGAAGACTGACTTTCAAAAACCGTAAAAATATAAAAGAACATATCCACATTTCATTGAAATTCATACATATGCCTGCATTTGTCAGAGAAATTTCACAGCCTGTGGTAGTTGGTTTAGCACTGTGTTTAGAATATTTACATTATATATATTGTAATAATCAGTAGATTGGTGGAGTATGATCATCTCAATGTCTATGCACTTCTAATGTAATTTTAGTAAATATATGTAAATATGTTTAGATTTATTTATATCTTCCATAAAACGAATAATAATCAATAGACATAACAATATTCTGATTTCTTAAGTGTTTTTCTTCTTAAAAAAACACTTAACTCTTTGAATATTAAAAATATTCCCAACTATAAACAAGTTATAAATAAATGCTATTATATAATAAAGTTCTTAAACTTAAAAGCGTATATCATTAATGATGATTAAAGCTAGAATCTAAATCTCAGTACAAAGCAATGCTAAAACACAGATAATAAAACAATTTATAATGAAAATTAAAATGCAGTAATAGCTCTTGGACATCTCTCATAATTTTATGGTACACACACACACTAAATATATTATGTGCTTACTGCTACATTCTATAGTCCTTTCCTATTAATTTACTGAAACCTTAAAATCATACTGAAACAAAATATTATTATTATAGTTTTATATGAAATAATCCTTTCCCATTTTTTATTCTTGTTTTTTTTTTTTTAATCATACCATATTTTTAGATATCAATTAGAAATAGCAGATGATTTATTTTCTAAACTTTCTCTTAAACAAAGATTATTAATAAATTGAGTTGTAAATTCAAGCCATTATTTTTCAATATGCTATATTATTATTTTTTTAAATATATATATTATTAACTTATAATAACAATTATTTATTTATCTTAGTGAAGTCAGAGAACGATATATGAAATATTCATAAACTTAATACATGTCGATTTACAATAAAGCACTGTTAATGAAACTGTGAAAGTTTTCAGCCAATATCCAAAAAATATAATTGATTTAAATGTTCATAACAGTAGTGAAAAATTCTCAGCAGCATTCCCTCAGCTTCTTATATGGTTTATGAGATGTAAGAAAGTTTCTTTATGTTTTAAGATTTTCTTTGATGATTTTGTAGATTAAATACCCTGCTGATTCATTATAGTTCGATTTCTTGTTACACTAATTAAATTAAAGTAGTTTTTAGAATGACATATTTAAGTTGCAAAAAAGAGTTCCAAGATAGATTTCAAACAGTTGTGGTTCCAAGCTTCGTGTTAATATCTCTACAACAGCCAGTTTGAATCTCTCCTTTAAAAAAAACATACAATTTATACATCTACTTAGTGACTTTTTTTTCTTTCAAACTTTAGATAAATTCATAATGACATTTAGTTAATTATTTTTTTTTTACAAACATTTTAACTTTTTTTTTTTTTTGGAATAAAAACTAGAGATTAGTTTTATCTATTCATTAAAACTATTAGTCTCTCCAAATAACAAACCAACATATAATTCATAAAATATATAACAAACCTCTTTAATATTTTTTCTTCTCCTACCCACCTCTTTTTTAAACTTACTTTTAGAAACATACTTTTATTTGAATAATCCGCTAATGTAATTATGTAACTGAAAAAAATGCAACATTCTATTCATTCAATAAAGACTTTCAATGCTATAATTATTTACTTAAGTATTTTCTTTTCTTTTTTTGCTTCTTCATAAAAATATTATTTTTGTTAGTATCCTTTTACAATATTTTAAAATTAATTTATTATTTTATTTTGCTTCACACTATTAGAAACCACTCTCCTATGCATGAAACCGCATAAGTGCTATCAAAAAGGTATGAAATATCTACTTTAATATAATAAAAAATGCATAAGTTATTCTCAATAAACTATTTATATATATTATGTTCATCAAATAAATTATATAGGAGTCAATATGATTTAAGTTCACATGATTACTATCTCATACTAGCACATAATTGTTATTAAACAAGGCAAAACTCTCTCCATACAGTAGTGCCACCCTGTGCCAATCAGAGTAATCAATGGATGCCAGAAGGCTTGTACATAAAATCCCTATCTAGTGCCTACTCATCCAATATCCCCAGACTAGTTTCTGGCTTGTGGCATCCATTGATTACTCTGATTGGCACAGGGTGACACTACTGTATGGAGAGAGTTTTGCCTTGTTTAATAACAATTATGTGCTAGTAAGAGATAGTAATCATGTGATGTTTTGTGGTTTACACCAATCCTGCCTAATAGGATAGAGGTGGCTATGGTTGTTAAAGAGCCCAAGCCAACAAAATGTATGGGTACTGAATTGAGTTCAGACCCATATGACTATATAAGCTATTGAGCTTAGACTGAAAATATTATTGGATTTTCAATTTCATTCTCATAGTTTTTGTAGTTAAGTGGAGATAAAAGGTGGTTGCTGGAGGGTTGCATTAGATCCTAAGATCTAGGTGCAGTGCTCTCAGATCCAAGGCTCCTCAATGATGATGGCCACAAGCCAGAAACTAGTCTGGGGATATTGGATGAGTAGGCACTAGATAGGATTTTATGCACAAGCCTTCTGGCAACCATTGATTACTCTGATTGGCACAGGGTGGCAATACTGTATGGAGAGAGTTTTGCCATGATTTAAGTTGTGTAAAAGAATAAAGGAAAGTACCCAAAATCTTAATTTTAATAAATTATGTATATTAAGAAATACAGAATGCAGTAAATGTAAGCAGTCAACCCAGCAAGATTTATTATTTAGAAAAAAAACTATAAATTTATTTTCAAATTATATATACCCTTTCAAGTGCCAATTGCATAGGTGTTCAACGTGTAAGTGAAAGCTACCATTTACATACCAAGGTAGACCAGAATAAGCTGTAACCAGTAGGCTAAATAACTGCATGAAAAATAATTAAATAAGTTGGCAGCATATTACTCAGGTTTAGTTTAAGGTTATTTAATTAATGGGGAAAATAATATTTAATTTTCCCATGCATATTTTTTTTTATAATAATATGTCTTCAATTAACTAAATATTTTAAGTCCCAATATGATAGTATGAGAATTTTCAAACATTAAATTTGTTAAATAATAAGTGCTCTCAGATCCAAAGCTCCTCACTGACAAAAGCCACAAGCTAGAAACTAGTCGGGAATATTGGATGAGTAGGCTCTAGATAGGGATTTTATGCATAAGCCTTCTGGCATCCAATGATTACTCTTGCTTGCACTGAGTGGCACTACTGTATGGAGAATTTTGCCCGTTTTAATAACAGTTATGAGCAAGCATAAGAAATGATGATCATGTGATGTATAGTGGTTTAATATTTTAATGTTATAAATGATTGTAAAAGGGAAAGAAAACTATAAAAGAATGTAAACAAGTTTTTTTTTAACTCACTCTCTCTCTCTTCAGTAATTATAATTAATTAGTAGTTTTAATTTAAACTATGAAAATATACTAAGAAAAAATAATTTTCTCCTTTTTGTAAATTATTTACTAGATATTAATTTTAACTGTAACCTTTTCATTTTTCAGTGGCCATATTGGATTCTGGGAAATTTTTAATACATATTTTTATAACTTCACTTTGTATTATGTAAAAGTCAAATGATATAAGTTATCAAAAAAGTAATATACAAGGAATGTAATAAAACTAAAAAATATGGACATTATATATTCAAAATAGCAAAAAAAAAATAAGATTTTTAATATTAGGCTCAATACAATAAATTCTTTACAAAATTTCCAATAAAATGGTATATCATATGACTTATCTAAGATAGTCTATCATTCCAAAATATCAAAACATAAAGACATTAATATTTTTCTTTTTTTTTTTTAGAAATCCCATACCTATTTCTTCCTTGTTAGGTATCTGTAAAATCAATGAAGAGAAAGTAATAGAGAAGAACAAATCTAAAATAGTCTTTAGGTTGTAAATGGCTGTTACAATATATATATATATGAAGGTAAACAGAAAAAAACAAGTTTAGATTTAATGCAATATAGAATATTAATAATAATGCTATTTTTATAATCTGTCTTACTTTTCATCTAATGACAAAGATTTTACTGTTAAGTATAAAATCAAGGATTATTGTAAAATGATTGTTTATAAGTAATTAAATTAAATGTTATTACAATCATACACCAAAAGAATAAACTTAAAAATAAAAATGCTGATGTAACTTATCTATTAAAATTATTTATGATTTCTCATAGTCAAAACAACAATGTAGGAAGATGATGCAGAACTGGCACATCAGATAACACACCTGAATAAACCTAAGTGAGGTGAAGTTTGTAGAAGTATATTATCAATTTCAGTTGATAAACAATAAAGCAGTCTCCCTGGACCCTTGGTTTGTGTCTAATCAGCATTGTGGTCAATAAAACTTTCATGCTTTTTTTCTACACAGTACTTGCTTTTTGAATATTATGAAACTACTAAGAGCACAACTTGAGTAACCAGATATCAAAAGTTGTATTTTTATTTATGAAAAACTATATGGTCACATGGACATTATAACTATCTCCACAGATCCATAATTTGAACCCGGTTCATAATAGCTATCTGCCGCAGAACCATCATTTGAAATCTCTTTACTGGTTTTGAATGACATTATTAAATGTTTCTGTAATTGGTAAATTTCTTAATAGTTTTATCAATTATACCTCTCTGTGAATCTGATAGAGCTTTAAAGTTTACATTGCAATGATCATGTTTGCATACATAACTGTGGTCACACATATATATCCAATTAGGTTAAATTTTCTTGCCATTTTACTTGTAATATTTGGCTTTTTTTTTATTGTTAAAATTTAGACAAAAAAAAAAAAACATATTAAAAAATACCATAAATGATTTTTTTTCCCATCTATTTTTCTATAAAATAATAATAAAAAAAAATGCTTACGAGTGACTGAAAATCTTGTAATAACGTTCAATGATAAAAAGTCTAATTATCAACAAAAAAAAGATTGAGCGGTAAAGATAATCTCTATATTTATGAGCAAAGATGGTTTGTTATTTTTTTCTTTTTTTTTATAGACATTATAATTACTATTATTTTTAAGAAATCATTAGCAAAAATTATGAGAGAAGCGTAGTTTGACAGTCCCACAAAAAAAAATCCAGATCAATGCTTGAGTCAGTTGAATAGCCATTATTCTCCACTATAAAATTTTCCGTAAACATTAAACCATAAGAATAACAAAAATGGAAAAAAAAAAAAAAGTACAATTTAAAAAAAAATCATCATAAAATCTTTACTTTTTATCCTAGAGAAATGAAAATTACATTAGCTCAAAAAAAAGGATGCTGAATCGAATGATGCAAAGTGCACATGCGTAATATGTATGATTTCATATTATCGTAAATTGAAGCCATGGATCACTAATTTAAAGATACAAACCTGCATTATGCAAGAGAATAAGTGAAATGGTTATTAAAAGAGAGAGAGAAAAGTTTTATTTTTAATAATATTTTTAAAAAGAAAAAATAATAATAAGATTTTAATACTTTTGGTAAATTTTATTTTTAAATAGTAAGAGTTTTTTTCTTTTCTCTTTTCAATGCAAAAAATCAAATCAGTCTAATTAACTGATTGTCTTGTTTTCCTTTTGCAAAAAAAAAATTTAATTAGAAAGTAATGTCAAGAATGTTATGATGTTAATTTAAGTTCTTGACTTGTTTTTCAATGTCAAAATTTAAGGAAGGAAATAGTAAATAATTGTATTTATAAAAATTTATCTAATTAGTCTTTATAAAAATTAACATGTAGAAGACAGATTGCGATTGGCTTGTAATCAAGATTATTCTAGCAAAAAAATAATAGTGATGTGAATAGATATGTCAAAAGATCTGAGTGTCTAGTAAGAAGACATATCCTAACTTAGCTGTTGAAGAGAGAGCAGTCAACTATTAATCCAGCTGGGTCTGGTCATGGCCCATCTGACAGTCTCAAAAATTCACGGGGTGAGATTGAGGCCGGGAATGAGTGGAAGGATCCGGTCTTTGTAAAAAGGTCGTGATCGTTTTTATGGCGTCTGATTCCGGCCGGAGTTGCTAGCTTGTTGCCAGAGTCGTGAGGGCTAACGCTTCGGTTGTGAACGGCATGTAAGAGTTTGGGGACCTTCACGCCATGGAGCCACACCCGTTAAGACTACGCGTACTTGACCGTGTTTGGAATACATAAGTTATTTCTCACACAACCTCGGATCGGGCGAGAAAGCCCACTGGATTTAAGCATATTGCTAAGTGGAGCTAGAAGAAACTTACCAGGATTCCCCCATTAACTGCGAGCAAACAGGGAAGAGCCCATTGCCGAATCCTCACCCCCTATTCGGGGGATAAAGGACCTGTGGCGTATGGGACGGGTCTTTCCGAAGTCTTTATCAAGCAGCTATATAGTACAGCAGAAATCTTAACTTATTGCATAGAATAGCAGTAGTTTTAATCAAGCTTTTAGCATACTATGAGTTTAGTCATAAAAATGGTTTCTACAATAAACACCAAGTGCTAAATTCAGCTAAAAGCTAGATATCATCTTCCTCCATATAAACTGCTTTCACTGGAATAAAATTGTAGAAAAGTTATCCCCTAGAGCAGGGGTGGCCAACTTTTGTGTTCATAAGATCTACTTTTTATTTTAAAAATGTGTTGCGATCGACTTGTCATAGGCGTAGTCTAAGTTGAGGGAGGTATGAAATACGTACTATTTATATATATCTACCTAGTAAAAAATAATTATTTAACGGGACAAAAAACTCATGTCCAGGGGAATTAAAGCAACATGATTAATTATTAACAATATTTATTAATCCAAATTAGCTACATTAAATCAAGATTAAAAATATTATTTTCAATAATGTTACGGCTTAATGGACTTCACCTATCTAGAAATGAAAAAAAATTTTAGAACAAAAACAAAAATAAAAAAACTTTAAAATCTTTACTTTTTTTTTGTTTCACTCGTTACCCGATAGCTCTTGCCAGATTGGCCTCGCGATCGACCAAAAATGGTTTTACGATCGACTGGTGGATCACGATCGACTTGTTGGACACCCCTGCCCTAGAGTAATCTGCAACCTTGTCTTCAAACAAGAGCTGACTGCGTTAGTCTCACGTGGAACTTTTAGTGAAATGAAATGGATAAAATTTACTATTTTTTAACTTGGAATTACTGCAAACCAAGAAAAGGACAAATTAATCATGTATATATCTAGAAGCCTTCAAAGAGAAGGTAAACTGTATAAAAACTAGAAAGAACAGAAAATAAAAACATGGTTAAAGGTATTTTTTCTATGTGTGTACATAGTAAAAAAAAGATTTTTTTTTTTTCGTTGTTGTAAGGATTGATAATTTTAAATATTTTCATCAAGTTAATATTTTTAAATTGTGTAACATTTTTTTAAAAAATCCAGTCAATTTTCTCTTCAAAATTATGAAATAGTTTTTAGAAAATGTAATTTTTTTTTTAAAACATGCTTTTCTCTCTTCATTTCATTTTCGCCCCTAAAAACAATAAAAGTTAAGTTAGTTAAGCTAAATCAAAATTTGTTATCTTTGATTTTAAAGAAGAAAACTTAATTAAGTTAATTTATTAATCAAAATTAATTGATTGATTATAATTTTTATGAAAATATATTTTTTGATGAAATGAATGTTTAAAATTTCATACTATCATGTCATTTTTTTGTTGTTTATTGTTATCAATTAGTTATTAAATAATTGGGGTTTTTTTTAAAAAAAAAATTTAGTCTTAATTTTTTTATTCTATCCAATTTCTTTTACATAAATTGCAGTGTGTGTAACTATTTCATGACAGCATAATGTTCTAGGATTTTTATAAAATGATCCCAATAAAACTATTTACATATAATAGGGTAAATTTAGGAATTATTTGAAATGAATTAGAATAAGCTTATTTATGACTTTCTCACTGTAATAGTTTATAGTTCTTGATTCCTGAGCTAGATTTGTACATAACAGTTAATTATATGAATTTGGGTTTATGTTTAATGTTATTGATATCCAGTTGATGATGATTTCATTACTTCTGTAATCCAGGTTGCTACAAAGGGATACCTTTAAAGTTCATGCACACCATTTCATTTTATTTATTTAGAAATTTAGTTTATAGTTGGCCAGTACCTTAATAGTACTAAGTAGCTAGAGCATTGATGGTGGTCAGGATGTTTTTAGTATCTCAGCATTATTTGACTTGTTGTATTTTGATGGAGTAGCACCTAAATAAGTACATCCAGATAATTATTGTTTGTATTCCTGCCCTAGATTTGACAGTAAATAATTAGCCTGGTCTATAGTGAATCACTTTCAGATCCAGTCATAAGATTGATTGTTGATTAAATTTTATTGTTAATCATTCATGAAGAATGATTATGACTTTTGTGTACTGCTGGTGGCCTTATAATTAGTTCTGTGCTGATCTCTCATGCTCATTTCTTTTATATTAATTTTATATTTTGTTTATTTGGGGATGATGATGGTTTCCTATCTTCTCATAATTCAGCCCTAATGTAGTGTACTGTTACAAATGGCTACACAATTGTGGGACACTGTAACGTCAGATTCTCTCTTATTAACTCCTATTTTCCATACTGTTACAAAGTGCATTTTTAAGTTTTATTTTTTTCATAAAAAATATCAAAAACAAAGAGAGAAGAATTGTAATATGTTTTAAAACATAAAAAAAGTATAATTTATTTAAAAAACAAATCTACAGAAAAAAAAATTAGTAATGAGAGTAAATGCAGTTATATATTAAATTGAATTATTAAATCAAGAAGCACAAGAATACAAAATATAGATGATGGAATTTATAAGAAAGTTATTGATGGCAATTAAATATGTAAAAAATTGAAATAAAAAGATATTGGCCTCCATTGCATAAAGTTAAACCAAGGATATAAATAGCATTTTAATGATGAGACTAAATACAAATCTGTGAAACATTTGATTCCACAAAGTGGGGAAAATTATTTATACTTATGGCAAAAAGTGCATAAAATATTAATTTAATCAATTTGTAAATAAGCTGTAATTATCAATATTTTCATGTTGTACCACCGAGTGATACTATATGATTAATACTAGTGACAGTGTTTAACCTTATATAACTTTCTTATGGGTTTACTGCCATCAATTACTTTATTATATGCTTTATTTTTTTGTATTGTTGAGATTATTTTGGAAAATATATTAATTTGAGGTTTGTTTTCAAAATAAATGTTTTATTTTCATGTTTTCAAATATATCATTGTCCGTTTGCAAAATATATTAATTTCAGGTTTGATTTTTTTAAAATAAATTATATTATTTATAAGTTTCCAAACATATTACATTATTTATACTTTTTTGTTTTTAATTTTTTTATATAAAAAAAGAAAATTTATCTATTAGCTTATTCTCATGTATGGCACAAATAGATAAATCATACATGCCGCTAACAACTTTCATTACTCAACCAAAATTAATATATTTCACATCAAATTTATACTTACTAATATAATAATTACGATAAATATGGATGTGTATATCACTTTTATTGCACAAATAATGATAATAAAAACAAAAATTTATTATAAACAGCATTTACAGAATTGTACTACAAAGACAAACTGAAATAAAAACCTTAACAAATCTTTCTATAATACTAACATAAAGTATTCAAATTTCATCTCTTCTCTATTTTATATATATTTTTGATATTCATCTACATATTTTATTTCACATTTGTCTTTACTTTTCTCATACATATCATTAAGAACCCTGGAAAATCTCTATAACTGGCTAGAGATTGCATAACTAAAGACTCCAAAATGTATATGAAAGGTCTTGAATTTTTACAACAAACATGAATGTATACAAACAGCATATAAATACAGTAAATATTTAATATGAACAAACATTTTTTTAGACGATCTAATTGTAATTATCTTAATTTCTGAAAAAAAATTTAATGGTCTTTCAGCTTATCATATCATAAAAAAATTTAAAGTAACAGTTTTTTTTTATGAATGGTTTTCAACAAATAATATACTCATTTTCTTAATATAAACTGTTAATTTTCCTTTATTTTAAATTGTCATGCTTATTCTAAATACTTTCTTTACCTTTATGCATTTCAGTACAAAAAATTATCCTAAATTCTATAATTCCTCTGAAAAATAGTAATTTTATTTTTCTGTTTGAAAGCATTAAAAATTTAATATTACAGATTTAATATAGGGGATTTGAAAACAGACTTTCAAGCTTCCTCCAGCCATCTATTATATCACATACAATCGATACACATGATCACCCACATGTGAAATAGGTAAATGATCTCCAATATATGTATTTCATGCTGAACCAGCATTTGTATATTGAAGATCACTTGTCCCTTCACAATGATATCTAAAAGATGAAATAATAATTCTAGTAGAAAAGAGAGGTAATAAATTCTTTAATAATAATCATTTATTTTTCATAGTTTGCTAATTTGCTCATAGTACGCATTACAAAATACAAACAACTATATATAATAATGCAAAAATATTTATCATATAATTATATTTTACATCAAACAACTTTTAATTAAAGTTAAAAATAAATATTAAAAAATATTTATGTTACCATCTTTTTTCATAATACAATTTCCCATCATCTATTCGCACTTCTATTGCAGATTCTGTTAATGCAGTTGGGAGTGCTGAAAAAAAAAATATATATCTGATTGTTTGCAAGTACTAACAAACATTATTAATAGTGGTTAGTTGGATTCAGTTCATGGTATGCATATATACATAAATACATTTTTTCAAAATCTACACAATTATCAAAATGATTTCCAAATTATATGTTGCTACTTATACATAAATAACTATTAATAAACAGGCTGCAGAAAGGAATTTGCTATTAACTGAAAGGGGACCCTTTAATTCCTCTTGGAGGTCTTAAAGGAACCGAACAGGGCAAATTTCTAATGTCCACTCCATACGTTCTTGTCGTTGCAGCTGTTATTACTATGTGATTATTCATATTGTATACGAACATGGATGGGCTGCTCACCAACATGCATTAGCCAGCGTGGTGAGTTTATTGGCTTTTTACCTCTGAGTTTAAGATCAAGAAACACCATGGTCTTTCTTCTCAGTACCTGATAAGGCAGAATAAATGTTTGTGTAAATGATAAATATTTTTCCAATAAATATATACAATTATGACAGACAAAAATAAAGCATGGCCCTTATTCCCAGGAGGCTGTAAAGTCACCAACCAAGGCAGCGGTTGGTGGCCGAAGGCGGAGTGTGCTAAGAATCCCCTGATTGCAAACCCAGGCTGCCATTTGATGATGACTTTTTATTTAGGTACTTACAACTGCAGATCACTTTCAAGTGAAGGAAGATTGCAAAAATTAGAAGAAGAACGGTCTTATATTAAATGGGACATTATTGGACTTTGTGAGACAATTGATTTAAAAAGTGGACATATTTCTCTATTATAAAGGCACAACTATTGGAAATACAAGTGGAGTAGGATTCATTATAAATAAAAAGTGGAAGAACAATATTGTGGAGATTGATGGTGTATTGGACAGTGGCAAGATTAGTTATACAACTTAATAGCAGATACCAAATGCAGTTAATTCAGGTTTATACCCCAACAAGTTCTCATAGTGATGAAGTAGTAGAAGATTTTTATATGGATGTACAAAAGGCTTTTGATCAGAGTAAACAACATTTTAAAATTGTTATGGGAGATTTTAATGCTAGAATTGGTAAACAAATGAAAGATGAAAGTGCTGTAGTAATTTTGGTTATGGTAATAGAAATGAGAGAAGACATAGACTTGTGGAGTTTGCAGAAAAAGAAAAATTTTATATTATGAATTCTTTTTTTGAGAAAAAAAAGGACATGGAAGCATCCAAATGAAGATACAGCAGAATTGGATTATATTTTGACTAACAGGAAATATATATTTCAAGATTGTAATGTTCTTAATAAATTTAACACAGGAAGTGATCATCGATTAATAAGGTGTAAGATACGTGTTAATGTAAAACTAGAGACAAAAATTATTAAGAAAAATTAATATTTACAATTGATATTCCTAATCTTCAGAAACATTCTAATGAATTTAAATTAGAACTTACAAATCAGTTTCAAGTATTAGTAGATTTTGAACATGATTCAGATTTGAATGAAATTAACATGAAAATAACTGATACACTTTTAAAAACTGCAACAAAGATAGCTGGTAGAAAAAAGCAGCAATTGATCAATAAAATTTCTACTGAGACTAGAGAATTTCTGAAGAAAAGAAGGAATATGAAGATATACAAAAATGATGCATTAAAAAGAATTGAATATTTCAAATTTTGTAAATTGATGCAGAAAAGAGTTGAAAATGATATAAAAAAGTACAACTGTGAACTAGCAAGGAAAGCTGCAGAAGAAAATAAAAGTCTCAAGAATGTAAAACAACATTTTGGTATTGGTAGAAAATTTATATCTGCAATAAAAAGAAAAGATGAAATTATTACTAAAAAGAGAGATGACATCATGAAATTGGTAGAAGATTTTTATCAAGAATTATATAGTAATAAAGAACAAGTACATCCTATATCTATTACATCTTCCGAATTGCCCAGAATTTTAAATGAAGAAGTGAGACATGCAATTAAATGTATGAAGAAAGGAAAGACACCAGGTAATGATGGCATTGTAATTGATAATATTAAAAGAAGCAGGTGAAGAAATAGAATTTTTTTTTTAGCAAAGTTATATACCAAATGTCTAAATGATAAAGATGTACCGGATGATTGGAAGAATGCAGTAATAATATTAATATTTAAAAAAGGTGATAAAGAAGATATTAGAAATTACAGACCTATCAGCCTTACCAAGATAATTACAACTCGTTTACAGAAAATATTGGATTTCCACCAACCAAGAGAACAAGCTGGATTTAAAAGTGGTTTTAGTACAGTAGATCATACCCAGGCATTGAGAGAAGTTATAGAAAGGACAAATAAATATGAGTTGTCATTATGTTTTGGATTTGTAGATTATGAAAAGGCATTTGATTCTATAAACATTTCTTCATGATTAAAGCATTGGATCATTGAGGTATAGATCCAGGATATTGTCATATTTTAAAGAATATTTATAAAAATGCAACAGCAACAATTAGATTACATAATGATACTGGGAAAGCCAACATTGAAAAAGGTGTAAGACAAGGTGACTCTATATCTCCAAAACTTTTTACAGCAGTGCTGCAAGAGGTATTTTGTGGATTAAAATGGGAAACTAAAGGAGTGAAAGTAAATGGAGATTATTCAAGTCATTTAGATTTCGCAGATGATGTAGTTGTTTTTGCAAATAATGCTTCAGAGCTGCAGGAAATGTTGAAGTTATCAGATGAAAGTAGGACTAAAGATAAATGTTAAAACGACTAAAGTAATGTTTAATCGATTTGCTCAAAATATGAAAATAAAGATTGATTATGATGAATTAGAAGAAGTTAACAGTTACAAATACATTGGTCAGATTATTAATACAGATGGAAACACAATGAAGGAAATTAATCATAAAATTAAACTTGGTTGGAGTGTCTTTGGTAGAAATAACTTGATATTAAAAGGAAATATGCCTATGTGCTTGAAAAGGAAGGTTTTTAACAAATGTGTTTTACCAGTTCTTACTTATGGATCTGAGACTTGGACACTTAATAGAAGAGCAATACAGAGATTTCAACCCACTCAAAGAAGTATGGAGAGATGTATGTTGGGAGTAACAAGAAGAGATCGAAAATGCAATATATGAGTAAGAGAACAAACAGGTGTTACTGACTTCATTGAAAAAATTAAAAGATTGAAGTGGAGTTGGGCTGGACATATTGCTAGAAGAGATGATAATAGATGGACAATTGAAATTTTAAACTGGATTCCAAGAGATTGTAAAAAACCCAGAAAGAGATCACATGTGAGATGGATGGATGAAATAAAAAAGTGTGCAGGGGTGATGTGGAGAAGAGAAGCTAAAGATCGGAGAAGATGGATTAAACTTGGAGAGACCTTCATCCTGCAGTGGATTGATAATGGTTGATGATGATGATGACTAATAAACAGTTATTTCAAAATTATGCTTCCCTATTACTAACATTTATTTATAAGCCGTGTTATTAACAGAATATTTCAAAAAGATAATATATAACAATGTGACAGCCAAAAAACTGAAACATATTTATATAATTTAAAAAGAATAGAAAATAGTTTTTTATTTCAATGTTTACCCCCCCCCCCCCAACATAACAAAACAACTTGATCTAAAGAATATTTTATATTATTTCATTATTGGAATTTCTTATATTAAATGTTGTTTAATTTTATTTATAATCAAAATTGAGAATGTAAAATCTAGCATTATGAATTAAAAAAAAAAATGGAATCAAAATAAGATATATGACTACAATATAATTTTTTACAAGTCATACTGATTTCAAAATATAAATTCATTTAAATTGTATAAGGATGGTTTAATTTGCACTTTATTATGATTACATTATGTATTAAAGATTGTACTAAACCTAATATTTTTCTATAAAACAAGTTATTTAGTTATAAGATTTCATAAACTAAATTTAAAAAAAAAATATTAATATAAATTCACATTACATATGTAAATAAAAAAATAAATATTAGATATCCATTAAGTTAAAGAAATGAAATGACTAATATAAGAAATCAAATCTTAATAATATTTATTTATTTTGTAACAAATAATCAGTTCAGTCATTATTCAGTTTTTATGTATAATAAAGGAATAGAAGTTTTATAATAAAAATGATCTAATGAAAGAGTAAAAAATTAAAAGGGAATTAATCTAGTACATTTACTGAAAATAATTTATATCCAGGATAAATAAGACTTACTGTTGCATTGTGTTAATAATTAAAGTAAAATAAATATGTTTAGACAAACTTTAGTTTTGCTCAGTCCACGGATGAATATGAGTAATAATTTTAAGACAAGGTGAATAATTAACAATCGATATCAATTACAGGTTGTAATTACAAAATGTTGGTTATTTTGAGAGTAACAGTTTAAATAAATGAAAGTAAAAAAAAAGAGTAGATAAGTAAGTTAAAAAGATTTCTTCTAGTTCACTGATTTGAAATTTGTTTGTATTGTCTTTAAATTTAACATTCAAAGATCAATTATTCAAAGCCTGAATAATTGAAATCTAATTTTTTTTTTTTTTTTTTTAAAAAAAAAAAGATTTTTATATTATAGCAAATATTTCTTTTTTAAAAAAAAAATTATTAGAAAAATAATAAGTACAATTTTTTTTAAAACAATGAACAATTGAAATAAAATTGTAATTAAAACTTTTTTTAAAAGGCCATGCTTTTCCCAGTGTCTGTCTTTTGTTTTAGTCATCATTAGCTGCTTGAACCAACTTTGAGTTTTATTTTTATTTAGTAGCCAAATTATAAATAAAAATGTTATAAAATGATCATAGTGATGCATGGTGGCTAAATCTACTGTGTGTGCATCATTTACCCTGGAGCCAATGTAGTTTGGATTAGTTATTTATTTAGGACCTAATTAATATATGATCAAATTTGAATTGCCATTTCTGAATTGTGTATAATACATTAAAATTATGCATACACATATTTCTGTTAAATAAAAGTTCTTTCTCATAAAAATATTTGTGCCTTTAGAGAAGCAAAAAATTATAACATAAATAATTTAAAATATAAAGCAGCTAAAGAAGTTGAAAATTCATGTTTCTTAATTTCAAGGATGGATTTATAGCATTTTAAATATTGGAATAGACTCCATAATATAAAGACAAACGAAGGAAAATGTTAAGCTAAAAACAAAATGGGATTTTAAATTGGACTCTGATAAAACTTTAATGTGAATGTGTAATTACCTGAAAGATGGGTATATTTATTTATATTTTATAACTTAAAGTGATAGTGTCTTAATATTTTATATATGTCTTATTGTATAATAAATGTTTTTTTTTTTATTTCTTAATTTAACCTCCTGTTTCTTTTCTCATAAATTCTTATCATTAAAATATAATAAATTAATTTTATAATACCTCGTGAGATGAGAGTTCATGTTCTACTAAATTAGTTGTGGTATACTTTAATAATGCTGATGGTGTAAAATATCCTCCTACGGATTTGCCTGTATTGGGTGGTTTTCTGGTTTTAAACTTAGTATAAATTCATAATCCATAGAAGATTTAATTTCCCTTCAGTTAATTAGGAATGATTTAATGGTTTGGAAAGGTGACCATAGTCTATCATATTTTTATGAATATAGCTAGGTCTGATCATTAGTACAATTTATGATCAAATTATAATTTTTCCTCCTATCTTGTTCATCTTGCTATTTGGATTTAAATGTGAAATTTCAAAAATTATTTTTATTATTAAGCATTAACTTTTTAAATCCATAGGATTATTATAATTTGTACTTAACTTTGATGATATCTTTATCCAAATGGTAGATCATTATAATATATACTAAAATTCAAAATCTGATTAATAGTTATGTCTCATGTTTGTAAAAAACAAAAAATCAACTACCAAACTTTAATTTCAAATCAAATTTTAAAATCCAGAAAAATCATTATATGATGATATTAAGCATGTAAATAAACTTAGAAAAAAAAATTCACAGTATGGACAATCAATAATATTTATTTATAAACTATTAATTAATGTATAATCTGGGAAAAGAATATTTACTCCAAGACAATTACTAATATTATTATGACACTATTATTTTGCTACAATAATAAATTTTGTTTTACTGTTGAATTTATTTGCATCATTATTTTCTTTTGTTATATAAAATCAAAAATTGATAAATGAATGTTCTTATTCTAAAACTTTGTGAATGAGCAGAATAAGTGTGGTGTCCATTAAAATAAAGTTGATAATATGGGAAAGGATATTCTTGTGATGATTCCTATCATGATCACTATAATAAATATATTATGTTTAAAATTAATACAAATTTTGAGAAATACTGTGCATCACTTTTTCACACTCCTAATACTAAAACTAAAAGAATTTTGTCACTTAAAACCTTAAAAAGATTCTGATCCATATATACAGAAAATTTCACCATAGGCTGCCCAATGTCTTAAGTAAGTTTTCATCTTTTTCAAGATTTTGATATTTTGAAGTTCTGTAATATCTCAAATAACAGTAAAAGTGTGTATGCATTTTATTATGTGGAAACTGGTGAATTATAGTTGAAAAAAATATAAAACAATGCATTGCTGCAATATAGAGACTCATTATTCTACGTCATTCCCCAACACACTAGCACTAGTTTTACTACGTCAATTTATAAAGAAGAAATTAAACATAAGCTGTTTTTGTATCTAACAAGACTAAAAAAAACAGCATGGCTTTCTTGAAGGCAAAATAAACGAGTGTATGTGTGTGAGAAATGCTGACATACAAACATGACAGACAATAATAAATTATAGTCTATATTTCTTAACAGACTGTAAAGTCATCAGTCAAAGCAGGGGCTGATGATTAAAGGCAGAAGATGCTAAGAATGCATTGGTTATATATCTAAATTACCATTTAATGTGATTATTTTGAAATCAAGAAAGATTACATGAATTGGAAAAAAAAAACTAATAGTGCGAAGTAGAAAAAGAATTGTCTAATATTAATTAGGGCATTGTCAGATTTTGTGAAATTAGGAAAAAAATATATAATTTGAAAAATATGCATGTACTTTATAATAAAACTACAAATACTGAAATCATAATCAGAGTGGAATTCATATATATATAAAAAGGAAAAACTTAAGGAAAGATAACAAATGCAGATTCATGAATTACCAAGTTTTCATATTAAAATAAATAAAAGATTTTTATACAGATGTACAAAATGATTTTGATCAAAGCAAATAAAATTTTAAAATTATCATGGGAAATTTTAATGTAAGAATATGAAATGATTGAAAGTGTGGGTAAATTTGGTTCATAAGGACACAAATGAGAAATCTATATAACACACATTACAGATCTGTGAATTTTGCAAAAAAAAAAACAAAAAAAAACCCCCTAACAAAAAAACATTATGAATTATTTAAGAAAGATGTATTATCAGTTAATATCTGTAATCTTCAGAAATATTATAATGAATTTAATCTAGAACTTGGAAACTGTTTTGGAATATTAACAGACTTTAAAAAGATGGCTCAGACTTTAAAATGAAATCAATACAATGACAACTGATACTCTGCTAATAATTAATCCACAGAAGATGAAAAAAAAAAAAAGCAACAATTCACCATAAATTTCCAAAAAAAAAGGCAATATATAAAAAAAAAAATGAAAAATTTAACATTTACTAAGTAATAAAATAAATTAATTATGAAATACAATAATAATAAAGTATAATGATATCTAAAATTTGTTCTTGTAATTAAATAATTAAAAAAAAACCTCTCCATTTAGAGACATTATTATTATTATAATTAATAAAGGATGAATCATTAAGATGGCAGAGTTCACCAAGCTCATTACTAATTGTTTTCTTTCACTATCAACTTTTTTGAGCATTATGTACTTTTCTAATAAATTGAATCACATTATAACCAAAATGAAATAAGTTTAATTTAAACATTCACGCTTTAAATGAGATATGGAACTTTCAAAATTCTTTGACTGTGTCACACTTCAAAAACATTTTTCTTATTGTTTTTCTGTGTCCAAAATTCAATTGTAAGAGATGAATTAACAATTTTCATTACAATCATGTCCTATTTCTAAAAAGTTTTTTTTGACAGGTTTTTTATTGTAAACCTGCCCACTGCTACTCTACACTAAATCTACTAATTTTTTTAGAGCTAATATGAATATAATTTTTGTCATTATATTTAACTATAATTCCATCTTTTAATTCTGCTCTTTCATTTTCCTAATGAGAGATTTTTGTATTTTTAATTAAAAGTATATATCATCAATATATATTGTAAGAATATGTAAAACTACTCACATACATGTATATATATATGTATGTACATTATTTTTTTACATTCAAATACATATATAGTTATATAACTTAAAGGTTAAACTATAAAAACATTAATAACAAAAGTCAATTTAAATAAATAGTTGTTTTAAATTAAAATAAATATTTTAATTGTAAGATCATTCATATATATATAATGGTTTTTTAAGTTGACTAAAACCATTAATCAAGATGTAAACATGGAAATAACCTTAGGTCAAGTCATATCTTAGCAACTAAACATAAAGGAAATAAAAATTAGAATTCAATTATGTAATTATTAATTATAATAATTTCAACAATAATCAAATATGAAATCGTGAAATCAAATAGTATATTTAACACATGCTACTGGAAGTCGATTCTACTATAAAAACTGGATCAATAATTTCCAAATTAATTCTATCTTTTGCCAATGAACTAATCACTATGCATAGTCGTTTTGCTGTGTTTGAATTCCGAACATATTAAAGATGGATCAACAGTTTGAACAAATTTTCTTCTTGATAAAAATTTTATTAGAAAAAAACTCTAATCTCACTCAATAAAAAGAGTAAATAAATTATTGTTTAGTATCATTAATTGTAATTTCAAAACGAAATTATATAATATTTTTTTTACCAATTAGAGAAACTCATAAAATCATTCTAAAGAAAATAAATTTCATCAAAAAACATTTTAATAAAGAGAATCGTTCTTGACTTGATTTACAATAATTGTAAAGCGTTGCTCCAAGCCCTGCTTTTCCTTGGGTCGACTCTGATAACATTATACCATTTAGTGTCCATTTTTAATCAAGCTTTCAATAAATAGCTCTAGAGAAGATAACTGCTCTTGAAAGTCAAGATAAAGAGGTCATCTTTTAATTGACATTAGAGAATAAAAAAAAGCCTTACTAAATAAAAATAAAATCAAACAATTTTCTGTATAAATAAATAATAATAAAATACAGTTACTTACAAGAGGATGGCTTTTTCATGGTTATAGGTTTTCCCTGTATAATAAAAACAAAATATTACGAAGCTCATTCACAATGATTTAGAGAGTAAAAAAATATATACATAAAAATAATTTTATATTTAAAACTTAAAAATAAAATCTACTTTTTTTTTTTGTTAGTTTTAAATACTAGTTCTAAATAAAGATATATGATTAGTAAAATATATTTCAGAAACCAATGAGTCAATTTTACATCAATGTTTTAGAAATGCTTTTCTTTCTCCTCAAGTTTTTTTTTTTTAGAAAAATTCAAACGTTACTTATGCATTTCCAAATACATTCAAATGTTAGCAATAATATATAAATTATTATAGATCACAATGTTTCAAATGGTATTATTATCCTCTTCTTCAATTGTTGCTAGCTTAATCAATGACAATCTAGAATTGAATTGCTAACCTTTAAATTTGTGAATATTGAATTTGATTTTTAATGGCTTGATATAATTTATAGCTTGTAAAATTCTTATGAAAACCATGTTGTTTTTTATTCTAATATAATGGATCAATGCTAAACATTTTTTTTGATAAGATTATATGTAGATTAAAAATACTTCAATATTATGCAATCAATGACAAGTAATAAGATCAGTACTGTTGGAATACATAGTGTACAATCAATATTAATTTGCATTTACTATTTATTTTTAAAATATATATATTATATTGCATTAAAGTTTATTATTGCTTTGTCTGATTTTACTATGTTTTTGTTAAGTGATAAGTATAATAATATCTAATTTCATTAAACAGCAAAGCTATCATATGATAAGATCAACATAATCACAAGTGGTTTTTTGGAAAAGCTAAGATAATACAATAAACAAAATCTATTATTAAAATATATTTGAAATTGTCAAAAGTAAAATAAACATAATAACTTTAAAGGTAATTATCTCATATTATCAAAAATTCTTTGGATAAATATTAGAATAGGCATCAGGAGAAGTTACTATTACCTTCTAAGATATATTTTAACTCTTTAATATCATCATGTGACTCCAGCCCCTAATCTGTATTCTTGTTTTAATTACTAAATAATTTTGCAATATAATCATTAATTTTGGTTATGCTGAACTAAGAAAATAATTCTTTTCTTCTGGCTTTGTATTAGAAAAAAATCATTGTAAATTCAACTAATATTTAAAGATTTAAAAAATGTAATAAATTATCTAAGAGATATTTAATTATCAGAAAGATTTTATCTTTCATGATAATATTGCTAGTTATTTTCTTCACTCCTCTGAATACTTTCCTTTCAATATCTTCATTCATACTTTAATATATATATATTTTTTCTTTATGAATTTATGTTTTTACAAGTCAAGATGTTGTCAGTCTCTGGAGAAATTTAATTTTACCAATTTCTCGAGTATTCAAAATCTGATTCATCTCTAAATTAGCAGAATTGAGTTCCTTATGACATCCCCAATTCACCGACTCTTCTGAGCTGCTTTTATTTTTGGATAAATTTAATTTCTTGTTTATGGTCTCTCTAAATAATCTAATTGTTTCTGGGTAATTCCATTTTATTAAATCTACTGAAGCCAAGTTGTCCTCAAAAAAAAAAAAAAAAAGAAAATTCAGCAAAAAAAAAAGTGATCTACTTTTTATATTTCTTATTTTATTTTCCATGTATTAGTAACAAATTCTTAGTGAGACATCCATTAGAAGATCTTTTAATTAGAAGATAGTGATATGTAGTAAGACTTGCAGCAATTTATCCAATGCAAATTTAGTTTTCCACATTTAGAATGTTTCACTTTCATTAAAACTGATATTTTTCAGAAATTTATATTATAAAATTATTCAATTTAATGATTAATTTATATTGAACTTCTAAAAATACAAGATTAATTGATTATATATCTTTAAGTTGAATTCAAACAAAGATGGAGAGCTCATGTGTCTTGGTAAACACACAATTTTTAGATCTAATAAATCAATCTGTAATCTTGAAAAGGACAACCTATCTTAATTTTGTATTTAATTTTCTAACTATAAGTAGATGCAAAATTGTTTATAGATCATATTGACCATTTACGTTTTTAAAATTCCTCTTAATTTCTTATTTTGTACTTTTTTCTTTTTTTATGTAAATAATCTTTGAAATTAATAAACAATTTAAAATGAACGACTGTATTGAAATGTCTTGTTTTGAGTGAATCAATTTTATAAATCAACCAAAAGCCAGAGAAATATTTTCATTAATCATATTAAAATTATTTTCTCTTTGAATATTCATTAGTTTTTTAAATTTTTTAACATGATATTAATATATCAAAAAATTGAACATTTGCTTTTGTTTTTATTGAATTATTTATTATATTGAATTGAAGCTTAACTTATCACTTTTAATGCTTGATTGTCACATGATTAAACAATTTATTACTTCTTAATAACTACCCTGGTTTCTTATGCAATTTAATTCAGTAATAAAGAAATAAACTTAAGAGCTAAAGGTTTCTGAATCAAAGCTGAAATCTATCACTTCTGCTTTCAAATATCACATGACTTTCCAAATAATTAACCAACACATTTTAAAAATATGTAAAGTGATCTGCTAAAGAATCAGAGACCAATGGATCTCTCAATAGAGAACTGTAAACAAGTAATAAAATAAACTTGAAAATAGTAATAATTTGACATAGTTTGCCAACAATCTTTAACAACTGTTATTACTGCATTCAAAATTTCATTATAAGATGATTGTAATATTATAAGATTCACTGATATGAATATTGTGCTACATACACACATATACTTCTGTAACTAATTTTTGAAAAAAATATATTGTTTCTCAATATAAATAAAAAAATAAAAGTTAAAAATAAAAATTCTAACTACAACATGTTCATGTTTCAAAGGCATCCAAGACATTATTTTTAGAAAACATTCTATACTGTCATAATAACTAATTAATCTAATCCTTTTACTATTTCAAATCTAAAGCCTAGTTTATAAGTAATAGTTTTATTTTAAACCTAGAACCAAGAATTTAACTTCCCATTATTAATACGAATTTTCAAAAAATTATAAATAATTAAACAATATATGTTGTAAATATAATTAATGATTATGGTAATATAAATTTGTACAATATTTGAAGAGTAGGTGAAAAACAACTTATGCAATGCAAAAAGTTAGAAATTTGTATATTTTTAAGTACAATATATTAAATGAACAAAAATATATCTATAATAATAAAAATTAAAATAATTACCTTATTTAATATTTTTAAATCTTCAAGTATTTCATTTTCATCAAGAAGATAATTGAGCTGAGGTAACATAAATTAAAGAGCATTTTAACAATTCAACTGATATAGTAAGGAACACTTACATTGTGAAATTATAGAAGATATTTCATATGGATGATTGACTAATCTACATTTCTTGACATAAAAAATAATACATCAACAAAAAAATGAAAATATAAAAGTGAAGAATCAAAGAGACAGACTTCTTAATAAAAAAATACTATGGCTCAAATCAGCCAGCAAACAATAGATATATTATGTAAGTAAATAATATATATATATAAAATAATAATCATAATTTTGAAGAATTAATTATTTTATAATTGGCATTTACACTAAAATTCAGACAATTATTATTGTAATATATATTGCAGGTTCTTGTATAAACTTATAAATAAATGTTATACATATAAAAAATAGAATCACAAGAACCAACTTGGCCACAAGTTAAAATAAATATTACTCTAGAGGAATGATTATCTGTTCATCAGTGACCAACAGGCAACTGTGTTTAGGATGGAATGACTATAACCTCAAATTTTATTTTATTTGATTATAGTCATGGATAAAGATCAGACTGAAGCTTACATTAAGTACAAGTCTTCATCCTAATCCAGTCATATTTCCTGATCATCATCCATCACACATATATATTATTATTCTATATTTAGGTATTTAAACTAATATTATCAAAAATGTTAAATCAAATTATTATTTCATTCTAGATATATAAAATAACTGTCTGTCAGATGAAAAATTAATAACAAAAAATACTTCTAAGTAATAAAACAATTAACTTATTTATTACTACAACAACAAAAATATAAACAATTTAACATCTTTTATATTTACATTATCAATAAATAAAATATATAGAGCAAAAGAATAACTATTTACTGTGAATATGAAAAATCAAACAGGCATATATCTTTAATTTTCCCCAAACTTATGTGTTAATTTTTAATACAAGAGGAAAATGAGTCCTTGGAAAATATTTATTTAGTCATTTAAAATAATCTTACCAAATTTTTCTTTGGTTTCATTTGTCTCCTGAGCTCAACATATAGGAGAGGTTTTACTTTATCTATTCTACATTTAATATATTTGTCAATTTGTCATTAAGGACTCCAATCATTAGTCATGTATACATAATAGAAGCTAGCAGAATTTTCTGACACAATTTTCTTTAATTGTGCTTAATAAATGTTCAATGCAGGTTCCTCTTCTTTAGTAAATTCCTCTTGTAATCCATTATTTATTTTTTCTTTGTTTTGTATAATTATTGGGTTTTTGCTACAGAGTCATAAATAAATCTGATAATGGTAGAGATAACTAGGCATTTATTTCCAATATTTTGGGCATCGTATAGCTCTACAACACTCCAACAAAACTTTTACCCCAACATGATAAATAAATAAAATACAAGTTGCTAATTTGTAGGCAGAACAAAACTGGTAAAACAAGCAACTATTGCTGATAGAAACAATTCCTTTTTCATATTGTCTAACAATAGTTAAAAATTCCTATAGCACCTTCTATTACAATAGAGTACTCTCCCAGTGTTTTTTAAAGTAACATTTAATATTTTTGCAAACAATTAATTTTATTTTCAAATCGAATTTAAAAGTAACAGAAAAACAATTCCATACAAATTGATTTTCTTAAAAAAAAAAAAAACGTTTAAAAAGTTTTTTAAAACATATAATACCTTTTATTTTTAGAGGTTATACATGACTCTTGACAGAGTTTACAATATATAAAACTAGATGATTCAATTTAGGTCAAAAACAAAATGAATAAGCAATTATCACAAATATAGGCACACATGATCACCATCTCTTATACTAGCACATAATTGATTATAAAAAAGGCAGAACTCTCCATACAGTAGTGCCACCCTGTGCCAAGCAGAGTAATCAATGGATACAAGAAGGCTTGTGCATAAAATCCCTATCTAATGCCTACTCATCCAATATCCCCAGACTAGTTTCTGGCTTGTGGCCTTCGTCAGTGAGGAGCTTCGGATCTGAGAGCACTGCACCTAGATCTTAGAATCTAATGCAACCCTCCAGCAACCACCTTTATCTCCACAACTATAAAACTATGAGAATGAAATTGAAAACACAAAAATATTTTCAATCTAAGCTCAATAGCTTATGAAGTCATATGGGTCTGAACTCAGTTCAGCACCCATATATTTTGGTGTCTTTGGCTCTTTAACAACCATAGCCACCACTATCCTATTAGGCAGGATTGGTGTTAAAACATTAAGCATCACATGATCACCATCTCTTATACTAGCACATAATTGTTTATAAACAAGGCAAAACTCTCCATACAGTAGTGCCACCTTGTGCGTAAAATCCCTATCTAATGCCTACTCATCCAATATCCCCAGACTAGTTTCTGGCTTGTGTGCTCTCAGATCCAAAGCTCCTCACTGATGAAAGCCACAAGCCAGAAACTAGTCTGGGGATATTGGATGAGTAGGCATTAGATAAGGATTTTATGCACAAGCTTTCTGGCATCCATTGATTACTCTGGTTGGCACAGGGTGGCACTACTGAATGGAGAGTTTTGCCTTGTATATAAATATAGGCACACAAACAAAATGTAAACAGTTATCAAAATTATTGTTCTAAGATATGCACAATATGATGAATGTATTTGCATTACACTTAATTTGTAAAGCATCACTATAAAAATCATAAATAATTTTCCAAAACAAAGGAAATTATTGTATAAACACTTAATAATTCAAACATATAAGCAAATTCATTTATAAACTTATTTGCAAGATAATTACACTCACACCATGTTACAAATTATAAAATATCAAATTAAATTTATAATTATGATAAATAATTTAGTCAAATAATTTTTTTATCAATAAAATAAAATGAAAAATTTAAATTTGCTATTAAGTTAAAATATTGTTCCCAGGTTGTCCTCTGCAGTCAACCATAAGCAGAAAAAATGAGTGACTTGTTATCTGCCTATTTATATCCTTTTCACAACAATACAATGCAGTCCTTTCCAATCACAATTTTAGTCAATTTAATCTTATTTCATTAAATCAATAATATTTTTCTTTTATACAATAGAATCTAAATTAAAAAATTCATATCAATAATTCCAGCTATAATTATATATATAAAAAAAAATTTATATCTGTTTTTTCTTGGATGCTATCTAAAATATTTTTCTTACTTTTCTTTTTTATATACAAAAGAAAATAAGATAAGCTTCATTTTTCTTATCTTCCAATAACAAAATTTTGTAATATTAATATTATATGGATTTGGCAATGCAATAGGAAAGATAAAGTTATAATACTTCATAAATGAAGATAAAGAATACTGGAAAGAGAACTTGGATATATATATATGAGTGAATGCACTAGGTTGTAAAAAAGGCATTGTAAAAGTAATAAAGAATATAGATGATATTAATATTATATGGATTTGGCAATGCAATAGGAAAGATAACGTTTGGATAAGAAAGAAGAAACATAAATATATTATAACGATCCAAACGAAGTGGGAGATCGCATCGCACCGCACTACCAAAGGGCGCCATCTAGGCATTTGAGCCTAGAAAAATTTATAAAGTAGGCAGATACGCGCTGTTAGGATTCCACTTTATTTACATATTTAGATCGTTAGCCCATTGTCACTAGCTCAGCGGAGACGCCGAGATAAAAATCTATAAATTTTATATCTTAAATATAAAAGAAGAAAATAATAAAAGCCACTTCCAGAAATTAACACAGAAAAATATTTATTTATGCACATATAAAATATTTAAATCCGAGGAATAAGTTTAACATTTAGATTTTTATCTTAATTTTTAATTTTACATTTAAAATAGCTTGCTATAATGTTTAATATTTTATTTAGAGGGTCGAGTATGAATGGACTACATAGGTCTGCATTTGAAAGGAAAATATTCTTCCCTGATTTAACCTTAGGCAACAAATTTCGCTATCAACTGGCGCCAATCCATCTGATACATTCATGTATTCAATGTAGCATGATACGACAACACAAAATACTATATTGTCAGGAATGTACATCTGAACAATAAGTAGAAATAGAGAAGACATTGACTCTCCACCGACAGGAATGTGACATCTGTGGGCAAGTAGATCAATAAACTAAAAACTCCATAGGAATGGACTGCGGTCTTCTGCCGACTTACAAACCCATCCATAGGCAAACAGAGGGTGTGTGGCGTATATCTATAATCCTGCCCGTAGCGGATCTCATACTACATTTACTAATTACACAAATATATCCAATCCATTGAACCAATTCAACTACGAAATGAATAACCTAAGATTACCCTCCCTTAGTACAACTTTACAAAACTATATAGCCATTCGCGCCCGACTTAATTTTAACATTTATATACGTTCGCACAGATTTATTTAAAAATGTTGGGTATAGATCGATTACACAGATTCCACGGTCAAAAACATTTCAAAATAAACATAAACGATCAAAATACAAAATTATTGATACCGACAATCGCAGAGGGAAACTTATAAGTAACCCAATAGTATTCACCATAAGATACTTGCGTTGTCACTAATAACTTAAAAGACATCCGAATAAATACATTTTAGATACTCACCGTAAGGTATCATTATTTATCGAATGTCTATATATTTTGATCAAATATGAAAAACAAAATATAATTAACCACAAACGAATCCATGCAAGCGTCTATAGACAACTTAAATGTAATGCATTTAATAATTTCTACAATAAAATATTACTACACATAAAAAAATATTAAAAAGGGAAATGATTTTTTTAACAATCGGGAAAGATATAAAATTAACCATTATTAATTTGATTTAAAACTTACAAAAAGTCAGATAAGAGTCCATTTTAAATAAGTCGGCTTGTCTATTAATTTGTTCAACTTGACGAAAGTTCTTGATTGATTTTAAGAATTGTTCCTTTTTATAAAATTTAAATTTACTTAGCAATCTTTAAAGTTCTTAATTAAGGTTATGATTTTGACAATTGTTCAGTTCTATTGCTTACGGTAGAAAAGTCCCTGTTCCCGTTGGCAATTCCCACGCAGAATTTCCTGGAAGACCGGTCTGATGTTTTGGAGGTGGCAGTTGCTGGTTCTGTCCTGGTATCATTCATTTCATTTCAGAGATAAGTAGGAGAGAACGATATAGTGCGTCTTTATCGCTCGTCTCCCCAACCAAGTTGAAAAAAGCTCCTTGAACTCAATATTTCTTTCTTTTTATATCATCCACAAGGATTCACTGAACAAAACGTCACTAATCTGTTTTTTCGTTATGGTCCGGGAAGGCTTAGTGCTTCCATTTGTCAAGCTAAAATCTCTTTCTTCTCTTATCTAACTTTCCATCTGACTTTTTAATTAAACAGCTTTTAGATAATTAATAAACAACCATTTCCCTTTATAGATTACAGGAATTAATTAATACCTGCTTTTATTTTAACTTACGTTATTTTTTTTATTAAAATATTTTTATATTTCAATCTTGTATCTTTTTATTAAAAAAAATACGTTCAAATACTTTTTTTGTTTATGAAAAAAAAATATTTTTAAAGTTTAGCATCTGTGCGAATGTATATACGTATAATAAACATTTTTAATTTTAGCGTTTAGTTTTTTACTCTTATTTGCGAACTTTTAAGTTTTTATTTTAAATAAATGTAACGACATATTTATATATCGTTACAATATATATATACGAAAGGATGCATTAGGTTGTAAAAAAAGCATTGTAAAAGAAATAAAGAACATAGATGATATTAATATTATATTATAATCATTGTCACTATGTTGATTTAAACTTCTATAGTTGGTTTATTTTATTACTTATTAGTATGGCCTTTTTGTAATGTCGAAAGATATACTGATTTCAGTTCAATTCTATTACAATATGCTAATTATTATTTCAAAAATATTATTATATATTATCAGCCCTGTATATATAATATTGTTATTATAAATTAATGTTATACAGTAACATAAAAAAATTTCATTATGTAAACAAACAATTATAAAACATACTTTTATATATATATAAAACATGATTGATATTAAATTTCACTCTGAGGAATAGTCAAAATGCAAAAAAAAAAGAAAATACTGGAAAAGTGCAATAAGATAATAATAATATAGTCACAAAACAATTAAGTTTGAATATGTTATAACAATAATTCACAAATCAGATTTCTAAAAAGTAATTTTTTAAAAAACTTGCAAGCAATAGAATGGCATTGATATATAAAAAAGAGGATTAATTCTCAGCATTACACATTGAATAGCCATAATAGAATTAAGAACTTATTAAAATTATTTTAAAAAATAATTAAGAATTTTCATATAATAAAATTAAAGTTAATATTTGTAATAATTAAATTTATAAAGCGCATAGTCATTACGTAAAGTAATATATATATTAAGGCTATAATCTTAAGACCATGCACTTGAAAAACGACAGTAGGGACTTCTACAAATCTTAACACAATTTACTATATTTTCATTAACCAAGAGTAATAAATTGAAAAGTTGCTAGTCTTTCACATGCGCCTACTGTTGTTTCTCAGACAGCCAATTAGATGTTATGCTACAAGTATGAGAATATAATTTAATAAAATGCACTCTTCAGTTAACAACAGTATCTGTGAAGTGTTATCATAAGAACGAAGTCAAACTTACGATGGAATTTATTAAATTTGAATCAGAGATATATTGCTGAATTATTACTATATAATTTCTGCAAGTCTAGCAAAATGATTAAAACTTGATAGACTGCATATATATAATACAGCAAAATCAATATACATAATGTGCCTTAACAAAATGTTGCAATTTAGTTTAAGGCATTAGTATATCTGGACTATGAATTATACCACAAAACGTGACACTGTTTCATATCTTAACCCATAATGGAAAAATATGCCATCATTAAATTTTATTCTCAATTGGAGCAAAACTGCTACCAAAATGTTTGAAATGATTCAAACTATGTGTGTGTATCAATGAAGACACAAGTTATTTGCAAGATTTCACGATTGTAGAGACAACATTGAAGATGATCTATGAAGACGCAAAACACATTATCACATTTCATGTGCAATTTGTGATCCAAACATACTAGCATTTTAAATTTTTTGTGACCAATAGCATAACTATATTGGTATGTAACACATGTACTGATTCAGAGATTGCACTATGGACAGCTTGGAGAACCAGTCATCTGCTTACTGGAATATATGTACCATTTAACTTTTTTTAACAATTTTATGCTGATATAAAGAATGCATAAATTATTCAAAGGATATCAGGAGAAGTTTTACGGCGTTTTTCTGGAATTGGTATAGGATCATTGGGCCTCCTCCTTAATTTCCGTGTTGTAACAGGCTTGACTTCCATAGAATCTATAAAATATGAGTCGATATTATTTAATTTGCATTAATACATATATATATATTGTGACATTCTGTCAAATATGGGATAATTTTTGGTATACGAAATAAGTAAATAAAATGAGAACCATGAGATTTGGACTATTATTTTAATTTAAGAGAATTAATCCTTTTATTTCATTGTAGTTAAAACAAATTGAATCATTATTTTTTTTCTTGAAAGATTTTCTAAATACCATAGTTTTTTAAATTACTATTTGAGGAACTGCATAGATGGCAATAAAAACATTAAACAATCATACAGAAATAACACATTACAGAAATAAAAATCTTATAAAATTCTTCCTATTTAAAATTAAACTATACACATTTTCTGTTTTGAAAAATCATTAAAAACTGTTTTAGGTAAATAAAATCTTTTTTTATTTTATTTAATATTGTTTATAATTATAATAATAAATATTTTTGCTTAGAGTAAATTAAAATTTTTGTAGGTAAGACAATATTAAAAAATAATTATTTATTAAATAAAAATTATTTTTTAGATAATTTTTGAATTTATTTTTTGAATATTTAAATACTGCTTAATGTTTATTTTTGACTACATGTTGAATAAAATTTATACATATTTTTTTTGCAAATATTGTTTAAGTTTACAATAAAAACTTTTTTTTTCAGTGTGTCAGAAATCCTATTATAGACTGCAATACAAGACTAAAGTTATATTTTATAATTATTATTTACAATGTCACTGATATTATCTTAATTGATATTATCAATTGTGTAATTAATTAAATATTAATTATACAATGAATATATCCTGTAGAACACTTTTTTTTTTCCTTGAAGTAAAACTTTTTATGAGACCTCCAAAGATGAAATTACTTTGATGATACCAATAATCTAACAAAATGGAAAACATTTAAAAAAAAAATAGTGGATATTTTTTTATAAAAAATTTTCAAAAAATTTTTTAAACATCGCTACAGTAAATAATTGCTTGCTAATTAAAGTAGGAGGTACAAATTTATGATGAATGCCATGGTGATTCTTATATAAAAACTTTTATGTGTGTGTGTGTGTGTGAGATTTGGATTATAAAATTTAGTAATTAAATTGTAAATTAATTAATAAAACTATATGCACATATTCTTACATATTACATAATAAGTACATTTGTTCTTATCAGTACATATTTTAAAACATATAGAATTAAAGTATTTAATAATTTTATTGAATGGGAAAGGGAATTTTTCCATAATCCTCATCTAATTGAGTTACTTTTCTACTTATTATATTGGTAAGATATTGGATAGCTCTTGTAGTGATAATTATTTTCTTTATTCACCCTAAAGTGGTAGATGTACACCTGGATTATTTCAGCTTGTTTGCTGATTAATTAGGAGTAATAAGCATGTCTTTATGAATTTTAATTCATTTTCATTAATAGGCAAAAATGTCTTGGATTTGAAAAATTTGTGGAAAAGAATTAATGCAATATCAATTACAGCTGAATATTGCCCACTTTTTGTTTACAAGCTTTGTTTACAATATAATATGTAAAGTTTTATTGTATTGTCCTGTAAGTATACTGTACTTTTCAACACACACAAAAGACATTTTATGTGCATAGTATGCATATACAAATTAATATTAGAGTATAAACAAACTAAAAAAATAATAATAATAAACTGAGAGAACATGTACATATACTCTGCTGTGTGTGTTCCATTTATTCAGAATAACTCAAAAATAAATAAATAATGATGATAATAATTTACTATACTGTAAATTTTTTTTTTTTACATAAAATAAACAACCATGTGTTAATATTCATCTTCTGCATTGATGTATCAGAACAACTCAGTTTTATTGTTCTAGACAATATTCTTCAATCAATTTTTTTTTAGTTCTATGAAAATGCAGCAAATGTCTCATTATCAGCTAACATATTTTTTTAAAATGTTTTGCTATTTATAAGCTACATTGTCTTTGAAATCTATATACCTACATAGTATTTGCTATTGAATGGCTTAGATTTATCCAATTCAGATTTTGGCTAAACTTCTCACAGAGATTTAAGCTTTCTGATACAATACTATATCTTAACTACTTTCACAACTAAATAGAAGAATTTTGTTTTATTGCTTTAAAAAATATATTATGTAATCTTTTACATTTTGAAGAGTGTCTCGCATTATATTTATTTATTTATTTATTTTTTATTAAATGAAATAGCGAATTATATCAAACTTTTGGAGGATAAAAGCAAAAAGAAATACATGTAAAATTTACTAAATTTATAATTTTAATGTTTTTTACTTTTTGCTTATTTATATATATTTTTTTGGGATACCAAATAATTGAAATAATCCATATTGATAAAGTGCATATAATGTACTTCATTGTAATGATTGACACTAGCAAATTCAGTCTTTTTCTAGCTATATATAAGTGTAAAATCAAGGACACTGTAGTACTGATACAAAAATAGGTCTTAGTATGACATCGTGGATTAATTCTGTCATCACAATGAATACATAATGAACAAGGTATGTGCCTATTAGTTAAATTGTTTGGTGACTAATTTTGCTTTTTTTAATAATAGTTTGAAAATGCTTGATCTTTTCCCTAATCAAACCTAAAAAGATCAGTACTTTAAAATTAATGTTCATGACTCTTGGGTATTTGATCACAAATTAAAGAGAAATTTGAGTTCCAGACTTTCTCAAACTTAAGTGTCAAATCCTTTTATTATCAACTGAATTTAAGTGACAATTTTTGATGCAAGTGAATATTTTCCAATTATTTAAAATATTACATTAGAAATGTGTTTCATTATTCCTTTCATGTTTAGTTCGATGTTCCTACAATAAAGCTGATTAATTCTTGTTATATTTTGCTCCAGCATATCTCTTTTATCTCTTGTTTGGAGAGAATTTACAATATAAATATTCTCATTCTTTGTTCCTTCAACTTAACTCATCTTAGAACTGGATTTTTATTATGAGATCTTTTAGCTTTATAGAATGTGGGATATGAGCTTGGATTACTGAAACAATGAATATGATAGTTAGAGACACTCAACCCTATTCCATGGTTCTTGTTAAAAACCTCACAAGAGGAAATTCAATAGTTCAATGACATCCCTGACTGTGGACTGATTGGCCACAGTTGTAATCTGTTGCATCTATCAAAGTAAATTATTGTGAGCAGTTCTAAAAATTTACCTTTAATGATCAGTAAGCATCAGTAACATCTTATGTTTGGATATTTTAAAAAAACTGAAGTTCTCTCCCAGACTTGGGATTATGTTTTTTTATGAGATATAATAATAGATTCTATTCTATCTAGAAATTATTTAGAATTTACTTCCAATAGCCCTTGAAAGTTTGCAGTTTTTCTAAACACAGATTACCACTAATATTTAACAGCTCCTCAAGTTTGGTACAAGTTATAGCAATTTTCATTTGTTTCATCAATTTGTGAAATTAAAATAACTCTTTCAATGCAGTCACGTGTTCTAATAATTTTTCCACATATACTATCTTGAATAAATTTGAACACAGAATTAACATTTGCATGAATCTTCATGATTTTGTCTTAATTCAAACCTGTCTGATTAAATACATCTTTTTCATACCAATCTATTTGACTTGTAATTTCTTGAGAATCAAGGTGTATTTGTTTGAATGGATTTCTAATCCATGATTTTTTCTATATTATCTCACTGATATCATATTATCCACTTTGCCTTCTATTAACTAGTCTCATTTATATATAAAAGTTTTACTTTTTCCATTGTCTAACTCCCAAATTTCTCTATAGTCTGACTTACTTGTTCTTGAATAAAACATTTAATGGCTGAATTTTCTCTTATTTCCTTAATTTGTCTTTCCTAGCTTGTTGATTCCTGTTGTGCTTTGTATAAATATGTACAATGAAATTCAAGTATAAGTTTTGTATTCTAGAAAAAGTAAAAAAAATATATCAGAGAAATATATTTTAGATCGTTAACTATTAAGAGTTAATTAATGATTAAATTTATGTAGAATGTAACAATGGAAAATATTTATGTATTTGTGATAAGAAAATTGTGTTTGATAATTGCCAAGAAATATTTGCTAATTACAAATATTTTTTGATACAATAAAAATTGAAAATACTAATTAAAAACACCAATAGGAAATACAAGACTGATAACAATCAAGAATGAATCCTGGATTGCAGGAGGCAAACCTATGTGTATAAATAATTTTAAGCAGCAAAGTGCGTTGTTCTCATTTCAGTGAATTTACCAAGAAAAGAGTTGCTAAGAGATTTTAAGTGACAATAGTTCAAAGAAGCTTAAGTGACAGTGCAGCACTCTAATGTGAAGCCACTGTGATGGCAAGTAGCAGCAGAACAGAACCAAAGTGTTTAGGAAATAGAAACCGGAGGAAACCGTCCAGAGAGCAGCCAGTTGTTAAGTGTGTTGTGGGAAGTGAACCATAAGTGAACTATATATACTGTGTTTGTGCATAGCAATAATTTTTCACAATTAATTACATTTCATCATTTATTTGTTGCTATTATTTATAGTTTTATTTGTTGGTATACTGTGTACTTGCATTTCAAATACATAACAATTCCCTTCTTTTTTTTTGATCATTTAATTTATCTTATGTATTCTCAAAATTTTCTTTCTCTATTTCCTTCATGGTCATCTTTTACTATTAATCTTCTTCAGAACATTTTTATGTTTAATCTTGTCTATTATTTCTATTGTTTATAAATATATTTATTTTAAGGAGATGCCTGAATGTTCTAAAATTTGTCGCACATGATTTTTTTCTTTTATATATACAAGAAAAATTATTTACCTATATAAAATACTATTTAAATACTTTTTATTATTGAATTTATTTCAATTAATTTTTTGTATTATAAAAGAGAACCTGTTTTAATTTTATTAACTTGACAGTTTATGTAAATTAGTATTTTATATTATCGAGTGTATTAATTAAATAATGAATTAACGAATGAAACTAAATGCATACCAAAAAATTCTTGCAGAATAAGTGCATTTATTCTTTTCCATCAATGTATTGTATGATGTGTATAGTTAAAGTTGTAAAAATGTTTAGTCTATTTGAATTATCTCTATTTATATCAAAGCTCTTGTATAGTTGATCTAGAAATGCATTCAAATTTTTGATGAATAATTTCTATTTTCCTATTTATGCCATCAATCTCTCTATTCTACTATAACCATTTACTTTGGTTAATTACTCTACTTATAACTTGGATTTTTTTTTTTTTTTATAGATACAATTGAATTTACAACTATCTTGGAAATTACCATTTCAATATATATAGAGAGATTATTTAATAATTATATTTCACATAAAAAATAAATCCAAAAATCTTTACATACTTTATCTGAAAAGCATTAAAATAATGTATTAAAATAATTATTATAAAATCAGCTAACCTCCTGTTAATTCCATAGTATTTCGTTCATTTTCAATACTCTTCTTTTTTTCTTCTAACTCTGCAATCAAATTTTCTTTTAATTCAATTTTTTTCTCCTGAAAAGATTTTTTTTTTTTCCAGTTTATATGCATATTTATATACTTAAAGATAATATATATTTAAAAATATATATAAAAAAATTAAATACTGCCTACTGCTATATTAATAATTATAAACAAAATAGAAAAATCATATAGCATTACAATACTAGCCAGAAACAAATTTTTTACTAAAATTTTTCTACAACCATGCTTTCATCTATTATAATATAAATAGACTTTTTCAAGTGAAATTAAATTAAATAATACAACATATATATACAAACCAATTCACTTCAAAAAACCATTTCCCTTTAACATCAAACAAAGGATATCTTCATGAGATTGATGGCCTCAGATTTAAAAAAAAATATCATCAGAGTTTTATGAGTGTAATTTGTTATAACTGTTAGTAATTTGTTTGTATCTTGGAGATCAGTTGAGACTAGACTTTAAATTAATTAAAAATCATTTATGGTCGAGGTAATATTTAATATGTTTTATAGATCTCTTGATGTAATCTCATGTTTTAATAATAAAGGTATCTAGAGTATATGTTCAAATATTTATTACAATTACTCTTTTTATTTTTATTTTAACTAAAGAGGTACTTATACAAGTCTATGAAGATTATATATATGATAGTTGATTATACTCGTGACATTGATAACCATATAAATATTGTTGTTTAGTTGAAACAAGTTCCTAACAATACCTTATTATAATTTTAATCATAATATAAGCTTGATAAGTATATTATGAAATGCAGGTCAAGTTAACATACTGTTATAAAACTAACATATATAAGTTGGGTTAATACTCTGCCCTTTTATAAAAGGATTTCATTTATGAGTCTGAAAAAAGGTTATTACTTGAATAAGGATACAGCAAAACATTCTTGTATTTTGCTTATTGTTAATACTTAAATCTTTAAGTTAAATGCTAACAACTTTCTCCAAAGGAATGTTCTTGTTATAGCACTATGTTCCTATATATTAAACAGGTATTTATCACTATATTGCCAGTATTTATTAAGTATAGCATTACAATACTATTTATCATCTTTTAAAGAACTTATCAATATTGTTATTATGCTCATATTTGTTTTTTAAATATTTATATCATTTTATTGTCAATAAAATTATTTTTATATTTGTTAATTATCCAATTCATTTCATCATGTACATGTTATAAATAAAATATGATCAAATAATCCTATAATTAATTACACGTTGCTTAAAAGAAATATTAATCTTAATTTTAGTCACTTGCATCACTTCCCAATATAACATTTTATTAATTTGAGATATGAGTAGATATAATAAAATTCTTTTGCTATTTCGTTGTATCAATTTTTAATGTTAATTTATAATCTACTTGTTAGTCTTGTTAAAAATATGAAATAAGTATAGTGAGTTGATTCATTAATGTTTAACTTACATTTTAGAAATAGTAGTAGAATATCAACCCTGAGATATTAATGTTGTCTTAGTTATGTATCTGCATATTAGTATATTGTTTTTAAATACTGTTAAAGTCTCTTAATATAACAGATTCTGAAAGAAAGTTTCATCTCTTTGTAACAAACCCTCTTTTTCATCCTTTTATTGTAATAAGTTTTCAGTTAATTGATTATAAATTATTTTATAAAGAAAATTTGGTAGTAAGTAAACATATACTTTAAAAATTATAAAAAGATTTATACCTGGAAAAAACTGTCAATAATAATAATAATTATTTCAATTTAATTAATATAAAGCAAATTTAAGAACTAATATAAAAAATACATATGACCATCATGGAGTATAATGGAGATGGTTGACTGAAATTATAATTTAATGGGTCATTGATAAATTGAAGAGAAACATTAGGAAACATTTTTAAAAATTTATTAGATAGATAAATAAATAAATGACAAAAAAAAAATTGATTAAAAAACAACAACAAATAAACAATGGACCTTATTCCAGGAAAAATTAATAAATACAATAAAAGACAGTAAGTAAATTATTAAAAAAATAACAGCAAAAAAACAAACAAACAAATAAATAAATCCTCCAATAACTTTGAGTTAACAATAAGATAGTGAATAAAAAGCTAAAATGAAGAACATAGACAAGAAAAAAATTCTGACTATCTATAAAAGTGGATAAGAAATGTTAAAAAAAGAATGTAGAGATATGAAGTGATAAAAAATAAATGAAAATGGTAAGTTATTGCTTTAAAAAAACTGACACATTAAAAAGTTAAAAATATATAAATTGATATTACAAAAATAGCAAATCTTTCTTATATTAATTAAAAAGAAAGTAACGTATATAAGAATAAAGCAGATTTTGTTATAATAATGGAAAAACTTGTAAAGTTATAATTAAAATTAGTTAAAGTAATTTAATGTGACAATCTTATTAATTTTTATGAATTCCAATTCCAAAGTATTTATATGGATTTCATGTTTCCAACCACCTATTGGCTAGATGTTATGTTCATGACATCATTGTTTTATGGATTAATATTTATAGTAAGTATTCACTGAATTAATAGATGATGAATTATTAAAGATTATCTGAATATTAACCTACACATCAGGCATTAAGACTTTTAATAAAAATGGCAGATCATTTATATAAAACCACTGTACTACTTTAAGAACTATCAAATAATATGAAAAAAAAAAAAAATAGTTGATAATTTTTTTTTTGTTTCAAAGATCATAAAATTCAATTATTACTGGATAGATTAATTAATGAAATATCATTTGACTACATTATTACAGTAAAACACGTTTTACTTTCTTTTGTTTATCATTTGAAAAATTCCAAAATATTTGGGATATTAAATTCTGTACATAAACCACTTCACATTATATCATATTTGTAATACTAAAATAAGCATAAGATTGAAACATATAACTCCTGACATTTTTTAATCCAAGGTCAATAAAACAGTTACTTAAGTCTGAAATCTATGTAAGCAGGTAACTGTGCATCCATTCAGTGAATAAGCTACATAATACACTTTCTTTTTACCATATGTGTCGATTAACCTTGACAATTGTCTTCAGTCTTGTTTAAGATGTGACAGTCTACAGAAGAATATATTTGAAATGCATCATTAAATAAGATAATCATTTTTTTAATGATACTGACTGAAGATGAAAAACATATCAAAAAAGAGATTAGCATTAAACAATATTAAATAGTCCTAATATATTGTCTGAATTTTATATGCCTATAGAAATGGAAAAAAGCCAAGCAAAAATTGATGGTCATTTGAATATTTCAAATCATTAACTTGAGTAATACAATAGGAGCAAAATGTATCTACCGATGGCTATAATGCAAGGCAGTTTTTCTCAATGAGTAAGAGCAATTGCTTAAAACTAATCTGGACATCAGTCTGAATATTAGCACATGGTATCCCATGGTTATTCTTATTTATAAGGTTGGAAAACTTCCATCATTTCTGAAGTTGTTCTAGAAAAGCATAACAACACAAAAGGTAACAAAATGAATAAAAAACTTATGAAATCATATCCCTTTTACATCATCAGATATATATTAAAAAGTACCTGTTCAGGCATTGATGAAGTTTTGCTAAATCAATCTTACAATAAACTATAGTTTTCAAAAAATATTAATAAAATTAAACTACTTAATCAAAATCTCAAGCTAAATGTTGCTGATTCTTCCATTATCATATTCAAGCAAATAATTTAAAAGTATTCAAACGTCAAAGTTGGTAAATCAAGACAATCTATATTGCAATTAAGCAGTTAGTTTATATGTGAGGGATATAGTTATTATGAAAAACAATAACCAGAAATTAGTTTGATTATTCAAACTTATATAAATGGTTCCACTAATCAGAACTTTTCAATAATGGAAGCCAAGAAATCAAAAGAAAAACAAACCATGGTAAAGGTATTTTAATATGCACATTATATCTTCATTTATAGATAATTTGTTTATATAAAAATAATAACTGGTAATAATTTTTTTTTTATTAGCTTAACATTTTCCCTCCAAAAATTATAAAAAGGATTTTAGTTAATTTAAAATTTCTTATCTTTGTTAGACATTTATTTTATATAGCGCGATGTTTTTTATAAATTTTAATACCAATAGGCCAATAAGCTAATGCACATGCGCTTTGTAGATGTCACTATATAAATGAATACTTTGGGAGTATTCATTTATATAGTGACATCTACAAAGCGCATGGGCATTAGCTTATTGGTACTAATCTTTGTTAGGTAAATTTTTTTTATATAAATCATAATTGGTTCTAATGAATAATTTTATTAATTTAACATTCTCTTTAAAAAAAAAATTTTTTTTAATTTGTTTTTTCGTTCAAAAATATAAAGATAATTTAAAATTTTCTTATCTCTGATTGTGACAAGTTGTTTTCCAATTTTAGTTATTGAAAAAAAATATATAATCCAACGAGAGTAAAAGGTTAATTAAATTAATGAATAGAAGGCAATTGGTTAATCAGATTTACTATGGGAGTTTATATTTTTTGATAGAATGTATTTAAGTTTGAATTATCATAAGTCATTAAAAAATTTTTCAACTATTAACAGGTTAATTTAGTAAATAATTGTTATAAAAAATAAGTTAATGTCTTTAATCCTCCAGCTATCTGTTCTAAAAGTGAGCAGTGTGAGTAACTAAATTCCATTATAGCATAGTGTTTGAGGGATTTGCAAGTTATCCCAGTAAAGCTGTTCAATTATAATAGAGTGAACCTATAAATTTTTAATTTCTCATGTCCAGTCACAATTCCTAACGTCTTGTGATCGATAGCTCAAGAGCAATAATGGTTAAATTATTTTTGAGGGGATTATGTTTGTGTTGGAACAACCAGATAGTTGTCTGAATGTCAAAAAATATCACCTTTAAAGTCCATTCACTGTACTTTATTTTTTTTGAGAGAAAATTAATTCATAAAGAATCTGTATCTTCATGGTAGCATATAGGCCAAGCATTGATGATGATCAGCATGTATTAGTATCCTAGCATTATTGTTTATTATGGGTGATAGATTATTATTTATATAAATGCATTCAAATAATTGTTTGTATATCATGCCCTAAGTTTAGCAATGATTAGGTGATTAGCATTTCTTTTGATATTAAATCTCTTTTAAATCTAGTCATAAAAAATGATTACTGATTGGTGATTTTATTGATAATGCTGGGGTAGTTTGTTATTATTATTTATAGTATAACTAATTATTATATTCACGCTCCTTATATATTCCTTCACTAAATATTTATCCATTTGATATTTATTTCATTTATATTTGTTCAGTGACTATTTATTTTATGGGGAGGATGATGGATTTCCATCCCTCTTAATTTACTCTTCATTTTGTAGCATTACATTATATATTTTATACACATAGATAGGTAAATAAAATGTTTATTATTAAACCCAAATCAAACAATTAACAAATCATAGTTTTTTACTTTTTAATATAAACAATCAATGGTCTAAAATTAAGATTGATACATTTTTTAAAATAAAACCAATATCAATCAGTATATTTTTTCGGTAGTAATATCAATGATCGTAACCACTGCTTGACAGCACTGGTGCTAATCAAAAATAGTTAAATATACCATTTTTGAGGCAGCCAGTAATGCCTTGTAGTGTCTTGTGCTAATTATCTCACAATTCATACTACTTTCAAGCTGCCTGTTCTTACTCTACAAATAATATTGAGATTGCGCTATTGTACAATTTGAGGGTGTGTAGATTTGAAGTCAACATAACATTTGAAATGTCATTTAATAAAATATTATATCACATTTAAATGATGTACTATGATGTCCAAAAAATTTTCAAACCATCTCAGTGGTTGTGAAGACTTTGTAATGGTTTATAAATAGGGAAATTTGTGTTATAAGTGCGACTTCTTAAACAGTCATGGCAGTCACGATATCTTCATGAGACATTAGTTTGTTAATGTGTTGATTTGTTTTTGTATTTTAATTTTGTTTAAACGCTTAATTTATTATTAGAAGAATAACGTACGTGTATTAAATATAATGTAAAAAAAGATTGTAAATAAAGTTTTTTTCTTGTCGTTCAGTTTGATTTGTTTGTTTATCAAGTAATGCATCTTTTGGATCCCCCCCCCCATGCCTATTCCAGTGCTACGTGGTGACATTTTAATGTTTTTTTTTGTTGCTGTTTTGGTGTTTCAAGTATTAGAAGGGTCGTGTTTTGCAGACCGTACTGTGGCCGTCAGAGGGCGCGGCGACATCATCAACAACCGGCCTGAAAATGGCAAGTGATAAATTTTTTTACAAAACGCCTCAAAATCGACAAATAAGAATGCCTAAGGCAATATATGTACAGCAAATAAAGCGAAAACTACAAATTAAAAATAAATTAAAGAAAATGCTACAAAATTCAAATAATAAAAAAAAAAAATCATGAAAATTGCATTATTAGCTATACCACCCCCCCCCCAAAATAAAAAAAAAACGCCTCAAAATCGACAAATAAAAATGCCTCAGACAATATATGTATAGCAAATACATCGAAAACAACAAATTATAAAAAAATGAAAGAAAATGCTACAAAATTCAAATAATAAAAAAAAAATATTGAAAATTGCATTATTAGCCATACCCCCCCCAAAAAAAAAAATAAAAAAAAACGCCTCAAAATCGACAAATAAAAATGCCTCAGACAATATGTGTATAGCAAATACATCGAAAACAACAAATTATAAAAAAATTAAAGAAAATGCTACAAAATTCAAATAATAATAAAAAAAAATCATGAAGATTCTATCAAGAGATATACCTCCCTCCACAATCTGACAATTCACAAAACATGGCGGCAAAAAAAAGCGGGAAAATACGAAAAAAATAAAATCATTTACCTTCAACATAAATATGCATCTAAGTTCATATTAAAAAGCAATTCCCCCAACTGGTCAAAACGTAACACAGATTAATACGTAATAACTAATAAAAATAATAATCAGAAAATGCTATAAAATGCAAACTATAAAAAAATTGGATCAACAGTCCGTCCCCCCCTACAATCTGGACATTCAGAAGGAAGTATGGCGGCCAAAAATAGCGGGGATCAAATTATTTACCTTAAACATAAATATGCATCTAAATTGATATAGAAAAGCAATTAATTGTTCTCTGGCTTTAAGGAAGCATGGCGGCCAAAAATAGCGGGGATCAAATTATTTACCTTAAACATAAATATGCATCTAAATTGATATAGAAAAGCAATTAATTGTTCTCTGGCTTTCAAATTAATGCATATGTAAATGGAGCAGTAATATTTAAATAATCAAAAAGCAATCATTACCGACCCCTCCCCACTAATCAAAACGTAATAAATGGTATCAATATTTTAAGATTGTTTAAGTAACAGACCTAATAAGAATTCATATCATAGATTAATACGTAGTAAGTAATTAAATAGAATTATAGTAAGTTTAAAAGAGAAGATGGAAATATTACTTTGTTGCATTTTTTTTTGTTCAAGAAATTGTTTTTCACCGTTATATAGATTAAATCACATATTGTAATTGTAGTTTCAAAATGACTATCTCCTTCCCCCATTTAGTGACTTTTCTAAAACTAAGAACTCATAACACAGATTAATACGTACTAAGTGATTAAATATGGCAACAACGGACTAACTTTTATAAAATGTACTAAATCTTATGAATATTTAAAAAATCAAACACTATCTGCACATGTGCTGTGCATTATTTAAGTAATAGATATAACTCCTCAACACAGATTAATACAGTTCATAGTAAGAAAGTGGCAAAAATTACCTTGTTCCAAATTCGGTTCAGAGCCATTTGCACAATGATATCTCGATCATGATGTTCTGCAAAATGTAGCTTTGCTGGTAAATTTATTAACACTTTTAGCAATGATGATTTCAGCAGATTAAAAAAATTATTTAACAGAAGGTATCTAGAAACACTAGCAATTATTTAAATCAAGTTATGCACACATATATAATATCCCAATTCATTTTCAAAATAATAAACAATTGTCCACTATATTCATATTATTTTCAATTATGTTTTTATTTAAACAAAGTTGCAAGTTCATCTACATTTTTTTAATGAGAGAAGTGTAATTACAAACATGAAATATTCTCTCCCCCCCTCCCCTTTACTTGACAGAAAAAATACTGTAAATACTTTTAAAAGAAAAGTCTTTCAACATCAAATTATTTATCTTTGAAGCAATTAATTGTTATCTGGCTTTCAAATTATGACATATGTAAATTGATCAATAATATTTAAATAATAATCAATGTAAAAAAGGAATACAAAACATAATTACCAAAGTCTTTCGGAAAAGATTTTAACACTAAGAGCAAATATGGCAGAAATTAGCGTGAAAAAAAAGTTTTGAGTTAAAATTTGCGCATATCTAATGTTGTATTCTTCTCCATCAAAAAATAATCCTAATTAAGTTTGTCAAAAAATAAACATTATCCCAACAACTTGTATTTCTAGCAGTCCAAAATAATTAAAACGTCATAATAGAACTAAGCAGGTATTTGAAAACTCTACTTTAGCTACATTTTAAGTAAATTTGTTAGCTTTGGAAATGATATTTTTGATGTAGAATCTCTATTACGTCATATTTCATTTCACAGTTTGTTCTTTCAAAATTAAAGTGCATACTATAAAAGAAGGATGACCGGAAATTATTTTTTGGTATCATGACTCAATAGAGATTTGACATCAAAAATATAATTTCCAAAGCCAACAAATTTAACTAAAACATAAGTGAACTAGACTTTTGAAATACCAGCTTTGTTCTATTTTGACGTGTTAATTATTTTGTATTGCTAGAAATACAAGTTGTTGGGATAATGTTTATTTTTGGAGAAGAATACAACATTAGATATGCGCAAATTTTAACTCAAAACTTTTTTTTCACGCTAATTTCTGCCATATTTGCTCTTAGTGTTAAAATCTTTTCCGAAAGACTTTGGTAATTATGTTTTGTATTCCTTTTTTACATTGATTATTATTTAAATATTATTGATCAATTTACATATGTCATAATTTGAAAGCCAGATAACAATTAATTGCTTCAAAGATAAATAATTTGATGTTGAAAGACTTTTCTTTTAAAAGTATTTACAGTATTTTTTGCTGTCAAGTAAAGGGGAGGGAGGGAGAGAATATTTCATGTTTGTAATTACACTTCTCTCATTAAAAAAATGTAGATGAACTTGCAACTTTGTTTAAATAAAAACATAATTGAAAATAATATGAATATAGTGGACAATTGTTTATTATTTTGAAAATGAATTGGGATATTATATATGTGTGCATAACTTGATTTAAATAATTGCTAGTGTTTCTAGATACCTTCTGTTAAATAATTTTTTTAATCTGCTGAAATCATCATTGCTAAAAGTGTTAAGAAATTTACCAGCAAAGCTACATTTTGCAGAACATCATGATCGAGTCATCATTGTGCAAATGGCTCTGAACCGAATTTGGAACAAGGTAATTTTTGCCACTTTCTTACTATGTACTGTATTAATCTGTGTTGAGGAGTTATATCTATTACTTAAATAATGCACAGCACATGTGCAGATAGTGTTTGATTTTTTAAATATTCATAAGATTTAGTACATTTTATAAAAGTTAGTCCGTTGTTGCCATATTTAATCACTTAGTACGTATTAATCTGTGTTATGAGTTCTTAGTTTTAGAAAAGTCACTAAATGGGGGAAGGAGATAGTCATTTTGAAACTACAATTACAATATGTGATTTAATCTATATAACGGTGAAAAACAATTTCTTGAACAAAAAAAAATGCAACAAAGTAATATTTCCATCTTCTCTTTTAAACTTACTATAATTCTATTTAATTACTTACTACGTATTAATCTATGATATGAATTCTTATTAGGTCTGTTACTTAAACAATCTTAAAATATTGATACCATTTATTACGTTTTGATTAGTGGGGAGGGTCGTAATGATTGCTTTTTGATTATTTAAATATTACTGCTCCATTTACATATGCATTAATTTGAAAGCCAGAGAACAATTAATTGCTTTTCTATATCAATTTAGATGCATATTTATGTTTAAGGTAAATAATTTGATCCCCGCTATTTTTGGCCGCCATGCTTCCTTAAAGCCAGAGAACAATTAATTGCTTTTCTATATCAATTTAGATGCATATTTATGTTTAAGGTAAATAATTTGATCCCGCTATTTTTGGCCATGCTTCTTCTGAATGTCCAGATTGTAGGGGGGACGGACTGTTGATCCAATTTTTTTATAGTTTGCATTTTATAGCATTTTCTGATTATTTTTTTTATTAGTTACTACGTATTAATCTGTGTTACGTTTTGACCAGTTGGGGGAATTGCTTTTTAATATGAACTTAGATGCACATTTATGTTGAAGGTAAATGATTTTATTTTTTTCGTATTTTCCCGCTTTTTTTTGCCGCCATGTTTTGTGAATTGTCAGATTGTGGAGGGAGGTATATCTCTTGATAGAATCTTCATGATTTTTTTTTATTATTATTTGAATTTTGTAGCATTTTTTTTAATTTTTTTATAATTTGTTGTTTTCGATGTATTTGCTATACACATATTGTCTGAGGCATTTTTATTTGTCGATTTTGAGGCGTTTTTTTTTGATTTTGGGGGGGGAGTGGTATAGCTAATAATGCAATTTTCATGATTTTTTTTTTTTATTATTTGAATTTTGTAGCATTTTCTTTAATTTATTTTTAATTTGTAGTTTTCGCTTTATTTGCTGTACATATATTGCCTTAGGCATTTTTATTTGTCGATTTTGAGGTGTTTTGTAAAAAAATTTATCACTTGCCATTTTCAGGCCGGTTGTTGATGATGTCGCCGCGCCCTCTGACGGCCACAGTACGGTCTGCAAAACACGACCCTTTGAATTTTGTAGCATTTTCTTTAATTTTTTTATAATTTGTTGTTTTCGATGTATTTGCTATACATATATTGTCTGAGGCATTTTTATTTGTCGATTTTGAGGCGTTTTTTTGATTGGGGGGGGGGGGTATAGCTAATAATGCAATTTTCATGATTTTTTTTTTTTATTATTTGAATTTTGTAGCATTTTCTTTAATTTATTTTTAATTTGTAGTTTTCGCTTTATTTGCTGTACATATATTGCCTTAGGCATTTTTATTTGTCGATTTTGAGGCGTTTTGTAAAAAAATTTATCACTTGCCATTTTCAGGCCGGTTGTTGATGATGTCGCCGCGCCCTCTGACGGCCACAGTACGGTCTGCAAAACACGCCCAAAAGAATATTTACTTTTTTACAAATGCTGCCATATTTGTCGATCTTAAAAAAAAAAGACATTTACTTTTTTAACGTTATTTAAAAAAAACCTAAAAATGTCAATTAGTTCTTGTTATTGTTAAAAAAGAATACATTTCATTTTGTCAAAATGATGCGGTATGTGTCATTATTTTAAAAAAAACAAACAAGTAAAGGTCAATTAGTTCTTGAAAGGTCACGGCCAGGTAAAATTATATTTCATTGTTTTTCGTTAGCAAGAGTGCCATCAAGCGAACGATATGGTCTACTACCATTTTTTCTTTTTTAATCTTCTTCACTATCAGGCAAATTTCTTGTAATATAAACAAAATATTATTAATTAATCAAAACAAGAAATTGTTTCATTTGATGATAATGTTAAAAACAAATAAATAGCAATTCAAAAATTATGCACGACCACTATATTCAGAAGTGGTACATTTGTCTTTCTACCTTATTACATATATGACTAAACTAAATAGTCAATATTTTTTTTCAAATCAGCATTTTCTCTTCTAAGCTATAACTAAATCTCAGCATTATCTATATATGCTAATGAATATATTTCATATGTATATTGTAATGCAGATACTTAAACAAAAGTAACAACTAGAAACATGGATACTATTTTCATAAGACAAAATAATTTTAAGTAGGTCATTAGAATTCAAGCATAATTCTAACTTGATGAATTTAATAATATGATGCAAATCCATATGTCTATTAATTGTACATATCTCAAATGCAATGTTTGTAAAATTGTATGACTTTTAAAAATTACAGTATTAGATAAACCAAGAGAAATAATCAAGTTAAAAAAAAAGTGGTCTGTTGTAATTTGGAAATATAATGTTTATTATAAAATTTATTGAAATGTAATAATCAATAAAAATATTATAGTATTTTTAATTTGTTTCACTGTATTGCATTTATCACAATAATTATTCAATTTACCTTTGGTTAAATATAATAATTTATTATTTGTATAATCAAATATAAAAATTAAAAAAAAATGTCTGCCTTATAAAAATAATACATTCGAATGCTTGTTTGTTTTTGGAATATACTATTGGATGTGTCTATAAAGAATGATGTAAAATGTTTTACTGTCCAATTAAATAATAATAATAATAATAATAATGTTAAATTACAAATACTTATATTCAAAACTAGTTATAACTTTAAAGATATTAAGAGAAAAAATGTTAATAAAGGATATTAATCATGGGCAAATATTAATGAAAAATTAAAATATTTTAATAATAATAGTTAGTGATTCATTAAATTATATGAAAAATTTCTAATTATTCTGAATCATTATATATAGCAAGTCTCACAAGTTTCAGAATAATGCTATTTTCAAATCATAATTTCTACATCTTGTTCATTTACATCATAATATAAAGAGATTAATAATTTATGACATTAGATTTAAAGACATAAGTTATTATACTTCATGATGCAAATCCAAATATAAACTAGAAAATATAGAAATATATTATGAGGATGGCAAATAATGATAATCAAATGTTACTGATTAGTAGAATAATCCTATGGCCTACACACTAATTTGTCTATGAACAAATATTAACATACATTAAAATTTAATAATTATGCTTTTTTAATTCTAATATTATGCACTCAATGCAATTCTCAGTTTTTTCAATATACATATTTTTTCATTTAATGCTCAATTTATTTTCCCCATTTATTTCCAAATTCACAATTGAAAAACTTGTAATTACTTTTCCTCCCTTTTCATAATGCTGTTTCTAATCTATACATAAGATTTATTATATACAAAATAATTTAAGTTTTTTTTTCAAATTACAAATTTAACTATCCATAAAATAATCAGATACACTATTTGGTTTACAAAAGAATAAAAATTAAAAAAACAACTTGTTTTTAACTTTAGCCTATTTTCACAGCTTTAGTTTCATCCACTCATTATAATAACAAAACTTGCTTAAGATATTTATAACATTTCATCAAATTACAATCTAAACTGCACATAAATTAACATTAAAAAAATTACAATGAAATTAAAATTTTTAACACTATATAAACTTTATGCTTCATTGAAGGTTGAAATAAATACCTCAAAATCTTTGGCAGCTGCTTTTTTCTCACTGATGTACTCCCTTTCAACAGCCTCAATCTAATAAATAAATAAATAGTATAAACAAGCAAAAATGGTAACTGCATATACACATAAAAAAATTAAATATGATAAAACTCTAACCAATTAACAATTACTATTGTGATTTGATCATTATCTATCAACTCAAAATGCTTTATAGTATCTTCATAAAAATATGAATTAATGTTCAATGTGTTTTTACAGTATCTTCCTTCAAAAAACTATAAGTTAGTGTCTTCTAAAGTGAATAATAATAGGATTACCTAGAGAATTTAAAAAGCAAAAAACATCATTCTTCTGAGCATATTCAATATTGGAAAAAGATAATCAATTCTGATGAAGGGGGGGGGGAGGAATTAAAGAAGCTGCCGGGCAAAAAATAATAGCTTTACCAATACACAGAAATTTACATTTTTCTTAAGTTATTATAATCTGAATTCAAATGATTGAAGGATTAAGATCAATATAAAAAAATTTTTAATATCATTTCTTAAGAAGCATGATAGATATCTTGTTACAGTGTAGCTTTTACAAGATGAGCATCATATGAATTTGGAAGATAATTTTTAGTCAAATATAGCTCTATAAAAGTTAAATGCAGATAAACATTAAATTATTTTTTTTTAAAAAATTCTAATATAAGAAGAATCAATGTGTTTTTCATTCGGATTTTTAAAAATGATTTACAATAAAATTTCTTTAATGATTTGTATTTCAAGACTGCAAAAATCATGAACATAACCCTGAAAACCCACTCTCTATAAAAATTGCAAAGAGATAATTATAATAAAAAATTATGTAAATAATATTTATTTTTACAAAGCGCAGACGGTATTGAAATTAAACTGAGAGAGAATTTAACAAGAAAAGAGTGGTTCCACTCTCTTCTTTACTTGTCTTTCTATATATCCAAGCCAGTCCAAAGTACTTAGATCTGAAAATGTGAATCTTAAATATCTTCACACTCAACTCACTGAGTTCTAATTATAAACATACAGCGTGAAATCTTTCGATTTACTGCGCAGTAGTTTTTAGATGTTATAACTTGCAGCAATATATGTAAATAATATTTATTTTTACAAAGCGCAGACGATATTGAAATTAAACTGAGAGAGTGCAAACCTCTCAAGCGCTTAGCCAATCAGAAGAGAATTGTAATCTGATTGGCTAAGCACTTGAGAGGTTTGCACTCTCTCAGTTTAATTTCAATACCGTCTGTGCTTTATAAAAATAAATATTATTTACATATATTGCTGCAAGTTATAACATCTAAAAACTACTGTGCAGTAAATAGAAAGATTTCATGCTGTATGTTTATAATTAGAACTCAGTGATTTGAGTGTGAAGATATTTAAGATTCATGTTTTCAGATCTAAGTACTTTGGACTGGCTTGGATATATAGAAAGACAAGTAAAGAAAAGAGTGGAACCACTCTTTTCTTGTTAAATTCTCTGTCTCAGTATTTGTGATCTGATTGGCTAAGCGCTTGAGAGGTTTGCACTCTCTCAGTTTAATTTCAATAAAAAATTACATAAAATAGCTATATATATATATTTATTAATATTAACTACATATAAAAAGCCTTTTTCAGTACATGGTTTATGTCATTGTCAAATGTTTAGAATTTCTTTTAACATTAAACAATTATCGCAAATAAAACATCTACTGTTCTATAATAGAAGTAAAATAACAACACTAACAAAATAAAACATCACAAAAATAGAATACAATTTCTTTCATACAGATTCATTATAACTTCAATGCATTGATTGTATAACAAAACAATATACAGAATAAATAATATATCTACTGTAAAACTTTATATAGTGAACAGAGTGGGGTGTTAGATCTCCCGGGGAACATAAACTTTAACCCTTTAATATAATCTAAATTGTAAAGCAAAATTATAAGACTTATTTATACAAAAAAAAATATGATACAATTATAAACTTATACATCCGATCTACACCAATGCAATTTAATTATTGCACCACCACAGTCCCTTAGGCAGAGAAGAATAATATCCAGAGAATACCTGTGATCAAGTCGGAGCTATCAATATCAGATACATAACTATGACTACATTTCAAGGGCATAGATCTTCTCAGCTGCGGAATTCAACACCCATCATTCAAAGCATTTTTTTGTTTCGGAGTAAACTCCAGGCTCCAGTAAGCTACAAGAACTAATATGCCCTGAATGATAGCAAACTAATTCAGCGCCTAAGAAATCCCAACTAGCTCAATCAAAAGGATAATGTAATACATTACTGCCTTAATTAGTGGTAAAAGAATTGACTGACAAAATATTTTTAAAGACAATTTATTTTAACTAAATACTTATTATTGTAAATTTTAAACTACTTTTATAAAATCTTAATTAAATTAAACCATGATTTATAATAACTTCAGACACACACATATTATAATAAGATATACAATAGTAATATAATTCAGCATTAAAATAATTACAAGCATTCTAAACACGCACATCAACAGTTCATTTTATGCGGTTATAGAGTACATTTATTAACTAACTCTGGGAAGCTTTAAGATTAGCAATTGCTACATTAATATCAGAAATGGAATAAGAAAAAGTTATTCATTACCTATAGGATTTTGGATGATGACTTCTTGCTGTTTGCTGCTTCATGTAAATTTTTTCCAACCAGTTGGATTTGAGGTTTTGTGGAGGTTCCTATGATTGCTATTTCATGGCATTATTATTCAAGACAGATATCTCAGGCAGTTCCAAGTTATTAAGCAGGCATCACTTTTATCAGACAGACCGCTGGTGTTCCATCAAACTAAGGCTGAATTCTGGCTGGATGCTTCCAACAGCTATTAACGCTGCATTGTCATAAAAAACATTGATTCTGAATAGGTGATAAGACTGATTGTAAAAACTCAACTGATTGACTGACTGAATCTGATTCTCACTCTATTTATATGATAACCTGCTGTCACTTTGTTAATTAGTTTTTATATCCACCAGCTATATCCGTTGTTGAAATTCGTCCACTGTTTTTGATTAAATTCTGATAAGATTTTAATCCTGTTTTCAGTTGGTAGTCATTGCTAATTCTGTTATTTGTGGATTTTTTAATTAGTAGCCATTGCTAATTCTGTTTTTTAATTTTTTAACTTTCATATATCATTTTATTAACATGCACACATTTTACTATACTTCTTTATTTTTAAAATCAACTCGCTATAAACAATCTTATTTATTTTAAATAAATGGGAAGAGATTTCTTTTTTTTTCTTTAACTTATAAGAAAAGAGAGAGTACTTTCAATTTAAAAAAAAAAAGATTTATTCTTTAACTGTTATAACTAACTTTTATTTGCTTGAAATTCCACTACTTTTAACTTCTCCCTCTTCCAATTACTCTTTAATATGTAAAACTATGAATTAATTAACTTTTAGCAAACCATATTTTGTTTTAAACTAATAATAAAGAAAAACTCTTCAGACTTCTATAAATTTATTTATTTTCAAACGAGATGTTTTTACAATGATTTTATTATTCATTATCAATTTTAAACTTCATGTTGTTTATAAAAAAATTTAACAATTGTAAACACAATTTTCCATGGAGCGCTAATTTTCTATTCATGTTTAATTGATCAGTTATTAATTAAATTTATTGAAGTTTTATAAATATTCATACGATTATTTAAATTATGCTTCATATGAAATGTTTCATATTGTACCGGTCAGATTGTATGTTTGTCTAACAAGAGCTAGCATCTAGGCAAAAGTACCTAGAGTCCAATTATGTGCAAGATACATAAGTCAGGAACAATCATGAACTTTGCCCTACTGCCTATTTTCCAGATCTATAACATTACAAACAACATATCTGATGATAACAAATGAAATTTTATTCATTCCTATCCCGGAGCAACAAGATCTTAAGATTATAATTAGACTTTTCATCAAAATTCATTAATAAATTTAGGTTGGCCTAAAGTCAATGGAAATGAGCTATATATAACGCATTCCAATTAGCGATATGCATGCATAAAGGAAGAGGCAAAGCAGAATTAATACTAATTATATGATTAATAATTTATTAATATTAATTAGAAAAATGAATAAACAAATAATATACAATTTAATAAACAGTCGCGAATCTATTTACCTATAACACTAATAGAATTATGGGTTTAACTTGAATATTAATGTTGATTTGTGTTTTGAAAAATTATATAATAGAACATAAGTTACTGATTAAACAATATGCAAATCTGCGATTGGATACGATGATTCAAAAAAATGTACAGTATTCAAAAGATGCGGCTTAATATGCTAACAGTAGATACAAATTTTACCATATTATATAACATGGACACTGATTATTTTATGAAAAATGAGTGACCTTAAAAACAGATAAATAGGATATAAGTTGCATCAATTTATTTTATAAGTTACATTATTCACTTAAATAGTCATTAGACCTTAAAATGTTCAAACAGAAAAGTTATTTGTATTTTATTCTATTCTTTTCTGACTGGAGAGGATTTATTTAGCATTATTTGTTAGCGCAGTCGAACATTGTTTCAACAAGAGGGCGGGTAGCTTAAATAAGCTTTAAAATGACATTCCCTAACTTATAATATAAATGAAAATATGAGATGGATTTAGAAATCATGGCATTATGTCTTACAGATTTAAAATGGGCAAATATAAAAACATTAAACAAGAATCGCGGTGCTGACTAAAGTAATAACATTAGAAAAGGTTGAGTCCATTTTAGGACGAACGCTTCATCAATTTTATAAGAATATGAAATGTGCCTGTACACAAGACAGGTCAGCATTTGAAAAGGATGGTATTGTAAGAATTGCATGATCCGGGTCTTCCAGTGTTAACCCATGTAGAGCCTATACGACAACCTGGCAATATCCTGGAGTCAGTGCTTCAAACTCCATTCATGGATATGCCATAAGTAAAAGAATCCCATTCCTCTGGGCTTTAAGTTTGATAAAGTAAAGCGAAAAAATTTCATAACGTTATGTAAGCCGAGCAATGCTAATACTAAAAAATAAATCAGGTTTGTAATGACGCTGATATGTGGATTAAGGCCCTCATAATTTAATGGAATCTAGCATAATGATATGAAATAATTTGATCCATCTCGAAAGATACGCAAATGATCTTTTAATATTAATTAGGATGTCACAACACAAAAGAGGGAATATTGTTCCCTTCATTAAAAAAATATTAATACGTTAACTAGTAATTAATTCCATAAATAATTACCATGCCAGATAGTGTGATGGGCAAATGATTGACCATATAATAAAAAAAAAACAGCAAAGGCAGGTCATTAAGTTTACTTTATAATATAATATGAAAATAAATCAATAGCGTGAACATGGTAATAAAGTGATAGATTAAATGTAGCAGCGAATAATCTGCCACTAAGCAAATAGAAAAATTTTAAATTATTATTCAATCGAGCGAACTTTCAGTTAGGTAAGAAAGTTTACATTTATGATTTAACATCCATAATATCGAGGATATCTAATAAGAAAATTTAGGATCGGTTCGCTAGATTGAACTATTAGCATATTAAATTAAGTCATACAAAATTTATAATATTTAAATTAGAAGTTTGCCGCATTTAAAATATTAGAAATAGAATTGTGAAATCCATTAAAGAAATACATAAAAAAATAAAGTTATAGATTCGTGCATTACATTTTTATAACAGAAAGAGAAAGTCATTATTTTATAGAATTTTTACAATTAGCATTATAACGCCATGTCTAGATAGAAAGAGAATTACATTATAAACAAATTAGGTTTTAAAATGAAAATTTTAAAAGAGTTCATATTAGCGGCATGATTAGGATTTACCTTCCATTACTTGATGTCTTGATGTCCGTACGGATTGGTAAGTGTAAAATTATAAAATGAGGAAAACATGGTTAGCAAGGCAAAGTTTTGAAAAATAATGGCTGGCATCTTGAGATAGTTAGTTCAGCATTTAAATTAGGCAGTCCAGAAGTGGAGATGGTAGGTTAGCATAGCAGTATGGAAACAATTTTCGGAGAAGGGGAAGCAAATTTAGTCCCTCTACTCCGAATTCATATTTTAAAGTTTAAATTGACATGGGTCTGTTCTGCAATACTTGGTAAAATGGTGCACCAAGAGACTTAACCTAAAATTTTGGCTCTACTTATATGTTAGCAAGACCTTCTCGAATGTTCTCTCTTTCCGCTTCTTAAGGCCCGGATGTCCATTAACTGGCCTGAATGCACTTATTGTTTATTTTAAATGATAATGCAACAAATTCTAGAGAGTATTGTTTTAATCTATTTCGAGAATGGAAATGGATTAAAAGATATACTTTTCATTAACATTATGTTTGCTAAGGGATTTTAATTTATTAATTACCCTTTTTAAATTAAATCTAGAATATTCTTTTATTTATAAGTTTCAGAGTTATTTTAATTACTCTCTAGAACTTTCTTTGGTATTGCATCATAAAATAAAATACATGAACTATAAAATAAATATACATAATATTTAATAACGAAAAATATATTTTTATCAATAACATATTTTTGCAATCTTGAACACACATACATGATTATGGAAATTTAAATATTTCCGACTTAAAAATTATTAAATATTCTTTTATAATAAAATGTTTAACTTAGGAAAGGAGGGGTTTAAATTTTGTATGTGTGTCCTTTCACTCTCTAGTGATTCACACATACATATAGCTGAGTTTAAACCTCTGATTCAAGGTTTTGAATCCCCAGACAGTGAAGCAAAAATGTGTGTAACATATTTTCCGCTTCAATATATTTATCTTCTTTTTGGATCTTTAATGTAATTTAAAGATTTAACATTTTTTGTTGCATCTATTTTATGTCCATATGTTAACTACTGAATGTATAAAGCAAATTTATCATACTCACTCACCAACAGCGTTGTGTTCTTTGACTCTTCCTTACAATTGATTCCCTGTATGACCATAGTAAATCATATTGCAATGGTCACAATTAATTTTATATACAATTCTTTTTTGTATTTTTATCATCTCTTAATTTATAATTACCTATTAATTTATTCAGACTTAATATTTGACTATCTAATATTTATATTCTTATAAATATAATTTTTGTTTTTTTATTAATGATTATAAATTTTGAGATATGAAAATTTGATCCATTTCTTATTTAAATTATTGTACCTATTATCATTGTAATCATTTTGTGTAGAAATATTATTGTACATATTATTATAATCATCTTGCATAGAAGTATTATTTAATCCAGATTTTTTAAAATTAAAAAGTGAAGATAAATTAATAAGCAATTATAAATTAGGAGACAATATATAAAAAAAAGAATTATATATCAAATTGTGACCATTGCAATATGATTTACTACAGTCATATAAGGAAACATATAAAAACTAAAGAACATAATAATACAATTAAGAGGTAAAATAGTAAATCTGTTTTATATATTCACTAAATATATGGACATAAAATAGATGCTATAAAAAATATTAAACTTTTAAATCACTAAAGATCCAAAAAGTATATATATATATGAAATATTTTATACTAAGCTTAACTTAAATATTTGTGTGAATATGTATAAAACTTCAATAAATTTAGTTAATAACTGATCAATTAAAAATTAATGAACAATTATATAATATATAAAAAATTGTACAGTAGATGTATTATTTATTCTGTATATTGTTATGTTATATAGTCAATTCATTGAAGTAATATTGAATTTCTGTAGTATGAAAAACAATTATTTTATTTTATTTTGTTAATGTTATTTTATTTACATTATAAAACATTAAATGGTATTCTATCTGCAATAATTGGTTAATGTTAAAATAGATGCTTAACATTTGAAAATGGCACAAAACCATGTGCCAAAAAAAGCTTTTTATGTGTAATTCCTTATTAATATATTTAGATAACTGCTGTATATAATTTTTATTTAGTTAGTTATTATAATTTATATGGAAGAACAGTATGATTGACTTCATTAATTTCCATTTTTGATGAAGTGATAATTAAGTGGAAGACCTGCACAACCAAGCACTTTACTATTTGTAAAACTGTTCTCATAAAGATTTATAAATAAAAAATTAAACAAGAATGCTCTCTTTATTTTAAAATTCATTGTCAAAATATTTTTCATTAAAAGGGGAATTTTGTTGCGTGTTCTTACCTGAATTTGAACACATAGACTGTGATCACATACAAAAAAAACCTATAAAAAATTTACCCCATAAAAAAATAATTTGTACATATTATAAAATTTACTAAGCAGTTTTTTAGCAAGTAAAGTAATACAAACATTATCCCATATAAAAGTAATTGATGGGAATAAGTGTGTTAAATAAAAGCAATCCATATGAAATGCAGGAATGAGGCTAAAAGAAAAATAAATATCATTTTATATTTTGCTTTGAAACTAATTTATGATGCAACATATATTATATCAAAGCATTTTATAAGAAAAACATTCCAAAAACTAATCCAATTACTGCAAGAAATAAATTAAATAAAAGTATGTGAAAATAGTGAACGTGAAACATGCAAAATTCCTATATTTTACAAAATATGTTTTCCCTTTTTTCACCCAAAAATAAATATAATAAACTCTTGATGTTTTAATGTCACTTCACAAATAAGGTTCTTACCCCAATGGAAAATGGGAAAAATGCATTGCTATTTTAAAAATATTAAAAGTAAATAAAGCATCATTATTTAAAACATTTTAAAAAGTCAGATCTTCATACTGAAATGAGAAATAATCAAATATTTATTAATTACCTAATGTTGCAAGAGAACTAATCAAAAAATTACAGAGTGAATTCACAGGAGGTTTTCGAACCCCTCCCAACTCCAATAGAATGATTAACAATTCCAAGGACAAAATTGACCTACAAATAACATTACGTGTGGTATACAGGACACCTCAAGCAAACCGTGGAGCGGTATACTATGGTGAAACTCAGGCCACTATAAAGAATAGAGTAGCTCAACACAAATATTTATACAAAAGGGTATTGAGTAGGAATGAAGATAGCTCAATGTTTGTGGACCACCAAAAAGCGGCTAATCATGAATTTGAACCTGCAAGTGCTACAATAATTTCCACTGAAAGGAGTGACATCAAGAGGAAAATTAAGGAGGCATGGTTTGTAGCAAGAGATATAAATGCAATAAACAGAAAGGATACATGCTTTTCTATTTCTAAGAGACGGATGATATAAATGAGCTTGCATAGATTTGCATAAATTATTATAGTTGAAGGTTATGAATATGGAGATGAAAGCTCTGAAAGTGCTTAGCCTTAAAAAATAATTATTACAACTAAGAATTTAATTTCACTATATACGTTGAGCTGATATTTTAAGTCAGCTCATATATATATAAGCTCACATATTTATAATTTGTCATAAATATTTTTGAAGTTAAATAGTTTGTAAAATGAAAAAAAAATTAATTAACAAATGGTTTTGATTTAATGGAAAGGGTAAAAATTTTGAACTTTTATTTTGAAATAAACAAATAAAATTGAATATAATTTATTAAAAAAAAAAATGTTAAAAGTGTTTAATTAAAAGGGAGAAAAATTCGAGAGATAAAAGGGTGGGGAAAAGAAAACAAAATTAGATTCTTGGTAGTAATTATACTCTATTGTTGAAACTTTCACAAAGTAAAAATATTTGGTTAGTAATTGCTATTACGCTAATTAAAAAAAAAAAAAGATAAGAAAGAGTGGAGATAAGATCGCTTTTGAGAGAGATCAGTTGACTTGACTTTAGAGACCAGCAAGGACAATAAAGAAAGCAGCTGTGTTTCGAACAATAAAAATTATTATTGTTGAAATTTAATTTTGCGGACTCTTTTCAAATGTATAGCGGCTAAAGTTATCACAACCTTCCCCTTTGGGGAATTGACTGCCACTCCATCTGAATGAAGCTATCGAGAGTTATGGAATGGAAGAAACGAATATTGCTAGCCGGACAACCAAAGGAACACTCATGGAATTCGCATGTACAAGGACAAAGGCACGACCAATGGAATGTAAAACCTATGAAAATCAGGCCACTCCACTCTGATCGATCAGGGTAATTATAAACGTTTAATTAATGAGAACTCTAAGTAAAGCGTAATAGAACTTTATCTTTAAATTAATTTTCATTTATTATGTTTATTATGAATGTTTCAACAATAGAGGGGGAAAATAAATTTGTTTAATATTGTAATCTATTAATGTCAATTTTCGTTCAATATTTTTTTATGAAATATTGGAATAACTGTATTTTAAATTATTTAATATCTATTCGATCTAGAGAGTAACAACAGGGTGGGGGTATAAAAGTGCGTCGCCAAGTAACAGAGAACGTTGGGGCGTTACTCGTTTGTTAGTAGAAAATAAGGAAAGAATTGAAAGTATAAGAAAACGAAAGACACTTATACGTTCATTGTAAGATTTTGGCAATTTATTTATTATCAAAGAAAGTGGAGTTTAAAAATTAAACTTCAGGAAAGATTAAAAATACTATAAGTCGTCTTATATACATGTCTGCTAGAATTCGCAGTATTAGTGTAGGCGCGTGTAAATCTATGGTAAATATTTGGGAAGCATAATTAGAAAGTAAACAGAGGGAAAATCAGAAATTGTAAGTCAGTTCTTTCTGGATTGGATAGAATTATAAGGTTAATAATAATAAATAATAGTAAAAGAAATTAAAAGTTTTTTGTCCAACGTATTCTTGAATTATTTATAATAATTAGTTAGTGTTCTTAAAGGAAAACCCCTGTAAGATTATAATCAAAGTTTATAATCAGTGAATCGTCGTTCGAAAATAAATAAAGACCAGGTTTATGTAAAGTTACATAACCAGGTTCCAAGAGAGAAATCCTTGGTGGCGCCCTCGACGACGATTCTAATAACTAAAATTCAGTTAGTAGGGGAAGAAAGAAAGTTATTGTGTCACAGAGGAGTGAGGGGGGAAAGTTAGAAAATGGCGCTTCCAATGTGTCGGGCTCGTTAACAAGAGAAACGCCCAGAGATTAGAGTTAAAAAAGAGAGTAAATTTTTTAGTAAGGGGGTGGATTTCAGATGGTGGTGGTACGTCAGTATTCTCGTAGGGAAGGTTATGAGTTCGAATATAAAATTAAATAAAACAAAAGAATAAAATATGAGTGAGGACGAAAGTAGCATGGAAAGCCCGGTGGTAACATTTAAAAACCCCGAGCGGTGTCAGTTGCAAGAAATATTGAAAGCTATCGCTGAGCTCAAAGAAATTGTAATGGAAGACCGTAAAGAAATAAAAGAAATGAAAGGCATGATACAAGAATTGAGGAAAGATGTGAATGAATTAAAAGAGAGGGAAAAGAATAGGAACAATGAAAACAAGAGGGAAGTCATAGACCCAGAGGACCATAAAGTCAGTAAAGAGAAAGAAAAGGTAGAAAACGAAGAGACAGAGCAGTTTACAGGGGAAAATAAAGAAATCCCGAACAAGAAGGCTATACAAATAAACCGAGATAGAGGTAATAAAAAAAAAGCTCAACGAATCAGGAGAAGAAGAGTTCGATAGGGTCACGTTAGCGAAATTTATACACATAAAAACATTTAAAGGGGAAAGGGAGGAAAGCCCCTTTGACTACCTGGACAGTCTAGATGATTTTTTCTACGTCCATAGGTCGAAAGAAAAAGAGAAGATCATAATAGCAACGAGCCATTTGAGTGGTGCCGCTAGGGAATGGTGGAAGGCGGTAAATTACAAACCCCCTACATTCCAAGAATATCGAACTATGATTTTGCGAGGGTTTTGGAGCGTTGAGAAACAAGAAACCATACGCATGAAGATATTGCAAGAAAAGTATAAAGCGGACAAAGACGGTATGTACAGTCAGTTTTTTCAACATCAAGCGGCAAAATTGAGAGCCTTGGAGGCATATCCGATGGATCAATTCCAGATAGTGCGAACTATCAGATTTAACCTCCCGTCAAGTGTGCAACGTAAGTTGGCCGAAAACCGTCGGTTATCCACTGAGGAAGCATTAGAAATATTACAAGATATAGAATGGGAGGACCAGGGGGTAGGTGGAGAAAGTAAAGTTAGATGGGAGAACTGTAATGAACCCGCGAGTACGAGTAACTATAACCCCAAGAAAAGTTGGGACAAGTCACCGCGGGGCAATTAAAGTTTTTTTTTATTGTTTTTTTATGACAAATGGGGCAATGAGCTGATATTTTAAGTCAGCTCATATATATATAAGCTCACATATTTATAATTTGTCATAAATATTTTTGAAGTTAAATAGTTTGTAAAATGAAAAAAAAATTAATTAACAAATGGTTTTGATTTAATGGAAAGGGTAAAAATTTTGAACTTTTATTTTGAAATAAACAAATAAAATTGAATATAATTTATAAAAAAAAAAAAAAAAAATGTTAAAGTGTTTAATTAAAAGGGAGAAAAATTCGAGAGATAAAAGGGTGGGGAAAAGAAAACAAAATTAGATTCTTGGTAGTAATTATACTCTATTGTTGAAACTTTCACAAAGTAAAAATATTTGGTTAGTAATTGCTATTACGCTAATTAAAAAAAAAGATAAGAAAGAGTGGAGATAAGATCGCTTTTGAGAGAGATCAGTTGACTTGACTTTAGAGACCAGCAAGGACAATAAAGAAAGCAGCTGTGTTTCGAACAATAAAAATTATTATTGTTGAAATTTAATTTTGCGGACTCTTTTCAAATGTATAGCGGCTAAAGTTATCACAACCTTCCCCTTTGGGGAATTGACCGCCACTCCATCTGAATGAAGCTATCGAGAGAGTTATGGAATGGAAGAAACGGATATTGCTAGCCGGACAACCAAAGGAACACTCCTGGAATTCGCATGTACAAGGACAAAGGCACGACCAATGGAATGTAAAACCTATGAAAATCAGGCCACTCCGCTCTGATCGATCAGGGTAATTATAAACGTTTAATTAATGAGAACTCTAAGTAAAGCGTAATAGAACTTTATCTTTAATTTAATTTTCATTTATTATGTTTATTACGAATGTTTCAACAATAGAGGGGGAAAATAAATTTGTTTAATATTGTAATCTATTAATGTCAATTTTCGTTCAATATTTTTTTATGAAATATTGGAATAACTGTATTTTAAATTATTTAATATCTATTCGATCTAGAGAGTAACAACAGGGTGGGGGTATAAAAGTGCGTCACCAAGTAACAGAGAACCTTGGGGCGTTACTCGTTTGTTAGTAGAAAATAAGGAAAGAATTGAAAGTATAAGAAAACGAAAGACACTTATACGTTCATTGTAAGATTTTGGCAATTTATTTATTTATCAAAGAAAGTGGAGTTTAAAAATTAAACTTCAGGAAAGATTAAAAATACTATAAGTCGTCTTATATACATGTCTGCTAGAATTTGCAGTATTAGTGTAGGCGCGTGTAAATCTATGGTAAATATTTGGGAAGCATAATTAGAAAGTAAGCAGAGGGAAAATCAGAAATTGTAAGTCAGTTCTTTCTGGATCGGATAGAATTATAAGGTTAATAATAATAAATAGTAGTAAAAGAAATTAAAAGTTTTTTGTCCAACGTATTCTTGAATTATTTATAATAATTAGTTAGTGTTCTTAAAGGAAAACTCCTGTGAGATTATAATCAAAGTTTATAATCAGTGAATCGTCGTTCGAAAATAAATAAAGACCAGGTTTATGTAAAGTTACGTGACCAGGTTCCAAGAGAGAAATCCTTGGTGGCGCCCTCGACGACGATTCTAATAACTAAAATTCAGTTAGTAGGGGAAGAAAGAAAGTTGTCGTGTCACAACGTTAATAAAGCGTATTAAATCTTACATAGTTGTTAATGGTGAAGAAAAATCTGAAATTACAATAATTTTGTTATTGTTATTGAAATTATGTCAATTTTTGTTTTAGACAAATAAATATCTTAATTTTACTTATTGCTTTTACATTTTTTAAAAACTTATTATGAATAAATTTTTCATGAAGTCTCCTATGTGATAGATGAGTAGATATCTAAATTCAGGTAGAGCACATACTAGAACAGTATCTGAACAAATTATAGAGATTTTTTCCATATTTCCGAGCATTCAAAAATTATTTAATTTATTTAGGAAAAAAAGATAAGTAATGCAGCAAAGTCACTATACACTATTGCATTCAATAACTGCAAAGAGATTTGTCGAAATTCACAAGGATTTTATTCAGTCCAAAAATATATGAGTCCATTCAGGTAAACATGAGCAACTTCACAAAAACATCCAGAACTATTTTATTATATATCTTCTATCCAAAAATGAATATCAAAGCTAAAATATATCTTGCTGATATAGTTATCCTATCTCTGGATAGCATTATTTAATGTGACATTATAGAGAAAACAAAAAAAAATTGCACAAAATCTTCCATGAAATTAAATAGGATATAATTGCCTGCCTTAACATTATGTAAGCATTGCTGGCAACATTATTGTTTACTTGGTTCAATTTCATTAGCGTTTTGAAGACTAATCATTTTGTGGTTTTATCTAATGTTCCCGCTAACAGTAGACTATCTTTGAGCTAAAAATATAAGAGCTGATCACACTAAACCAAAGTACAGCAAAAAAAAAAAAAAAAAACATCAAAATTTGGCATTTGTTTGTATGTATACATATAAAATAGTTTATTTGTAACGAAATATTATAGAATATAACTTAAAAATAATAATAATAATTAGTTCTTTATTTTTTCATGTCATTCTTTATGATTTATCTAACTTTTATAAACTTTGTCTATATTTTCTGCTTTTCTGACAAATATAATGTTTAATTTTTATTAAATTATTCAAATTTTCATTATTTAGTTTATTACACGATTTTGCTTAATTGCTTTCATTAAACTAAAATCACATTGCTTGAAAAGTTGCACAAATAATGAAAAGTACTGAAAGTTCTTTATATTCTTGGTCTAAGACATATATATCTAAATCATTAAATGATTTAATTACTTCAATTTTACAGTTACTAAAAATTTCAATTATATTGTTCTAAAATTGTATCTAAGCTTATATAGTTTTTATCATTATTTATTATAGATTCATATTTTACAAATATATATTTTAGATTATTTTTTCCATGCTCTATATTTAAACAAGTTTTCATTACAAAAGCATTCAAGACATTCCAGTCATTTATATCTCTTCTGGAAATCTACTATCAAAATGATAACAAAGCAGTTGAATAAATTTAAGTATTAGTGAAGTACCTATATGATCACTGTAATCTAAAATTGTTTGAACAACCATACACCAGCAAACATTATCTAGTTATTGCATTCTTAGTTTATTAATTTTTGCCTTTGCAAATTGGTATTCTTCTATGAGGATAAATTAGTCTTTTGAAAAATTTTGTTTAATGTAAATAACTCCACAAATACATTTTAAAGAATCATACATGCTATTTAAACAATATTTATTTATTAGGTCATTGAATTCTTCAACTTGTTCTGTATAGTAGCTTATTAAAACATCATAAATTTTTACTAGAGCATTTAGCACAAAATCCCTAAATATTTATCTTATTTTATTGAGAAGTCTGAACCTTTAACTAATAAACTTGTTCAGATTCCATCTTATCTTGATTGAATTGAGCATTGGTCACCATGGACTAATAGATATAAGAATAGATAACACAGTTCCAATAGTGGAAAAAGGCCAATGGGTGATGATGCTTAAAGAATCTGATTGTTTTCATTATGGAAAGGGATCTGGTTATAAATAGTCGGTCCTGATGGAGATTAAGGAAGACAACAACAATTTACTATCAGACCTGAATGGCAGTACAAATACCATCGACAAGTTATATGGGTAAAGTAGTGAGGCAAATTCATGTTAAAACTGGAAGCTACTAGAACTTAAATCAGACATAGAATAGCCGAAATTTGTCATTATATCTACTCATGAGACAAGCTGCCATAGTTCAGCTGAAAGTGGTAAGTTAAAAGGGTACATAAAATCCTTTATAGAATTAATTGCATAGCAACTAAATGCTATAACAAGACAACGGTACCAGATAACATTATTTTTAGTCTTTCTCTAAAATATTATATATATTGTAAATATGCATTTGTACATTTATTTAAAAAATAAGTATCAAAACATATTTTTATGAGTTTGTGTTTATCATAAATCACCCATTAAGCACAACAATCGGCATAGTTACCACAGGATATTGACAGTTAACATTATTAGCACATCAATAAAAAATTTTAAAAAATCAAACATGAGTGATTATTCAATAATTATTAAAGAATCGAAATTTTTTTTTCTCTCACAGCAGAAAGAGGGAAAGAAAAAATAAAAATGGCTAAAATTGGCCATTCTACATGGATTGAATGCTTTTCTATATGCAGACTAATCAAATTAAAAAAGCGTGAATTAAAATTGGCACATTTGTGTCTATATTTGAAGCTCAAACTTACAACATATTACAACAACAGGCAGTTCCCATACTGTCAGTTGATTTTGATAAAGAATCAACTCTACTGTCAAACTTTATCTGCCCCAATCCTTAACAGTAATGCAAAGATATCAGTTCAACTCTGTATATAGAGGAGGAATAAGCAAGAGATTTTACTATTAAATTCAGAAAACTAGCCCTTAACTGCAGCTTTAAAATCTTCCTCAATGAATCCTTGAGAGATCATTTCATTTGTGGAATGAAATACCACAATCTAAGAGCCAAGTTGCCAATGAAATCTATGCTGAATTCACAGCAAGTCAGACTGCATCAGTAAATGAAAGTAATTTCAGTATTAAGGCTAGAGATCAAAAAGTCAGATCGTTTAAAGATTTTCATGAACAAAAAGAGTTTATGGGATCTACTACTGACAATAATATTATCAAAGTTTGTTATAGATGTGACAATGCAAAGTATGCATACACAAAATGTCCAAACTGGTATATAGTGTGCAGATATTGCAAGTGTGTCTGTCAGTCATATAAAAGCTGTTTGTTTTTGTTTTTTTTTTTTTAAAAAAAGACATCAGAAGAGAATTCCCACATGGATAATATAAAATTAAATAATATCAATGTCTGTATTAATAATGTGAGAGGCATTGATTTGGCTTTCACAAGTAAAAATTATTATTAATGACACACCATTAGCAATGGAACTATACATCGGGTCTGCAGTGTTCATTGTGTCAAAAAATATCTCAGCTAATAGAATAAATAATTATTGTCCGCATCCTAGTAGGAGAATAATTATTGACTATTAATGACCAAGGATTCACATATACATACACACTGAATGTATGATAATGAACAAAGAATTCGTGAAACAAGTCTGACTTAGTAATACCTATTAAAACCAATGAAACAACAACAATCACAATTTGACACTAACAAATCAAGCAAAATAAAAAAAATAAACACAAAAAAAATCCAAAACAATTATATATATTTGTAATATATTCAATCAAATACTATCAATTCAATAAGATGTTTATATTTATATCATATTTTAAAAAGGAATTCAACTTGACATATTGGCTGATGCAATTTGCTTAATTATAAACTGCAAATATATATGTTGCAAGAAATTGTCATTTAACTATTGAAAAAACGCATAGGCTAAAAAAATTATTACAATTTATATAATATTAAAGTTACTGAATAAACAGAAATATAAATCCACATGTTTAGGCCTTCAATATATAATATTACAAAAATATAAGAATTACTTTTCATTTCTTTGTTCTGTCTATATATGAATTCATCATAAAGATATACATTTCTATATAAGTATTCTTATAATAACTTAAATTTACAATTTCACAATCTTTTATTCAGAGAAACATGTATAGTTGAATTTGATCTTCTAAATGCAACTGTAGTCTCATCAAAAAAACTTAGGACAATCCATTCTGCTCTTCTGCTTCATAAATGGAATTTGTCAGTCATTGATCTTTGTAAATATGAACAAACTATGAACCACAGGGTTAATGACTACTGGATTTATGGCTACAGAAGCAAAATTGAAGATCTTAATAAAGCTACAAATGAATCTATCACCTGAGTGGAATCTCTACAAGTTTGTTCACTATATCTTTATAATAGTTAATCAGTCTAAATCCATATAATAAATAAATAAGAAAATTTACACTCCTGATATATATTAGATCTGAGTATTCCTTTAATGTTTCAGGTAAAGTTTTTTTTTTTAATTGGGTTATGATTTCTATCTGTATTTCCACGTTAAATTTTGGCAAGACAGTTTCAACTTAGTTCACAATTTGCAAAATACTTTACAAGCATATCCAGATATCTTCATTGAATTTTTTCTTACATTCAATACTTATATGTTCAGAAATAGACCCTCAGCCACAAAAAAGATAGCTATATAGAGGAAATTACAATATCATTCTTAACTTAGAAAAAATAGTTTTATTTATAGACTTTCAAGCTGCAGACTTTTAGATGATTTACTTCCATTGATTGGTCTTTCTTGTCTGCTGCTGATGGCTCAATGTACCTTCTGATGCTGGCCATAATACTTTTCTAATTTCCTTTAGCATACATGCAAAGTATTTAAAGTAGCAAAGGTAATGAATGGAAAGAAAAAATTGCAAGAATTTTCCCATTAAAAGTTTTGTCAAGTCACTTGCATCAATCAATATGCTTTGAAATTATATTAGAGGCATATCAGTCCAGTTTAAACAATAAACCTTTTATTTAAAATATTGTTTTTGGTCTTCAATTACATTTTACATACACATATATTTTATTATTTGCAATGTAACTAATTTACTTCTTTAATGTGATTAAAATTAAATATTTCACAATAAATTCACTGTATTTTTGATTTTCATGTTCAAATCCTGAATATGTATAACACAAAATCTTTATTAGCCTTTTCACATACAAATATTACTAAGAATACACATAAAAATGAATACTGAAATAATTTCCTTCCCCACAAGCTTTTTATTCCCTGAAATGGAATATTAATTTTTTCTAATTTTAATTCTCGCCATTATTCAGAGGGACTAGAAAGAATTATCTTATTTCAAATCAATTTTGTTGCATAGTGCATACACATACTACTTCTATAAACATCATATATATATATACTATTTACCTTTTGAAAGTTGCCAGTTAGCGTATTTTTATAAACATTAGTTAATAATTCTGATTCAATCATACTATTGCCTGATTTAATTTTTATTTTCCACCTTAGAACAAAAATCTCATCATTTTTAATTATGCACTGACTTGCATTTGTATATATAATACATATATACAAAGATATTCAACTGTCATGTAAATTTAATGTTTTTTATTTTATTAATCAAGGCATGAGGCTCTATTTTTCTTAGTACATATTGCAGTAAAACAATTACGAAAATCTAAAGTAGCATCATTTACTAGCATTTACTCTTAACAGCTGCAACATTATTTTCAAAAAATTACAGTGACTGCTATTTATTTAAATATTCACCAATAAATTCATAAAAAAAGCAAAAAAAAAACAAATAATCAAGCAACACAATATATTTTTTTGTAACAAATTGCCATGAGAAAAAGTAGAAATTTGTTTTTTTCTCAACAAATAAAGTGAAAAAATTTTATTGAACAATTGAGTCTATTTACATAGTGTATAATACATTTTTAGAATAATGCTGAGAACTGCATAAGGATTATATCACATTAATATTATATTTTCTATATTATGTTACCAATAATTTTAAGTTTACTTTTAGCAATCACAAAAAAAAAAAAAAACTTATCAATCAAATGGCTTTTCACAGCTGGAAGACAATGATAGAACTACCAAGAATGTTTTAAAGCAACATTGCTTGAAAATTTGGACCTAGTTTGTTACATGGTGCTAATACTGTTTCCAGATAACATTGTTACTTGTAAAATGATAATACTACAAATCGACTCATATAGTCAAACTGTGATTTGAAAAACATAAGGATGGTGTTATCCACTTCTCATGGCCTTCACAATCAATTGATTAAAGTATTACTGAGTTTGTGTAAATCATTCTTTAACTACATTGGTCTTGAGGCTTTTCTTTATTTTGAAACGATTTAATAATCTTTTAGACACTGCTCAAATTTACATCCCATCCCATGCAATATACAAATAGTTCTTGATGCAAATGATAACCCTGTATTATATTAATAAAGATATAACATTATTTTAACAAAATGTACATTTTTAGCATGTTTAAAATTGCACAAATATTAAATATGTTACATGCTATTTTATCAAATAAAATGAAAGATTAATTATTGCTTCTGATGCAAATAGTCTTAGTTTTTATCTCATTATTCTTTTATCTTGTCTTCGTCTCTTTAGATATTACTTGATTGTCAAAAGTTTCATGATACTAACTGTGACAATGAAATTTGTGAAATCATATGTCTATTCTTTAATTATATGCATAGTTCTGGCTCCAATCTTCTTTTTTGCATAAGTCACTGGCATCAATAAAACAATGATGGACATATATATGCTAAGAGTAAAAAAGGGAAATTGAAAGCAAAATAAATGGGTGAGAAAAAAAATATAGGACTAAAATCAAAGTGAGCTGGACAAATTGCTGAAAGAAATAACAATAAATGGATAGGAAGTTCCAAATTGGATCCTAGCATATTATAGCAGATCAAAAAAAAAACAATAACTAAGTGTGAGATAAATGGATAAAAAAATATGCTGGGGATATGTAAAAGAAAGTGGATATCAGATTAACAAAATAACATTTATTGTGCAGAAACTTCATTGTATTGAAAATAATAGTGACAAATAACTTTTACTAGTAATAAAATACAATTGTTTAAACTCTCCACTTTTACTATAAGATAAATTATTATTTTAAAATTACTTCTCATATTGTGAATCCCTTTTTTATTTTTAAGCTTCCAAGATATCATTGAGAGGTGAAGAAAGATGAAAGTTTTAATTTTAAAATAAGTTAATTATGCTACTATCCAATTAACCAAAGAAAATCCCTGTTAAATAATTTTACAATTTTTTAAACCTTTTGTGTGAATGCATGTATTATTTTTTTGATTTTATTTTATACCTATATATATATATATCACCAAAGTTAATGTAATGAAGAACAAATGTTTTACAATATATTATTTACTTTTTTAAATTCATTCATAATTTAAACATTCATTTACTTCGAGAAGTATGCTACATCCAGGATAATTTTTTTTTGCTTTTCAGAAAATATATCTTATACTGTAGATCATTTCTCAATGCTTTTCATAATGCAGATTCATTTGCATCATCTTATTTTTATTTGGCACTCTTTAAATGTTCAATAATATAAAATTAAGTTTCTTTTAAAATGAAATAGATGTACATTCATGTCATTTTAACTTTATGACTTACTGGCATAAAAGCTCAAGAATAACTAAGTGTGTGTCTTGCATTGGTGGTCGAGAGGTCAGCGCGACTGCCTTGCACTTGCAAGCAGTTGCCTGGGTTGCGGGTTCGCATCCCGGCCGATGCTATGACACTTTTAAAAAAAAAAACTAAGTGTGGGCAATACCAAAAAGTAATTCAAATTTAAAACACCAGAAAATATCATATAATTACTTTAAAGTTGCTCATTAATCGTTTTCAAATTTGGAGAGAAAAAAAAGTAAATGTATTCACTTCTACTATATTGTTAATGGAATAATCTTATATAAATTTAAAATAATACCTTAACACTTAGCTCTAACATAATGTTAATTTTAAATAATTAATTAATGAGAAAGATGGTGATGCATTTCAAGTCCTACATACATTTGAGTCTTAATGCACATGGTAACCTTATACCATCATATTAATAAAGTTTTTGCGCATATTTAAAATATTTTGATCAATTTCACTATATACATATCTATACATAAACATTTATACAATGATGAAAGATTGCAATTGCTCTCTACATACATATATACATACAAACATAAATATACAAATACAGATATTACCTCATAAGTTCTGAATATCTGATTTAAACGTAAACGTTCCTTAAAACTCTGTTCAAGTTTTTTCAAACGTTTTAAGTATTCTGGGTATGTTCCTTCATGTAATTGTTGAAGTTGTCCTTTTAAGCTTGCAAGTTTATCTTGATACATTCTAATTAAAAAAAATAAAATTGAAAATGTTCTTTTTTTCCAGGAAAAAAAGTTATTTTTATAATATACAATTTCTCACCTTTTCTACTCATGTAATTTGCTTAAATAAGATAATTAAAGCAGTGAGTTTAAATTAAAAACATTATGAAGTGTTTAGTAACATTTAACTACAATCTGCAATAAATGGGTATAAATAATTCAAATTTTGTACAGATCATAAAAGATAAATGTAGATTATAGTTGAATGCTGTTAAAAAAAATTCAGAATATTAATATTTTCTGATAGGCAAATTATTAAGAATCATCAAACACAATACATAATATGCTTCTGTGATTAATGCTTCTTATCAAGTTAAATATTTTAGCCCTTCCTCTCCAGTGACATTAAAAAAAACAAATTATTTTAATGAATAATGATGATATATTAAATCCACTAATAAAAGAAACTAAGTAAAATCAAAATAATTCAACTGCAATATAATTTACTGAGTTTTTTTTTTTTTAAAAAAAAAAAAAACAACATTTCAAATAAAAAGAGACAAACTTTGAAGCATTTTAATGTGCCAGATTTTACTAAAACACTATGCTAGCAGTTTATTGTATTTGACTACCCAAGATTTAAAAGATTATTCTAGTTAATATGTGGAAAATAAGTTAACTATCCATGTCCAGTCAGTGGATTGTCAAATATGTATCAGGATGGTTTTACAAATCCATCCAAAAAATAGTACTTGAAAAAACAAAATTTGTAAAATGCAATCACAAAGCTAATCCCCTCTCTCATATTATAATTTATGTTTACATTCTCTGGATGTTTAATTCAATTTTCTGAACATAAAATCAAATCACGAATCACATGATAAAATATATATAATGCATGGATAATTAATAAAGTAAGAATATTCCCAAGAACAAAGAATTAATACAAACACAAAATATATTTACAACTAAAATTTAATAATTCAAAATAAACAAGCAATTAATAATCATATATAATAAATAGTTGTTATAAACACATGCATACCATTTACATCAAATCTCATGGATAATGGATAAAGTAAAAATATTCCCAAGGACAAAGAATTAATATAAACATAAAATATATTTACAACTAAAATTTAATAATTCAAAATAAATAAGCAATTAATAATTATATATATAAATGCATATCATTTACTTCAAATCTCATTAAGACAGTTAATACTCTAAATGTAACTTAGTTTTGATATATATGTTTAATACATATTCTTTCATACATTAAATAAACTGATAAAAAATAAATTGATAAAAAATCATTAAATAGTTTGTTAATTCACAATAAAATAAAAATATTAATAACTGGAACCAAAGTAATAGAGTATACAATTTAAAATTATTGATATCATACAATTAGAAATGAGATCTAAAATAAACAATTTTTTGACTAATATCTACTTATCTAGGATTTTCTTTCAGCTGAATTATGTGCACACACATATATCATTAATAAATATATGTATGTATTTTCAATAATTTGACCTTTTGTTTGGAAGTTTCTTTTTAATCAAAAAAAGGCCTAGCAGCTAATTGTATGATATCAATAATTTTAAATAGCTTGTTCTATTACTTTGGTTTCAGTTGTTAATACTGCTTCATTTTTTTAACTAATGGATCCTTAGTTTTAAATGAATTCCTACAAACTTAATCAATATATGATTTTTTTCAGGTTTCTTGTAACTTCAGCTATCAATCTAACCACTTTCATCGAATAGTTTAGGGTTTCAGACTATTTTGTTTTGACAGATTCAATATTCTCAAGCTTTATGAGCAAAAAAAAAGATCCGTAACTCAAAAGATAAAATTCATTTTTATATGCTAAAAAATTATAATGCAATGCACAACTCTTCCATCATAATTATATTAATATTTTCCAGTAATTAATGTGTATTTGGTCCTTCTTAATGATAATAAATAACTTCTTTCTTGGTGTTATGTTTTTTTCTTTTCTTTTTTCTACCTTATTAACAAAATTAATAATATTAAAAAATTCAAGAGTTTAATAATATAACGAATTTGGCTAAAATCTCCCTTATAGAATTGTTTATTACTAATATTCAACCTATTATTTTTATCTTTATATCATCTTAGCTACTTTTTAATAAATAGGGTTTATTCTCTTTTCTCATTTACAGACTTGTTTATGCTTAATTAATTAGAAATTTATAAATTATTTATACATTTTATTATTTCCCTTAATATCAATTTTTTTTTTCTTTTATATTGTATTATTTTTTTAAATCTTATCTAATTAACTTAAGGAAATAAATGAATAATATTGCCTTTCTCTTCTATTTTCTAAAACTCCAATTTATTTCTTGAGTTAGATAAGAAAATTACTCTTTTATCTTCTAATGCACAATATAACATGGTTATAATACATTAAAACAGGCAAAACTCTCTATATGTATTGCCACTCAGTGCAAGCCAGAGTAATCAATGGATGCCAGAAGGCTTGTGCATAAAATCCCCATCTAGTTCCTACTCATCCAATATCCCCAGACTAATTTCTGGCTTGTGGCCTTAATCAGTGAGGAGCCTTGGATCTGAAAGCTGCACCAGAGTAATCAATGGATGCCACGAGGCTTGTGCATAAGATCCCCATCTAGTGCCTACTCATCCAATATCCCCAGACTAGTTTCTGGCTTGTGGTCTTTGTCAGTGAGGAGTCTTGTATCCCCAGACTATTTTCTGGATTGTGGCCTTCGTCAGTGAGGAGCCTTGGATCTGAGAGTAGTTCTCAGATCCAAGGCTCCTCACTGACGAAGACCACAAGCCAGAAACTAGTCTGGTGATATTGGATGAGTAGGCACTAGATGGGGATTTTATGCACAAGTCTTCTGGCATCCATTGAGTGGCAATATGTATAGAGAGTTTTGCATGTTTTAATAACAGTTATAAGCAAGCATAGGAAATGGTCAAAAATATACTCATGTTTATTTTATCATCTTTTTTAAACTCTATAAATACTTCTAATAAAAAAAAAAAAAATTGATTGAAGAAATTAGAAATAAAAACTGGATTGGACATATATTAAGAAAAATAATGAAAGATGTTTTGGAGGTAATGGTGAGTGGCTGTTGGATGATATAAGAGATGAGAAGAGTTACGTTGAATTGAATAGCTGGACAATGAAGAGAACGGGGTGAAAAAATGGATGAATCGATAATGTGACTACTTTCTGGGCCTGACCATGGGACAGAATACTATTGATGAATACAATAATCATAATGATATAGTCCTGACAAGATCCTTCCAATAATACTAGACTAAGTAGCACTATAGTCATAAATATGATCTTTCCAATAAAACAGTGATCATAATACTATAATTCTGACATAAACCCTCCAGTAATACAAAAACCAAGGTAGTATAATCCTGATAATATTTATTAGCATCGATATGCAAAATTTTGTTATTACATTTTGAACTAACTTTCTTTTTGAAAGGATCAATACTTTCCTCTTTTCTACTAATATTTTTCCAATTGGTAATAATTTCTGTCATTATGATAAATCATCAATTATCATATTTCCTTTCAGAACAATGTCAAGTTTCAGATATGATAATGATAACATTGTGCCCATTATGGTCATTAAGTTTAAGCCTAACAGTCATAAGTGGAGTACTATAAAATTTATTATGCAAACATAAACAAACAAAAAACAATAATCATACTAGGAAAAAATTTCCTTAATTCCAAGACCATTCTTTTTAAATAGATCATAAATTCAGTGTCAGATATGAGAAAATTGGATATTAAATATGTGGTGGAGAATCTTGATGGGCATGAATCTCTTATACAGGTAAATGAACAATAAAATGCACGACTAGCTTGGGTACTCAACATTATAACTTTCAATGATCAAATATTGCAGAAATTCTCCCATATGATATGCAATCTATTTCTTTTCATTACTCCTTATACATATATATGACCTAAGTTCTCCATAATTAATTTTTGTCCTTAACAATCCGTTCATAGAGATTCTGAAAATTTATGTATACTTACTGCTATAGATGATTGATAAGGAATAGTTTTGCGACTACCTAGTCATCTAAGTTAAATACATGACTTTTTATTGTGTTTTGAATTCTTCTCTTATAATAACATTAAATCTGCAGTTACCTTTGTTTTCTTGAAATTAAATGCTTTATAAATATTATAGTGCTTTTCAAAGAGTAAATAAATTAATGCAAATCCCATTAATTTGATTGTTCAGTTGATGCAATTCACTTTCTGCTGCTTGATTTATCCATTCTCTATAGTTGGTACTCACATAAACATGAAACAGCTAATTCAGTTCTCTTATGACATGTTTGCATAGGTTAGACTAGGGTTCCTAATTAAAATCAAAATGTGTTTAAGTGCCATTTTCCTGATCCATCTCTTTTGTTCGATATAAATGATATATATTGATCCGAAAGAATGGCTTTAGTTTTTATGACAATAAAGAATTGTTTTATCTCTAATATCTGAATTGTATTTTTGGCATTTGCCTTTTGAATGAGATAAGTGGTGACAAATTTGGTGAACACATCATACAACATCACAGAATGTTTCATTCTTTTAAACAGGAATATGACCCATAATAATGAATGACCAATAACATATTTGTATGATCTGGAATTTTCGGATTCAAGATCTGATACTTGTTTTCAAATATATTTGACCAATATTACATTTGTGTGATCTGGAACTTTTAAATGCAAAATCTAGCATTTGTTTTCATACATATTTCACAATTCCTTAGTATGGGCATGATGTATACATACATCTCTGACAAATAAAACAAACTACATAGCAATGTGTAATATGTATATAAGCTTTAATGAACATATTAATTTCCTTTGTTGGTTGCTGGGAATGTACTCCTATACTCCTTTGGTTTTTGCAAATAATTTTTTTTCTTATTTGATATTTTATGCTTTCTTTTTTACAACTAGTTATTGGCAATTTAAGTTTTTAAACTTAAAGTGATATCTTGATATTAGGGATGTTACTTTTGCAAGATAGATACTACTCCCAACCTCTATTGAATCATTTATAGTTATATGTTCTATATGTAAATGTTGTTGAATGGTTCAAAATGTTGCAACAACACTCCCAAAGACTGCAGAGTAGTAATCTACTTCCTGAAGAAATAGATCCAGTGAACTAGAAAACTATTGACCAAATAGTTTTAATTGAAAACCTTGATCTGTAATCAGAATCATCTTTGAGCTCAACATGAACTATCCAAAATTTCAGAAAAGCCATGTTACTGCTAAAGTTTCTTTTTCTGTATCACTATGATTCTATTCAATGGTCAGCTGCCTACCAATCAACTGTCTATATAAATATAACTGACCCCCCTCCCCCCGATAGGATTCTGCTTAAAAAAAATTATTTGACTTCATTATATTTAAGTAATAATAACTCTCCTGCTAAATGTCCAAGTTTCATATCCATAAGTAAGAACTTATAAAATGAAATCTTTTTTTTTCAAACACTCAGGCATATTTAGTTTTTTAATATGAAGTTATTTCTAGCAGAAACATTCCATTCAAATTTAATTCTATGATTAGTTTCATCCATCATAATTCCATCTTCAGTAATAATCCGACCAAAGTATTTGTTAATTTTTAATTAAAAGATTATCAACTTTTATTTTCTTCATCTGAGAAAATCCATTAAAACACGACTTTAGACTTTTTAGCATTTATCTTTAGTCCTATTTTCTTACTTTCATCTGAAAGCTTTTGCAACATTTCCTGAATAGCAACTGCAAAATTTAAGAAACCCCTATTTATTTTTACATTCTTACTTTACTATTTTAATTTACAAAATGCTTTTTGTAAAATACTGCTATAACAAGTTTTGGAGATAAGGTATATCCTTCTCAATATTAATCTTCTTAATACCATCATGCAATCTAATCATAACTATTGTATTTTGATAAATATTTTAATCATTGTAGAAAATGTTCTAGAATCAAATACCTTTTCTTATTTATAGGTCCAAAGTCCAAGAGCAACTCATTTATAGGATACATTTCTTATATCTCATTAATTGATGTTCACTTCCTGTGTTGAATCTATTAGAACATCAGTCTTGAAATATGTAATTTTTATTAGTCAAAATATAATACAATTCTGTTGTACTTCTGTATTTAGATACTTCCATGTCCAATTCCATTTAGCGTTGTTATGAAAGAATTCATAATGTAGTTTTTCTTTTTCTGCAAACTCCGAAAATCTGTTTCCTCTTTTATTTCTATCACCATAATCAAATTTACCCATAGTACTTTCATCTTTTAATCATTTATCGATTCTAGCATTAAAGTCCCTCATGATAATTTTAAAATGTTGTTTGATCTAATCATAAATATTTTGTATATTCTTATAAAAATCCTCTACTTCTTCATCATGATGAGAACTTGTTAGGACATAAATCTGAAATATCTGCACTTGGTATCTTGTATTAATTAGAATATTTAATCTTGTTACTGTTTGATATACCATCAATCAACACAACATTGCTATTTCACTTTTTATTTATAATAAATCCCACTTCACTTGTGTTTCCAATATTTATGTCTTTGCAGTAAAGTATACGTCTACTTTTTAAATCAATTGTTCTTTACCTTGGCTACTAATTTCACAAATATTAAAATATACCATTTAATATTAAATAGTTATTCTGATCCATGCAATCTTCCTTCACTTAAAAATAAACTGCAGTTGTCAGTATCTAAATAAAAAATATCAAATAGCTGCCTGGATCCGCAATCAGGGAATTCTTATAATCCTCCACTTTCAGCTGCCAACTACTGCTTTAATGGTGAATTTACATTCTCCTGGGAATAAAGGTTATAATTTTGTTTTGTGTGTCATGATTATAAATATTAAAAAAAAAAAAAAAATTATTCACACATATTTTAAGAAATATCAACTAATATTTCAGTTAAGAATTATCAAGCAACTGTGAAGAAAGATCACGGTGTTTCTTGATCTTAAATTCAAAGGTAAAAAGCCAGTTAAGTTACCACACTGGTTAATGCACATTGATAAACAACCCAACCATGTTGTTTGAAACAAGAATGTATGGAGTGGAGATTAGGAAATTACACTGCTCAGTTCCTTTAAGGAATTAAACAGAAATAAAAGGGTATCCTTTCGGTTAATAGCAAACTGCTTTCTGCAACCATATATATATATATATATGCATAATATCAAATGCTAACAGTTAAACTAATCAATAAACCAAATAGATTAATTCACAATTAAATAAACTAATCAAAGCTAAATTACAATCCTCTAATAATGGTTTCCCTGCCATAATAGACTTCTCAAATGCAAAGTAACACAAACACAAAACACATATACTCTATCCTACTTCCCATAATTCAAACTTACATTCCAATTACATTTAATATTAAAATAATTTTTATAAAAGTTGTTAGCTTCAGAATCATAAATCTTCATTAAAAGATATTCCTTAATTTTTTCTTTTTATTACATTCTTTTCAAAGATAATCTTAGCGTCTTCAAACATAATCATATAGCTAGTATTTCTTTCATGAATATATAATGCACAACTAAGATACTTATTCTTTATTCTGATTTTATGAATTTTCATTCTTTTATTTAAACCAAAATTACTTTGTTCTAAATGCAAATTTTTACCAAAAAAACAAAACAAAACAAAAACAAAGAATAATATAAACAACTCCAGGAATGGCATTCCTATCAACTTTCTTTTTTATATTATTTAATAAATTATTTGCAATAGAAAAATTAACACTCTTATCAAAGACATCCTGAAATGATTAGAATCTCAGCACCATTCCTGATGTAATGAATATACTATCACAATTGAATACCAATTATTATCAAAAACTATACCATTTCTGAAGATCATTAAGTTCAACAGAATATTTGGGACAATATGAAATACACAGACAAGCAGAACTCTTCTTTCGAGCTATCTTTGAAATAAGTGAGAAACTATCAAATATGCTGCTAAGAACAGGTAGCAATGATGAAATAATTGTCATCACGGAACATTTTGAGTCTATGTCTCGAATAAGAATATCAATGCATTAATCCATTATAAAAAAATGTAATTAATTGATGTCAATGGCAAATAGATGGGCTAGACTTGATTTGCATAACTACACAAAAACACAAAGTACAAAAGATCACTGAAAGAAAAAAAAAGAATGACACATACTTGCCAATCAATGATTTGCTAAAATTATATTTGCATTCAGCAAATTGATGATATTTTTATATTTAGCTATGCAAGAGTTCAATACTTTACAATGGTAAAATGACAAACATCACTAAAGTAGCAATACTACATCTGAGCAGATGAAATGTAAACATAATGAATATGAATGAGGGATACAGAATATGAGAGACAATCTAGATCAAGAGTTCCCAAAGTGGTGGCTTGATAATTTCAATAAAATAATTTGGCGGTCGACAACAGCAAAAAGACCCCCTTACTACTGCTATTTGTTTGTTACTTCAAAATAACTATGATTCCAATAGGTACTTAATTAAGAAGTAAAATAATTATTTAAAAAAACCCACTTTTTTGATAAAACCACATTACAAACCAAACTTGCAAATGAAGAGGTAAAATATGTCATTTAAAGAGTCACATATAAGAATGCATGAAAATACATGTAGCACAAACACATATGTGCGTTGTCTCATTGAACGTATCAAAGCAAGTGCATACATGAAAAAATGTTGCTTATCCACACTTACTCATGATGGGATGAGACAATATTAGCAGAAGCTATCAGTCTTGTATGGTCATGCTTTCATGAAAGACTATAAATTGGTTTGTTTGATGTGACACGTACTTATTTGTAATTTGAACTTTGAATATAATTATTTATTGAGGAGCAGTACAACGAAAAAGAAAATCAGAGAACACAATTTATTTATTCAAGTTTAACCAAAAATCTTCTGTTTCAAGTAAATACATACTTTATTGGATTTTTTTTATCACAGGGGTTGTCAAAATTGTTTGTTTATAAAAGTTTTTATTTCTTACAATAATAATATGACTGAACAAAAAAAGAAATGCAGACAGTACAGCTTAGACTATTTGAAGCTAGGATTTGTCCCATCATTATCAAACAAACATTTACCAATAAGCCTCAAATGCAAAAAAGTATTTAGCAACGATGCTACGAAAACATCAAAACTAGCAGATAATTTGAACAAAATTCACCCTGACAAAAAAAAAAAAAACTATTTGTCATACTTTCAATCACTTAAAGATAAAATTCTGAAGAAAATTACAATAGATGTTTGTTTATCACCGAACCAAAATGATAATGGATTAAGGGCATCATATAATATATCCCTACTCATTGCGAAATCCAGTGAGCTGCACACCATAGGGAAGAAACTGATTCTACCAGCTGTCGCAGAGGTATTGAACACTGTACTCCACAAACTTGCACAAGATGTTATAAAAAGAATTCCTTTGAGCAATAACATAGTTCAAAGACTTATCGACGAAATGAGACACAATGTGAAAAACTATTTGTGTAATCATTTGCAAAAAAGTTTTTTCCTCTAATTGGATGAATCAACATTATCCGATAATGAAGCTTTGTTGCTGGTATACATTCACTTTATTCAAGATCAGGAAATGCATGAAGAGATGCTTTTTGATAGAATTTTAAAAACTGATACCAGAAGGGAATCGATTTTTAATTTAATGAAACTATTTTTCAGGGAAAAAGCGATTCCATTTATAAATATAATATCTGTTGTGACAGTTGGAACACCAGCTATAGTTGGTCATTATTGTGGTTTCGTAAGTTATCTGAAACAATATGTACCTGAAGTGCTTGCAGTTCACTGCGTAATCCATAGGCAACATTTAGTAGTCAAGAACCTTAGCGATAAATTGCATCAATCGCTTCAATTTGTTATAACAGCAGTGAACAAAATTTAAAGTAATGCTTTGAACACTAGATTATTCACTCGATTATGCGAGGAAAGTGACCAAGATTTCTATCGATTGGTTCTCCATACTGTACCAGTCAGTTTCGATATCACTCACATTTTACCTCTTTTTGAACTCCTTTATCATATCTACACAGTACATAGTATTATTATTACACACAAACTCCTTTTGTACGGCCCGCTAGCTCACGGAGATTTACATGAGAAACCCGGATAAATTACTTAAAACTACTGTCGTCACAGACCTTTACTTTACTAATGGAATTTATATATAAATGAATAAGCAAACTCATCAATAAATTGTCTAACTAGGATAAGAATTCAATAAGTATGTGTGTTTAAACCATCAAATCAGCAATACAATATCTGGGGTTAATAATAATAAAAGCAATATAGATTACAGGTTTGTTATACAATACTGTTTAATATAATTACATAATTGGTTAACATAATAAAGCTACTTTCTTTACTAGTTTCTAATATTTGGAAAACATTATTCAACATTAATTAAATGCTTCGTTCAGCAGTATAGGCGGGAAAGATCTATGTGCCAATGAGGTAGTGATCTGTAAACTATATATAACTCATTGCTATTAGATGCACTAATTTATTATTAATAAAATTAATATTTTATAAACACCAAATAATATCTTTCACAAATGAATATTTGATTTATATGTTTACAATATGGTCTTTTAATTATATAATGCTTTAACGTGAAACGACTAACAAATAAATCAATAATTAAAACATGGGTTGGTAAAATATTGCGCACGTTTAGGAATTCGCTGTTAAAAAGGGAATCGCTTTAAATCAAGCGGGTTATCAACATTAAAAGAGATAACTAAACAATAAATCACTTTGATTTTGACTTACTTCACTTCGCCATGATTTAAGAGGCAACTTTAAAAGAAATAGATAGATCTTGAGAACGAAAGCAGTACTGACATAGTAGGAATAAAAACATTGATAAGATTGATGCAAATTTCGCCATTATATTTGGAGAACAAAATGGTCACTCTGCATTTTCGCAGATGGCAACCTGGAGAGAGAGCTTCCTCAGACATAAGGAGAAATGAGGTCGGGACTTTTTCACCCTTGAGCCTTACTGTCCGATTATGGAAATCCTGAAGAATGGAAATCCGCATTAATAGCTTAGATTTCCTAAAATACATTTATTAAAATAATAGCGAATTCATTGAACTTAGAATAATTTGCTTATGCCAGCAATACCTATATTAATGGAATAGACGCTTTATTCACGTCCATTACTTAAATTAAATACTAAAATAATTGTCCAAGCGTAGCGACTTGAACCCCTTCAAAATCAAATTGGAATAAATCAAACACGACTATAATGTCGTACTAAATAACAATAAAAGTAATTACTCCCTTTTATTTAGAGACCTCCCAAATGCAAATTTAATTTAAAACCCTCTTTAATATCTCGTCAAAGCATATTAAAATCTATTGTGATAAATATTCATTTCCTTCTCACAAACTCGACTTAGTGCTCTAATAACAAAATAAACACATACAATATTCATTTTATTGACAGATCACAATTATGAAGTATATGTATTATTGGATTACATTTAATAAAGTAATTCCAATTCGGTGAATAAAAATGAGCTAAACAAATACTCGTTCATTTGGGAGAGTATTAAATCGACCAATCAATCACGGGCCAATTGAAAATATTTAAGGAAGGTTTCAATTCACCGAATTGATTTATTGGCACATAAATACTTAAATATTTTAAATCGTAAATTAATCAATAATAGGAAACCGCCATAAGAAAAGAAATATGATATAAAAGGCATTTTTAAGAGAAACTAGTAAAGTTGAATTAATCTTATAGAGAGCAATGACAAAAGTAAAATTACAAAAGATATGTAAGTATTACGTATATTACAAAACATGTTTATCTAGGATAGGGTGGCAATATTTAATTACTGATGTTATGAAAGCCATTTAAAACAAGAAAAGTGAATTATATATTTTAGAAAGAATTCTTTTGTCAGTAATATTACCTTCCAACAAGTCCTCTCAAGTGTAAGCTTCAACTGCTTGCAAGTTCTTTTGGAGAGTGAAATGAGGCACCTTTCCATCGATGAAATAGCTAGCTATTTTTTTATTATTCAGCAAAGTTCATTCACCAATAGTTCTCTTTATAATTTCAGAAGGTATTAGATGGTTTTACGGTAGCATACTGATGTTACCGGGAAAGGCTTGGGGTACATCTATGCACCCCGACCTTAGCCTACATTTTTGCGTACATTAAATCATAAAATATACCGACAGATTCAAACTGCAACTCGTTCACTATAGTAATCTGATTCCTATCACTCTCTTTTTGGGGAGTATTTATACTATTTTAGCATTGCTCCCGGATATTCTATCTTTCCATAGCTTCAGGCATTGTTCTGTCTATTCATTTAAAATTAATATGCTCTATTGTGATGCTAAGATACACTCTTCTGATAAATCTTTTAAGTCTTTTGTTAAGAATCCATTTTTAATTCGCAAATGGATTACTACGATAAAATAAAATTAATTTAAGATAAGTCCCTTTGCTGAGTAACCTATGTGACTTTCCAGATTTATCCAAAAGAATGTGACTTTTAATCACTAAAATTTAATAGAAAAATATAAAAGTAATTTTTAAGCAAATCTATTTAACGGACTTTACTATTAAATATACGCGCATATATGTAATATCCACACACAAAAATATGTAATAAATAAATCGTATTTTATTAGAATTAACATTATTTAAACCTTATTATAGAAATTAAAGTAAAATTAAAACGATCATTATTAAATGAATATAGCAAGGCTAAAGAAAGAAAAATAGGCTTGGTGTGTGTATGAATATAAACTGTCCGTTAAACAAATTTACTATTAAAAAGGTAGAGATCAGGTTTGATCTCAGGTTAGTGCTAAATAAGGCATGAAACTTGGATCGAGTTTGGATCCAATCGTTTCAATACCTAAGTCCGCTGGTTTTCAAAAGATTTATGTTTGATGAGATTTTTTTGCACTTTTTCAATCTATTTTAGAGTTTTTGGAAACCAGAATTCCAGTTTAAAAGAAAATTTATTTAAGAGTAAAACAGATATTGCTTATTTAACCAACTTATTTGGCAAATTTAATGATGTTAATTTACAACTGCAACTACTAGTGCAGAACCAAATATAATTTTGCAAGTTAAGCTAATAACCATTAAAACGAATGAGGATCTCAAAGTACAATTCAAACAGGGTTATCAAAAGTTTTGGCTGCAATAAGATATTCAAATTTGAATCTCACCAAAGCAAAATCGGTCATATCAGCTTTTGTTGCCAGGTTAATATTTTTTAAGCAAAATATTTCAAGATCTGAGCTTTCCCAGTTCCCCAATTTATTTAAGATAGGCACAATCCAAGAAGAAAACATGTCAACCACTTGAAGCTCTTCACTTAGATTTCAAAACTAGGTTCGAAGAGATTCTATCTTTGGAAATATCAGACTGGATAATAAACCCATATACTACTAGTGCAGAACCAAAAATAATTTTGCAAGATAAACTGATAACCATTAGCACGAATGAGGATCTCAAAGTACAATTCAAACAGGATTGTCAAAAGTTTTGGCTGCAACAAGATATTCCACTTCTGTACCTGGCTCTATGGACTGTAGTACAAAATTATTTGCTGGCATTTCCATCATTGTATCTGGTAGAGAGAGACTGCAGTGTAATTTTTAAACCTGCTTCAGGACATGGATTGAATATCACTGAATGTGGAGGTTCAAGACTGCAACTCATTAATTTAAAACTGGACATAGATAAATTGTTGACAGATCACCAGGTGCACCCATCTCATTAAATTCAGTTTTCTAAGCTAATTTATTTGGTATTCTTATTTTTATAATTATTAATAAATTTTTTCTTGCAATTTTGTTGATGTTTGATTCTCTCTGAATATGTTGATTTTTTCACTCCATTTTTATGTTTTTAATAAAGAGGTTTCAATATTTGTACTTACTATGAATTTACTTATTTATTTCGTAAATGTCAAAAATTTTAAAAAACTCTGCTCATATTTTTTTGCTTTAATTTTCCGTTAGTGCAGGTTTCAATATTAAAAGTTGCTTAAGATAATACCATATTCCATAGTTCTTTTATCTTTTCAATCATTAATTACAAATGATTAAAATGCAAAGTTTGATATCTAGTGAAATATTTAATATCGAGTACTGCACAAATTTATTAATTTGAGTAAGTAAAGTAAATGACTAGGGGGGTCGATGGTTTTAAAAATTTTTGGTAAAGGGGTCTGCAGCCGGAAAAAGTTTGGGAATTCTTCATCCAGATATTAACAACAAATAATGGAATTGCAAATTTAATTGTCCCACGTCAATATTTAGAAGCATGCAATCTTGATGTCATCAAAAATAATTCTACCACATTCTACAAGTCATTCATAATAGAAAATGATAACACTTGTTTATTCAGAAGTCTCAAGGATACAAAAAAATCATAACTATGTTGGAATGGATTTGAAGAAGTTTTGATAAATTGTTTTTTGATCACAGTGCAGGTATGTTGATAGCAATGTTAACATCGCTTGGTATTTTGAAGTAGAATGGCAAATACTACTTCACCAATTCACGTTTGTGATCCAAAAAATGCCCATGCAATTAATGGCAGGGCATGCATTATTATATGTGACACTGTTGAAGAGTTTCTTTGGATGTGTAAACATTACAAGATCAAAAAATATACACTTCCCCATTATCTACATAGATGTTTATCTAGGATACAATCAGCAATAAAAAGATGAAGATTCTCAGATTCCAAAAGAAATGATAATATTATCAATTTAAGAAACACTAGCAACTGCAAATGATGCCTGTATTGATTTTAGTAATATCTTCATTGTATACAACCAGACATAGAAGAACTAGAAATATTGAACAGTCAATGAAAAGAGTGTGAAAAACAATGTATGACATCATAAAAGAAGCACATGAGTTAATTAAGAACAGAGGAATTCACGACTCTTCATATTCTTTTGCAGCATTAATGATCTGATGTGAGCAAGAGCATTTAAAACCACACCACTGGATTACTTTCAATACAATATATCGGACAATGACATAAAGCTTTAATGAAATGACAATCTCTTCTATGCATCATCCAAGTTTGAGTACTATTGTATGAAAACCAATATATCTGCTTATGGAAAAAAAAATCAAAGGTTAAGACAGAATGTAGAGAATCAACATTTTTACACAAAAAAGTTTAAAAGACTCAGTAGTATACTAGAGAACAATAATGAACAAACTGTTGGCACAAATTAGATATTTAGGACCACCAACATATTTTTTGATATTCAGCTGCAATGGTGGGAACTGGTTATGTATGCACAAAGCTTTCTTAATAGCTAATAGTCATATAATTAGAAAAGATTAAATTGGATCCCAAGAGATTATAAAACACCTAGAAGAGACCATATGTGTGATGGATGCATGAAATAAAAAAAGTTTTCTGGTGTATTGTGAATAAGAGAGGTTAGGCATTAGAAAAGTTAATTGAACATGGATAGATCTTCATCCTGCAGTGGATTGATAACGGTCAAAAATAATGATGATATAAAAGCTTAAGCCTTTCAATATATATATATGCAGAATATATTTCAAAAAATGTTATATACATTGCTAAACTTAAAATGGCTATGATTAAGATTAAATTTGCAAAACTTTTCTTTTCTATATTTATGAATACGAAGAATAATGATTTAGATCTTTGTTTTGAATATTTAATTTTTTAATAGAATGATTAACAAACAGAACTGTATACATATAATGTAAAAAACTTTTATTAAATCAGAATATCACAATCAAATATATATAGATAATAATAATATAAAAATTTAAAAAATAAATGCACAAAAAGCTAAAAGCCCATAAATACATATCAATATTAAAATTTATTTTCAAAGAATATGTAAAATAATTTTTAAATAACTTACTGTTCTTTTAATTCTGTATATTCTTCCATTTTAGCCATATCAGTTTCACTTGCATCTTCAGTATCTAAAATGAGAAAAAGCACTGAAAATAAATTCAGCAAGTTAGATTTCTGAGTCTTCTTCATAAAGGATCTGTGTGCAAATATATTTCATGCCCCAACAAAATTTCAAGTAAAAAGATTAAACATATATTGTAAATATTTTTATTACAAAAATTTTATTATTAAATATAACATATTATAAATACTTTTATAAATAATTCAGATCACAAAATATTTTTTGATATGATTTTATTGCTATCGTTAATGTACTTGATGAATTTGCACATTGTAGAATAAATATAGTTTTTAATAAACTTTAATTTCCTATAACATCTTCAGCAATTTGAAATTGTCATGGGCAATATAAAAGAAATTATTTTTGAATATTCATTCTAGTTGTTAATATATCCAGACTAATTTATATCTTCTTTCTTCAAAATTATTCATTTTAATGAGATCTTCATTTACAATTTTACACAAACTGTTCACAAAAATCATAATACTTTTTCTAATTCTTTGTTTTCTAATATTTTTAGATGCACATTTAACTGTGTTAATTAAAACATTTAAACAATTGAATCTAAATTCTTCATCTTCTGCCAATTCAGAAAATCTTTTTTTGTAATCCACCTTTGAGGCAAATTATATAAAATATTTTTCATGTTGCATGCTATATTTTTTGCTTCACTTAAAAATTCTTCAAACTACATCATAAATTTAATATAGAAAGAAATTTAACCAGCAATAATTGTATATATATAATAAAAATAATAAAGAAAAAGTTTTTTCAGCAAATATTATTTTTTTGTCCTTTTCAATGTAAGTATTTTAAAGCTTCAATTTACATAGTAACATCTATCTTTTTTATCTGCAAAATTAACTAGAACTATTGTAACAATAGTACAATATATATATAAAGAAGAAAAAAACTCCAGTATAAAAGTATACTATAGAATATTTCATTAACTAAGTATTAATTAAATTAGCTGATGTTTTATATATATTCATAGTTATTTGTTGTAGTTAATATATTTCGTTTCATATATTTTCCTTCTATTAGGTTCTTTAATTAATTGTTTTATATATTTTAGGAATATATTTTATCTATTTTAAACAATGAATAATAATGCAGATTTAGCATCTCTTCTCTATTAATAGCATTATTGTGTCCTTTTGCCCTTTCATCTAATTGTTTCCCTGTATGTCCATAATAAATCATAATGAAATCTCCAGCATTAATTTTATATACAATTCCTTTTTATATATTTCATATCTCTTATTTTATAATTACCTAGTAAATTTATTTAGATCTTTATTATTTCACCATACTATATTTATTTTTATCTATAAAATTTTTATTATGTACACAAATAATTAATGCTATTATATAGATATTTTATTTTATACCATATTGTGTCATTTATCTATAATATTCATAATTTTAACAGAATGATAAAACCAATAAAAATGTGCAGTCTAATGGCATATTAAAAAATACAGTTCTAAAAATTTCCATGAAAATAGTAAAATGATGTAAAAGTCTAACAATTCTTTCTTTTAATATAGTATTTATAATTCCATTTATTCATCTTGACATTCAATCACTTTTTAAATATTCATATTTATTACAGGGTATTAATTCATTTATATAGTTTTACCCTTATTCATATTTTTACACAATGTATGCTACAATATACTAAAACTTCTAATCAACCAATTTCTACTGAAATTTGTGTGACTTCCTCTTATTATAGTTGTCCTTATGCCTAGTTATATACAATGTATGCTACAATACCCTAAAACTTCTAATCAACCAATTTCTACTGAAATGTGTATGACTTCCTGTTATTATAGTTATCCTTATGCCTAGCTTTTTAGTTTTATGCTATTTTTGCATCAAGAATAACAATACTAGTAACTTTTCATTATATGTGAAGCAATGCTCTGAATACCATATGATAATAAAACATCTTTATGACAGATTGGCATTTAACAGTCTCATTCAGTTAATGTAAGCATTTTTTAAAAAAAAAAATTATGTAACTCGGCTATGAAATGATCCTGAAACCTTCAGCTCTGAGTTCATTATTCTATTACTGCACCAAATCACACAGGCATGCTTTAATTATGGAATTGAAAAGAAAAAAAATATTTTTATTTGTAAAGTATTTTTGAAAATGTTTATTAGTTTTAGAAATAATTAACTATTGCAATATCACTGTTTTTTTTTTGCAATACCATATTTGCTACCAACTAAGATATGCCTACTATGTGTTTTTTTTTTATAAAAAATAAAAATTATATAGATAAAAATATTAAAATAGGACGGGCAAACAGTAAAAATCTTGATATATTAGTAGGGAATTACAAATAAAAGATAATATAAAAAGGGTATAGTATATAAAATTACTTGTGGGGTTTGCAGTATAGTTTATTATGGACATACAGCAAAACAATTAGAAGGGCTAAAGAACATAATAATGCTATTATAGGAGAGCTGACAGATCTGCATTATATATTCACTACTTAAAATATGGACATAGAATAGATTGTGTTAAGAATATAAGTACATAAAATTATATTAAAGAAATTAATAAAAGAAAGATATATGAAACTAATTACATTAATTATAACAGAAATAATTGTATGAACATTTATAAAACTAATAATTGGATAATGAAAAATGAATGGAGAGTTATATAATATGTGTTATTTTAAAGATATTAAAGCATAAATTATAGAATTGTGTTAATTTTATATAGAGCCGGTAGATGTGACTATGTAGGCAATATGGATTATTTTTGTAATTAACCAAGACATATTGAAAAGGGCAAAAATGTAAAAATTGCCAAAAAGAACTTTTATATGTTATGATTATATTACAGCTATTGTCATATATTATTTTGTTGTTAAATAAAGATATTTTATTCTATATCATATCTAGGATTTATTTTTAATTTGCAAAAGCAACATAAAGGATTTATTCCTTGTATTTTAGATGTTATTCTTTATATGACATACTATATACATTGCTTTAATTTCATTATATTATTCCAATTTAATTCTATCCTGATTGGAGGTGATGCTCCATTATTTAATTATGGAAAATTTCCATCAATCTTTTTTAGCATATGAATAATTCTTATTCATCTGCAGATACATTTTAAAATGTATTTTGTGTTTCAGCTTTTGTGCTATTAAAAATAATTTTCAATTTTTCCATTCAGTATTCTAAATCTCTCATTTTTTATTGAATACTTCCCATTTGTTTTTGATATATGTTTATCACATTTGTTTCAGGCATTTGGATTGTCTTATTTGTCTCAATCCATGCTTGTTTTTGTCCTTTAGATTTTGGAGTTCTTTAATTTTCTCCTGTATTTTATCTTGAAATTGCATAAGATTTTTAAAATGTCTTTAAATTCCTGAAACTTTTTTATAAGTTTCTTTACATTTTCTTTAAGATCCATTGAATTTCTACATTATCATCTATGAGAATAATATAAAATATTGTAATTACATTAATGTTATTATACCTTCAACTATTTCTATATTTTTTTGAAAAGAATAAAATGACAAAAACATTACAAGATTCTATAATTGTTTGAAAATAAAGAACTCAAAATATCCCTAATTATTGATAGATCTAAGAATGAGAAGAAACAGACAATAAACAATTTTCTTTTTTACTATACCTAATTTTTAAAGTATCTTTACTACTTTTTCATTTCTTTTTATTTATCAAGACTTCTTTGTCTACTTTTTATATATAATCAAAATAATAAAACAACAAATTTTAAATCTATCTTGATTACTATATAATTTTATTTTTTCTATAACCATATTTCACTAAAACCTACATTTTTTTTAACACTAAGTCATAACAATTCTAATAGTTTAACACACATTTAAAAATGCATGTCTTTTAATAAATCATGACTAACAAGTTTCTTAGAATTTTAAACAATGGGTCATTTTAATACTGAGCTGATCATTAATCAATTGTCATTCTCTTCTAACTAATCATTTATGAAAACTAAAAATTTCACTAGAATGAATGGCATAATTCACTAAATAGTAGAACAAACAAAACAAAAACACTATTCCTCATATAACCTAATTATCTAAGCTTGATAGAATTTTCAAATTATTTACGTTTTTTTTATTTTTTGCCAATAGTTTTTGTTCAAAACCATTATTGATTTTTGATTTTTTTTTTTTTCACAACAAACATATTTTAGTGCCTGAAGTCAGTATCTATCAAGTTCTTTAGGTGCATGATAATATGGAAAAATAAATAAGTGGTTCATCTGAATGATTTGTTTATAATTCTACATAATTTACACTATAGAGCTTTTTAAATAGTATACTGCATGACAGTATAAATACTGCATCATTTGTTATTAAATGTAGAATTAATTTCACTAATATTTTTCTATATATAGTCCAATTTTTAATTCAGGAAAATATTTAGATTTTAATGATTATTTTAAATGATAAATTCAATATATAAATAGCAAGATTATTATTAATAAATAAACAATATAAAATAATGCATTCAATTTTATTTTAAATGATTTAAATATCTTCTTTGTTCTACATAATGTGAACATATGAATGAAATTCTTCATGCTAAAGAAATGACAAAAAAAAAAAGCAACTCTTAGATTTATCTTTATACACATATGTATTATCACACAATTATTTGTACTCCTTATATACCAAATAAACAAATAATATTTCACAAAAATTAATAAATATAAATGATATATAATTTATCAATAAATAAAATAAATTCTTAAAATTTAAAATACATATAGACAGAATGTATATCTTACTTTAATAAAGTTCATAATTTTATTTCAAATAGTTTTTATTTACAATAGACATTCTGCAGTGTAAAATGCTTTTCAATGTTTTCCTCCAACAATATATATATATATAAAGAATTAACTATGGAGTGATGTTGGTCAATAGCTTAATTTTCAGTAGTTTTAAATTTAATTATAATCAATGCTGGAAGCTTTTTGTACTATTGTGATAAAGAAATATATGACATTTCTGGAAGACATTTAGATTGGTCAATTGATGCTAGATTTTATTCTTTTATATATTCTGATTATTAACAGTTAAATAATGAATATATATATATATATTTACAAAGTTTTGAAGTAGTCTCTTAGAAAATCTCTCCATTAATCTCTTTTTTTTCTTTTTATGTACATCTTTAATATTTGCTTATTAGAAAAACAACTATTCAATTCCTTTATTATAACTTGCTTTTCATTTTTTATTTAGTAAATAATATAATCTTATAAAGAATTCAAAACATATAACTAGTTTAATAAAGCTAGTTTTACTTAACAATTTGATTGAAAAACAACAATTTTTAAATAAAAACAAAATCAGTTTCATTGTTTAAATTATTTGATAATATTGTAGTTGAAGAAACTAATGTTAAGCTTTACTGAGCATAAATGAAACATTGGTGATAAGATGCTATTGTAGATAAAATAGTAAAAACCACTATATATAAGTATGACATTGATTTGCATTCTTTCAATTTTGATAAATTCAGATATTAATAGGCATGTAACTGGAAAAAAAAAAAGAAAATAAATAAGAGAGAGGCAGTAAAAGGAATTTTAATTTAAAAAAGAATATAAATATAATTGTAAATTGTTTCTTTCAATCTAAATTTCAATTATTGAAATATTTGTAATACTTATTCCATTATTGGAAATTTGAACAAATATGAAAAACATTCTATAAGGGATTTTGTGATAGAATTTGATAAATAATTATAAAATATTCAAATAAAGTCTAAATACTTTTTTGCCACACATACACATACAAAACAGCAAGAAAAAAATATTTAAAAAATTAATTAAGTTAATGTAATTGTATTCATATTATGAAGGTAACTCAAAATCGCTCCCACAACAAACCTCAGCCATCTGAAATGATATTGTTGTTTTTTTTTTTATTTAATTAGCATGTAAAAAATCAATAAAATAAGTTTTTGCTAGAACACTTTTGGAGAAAATAAATGTTTTTATATTTTTAACAGTGTATTAACTACGGGAATGATGGGTAATTTATAGTGAAAAACACACATATATATTAGTAATAAAATTTTATTACTAAGAAAATATTAACCTTAAAAAAAAATCATACTAATTTATATATATGTTGATAATTGTATTGTGGATTGTGTTAAACAGACAATGACTTAAATAAAGTGATCATAGCAATAAAAAAATAAATCAAGTATTGTAATATCTGAATATAAGAGAGAATAAAATAATATTGTAAATTTATTTTATAATTTGTTTTTTTTTTTAAAAAAAAAAAATGAATCAATATAAAAAATATTTTAAAAAATGCAACGCTTGGAAACAATTAAAAATCTTTTTTTTCTTATTCTGCTTTTGAACTAAAAAGTCAAGTTTTATTAGAACTATTATTTTAATATTTTTCTGCAAAATGGACATTTTTTTTAAAGCAGCGTCTCAACAAATATTAATGTTTTTCTAGTTAATTTGCCATTCGGGAAAAGAGTAAAAGAAATGAATGGAACATATTATTCTAATTTATTAAGCAGATATGGTAAAATAATTTATCAATTTAAATTTTTAAAAAAAAATTATGATTTTTGTTTAAAAGAAACTAAAAAAAAAAAGAAATCAGAACAGTTGATTTAATTTAAAGTTTATATAGCCAATATTACAAGCAATAGATAGCTGTACTCTACAAATATATTCTCATTAAATGGAAACCGCATATATATTTATTTAAACCTGTATATATAGTTAAAGTATGAGATACATTGGCTAGAAGGATTAATTGTCATTGGGGTGGAGCATTTTCTTTTATCCATTATGGCCATATAAGTATTAATATTTAACTCACAATTTAAGTGCCTGAGAATTTGGATCCACATAAGATGAAAATCTACGTGAGGAGTAACAAAACTACCTACGGCCAACTTAAATAAATACAAGATGTGCTATATAAAATTAATCAGGAGTTTTTCAACATCTATAATAAAAAATGCATAAACCGTGAGAACTGTTCGTATAAAGAGGACTCTGAAAAATAGTGATGCCTGATCATATTGATTCATAAAAGATTGCAAAATTATTATGTTTTATTTTCTGTTGTATAAATCTGTATTTTTATTTTGATCTTATATTTGGGAAGTGCTATTTCTAATTCAATAGGGAACAGTCCAACATAAGAAAATATCAAGAAAGTAGGGGGAAGGTTGAAAAGTTTTTCTTTTTTGTTTTTAATAAAATTTAGATTATCCCTGTCCAAAATACTTGAACTATAGATATGAGCATAAAGTTAAAATAGTAAGAGTTTTTTTTTTTTAAAGACACTGAAATAATCATTGCCACAACATGACACAACTTGAATGATTCATGTTTTTAAATTAATATTCTTGATAATTTTATGTTCTATCATACTCCATGTTGTTTTATTATTATACTTTTCCACACTTAAAATTGCATACTACATCTGAGGTTGTATTTAAATTTTATTGAGTTAGCAATCTCACTTTTAATTAATAATTTTTTTAATTATTATCCTGGATATATGAATGTCTATATTATGGGTGTCTATCATGGGAAGTAAGGGTGAATAGTTTTAAATTGTTTAAGTAAAGAAATGATAGATACTCATCATAGACCTAAAAACTGTAAGTACATAGTGGTATATCCAAATAATTTATTTGCACTTTTAAATATTTTTCTTTTTTGAAATTTTTTTTTTTTTCTACATTGATTGAGAATTTATTTTATGTTTAAATATATCTTTTTTTTTTTTTGTAAATAAATAGTATGAAGTTTTGTTAATTAACAAGGTCTCTGTAGTTTTGTTGATCCAGCATTTACATTCCATCCTATAACCAATATTTTACACATGCACACACACATTATTGTTTGATGGGCATGAGAGAACATTGTTAAATAAAGGTTATTTCTTTCTAATAGATAGGATGTATTATTTTGGTTGTTGATTAACAGTTTTCATAAATACATACCTGTTAAGAGAGTCGAATGCGAATTCTTCCTGAGTTCGAATATCTGAGGCAACGGTTTTGAAGAGTGGTGAGATGTTAGATAAACTGATTTAAATTACATGTAGATTTGATGGATAATGCTTAGGCCAGTCTATTAAAGATAAATGTAATTATGAGTCAGGTACTTTGTGTTAGCTTTAGCATCCTACATGAAGACCCTAGGTCCAACAGTAGTTAGATGTGAGCTTGCTCTCTTTCTCCTATATACATGGATGGACCGGACTGTTGTATTTGGCACTATCAACTTTAGGATATGAAAGATAGGTGTACCAGCACTTTTAGATTTGATGTAAGTTGATTATATATTGTGGACGAACCAGCTGATTGTTGAAGTTGATCTGTGTGTTCAAATGTATTTGCAGATCGGGACATCCGGGTATATTTGCCAACTGTTACAATATGTTGGATTATTTCTATTATCTAATGAGTATTGAGTGTCTTTAGAAAAATTAAACTTTATTCAAATATTCCAAATATATTCAACTGTTAGTAATAACACACAGGTTAGTTAGTATATGTACAACATTTCGAGAGGTATTCTTTCTTCTTCAGATATTGCTGGCCTGACTTGTGACAGTACTAGGATGGGAATTGAACCTGGATCCTTAGATTCTTGAGTATTAAAAAGCACTTAAAAGAACTCAAACTGATGATTAGAAGAAAGAAAACAGCTGTGTCTAAGATAGCAAGCAGATCATATATGTACCAATGAACATATGTTCAATTGGGACAATACAAAAATATTGGATTGAGAAGAAAAGGTACAAAGAAGAAAAGTTAAAGAAGCTGCTCACATGACAATAGCAAACAATCTCATAAGTCAATCTATTGTGACTATACAGAACGTATGGAAACCACTAATGAACATTGCTCTTAAGAAAAAGAGGAAAAATCAGGAGGAAACTAATAGATAAGTATATGTAATTTCTACTGACTGTTGTCTTTGGCAGAATGGCTCAGTTGATTAAAGCATTACCTTAAAATTTAATACTCAAGAACCTAAGGATCCAGGTTCGATTCCCATGATATTGTCACTGATCAGGCCAACAACACAAAAAGAAGAGGGTAGAATAGATACTCTCAAAACACTGTGCATATATTAACCTGTGCATTATTACTAACAATTGAATGTATTTGGAATATTTAAATAAAGTTAAATTTTTCTCAAGACATTCAATACTCACATTAAATAATGGAAAAGAATCCAACATATAAATACAACTAAAACACCATCATCACAAACCTTCAGGAAAACACTAAGTTATGTAAATGTTTACAAAAAGTATAAGTTCCTTGTTCATGAAGAAATAATAGAAGATTAGATTGATACCAAAAAAAAACAAAATTTATTCAAAGATTGTTTTTAGAAATACAGAATTTCATAAACATATAGTGGCATATAAGACCAGATTCAACTCCTATTTGTTTTATTCAGTTTTATTATTAGTTTGGAAATGTTTGAGAAGATTTCAGAATGATAAGTGAATAATGCAACTATCCATTCCCACCCCCGAAATACTGTTATATAATCATCAGAGATATAAAAAGTGAACAAGCGAGAAACCATAAATATAAATACAGTATTTTCACACAGTGATGTTAGTTTATTATGCTTGTTAATAACAGTCAAAAGATATACTGTTAGCAAACTTCTTAGAATGTTATTTATTAAAATATTATAATCAAACAGCCAATATATAATCATGTGAAGTTATATAAAACACTAAAAAAAGCCTGCCTGATATAAACCTACTTGTTAAAGAAAGCAATTGACTATAAAAGTCGGCTAAAAATTGGAAAATTAAAATCAAAATAAAAAAATCCATTATTCACTTAGTGATTGATAAAATTGGAGAATCAAACTTTGCTACAATAATTAAAGCTAAAATATGCATATAGCTGTACATGCACTAAACCTTAGTCAATGATTTGTTCATATTTTCAATTTTCTTTTATATACATTACAAGTATAATTTTGATTTTTTTTCCCTTTTATTGTTTAATGATTTGTGAATAACATTTTTATCCCCTTATGTCATAGCATCCGCCGGGAGGCGAACCCACAACAACTGTCTGCAGCCAACTACTTGCTTGCAAGGCAGCTGCGCGGACCTCTCGGCTAACAGCTTCTTTCAATCCATAATAAATAAAAAATAACATTAATGTTCAGCGCACATGAGTCTACACTTGTATGTTGATTTAAGTGGTGCTTTTTAAGACTTAGAATTTCAATAAGTAATTTGCATTAAAGCAACATTCTTGTAAGTATAGACAGAGTTAAATATATATTCATCAACTTGTGTCCAATTGTTAATATCTGTGATTGTACTATGTTATTTTTTTTATTAAAATTAATTTTTTTTAATTTATGTGTATGAAATTTTTTGTTCTTCAAGTAGATATACTTATTTCATTGTGAAAACATTCTTACTTTTATACATATATATATTTTCATGGTTATGTCATTAAGCAAGAATTACGATAGATGTGAAAAGATAAAAGGGATCCTATTTAAAATCAGCCAATCTGAAAACAAATTGTGATATCTTCAAGAAATAATGATTATTATTTTTTAAAAAATAAAAGTTGATTCCATTGAAAAAAGGATGAGCTAAATCAGTGAAATCATCATGGTCACCAATGATCAAATAATAATTAAAGTGGACAGGATATGTCAAATATAAATAGTATAATTTATACCAAATTAGCACCAACTGCGGAACTGGATGATTATCATTGGTATATCCCATACCCCAATTCCCCATACTGTTAGGTAAATTAGTATTCCAATAAGATTTGTAACCAAATATATATATTTAATTGCTTTTCATTTGGCCAGCTACACAATTAATATATCAAAATAGAGCTTAGAATAAATTAAATTGCTTTAAAAAATTGACGGCCATTATCATTTAAGAAATACAATAAATGATAACAAGACAAAGAACTAAAATAGAAAATCAGAAAGTACAATGTATAAAATGAAAAACAATTAATAGTTTTAATGAAAATAATAGAAGAAATGAATAAAAAAAGATGGAAAACAGCGACAAATAAAGAGAAAAACCACACAAAAAAAAGTATGAATAAAATGAATGGTCAAAGTAAAAAATTGAACAAAATGCAAGACACCAAGGATGATAATTAAAAGATGGAGGAGAAAGTAAAAAAATTGGAAGACACCAAAGTCAATAAGCAAAGGATAATGAATAACATGAAGATGGGAGAAAGGACAGATTTGGGAAATATTTTTAAAAATCTTGAATAGGAAAAATTAATCCAAGTAATAATACTTTAGAAGTTAAAACTTTGAAAAAATTATTACTATAAAACAATGGTAAATTTTTAGCAACAAGCAGTTGGAAAAAAGCAGATTTGTCAGATTTTGATATTCAAAGTTAGTTATTATGTCTTAGATATGAAGTGCTACCTAATCAAAGTCAAAGTTTTCGTGTGGATAAAAAATATGGCAAATCTATAAAATCTAAAAAGATAGGAAGCATCAAAACATGAATAGCAAAATGAGTAAAGAAAAGTATGATATAATTAATGAAAACAAACTATCAGAAACACGAGTAAAACAAAACATGAGTATGCTGAAAACAAACCTATTTTCAAGATTTGTGGGAACCATAGAATAAAAGATGACATATATAAATAGATAAAAAGAATTCTAAAATTCATATATTTTGAATCTATAGATATTTGCTTAGAACAAAATTGTAAGATAAATCCTTTATTGCTTGATCACTATTTTGAAGATTTTAAAATCTAATTATGCAGTATCATTATTTATAGTATTAATGAACTGTTATTAATTCACTGCAGATTAAATTTATCTCCATATTCTAAAAAATGTTAAGAAAAAAGTTATAAATTTTACATTTCTTTAAATCCTCAAATAACAAAAATCTTGACAAATTTGCATCTTGGGATATGAATGTTTAATACAAAAATACAATGAAATGATATGGACAAACTATTAATTAGCAAAACTATTCAAAATTCATTTAATCTTAAATATTATAAAACATTCAAAAATTATACTTGTTTGTTTATTAAAATCAAAACAAAACAAAAATAGCGCTAGAGACTTCTATACCCTAGATCAATGATGGCAAATCTATGGCATACATGCCAGCCATAGATGGCACATTCAAATTTTTTACTGGCATGCGAACTATTTATATATCATAATTTTCTTCAATATTTTTTTTGTTGTTAAAATCTGTACTAATAAAAATTTATTGTATACTAAAGTTAAAATAAATAAATATATTATATTAGAATTTAATTTACAATTGAACTCTGATTAGAAGCAATAAATTATGATATTTTAAGTCAAATAAAGTGGTACTGGTATACTGTATCATATTCTATAAACCTGTCAAATGATTCCAATAAAACTAGATAGTAAACTCAGTAAAATATTTTATAATTCTTTGAAGTAAATTTTTTCAAATCTAAAGTAAAAGTAATAAAATGTTTTTCGGTCCTAATCTTTTTTGATCTAAACATACTGACACCATTCATTTCTTTTAACATAATCAAAATCACGAACAAAGGAACGAAATGCATAATCAAGGCCATCAAAGGATGTTTTGTTTTTTTTTTTTGCTTGAAGTTTTGCTGTAAAAGTGAAATGTAGTCGTATTTCTCTATAAGCTTGCAGCATAATCTATGTTCATAATCCCACAACGGGATGAAAACACATTCTTTTTACTGAAGCTTTCAAAAATAAAAAAAAGAGACGAAACTCTAGCTACCAAACTAAGATACGAGGAGACATGGAATCTATTTCGCATACAACAGCCACCATAAGAATGTTTCAAAGCATACTCCACAGAAAACAAAGAAAATGATTACAGAAACAGACATAGCTTGGTGCCAAGATGATACACATCAACACCACAAACCAACTTAGACTCAAGAGCAGAACAATCTAAAACAGGAAGAAAAATGAACTTACACATACTTGATATTACTTTGTAATTTTAGAGCAATAAATTCCTTAAGAAATAAAAGAGAAATGTAAAGATAATATATTTTAATATATAATAAATCTTCGATTAAAAAAAATATTAAAGCTCATTTAAATTTACTTTTAAATAAATTAGTTACCATTATATTAATATGACTTGTAAAAATAAAACAAAAATTATCAAGCAGTAGAGAATTTCAAAATTGGTGGATCGATGAGTATGGAATGATTAACAAAGGTGTTTTATATTCTGTACTGAGTACATCATCGGTAAAATGGCTTTATGAGACCAATCATAAATCACTCTGCGAAAAAAGTAAAGATGAACAAAAAGAATATATTGCCAAGAATTTAAAAATATCAATCAACAACTATAATGAAATTTATCAAAAATCATTCAAATATAACTGATGCTAGTTTTTTTATTTCAAATGTAATTGCCAAACATAAGACATCTATTAATGATGGAGAATATATGAAAAAAGCTTGGATGAAATGTGCACCAGGTATTTTTGAAGATTTTGAAAACAAAGCAAAAATTATTCTGAGCATAAAAAATTTATCATTGACTAGAAATACAGTTTTAAAAAAAATCTTGCAAATGACTAACAACATAATTTATCAACAAAAAAGGGATATAAAATCTTCTAGTTTAATTTCTCTTGTGTCAGCTCGTTTTGCTATTTTTATTTGCTATTGTGTTGGGAATAATATCAAAGAATTGATCAGTTTAATCTTATTAATAACAGCAACAAAAGGAATAGATATTTGCAGCATAGATGTTGCCAAAATTGTATCACTAACTTCAGATGGTGTTTATGACTGGAAAAGTTTTCTCAATTTATTTACCAACCATAATGGACATTCAATTTTGGGTTTTCATTGCATTATACATCAGCAGATTTTAAGTACAAAGGCCAGTTTTAAGTCATTGAATGATGTTATGAACATTGTGATGAAGTTAATCAATTTTATATTTACACATTGAGTGAGGTAAACTCAGTATACTATGGTTTACTTATGTGCAAAAATGTCCAGTGGTTAAGTTGAGGAAAAGTTCTTCAAAGATTCATTGAGTGTTTAGAAGAGATTAGACTGTTTTTACATAATGAGAAAATCATTGAAAAATATAATGAATTAATGGATGTTGATTTCAAAATTAATGTTTTTTACAGATATGTGTTCACATTTAAATGAATTAAATGTGAAACTGCAAGATTATAATAAGACAATTGTAATCATGTTTGATTTGATAAAGCATTTGAAGTTAAATTATAAATTTTCAACCGTGATGTTATTTCTTACACCTTCAAATATTTTCCAAACCTAAAAAAGTTCTTGTCTGATTTAGAATGTCACGAGAAGTCAAGATCAAGTAAAATTGATGCAAGACTTTTGTGCTGTTATTCAATCGATAATTGATAAATTTTCTTTAAGGTTTAGACAGTTCAGACAATTTTCAGAAATATCAAAATTTATTTTATATCCAGACATAATATCAAAGGATAGTCTCAAGTTGAAAATTTTTGAGTGGCTTAATTTGAAAGAGATGGAAATGCAGTCGATTTTCAATCTAGTTCTACATGGAAACAGAAATTTGTTGACTTGTGGAATAAGTTAGAAACAATGGAAAATAATTGATTATTGGATATATATAAAAAGAATACTGAAGAGGAACTATTGACTGCTTGGACTGCTATTCCTGAAACATTTAAATGTTAAAAAAAATTAGCGACTGCTATATTATCAATTTCCTTTTCTATATATGCATGTGAATCATTATTTTCAGAAACGAATTTAATTAAAGACAGTTCGAGAAATAGAATGACAGATGAATCCAGTTCAGCATGTGCATTATTAGAAATGACAAAATATGAACTAGATATAAAATATTTGGCATCCAATGTACAACAACAAAAATCTCATTAAATAATATCTATTTATGTTGATTTTATGTTTATTTCCAAAATTTTGTTTTAATTACTATTAATTTTTTATTATTACATTTTATTCAACTTGTGCCTAAATAAATATAGTTTTCTTGTATTTAGCTTATTTAGAAATTTTGTTTAATTATTATTGTTATTATTTTGTTTTATAAACTTTTAAAAAAAACTGCAATAATTAAGTTGTTTATATCTTGATTTAATATCTGTATGGCACGCCAATCATTCAATAAATATTTTTTGGGAAATTTTTGGCATGCACACATAAAAACTTCACCACCAGACCCTAAAGTTGTTTATATCTTGATTTAATATCTGTATGGCACGCCAATCATTCAATAAATATTTTTTGGGAAATTTTTGGCATGCACACATAAAAACTTCACCACCAGACCCTAGGTAAATCTATAATCTATTTTTCACTTATATAGAGTAGATTACCATTAACTCAAAATCTCTGGTTTCAGGACTTTTTTGAATTTATGAACTTTTTATATTTCAAAAATAAATTTCTACCACCACCCAATACAAAAACAAACTTTGCTGATAAATATAAATAATTACTAATTTTACCATTTATAGTTTATATATATCTTAAAATATTTTTTATATACAGTACTGCATAAATTTATTATATTAATAACTAACACATACATTTTAAAACACAGACAATATCTTATATTTATATCAAAACAAACTTTTTTATAGCATTAATTAAAACAATAAATCAAAATATTTTATAATTTTTTTTGGTTTGAATTAGCTGTGATTGGATTAATGGTAATTACCAGTACTTTAATTTTTAAGTGGTATTGAATGACCTGCAGATTAAATATCAAGTAATAATAGAAAGATCAAAGGATTATAAAAAAAAAAAATTCTTGAAATGTAGTAAAGCATATATCTATGAATACTGATAGATTTTTTTTTTGTGACATACCTATGCTTTGATATTTCATTTTATGCTATAAAGAACTTTTTTACAAGTAAACAGTATTACAATTATTAACATTTGTAGTCATTTTGACTGAACATCATTTTATTTTAGATGGTTTAGATTTTATTTGAAAAATGATATCAAAATATAAGGAATAATTCATAGTAAAGCAATCAAAAAAAAAAATAAAATCAATAATTCACTTATTTAGAATTAGAGAAGTTAAGATTTTTATGCTTTCATAACAGGCAATTAAACCATATTCATTGCTGGTCAAACAAGTTGAATAAAGTTTAATAAAGATTTTAAAATCACTATTAAATCACTCTAGATAAAAAATACATTCCCAATTATTTCTCCTTTTTTTTATAATTGAAAAACCAACAATAACAACAAAAAAACTATATCAAGGGATTTGAATGTCAAACAAAATAAATAGCAAAACTCCAGAATGAAATAAATGAAAATGAAGTTTACTTTCAACTAATAATTATAAGCAATAAATAATACATTAACAATAATAAACCTTACATCAATGGTAAATTTAAACCTGAATAATATTTGTTATTTACTGTATTTATCAGAATTACCATTATGAGCTTTGGAGATATGTAGAACTTATAATAAAGACTGGGTAAGACTACTCTTGAGACCTAGATCCCCTTTCCACATCTTCAATGTGAATAAACTAATTAAAACAATTAGTTCTCCTGTTATGACAGCCTGTACTTTTTTATTATTTACATTTAAGTCTTGTTCTGTGAAATCATTAATCATTCACATGGAGATTTTCCATTACTATATTCTTTACTGTGTGCTTCATAAATAACAACTAAATGTTAGGCCTACATTGTGCTACCGCATCTAACTTCCGAGAAATTTGATTTCACACACCATTTGGATGTCATCTTATTCACCAACTTCTTTCTCTTGATGGAGCTTCTAGGATAAATTTCTTTGGTGCTACATTTGTCGCTATTTGCTCCTTTCAGCCCTGGCAACCACATAACAGTGAGCAAATGCTTTTGCCCTCACTAAATCAGGATGACCATTGTGCAGTAACTAATACAACAGAGAATCCTTGAGATTATCGGCAGTTAAAATACCATCCCTTATTTGTTGAAAATTTATTACATAAATTGAGGTTTAAATTCTAATTCATAATTGTCAGCATAAGTTCAGAAGATGTCTTTTTATCAGAAAATATTTTCAATAATGATCAATGATCTGCTATTATTTTGAACGGATAACTATAAAGATACTGATGGAATTTTTTAACATCGCAAATAATGGCTTAATACTTCTTTATCTAAATGGCTGTTAAAGAATTTGACATATATTGGATGAACATCATTATGGAAGAAGTGGCTAAATACAGCTCCGATTCCAAACACTGATGCATTAGATATCAAACTTATATCCAAGTTAACAAAATAATCAATAGTCATCTTGAAATTAATAATCTTGGACTTTTTGAAAAGCCCCTTCTTGTGCTTTGTCCCAAGTCCAGCATTTTCCCTTATGAAGTAGCTCGTACAGAGGAGTAGCCATATGAGCTTTTCCCCTGAGAAAACTTTCAAAGAAATTTATTCCACAGCTAAAAATTCAAAAGCCTTGATGACGTGTGCACACCAATCATGTATAAAATCACTAAACATATGAGTTCAGCACGAGGTTGTTGAAATAAATATTCTAGATTCAAGGATCATCTGAAATTCTTGTATCTGATAATGGCACAGGGTTTATTTTGTTCAAGCTTGATAACCTTTTAGCTGAATGTGGAATTAAACATATTTGAACTCCACCACATAACCCTGAATCATATGGAATAGTAGAAAAAGCAGTACATCAGATAAAGCAAGAAGTTGTGAATATTGCTATGCTGTAGCTTAGCTACAGGTAAATCATTACTTACTAAGAGGACAAAAACTGCATAGTAAAATCTCTTTATTAATTCCTGAAGAAGCTTGTCAACTACCTACAGAAGAAAGTCATACCTATTCAATTTGAGAAAAAGTTTGAATAGGTGTCAACCCTTTCGGAAAAGGTGGCTAGAAAGAACAACAATCAAAAGTCAAAATAACTCTTGGAAACCATACTTCTTGTTACACAAACCACATCTGAAGAAACTAGACAAATCTTGCTAAAGAACAAACAAATCAAAATCTCAAAGCACAGATTATTACAATATTTTCCTATTGGACTTAAGAAAAAAAAATCACACATATTGTACAAATTTTGGATAAATATAAAGTGCTAATAATGATTTAATAAGAAATATACAAATCTGTTAAAAAGAACCAGATGGATTGATAAACTGTTATGTTACAGCTTATTGTATTTATTACAATGGCAGCAATATATTTTTTTTATTATATTTACTATTTTGATACCTTCTAAATTTTTGCACTTCATACTTCGAAACTTTTGAAAATTCTGGATAAAAAAACAACAACAAATTTAACAAAGATTAGATTTTTATTTTCGAATAGATTTTTGCGTTATTTAAGAAGAAATTCCTGATAACTATCAATTCAAACGTATATCTTAAACTAATTTATATACTTCCTGATTGTAAGTAGATAGTATATTATATAAAAAAATTAAAAAAAGAATTAATTTACTTTTCATATTTAATTATGGTTTCGTTTTTCGTAGTTGGGACCCCCTTCCCCTCCGAGAATGGGTCGTGTTTCTGGAAGGCAAACTTTCATAGAAGTTCCCTAGTTATGAGTGGGTAAATTAATTCCAATAATCCCCACCCCCCGCTAATGTCTAACCACCTTATTTAAGTATATTATAGAAATTACAAGCCAATACTTCAAATGGTTCTAAAAAAATTTGCTACAATATAAACGTAGTTTTCAAATCAATCACACATTGGTGATAGAGTTAAATATGCAAATATTAATTAATTAAATATTTTAATGATAAGAATTATATAAAAATATGTTAGACTCAATTAAATTTTGGTGAATGTTTTGATTCAAAAGATTTATTCAAACTACTCAGGTATTTAATTTATTATTGGATTTTTGCAATATATATATATATTAATAGAGTATCAATTTATATATAATTTGGTTTACACTTAACATACCCAAACATTTTTACTTATTACTTTTATGCGGGGTACTAACTAAGACTACAAGGTTAATTAGGCAGCTTATAAAATTATAAAGTAGGTTTATTTTTACTTCAAAAATAAATAACTTAAATTACTTTTTAAAAATATAAACCACAACAGAAATAAAATCAACGAAATATTTGTTTCACAACAAAAAATTAAAAGTAGCTTTAGCTACTTACAAACGTATTTACTTTTTTTTTTTTTTACGAGCAATCGAACCAATTAAACATTGATTAGGAAAAATCGTATTATTTTTAAAAAGGTCACTCAAACTAAATAAATTACCTTCATCGGAATCATGATCATAAAGTTCACGTTCTTCTTCATAATCTGAAACATTGGCTTCGAAATCGTAAATATTGTTTAATTTGTTCAAATATGTAGCCGCCATTCTGCCATTTCCAATCTCAAACAAATGAAATGCGCATGACCAATGAATATCAACAAAAAAAAAAAAAAGTTGCTTTTATCAATTGAGTAGACAGTATTGAAATCGTATAAACTTTGAATAATAGAATTTCAACAGAGAAACTTCACATTCAATAGTAATTATTTCAGGACATTTATTTATTCATATAGATCTATAACAAAGCATTTACTATTGTAAATAGCATACATACAGTAAGTTCACTAGCGGGCATTACACGTGTATACTTGTATTAATAACAACCACCAATTCTTTACAGTTTTACATTTTTGGTTAATCAGATGAAATGGAATTTACGGTCACCGTTTTAAAAACTATATACAACATCCTTAGCTAATCATATGAAATGCGGTTTATTATTCTCAAATGATGGATCAAGTACTGACTAAAATTAATGAGTAAATACTAGTAACAATCAGTGCATAACCTTTGCTTCAGTATTTTCAAAGATCTTTTTTCTTTAGAACATATTTTCAAAGATCTTTTTTCTTTAGAACATAGACATCAGTTTATAGAATGAATTATAAAAAAATTATTTTAAACTGTATTTATATTAGAAAATATTAAACAATTACGTCAATTTTCCCTAATCTATAATTTTCTTAATCCATAGTTCATATTCTCATTCTTTACGTCAAGTTAATACTCAAGACATTATAAATTCTTTTATATATTATTTGAGCAATTAGCTTAATACTAAAATAGTTTGCAGGTGAACAAAAAATTCCTATGTTATGCCCTGGCAGGATAAAAATATTTCAGATTGAATTGTTATGCTAGAACAGTGTTTCCCAACCTGTGGTACGCGAGTTGCTGGTTGGTGGTACACGAAAAATAATCAATAATGGCGGACATAAAAAAAAAAAATCATAAAAATATCATAGAAACGTTTTTTCCTATAATTCATAAAATTATTTTAATTAATAATATACAGTAAAGTTGTTAATAAGTACAGTCGATAACGATCTTTAATGTTAATGATAAAATTGAAAGTATGATTAAAAAATTAGATTTTTAGAAACAGTAATATATATAAGTATCGAAAACAATCAACTGCAAGTATTCGAAACTCTACATATTTTTTTGTTTGAAAATAAGGTTAGTCTGTCTCAAGATATACAGAGAAAATATAATAGCACATTTAACAGGATTAAAATTGTCTTTCATGGAATATTTTCCAAAACCCGAAAACACAAATAATAATTGGATTTCAAACCCCTTCTATGCAGAAAATATAGAAAAAGCTACATCATTATCAATAAAGGATAAAGAAAATTTAATAGAATTATCATGTGACAGAACTTTACAAGTAGAATTCAAACCACAATCTAATTAATTTTTGGTTAAACATTAAAGAATATAAACAACTTTCTGAGAAAGCTCTTAAATTATTATTACCGTTTACTAGAACGGAATTAGTAGGAAGAGCTTTTTCTACATATATTTTTTTAAAAAATAAGTATCTAAACAGATTGAACACAACTGTAGACTTAAGGGTATACCTCACATCTTTTGAATCAAATTTCAAAAAATTATGTTGTTCGAAACAAGCACAAAGATCTCATTAAATTTATTTTATAAAAATATTTGATTATGATAAGAAAATATATTAATTGGTTTTTTATAATTTTGTGTTTTTATTAAAACCATTTATTAGTAAACTAAATATGACAAAATAGTAGATAAATAATGAGTCGGATCAAGGCAAATCAATCTAAATTATTTAATTTGAAAGAATGTATCAGAAAAGCATCATATCCAGAAATTAGACTCTCGTTAATTCTTGATCATCTATTGTGGATTACTAGATGTAAGCTAGTATTTAATCATCAAAATTTTAATCCTATTAACTTCATGCTGAACAATATAAAGAAAACAAGAACAAGAGATAGCCTGATAATCCCTGAGGTTATATTTACCATGACTTGGGACATGCTGGATTTATCCTCTCCATGGCCCAACCAATAGCAAGATGTTCCGAAAAAGAGAAAACAGACTCAAATTCGGGAAAACCAAATGAAGGAATGAGAAAACACTTTGAACAAAATATGTATCAAATAACCTTTAATGTAATAATGTAATCTTTAATAAATTATTTTGGAAAAAATATGAAACTTTGAACAAACACATACATATAAATATGTTACAGTGAGTTTATATTTTCAGTGAGTTTATAATCTGGCATGACGTTTAGGTGTGTTTCAATGTAATTTGTCTCATTATGAGATGTGAATACATACATGGTCACCCTGTAATATTTATAATGCAAATAAAATAACACACTCGCAATAACAAATTTCATGAAATACAATCATTTTTATGAAGTGGTACAATTTAGTATGATATACTACCAAGTGGTACATGAGCCAAAAAAAGGTTGGGAAACGCTGTGCTAGAACATTCATGAAAACAAGATCAACAGTAGCTTCTCCCAACTAAATCAGATCTCAAAGTAAAGACTAGCCAACCAAAAGAAAGAATACATGAAGCCACAGTAGCATTACTTTTATGAAGCATTACTATAATAGTAAAGAAAAAAAAGTATTTGAATTTTCAAGTTGCTCAAGAGGTTGTTATCTTCAAGTATCAAAAGTGTCAGGTTAAACTTCAATTCAAGAATCTTTAGCCCTTGAGCAAATCTCTATCAATGCATTAAAACAACATGGTACTATTAAATAGTTTGAAATCATCAATGAAATAGAATGGAAAAACCAACATCTGTAAAAGAATGAAGAGAATGTTTTAAAAAGCATTCTATTGTGATGCTAAAAACAAGCAATAAACTTCTGTATTATATCCCAGGAATATATATTTTATAGGTTATCATAGGGATGAACAACCATTACAAATTATTAAGGAATACAAAAATTTGTTCAAACTTTAAGGTTCAATGCTTGAAGATTACTTTTAAAATGATGAAGTTGACAATTAACTTACTCAAAAGTGTGCCAATGATAATCATCTAGCTTTTAAAAACTTGACTGATAATCATCTATTGACAGTTTCTTAAAAACTTGTCTATTTGATTGAAGTTCATATTCTTCAGAAAATCTTTCCCGAGTTCTGTAGCACTTTTTTGTTGGATATAAATCAACTACAGTTTTGAAAATATTAAAACTATTAATCATTAAATAATGGAAACTTGAGGATTGTTAACAATTCCACACTACAATATGTTGAATCTTGATTTATTCATTTGGTATTTATTTTTTTCATTTTTCTCTAATTTTGTTGTTGAAATTCATGAAAATTAGATGTCAATGTATGCTAAAATTTCATAAATAAAAACTATATTTTTTAAGAATACAAGTAGCATCAAGTTTATAATCTATTACTAGACTAAATTACCAACTAATTACACGCATATTTAACTGTCATTTTAAATATAAATAAACAATATAAGCATTAAATGCATAATAATATACTGAGTAAATAATTATACTCTAAAAAAACATGATTAGCAAGCAAATAATAGAAGTAGAACAATACATTCTACTAGAGACTCACCTGGAGAAAGAAATAGCATATATAAATATTTATGACTACACCAGCAATAGCAGCACAACTTGAACTATTCTTAGTTTGATTTATATGTTTGTATATTATTATATTCTGAAGAATATTTATAAAAATGCAACAGCAACAATTAGATTACATAATGATACTAGGAAAGGTGTAAGACAGAGTGACTCCATATTTCCAAAACTTTTTACAGTAGTGCTACAAGAAGTATTTTGTGGATCTAAATGGGAAGCTAAAGGAGTAAAAATAAATGGAGATTTAAGTCATATAGATTTTGCAGATGATATAGTTGTTTTTGCAAATAGTACTTCAGAGCTTCAGGAAATGTTGCAGGAGTTATCAGATGAAAATAGAAAATAGGACTAAAGGTAAATGTTAAAAAGACTAAAGTAATGTTCAATGGATTATCTCAAAAGATGAAAATAAAGATTGATTATAATGAGTTAGAAGAAGTTAACAACTATAAATACCTTGGTCAGATTATTACTCAGATGGAAACATAGTGAATGAAATTAATCAGAATTAAACTTGGTTGGAGTGCTTTTGATAGAAATATCTTAATATTAAAAGGAAATATGACTATATGTTTGAAAAGGAAGGTTTTTAATAAATGTATTTTACCAGTTCTTACTTATGGATCTGAGACTTGGAAACTTAATAGAAGAGCAATACAGTGAATTCAGACCACTAAAAGAAGTATGGAGAAATTCATGTTAGTAGTAACAACAAGAGATCGAAAATGCAAAACATGGGTAAGAGAACAAACAGGTGTTATTCACATTGTTGAAAGAAGACTGAAGTGGAGTTGGGCTGGACACATTGCTAGAAAAATAATTGAAATCTTAAACTGGATTACAAGAGATTATTGTAAAAGACCCAGAAAGAGACCACATGCGAGATGGATGGATGAAATAAGAAAGTGTGCAGGGATGATGTGGAGAAGAGAGTCTAGAGATCAGGAGATCAGAGAAGATGGATTCAACTTGGAGACCTTCATCCTGCAGTGGATTGATAATGGCTAATGATGATGATATTTCAAAAACAAAAAGAAAGCATTAAATATAGATAATATAAAAGTATAAGCATATATAATGTATAAATATCACATATACATATACTGGAAAAAAATACTCCAAAGATTTGGCTTATTATTATTATTATTATTATTGTTAACTAAAAAAAAGGGTTTTAATAATAATTTTGATAAAGTAAGGCTTTCTTCCATATATTATCTGTTGCTCAAAAATCTTATATATGATCACATACTTTAAAAGAAATATAAATCAAAAAATGCTAAAAAAATTCTAATGTGACAGTTTTATTCAACTAGATGGCTTTTTTTTTAATATACTGTATCTAAAGTAATTTCATCATTTTTTTCCTCAAAAAATAAATGAAAATACAACTAAATAGAATGGGTGTATAGAAAATTTTATATCTGTAGATTTCGAATAAATCTCTAGATATCTAAAATTACTGCTTTATTTAAATACTAAAAATGCTTATTCTGACTGAAATGAAAGTTTTGGAATTGTAAAAATGACCATGCTTAAACTGATAAAATGTCAACCTAATTATCGGACTTATTGGTAATATGCAATTATTCTATCTTCTGAAAAAAAAATCATTGGAATTGCAATACATATAATATTCCTATAAGTTGAATTACCCAGTCTAACTAAAAAAATCAGATTCAATTAATTCTGACTATACTTTTCATTTACTAATTAATAAAGCAAGTTATATATAACGTGACATTACTTTTATAAGCTTGTAATTACAAAAATGCAATACAGAGAGCGTACCAATAGCTCAAACAAGCTCTTAATTAATAAATGCGGTATGAGAAAATATTTAAAATCTCTATCCAGAACACTCCCGTCTCCAGACCAACTGGTTTCAAGCTTTTATTTAAATATAAGTTCGAAATAAGTGCTGGGTTTTGAGTTTATATTTTAGATCTAGTGTCTGAATATTCTAGCCCTCCACTGACGTGAGCCATAAGCTTGAAACCAGTTGGTCTGGAGATGGGAGTGTTCTGGATAGAGATTTTAAATATTTTCTCATACCGCACTTATTAATTAAGAGCTTGTTTGAGCTATTGGAACACTCTCTGTATTGCATTTTTTTTTCATTTACAAATAACAACAACAAAAATGAAGTAATTTTATTATTGTAAAAATTATTAGTTCTATATAAAGAAAATTTATAAAAAGCTAACAAAATCAGCAATAAAAATTGATTCTTTTTACTTTATGAAACTAAAAGGAAAGAAAATGGAGACAGAATGAGAAAAAAGTATAATGATGAAGCACAAAAAAAAAAAATTATTGCCACTGGATATTTCTTATTAATATCTAAAGATTATTTTCTTATCTGATTTTTATTTTTACAATGACTTTTTTATTAAAAGCTGATCAAAGCAAAAAAAAAAAATTAAAGTATTCTTTGTTCAAAGAAAAGTTATTTTTTTTGGAAATAAAAATCTTACTATATTTTTAGTTTTATTCTGATAGAATATTAAACTTTCAATAAAACACTACAATAATTATTATTTTTTGAGAAGATTACTTTTCTTATCTCTATTAAAATTCTAATGATTTTAACAGCATGTAAATAATTTTACAGTTAATCAAATACAGGTAGTCCTCTACTTTAGCGCATTTGCTATTTCAAAAGAAGAGTAATTGAAAAAGACATAGAGTTTTGTGGAACTTTTTATCAAGAAAAAAAAAAGAAGAGCACAATTCAACTATCTTTTGATAAATTTATAAAGAAAACACCAGACACTAATCAATAAAATATTATTTATATATATGCTAATAGAAATAATACAATTTTCTTCTTCCTTCTTTCTTTATGTATTGATTTTCTATATTTACATATGATACCATTTCCAACTTTCTTATACACTTAACAATAATATTTTTTACACCAAAACTTTACTCTTATAGTTTTGACTATCCTGAAGTCATCATCGGAACTACAATATCCAAATATATATATAATCATACAATTAATACATTATATTTATATGCATAATCAATAACATACAGTTTAGCCTGACCATTATAAATAATCATTTTCCATTTTATCATTCTACTCTTAACTAATTTTATTTTCTTATTTATAGTATTTTATTATTAAATTATTCTAAAACAATTTTATTATAATTTTAAAACTTTAATCTTTAAACTCTACTATTTAATCTATCATATTTTTTTAAATACTTCTAAACTTTCTTTACTTTTATTATATATTTAATTATTAACTTTTTTCCATTATAAATTACCTTTTAAATTATACAAGTATTAGAAAGGATAGGAAAATTAAAGAAGCAATATTGATTAAAAATATAGAACCAAATCTTAATAGGAATAATAAAGACAATAATTTTATAAATATAAAAAAGTTTAAAAATAAAGTTGAAGAAAATGATGATAGTGAGAGTTGTGAAACAAGTATAAGAATTTTTGAAAATTTGTCAGTTTTTGGAAATAGGATTAAAAAAATTTAAGTATTTAGTAATGTAATAAAAAAGTGATTTATAATGTAAAAAAGTTAATAGTTAAATATATAATAAAAATTAAAAAAATTTAGAAGTAATTAAAAAAACATAATTACAAAGATAATAATAAAATGACAGATAAAATAATAGAGTTTAAAGATTAAAGTTTTAAAATTATAATAAAATTGTTTTAGAATAATTTAATAATAAAAAAATAAAATTAGTTAAGAGTAGAATAATAAAATGGAAAATGATTATTTATAATGTATTAACTGTATGATTATATATTTGGATATTGTAGCTCTGATAATAACTGCAGGATAGTCGAAACTATAAGGGTAAAATGTTGGTGTAAAAAATAATATTGTTAAATGTATAAGAAGGTTGGAAATGGTATTATATTTGCTTAATACATCTCATTAAAAAATAAAATATTTTAAAAACTTTTTTTGATGTTTTTTTACATTGCTCTACATTCGCACATTTCAACTTTCGTACACATTTCAGGAACTAATTAGATACAAAAGTTGAGGACCACCTATATGTAGGTAACATTGGAAATATAAACATATTCATGAAACAAACAAGTGCAAATACATTACTAAAATAATTCACAAGCTAGATTCTCAAAAAATCATTTTAAATGAATTTGCACATAACACCCATTTTTGGGGAATCTAGCTTGTGAATTATCTTAGTAAAGTATTCAAACTTGTTTGTTCAGTGTATAGGTTTATCTCTAGAATAGTCACTCTTTTCATATTGATTTGGGTAAAATAAAAATTTTGTTCCTTTTTGCATTTTATTTTTATAAAATTATTATTTCTTACAGTTTCAACTTTAGCAGATTTTTTTTCCAGATCTCTAACTGACAAATGTATAATATTAGTTATATCACATACCCAGATATTTACACAACTTAAATACATATATATATATATATATATTGTACACACATAATATTTATATACAGATATGTAGCCATTATATGCAACCACATCCTTTGCCTATAGGCATATTTTGTATCCATATTGGCACATAAGACTGAGAATTATAGTTAGGAAAAAGACTTGATCAGTTGGAACTGTTAAAAAAATAACAGTAATAAAGGCATTATAAAAATTAAAAATTGCAAAAATAGTATATTTGATTAAAATTAATTTTAATTAACTATTTATTTAAACTAATTGGATAGAAAAATACCCTTTAGATATGTATATTAAGCATATATAAATATGTAATAGTTGAAGCAATAAACTTCAAGCATTGTTAACATAAATAATTGAGCTGCTATAATCCAATATTTTTTACTATAAAATAATGGTTATTTCTTATTTCATCAGCAAGATTTTTTATGGAAAGTTATTTTTAACTACAACGGCTAGAGATATTTGAAGCAAATTAATTTGAATTGACTAATATTTAAATTTATAGAACAGAATTAGTTTGTACTAAGAATCCTTGAAGTTCAATGCTTTGACTGTTAAATATATATATGCATACATTTGATACTATAATTATCTATTGTTGTATGTGTATATTTTTATATATGCAGATATTCAAAACAGAAACAAGGTTATATATGTGTCATGTATGTAAGGCATATATATCTGTATATAGACAATAGATAAAAAGAATACAAATAAATGACAAGTACATAAGTGTGTGTATATATATAATTAAAATATTGATATGAAAACATATATGTATATATATCATTAAAATCAGTCAACTCTTAGACAATCAACAATTTCAATTATGTTGTGAAAGCAACCTCCTTGTGTATATATAGTACCGGTATAAATGGGACAATAGTGTAGATTGCCCAAGAGATAGAGACTCTATTCAATTAAAATCAAATTTGATAATAAAGAAAATTAATATATATATAAAATGAATCAAATTGTATTTGCTTGAAATTATAAATCCTTAAATTATACCAATACATTTTTATAATAAATCAGTAAGAAATGCTAGCTTTTATTAAAATAATGAATCATGGAATAATTTAAATACTAACTGATTTATATATATGTGAGATGCTAAGGTTTAAATTATGTATTAGTTAAAACTTATTGATCTATATATATACTACTTATAATTATTATTCTCAATGTGTTGAATAAATAATATTCAGAACTGATAATTTAACATAATAACAATAATTTATTTACATTATTTACATTACGTAAATGATAGACAATATGAGATTAACAGATATAATAAAAAAACCATGTTTCAAAATTAAATAATTGTATAAGTTTTTGGACCTATGATGATGCTAGGATAACAGACTCATCTTTCATAACCAGAAGAAAATATTTATATCTATAATTTAGCTTTATTAAAGGAGTATAAAATACTAAGAACACTTTAACTTATTTACAATGCAAGAAATTCAAATAAGTTATTCATATAACATCTAATTGATAGTTACTTATAATTCAGAATAATTATTACTTTCTCCTAGTTGTGTTTATGTTCATTTATTTATATCAAGAAAATACATAAATATTGAACAACTTTTCAAAAAAATATAATAAGATTCCAAAGTAGCATTCAGCTATTTTCAGTGGGGGAGATTATTCGATAACTATAATCTAGTGATATTTTAACTGTCACAATCCAAGAGAATTATCTAATATCCATAAAACAATAATGACCTGAAGATATTGAAAGAAGCTTATTTCCATTAGAATATAATGATTTCATATCCAGAATATTTGGCAATAATGAGCCATCCAAATAATTATTACAATATATATATATTAGATGCAGCTAAATTTTAATTTTCAAGAGATACATTCGGTCTTATTGTTATAATTCCTTTGAGGTAATATTGTTATTCTATCCATTGTGCCATGTTATCCTTGGATATAATATGGATTTACAATAAACTCGGTCAATATGCATAAAGCAAATAATCCAACAGATAGTATTGAAATAGATTAACAAGAATGAATAAATACAATTTATTCAAATCATAGCAAAATAATTATAGCATTTTAAAATAAAGGAAAAGGTCATTTTGGTAAGAATGAATAAAATCAAGAGATTAACAACCCTTCATAAATAATCATTCCGTCTTTATATATATATATGTATTATTTCTTAGTTTCCTTAATATTGTCATTGGTTTTATTTCTGAGAACTTGTACACACACACATATATATATCTTATCTAGGATTAAAAGAAAATATTTTAACACTTCCATTGAAATTAACTATAGATTTTCTTGAACATGATATTGATAATATTTTAATCAGTATTAAGCCATTGATTAAAATTTTGTTGAAAAGTAGACATCAAACTTCTTTTAGCAGCCATGCAGTGGAATTCCTTTATATAACTCTTCATGAAAGTATATATCATTATTTTTAAAAATATTTTAAGACAGAAAAATCGGGTTCTTGTTTTTAAGACACAGGCTCTTTTTTTTTTAAAAAAAAAAAAAATTACATGAATATCATTAGCATTCTAATTTAATTCTCTCATGCTTACCTTTTCAAATTCATCAAATGATTACTACTATTAACAGATATGTTTCAAAACATCAGTCATACATATTCATAGGAATATATTCATGCACACGAAATATAATTTATTTATTTATTGGTGTACTTACCAAAATATATATATGTAAATATTGCTATTTTGTTAAATGAAATATAGATATTGCCTTTCCTTTTGAAATTTAAATAGTTTTCATTTTTGAAGAAGTTGATATTATGAGACTTTAAAGATAAAAAGGAATATATCGTAAACTTTGCCTATTCTAAAATGTTGACGGTAAATCTTTTAAATAAAATATATAGAATATCAACTCTGAATTTATTCACAGACAATGTATATACAAGGTGAAATCAGGAAGACTTTCATTGATGATCTCAATGGCTAACAATTCTAGCATAAAATAATGAGTTAATATTTAATACATAATTTTTTTTTTTTATATAACTAAATATATATATACATACATGATTATATTTGGTTGGGACCTATCAAATGGCACAATATTTATGTATGGGTTTATAACTAATACAATAAATATGAGAATTAGTAAATTCTGAAAAAAAAACTAGATACTTAAAACTAAGAAATAACAATAATAAAAGATAAAATAAAAATTAAAAAATGCAAAAAAGTACAATATTTTATTAATTTTGAATACCATTTCATTTAATTGAATAGGGAAATGATTAAATATAGATATAAAGGTTAACTTTAAAAATCAGATAAGATATTGGCTCATCATAAGCTAAGTACTATTTAACATTACATGATCACATTTCCTATACTAGTAAATTAATTGTTGATAAACAGGGCAAAACTCTCCATACAGTATTGCGATCTGTGCTAAACAGAGTAATCAATGGATGCCAGAAGGCTTGTGCATAAAATCCCTATCTAATGCCTACTCATCCAATATCCCCAGACTAGTTTCTGGCTTGTGGCCTTCGTCAGTGACACCAAAATGTATGGGTGCTGAACTGAGTTCAGACCCATATGACTATATAAGCTATTGAGCTTAGATTGAAAATATTTTTTGTGTTTTCAATTTCATTCTCATAGTTTTGTAGTTGAGATAAAAAGTGATTGCTAGAGGGTTGCATTAGATCCTAAGATCTAGATGCAGTGCTCTCAGATCCAAAGCTCCTCACTGATGAAGACCACAAGCCAGAAACTAGTCTGGGGATATTGGATGAGTAGGCATTAGATAGGGATTTTATGCACAAGCCTTCTGGCATCCATTGATTACTCTGTTTAGCACAGGTGGCAATACTGTATGGAGAGTTTTGCTCTGTTTGTCTAAGTACTATTTCTGATAAAGTCTTTTTTTTTCTGAATCATCTATTTTTTAATTACTTAGGATGGTATAGGATTAAGTCGTGTGTTTCTCATGTTGTCAATCACCTCGACATTACTACAACTATAGGATTTTTTATACAACTACACTTCCATTCATTGAATATAGAATAATTTTGATTGCAATTTTTTTTTTATATTCAAGTATGTTTGACTATATATAAAGCTCTAGGCAATGAGGCAACAATAACAGGATTTAGCAGGCTAGCAATCTTAATTGTAATCTTGTATGAGGCAGTACAATCAATAATTAGTAACCATGACACTCTACAAATGATTGATTGGGCAGTACTAATTTAGGTATTCTCATAAAGATTATCTAAAAATGCCATTTCATAAAATCTGATTAGATCACAATGCTTTGCAGACAGCTTGTTTAATCAAAAGAAATAGTTGCAATATCAATTATATTAATGATGTCAAAGCATATTAAATTTACGTATTTAGATAGAATCCCCCACCCACAATATAAGTATAGTACTTGAAATGTGCAAATTTTCCTTCAGAACCAGTTCAATAATACTTGTATTTATTTTATCAATGCACGTTCCAATATTAGAATTAGAAAGTTCTCAGGAAGATTTTATTTTCTAATGGATAGTATTATTGCATAAATATTAATAAAATATTTTTTTTCAGAAACTTTAATGCAAGTATTGATAAAACAGTAAACTATAAGCCTGAGTGTTATATCTGCACTTACGACTGTGCGGCTATCCAATAACATTCGCTAATGTTCAATTCCCATGCTGTTTTCTTGCCACTAATGCTCTGCTGCGTATGCTCTCCAACGAATGGTCTGCAACGAATGCTCTGAATATACTCTGTATTCTCTGCAATGGGTGCTCTCCAAACGAATGGTCTGCAAGCGGATGCTCTCCAACAAATTGGTCTGCAACATGCTCTCCAACGGATTGGTCTGCAACAAATGCTCTCCAACGAATTGGTCTGCTACAAATGCTATGAATATCTCCGCTGCGGTCTCCCCATCTCTGTGGGCTCTTTCAGCTACACCCGTGAACTACATTTCCACTGGGCGCTGGTCATTAACCGCAAGCACTGACGCGAGATATCTCTACTGGTGTTAAACAGACGTCTACTCAAATACTGCTACTCAACTACTGCTCTGCTTTGATGTTACACAGTTCTCTTAGCTTGCTGATAACTGCAACAATCAATCAATGCATTGACCAATAAAGTAACGTCTCTTATCTAGAAATATTTGTAATCAGCAAATATTTCTTAGAATTGTCGATCACCATTATGTCAATGCCTTAATTAAATTCCACAGCTATCAGCGCGTGATCTAAAACAACAATCTCAAATAAATTCTAGTTTTTTCTGGAGTGCACAAACATGTCTGCCATTTTACAAAACCCTACACTGAGTATTAGAAATAATGATACTGATTCTGCAAACTTCAACTGATTGCTATTGAATTTTTGTACAAAATGTGGACTGACTATCAAGAACATTTTGCTTAGTGCGAAAAAATCATGGTAAAGGAACTTGGAACTTCAAAATTAAAATGCAAAAGAAACCAATATTACAGAACACTTAAGATTGTTGGACAGATCATAGACAAATAAGCCATAAAGTTAAAATTATATAAGAAAATATGTCCTTATCCCGAGCAGTTTTAGGGAATTTTTTTAGCTAAATTCCAATAGCTATTAAGCATTAAATTGCAAATTTGAATTTTTGAAATATAAAAATCTCCCAAGAAGACTTATTGATAAAATCTATTTTTGGATTCATTGAAAAAAAAGAATCCTAATTGTTTTTCTAATTTAGTGATTTCATGAAAATATATGGGATTATTTGCTATAGAATAATAAATTAAATGTAAAACTTTAATGTAGGATTTCAAGGCAGAAATGCAATAATTTGATAAGAAGATGTAAGAATTATTGTTTAATTGAAACTGCAAGGAAACTAGTCATTTGTAGATCATGGCCACTTCATATATTTTTTTGATACTTAAGAAGCAAAAATTGATTAAGGACATCTTTTTATGGGATGATGATAATATTTGAAAATATGGAAATAGTATTTTGATCAACTTTTAAATAATGATACAAAAATTCAGATAAGTGCTTTTAAGGATGTATCCATCCTATTAACTCGTTTAGATTTGATCAAAGATATCCAATTTAATTAAATTAAAACAATGTTTTGTAATTTTAAAAATGCAAAGACTGCTTTGTTGAGTGGATACTTGTAGAAATTTTAACATATGATAATAATATGCTAGTTTCAAAACAATTAAAAAATTTTATGACTATATGTACTCATGAAATTGTACTACCTGATTTTTATTGAAGCGGTGTATATCTATCAGTAGATAAGCGGTGTATATCTACCGGTAAATATACTTACTTCATGTTGCTATGTTCGAACCTATCTCCCAGCATAGAAAAGATTTTATTAATAATATAAACCCACATACGTTAAGAATAAGCGCATGTGTGTGTGCACAAACTTACTTCATAATCAGAATTTGCAATCTTAAGCAAAAAAATAAATTGTTTCATTGGAAAAGTGTCCAGTCCAAGTTTATAAATTTCATAAAATCAGTTAAAGCATTACATAGATGTTAAAATAAATATACAATGGGAGAGTGGTTCAAAACGCATTAGGTAAAGTAAAATAAGTGATGTATCCCTAGAGCAATCCTGAAATAGTTGCAGTTTGTCACCTTACAGAGGAAATACATTGTACAAAAAATATGAATACAATGCACAGCAGGACAGTGACAATGTAAAGGAATAAATGCACTTAAGCATCATCATCTAATAGCTTTCTTGAAACGCGCTGTAGCAAAAACTTATAGATATAAGGAGAGCAAATCTCATTGTTAATATTAATTCTTATTAGAGTGTTTTGCAGAAATTATTAATATTAAAAAAAAATATTGAAGAACTGTAGTAAAAGAACTTTCCATTATATCACACTAAAATTACAAAAGGCAATGTGCGCTGTATCTGTAAAAATACATGAGTAAATCGGCGGCAGTTTCTCCGGATCATAATGGCGGGGAATCGAGCATCCGAACTGTTTCAGAGCCTAATGTAAGGGAGAGAAGATGTCCTCATCGCCATCACCTATTCCACCATGAATCAGCTCATCTGCTTTCAAGAAGTCCACCAGACTGCTGATAAACATTTACTAGTATTATTATTTCCTAGAACTGTAACTAAAGTATAAAGTTTTATTGCTGGTCTTAACCTAGATAACCTAATTAACCCAGATGATTGATAATTATAATATGTAATTTTATTATTTCATTAACCATTAATCTTGTTGGTAGTTAAGTTATCACATTCCTATAAAATGTTATATATATATGCGTTTAACTGTAGTTTACCTGAATGATGGAGGGAATCAATAGTCAAGGTACAAGTCTTGTTTACACTTCTTCCTTACTCTGTCAAGACTCCATGGGATTGGCTGAGTCATGAAGATGCCAGTTTATTATTAGTGTTTAGAATCGTAAATAAATCAATAAGTAAAGTCTGTAATCTAAAAATATTCCCCCATCATGTCAAAGAATAATTATTTTTTATTGTATTAAATTAAATAATAGGATAATGAGAAAATATTTCAATTATATAAATTCCTTTTAATTCCATGTAAGTCCCGTAAATATGTATACTGTACTAATAAACTATGTTTCGAATCACCAATCTGTCAATAACTAATTTAATTTTCTTGATTTCTCATGTATGCAGGGCAAACGTTCAGAGTAATAATGTATAATAAAAAGAAAGGAAAATATTTTGTATAAATAAACAAATCAAATAATGTTAAATATATCAAGTCTTAAAAAAGAAACTTATTTAAAACTATATATATATATGTGTGTAATGTTAACATAGATAAATATTGAAGTTTATAAAATGAAATTTATATTATTTAAGGGTCAGATTAAATATGTATTGCGTATCGAAAGAGAAATCATAACTAGTTAAATCTGTATGTGTAACACTTCAGTCGATAAACATTAAAGTATAGAATGAAATGTATTAAATTAAAATGATTTTTTAGAGCGATTGTCTGCCCATATGAGGCTAAGGTTTAAGCAGAATATCTACATGTTAGGTGTGGTTTCACAGTGAGCCAGTTACCCGGGAGTTTGATCTTAGGATGTACCCTGGTCCGGGTTCTGCAGACACTGGAGAGTTTCTGCGATCCCAAATCCTAGATTTTAGCATACCTTGGCTTAATTCTTGTCTCCAGAAATCAAATGTACTTCAGGTTAGAAGCAGATACACCTCTGCGACCTAAGACTTAGAAGCCTATCCCAACCACAGCCTCAGATCAACAAATCGATTCTACCTGTCCTTTAGTCTTGGTCTCAGTGAAGTTGTTGGTAAGTTTGTCTTAAATCCCTCCTATCTAAGTATAAGAATTGTGCATGTGTTCCAACCGGCTGAATTCGAACCCAGTCACAAGACAACTAAATAATGCTTACTTGAGCCACTTTGATCGTAGGAGCGGCCAGTCACTATCGTTATATCGTATTAGAGCACTGTATCTTATAATTGCCATCATTCCTACCAGTGTATTAACTAACAACTAACCTATTTGTAATCTCCATTAAAAAAGTTTATGTAAATAAATAATTAATTGTAATATAACTGCTAGTATTTCATCTGATAAATACATATTTACATGCCTTCATTTTGGATATATATAAATTTAAGTTGTGGTTGAAATCCAATGCACACTCTAGAGTGGTCATATATGTGACGAATAAATAAATGAACCCTGAAATAGAAAACCCAAGTTCGATCCTATGAGCTAAGCCGTGGCATATGGGAGGTTGAGTTGGTATCATTAAGGATGTTGGCTGGGGAGCAAAGACTAAGAAGATCCGTAGGGTTTAAACCTAGGACAGGGGTGACTGTATCGAATGATTGAGAGTTTTTACTTGATTTTTCAATCTTGTTGGCTAGTTATACAAACTTGACCGGTACATTATATTCTTCCACTTTATAAATTAAAACAGATTCAAAATACTACAATCATTGAAATATCATTGCTACAGCTTTCATTGTAGATAAATAATAATTAGAGCAATATAGATATGATTTTTTGTTACCAGAATATTGCAATAAATATTGTGAGTACAGATGTATATATATATATTGCTTTTATCAATTTTGTCAAGATATTTGATTCATTTAAATAAAAAGGTTTATGTGTTATATTTTAAAATAAGCTAGTTATTTTGTATAGTTATGTCTGGATGAGACTTTAAGAAGTAGTAGGATAAACATTTATAAGAATATTTTCGAAAGCTATTATGAATTTTAAATTAATTTATAGAATTTATTTGATCTCCAATTTTTCTAAGTCTAATATTTACTAAGGCTGTAACCTTTAGGAATAAACGTCTGAAAAATTCGAAGGTAGGGACCTCTACAGGTCTTAGCCACAAGCTTTCACTAGGAAGAAAAGAGGGAAACCTTCTTTACTTCAACCTACTTTTATAATGAATAGGTGAAGCTGAAGTGGTTAGATCTAAGAGTGTGAAGCTATTCAATTCTTCACTAATTAAGTCCACAATTCTTATTATACATTAATACTCGTGAAATCTTAAGATTTACACCGAGTCAATGGAAAGATCTTATACTAAGAAATCTATTACGATAATTTAAAGTTGTAATTATAAATTTTATTAAACGCACATTATTATATTAAGTAATATTTACTAAGGCTGTAACCTTTAGGAATAAGCGTCTGAAAAATTCGAAGGTAGGGACCTCTACAGGTCTTAGCCACAAGCTTTCACTAGGAAGAAAAGAGGGAAACCTTCTTTACTTCAACAGTTTCCCTCTTTTCTTCCTAGTGAAAGCTTGTGGCTAAGACCTGTAGAGGTCCCTACCTTCAAATTTTTCAGACGCTTATTTCTAAAGGTTACAGCCTTAGTAAATATTACTTAATATAATAATGTGCGTTTAATAAAATTTATAATTACAACTTTAAATTATCGTAATAGATTTCTTAGTATAAGATCTTTCCATTGACTCGGTGTAAATCTTAAGATTTCACGAGTATTAATGTATAATAAGAATTGTGGACTTAATTAGTGAAGAATTGAATAGCTTCACACTCTTAGATCTAACCACTTCAGCTTCACCTATTCATTATAAAAGTAGGTTGAAGTAAAGAAGGTTTCCCTCTTTTCTTCCTAGTGAAAGCTTGTGGCTAAGACCTGTAGAGGTCCCTACCTTCGAATTTTTCAGATGCTTATTCCTAAAGGTTACAGCCTTAGGAAATATTACTTAATATAATAATGTGCGTTTAATAAAATTTATAATTACTAAGTCTTTAGTGTATTTAAATATAAAAGTCATTAAATAAGTTTCAGAGTTCTGAAAAATATGATAACAACAACATTTTATATAAAAACAAATCCATTTTTTTCTAAAGATAATGATTGTCAATATTGTCATTAAAATATGTACGTCTACAGAAAACACTGTAAATGAAAGTCTACTCGAGTACATACTAAAATTAACAACAGGTGATATACTTGTTACAGATACAGTATGAGAAAAGATGCAAGTGATTAACTATTACAAATAAGCACATAGTTTACAATAATTAAAATTCAGAGAAAGCTCATGGAAACATAAAGAAACTACGAGATGTATATACATGTGAAAATATTTATTAAAAGACCAACAAGCATTTTTGTCAAATCTTTACCCATGATAGTTCTAGGGGTTTGACTTTGAAAATGATTATATAGAGAAATAGTTTAAGATTCTGGTTAAGAATTGGATTTTTTTTTCTTTTTTTTTTTTTCTGTTAATATTTCAGATGACAAATTGTATATTAAAAACGGGAATACATGCATCTGGATAATTAGTAATTCCTGAAAATTTATAAATATTCATCATTAGTTTCAACATATTCTGAAAATTTGATCATAAAAAGCACATTATGTTCTATAACTAAGTAAGAATATAATTAAGACTGCAAAAAAAATTTGACATATTTATCATGATGCACTTTTCATAAATCAGATGAAACTGTTCTAAACAATGGCATTGTAAAAAGTGCATTATGTGTTTGTTTGTTTTTTGTAAAGATTTAATATAAGTAATTCAGTAAGAGTGGAAGAAATTTTTTTTTTGTTTAATTTTCAGAATATTTTTTGTAAAAACTGATATAAAATATGATGACTGAGAGTTTTTGACACAGAATTTTTTCCTTCTGTTTTCATAGGTCTTCTCTTCTTTCAATATCTCTGGCACTTGATTTTTTCCCTTAACTGTTTTTTTTTTCCATGCTTCTTAAAAAAGCACATTTTGATAAATTTGGAAACAATTTATTGTTATTTTTAAAGATAGCTTTATTCACATTAAAATGTGGTTGGGGAAGTGTGAAGCATTGCAATTACAAAGCAACAATAGAGAATAAGAAAAATTAAACAACATATTTATAGTTTAACCTTGTTACAAATAATAGCAAACAAAAATGTTTAATAATACATGGAATTATCATTCTACATTAGGAGTAGTTTTCTTCTAGAGCCATCTATTGTAAACTTAAATAATCATACACCCTAGAACAGTGGTGCACAACCTTTTTTCACTTGCATCGTTTTATGTTTTTTTTTGTTTTGCTGTTTTTGTACACCTATATGATTTTACAATATAATTTTCTCTATTTTTAAGCTATTTATAATTCTCTGTTATTAGAAAATTGGAAACAGACTTAAATCAATTTAAATGTTATTTACATATTTAATATCAAAGAAAATAATATATAAAATATGACATTGAAATTAAATCTACAATTTTTAATATACCATTATATTAATATATATATAGCTTACAGAATGACTGGCATCTTGAGTATACGATAGTTATAACTGATATTTTATTTATATACTGGTATATTAAAAGCTGCAGACTTCAATTCCAATGTTAGATTTATATATATATGATCTATACATGAAAATAAATGAAAAAATTAAAATAGCTAACTAACCTACATAGATATAAACCCAAATCATCATGAGTTATTCCTGAAAACCGTAAATAAAGAATTATTAAGTTATGAGAAATGAGTGTTCACAATATAAAATTAATAAGAAGGTCATAAAGATAGATTTTGAAGTTTTAAAACTTTAACAGAATTTTCTCTTAATCCTTTTCCTCTATAGTACCTGAAAAATATTTTGACATTTGAACAAACAAGATATTAAATCCTGAGAAGTTGTAAACAAATTATTTCCATTATGACCTATCTATTCAGAGTTAAATCTCTTGAATATTTAAAGCATTCATAGAATGATCACTAAGCATAAATTAAATTGTAAAATAAAGTGGACCATTTATAAACTAATTAATCCAAAAAATCCTTTCACTGGACAAATTGTTAAAGTGGGTAATGTTATTCAAGTATTTATGATTTATAAATTTAAAAAAAAAAGAGAGAATTTTGAGTTCCAATTAACCAATGAGAGGTATATTTGATTCAAAAGAAAAAAAAAGTAGTCTGCGAACCAGATTATTCCAAATTATTTACACTATATAATTCACAGGACTGTTGATACTCAGAATCATTTCAAAAACAGAATATTTTCATAAACTTGGAACTCTGCCAGTTAATCTACTAAAACAATTCTTCATGTATGATGTGACAGGTCATCTCTTTAACATAAAATTTGAAGAATTCCATAGACTTTTGGGATAATTAAAACTTTTATATACTAATTTGTGTTTTAGTCACAAATAATTTCTCACATTACATCATGTGACTTTTAAATGCACATTCAAGTCTGTAATGATAGCAGACTATTCTAGGAGCATAACAGACAATAGTGCCATCAATAATGTTTTATTTTAATAAAGTAAACATTCTATAATTATAGTAGCATTAAAAAATAGGACCAATCTCAAATAAACTAATAAACTCCTGTAGATGCAACTATAATTCATCTATGGTGCAAGTTAGTCATGTGACTTTTAAAAAATGCATTGCAAATTATAAGTTTGTTCCCAAGTTCAAATAAATAAAAAAAATCTTGATTGGTATTTTGACAATGATTATAACAAACTTGATTAAAAGGAAACAGATGATATTCTTTGCTTGATTGAATAATAAAATGTGGTGCTTTCTTAAGCAATCATTATCATCATTAACAGTTACTCATAAATAAATATGACCATTCCAATTCTGAGAGAAAAAGAGAAAACAAAATTTATAATAGTAATATACTATAAATGAGTTTTGCTTTAAAAATCATATTAGAAGATTGTATACATGGAAAGCTCCAGGTAACAAAGAACGTTATCAAATTGATTATATACTGATTCAGAATAGATATAAGAATGCTGTTAAGGGTTCACATGCTTTGCCAGGTGCTGATATAGATTCGGATCATAATTTGGTGATGGCTAAATTAAAGTTAAGTTTAAAAAGAATTAAAAGAGGGAAAAGATACACAAGATGGTACTTGGATAAATTGAGACAAATGGAAAAAGGAAAATTTGGTTTAATATGTGAAAATGAATTTAAAAGAATTGTTCAGGATGGGAACTATATTAATAGCTCTGATGAGTGTTGGAATAGAATTAAAGAGGGATTCTTGAAAATAGCAAAAAATGAAATAGGTATTATTCGGGCGAGAAAAGCTAAAAGACCTTAGATAATTGAAGGTATGTTGGAAAAGATGGAAGTGCGGAGATGGTGGAAGAATGTAAATACTGAGGAAGGGCAAAAGGAATATAGGAAATTTAATAATGAATTAAGAAGAGAAACAGATTTAGCAAAAGAAAAGTGGTTGGAGCAAGAATGTAAAGAGATAGAAAGGTTTCAACAGATGAAAAGATATGATCTAGCATTTGATAGAATACAAAGTATTTCTTGGGAGAAAAAGACATGGGTAGCAAGTGAGATTGCGGATAAGAATGGAAGAAGGTTAACCGATAGTAATGATATATTAAAAAGATGGGAAGAATATATTCGGTATCTGTTTAGTAGAGGAAATAATTTAATTAGTTATGAACTTGAAAATGAAGATGTTGCAATGGATGATAGAGGTATGGACATACTGCCAGATGAAGTAAGAAAGGCAATCGCACAAATGAAGAATGGTAAGGCTATTGGATTTGATGCAATACCTATAGAATTTTTGAGAGAAATGGGAGAATTTACTATGAAGGAAATAGTTGGACTTTGCAATTTGATATATAATAGTGGAGTTTGGCCTGAAGATTTTTTTAAGAACTATAGTGATTCCAATTGCTAAAAAGAAGAAAGCTGTTAAATGTGAAGAGTATAGGACAATAAGTGTATTGTCTCATGTTTCTAAGGTGTTATTGAGGATTTTAACTCAAAGGATTTATGGGAAGGTTGACTATTATATTGCTGAAGAACAGTTTGGTTTTCGGAAAGGGAAAAGCACAAGAGATGCTATTGGTATTGTTAGGACAATTGCAGAAAGATATATTGAAAGAGATAAAGGAATTGGTATATGTTTTGTAGATTTAGAAAAGGCATTTGATAGAGTAAGCTGGAATAAACTGATGTCTATCTTAAGAGATAAAGGAGTATTCTGGAAAGAAAGACGATTGATATGGAATATGTATAATGGGCAAAGAATAAGAGTTAGATTTGGATGTAATGAGACGGATGAAGTGAATATAGAAAGTGGAGTTAGGCAAGGATGTAGTATGTCACCTGTTTTGTTTAATATTTATTTAGAAGATATGATAAATAATTATTTGGACTGTGGAGGAGCAAATGTTGGAGGGAGAGTAATAAAGTGTATAAGATTTGCAGATGATATGGCTCTTATTGCTGAGGAAGAAAAGGATTTTCAGAATATGTTGAATAAATTGGAAGAAGGATGTATGGCATATGGAATGAAGATTAATATTGAAAAGACTAAGTGTTTATGGATAGGGAGAGATGCAAAAAGACTGCAAATTGGAATCCATGATGACATGGTGCAGCAGGTGAAGGGATTTAGATATTTGGGTTGTTGGTTGAGTGAGGATGGAAGAAGTGAAGATGAAGTTAAAAGAAGAATAGCATTGGCAAAGGTGACATTTGTAAAAAGAAAGAAGATATTCTGTGGACCTATGGAAAGAGAATTAAGGAAAAGATTAATTAAATGTTATGTGTGGAGTGTATTAATGTATGGTTGTGAGACATGGACATTGAGTAATAGAATTAAGAAACAACTGGAAGCTTTTGAGATGTGGACATGGAGAAAAATGGAAAAAATCAGTTGGGTGAATAAAATAACAAATGAAGAAGTTTTGAAAAGAGTTAATGAGGAAAGAAGATTGATTGAAAGTATCAAAGAGAGAAAGAGAAACTGGATTGGACATATACTAAGAAAAGATTATAGTTTAATGAAAGATGTTTTGGAAGGAATGGTGAGTGGAAATAAAAAGAAAGGACGGAAGAGATTGACATTATTGGATGATGTACGAGATGGAAGGGGTTATGTGGAATTGAGGAAGTGGGCAAGGAAGAGAATGGAATGGAAGAATGGATGAACTGATGTAGTGACTACTCTCTGGACCTGTCTATTGGACAGACTACTATTGATGATGATATAAAACAATCTGTGAACTACAAATATGCCTACATATAGAACATGCTGGTTCATTATTCTGTTTGATAACATTTTGTAATGCTATCTTTTAACTTTTGCAGTTTTTTCTTTCTAAAATATTTCAATTAGTGTGTCTAACTGTAGTTTTCCAATATATTTTACTCTCTGACATATCCCAATGAAAACAATAAACACTGCAATTCTTTAAAATGTCTTTGAAATAATCTTTTATCACTACCTTTCTCATGAAAACCAAACTCAAGGATTATAAGACAATTTTTTAGGAAGTCTTGTATTGTTCATTTGTTTCATATGTCCAATCCAACAAAGATGTGATATTAAAATAATGGATTCTATAGTATTACATCTAACAAATTGAAGAACATGTTAATAAGGATTCAAATGCAGACAAGGATTTAAAAATGAGGTGCAAAAAAACAAAAAAAACAATCATTTTAAATCTTTTTCTAAAGTGCTATGAAGAACATTTAAACTTGGAGGGGGGATAGTAACACTTTTTTTGTAATAAGGATGTTTTAACAAAAGTAATTTTATCATCTTTTAAATAATAAAAGAATTTGCTTTTAATGAAAATATCCATTCTATTGTCATATTTAAATATAGAAATATCCAGCTTAATTAGATTTAAAAAATCCTTTGTAATCATAAAAACAAAAAGACTTAATGGGGTTTCTGGAGAAATTTTAAAATATGCTGGTAATATATGAATTTCATAAAATAGTGAAGTTGTTGTAGCTGATTTTAAGGATATTTTTATTATTCTAATTTAAAAGAATAGTTTGCAGCAAGAACCCTTTATATTAAAAATTTTTTTCTTCCTTTATTTTTAAATTATAAAAAGAGCTCTGATGACTGTTGTACCGTCAAAACTGCCAGCTATCTTTGGAAAGGTGGAAAAATAAACTATGTATTTGCATTGCACAGAAAAGTGTGTCAGTATTATTTGTTTATACTAGTAAAACTACTTATAAGAATATATAAGATTGCTCCTAGTGAAAGATGCCAATTGGAGACTAATTGAAAAAGCAATCTAAATATGATTTTTGCTGCCAAACAATGCAAGTATCATAGATAAAAAATAGGATTTGATGTTGCCTTTTTTATTGAGTTGGTTAAAGCATTTGACTCAGTTAATTGAAGTTGTGGCAATGTTCCATGCCAATGGAAGTTTATTCACATTTATTGAGTGCAAAATCTGAAGGATTTGAAATAAAACTGATTATACAGAGATTTTAATTGGCTCCAACTTTGTTTTTCATTTCATAATAGTGATCTTTTGCTAAGAGGGTTCACAAAACAATCAACACACTTGGTATAGATTTGATTGTGGGTTTTTAATTTGAATCAATCAAAAACAAAAACTTCGTTTTCTTGGTTCCTAGATTTCTATTTTTGTCCATTCAAAGAATGTTATGATTTTAATATAGCCTATAAAAAAATTGATTTAGTGTTTGTGTTCAAGAAAACTCAAATGCTTTATCAGCCAGTGACAGGAAAAAAATCTATAACAAACTTGCCTTTGAATGGTTATCAACTTTAGAATATGAAACAAATTAAATATGTTGCTAGTATTTTAGATAGAAATTGAAATGTAGCAGATTCCTCTGTTCTGCTATAGATATTACAATAAACTCAAGAAAAGAGAATAATTATAGTTAGAGTTACAAAACTTCTTCTTCTAAGTTTAATGTATGAAAGTATGACATGGATTCTTTATCAATGCAACATAAAGTTATTATATCAATATATTTAACAATGCACTCCAATATTCTGAACAGCATAATACCAAAGGTATCTTTTTCAATGTGATAATATTGAAATTATAATTGCAAAGGGACTTCTTTATTGCATTGGTCATTTTATAAAGAGAATGATAAGTAGCAACTTCATCAAAAAATTATTTCAATGGAAAATTATGGCTGAGGATAAAATATAATTAAGAAGTACAATTTAGGCAAGATCTTGCAAACATTTTTGCAAGATGGCAAACGTTGAATAAAATAAATAATTTATTGCTTGGAAGTTCATAAGAAATTTGAGCACCAATAGTGATTAACTGCCATGGTCCATGGGCTTTGAACTCCACAGTCTGCCACTAAACTAGATCGTAGAAAACAGTAAACAAAAATCAGCATGTGATATAAGTAGCTGTATTTATGTCATCATAAAATTCATGTTTTATTTTTGTCTTTTTTTTTTTTGACACTAGAATAGTATTAATGAGCAGCTGTTAATGATGAAGATATGAAGTATTTTAAATACATGAATCTGAAAACTGAACACTAGCTGCATGAAATAAACAATAATTGTAAAATATGTAGCTGGACATGATTTGTATAAAAATATCAGAAAGAGATAATATAGAGAAAACAAAAATAGATGCAAGGAATTAAAAAAAACTACTGGACAGTCAATGAGCAATAGAGAATGCAAATTACGTGTCAAATATCACTCAAAATATGTAAACATAGGTGATAAAGTTATAATTGTAGAATTTGATGGCAGTAAATGTTATTGTGACTGAATATATGTAAACAAAAAAAAAAATAAAGATTTTTCTATGATAGACAGTAGATATGATATAAAAAGAAAAATATTTTTTTCAAGTAAATGTTTATTAATTATTTAAATGTTTTCTTTCAGTATTTAAAAAATGTCACATGATCACAAAAAAAAAAAAAGTACAGGTATTAAACTGCTATCAAAAATCTCATTAATAATTCTCACTTCTTAAAATAAAACTTGGACTGAGAATGAGAACAAATATAACATTTTGTTCAAAAGATCTGTTACAGGTTAGTCCTTTTTTTGCATATGTCCACTTTTTTATAATTTGGAGACAGAATTCTGGAGCTCATTTTGCATATTGTAGCAACACAAAGACAAAATAATTACCTCTCCCTCCCATAATTAATTATTTGGCAGCTGAACTCATTGAGATATGTTTTTGAATAATTTCAAAGATGTTTAACTAACATACAACTATTACATATTACTTAAATGCGATGACTAACTGGAATGCCCTTTTTTATTCGTTTTATCAAAGTTAAAGCAAAGAATATCATCAGGGTTTCTTTCATGTTAAGATTATTTTGCTAATGAAAAAATGTGATATATATAATATATTCAACAAAAATACACTTGAATACTTACTGCAACGGCACTTATTTTCTTACACGTACACAAATATATATCTAATATATCCATTCAGCCTAGCTTCAAAATTACTTTTGTTTCACCTTCATAGATGTGATTAGCTGCTTACAGTATAAAATGCCTTATTTACTACTTAATTAAGAGAAGTGAAATAAGCAATTAACCAGTGAAATAAGCAATTAACCAGAGTTAATTTAAAAAGTCGGGTCTTTTTTGTTTAACAAATATTTGAAATATATTCTTCACTAAAAATTTTATCCTGAATGCAGTATACAAAATTCGTCACTGGAGTCGAGTTCGATAAGCCGCCTTAAATTTTATGATTCTCAATTTTGTATTACAATGTCAGTTCTTACTCTGGCTAAAAATGTATTTGTCAGTCTTTTCGAATTCATCATATATTATTTTTTAAAATCTTATAATCCATTCCCGCTACCATTAGAAAAATCAAAGTAATGAGACAGAAAAGTCTTACAGCTAGCATTACTTTTTTGAGCACTTAGTATGTAATATGTAAATGGATAACAAGACTTAACTGTTTGTTTGAATTATGTATAGAGTAAATTTATAAAGAGTCCCTTCTTTTATACATTCGTACTGATAATGATAGAAAGGGTGGGTTACTGCTCTTCTCAGAATAATAAATTGTGACGTGGTAATCATCACTTCAGCAATAATAAATTAAGTCTAATTTGAATTATAGCGTTCAATTTTCAAATTTACTAATACTTTTTAATTTATTGTTATATACTTATGTTTTTTTTTTTCTTGGAGTATTTTTTAAAGTGGATAAAATATAAAAAAAAAAAGTTAACTTTTGCCTTATTGAAAATATTTTGAAATGCTATAACGGTAGAAACTAATATTATTTTTCAAGTCTTAAACTAAACAAGGCTTAAAGCTGCAAACTATGAAAAAGCAAATTACCTTCAGAATCCACCAAACGCATATCTATCTTTAAAATCATTCCTATTAATCTCTTAATGCTTTTTTACACTTCACCATTAGAATAGAAGTCTTTGTTATTGGTTTATCAATTTTTTAAGTTGACATCTATTGTAGAACTACTATAATAATACTCGAACGATTAGACTGTTCCAAAGTGGAAGGGCAGTTCCCATTAAACTTTAAAGAAATAATAGAAAGTTTAAACACTAGAATGCGCTTTAAAAAACCGGAAGTTATACATTCAGCGAACTTACTTGACGTGGCCCAATGTACATTAGAAAAGTTTTTTTCTTTTTTACTCGGTTTGCAAGAAATTTTACAACATTATTATGATTTCCAAATCGCAAATTTACTTTCAGTAAAATATCTTTATGTACTTTTGTAATCAAAAATAAAATGGCTTACCAAACATTTCGACAAGAATATGTTCAGATGCCTGTTATTACTAGAGCCTACACTACAGCTTGTGTATTAACTACTATAGCTGTGGTAAGTAAAAATTTTATAAAAGAATATTTTTTAATATTGTTATTCTCATTATTGTTTTTATAGTTTCGATAATTTATTTTTTGAAAGGAATTCGAAACTAATTTTCTTGTCTGATGTGCTATGATAACTATTTTAATTTTTTTTTTTGTCTTGTTGGTCAACTTTCTTTTATTAATACTGACTTATAATATTTTTTACATATTGTTGATCATTTATAATTGTTAATTTAATATAAAGTCGCATCTAAATTCACATGAATTAGTGATAAATATTTTGTATTCTTTCATCTTGATATTAGTGTCTGTTAAAATTTTAGTATGATCACTGATTAGTTTTATTACTGTTATGTAACATTGTAACAAGGCTTATTTAAAATTATTTTAATCTTAAAAAAACATACTGCTAGTGAAAATATGAAGTAACATTTGGAAATTTGTAAATATATATTAGCCGTTATCTACTGTGAATTTTATATTGTTTTGTGCTTTAAATTTATCCAATCGTACAATAAAATTTTCTAAACCATTAAAGGATAAAATACAAAAAGTAGAAACTTATTTTTATAAAATATGAATTTTTGAACTTCTTGCAAAGTCTTTTTCTACGTAAAATATTAGACCATTGAATAGCAACATTGTAAATTTTCTTACAAAAGTTATGAAGGTATTTATATTATTTAAATAGCAAAAAAAAAAAACCATAATTTTCAGTATAATCAGGATTTTTTTAAATGTTTTCAAACTGAAATCATGTAAATTTTAAGATCGTATTCTTTACGTTTCAGAATAAATGCGCTTATTGCTATTATATATATATTTAATTAAGTCATGAACAAATGAAAATGCAAATAATATTTAATATGGGATTAAATGTTTATAATAATAAAAACAAAATTAGTTATCCTCAACTTTCAATGTTTTAACATTTTATAGTTTAGTCTTTTTTATTTTATAGCTGCAAATTTATATTCAAAAAATGAATTCTTTAAATATTTCAACTATTATAAATCCACTGCAATGTGAAGATCTTTGAATTTAATCCAGTGTTTTGAATCTATTGGCTCTCCTTTTCAGATAATTCTAATAAACTTTCTTATCCATCCACTCAATGTGGGCTTTAACAATTCACTTTGAATTCTTCATTATTAATATCAGTATGCATATATACTCTGTATTGCTAGTAAATGTTCAAGTTTTTATTCCCATTTAAGTATATATAACATTTTCTTTTAAGGTATTTTTATTAAAAACATCAACTGCCAAATTTATCCTTGGATGTTTTCCCACTGTAACTTTTCTCTTTAATCAAAAGTACTAATCATTTCATTGAACCTATAGTTATGCAATAATGACAAAACTATCAGCCATATTAATACTTATCCTGTTTTTACATTTAATCCTGCCTTTATCCAAACAAAAAATTATATTTATTTTTTTACATCATCCTCACTAGAATATATATAAAAAAAAAACACACAGTAGTTCTCATCTTTTTATATTTATATAGTATTTCAAAGAAAGAATACATATTTTATGTTATTTTGTATTTTAATTCATGGCATGTTCTCTACCTCATATTGATTTAAAATATGACTCCCAAAAGAATTGTGAACAATTAAGGTATGGAATACTTACACCAAGGAATGTTTTATTACTATAGTCCTAACATTATTACTAATGTCCAGATGTTCTGCTCCAACTTGATTAATTACAAAAGTCAATTCCTAATCCAACATCAGTTAATAAATAAAAACCTATATTAATTATATATAAAGAGTATTTGTTGTCTGATAACTTTTTCAATATGATAAGTTGGCAAGTTACCATACTGAAATGGTCATTTTCTAGGGTTAGCATGTATGTGTCTGATCAGAAAAAAAAATAATCGCAGGAAATGAAAGTGAAACAAGATCAATAGAATTAAAAATATGAAAATTATTAGTTTTATAATTAAAGAAGCAATATAAATAATAGGTATTTATATGGTAGGAAATTTAATTAGTTTTATGGTTATAGGATGAATAGTAAAATAAATTGAAGATATTGAGGTAATAAATATTTAATCATATTTTACATGTGTGTTACACAATAAATTTTCTTTTAAAGTTAATTTAAAACAGCAGCATGGTTTTATTTTAATTACAAAAAAATGTCAATAAAAAGAAAGATATATCTCCATATTTTGAAAATTAAAATTTATTTTACTAATTTAGAATATTGATTCTTTACTTTAAATATGTTTTTCAGTCTATAGTTTCAAAAATATTTAAAACTTCCAAAACATAAGATTTCGTTTTGTATGGTATTGTTAAAGGGATTAGAATAATCTTTTAAATAAATTTTGAGCTACATGTCTAATTAGATTTTTCTGGCATAATTTTAATTATAACTGAAAGATAAACAAAAGGAATAGAGTAGTTGTAGCTAGTTTGAGTTTCTCATTCAATGTTTTGCTTTAATCTCTAGTAAAATAATTTTGGTTTCCAGATATATGCTATACCCAAGAAATTTATACTTGTAATGGTAAAAGATGATTAATAAATAGGAAAACAATTTGGTTTTCTGGATATGTTAGTAATTTGCTTTGGAAGACACTGTTCCAAAACCATAGATCTCCATAATTTCTTGATGATTTTATCACTTTTAAAATTAATCATGAGTTTATTAATCATGCTAAATGATCAAATCATTAATTCAAGATGCTGTACAATGAATTGATGGAAACTAATATTAGTTTCTGATTGTCTATTTAAAATTATCAGCAGTTGTTTTAAAAAAATACATTCAATAAAAAAAATAAATCAATGCTTTGGATTTATCAAGATTCTATGAAACTAGAAGATTGTACCACCAAAGAAGCTTTGAATTTTAATGTGTATATTTCCAAAAAAAATGTTCATTCCTGTTGTAGTTATAAAGAAAGTAAAAGAAGTAAATTAAATTTTTGCATATTTTGTAAAGAAAAAACTATTATAGTAAAAAAAAATTAAATCCTATTTTTCTAATTGTTAATAGTAGTCAATGCTCTCATGTATTTAATAAATTTAATATTTGTTATATTATTAATACATTTAGTAACTATCAAAAGAAATAAGCTTATTTAGCATATAATTGATAAGAAGATATATTAAGAGGATATTGTAATTTCATATGAAATTAAATTTTTTATTAAAATATTTAATTTAAAATAATATTTCAATATGTTGAATCTTCTTCTTCATAATTATTTTAATAGTTGAACAATGATCAAGATTATTTTTTTACCAAAAGTTTTATAAACTAAAAGAGGATTTATAATTTAGATTTTATAACTTAAAGAAATTAACATGCTTAAGAATTTTAAATTTCAAGATTTAAATACTTGGAATAAAAGTAACATAATTTAAATTTTAGTAGAAAGCAAATCCAATTAAAATTAAAGCAGATAAGCAGACGACCACATATGTGTTTATGCATATGAATAGCTCTAATTTTGAAATATATCAATGGCATATTTTGCAGTTCTCATGTATTTTATTTTAAATATTGTTGCAGTTGAATGCCATAAACTATTTTTAAAACCATTAAGCTTAAATATTTTTATTGTCTTTTCGTATAAATAATTGGTTGTCTTTTAAATAAGTCAATGAATTATTTTATTATTTTTTATATATAATTACATATTTAGCATGTCCAAGTATATTACCATTTAATTGTATTAAGAATGTGTTTATAAGTGAGCATTCCTCATTTGCATAGCTTATCATAATTGCTTTTTTCAAAAAGAAAATTCATAGTGTACAGTTGTTGTTTTTTCCTCTTCAAATTTTACAAATCTATGTCCTATCTCCTTTTTTGTTTCTAAGGACAAATTTTCATCAACATCCTCATAAGTAATAGTAGCTTATATATCCAGGAATGAATAACATTTCAGTGTAAATCTTTACAATACCTCTATCAGATTTTGAATAACTAAGAAGTTATGACAAATTAAAATTGTGTTCTAAAACAGAATAATTCAGGTGAATAATTCAATAAAATTCAAATGTTTACATATATATTATTGTTTAAATATTGCACAAGAAGTATGTCAAATTGCATGCTTTGATTTATATATGTCATGATGGTGATTAAATCCCAACATAAGTTTATATCAGCTAGCCTGATTAATGTAAATGCATTAAAGAGCTAAATTAACAGCTTAAAGTAGACCAACATAGATTGAAAGTAAAAAAAACTATTGTAGTCTTAATATATAACACACACATGGAGTTGAAGAATTTTTTGTTGTACATATATTATTATTTTTTATAATGAAGAAAAACATTTCTATTTTATTTGTTTTATCTATTCAAATGTTAAAAAAGGAGAAAATTAAATTTTTTATTATTTTGTAAAAGCAAAGTTAATTAAAATGGAGTAAAATTATCAAAGAATTTTTAAATTATCATTCATATAATTTATACCTTCAAAATTGGAAAAGAATAAATATCTTTATGCTGTTCTTTCATAAAATAATAATCAGAAAATAATAAATTCTTTATAACAGTTATATAAATATCAAAATTTTTTATACATTAAAAGCCTTTTTCAGTACCCATTTGATGCACTTTTCAAATCAAATCAGATGCTAAAAAAGGCTTTTAATGTATACAAAATTTTGATATTTATATAGCTGTTGTAAAGAATTTATTATTTTCTGATTATTAATTTACACCTTTGTAAAAGAGAAAAGAATTTTATTTTTTATCAAAGTTTTTTCAAAAAGTACATTTTGTGTGTATGTGTATTAAGTAGATATTTTATTTTATTAATTAATTAAAAGATTTATTTGGGGATTTAATTAGAAAAAAAATAGAGATAAGTAAAAACAAGCTGACAGCATTTTCTTTTTATGTATAATGCTATAATTAAGATATTAAAAACTAAAGTCAGTGATTTTTGGATTGTTGTTTGACCAGAGAGACAAAGGCAAGGTGTACTTCTGAAAATAAGCTTTAGGTGGGGAAAAATTAATTGAAGCCCCAGCCTGAAAGACTGAATTGCTTGGTGAGAACTGCACAACTATATTTCATTACCGAATGCTGTCAATCAGATTCCAGGGAATAAACATTGTTGTTGTGTGGATTGCCAAAATGTTGTTTGCTAATTTGATCAAAAAAACAATATGGGGTAGACATTCATTTGTATAACGGTTCTTTTTTTTCATCATAATGTAAGCCTATACATAATGGGAATGCCAATCACTACCTATTAAGAAAAAAAATGATACTGTGAAGATATCTAAATCAAAATTCTTTTACACCCCCCCCCCCCAACTGTTTTATAATTTTGCACATGAATATGCTGGAAGCCTTCAACTGGGTGTTAGTTGTTTTTTTTTTAATGAAGAGAAAAAAAGAAAGTATCACAACAGATTACAACATTTTTTTTGTAGTATTGAAGAGAACTTAATTCCAGATATGTCTTTGCATTTATAAATTAAATGTTTAAAATGGAATAAAAACCTGTATACTCCACTAATTAAGGTTAATTATTTATTTAATTTTAATATATTTTAAATCTCATTAATATATGCCATTGAATTTTTTTAATTTTTATTATTGCAAATATAATTGATAAGTTAAACTTTTGGTACTGATATGTATATGTGTAAATTAAGCATTATTTTATTTTATTTTGTTTAAAACATTTAGCCCTTTTTAGATTCAGCTATTTATAATTACTATTTTATAATATATATGTATATAACCATATATCTCGGGGTAAGCCAAAGAAAAGAGGGGAGAGATTTTTCACTTATATCTTGATATTGGAGTCTTTAACATGTTATTTTGTGTTAAATTGTGTTTATGGGTTTTATTTATTCTTAAGATTAATAAATTAGATATTAAGTTGACTCAACATTTGATGTTCAATTTATCTGCTCATCTCATTCCACAATAAATGTAAATTATTGATTTTGTTTTCTATTTTTTTTACTGTATGTGACTTGAAAATTTAAGAGTACTGAGCTTGAACCTGAGATATGCTGTAGGGAACTATAGTTAGACGTCTTTATAAGAATTTGTGTATTTTTGCTCTGAAAATAGCACATAAAGTCTATAAATATTAATATTTGTTAAACGCAATGTCAGCATGTAATAAAATGAAGCAGGTTATAGCCTTATATAAATATTACATAAAGTCTATATGATTCGGGCTTTATAAAAATGCTTTATTAATGGCAAGTTTTGCTCACCCTTATAGGGATTGATATCAAAAGGGTAGTGAGGAAATGTAATTAATGATTATTAGTTTGATCTTTTAAATAATATAGGTTTTATTATTAGTATATCTTTCTATTTAATTGGCTTGAAATAAGACCATATGTGTTTTGTGGATATGTCATTAAGTTGACTAGTATACTTCACATGTGAAATCTATACTAGATAATTTAAATTAAACGTGAAATTCACTGTATAGAAATTTATAGCACCTGATATAGGTATTGAATTAGTTGTGTAGGGCTACAAAGTAGAATGCTGTGGAGAGAGGTTCACTGTATAATGTATTGTAACGGGCAGTTGGCACTAATATTCATCTCCAGAGGGCACCACTAGATTTAGCCTAGAAATTATGTATGCTGCAGTAGAATGTTCGTATGTGATAAGGTTTATCATTTGAAATGAAGTTAGACAAAAATAAAGATTTAGAAAATAAAGAAAAAAAAATTATTATCAGAATTATTTGTCTGTGTAATTAAAATATATGAATTTATTTGATAGCATAAGATTCTTATTTTAACATTTCTTTGACCTAACGTAATTGACTGAAATTGGTAAGGTAAAAAAAATGGCATAAAGAATGCAAGAAAGAATTTTAATTACCAGTGTTATTAATTAGCTAATTAAATTGAGAGGATGAAAATTCATTTATTTTTTTCTGATGTGAGTAGATTTGTGTTTAGCTATCATCATAATTTTCAACAATTATCTATCCACTGCTGAATGAAGATTCCTTCAAGTTTAATCCACTTTATCCAATCCATACTTTCTTAATTTCACACCAGAATAAACAATTATTTTTATTTCATTCATCTATTTCGGATATAATCTTTTTCTAAATCTGTTACAATATTGTACTTGAGATTCAAGTCAAGATTTCAACTGTCCGTGTATTAATATCTTTGAACAGTATATCCAATTCAAGTACTTGTCCGTCTTTTAATCGTTTCAATGATGGCAGTGATGCTTATTTAGTCACCTAAATATTTTGCTTTTGATCTCTTCTTATTATTTCCAATATATGTCTTTTACTCTTACATATATATAATAATTCTTATTATAATAATGAATACAGTTTTATTATATGTCATAATGGGTAAATTTTTTTCTGGAGGCCACACAAAATTCTATAAGGTTTTTTCCAAGCAAAAATATTTTTACTTTCCAATACTAGGCACTCACAGTAGAGGAAGGTATTGTGATCATGCCAGAAATTGACTTCCTAGAGGAAGGTATTGTGATCATGCCAGAAATTGACTTCCTAATTTCAATAAATTTTCATAAAATAAAGCTTTTAAAATCTGTTTCAGGCAAATTTAAGATGATGTATGACATCATAATTATATGTCTAAGTAATATCACATGCTACCAAACATACATTGTATGTTTATGTAAGTTAACTTTTTTGTGACAAATTAAAAAAAAAGATCTTATACTTATGCACTGTCCACCGAGTGTAGTTTGCCCAACCTTGATATAAATACTTAAGAATTTTTTCATATTTAGTTGGAATTTATTCTTCATAGTCATACATTGTTAAATAATATAAATTTGATTTTTTTAAAAAAAAATTATTTATTAAGTATTTACATTTACATCAGTTCAATTTACAAGTATCACTTTGTTGTTTTGAAGCCTCTTCAGTTTTAATCATTAATTTCCATTTATAAAGTTAGATTTATTTAATTTAAACCTAGATATATACTTTAATATTACAATTGAGATTATTTAAGTGCCTCCTGACATCTAATAGATGATGCTTTAATGCTCTTATAATATTGTAAGTTATGGCTCCGTAATGTATTAATTATATAATTTGGTTTTACTTTAATAATATATTAAAGATATGTCTATTTTTTAATCTCAGCTTTTAATATTCTCTTTACTTATCCACTAGATCTTATTTTTTCAAGTAACACCATAGAACAGCTTTTCTCAACCTGTGGGTCGCGACCCCGTTGAAGGTTGAACAACCCTTTCACAGGAGTCGCCTAAAATCATTGGAAAACACATTTTCAATTCATAACAGTAACAAAATTAAAAGTTGGAGCTCACCACAACATAAGGAACTGCATTAAAGAGTTGTGGCATTAGGAAGGTTGAGAGCCACTGTCATAGACATTCAGAGGAATGTAATGATTTCCAAGATACATTTTGGCATGAGACATGCTTTGATACTTAGCCCATTATCACATCAAACTAATATCCATTGTTATTGTTTTTCTAATTTATCTTATAATAATTATATTCAATTTACCAGTATCATTTTAGTAACATACTCTTGAGGACATGTCTTTAAATACCTTTACTATGTACTAACTACTAATATTCATTTTTAGAATTAAAAATTATAATATTTCTTTAACTCAAATATATATTTTAAATGTTGTATTAAAAGTTTATTTACCATTTCAATAGTTTTTTTATTTATATACTAGATCTTAATTATCATTAAAGCAAGTCATATATAATATGACATTGCTTTTAAAAGCTTGTATTTACAAAAATGAAATACAGAGAGTGTACCAATAGCTCAAACAAGATCTTAATTGATAAGTGCGGTAAGAGAAAATATTTAAAATCTCTATCTGAAATACTCTTATCCCCAGACCAATTGGTTTCAAGCTTATGGCTTACCTCAGTGAAGATTTAGAATATTCAGACACTAGAGCTAAAATATCAACTCAAAAATCCAGCACTTCTTTTATACGTAATATTTAAGTAGAAACTCTGAAGTTTTCAGACATGAAAATGTCTTTTACTCCACCTATCTAACTTTAATACCTATATGGGACTGAACCAAATTCAGATCTACCATACATTAATAGCCTCAGCATAGCAAAGCCTAAAGGTAAAATTATAATTATCAATAAAGCAAGTCATATATAACGTGACATTGCTTTTAAATGCTTGTATTTACAAAAATAAAATACAAAGAGCATACCAATAGCTCAACAAGCTCGTAATTGATTAGTACGCTAAGGGAAAATATTTAAAATCTCTATCCAAAATATTTTTATATCCAGACCAATTGTTTTCGAGCTCATGGCTCACTTCAGTGAAGAGCTAGAATATTCAGACACTAGATCTAAAATATCAACTCAAAACCCTGCATTTATTTTATACGTAATATTTAAGTAGAAACTCTGAAGTTTTCGGACATGAAAATGTTTTTTACTCCAGCTATCTAACTACAAAATACAAGCTTTTAAAAGCAATGTCACATTATATATGACTTGCTTTATTGATAATTACGATAGAATGACAGCCTGTTAAGCTAAATTGCGCAGACGCTGTGAGAATGTTGTTAATAAATGAATACCTTCGAACAACCACATGATATAGTATTTATATAAGAGTAAAAGGAATCCTATATCATGTGGTTGTTCGAAGGTATTCATTTATTAACAACATTCTCACAGCGTCTGCGCAATTTAGCTTAACAGGCTGTCATTCTATCGTAATTATAATCGCACGCAAGACGTTATAAAATAAATGCTTTATTGATAATTATAATTTTACCTCTATGGTTTGGCTATGATGAGGCTATTAATATATGGTAGATTTGAATTTGGTTTAGTCCCATATAGTTATTTAAGTTAGATAGCTGGAGTAAAAGACATTTTCATGTGTGAAAATTTTAGAGTTTCTATTTAAATATTACGTATAAAATAATTGCTGGGTTTTGAGTTGATATTTTTAGATATAGTGTCTGAATATTCTAGCTCATTACTGAGATGAGCCATAGACTCGAAACCAATTGGTCTGGGAATAAGAGTGATTCTGGGTTGGATTTTTTAAATGTTTTCTCTTCCTGTACTTATCAATTAAGAGCTTGTTTGAGTTATTGGTATGCTCTCTGTATTTCATACTAGATCTTATATATTTCTTCAATATATTACTTCTTTAAACATACATTTGCAGTTTTAGAAAAATGTAAGGATGCCCAAGGTGCAATGCAAATGTCTGGTATTCTCATGTGTCATAGCATCAGCCGGTAAGCGAACCCGCTAACCCAGGACAACTGTTTGTAAAGCAGTCGTCGCTGACCTCTCAACCACCAATGCTTAACAAAAATGTCTGGTATTATTTAAGAAATATATAAGATTTAACACAAGATTAAAAAGAGTGTTGAAACTTAGATTAAGAACTCCTGCATTAATATGCACTATATTTATATATATTATACCTTTTGACTTTGCCAGTAATGCCAAATATTAAGTTATAATTGCTTAATTTTTTTTTTTTTAAAAAGAACAATTTTATATAATTTAATGTTTCATTTAAACTAACTTTAAATTGCTTGTTTTAAGGATGTTATTGTTTTAAAAAATATAAAAGAATTGATATTTTTAAAATGCTAAGAGCTAAAGCTACTTTTATAATTAATGACAGGTTAAAAATGAATATTATAGTTTCAAAGTTAAAGCTAAAATTTAAGTCTTTAGGGTTAAATATTGCTATTTAAATATCTTACTAATAAAGAGAATTTTAATTAAGTTAATATATTATAGAAAATGTATATTTTCTAAAAGCTAACTTTAGAAAGATTAGCTTAATTAAATAGTATTATGTTATTTAATTAAACAAGATAAGAAGTAGTTTTGTGAATAAAATAGTTGATTATAAATAAATGAATATCTGTATTTGTGTGCTTGGGTAAATTTTATTTTAACTTCCTTGTTGAAAATCTTAATAATTAGTCTTTGAATATTTGATTAAAAAATATTATAAAAGGTACTGGGAACTTCAATTGTAAAAGAAGGAAAATTGTACAAGTTTCCTTAAAAGAAAATATAGCACAATAGTTATTTTAAATAATATGTTTTATTATGTAATAAGTTTCAGTTTTTCTTTTCTAAATAATTGATCTTTAATTAATAGCTGTTTAGACAGCTTATACAAATGAATCTATTCTTATCTCTGTTCTCTAGGTAACCAGCCAGAAATGTCAATTTCACTTGTCAAATATAACTCATATAATGTCTTGCATTGGTGGTCGAGAGGTCAGCGCGACTGCCTTGCACTTGCAGGCAGTTGTCCGGGTTGCTGGTTCTTGTTCCAGCCGATGCTATGACACTTAAAAATATATATATATATAACTCATATGATTGACTGATATGGGCACACATTGCTTACTTGTTTTGACTTGTGTTCTTGATATCAATTGGTTTACTTGTTTCTTTTTAATTTTTAGAAAGTTGAATTATTTATAAACTATTATTTTGTTTTAAATAATGCCTGGCTAATTTAAACCATAATCCAAGCAAAAAAGTTAAAGTAAAGCTACCAGAAATACTTTAAAACTATAATTTAAAAGGAATAACACAATGGAAAACATAACTAGCAATTTGTTTAAAAGTAACTCATGTTTATTTGTACTTTTCTTTGGGCACATTTTGTTAATGACTTTACTTTGTTTTGAGTATTTTTAATAGCTCATAATTCTAGACTATACCTTAATTTCAAATAAATGTGTATTAAAAAGAGGGTTTATTAGAATTTTGTGTTTTACTACAGGAAAAGACTATTTAATTCTGCTTTAATAAATCTTTATTATTGCCATTATTAAACTTTATTATTATCATATACAATTCTAATCAATTATTATAAGGAAAAAACTGCCTACAATATTAAATTAATATTTATGATTATTTAAGTGTAATGTTTAAAAGTTAAATTGTCTTTAAATATTTTTGCTTACTGAAAATGACATTTAGCTGACTTCATTGTTTAAAAAAAAAAGTTCAATGAAATAAAGAAGCATATTTGTTAGAAATAAATAAATAAATTTCCTGAATTAACTTTTATTACTGAAAATAAACTTATAATTATATGTATTGAAATAATATTCTTAAATAATCAAGAATTTTTTATTTAGGGATAATTATTTTGTCTTCAAAATTATTGTCACTCTCTGATAAAGGAATTGATAATTTATTATAGAACTGAAATGTAAATGCTCTTGAATGTCTCATATTACTATTGTTATATAGAATCTGTTCTATTTATTATCATTATGGATTAATGCTATTAAATCTGTTCTATTCATCATTGTTGCTAATAATTAAAATTTCAAATGCTCTTGAATATGTTTTAAATTTATTGTTATTGTTAATGGATGCTATTGACTTTAACAACCTCATGTGAAAGTATTTTTAAGCATAAAGAAATGAATGCATTGTGATTTTGCTCTCCAACAGTGTCTTCCAATAATTAATAAATGAATATTGTAAAATATTTGAAGATGCATTATTATTGTCATTAATGCTTTATTTAAATGTATCTAGAAGATTGGAATGGCCATAAAATGTGTTTGTGTTCGTTTATTCAGAAATCTATTATTATTAATATTACTCTTCATATTGCTATGCATCTAAATTTTGTTTAATATGTTTTAATAAATAAAGGAACTTTCATTATTAGTCTCAATTTAATTTCAATTTAATTTCAATACTGTTTGCGCTTTATAAAAATAAATATTATTTACATACATTACTACATGTTATAACGTCTAAAAACTACTGCGTAGTAAATCGTAGGATTTCATGCTGTATGTCTGTAATTTAAACTCAGAGAGTTAAGTGTGAAGATATTTAATATTCACGCTTTCAGATCTAAGTACTTTAGACTGGCTTGGATATATAGAAAGACAAGTAAAGAATAGGGTGGACCGCCCTGTTCTTGTTAAATTCTGTCTTGTATTTATGATCTGATTGGCTGTTATAGTAATGAGCGTGAGAGGTTTTGCAGTCTTTCAATTTAATTTCAATATTGTTTGCGCTTTATAAAAATAAATATTAGTTAAATAGTAAATCTCTGTGACTAGAAGACCTAGGATAATGACTTTATTTATTCATTTATATAGTAAAAAAAAGTTTTTTTTTAATGTTATAATGTATTTTGCTATTATATCTTATTATATATTGCACCTATGCATAATTATCTGTCATAGTTTTACAAAATTTTGGTAAACTGTGTTATTCTGAAGTTCTCAGAAAATACTTACCTTTACAATGTTAAATGAGTTATTAGTCCCTTATTATGAAATTATTTGTAGAAAGTATATGCTTAAGCTGAATGGAGGATATATTTTTATTAATTATTTTTAGGCTATATCTTATTAAGCCATGGCAATTATATTTTAAATTATCAGTTGTACACATCATTTTTAGTATTATATTATTTTAAAGAGATTGTAGCATTTATTTCTAGTTTAGTTATCTTTATCTTACCAGCATGCTTTTCTAAGAGATTGTAGCTGTATTTCTCTTTTGAAGATTATTGTTATTGTTGTCATGTATATTTTAAAAGAGCTAGTAGCCTTGTCTCTTACTATTATTTCTAATGTATTTATTTCAAAGAGATTGTAGCTTCTCTTATTGTACTTCATGGATTATATTGTATATCATAGCTCTTATCTAAGCATGGAATGCTTATTAAGGCAATTACTTTGCTCTTTTTATATTTTGATAGTTCATTTTCATTATTTGTATGTTAAGTGATAAAGTCCTAACATATTGTATTTGCCCTCAAATGTAGATGCTCATTTTCTTGAGTTTATGTGATCATATACATTTATTTTTATTACCTTGTTTCTCAAATCAGAGATATATTTTCTCATGTATATTTTGTTTTACAGCTATGTGTAGCTTACTATCATGACTTGTCATGGCAATTGATATGGTAACTTATTCTAAGGAACTTTATCTCATTGGCACTCTTAACATAAAAAATAGGTTTGTTGCTTAGATATTTTGATGTATAGGTCTATTTGTAGCCATAAAACTGATAAATACTTATTTAAAATTTGAAATTATATTACAGCTTTAATAAGTAATATAGATTCCTTTCAGCAATTATATTGCTTAGATTGGTAAGTCATACATTCATTCTTGGGGACAAAATATCTTTGTATGAGAGAATAGAATAAATAAAGAACTACAGACATTTAATTAGCCAGATAAGGATAATGCTTTCATATATAACTTACTCTACCTCAACTTATCTCACTGTAAAATTTAAAGTTGCATTATTATTTTTTTAAGCTTAATTATATCAAGCTATACAGCAATTCTCTTATTAATTTGTTTAAATCATTTAGATTCATTTTCCAAAGCTGTTATCTGTTTCATGTTTATTGTTAAATAAATGTTGTTTTACAATAGTTCTGCCCAGTAGTTTTGATATATCATTTTCACATAAAATATTTTCAAGATGTAAATATTAAAATTTTTATTATAAGAATTACATTGCATTTAATCATTAAGAGTGCATGAATATAATTAAACCATCACATAATCACTATTCTTTATGCTTACACAAGATATTTACACAGAGACAAAACTATTCATTCAGTAGTGCCACTCAGTGCAAGCCAGAATAATCAATGGATACAGGAAAGTTTGTGCATAAAGTCCCTATCTAATATTACACATCCAATATCCCCAGACTAGTTTCTGGCTTGTGTCGTTCACCAGTAAGGAGTCTTGGATATGAGAACACTATGCCTAGATTTTAGGATTTAATACCTCTATTAGCCACCTTTTATATTATTAGCTAACCATAAAGTTTTTTGTCCAAAATGAAAATACAATAATGTTCTCAATTCAAGCTCATTAGCTTGCATAGTCGTATAGGTCTAAACTCAGCTCAGCATCCATACTTTTTGGTGTCTTTGGTTCTTTAAGAACTACAGTTACCATAATCCTATTGGGCATGATTGGTATTAAACCACTAACCTTCACACGATCACCATTCTTTATGCTTACCCAAGCTGTTTACACAGAGGCAAAACTCAATATAGTAGTGCCATTTCAGTGCAAGTCAGAGAAATCAATGGATGCAGGAAGGTTTGTGCATAAAATCTCTATCTAGTGCCTACTCATCCAATTTTCCTAGGCTAGTTTCTAGCTGTGGATTTCTTCAGTGAGGAGTCTTGCATCTGATAACACCACCTAGATCTTAGGATCTAATACAACTCTCAAGCAGCCACCTTTTACCTTATTAGCTAACATTTTGAACTCAAAGCTTTATAGTTAGCTAGTAAGATAAAAGGTGGCGACTAGAGAGCTACATTAGATCCTAAGATCTAGGTGCAGTGCTATCACATCTAAGGCTTCTCACAGATGAAAACCACAAGCTAGAAACTACTCTGGGGATTTTGGATGAGTAGGTATTAGATAGGGATTTTATGCATAAATCTTCCTGCATCCATTTATTACTCTGGCATGCTCTGAGTGGCGCTACTGTAGGGAGATGTTTGTCTCTGTATAAACAGTTTGTGTAAGCATGAAGAATGATGATTATGTGATGTTTCCTGGTTTAGTACCAATCTTGCCCAATAGGATTATGGTAACTGTGACTATTAAAGAACCAAAGATGCCATAAAGTATGGATGCTGAACTGAGTTCAGATCTATATGACTATACAAACTGTTGAGTTTGAATTGAAAACATTATTGTGGTTTCATTTTCGACTCAAAGCTTTATAGTAAGCTAATAAGATAAAAGATGGCTGCTGGAGGGTTGTATTAGATCCTGAGATCTAGATGCAGTGCTCTCAGATCCAAGGTTTCTCACTGATGAAAGTCACAAGCTGGAAACTAGATCGGTATTGGATGAGTAGGCACTAGATAGGGATTTTATGCACAAACTTTCCTGCATCCATTGATTACTCTGGCTTGCACTGAATGGCGCTACTGTAGGGAGAGTTTTGTCTCTGTGCATGAATATAATTACTTGTTAAAATTTTTTTAGATGTTAAGAAATGATCTAATGAACAGAGTATTTATTTATTCATTTATTCAGAAGTTCATTTACCAATTGTTTATTGAAACATTAATGTTCTATATTTGGATCATTTTATTAGCTAAAAGATAACTTGCAAATTTCATTTATAAGATTTTATAAGAATAAATATGTTTGAAATGTAGAAGATATTTCTGCAGGATTTATTGGATGATATCTTGAGTGGCCATAAAATACTCTATCCACTCAGAATATTCAAATTCTATCCTAGATTGTTATTATGATACTATTCCAAATTAAGAATATATCATATCTTTTATTGTAGATAATATTTTATTTAAAATCTATTATTGTTATTGTTTGGGGAGATATTATCTTAAGGGTAAGAGTATGTCTCACCATGTTGATTACTAGGATAGTAGTGATTGCCTAATAATCCTCTAATAAAAGGAGGAATAAATTTTCAGTATTATCAAAGTATAAGAACTCAGATATAAAATTCTAAAATCAAAGAAATTATTTTACTAAAGAAAGAATTTATTTTAAAGAATTTAAAGTGGCACAAATCTAATAAACATGCATTATTAAGAATTAATATTGGTCATAAGGTGTAATATATTGGAGAAGGTATAAAAATATATTATGAGAAAGAGATTATATTATAACCTAACTACTCTGTGTTGTATGCTTTAAATATTTAGAGCCTTTGTAGTTTGTAAGAGTGAGTTTAGAATTCTTTTAAAATTTATTTTAAATTAGAATATTTATGTTTAATTATTATTATCTTATTCTTATGGTTCTTTTTATTATTGGCATAAATCATATTAATAGAGATTCCTGAGCTTAGCCTTTGATATTAATATCGTATTTTATGGATAGTATTATGGTTGCCTATTGGTAATCGATATTCAGCCATCACTTGAGATTATAATATATATATATTAATAGATATCCCAAGATAACCAAAATTTTTGCCACTCTTATTGCATTGCCTCTTTTAAATGTTTACAAAAAATTACACACTTCTCATAATATATTTTTGCCACTGTTTTATTTAATTTATGATTGTTTCAATTGACTGGCAGTCTTCAGAAAAACAGGTGAAAGACAGACTGGCACTCTTCAGAGAGATAGTGAAAAATATTTCAAATATCTGAAGAAGATTGATAATCAGGCAAAACTATAGCAAATAAAGCATTGTGAAAAATGCATTATGAGAAGTTATTTTTTGTAAAGAATTAATAAATATATTTATTTTTTACTCTAATATAATAATGACTGGTAGAAGAACAAATTGCTTGATAAAATTTATGAATTAAATATTCTTTGTTGTTGTATACCTTTTTTTTCCCGTATATTTTAGGAATTGGATTTTGTAACACCTTTACAGCTTTATTTCAATCCAGTATTAATATTTAAACAGCTTCAGGTAAGAAACACCTGTTGGAAATTTATATTTGTTTATTTTTTATTTTAAGAGTTATTATATAACATTGAACCTAACATTGAATAATGCTTGTATAGGTTTTGGAAATAATTTTTTATTATTATAAAAAAAAGTCAACCATAATTTCTGTTTTAATGTGAGAATCATATTTTTCAATTCAATCTTTGTTTATATACTACATATTAAAAAAGTAAAGAAAATTGTTTAATTTATTTATTTACAGAGAAAATCTTATTTAAAAAAGAATATATATTTGTTACGTTATTCTTATTAAAATACCAATAATTATTTTTATTTTGTTTAGGTATTATTTATATAAATAATTCATCGAAGTTAACAATTTTGTTGTAGTTATAATACTTGCTGTCAGCATAACATAAAGGCATTAGAATAATTTCATTTAAGAATGCATTGTTATAAGACTTAAAGGGTGTTTTATGATGAACTTAAGCATGGTTTTTTATGGGAGAGGCAGGACCCATTTATATTATAAAGATTACTTCAAGAACATTAAATAAATAAGTATAATAGTGATTGTTTTGTTTTCATTAGGAAAATATGGTGGAAATAGAATACATCGGAGAACCACAATTTAGCACAATATTGAAGTAATTCAGAAAGAAAAATTTGCTGCAGAAGTGAAAAGTTACCATTGCAAAATATCAAGTAAACAGATTGGTTTATCATCACAAAACTTATTTTCTAATCTATTATTATTATTATTATTATTTTGTCTTGGAAATTGGATAGCCATATTCATTTGCAAGTCGATGCTGTTAAATATTAGCCAAAGACTATAATTTATGCTTTTTCTGCTCATTTTTCAAATATGCATAATTTTTTTTTGTTTTAAAAATTTTTTAATCTGCTTTCTATGTTTTTTTGTTAAATCAAAATTATTTTTTTAATTAAGGATATTATTAATCTTAACTATTAATTATTGGATATCTTTTTGTATAAATATATGGACATATATATTTTCCTATGTCATTGTGGATCTTTAGATATGACAAGTTAGCGCCGCTGATTTCTGAACAAAAAAATTTAAATTTTCTTATTTATATTTTTAAAATTATATTTATTTAGTATTAAGGGGAAAAAAAATCATTCTTGAGGATTTGTTTATTTTATAAACTATTATTTGTAATCTATTTAAATTTTTTTTAATTGATGAAATTTTTTTATGCAGCTCTTCTATAAAATCATTTATGCATTCTTGAAAAATATTACTTTTCCAAAATTTTAATTAGTAAACAATAGAATTAATAGAAGAAAGTTAGGCAAAACAGAACATTCATATGAGCGAAATTATATACTAAAACAAAAAAAATAAAGAAAATGAACAATAATAAATTCAATACTAAATGTCTATGATGTATTTTATGTATTTTTCTATAAAAAAAAAAAATATTGGAAGTAGGATTTATTAAAAATAAAAGCATATATATAATTATAATAAACTAAAATTGATTGAACATTATTTATAATATTTTTGAAACATGAAAGAATATTTGATCATGTTTTTAATCCTGAAGAAGTGCAGATAGTTGCATTAAACATAGTATAAAATTAAGAAGGCCTAGTTTTTAATGACATAAACTCAGAGATGAACAGAAAATCTAGTAATATTAATTTGAGTGCATTTTGAAACATGCACATGTAAATATATAATTTTGTATTTCTGTTTGTTGTTTTAAATATAACAATTGCTTTTACAGCATCACTGAAAATGCATTAAATTTCTATTTTATATTTTCAACGTTTTCTCCAAATATATGACATTAGTATTGGTTTTACTTTTTTAAAATAGATTTCTTATACTGAATTTGTATATTGCAAAAAGGCATTTGATCTACAAATATTTCTTTTTAATTAAAGATTTGGAACATTTAGAATACTGTCAAATTTTGAAAAATATTTATCAAAATGCAATAGCAATGATTAGACTACATCAATAATTTCACCTTTAATGATTTATATAAATTTATGGGAAATATTGTATGGGTCAGACTGAGAAGCAAAGATAATAAGAATAAATAATGATTACTTAAGTCATTCAGATTTTGCAGCTTATATAATTGTTTTCATTATTAATATTTTGAAGCTTTTTAAATAATGTTATATGATTTATCAGATGAAAGTAATAATGATTAAAAATAAACAGTAAAAAATAATAAAATGAATTTTTTCAAAGAAGTAAATTTATTCTCATTAAAATAATGAATTAAAATATAAGAGAATGAAATTAATGACGTCCATTATGGTGTTCTTTTATATAAATTATAATAAATAATAAAAAATTATCTACAACAACTATATTAATATATATCTATATTAATAATAATTACACATAAAAAGCCTTTTTCTGCACATGGTTTTGTACTCTTTTTAAATGTTAAACATTTATTTTAATGTTTATCGATTATTGCAAATAGAATACCGTCTAGTATTCTATAATGGAAGTAGAATAACAACAATAACAAAATAAAATATCAGTAAATTATAATAAAAGAATTGTCACATTATGGAGATTCAATATAACTTTAAAGAATTGATTATATAACATAACAAAATACAGAATAAATAATGCATCCTCTATTCATCTTTATATATATTGCTATACAATTTTTCATTCATTTTTAAGTGACCAGTTGTTAACTAAATTTATTCAAATTGTATAAATATTCTTACAATTATTTAAGTTATGCTTAATATAAAATTTTCATATATTTTCTCTTTTTTTATATATTTTTAATATAATTTAAAGTTTAAATATTTTTTGTAACATCTATTTGATGTCCATAAGTTACGTCGTGAATGTATAAAATGGATTTATCATCTTACCTATTAATTGCATTGTTATGTTCTTTGGCTCTTACCTCTAACTGTTTTTCTGTTATTATATCATATTACAATAATCATAAATTTATATATGATTCCTTGTTTGTATTTTATATAATCTCTTAATTTATAATTACCTATTAATTTATCCAGACTTTTACTATTCGACCATCCAATATTTATAAGCTTATCAATATATGTTTGTTTTTTTATTAAGATATTATAAATTTTAGGATAATTTGAAAGTTTGATCCTTTTCTTATTTAACTATTGTTACTATCATCAATGCAATGTTATTATTTAATATAGATATTTTAGAATTAAACAGTACATTTTTAATAATTTTAGGGTTATATCTATAATCTTTATATAATTTAATGAATTGAATCTTTTATAAATCAGCTATATTTTTATCTGTATTATATTTATCACTTCTATATTTAAAATTTTTAGTGACTATTCATCTTTTGTACCCAGACAGATTAAAAGTAATTATTCCTATAGATTCACAACAAGCATACTCATTAATAATTTTTAATATAAAAATGATAAATATATTACAAATATGTGGCTGATTTACGAAAGAATCAATTTATTAAATTGTATAAAAATCATGGATATAATCCTAAAACTATTAAAAATATATTTTTTGATTTTAAAAAATCTATATTAAATAATAACATTTCTATGCAAAATGGTTATAATGATGATGATAATAATAGTTCATATAAGTAAAGGGTCAAACTTTCATATTATCCCAAAAGTTAAACATCACATGATCACAGTTTCTTATGCTTGCTCATAACTGTTATTAAAACAGGCAAAACTTTCCATACAGTAGTCCCATTCAGTGCAAGCCAGAATAATCAATGGATGCCAGAAGGCTTGTGCACCAATCCCTATCTAGTGTCTACTCATCAAATATCCCCAGACTAAGCCAGAAACCAGTCTGGGATATTGGATGAGTAGGCACTAGATAGGGATTTTATGCACAAGCCTTCTGGCATCTATTGATTACTCTGGCTTGCACTGAGTGGCACTACTGTATAGAGAGTTTTGCCTATTTTAATATCCCATAATTTATAATACATTAATAAAAAATAAAGATTATGTTGACAAACATATAAATATTGAATGGTCAAATAGTAAAAGTCTGAATAAATTAATAGGTAATTATAAATTAAGAGATAATAGAAAATACAAAAAAAGAATCATATATAAAATTAATTGTGACCATCGCAATATAATTTTCTATGATCATATAGGGAATTAGTTGAGATTAAAGCCAAAGATCCTAACAATGCAATTAATAGGTGAGATTCACTATGTTAACATATTGTAACGTTATACAATATGCCATTACATTAATTTAAAATTAAAATAAAAACAGTTCATAAATAAAAACTAAAAGCTAAAATTAAAGAGTTGTTAAATGTATATATATATTCGCACAGATGCAAAACTTTAAAAGTTTTTTTTTTTTAAATAAAAAAAAATGTATTTGAATGTACTTTTTTATGAAAAAAGGTAAAGATCTAAATATAAAATATTTTTAGTAAAAAGTAACATAAATGAAAAAGATTCCTATGTAATCTCAGTAAATGGAAGTGATTGTGTTATTAATTATCAAAAAGCAAACTAACCCTTGGGGCTCTTATATAAAAAAGTCAGATGAAAGATATAGATAAAAATCAGAAAGATTGTTTCCTGCTCTGAAGCAGAATGTTCAGTAAAAGCAGTAACCAACGCTCGGACCCTAACGAAAATCATTGACTGTTCAGTGAATCCAGATGATTTGTATAAAAAGAAAAATATTAAAATTGAGAGTTAGTTCCAGCTTGATTTTTTTGAGAAGGGTGATAAGATGCACTTTTCATCTTCTCTCTTATTTCAAATGAAGTGACTGTTAAATTATGAATGGTACTGTTGCAGACCCCGAATCATATGGGTACTGAAATAAAATACCAGGATTGAATCAGCTAAGGCCACCTCCAGAACAACAACTTCGCGGGAATTGGCACCAGGAACCGGGTCTCTTTTACTGTAAGATATGAACTGTAAAATTTAAAAGTAATTAAGAACTTTCATCAAGATTTGACAAGCTTTTAATAATCAACTAAACCTAATTTTTAAAATGAACTTTTATCTGACTTTTAATTTTAAATATTTGAGTTTGCTGATTTAATCATTTCCATTTTTTTTTATTTATTAATATTTATTGACTAAATATTTAAATGTATTAAATTTAAGTTGGGTGTAGATGGCTGCATAGATTCATTAACGTTTAATTATTTTTTTTTATTTGCATATTGATTAAAATATATAATATTTGTAAATACGATACCTCATGTTGAGTATCTAAAAATGTATTTATTCATATATCTTTTAAGTTGTTAGTGTCAATGCGGCATCTTATGATGAATGCCATTGGGTTTATTGTAAATTTCCCTCTGCAATTCCATCAATAGCTTTATATTTTAATCGTTTATGTTTATTTTGAATGGGTTTTAATTTTAGGCTATTTGTTTCATGGTTAGGTTGATACTGGTGGAGGGATATATGGGTATTTATATCAATGTAATGTGAAGTGTGGTTAGCATACAGGGCAATGCCCAATTGAATGCATGACCCAAAGATGTAGTCATTGCGTTGCAATGGATGCAGACGTATTTCCTGTGCCATTGATCCCTTCTAGCTCTATGGATAGGAACTATAAGAGACCACTCTCCCCCATACGTAGCACTTCTCTTTATATTATATACATGATTCCTGTACTGGACGAAGATCATGTTCTTCAAATAATATCACGCAGCAGACACACATTCCTGACTTCGTGGTTTTATGCTAGCATCCTCATATTGCATTGGTTACATCCGTATATCAGGAAGCAGGCATTGGTTTAGCTGCGAACTTTTAATCTGGGATTGAATGATTGTTTTGAAAAGTTTTTAACTGAGAAATCTATGTAGCCAATCTATACTCAACATTATAAAACAAACTTTTATAAAATGTCTATCTGGGCGACTTTCTTAATAATTTAAATTTAAAAAAAAAATAAAAATAACCAAATTAATATTAAAATCTAAGCAAGATAAATTTTATTCCTCAATTTTAAATATTTATATATATGTGCGTTAATAAATGTTTTTTTTTGTGTGTGTTATTACTGGCAGAGACTTATTTTATTTATTTATTTTTTTAAAAAAATATTTTTTCAGTATTGAAAATATATCTCTGAGTTAGTGGCATGGGCTGACGGTTGGAATAAAATACATATGTAAAAAAAAATTAGATCTTAACAGCGTGTATCTGCCTACTATATAAATTGTCCAGGTTCAAATAGCCTGGTGGCGCCCTGTAGCGCAGATACAGTAAGACCTTTATGATCACCCCTGACGATTATAATATGGTCATAAAATAGATGCTATAAAAATATTAAACTTCTAAATTACATTAAAGATCGAAAAAGAAGACAATATATGAAACATTTTATATTAAGCATAACTTAAATAATTGTATGAATATTTATAAAACTTCAATAAATTTAGTTAATAATTAGTCAATTAAAAATGAATTGCAAATTGTATAAAGTGAAGTATATATAAAGTTTTATAGTATAGATATTATTTATTCTATATATTGTTATGTTATATAGTCAATTCTTTGAAGTTATATTGAGTCCTACATGTGAAAAAAATATGTATTATATTTTACTGATGTTTTATTTTGGTATTGTTTTTATTTTATTTCCATTATAGAACACTAGATGGTATTTTATTTACAACAATTGGTTAATGTTAATTAAAATAGATACTTAACATTTGAAAATGGCATAAAACCATGTGCCTATAAAGGCTTTTTATGTGTAATTATTATTAATATACATAGAGCTACTGTATATGATTTTTTTTTTATTTATTAAAATTAAATATGGATTAAATAATGTTGGTAAAAAAAAATGCAATATTAAAAGGAAATAGGAAATGAGTTTTACTTTCCTAATGCTTACTTATAAATATAAGATTTAAACAATTAGACTGTTACAGGGATTATAGAATTTACTGAATCATGGAGAATTAGCAAAGTTTTGAAAGATAATTAAATAGGCAAAATAAGAACTGATATTATTGAGATAATTAAGTGATTAAAATAGAACTGGGTTGGGACATATTGCTTAAAAAGATGATAATAGACAAGTGAAGTTCTAAATTGAGTTGTAAGAAATTACATGTGAAATAAATGAGTGAAGTTTGGATTTTTCTGAACTTGTGTGGAGAAGAGAATCTATGAATTGAAGAAATTGGATGAAACTTAGAAAAGATCCTTATCCTGCAGCTGATTGATACTAGTCAATAATGAATAAATGATATTTGTGTTTTATTCACAAATATGTATATATAAATATGATTTAATTAATTTGTTCACTTTTCAATCATAATCAATAATTTGTTAAAAATAATAAAATAATAAAGGTAAAAATAAGTTTAAGAATTGAAGTATATGTGTATATTATTTATAATAGTTTGCTTTTTTAAAATACAATAGTAATTATAAATTATTTGAAATTGTGAATAATTTCACACTTATAAATTAATGGCCTTTTTTTTTTAATTTTTTGGTGTCCTGCAGCTATTTGGCCTTTTTTTTTTTTAAAAAAAAAAAAAGATATTAATGTATAAATCTTAGTTTTTCCATTCAGTGATAATTGAAATTGTCTATCATTCCGTTTTATGCAAATGGATGCCATTAGAAATAGACAAAAGCTAACTTAAGTAATTCTTGGAATCATTAAAATATTATAAACCTTTTTAAAATAATTTTAAATGAAACCAAATAATTCTAAAAAGAATAGACACTAGAAATCCTAATTTTATTGATAGAATAAACAGGAAATTCATTTGGACATCAAATCTCATAGAAAATGTGGAATGTAATATGTTAACAATAATGGTTTTAGGAATTTTTTTTTTTTTGCGTCAGATTTTAGCAGTGTTAAACAAGTTTTAAATGTTAATTTGATCTCAAGTTTAGAATTGAACATTATAGAAAATAACCTAAGCTATCTCCCTGCACAAAATCAGGTTTCCCCAATGATCAGAACAGAAGTTATTACCCCCCTTCCGGTGGATTGGGGTCACAAAAAAAAATAAAAATTTTCAAATCACCACAGAATTACAATGAAGTGATTCCTGAGCTAAAAAATAATGATCTAAAGACAAAAATGGGTGCAAATGATGTTTTAGACCTAAACAGAGACATTGAAGCTGCAAATTAATCATACTCTTTTAAGCAATAATTATTGAGAAATTTTCCAAAGTTTAACAACAAATGTTCAGATTATACTTGAATCATTGATTACTAATCAAGACCTAAAATAAGTATCAACAAATAAAAATCATTGTGAACCTTGAAGGACTTTGGTTGGTGGGTTGAGCAGCTACTGTGAACATTTGCAGATACAGGAGTTTGATAATGATTAAGGGTGGATGTTCAGCTCCATTGACCTCAGTATGCAAGATGATATGGACAAATGATTTGTTTCTCATGGTGTGCAAGATGATATGGCCAAATGGTTTGTTCTCATGGTGTGCAAGTAAATCCGGCTTGATTTCAAGACTACATGAATTAAATGTTGTATTGGTGGGTGTGAGTTTGCACTCCTTTTCCTCAAGTGTGGTGATAGTGGTCATAAGGGACTTGATTCATTTGAGGGGGTAGTCAACGATCATTGTCTAGCCCGGGAATACCTGCCGGGAGGGTGAAGGTCACTACCTTCACATGGACTTGGCCATGAAGGGCTACTGCACCCTTTGATGAATTATTTGATAGGTCAGTGTTGTTTTGCACTCACTATTATTAGGTTTCATTTGTTAGCTTTAGATTTAGTGCATTTGTAAGGCGATTGGTCTACTTTGGGCCACCACCAATTTTTGTAACATTGATGGAGTTTTGTTGTAATATTTTGTGGGCATGGGTCTGCACTCCTCGTTTCTTCCTCAGGGGTGGCTGGTGGCAGACATTAGGTGTCTGGTTTATGGTGCGGGCTGTTGACAATTTTGCCACTACCCGGAAAATCTGCCTGGAGGGTACATGGTCAAAGTCTCAGTGCTATTTCTGCTCTGGTAGGCTGGTTTTGGGCAGTGTAGATCTGGCTCATTACTTATTACTTCTTATTTTTTTCCCCAAGTTGGCTTTCCAATTTTGGGGCAGGTAGACTGATTGCTGTCTCTGCCCATTTGGACTGCTAATTGGGAGGCAGAGATATCTGGAATGATCTTGACATGGCTCAGCTGTGTCGAGAATTTGTTGCTTGGTGAACTGGGGCCTTGGACCTCACTGCCTGTTGTGGTGGTTGGCGCAAAGCTGGACTTCCCACCTATTCAGCTGAAGCATTTGGGTTTTCGCTTCGGAGCCTCAGGGATGGGATCATTGGGTGATGGTTAACTTCTTGACAGTTGGGCCATGTGGATCCACATATAGAGACACATTAATCACATTACAGCAATTTTTATGGATGTAATTATTTTTGAACATATGTACATTTTACCTTGTTACATTGAACACTGTGTAATCCTCAATGGGTAAGTGTACCTGAAAATTTTTGTAATCTTTTATTAATAAAGGTTACCTTTGAAAGTATATTGTTTTATTAGGAAGCCCTTAAAATAAGGTGTTGCAGAATGAAACTTCAACAGTTTTTCAGAGGAATACAGTGAGGGAAAGTAATTTATTTATTGGTTTATTTATTAGATTTTTCAATTGCTGGATAGTGATTATTTGAAGTGTTTTTCATTCTTGTTTTTATCCTCTAGTTAAGAATGACTAGATACTCCTTTATTAACTAATGTTAGACGCTTAGCTATATTTGCTATGAAATGTCTGAAAGCAAAATCCTACATCTGTTTGAAATCTGAAAGTTTTTTAAAAATATAATCTGGCCAGATTCAAATTTAATTGTGAGACTCTTTATATATAACATCTTTGATAATTACTCATAAGTGAGGATAACTATCTTAACTCGGGGGGTATACGGAAAAAGAATAAAAAGTCTAAAGATGTAAATAAAAAGGTAAACAACTTCAAATAGCCCACAGTAGCACAAAGGTCTCTTCAAATCTTTTGACATTGCAACAATGAAGGAGAAAACATTATTCTCCAGCTTGGTCAATTGGTAATGAATTTTTGTTTTTCTTTATAGTTTTATTTTCATTAAGCATAGCTAGCTAGCTATATTTCAATCAATTTTTGAATCAATATGGGCAAGTTGTCTAAAAAAATCCTGAATTTATTTGAAAATTCTCAGTTATTTGGCAAAATTTTCAAGTTTTACAGAATTTAACAACAAATGGTTTTATTAAATACAATACTATAAGGCTCATTATATACAAATATAGAAAAAGAAAAGATTTTTCTGATATATATATGTGTAGGGCTTTTTTATAATATGGCTCATATCGAGAAGTATTAATTAAATTTAAAAATAGTGGTGTAGAAAGGAAAGTATATCTGGATTTGTTTAACCAGTGTATAATTGCAAAAATTTCCAACTATAATTAGCTCTATTAAGTTTAATTCTCTCATTTTAAGTAAAGTTGCCATCACATCAGAAATTATTCATTTTTTGTATATTCTGAGATTTTGGACTCTGATGGTTCAGTTATTTGATAGTAACAATTTGACTCAGATCCAATGTAGTTTTATTTCTCAAGTTGGTGAAACTGATCTCACCTTTCTAATAGATTCTTAAGCTGTGTTCTTAGGGTTATATTGGAAAAAGAAAAAATATTATTTAGCTACACATTTTCTTCTTTCTATATAGAATAATATGTAAATAACTATGATAACTCTGCTACTGAAATATAATAAATTAAAGACAATACTAATATTCTATATTCAGAGAAAACATTGAAAATATTAAATACAATGTTAATATATTTTCAGTGCTGAGTATTCTTCTCAGAGACAACTGTTATTTTCAAAACAACAATTCATGAAAACTTCTATTCTTTCTTCAATTACAGATTTACTTTAGTGATCATATCTTTTATATTTATATATGCTAATAGCTATATCTCTGTGCATTTCTAAGCAAATTCATCTGTTAATGATTTCATTTCTTATTTGTACTTTTGGCTTTTTATATATACTTATTTTAAGCATTATTTATATTTTTTTTCTACCCAACTTTATTGTTAATTTCTTGCTCTTTATTACTTTCATAGCCCATTGCTATTACTGTGACTTTTTAAAAATAATACTTCTGACTTTCTATTTATATTTATTTTTTTATCCAGCAAATTTGAAAAAAAAAAAAAAAAATCATAATTTTACTTTATTTTATAAAAAGCCATGTCATTCTTAATTCAGTTCTTATTCATTTAAATAATATTTTTTAGTTTTATCACTACTAAATTAATAGCCAAATCTTTATACATAAACTGCTAATATTGTTTCTCATTTTTTTAATCATCATGTAAATATTATAAATTATTTTGTAAAAATTACATAATCCTTAGTTAAACATATGCATATCATCACTCTGATTTACCTACATACATTTCAGCATGAATAGAATGTAACATTTACACTAAATAAATAAATAATTGAATGACTTTACTGGTTGGCAGCTCATAAAAAGTGACAGAACCGATTCACAATCCATAAACCTTTAGCTCTAGAATCTTGCACCAAACCACACAGGATGATAATAAGTGAATAAATGATTAATAAAATGCCTTGAGTAAATTATTTATCTAGTAAAAATATTATTTATGAAATTCATTTTCTAAAATGCAAACCGCAAAAGGGATTAACCCCCAAAAAACAAACATGATTCCTCAATTTTTTTCATGTCCGATTCATACTCTACAAATATATTCTAAATCTGCTATTTGAAATACTTATATGTTACTCAGTTTTTATTTTGATAATCTCTTTTGAATATAGATTTTTAAAAGAATATAATTTATCATTTAATAATCTATTAGATTCAGCAAAGGTTTGCAATCATATATTGTGGGGAAAAAATATTGTTTATATGCATACTATCTGTAGCAAATGAAATTCATGATGTCTCCAATTTTTACCAGAATATTATTTAATTATTTACTTGAAAAAGTAAAAATATTATTTTTGACAATTATTTAAAATATACAAATAGTATTTAGACCGAGTTTAACAAATCATTATACTATGACTGTGGAGTCTGCACAAACAAATTTTACCGTTCCAGTTTGTTGTCATACAATTCTGTAATGGATCTGTTGATTTTAAATCTACTATGATGATAATGCATTTTAAAACTACTTGTGAAAAGTCTGATTATATATTTTAATTTTTTAACCAAAAATTTAAGTCTAATAGAAACTATGATATTAATCTTTTGTCATTTTGTAAAAACAAAAGTGATTGAACTTAAGACTAAAAGAAAAATATTTTAAGATTACAACAGAATAAGAATTGCTTTAAACACATTCAAAAATTTAATTAAAAAAACATCACTGAAAAATTCTTTGAGTCAGAAATTAGACTAGGGATATGGATCAAACTGCATTGGATAGGGATTTAATAAGCATTAGCGTTGATTACTCAAACATACAACAGGTCTCAGAATTGGAATAGTGTAAATTGAATTATTGCAACATTGTTTAAGCCAAAGGTAAAGTGAAAATTCAAAACTTATGAATAACTTATTTTTGAAAGAGTATTGTTTTCACTTCATCCTCTTTTTATTAAAGTTCATAAACCTGATTTGGCATTGATCTGAGAAATTGTATGTTTATTATTTACTCAGGATATCAAAGTATTGTCAATTTATATGGATATTTTATGAATTAAAGTGAGTAAGTAAAGGATTAAAAAAACAGATTATTTGATTGATCTAGATTTTGCAGATGATGTGGTTTGTTTTTTCAAATAATGCTTCCAAGCTTCAGAAAATATTGCAAGAGTTATCAGATGTAAGTAATAAAGTATGATGAATGATATAAATGCTAAAAAGACTAAAAAATGTTTAATTTTTTGGTACTTTTCTATTATGTCAGTCACTTGATGGTGTTGATGCTAAGCAAAAACATATACATATAACATTACCGGGCCCATCCTGTTTTTTGTGAAAGAATAAGAATCGTACGGGTTAACGTAATTCATTCATTGCCTTAGTAACATTTACTGGAACAATTTTACGTAAACATATGTTATTGCAAATATTCTATTATAGTAGAATTCCCCGTGTGGCAACCCCCCCCCACACACAAATTTTACAACTACATCATGGTGGCCCAAAAATGATGCTGATAATGGTTTAATTACTGAACTGTCTTACTTTTTTGGTTTATTTTTCAAAAGAAAAAAAAAGGAAATTATTTATTAATTTATTTATTGATTGATTTCTTACAATAGCTATCTTTGAAAGATAATATGTGTAGGGATCTTAATGGCAAACCAATAGTATAATGAATGATTAATAATTTCCAACTCGATAATTTTTTTTTTTTTGTTTTATTACGCTTTTTTGGTTGGGTATTTTAAGACTAATTAATCAATAAATTTGGTATTTGAACAATTTTTTTTGGTTTCTCTGGATAGAACTACGAGAATTTTTACACTCATACATCCTTTTTTTTTTGTCCGAAGGCTTAACATAATTCATTCCGATTTCCTTCATCAATTTTTGTAATTTCGTTGAGAACAATTTGATGCTACCAACAAATTTCAATACCCCCTTGAACTCCAAGTGGCCCTGAAAAGTCAAATCTTAGTCCTGCAATGTAGGCCAGAGGGATATTCCTTTTTCACATCCGCAAGAATTGAAACTTTATTAATTGACCTACCATATTGCAAAGATTCTATTCCAGTAGAATTAATAAATTTCCCCGTGCGGGCCAGCTTCTGTGGATGGCAGTTGGCCCGATTTTGACCTGTCAGCCATTTTATTTGGCATGGACATGGTCTTGCAGAAACGTGACTATTCATGTGAGCTTGCCAAAATCTTGCTTGAACCTGCCCTTTCCAAATTGATTTGAAGGTTCCACATTGAGTAGGGAAGTCTGGCGACGGGTGGACAATTGTTAGGAGGTATTAGTAGGTCAAATGACTTGTAAGCTAATTCCTGTGACATGCATATTTGAAGAGTTGTGGCAGGCTGTCCAGACCCCCTCACATGAAACTGTAGTGAACATTGAACTGTGAGCATTGGGATAAAGTGCATCATCGGCCACCAACTGCCGTGCATTAAATTGCCTCTTTCTGTGCTTTTTGCATAGATATATAGGCCTAGAAGGCGGCAGTCACGTAAACGACATATTTATGTGCTTTTGCAAATAAATAGTGCCATCAAGCGGCTGACACGATAGAATAGAAAACTACCATTTTTTTTTTTTTCAGGAAAAGAAAATAAAGAATTAATCTCAAATTAAAAGTTAACAACTACAAATACCTTGATCAGACTATTAATACAGGTGGAAACCTAATGGATGAAATCATAGAATTATTATAAAGATTGATTTGATAGAAATAACAATATTAAAAGAAAATTTGCCTATGCATTTGAAAAGGAAAGTTTTTAATAGATATGCTTAATTAGTTTTTACTTATGAATCTGAGGTTTGGATCTTAATAGAAGACAATTAAATGTGGAGATATATATATATATATTGGGAATAATAAGGGATCAAAAATGAAATATTTGTGTAAGAGAACAAATTGGTATCCATGATATCATTGAAAGAATTATGAGATTGAAATAGAACTGGGCTGGTCAATTTGGTAGAAGGGGTGTAATGGACAGCCAAAATCTTAAGCCAGATCCTAAAAGACTAGAAAGAGACCATGTGTGAGATAGACGGATGAAATAAATTTGTTGATGTAATGTTGAGAAAAGAGCTACGAATCAGAAACTGGATTAAACTTGTAGAAACCTTTATTCTGCGGTGGATTTATAATGATTGAAAATGATGGCAATTCCATTCTTTTAGGCTATCAGAAAAAATGTGTAAATTTCATTACTTTAACATCAAGAAATTGCCTATGCACATCTAATTAGCAATGCCATGCTTTTTGAGCATTCATATATATTATTAAATGCTTTGGTTAGAGGAATTTTTTTTTTTTAACCATAGAAATATAATAGCATTTTTAATTTTTTGGGTGAAAGTATTGTGTAATTTATTAACTTTCAGTTAGAGAAAGTTCGTCGTTATCTTGATGATTTCTAGGAAAGGTTTTAGTTTAAATAAACGCGTAAATTTTTATATTTGTATTGTCCTGGCTTTGTCACTTGATTTAAATTATTCCCTTATTTATAGATAATATTGATTTTTGAATTCCTAGTCATAATGGCTTTTTGCTTATCAGAGCAACATCATCTCAATATGCAATATATATAGAACATAACATACATGGTGGATTACAAAGACTTATATGCTTATTCTATATTATTTTCCAGATTTTTTTTATTTTCTTCTGTTGAATTTCACCCTCAATAATGTAATATTCATAAGCAATCTTTTCTTCATTAAATTTATTCAACTTTTTTATCATGTTTATTACATTTGAAGCATTATCTATGGCAAAATATAGGATCTATTCTCTTTTAATTTGAAATATTTTTAAAGCATCAATCACTAACTTCTGAAAATAATTGCTATATTGATTTTTATTCTCCATATTTTAGTTACTACTTTATTGATGTCCACAAATCTAGTATTAATATCAAAATAATTAGCTTCCTTTTTAATAATGTGCAGTATTTGTGCTCCAATCATAATTTTTTTAATGCTTTGCATTTTCTGAAAAACTCTTGGCTATTTCTTCATTTAGATTAGAATAGCTGGCTGTGAAAATAAAAATAAGGCTATATAATTTTAATGCCAGGAGGTTATTAATGTGTGTTTTGAAGTTTACTATGATCATTGAGAGGGTAACTTTGTCTGCAGTAAAGAATCGTATAATTCATGCTTGCCATTCTAATATTTTGTTAATTGTGAAATAACTAGATATTATTACTACTTTTCTTATTGATAACATTTAAAATTTGTAGGTAGAAACAACATAAACATCTTTTTAAATTTAATGCTTTACTTGTTGCAGTTTTATTATATTCATTAAAACCACTGATTTGTACTTTTCATAATTTTTTTTTGCCCTGACCACTTTCAGATGAAGTTGCACAAATTGGAAGAACTGTTTAATATTAAATAGGACATTGTTAGATTTTATAAAGTTAGAAGAAAAGATAAAGAGGCAATTGATTTAAAAAGTGGACATGTTCTTTATTGCAAAGGCACAAATGTTGGTACATAAATGTAGTGGGATTCATTGTAAATAAAAAGAGGAAGAATAATATTGTGGAGACTAATGGTGTATCAGACATGGTGGCAAAATTAGTTATTCTACTTAATGAGTATCAACTACAGATAATTCAGATTTATATAATTTTTATATGAATATATAAAAGAATTTGGATCAGATCAAACACCATTTTCAAATTATCATGGGATACTTTAATGCCAAAATAAATGATTGAAAGATGAAAATGCTATAAATAAATTTATAGCAATAGAAATGAGAGGAGACATAGACTTATGGAATATGCAGAAAAATAAAAATATATATACTGTGATTTGTCATTGAAGCATCCAAATGAAGATGCAGCAGAATTGGGTTATATTTTGACTAATAGAAAATACACATTTCAAGTCTAATGCTTTTAATACATTCAATACAAGAATTGATTGTTGATTAATGAGATGTAAGATATGTTTAATGCAAAATTAGAGAGACAAAAATTTTCAAAAAACAGTATTCATAATTGATATTCCTAAACTTCAGAAATATTCCAATGAATTTAAATTTAGAATTTGCAAATCATTTTAAAATATTAACAGATTGTTAAGGTGTTTTGAATTAAATCAATGGGAAGATAACTCCTGTGTCAAGTCATTGCATGAACAAAATAGGGAATATAACAATACATAAAAATAGAAGAATTGAATATTTAGAGTTTTGTTAAATGGTACAAAAAAGAATTAATAATAAGAAAATATAATTGTGAATTGGCAAGGAAAATTATAGAAAAGAATAAGCCTCAAAAGTGTAAAGCAACATCTTGTTATTTATAGGAAACTTATTTCTGCTTTAAGAAGAAAAAAATGAAACCATTACTAAAAAAAAAGAGATATGACATCATGAAATGTATACAAGAATTGTATAAAAAATTATATACTAATAAAGAATAAAAAACAAAATATCCTCTACAATTAATACGTCTATATTGCCTGATATTTTAAATGAAGTGAGATATACAATTAAATTATTTAGATAGGAAAAGCTCCAATAATAATAGGATTATGATTGATATTTTTAAAAAAAGTGGGTAAAGAAATAGAAAAAATATTGGCAAAGTTATATACAAATGTCTAAATGATAAAAGTGTACTAGTTGATTGGAAAAATGCAGTAATGATATTGATATTTAATAATGGTGATAAAGAAGATTTTAGAAATTACCTATCAGTCTTTTATCAGTTTTACACACATTTTTTTCTAAGATAATTACAACTCCTCTGTAATTAATTTTGATTTAACCAACCAAAAGAATAAACTGAATTTAAAAATGGCTTTAGCATAGTGAATCATATCCAAGTATTGAGAGAAGTTATAGAAAGAACCAATGAATATGAGTTGCCATTATGTCTGGATTTGTAGATTATGAAAAAGTATTTGATTCTATAAGCATTTCTATAGTGATTAAAGCAGTGGTCTTCAACCTTTTCACACCTGCGAACCGGTAAAAATAAGGATAAGGTTCCGCGGACCAGCAAAAATAAGGATAAAATTTCGCAGACCGGCAGAAGTCTATAGATAAATTTTCTTAAAGATAAGCATAATTGTTATAACAATGTTAAATATATGAGATAAAGTTTTATATATATATATATATGGAGTTTATATAATAAAAAACTTTTTTTTAATTTTTTTAGAAAAGTAATAAAAAATTTAATCTACCCCCCCCCCCCCATAAACATCTGTGATAACTAGAAAAACAAATTAATTTATGAATGATTGATTAGATTTTGTTTTCGTTGTTTTCTTTTTTTTTTTATTGGGTAAAAATGAGATGAAAAAATAAATAAAAATTGGCTATATTAATTAAAAGTTTAAACTCTTATTATTTATTATTACAAACTTTTTACTGCCTGTCTAGCACGCGGACCTGCAGAAAAGTTCCGCAGCCCGGTGCCGGGCCGCGGACCAAGGGTTGAACAACACTGGATTAAAACATTGAATCATCAAGCTAGAAACTCAGCATATTGTCAGGTTCTGAAAAATATTTATCAAAGTGCAATAGCAATAATTATCTTACATAGTGCTACTAAGAAGGTTATGTATGACAAGGTGATCCAGATTTTCAAAACTTTTTGCAGCTGTTTTACAAGAGGTATTTTGGTCATTATAATGAGAAACTAAAGGAATGAAAGTATATGATTATTTAAATCATCTAGATTTTGCAGATGATGTGATTGTGTTTGCAAATAATGCTTCAGAACTTCAGGAAATATTGTAGGAGCTGTAAGACGAAAGTGAGAAAGTAGTAAGACTAAAGATAAAGACTAAATAATGTTCAATGAATTTTCTCAGAAGAAGAAAATAAAGATTGATAATGATTAGAAGACCTTAACAACTACAAATACCTTGATCAAATTATTAATATAGATTATTAAACTTGGATAAAGGCCTTTGGAAGTAGCATAATATTAAAAGAAATATGCCTATGTATTTAAAAAGAAAGTTGTTTAATAATTGTGTTTTACCACTTTTTATTTATGGATCTGAGACTTGAATATTTGACAAGAGAGCAATATAGAAACTTTGAACCACTCAATGAAATATTGAGGGATGTATATTGTGAGTAACAAGAAGGACTTGAGAACAAAATACATTGATGAAAGAACAAACAGGTATTGTTGATATCATTGAAAGAATGAAGAGATTGAAATGGAGCTTTGCTGAACATATTACTAATGAATAGTTGAAATTTTAAACTGGATTTCAAGAAATTGTAAATGATCTAGAAAAAGACCAAGGGTGAGATGGATGGGAAAAATAAAGATGTTTGCTGGTGTGATGTGGGGAAGAAAAACTAGAGATAATAGAAACTGGATTAAATTTGGAGAGAAATTCATCCTGCAATGGATTGTTAAGATTTGAAAATAATAATGATATTTTCAAAAAATATTTATATTTTAATTTTCCCTCAGAAAGTAGTATTCATTAAAACTTTAAGGTTTAAAACATATATCAAATTGTAAAAAAACTCAAAATTAAATGAGCATTTAAAATCAAAATATTTTCTGAAATTAAATAATAAGTAATTGTATTAATATTTGAAATGGAATATATATTTATTATTTAAATGATTTAATCATCTTAGCTTTCAATGTTGTCATATATAAAACAATATTTTATTAAAATTTATATTTAAAATGCCACATCTTATTCCATAACATATAAACACATAATTAATTTTCAGTTTAATATTTTACATTAGTTTATTATATTATTAATAACTCCATCATATATATTATTGTTCTTTCTTTTCTTTTCAAAATATGATTACAATGTATGTATTATACATATATTTCAATTCTTCCACAAGTATTCAATTTATTATTTTAAAATTTGTTCATTTATTTGAATCAACATAATTTGCTGCCCAAGTTTCAGCCATTTCATATAAACTAAATAATATCTATGGAAGTATTGGTGTAATATATATATATTGTGTGTACATATCTTCATTTTTTTTCTCTCTATAGTTTCTAAGTAATTAAATTAAGAAAACAATTCAAGGTCATATGTGTAATAAAATATTTTATTACATTACATAAATGTAAAATAAATGAGTCATTTATTTATTAAAATTAAAAAATTGTTAAATTATCAGATGATTACAATGCTTTACTAAAATTGGAAGAAAGTAATCACATGTTCAAAACTAGTATTTAAAGATATAGATTGTGCTACTATAAAGACAGAAACTATTTCAGAAAGAACACATATTTTCTTTCCTTTAAAATGTTTTATGTTTGAAACTTACCTTAGTCCATAAATAGATTCTGAACTGCAGTAAAGAAAATGTATTGTGAATAGAAAACCTTGGAAAGGGGAAGAACAGGTGTTCCTCCCATTTAGAGTCTGTGATTTAAACAGAATGATTAACAACACAACACTATGCTGATTGCCATGAATCTAAGAATACTAAATCAACTTGGACTGTAATATCAACAAAGGAAAAATAATTAAAGAACATTTAAGGATTAAAATGTCTGGATTCTTACCTATGTATGTGCCAGCATGAAGATGCCAAAAGAAATGCTGCAAGATAAAATTAAATTGAAGTTTTATATATGCTAATAGAAACAGATGGTCAGAGAATAATCTTACTTATTAACCACAGTTTAAAAAAAAGGTATAATGGTAACATTTATAAATGTTTATAAAATCTTTTTTCTAAATTAAGTCATTAATTACAATGCTGGTTTTGTCATTCGATAACTTAAATAATAACAATCAAGTAAAGTAAAAGCTCAATTAAAACATAAATAGTATTTGCATAACTTGGTTTGAATTTTTATAAAAATTATTACTTGATATTTTTTTTTTTTTTAAAGATAATAATATTATAATTTTTCCATACATATTTATTTTCTTAACTATATGCTTTTATAATTTTAATTATAAATTAATATTATATCTAATTATACTATAGCAAGGGTGAATTATAAATGTACATTATACAATGTTAATTTCTGTTATAGATTATTTTTTATTTTCTCAGCACAAATAAATCAATGTTTATCTTAATAAATTTATATTGTTGCTGCTATTAACCTAAAAGTTTTGATGTACTACTCAATGTATTATTATAAAACCATTTTATCTTATTCTATAGTACATCCCATGTTATATTTCACTATCAAGTAAAACATTTTAAAATAAATTTTATATTCTTTGCCAAGCAAGAGTATCCATTATGGACCCATTGGTGCTCTTTTACAAATTTATGAGTCCTTTGTAAATGTAGATATAAACTATTATAAAGTCATTCGCGATCAACTCATTTCTTTTTTTCTCATATTTTAAAGTGCCTGAATACGACATTTGCTTAGTATATTTAGATTGCCCAAATATGTATTACATAAGTGGAAAAAAGTCATTTGGTTGATAATTATATTTATTACATATAGTTGCCCAAATATGTGATGCACTTGCAACTAGTCCTGCTCAGTTATAATATTTTGATTAATTTATGGTTACTTGATCTGAGGGCATTTTCTGATAGTCAATTTTATTTATGATCTCAGTGGTCTATCATGATGAGCAGTCTATTATTTTCTATTACCCATTATAAATTTTGCTTGTTAAAAGGTTATATTCTATTTATGAGATAGTAACCAAATCTGTAAGCTATTCAGGACAATTATTTTCATTTTTATCTTTCATTTTATTTTTATTCTTTATTAGAATATATATTTTCCTTTAATATATATACACACACAGGGTATGATTATTAGTACTTTATATATAAATCAATCTAACCCCTCCAATAATTTTTTTATGATTTATACATTATGGTAATTAGTCTATTCTTTTAAAATCATATTGTATATTCAAGCCACTGAAAAACATGCTTGATATAATGATTAGATATTTGTGTGAGTAGAAAACCAGGTTTAACTTCAGCTAAAGAAATTTAACAAAGAATTAAGATTTTTTATTTTCATTTGAATAGATTAACTTTTGGTAAAAATAACATTTGTAATTATATAATGTTATTTAGAAAGAGCTTTGAATTAAAAAATATATAATCTATTTACATAGGCTGAAGAAAACTGATTTAAATCAGTATTAATAAATAAATAAAAATATCACAACTTATTTCAATGGTTTCTATATATGACAGTGTCATTTTTTCTGCTTTTATTTTGTTGATTATATAATTAGTGACTAGATATTCTTTATATATTCCATTTCCATCAAGAAAGCATGATAGGTTGTTTAAACAAAGAATAATATTAGTGAACCATAAAAAATATTTAATCATATTCATACTTAGTTTTACAGTTGTTTATTTTTTATAAGTTCCGGTAATTTTATTTTTGTCAAATATTTTTCATTATTAATATGAATTTTGTAACTATATATCAAATTTTTTAAAAAAATAAATTACATTTTATAAAGATCAAATATTATTACTTCTGTAAATATAATATCAAATGCAATTATTAGTTTTTAGGGTTAAACTTTATGATACGATGTTTTCTTAGTTGTGTGTAAAATAACTATTAGTATATATGTTTTTAAAGATAATTAGCTATTAATATATATAACATTGTTTTTGTTCACTAAATTATTAATTTGAATTTTTGTTTTTTACTAACTCATATATTTTAATTTAAAAATTTCTATTTATTTTTAGTTATGGAGGTTAGTAACGACTTTTCTGTTTTTTGGAGGTTTCGGGTTTAATTTTCTCTTCAACATTATATTTACTTATCGGTACTGTCGTATGTTGGAAGAAGGTTCTTTTCGAAGTCGAACAGCAGATTTTTTTTTTATGTTTGTTTTTGGAGGAACAGTAATGATCGTATCCTTTAATTTTTTTTTTTAATACATATTTATACATATAAATATATACAGACATGTATGCTTATTTGTGTACAAAATGTTTATAAAGTCTTTGTGCAATTTTAAACTTCAATATTTTTAAATTTATACCTGATAAATAAAATAGTATAAAACTTCTAAAGTAGAGTGATCAAATTGTTACACTTCATATGTCAACTTTGATAATGCACCATAGTTTTTGTCCAGTCCTATTTTAAAGCTTAATTTTTCAATTTTTTTTTGTAATAAAGTTTTATCTTTTGATTCTAAATAAATGTCTCTATTGATTTTCCCTATTTATTTGAATACATTTTTCATCATTGTTCAGTGATTTATATTTTTTCCATTCATTTATTAATTGATTTTCTATGTAATCCATCTTTATTGAAATGAGCACTGAATTTGAAAATTTATAGATTAAGAAAAGAAATTAAGAGAGATTTAATTTATTAATTCAAATTTATATTATTGGGGAGAAAAACCAAAAACAAGTTATTTATCTAGAAATAATTAATGGTATTCAAAAATACAGTATAATGTTTTAAAAGCCAACATTTTTATATAATAATCAGCTTAGATGACAAATAAAAGTTCAAATTATTAATCATTGAAATGCTTAAAGCATGGACAATCTATTTTTTAATAGTTCTTTCATATTGAAAAGATGCTTTTTTTATATACACTCTCAGAAATTGCCAGGGCAATTCCTAAATTACCCTTTTTTAAATCATCATGAAATAATAATAATAATAAATTTTAGAAACCATGATTTTAAATACTATATATTGTTTACATTTATTATGTACTGTAAATAAGAAAAGTTAAACCTTTAAGCACTACTATATGGAGAAAGTTTTGCCTATTTTAAATAAGAAAAGTTATTAATTTAAATAGCGCATTGACTTTATAAACATTTGATGTCTGTGTGTACACAAATATATACACACAAACAAAATATATTCATATTCATTTGTTTATATATATATTTAATTATAAAATGGTAGTTTAGTGTTGTATGTTTAGTTTTCAATGATTTTTTTTCTGTCAAAAATGTTAAGTATATGTTAAAAGTATTTAAAATAAATGCTATTATGAAAAAAAAAAACCATAAAATTATAAAAATGATTGTTTATTTATGCTACATATATTGAACTCATCATACAGTTACCTGCATTATATTCAAATGGAGTCAATTATACTAATCTGTTTTTATGTTTGAATGGATTGAATAAGGTTGGAAAATTTCTATTGAGAAAATAAAATGGAACTTTGCAGAGTAGTCAAGATGTTTTAAATGAAAATTCAAGATTAAATAAATAGAAAACTTCCAGTTATATATACTATTATTATTTAATACAAGTATAGTATATGTATTTGAAAGGACATGTCAGAATCCTATATATGAGGGTAAGATTGATTTAAGATCAACATAGGTATAACCATAATAATGGCATCAAGAAGGATTTTGAGCATTTCATCATCAGATTTTCAATGATATGGATGGTCAAAGAATTGGAGAGTGGAGAAGATTAAAGCATGTCCATTAAAGTTTGTAGATTTATGGAGAAGATTAAAACATGTCCATTAAAGTTTGTAGATTTGCTATGTAAATCTAAAACCAAACATTGATTATATATATATATGCGTGGGGGCTGATGATCCAGACCAACTGATGAGTGTTGGTTCAGCACAACATACATATATTGGAGATCCTTTACTTTTTTCACATGTATGTGGTCATACGTTTCGGTTGTCTTAGATAGGTGAATGACTGAAGGGAGCTTTAAAGTCTGAGTTCAAATCCCTCTTAATTATGACTTGTTTAAGTGTATATAGTATATTTATAGTAAATATATATTCAGCCTGTATTCTGTCCATCCCTCTTCTATGTATTTGAATGGACATATTAGGGTCCTACATATGAGGGGTCAGATTGACTTAAGATCAACATGGGTATAATAATAATAATAATGGCATCAAGAAGGGCTTTGAACAGTCCCTCATCAGATTTTCAATGATATGGATGGTTGGAGAGTGAAGAATATTGAAGCCTGTTCATTAAAGTTTGTAGATTTGCTATCTTAATATAAAACAGAGCATTGATTATATATGTATGTGTGGGAAATGACGATCTAAGACCAACTGATTAGTGCTGGTTTAGCACAAAATATATATATTGGAGATCATTTATCTTTTTCACATGTATGTGGTCATGTGTACTGATTGTATTAAATAAAGTGAATGACTTGAAGGGAGCTTGAAAATCTAAGTTCAAATCACTCTTAATTGCGTCTAGTTTAGGTGTATGTACTATATTTATATTAAATATTACGTATTGAGCCTATAATCTGCCCATCCTTCTTCTGTGTCTTTGAATGGGCATGTTAGGATCCTACATATAAGGGGTCAGATTGGCTTAAGATCAACATGGGTATAACAATAATAATGGCTTTAAAAAGTGTTTGAACGATCCATCATCAGATTTTCAATAATATGGATGGCTGAAGAGTTGGAGAATGGAGAAGATTGAAGCCTGTCCATTAAAGTTTGTAGATTTGCTATTTTAATATAAAACCAAGCAGTGATTATATATATGCATGGGAGATGATGATCCGGATCAGCTGATGAGTGCTGGTTCAGCCCGAAATATGAATATTGGAGATCATAGTTATCGGTTGTATTAGATAGAGTGAATGACTGAAGGAAACTTGAAAGTCTGAGTTTAAGTCCCTCTTAATTATATACTATTTTTGTATTATGGGGAATTAGACATTTGACTTTAAAGTAAGATTTTAACTATTTCATTATCAATATTTTTTTCCAATATTAGATTTTAGTTATTTCATTAACAATATTTTCTTAATATTTTTTTTTTCATTAAAATGTTTTTTATTGTTGTTAGTGACAGAATATGAATTTTTTGCAATAAAGAAGTAAGAAATGAATTTGAGGTTCACCCTGAATAATATCAATTGACAGATTTATCATTTCTATAAGAACGAAGAAAGCAAACATATAACAGAAGTTGATGCATTGAAATTAACAGCAATTTTTTATTCTCTTATTTATATATAGTCTGAAGTACTATATTTATTAGTTATTATGTATTTGATATTAAATTATTAATTTATAAACGTTTTGAAAAATAAATAGAAATTAACTTTATCTTAAAAAGTTTGATGTTTAACTGTATTGAAGAGGCTGTGTTTGTATCAGGATTTGATAATTTTTATATTTTATGTGTGCTAGATTATCTAATAAAGAGGTTGACACATTGATATTAATAGCATTTGGAAAGTTTATTGTTTCATTATATATATATGTTGAATTAAATATTTCCATGGATTATTATAATAAAGTGTGAAAATGAGGAGATAGTATCTATGTAAACAGAAATAACCAAAGTATGGAAGTCAAGTCATATCGTTGCATGTTTTTTTTTTTTTTTGAGAGTGTAAATTAAGTTTATGCTAATTATAATTTTATAGTCAATTTATTAAATATAAAAAAAGATAGTTTGAAATAAAAAACCTCCCTATAGATTAACAATGATTCCTTCTACTTACCAGTGCAGTAACATCAAGATGGGCACAAAATGGCCACGGTGATGGATGGCATGAGAAGTCTAACATAAACGTATTCCCAAGAAGCAAAAAAAATGCAAGAACAAACAAAGTAGGTAACAAAACAAATAATAGGAGCAAAAATAAAAACATGCAAAAATTTTATCAATCTACAGTAAATGATCTCATCAAATTGGATTTGTTCACAGCAATATCGGACTATGGATTACAAGAGTCAAGAGCTATGGAATGATGAATTATTAAAAAAGATCTCTGAAGCTTTTAATGGAATGATACCGAAAGAAGTATTTAATTCATTCAAATGTTTCTTTGCTGAAAAATCGATAATCATTGTGATTAATTGTAGCTTATTTAGATTCCTGAAAGAAATATTATTCAATCTACTTTCAGCCAAAACACAAGAGTTGAGGGATAGTTTTCAGAAAGAATCAGAATCTTGGATCACTACGCATTAGTAGTAGTAATCCGAATAGACACAACATTATAAATGGTACACTGAAGAATGCTGACTTAACTACAAAAGTGAAGACTTTGTTAAATGAATGTAACCATTTGGGACAATTCTTCAATTTCAGCCAAACCTGCTCCCAAATACATCGGTACCAATATACGGAAACAGTTTCTCTTTTAGAGATAAGCTACATGAGAATATAGGACCAAGACATATCCTTTCAAATAACCGATCACGAGGCAACGTTGTGTTTGATGATTAAAGGAATAAAGCCTCAGTGTTATCATTGCAAAGAGCGTGTATCTGATCAGCGTTTGTCCTAAAATGCATTGTACCCAATATAAAATAAAAATGACCCCATTGCATCAGTGTCTGAATATAAATAATGACTTGTCTGAAAAAGCAGTAGCTGAAAGAGCTGTCAGGTCAACTTGATTATTGAACAATGAATTGGAATTATAAATAAAGGAAATCTCCCACAATGCTAGCATTCTCATCCTGTCAATAATGTAATTACTTCTAAGTTGTTGTGTACTTGGGATCATGTGGCCGCTTGATGGCGTTGTTGCTTGCAAAAATAATGAAATATAATGTTATCAGGATGATAATTTTTTGCTTTCTGTTCTCCGACAGTTTTTCAAAGTATTTTTAAATAATTTACGAACCAACATTATTTTTCTAAATTTCATTTTTTAATTACATTATACATTTCACCGCATAGCGCTGGCATGATGGTTTTGACAATCTGAAGGATTAGCCAATACATGCGCTACTCTGAGCAAATATTACTCTTATAACTGTTCTCTCAAAAACATTCCTTTTCGCATGATTTATGTGAAATGGTTATGGGACCTACCCTTTTGCAATTGTTTTCACCTTCCAAGATGTGTAGGGAAACTCGGCAATGGGTTTACAATTATTAATATGTAATAGTCTGTCAGGTAAGTTGTAAGATTGCTACTTCGAATGCACATTAAAACAATTATGGCCAGTTGAATTCCATACACTTTCACATTGTACGATAGCGATCTGTGAAGGGTGCGCTATTACCATAGTGATGCGAAGCACATCAGTGGGCTGTAATATTTGTGTGCAATGTCATCTAGGTCTGCACGGCTAATATGAACAGAACTGTTCTATATGGCTGTAAATTGGGCCATGTAAACGGCATATTTCTGTACTTTTGCAAAGAAACAACTCCATCAAGCAGCCACATTGGCTCAAGTACACAACTACCTACTTCTGTTATTGAACAATTGGAATCTCATTTTAATATTTTAAACAAAACAACTCCAGAGATAATGGAATTGCTTTCACAATATATGCCACTAAACGGAAATTCAAATTTATCAAACTAACTGATGCTTGGATGGACCCCACATAAGAGAAGAGAGAATAAAGGGCAGATGAAAGATAATGTGGGCACCAGTGCTGAAGCCAATGATATGACAGACTTTGCAAAAAAAGTTAAAACCAATATCAATAACGAAGACATTCGACTCTACAATTCCTGTTGATGAAGACAAATTTTGTGGAGGAGGTAAGTGGGTCATGCTCGAATAAACTAAATAAAATCACAGATTCTCCCTTTATAACATCTAATAACTTAACTGCGAATGTAAGTCAATGAAAGTCATTTGATAATTAGAAGATAATGGTAATGTGCTTGTTGCTGAGAGCATAATTAGTTTTCGTGTATTTTAGTACTGTTTATGTTTAGTCAGTTGTAATTTTTTTGTTTTTAATTTAAGAGGTGGTGGGTTTGATAATAGATGTTAATAAAGTTAAAAATTGCATCCTTAAACATTAGGGGTCTTAACTCCACTAATAGAATTTATCAACTGAAACATTGGTATGATATTGGCCATCCACATCTAACATGTCTACTTGAAAACAAAATTTATAATGGTTCATATATTGACTTTTCTGTTTATTTTGTAATTAAAGGTTTTGCAGCTCTCTCTAAATCTTCAATACATCAAATTTTAAAAGAGCTAAAAGAATTACGATTTATCTATCCCCTTCTGCAGGTACAGGGATTATTATAGATAAATCGTAGTTCTTTTAGCTCTTTTAAAATTTGATGTATTGATGAACACTATTATTTATTTAATTGTGACATAAAGCAATGGTGTTAGATGTAATTTTTGTATATGTTCCTCCTGGACTTACAATAATGAACATGCTGATCCTCTCATTAAATTCCATGTTTGATTTCTCCCTCTACCCATGCATACTTATGGATGATTTTAATTTGATGAAAAATTCATTAAAAAGTGGGTACATCTATTTTTTTTCCCACTGATGAGTGGGGAAGGTTTTTCTCCAAATGGTACTATTTCCTTTAATAGTGGAAGGCATTCTTCACTAATTGATCTCATGTTTTATTCCCTATCACTTCATCACCTTATTAATCTTGAAATTAAAAATACACCTTTTTGACCATGCTGCACTTGCCATCTAGAACCCCCGAATTTCTGTTGGCAGAAATTTATATATATTTAAATAAATTGAGTAAGATTTTATGGATCCAGTACAAGCCTGGATAGCATATGTAAGCATATTATCAAACATGATTCATCATATTACCAGAGCCACCATCACCATCAGGCCTAATGATCACTAATGGAAAAAATCTACAAAAATATACTTCAAACTCCATCCTCAGAAAATGACTAACAAAAATTAAAAAAGCCTTGAAAATTTATATAATGGAACAGAATTAACACTCAAAGAATATCTAGGAATAAAGAAGAGAATATTTATTGGGCAAACTCATACCTAGTCTAGAAATTTTATCAGATGAGACTTGGGTCACCTTCCTTCAATCAGAGTGCCTAGGAATAAAGAAGAGGAGAATATTTATTGGTCAAACTCATACTTAGTCTAGAAATTTTATCAGATGAGACTTGGGTCACCCTCCTTCAATCAGAGTGCCACCAGCTATTCAAACACAATCAGGGATGATTAGTGGGATTTATATACTGAAACCAGCCTACTTGTATTCTAGGGATAAGTTGTAATCTGGAAACTCTTATAATCCTGCAAAAAAGTTTTTTGGTGAGTCAAAAGAAGATAAATTCTTTCCTAATGAATTTACAAGGAAACTGGAGTCCATAACTACTGAATCTTGTCATCCCTGCTGTCATGGGATACCTCGCTTTGTATATCAACATCTAAATTTCTTTACCTCCAATTACCTAGCAAATCTAGCAAATTTCTTATATCCTATATCACTAATACCTTTTTTTTTAAAAAAAAAAAAAATCATCATCATGATCAACCATTATCAATCCACTGCAGGATGAAGGTCTCTCCAAGTTCAATCCATCTTTTCCTATCTTTAGCTTCTCTTCTCCACGTCACCTCTGCACACTTTCTTATTTCATTCATCCATCTCACATGTGGTCTCTTTCTGGGTCTTTTACTGGATTTGAGTTTGGAATTTTAATTGTCCATCTATTATCATCTCTTCTAGCAATATGTCCAGCCCAATTCCAGTCTTTTAATTTTTTCAATAAGGTCAGTAACACCTGTTTGTCTCTTACACATACATTGCATTTTCGATCTCATCTTGTTATTCCCAACACGCATCTCTCCATACTTCTTTGAGTGGTCTGAAGTCTATTGCTCTTCTATTAAGTATCCAAGTCTCAGATCCATAAGTAAGAACTGGCAAAACACATTTATTAAAAACCTTCCTTTTCAAACACACAGGCATATTTTCTTTTAGTATCAAGTTATTTCTACCAAAAGCACTCCAACCAAGTTTAATTCTATGATTAATTTCATCCATTATGTTTCCATCTGTATTAATAATCTGACCAAGGTATTTGTAACTGTTAACTTCTAACTCATCATAATCAATCTTTATTTTCATATTTTGAGAAAATCTATTAAATTACTTTAGTTTTTTTGGTTGTTTTATAATAGCGTGTTGAAACCACTGGAGGGCGTTATTTTTGTGATAATGCACAGAAATATTCCGTTTATGGGTAAGCCTAGAAATAGTCTGTTCGGTACGGGGTGGCTGCTTAGTGTCTATTTCTACGCTAATGCACAGAAACATGACATTGAATCTGCCACAGAAGCTATCGTGTCAGCTTACAGCTCAGATTTGTGCTAAGCATTTTCGATGTGCGATCACATTTCACTTTTGGCTACAGTATCGGGTGAGGGTATCTGGAATTTCGATTGTCAAAACTATTTTAATATTCATTAAGACCACCTCCCCCTCTAACTGCCATCTTTTAGGAATGTCTACTAACAATTATCAGCAGAGTCTCATGTTTCCCTAGCCCCCATTTCCTGCTCAAAAAATTCGGCAAGTGTAGGATTCCAGCGCAATTCGGATCAAATCACGCTCTAAGTCTTGTTTCTGCGAGAACAACGGCGAGCTTCATCGAATGGCTGAAATCGGAAAACTTGCGAATGTCAAAGATTCTCTGACTGCTGCTGCTGGAAACGGATTATCAAACAAAAGAGCTTTGAAGCTGCATGGGTGCTGTTCCTGTACAGCCCTAAAAGTTGCTTTTAATTGCCATAAATATATTTATGTGAGGTTTTTGGTAATTACGGTAAAAACTTGGTCAACCTTCGAGTCAGAGCGTTACGTTCGCTTAGGAATTGAAACCACTCACCCCTACCACCTTTCCCAAAGTTGGACCTTTCGGTTGTAAATGTTTGGTACCGTTAAATGGAAATCGATTTGGTATTTGTAATTTATTATAAAACAACAAAAATATAAAAAAGAGAAGAAGCTGATTTTGTCGTAGAATACCCAACCGCCGCCGTTAACAAAAAATGTAAGTAATGAGAAAGAATAAAAAGTAACTACTTTTTAAAATTCATTTCTATCGATGTACCCTTTTTTTTTTGTTTGTTTGTTTGTTTTCGTTCCAAAAATTGTTATTTGATAGATAGTAGTTTTGGTTAAATGTGATCAACAAAATCAAAAAACAAATATATAAAAAAAAAAGAAAGAATTCCTGCCCACCCCCCAAATATAAGTAATGAAAAGAATAACAACAACAACAAAAAAATTAAGTACTTTTTTAAATTCAATTTTTTGATTTCTGCATGTTTTTTTTTTTTATTTGTTGTTGTTGTTGTTGCATATTCCAAAATTTATTTGATATTACTTTACTTTGAAATGTGATAATAAACAAACCCGGCAGCGGCTCCATAAACATTATATTTATCTTTGTTTCAACACGCTATTGTAAAACAACCGTTTTTTTTTACATTTATCTTTAGTCCTACTTTCTACTTTCATCTGATAACTCCTGCAACATTTCCTGTAGCTCTAAAGCATTATTTGCAAAAACAACTCCATCATCTGCAAAATCTAAATGACTTAAATAATCTCCATTTACTTTCACTCCTTTAGCTTCCCATTTTAATCCACAAAATACTTCTTGCAGCACTGCTGTAAAAAGTTTTGAAGATATAGAGTCAACCTGTCTTACACTCTTTTCAATGTTGATTTTCCTATTATCATTATGTAATCTCATTGTTGCTGTTGCATTTTTATAAATATTCTTTAAAATATGACAATATCCTGGATTTACACCTTGATGATCCAATGCTTTAATCACTGAAGAAATGTGTATAGAATCAAATGCCTTTTCATAATCTACAAATCCTAAGCATAATGACAACTCATACTCATTTGTCCTTTCTATAACTTCTCTCAATACCTGGATATGATCTACTGTACCAAAACCATTTTTAAATCCAGCTTGTTCTCTTGGTTGGTGGAAATCCAGTGTTTTCTGTATATGAGTTGTAATCATCTTAGTAAAAATTTTGTATAAAACTGATAAAAGACTGATAGGTCTGTAATTTCTAATATCTTCTTTATCACCTTTTTTAAATATTAATATTAATACTGCATTCTTCCAATCATCTGGTATATCTCTATCATTTAGACATTTGGTATATAACTTTGCTAAAATGTTTTCTATTTCTTCACTTGCTTCTTTTAATATATTAATTATAATTCCATCATTACCTGGAGCCTTCCCTTTCTTCATAAATTTAATTGCATGTCTCACTTCCTCATTCAAAATTCTGGGCAATTTGAAAGATATAATAGCTATAGGAGGCACTTGTTCTTTATTACTATATAATTCTTGATAGAAGTCTTCTACACATTTCATGATGCCATCTTTCTTTTTAGTACTAATGCCACCTTTTTTTTTTTTTATTGCAGATATAAATTTCCTACCAATACCAAAATATTGTTTTACAATCTTTAGACTTTTATTCTCTTCTACAACTTTCCTTGCTAGTTCACAATTATACTTTCTTATATCATTTTCAACTCTTTTCTGCATCATTTTACAAAATTAGAGATAGTCAATCTTTTTTAATGCATCATTGTTGTATATCCTCATATTCCTTCTTTTCTTCATAAATTCTCTAGTCTCAGTAGGAATTTTATTGCTCAATTGCTACTTTTTTCCTATTAGCTATCTTTGTTGCTGTTTTTAAAAGGGTATCACTTATTTTCCTATTAATGTCATTCAAATGTTAACTCTTTAGACTTTTATTCTCTTCTACAGCTTTCCTTGCTAGTTCACAATTGTACTTTCTTATATCATTTTCAACTCTTTTCCGCATCATTTTACAAAATTAGAGATATTCAATCTTTTTTAATGCATCATTGTTGTATATCCTCATATTCCTTCTTTTCTTTATAAATTCTCTAGTCTCAGTAGAAATTTTATTGATCAATTGCTGCTTTTTTCTACCAGCTATCTTTGTTGCAGTTTTTAAAAGGGTATCATTTATTTTCCTATTAATGTCATTCAAATCTTAACTCTTTAGACTTTTATTCTCTTCTACAGCTTTCCTTGCTAGTTCACAATTATACTTTCTTATATCATTTTCAACTCTTTTCCACATCATTTTACAAAATTAGAGATATTCAATCTTTTTTAATTCATCATTGTTGTATATCCTCATATTCCTTCTTTTCTTTATAAATTCTCTAGTCTCAGTAGAAATTTTATTGATCAATTGCTGCTTTTTTTTTATCAGCTATCTTTGTTGCTGTTTTAAAAGTGTATCAGTTATTTTCCTATTAATGTCATTCAAATCTGAATCATGTTCAAAATCTACTAATACTTGAAACCGATTTGTAAGTTCTAATTTAAATTCATTAGAATGTTTCTGAAGATTAGGAATATCAATTGTAAATATTTTTCTTAATAATTTTTGTCTCTCTAGTTTTGCATTAACATGTATCTTACATCTTACTAATCGATGATCACTTCCTGTGTTAAATTTATTAAGAACATTACAATTTTGAAATACGTATTTTCTGTTAGTCAAAATATAATCCGATTCTGCTGTACCGTCATTTGGATGCTTCCATGTCCATTTCCTTTGAACATTTTTCTCAAAAAAAGAATTCATAATATAAAGTTTTTCTTTTTCTGCAAACTCCACAAGTCTAGACCTCTCTCATTTCTATTACCATAACCAAAATTACCTACAGCATTTTCATCTTTCATTTGTTTACCAATTCTAGCATTAAAGTCTCCCATAACAATTTTAAAATGTTGTTTACTCTGATCAAAAGCCTTTTGTACAACCATATAAAAATCTTCTACTACTTCATCACTATGAGAACTTGTTGGGGCATAAACTTGAATTATCTGCATTTGGTATCTGCTATTAAGTTGTAAAACTAATCTTGCCACTCTGTCTGATACACCATCAATCTCCACAATGTTATTCTTCCATTTTTTATTTATAATGAATCCTACTCCACTTGTATTTCCAATATTTGTGTCTTTATAGTAGAGTATGTCCACTTTTTAAATCAATTGTTTCTTCACCTTTTCTTCTAACTTCACAAAGTCCAATAGTGTCCCATTTAATATAAGACAGTTCTTCTTCTACCTCCTGCAATCTTCCTTCACTTGAAAGTGATCTCCAGTTGTAAATACCTAAATAAAAAGTCGTCATCAAATGGCAGCCTGAGTTCGCAATCAGGGGATTCTTAGCACCCTCTGCCTTCGGCCACCAACCGCTGCCTTGGTTGGTGACTTTACAGCCTCCTGGGAATAAGGACCATGATTTATTTTTGTCTGTCTTAATTGTATATATTGGAAAAAATATTTTTAAACTCGGAAGTAAAAAGCCAATAAACTCACCACGCTGGTTAATGCATGTTGGTGAGCAGCCCATTCATGTTCGTATACTATATGATAATCACATAGTAATAACAGCTGCAATGACAAGAACATATGGAGTGGACATTAGGGTCTCCTTTCAGTTAATAGCAAATCCTATCTGCAGCCAAAATATATATATATATGTCATCCATTGAAAAACAAAGACCAATTTCAATGAGTCCATGGGGCATTAAGGTATTGGAGACTATTCTGAAAGATAGAATAGAGCCATACATTTTACTTGTGCTCTCCAAATGCCAATTTGCGAAAAAAAGGCTCATCCACTAATCAAGCAGCTTTTATATTTAGAACTGTTATTGACACTGTTAGAATAAAGAAAAATATGGTCCTGTTGTGATTCAGCTGGATATAAATCTGCATTTGATACAGTTCCTATTGACATTTTGATTAACACACCAGCTGATGTGAATATACCTAAAGCTTACCTTTATGTCTTGACAAATTTGCTTCAGAACAGGGAAATAGAGGTAACTACAAATGGATGAATATCACTGCCTATTATCCCCAATTGTTCTATACCTCAAGGTTCTCCATTGAGCACACTTCTCTTCTCAATATACATAAACCCTTTACTAGCAGCGATCGAAAAAGAAATGACAGGCATACATATCCCAGATTTAAACACCTGGTGTGTTGCTTACATGGATGATATTGCAATTTTCTTATCCAGAAAACAAATCGCTCTCGTAATAAAATTGCTAAAACAATACACTGACAAAAAATCAAGTGCATGGTAAATTTACACAGGATGCAATATTATAGAACATTTTAAAAGAAAACCCAGCCTCTTTTTAGGCTTTCCATTTTACTTAAAATCCTACACAAATGAGAACAAGTATTCAAAACCAACTAACAAATATAATTGAACATATAATTAATTCCCTAACAAAAGCTCATCTCTCTCTATACACCAAAGTTTCATTATATAACATGCTAATTGTGACTATAATGATATATTATACACCAGTAAGATAAATAAATAATGTTTCTATATTTACAAACTAATAAACAATTACTGTATCTACAAATGATAATTCTATACTACTGAGTGCTTTCGAAGGTCAGAGCCTTCATTTTCAAAAGACCACATCTTCCAATGCATGGCCAATAGGCCATTTACAAGTTTGCATGCAGTAACAATAATTGCCTGGCATCATATTATGGTGAGACTAGGGTATCCATCCACACAAGACTTGCACAACATAAATACGCATACAACAAGGCTCTGGCTGATCTATCCCGCCCTTCTTTTTTTGCCCAGCACGCAGCCACTACAGGCTACCAGTGCATGCCAGATAACCTTCACGTGGTATGCTGTGACTGGTACGAGTTGCAAAGGAAGATCAAAGAGGCATATTTTATCATCTCTGACCTCCATGCCATGAATAAAAAAAGAAACATTTTACACCATCTCTAGAAAGTGGCAAACCTAAGTCAACGATAATTTAATCGACCTTAATTTACATCATTTACATCTTCAGATTCCAGTTACTTCTTTGAAAATGAAGGTTCTGACCTTCGAAAGCATTCAGTAATATAGAATTATCATTTGTAGGTATGTAATTGTTTATTAGTGTTTGTAAATATAAAAACATTATTTATTTATCTTATCACGTATGTGTGTATATATTAACACATAATATAGAATTTTACATATATATAAACTAACACACAGTTGTACGTTAATTATACACCAGTAATAAAATTTACAAAGAAATTTATTAACCATTGTCATATATTACTGAGAAAACTTCTCTGGGGTAGAAGGATTTCATTAATCTTAATCAGAAAGCTCCAGTGTTCATTGACGTGCAATGGCCTGGGTCTACATTCTGTAAAAGTGTTTGAAATACAAAAATCACTTAATATTATTTCAAGATGTACTGAGATGTTTTCTTAACCTGGAAATAGCATTTAAAATCACACCTACATATATACCACCTTCACTTACGTGATATTTAAAGGCCATTAGAAATGTAGCCCTAGAAATACAAAATCTAGACTATATTTCCCAAAGGGTAAATATCAATATTGGGAAGTATATTTATTACCTTCCTCCATCACAAAAGTTCACGAAAAGTCTATACTTGAACTTACAAATAAACAACTATGTCACAAATGTAGATATTGGTCACTTGAGCTTAAATTCTTTGATTTTCTGATTAAGATCAACCTAGAAGCATTACCTACCATTTTTTTTTACAAATATAAAAGACTAAACATCACATGATCACTATGTCTTATGCTAGCTACATTACTGTTATTAAAACAGGCAAAACTCTCCATACAATAGTGCCAACCAGAATAATCAATGGATGCCAGAAAGCTTAAGCATAAAATCCCTATTAGTGCCTACTTATTCCATATCCTCCGACTAGTTTCTGGCTTGTGGCCTTCATCAGTGAGGAGCCAGAAACTAATCTGGGGATATTGGATAATTAGGTACTAGATAGGGATTTTATGCACAAGCCTTCTGGCATCCATTGATTACTCTGGTTGGCACTGAGTGGCACTACTATATGGAGAGTTTTGCTTGTTTAAATATAAAAGACAGATTCAATCAATAGATGATTGCTGTGGTCTTTGTAAAAGGGGGTCCGAAATCCAATCTCACATTTATTTCTCATGTCCCAGCTTTGACCAGATCAGAGTGGAAATACCAGTTATATTTAAAAATAAAAATATTGAATATATGTTTAAGGAATTTGGTAAAAATCTTTTTTTGAAGGTCCATGCTAATATATTTGTTCCCTATGCCATACGGTACACAAGATGTATATGTGTCTATGAAAACAGTTCAAGAAGACCACTAATTGCTTTTAGAAATAAGCTAGAAACAATAAGAGAAAGGGATAGAAAAGTTTCCAAATACAAGGTATATATAGAAACCTGGTTGGGACTCTCAATCTTCAAAGCTATAGCATGACACATTTGCTTCAATAATAATATCTGATTTATTTATTTTTTGATTGATTTGTTGTATCTAGTGTCTATGATTTAATTAATGTTGTAAAAAAAAGTAAATAAGTGTAACCAATGTGTTTTTTTGTCAAAGAATGATTAAAATACCTTTTAAACATAAATAGAAATAACTTTTAATCCCTGAGGTTAAATCAGTTTTTTCATTAATATAGAAATATAACAAAGTAACTCCTTTTTAAAACTTGTTTTTTATATGATTATAATCATGAAAAAGAAACCCAACATTTCGACTATTTTATATAGTCTTTTTCAAGGCACACTAAAATAAAACATATATATAATAAATAACACATATTTCAAAAAATAAAATAAAAAAAATAAATAATTAAAAATTACAAAATATATTCATAACCAAAAATTTACCTTATCTTACTCCCCTTTCCTATTACCAACAATCACAACTTAAACACAAACAATTTTTTTTTTTTTTTTTAATCTATATATATCTTTAAAACATTTAATTAAAAACCTATTATTTTCTTTTTTGTTTTTCTATTAACATCCTATTTAATTCTGGTTTTATTTCATTAATGTATACACTTTCTTTTATCATTTGTTCATTATTTGACTTAATACATTCCAAAGGCTTTATATCAAAATCCCCATGCTTAAATTTATTCATGTGAATGTAAACAGCAGAATTTTTATCACCTAAATGCATTTAGGTGATTTGTTGAAGTAAAAGGGTCCTTTTCACTTCAAGCCCAAATATTTATAGATTTAATGAAAAAACTGTTTTGGCCTTCAGCATTGTCAATTAGTAATAATTGATAATTTCTTGATAACATCAAAGATTATTTTTATTTACAGGGATACTATCTGATCATTTCTATCCTTAATAACAATCCATGGAAATCTTTAATCCAACATATACAACTCTAGAGAAATTTAAAATATTATTTTCATAATATCTAGAAAGATGTTATTCTTTCACATTCTCACACCTATAAAAATAGCTTTCTGGATTTAAATCCATATAATAATAACTTGAAGTAAAAAGGACCTCTTACTTCAACAAAAAACTCAAAACAAAAGAGCTATTATAGGTTTAATAAAAAATTTATTTGGCATCAGGGATTTTTAATTCATAGTAATTGATAATTTCTTGTTAATATCTCATTTCCGTCCGTTATCATATATATATATATACAGACAGCTATAAAAATATAATTTAGCATTCTCTACATTATTAAACTTTAAATAAATGTTAAATATTACAACTGAAGTTTTTTTATCAGCCAATAATTGTAGAAAATTTTTCAGCAATTTTTAGCTTGAATGATTATTATCTTGAGATGTTAGTCAATTTGAATAATTTGATAGCTTTTAAATAAAAAGTTTGACTTAAATATTGAGATGCAACATAAACTCCATTGTGATGCAGCTGTTTTAATAAGTTAAGAAAAAGATATCTCATCACAGTATCTCTGCCTTAAGTCTTATGCAATGTTACATTGCTAAGACAACACGACTAATATATGGTATGGCTGAAGATCTATCAGTCCCATATAGCTATTTGAGTTGGATAGCTGGGTTTGAAGACATGTAGGTGTCTGAAAATTTCAGGTTTTCCACTCAATAGATAACTTGTAGATAAGTGCTTGGCTTTGGGTTGGTATTTTTAGATCTAGTGTCTGAACCTACCCTGGCACCTCTCTGATGAGTGCCAAAGCTTGAAACCATGGTCAAGGGTTGGGGGGGGGGGGATTCCTGACAGAGATATTTTAAATGCTGGCTCTGGCTAAGCATTTATCACACAGCTTGTTGAGGAATTGGCAATCCTCATTGTTTATAATAACTATTGTATGTAAATAAGCTATGTGCAGATTTACATAATTTTTTGTATAAAGTGGGACTTGGATATTTTATTAATCAAATATAAAGACATTAAAAAAATTTCATTTAAGGATGCTCTATAATATTTTAAAAATGCATTGTCAAGATTTTAAGACCAGTCAATATGTTCTTTAACTTTTTGGATGTGATTCTATATAGTGCATTATTGTGAAATCATATTTTCATTAGATTGGACATGTGAAATGAATGAACAATACAAAACATTCTAGAGTGTTTCACTGTCAACCTGAGTATGATTTTCATACTATAAACTCTTAAAGAAGTGTAATGTTGATTATTTTTATGGAAGATGTGGCAGAAAATAGAACATATTGGAGAACTATTTCAGAAAGAAATAGGTTCTACATAAGAAGTTAAAAGACAGCTTTGCAAAATATCAAATAATCAGAATATTGGATAAGCATGTTATAAGTATGTGCTGTGTGATTCACTAATTGATTTGTATAATCATTACAAAAGTCATCTTTAATATATTTATTTTTTTATCTTCTTTTCTCTCTTTATTTTAGAAATGGTCATAATTCTTTATGAGTGGCTGCTGCAGCAGTTGCTGCTGATTACTAACTGTTACATTATGGTAAAAGGGTGATTTAGGTATATGTATTTATGACATATGAATCATTTTTGTAGATCTATAAGTGCTCCCACAAAAAAAAATATTTTTACAGTGTTAACTATAATTATAGCTAATTGAAACTTTGGCATTTCATAGTAAAGATTTAATGTCTCGGATGAACCTCTTTATTATCACAGCCCAGAAATTTGCATGAATAATATTCCCAATTTTGGTAGCTGCCCAAATATAATTTTTGCTTCACATTTGTCACCGTTCTGACTTACATCATCTGAGATTAATTTTAAAGATACTCAAAACGGCTGTAACCTTTAGACAAGGTTTTCATAGCATCTTCTTTTGCAATTCATCTAATTAATTACATAATCATATAATGCAGGTCATCTAATATCTGATGCTCTTTTAATCCTCTACAGAATTATTGATTAATGTTGAGTTGAACTAAAAAGAAAGTGTAAATTTTTTATATAAAATTGAATTTATTTTGATGCACTTTTTTCCTCAGCATGTACATATATAAAAGTAAAGGAGTTTGTAGTGTATGGAATATAATTTGCAAGAAGATTGATGTGATATTGGTAATATGTGCTACATTAATTTGAACTTGTTCAAAGAATTTCATGACCATGTTAGCAAAAGTTTTTTTAGTATGATTTGCATTGGAAGAGAAAGTGATAGAGAGTGTTCCAAATTTTTATGCTAATTAATGATTACATTATGATGGAACTAATGAGGAATGCTCTCTTAAAAACCAAAATTTAAAAAGATCTCTGGAATGCAATATTCCTTCATTCTTTTTGTAGGCATTAAAAAATGGATAGAACCCAGTTCCAACCTTGTATATTAATGGTGTAATGGACTAATGTCAAGCTATCATTATAGATGTTGAGATTCAGATGTTTGATATATATATATATATATTTCACCTGACAAACAAAGTTTACAAAATGCATCCAGAGTGAGGGAGACTGGTTTGAATTTTTGTGCTGGTGAATGATTGTGATATTTTTGAAATTGATGAGAAATGTAGTTGATTCAAAAACAAAAATTTGAAATAAAAAGAAAGTTCAATAATATTATCTTTTTTTCTGCATAGTGAATAAGTATGGTTGGCTGATCAGTGTGAGTTGATATGCCTCGTATTGAATCAATACTTACAGAAAAATACTTTTATAATGGTTTTTAATAATTGATTTCTCATAATCTCTTTGACTTCTTCATATATTGTTGAAGATAGATATAAAACTTTCTTCATCCTGGATTACTATATTTGTCAATATGGAATTAAAAAAAAAAAATCATACTCATCTAAGATAGTTGCCATTCTGTTGAAAATTCAATATTTTTATATCTCCATGAAAGATTAATTCACAAGATGATCGAAATTTTATAGTTAAAACTATTCTCTGTAGCTTTTTTGTCTTGTTTCTTTCAATCAAATTTCATTTAGAAATACATGTCAACACAGTTTGATATGCAGAGCTATTATTATGTACTGTAAATCATGTAGACACAAAATTTCTGTTCTGAAAGCCATCATTGGGAAATCAACATTGAAGCAGTTGGATCTAAGTTCGATCCTAGCTTCATGATATCTCACATGTAGCTCACTTCAAACCCTAGTACTAACCATGAATTTCCGAATGAAATGGGGCTTTATACATCCAATGCACGCTAGTTTCCTTAAAAAAAAGTATTATATAAATGTGTGTTAAAACTAGTTTAATATTTAAACTAATCAGTGTCATTTAAAAGTATTCATGAAAACATATATTATAACTGCATAGATTGTGCATATATATTTATAAATATTTAAATATATATATTCATTATAAAGTTGCATTGCGTCGGAATGTTTTATTTTACTTTTAAGCAATTTGTTCAAATTTTAGTGATTAAAAGCTACATTCTTTCGATAAGCAGATCGTCCTTTCCCAAAAACAATGGGGAATTTTTATCAATTAGTAAAAATAATGGTTCTTGATTAAAATCGTTTTTCAGATTTATAAATTCATTTTCTAATTAAAAAATGAAATCAAAGTTAATGAGTTTGAAAGCCTTATCGAAGGAATGTATCTAAAATCAATTAACAAAAATTTGTAACTTTGATAAGGTAAGAAGCTTTAGCCTGAAGGCATCGAGAGTCGGTATAGGTGGGAAACCAGAGAACAGGTATAAATTGCCCGGAAAAGTTTGGAGAAGAGAAGACATGTTTTGAAAGAAGTGCTACTAGAAGCTACCTGCGTCTTAAATCATAAATCTTTATAGTGTCTCCATCATAACTTCGGGAATCTGACCGGTGAGCCTGAAGTCCCCAGAAGATCTTCAATGTGGCTGCTAAACTAAACTTTCCACACCAATCGTGCTGCCAAAACCTGAAGAATCAATCCAAATGCTATTTGTATAACTTCAAAGTGCGCGCCTATGTTTCAACCCAATCGGACTGCCATATAAACTAAGGAACCAACCATGAAGGAACGGTAATATCTTTAAAAAAAAACCGCAACTTTTTGGCCAGTCTCCGATCTTTATTTTACCTACCTTTTAAAATTAATTACTGTTAAAGCTCCTCTCTTTATAATGCCTTTATTTGTACAAGTAATTCTCTATCTCTAGTCTTTAAATTTAATATTTGTTAACTTTCCTTTCTTACGATGGCGATTCGTTTCACTATCTATATTATATATTTTTATTGAATAATTATTAACGTCATTTATTTTTATTATATACCAATAAGGCTTCAACTTGATAATAATCCCTTTCGTTAAACTTGCCTCATGAAAATAATATAATATTAAGTTTTATAGTAATTCTTTCCCACTAGAATACAGTTCTATTAATTATCGAGTTGAAAGATTTATTAAATGTTGCTATTTTTACTAACAGCTGATAATGACTATTGGCCATTTTCTAATCTAAGTCCCCAGCTATTTTATCTAGTTTACAAATGTTTATCTATTCATATTCATAATCTTAAAATGTTTTTTTAATGTTGATAAAGGGAATAAAATGAACATATTCTAATTTAAATTTGTATTTCTGTATTAATATTCAGAGAGGGCATGATATTCAGGGCATGATTAGTATAGTTATATAATTACGTTAAGTATTTTTAGTTAAACCACATTTGACTTTAATTTAACATGATCAGGTCATTACGTACATAGAGAATTCTTTATATAAAATGTGTTTTATTAATTAAACATGATGATTATTTAGTCATCATTTTCCGAACGTTGCTGACATGAGCCATCTCCTGCCTCGTAGGCTTGTCTTTGGTGATATCATTATTACTTTAATTACCTAGGAAGAGACCACTTCCTCACTTCCTCGTTTTTATATTAGAACAACAAAGGTTCATGGTTATAACCCGGCCTGGCTTTCCCTGTGTTCCACGGATCCTTCATAGGGCATTAAAGACTTGTAAAACACAAGCCGCCTTTTACTTAAATCACTGACAAGCCATTATCTTTCATATTCATTTTTGTAGCTCATAAGATGTCAGTACCATTTACTTCCAGTTCCAGTAAAGCCTGGTCTCATGCTCGTAAATCGTGATGAATTGATTTTATCAAAGTCGAACAAATTTATATTCATTTATAATTAAGTAAGTTTCCTATTAAATATTAAAGTTATGCCCTAAATACTTATCTTGCTCTTTGTGAATTGATTTACAAATGTGAAAATGAATCTCACATTCTTTCTTTTAAAATTAGAATAATAATTTCTGTCAAAGCCAAATACCTTTATCTACCTTTATTTACTTGTCGGGGCATAGACACGTATAATCCTCCTATAATATTGCGTAATAGTTATTGGCATATAATAACAACTGTCATTGTTATTATAAATTGTAAATTCCATTTTAAAGACTAAAGGTAATCTATATAATCTTAATCATAAAAGTTGAACAAAATATTTATTATTATTAAACATTTTATTAACACATTTGATTTTTTAACTTTTTTTATTATTCAATAATTATTTTAATATTAATGGTTGCTGTCTGTATTGGCAACCCGAACATATATATATATGAATTGACTTAAAATATTAGTTATTTTATTAAAAGTTATTATTCAGATCAGGGGTCTCAAATATCATCATCCGTTGAGCTAGTTTCTTGGTGCATAGTCATTTACTGTCGACATATGTCATCCATTGATTTGATCTGAGCTCGTGAGTTGAGTTTGAATTCAGTTTGGTCTGGAGTAAAATCTTTGGTTAGACTGGGTTTGAATCCGACTTTGAGTTTAGATTGATGGGTGGATGTTTTGACCGGTACAGTGGTTATTATTGGCCCAATCATTGGGGCTTCGATTTAATAAAGCCCACACCCTGTAGACAGTGGTTATGTTCATGGACACTCAATCATTGGGACCTTCGATGTATTAAATCCCAAACCTTGTAGATAGTAGTTATGATTTTTAGTCGCCCAAATCATTGAGGCCTCGATTAATTAAATTCTACACCCTGTAGAGAGTGATTATGTTTCTGTAGAGTGTTATATATATTTGAAAAAAAAAAAAGTTATGCGATTTATAACGCACAACCAAAATGATTTTGATGTGTTAAAATGTCATTTTTTAATTTTTTTTTCTTATACTTAAATGTTTTCAAGATTACTTAAACGTTCGTTCATTAATAGATTTGTTAGTTAAATACCGTAACAGTATCGTTAGTCAAAATAATTATACAAAAAAAAAAGTAATAAGATGGTTAATGTATAAATTAAGTATATGGGTATTTTATACTATATCAGTATATATATATTATATGTTTGTTTAATATGCGTTCGTGACAGTAAAGAGGGAAGAACAGCAAAGGGTTAGAAAAGTAGCAAGAGTAGATTGAAGCAAGGGGTAAAATAGATGAAATATTTTCTTTGTAAAAATTAGTGTATATCTCAGTTTTATATGTAAAAATATCCAATATCGATATCACGTTAAAAGTTTTAATTTCAAAGTATTGCTTGCTAGCAGAAATTTTAAATGTTCATTTCTTAGTATGAGTAGCCTCAAAGCAGGCGAAGGCCTTCAAATGGGGAATTATATGTCAAGCGGTCCGATGTAGTTGACAATACACTTTAATGACAGTGATTTCTAGAGTAACCTCAATGCAGGCAAAGACCTTCAAACTGGGAATTGTATGTCAAGCTATCCGATGTAGTGGACATTATGCTTCAATGACAATGATTTCTAGAGTAACCTCAAAGCAGGTGAAGACCCTTGGTGTAATACCAAGCAGCCAGATGCAGTTGGCAAAATGTTTCAATGGTTTACACGCTCTTATGCTAGCAAGATTGAAAATTGATATCGACAAATAAAAGTTATTGTAAAATATTACTTTTGATATTTTTTTTTTTGTGAAAGCCTCGAGCTTATTGAAAACGAAATAGTTAAACTCCTATATTCAAACCTAGGTCAGTAACGCATTGTCAGTTTATAGTCAATCGTAAGTATTTGTGAATTAAATTGTTCTATCCTAAATTATGTCAATTATATATGGTTTGGTGATCAATGGGTTATGTTACATATCCTATTGATCTCATTTTTCTGGCTGGCGCCCATATAAATAAATTTGTCAGCAAATACGATTGTTAGCAGTGAGTGAGTTGCCTAAATAATAAAAACCAAATATATTCAACATAGAGAATTACTAGTATTACTTTGCTAAAATATATCAATATTTATATGCTACTAATCACTTGTATAGTTTTTTTTTAGACTGGGGAGAACAGTAGAACAAACGGAAAGTAATTAATATTTAATTAATATTTTTTTTTATATTTAATAGTTTTAAGAAAATACATGTTTCATTCAAAGAATTAACAGTAGGAGCCGACCAAGATAAATGTAGATGAACTAAAAAAGGTAGATTAGATAGATTGGTGAAATACTAAGTAGCAGCTGACGAAGATAGGGACAAATAGGACCAGTAGTCAGAAACCTAACTCAATGTGTTAGAAAAAAAAATCAGTATATAAGTATTCATATTAATAGTGCCATAATTTTGTTAACCATATTGTTTACATATTTTCAAAAAAAAAATGGAAGGAGAGCAAGTAGATAAAGAGTTGACTGAGAATAGTGATGCACCTTCAACAACCTTTAGTGAGCAAGAGATCACTTTCAAAAATTCGGTTAAGAGAAAAGAACACAACCATCAAAGCAGGAAGGCAACTCAAGATGATCACGATGATCAAGAGATTTGGTATACACTCCTCAAGGAGATGAAAGAAGACAGAAAGTTAATGCTTATGATGATGGAGAGAATTTTAAGAATTGAGGAAAGACAAGGCATTCAAACCAAGACAAACCCAGAAAATGTAAAACATCATCAAGCAATAAACACTTATGAAGTCTCAAAAGTAGATGAAGATGCTCAGACCACACCAAAAAGAGTCATGGATAGTAAAGAAGATGATAGTGGAGAAGAGGAATCAAGTCAGGAAATAGTTGTAGAAGCTAGTGAAGCTGAGCTAAATGCAGAGATGGAAAAAGAAGATGACAAGGTCGTAATGCTAAGAGTGGACAACGATACCACTAGTAAGATGAAACCAAAAATAGAAATGGGACGGACGATAAATCCTCAACTTAGTCCTATGGATTTACAAAGACCATCCTTTATATCCTGTATACAGATTCAAATTTTCTAAGGGAGACCCAGGAGAGAACCCTATAGCTCATCTAGATAGTGTTAAAGAATTTTTTTGTCTACATTCAGTTGGAGAAGGAGATTATATTAGCCAGCCAGTATTTAAGAGGCACTGCCAAGGCATGGTGGAAGCTACTAAAACACCCACCTACCATGATCCAAGGGTATGAGATCGCCATATTGAAGAAATACTGGAGTGAGGAAAGGCAGGAGGGTATTTTACACAGATTAAGCACCCAGAGGTATCAAGTAGACTGCAGGCAGGGACACGCAGCCTACTTCATTCAACAAGTGACTGCATTCAGATCTCTCACAGCATTCAAATACAATGATAACACATGATATGGACAATAAGGTATAATTTACCTCCCATGGATTCAAAGAATCATGCTTGGGATGAGCCCAATGTCACTAGAAAAGGCCATAGAACTACTGACCGCAATAGACTACGGGAACCTGACACCAACGAGAAAGGACCAAGACTATGAACATCATCAAAAATTTAAATCATACGGGCCACCTGATCCAGGGAAACAATAGGACAACTATTAAGTGTAGGGACTGATATATATAGGTAACAGACTGACACAACCGTAGAGATAATGAGACCCGATTAACGGACTTACTATACAATATAAGCTAGAAATGTTAAACATAATGAGACATGTATAATTTTGTGTTTTTGTACAGATGATTGTATTTACGCTCATGCTGTTCTCCCAGAGTCTACTAATTAATTAAGTAAACTTATATGAATGTATCAAATATAAGTAAAGAGATTTTTTTTCATTGTTTTTTTTTTTTTTTTGAAGTGGAAAAAAATGAAGCAGTCGGATCTAAGTTTGATCCTAGCTTCATGATATCTCACATATAGCCCACTTCAAACCCTAGTACTAACCATGAATTTCTGAATGCAATGGGGCTTTATACGTTTCAATACACGCTAGTTTCCTTAAAAAACTATTATATAAATGTGTGTTGAAACTAACTTGTTTAATATTTAAACTAATCAATGTCATTAATAAATTCATGATAAAAGTATTCATGAAAACACATATATTATAACTGTATGGATTGTGCATATATATTTATAAATATTTAAATATATATATTCGTTATAAAGTTTCATTGCGTCGAAATGTTTTATTTTATTTTTAAACAGTTTGATCAAATTTTAGTGATTAAAAGCTACTTTCTTTCAATAAGCTTTCAGATCATTCTTTCCCAAAAACAATGGGGAATTTTTATCAATTAGTAAAAATAATAGTTTAAAATATAAGGACAGTTCTTGATTAAAATCGTTTTTCAGATTTATAAATTCATTTTCTAATTAAAAAATGAATTCATAGTTAATGAGTTTGAAAGCCTTATTGAAGGAATGTATCTAAAATCAATGAACAAAAATTTGTAACTTTGATAAGGTAAGAAGCTTTAGTCTGAAGGCATCGAGAGTTCATATAGACAGGAAACCAGAGAACAGGTATAAATAGCCGGAAAAGTTTGGAGAAGAGAAGCCATATTTGTTAAGAAGTGCTACTAGAAGCTACCTGCGTCTTAAATCATAAATCTTTATAGTGCCTCCATCCTAACTTCGGGAATCTGACCGCTGGGCCCGAAGTCCCCAGAAGATCTTCAATGTAGCTGCTAAACTAAACTTTTTCCACACCAATCATGTTGCCAAAACCTGAAGAATCAATCCAAATGCTATTCGTATAAGTTCAAAATGCACACCTACGTTTCAACTCAATCAGACTCTGCCGTGTAAACTAAGGAACCAACCATGAAGGAACAGTAATATCTTTCTTTAAAAAAAACCCGCAAGTTTCTGGCCAGTCTCTGATCTTTATTTTACACTACCTTTTAAAATTAATTACTGTTAAAGCTCCTCTCTTTATAATGCCTTTATTTGTACAAGTAATTCTCTATCTCTAGTCTTTAAATTTAATATTTGTTAATTTTCCTTTCTTACGATGGCAGTTCGTTTCATTAACTATATTATATATCTTTATTATTGAATAATTATTAACGTCATTTACTTTTATTATATGCCAATAAGACTTCAACTTAATAAAAATCCCTTTAGTTAAACTTGCCTCATGAAAATAATATAATATTAAGTTTTATAGTAATTCTTTCTGACTAGAATACAGTTTTATTAATTATTGAGTTGAAGGATTTATTAAATGTTGCTATTTTTACTAACGGCTGATAATGACTATTGGCCATTTTCTAACCTAGGTCCCCGGCTATTTTATCTAGTTTACAAATGTTTATCTATTCATAATCTTAAAATGTTTTGCTAAAGGTTGATAAAGGGAATAAAATGAACGTATTCTAATTTAAAATTGTATTTCTGTATTAATATTCAGGGAAGGCATGATATTCAGGGCATGATTAGTATAGTTATATAATTACTTTAAGTATTTTTAGTTAAAGCACATTTGACTTTAATTTAACATGATCAGGTCATTATGTAGAGCATTCTTTACATAAAATGAGTTTTATTAATTAAACACGATAATTATTTAATCATCATTTTCCGAACGTTGTTGATGTGAGCCATCTGCTTCCTCATAGGCTTGTCCTTGGTGATATTATTATTACTTTAATTACCTAGGAAGAGACCACTTCCTCACTTGCTCGTTTTTAAATTAGAACACCAAAGGTTTGTGGCCATGACCCGGCCTGGCTTTCTTTCCCTGTGTTCCACGGATCCTTCATAGGGCATTAAAGACTTGTAAAACCCAAGCCGCCCTCCTACTTAAATCACCGATAAGCCATTATCTTTCATATTCATTTTTATAGCTCATAAGACATCTGTACCATTTACTTCTCAATTCCAGTAAAGCCCGCTCTCATGCTCATAAATCGTGATGAATTGATTTTATTAAAGTCGAACAAATTTATATTCATTTATAATTAAGTAAGTTTCCTATTAAATATTAAGGTTATGCCCTAAATACTTATCTTGCTCTTTGTGAATTGATTTATGAATGTGAAAATGAATCTCGCATTTTTTTCTTTTAGAATTAGAATAATAATTTCTGTCAAAGTCAAATGCCTTTATCTACCTTTATTTACTTGTCGGGGCATAGACACGTATAATCCTCCTATAATATTGCGTAATAGTTATTGGCATATAATAACGACTGCCATTCTTATTGTAAATTCCGTTTTAAAGACTAGAGGTAATCTATATAATCTTAATCATAAAAGTTGAACAAAATAATAAAACATTTTATTAACACATTTGGTTTTTTAACTTTCTTTATTATTCAATGATTATTTTAATATTAATGCTCGTTGTCTGTATTGGCAACCCGAACATATATATATGAATTGACTTATAAATATCCTTAGTTATTGTATTATACGTTATTAAAGTCAGATCAGGGGTCTCAGATCATTGTCATCCATTGAGCTAGTTTCTTGGCGCATAGTCATGTACTGTCGACATATGTCATCCATTGATTTGATCTGAGCTCGTGAGTTGGGTTTGAATTCAGTTTGGTTTGGAGTAAAATCTTTGGTTAGACTGGGTTTGAATCCGACTTTGAGTTTAGATTGGTGGGTGGGTCTTTCGACCGGTACAATATATATTTTCTGATAAGGTAAAATATATTAGCCATATTTTTTAATTTTATCACCATTTATTTATATATTTTTAGAATATTAATGAAGGGCTTTTTTTTTTAATCTGGGTATTTTGGGTAAAAAAAAAGTATTATCTTTCTGCAGCATTTCTTGTTTATAAGAATGGTTGATCTTATTATTATGTTAGAGTCATCTATTATAAGTTTGAGTAATCATTGGATACCAGGTATTAGCTATATAAAATTTCTATCTCCAGATGAAATATTTTTTGTTTTTACCTTTATCAGAGAGTAATGAGTCTGGAGATGGAGATTTTATAACACTATGTCACTTGGGAGGACATCCATTAATTACTCAAGCTTATGTAGATGTTTTTGATAATTGCTTTTAGAAGTAATAGAGTTCATGTGATGTTATTGTTGGCATTAATTTCATTATACCAAAAGTTATCTGCTTTATTAGATTTAAGATCCAAGTCATCTTCCTTCTGGTTGACAAGCTCAGCATAAACTCTTGTGGCTTTGATTATTATTAAACATAAGTTGAACTTCTTATGCCTCTTTCATATTGCCTTCATTGAATGCATTTCTTGTTTGTTGTTCTAAAATTCTGCTACTGCCTTATATTTCAATCCAAGTTGAAATAAATTCTTTGTGCTATTATGAATTTTGTTGTATTTTTCTTTTTTTTACTCTCAAACTTTCTCCAATGTGACTAATCTGAAATGACAAAATAATTTAAAATATTGACTTAACAGAAATATTTAACTTTCTGGCTGGCACACTGGAACCAACTTTACTAGCTGAAATATTAACTATAATAATATTTATTAAGAAAGATTAATAATAATATTTTACTAAATATATATTATTAACTTTAAACTTAATTCAGCCATCAATAAAAATGAGAAATTAATATAAAAAAATAGATCCAGTGATAAGACTTGTGTTTTTGCCATTAATTTTTTTTTTTAATATATAAAAACACTTATTTTTATTTTAAAAAATAACTATTTGGCATATTATCTATTAACTATTGAAGTCTCTAGCAAATCTGGTAATTCATAGAAACAATTCAAAGCAAAAATCAGATTTAACCCCAAAAATTATACTGATGAGTTTGAGGAATTTATGTCTGAAATTCTGTTGTATGAGTGTGTGTAATCTAAAAAAAAAATAATTGTAATTTAAAGAATTCTGATCAAAATAGATCAAAGATTATGCAATAAATTATATTTGCTTTGATTTAAATTTGAGATTTTATAATTCTTTAAATAATATCCACAAATAATTTTAATTCGAAAATAAAAACAAATTGTGGTAAAAACAGTGAGATGGACTTATGGTATACAATAATAGATAGTATGTCTGTGCAAATATATATTTAAAACTTAAAAAAAAAAAAAGTAGAAATAAATGCAGACAAAATTTACGTATATAATTATCTAAAATCCAGAATGTCTGAAACATAGATTGATTAAACTAATATTTCTTTATATTTTAGAAATGCTATAAATTATTTAAAATTTTATTAAAAGGTTTCAGATACAAATGAATTGGGTTTGATTTAATTCTGATTTGGACAACATTTTAAAATTTGTGGTGTAATAAAGAAATAAAATTATTTATGTCTAAACAAACTTTAAAAAAAAAAACATATATTTATCTAATATGTTTTTATTTAAAGAATTAAGAGGAATTTTTTTAATTAAGAAACTTTTTGTTTTTAATAAATATAATTTTTTTAAAAAACAAACTAATTATAATATAGTTATGATCTTGTTTTTTATTAATTAAGAAGGAAATTAATTAATTCTCTCTTTATAAATTCTGTAGTATTTACTATAAGCAATGAATTTAATGTAATTTAATTGAGAATATTAAATATATTTAGTTTATAAACTGTGCTATCTGTTCATAGATTTGTTATTATAATCTTTGTGACAATAAAAGGTTATATTTGTGCTAAGAATTGTATTATTGAATTATAAAGTGATGTAATAAGTGATCAAAGGTCTCAAACTGATTGTTTGAAGAGTAAGTTATCTCCTATATTTACAAAAATAAAAGTGTCTTTTTTATATATACTTGAAGTTTGCCAGGGCATTTGTATCAAAGGATTAGTTTTCTTGATTCGCTTATTGTTATACTATCTTAGTAGTTATGTTTACAATAATCTTGGGGAAAAAATTATCATCAAATTATATAAAATTTATATGGGCATAATTCATGAGCAACCTCTTTTAGTTGAATGGAGTGTAATTATCTTGCTTTAAAACCTTAAAAAAAAAAAAGACTTTTCATGCTCTAAATATTTTTTATTATTTAAACCTATTTAGCATCTTTGCTGATTATTTAAAAATTTGTTTCGTTATGAATATATATTTATTAATTATTAAATCAATTTAGCATTAGCGTACTGAACATTATGCTATATTTCTGAACATGGGTAAATATTTTTACATTATATCTTAGTTAATTCAATAGCGTTATTGTAATACATTGTCTTTTTACTGTGTAATATCATGAATAATAGTTAGAAATTATTTTGTATCATTGTTGTATAAGATCTTGCAACTACATAGTATGTTTTCATTTTTTTTTTTTAAATACAACAAATCATTATTAACATTTTATCATTAAATCAGTGTGACTTTTTAAGAAAAAAAAATTTGTAGGTTTTAGAATTTTACTTTTGTATCTAATCACATTTTATTTTGTATATTTATGTATTTTTCTATTTTATATATTTATGTATTTTTCAGCTATGATATGAGAAAGCAAAGCATCAATTAAAAACAGACATTGCAAACTGAAATTACTTCATTTAATAATTGTATTTTTGTCTGAAAAACTCAAAAGTTTCAGCTATGATGTAGTATAGCAAAGTGCCAATTAAAATAGACATTGCAATTTGAAATTATGTCATTTAATAATTGTATTTCGGACAATACAATTATGAGAATATGTAATTTCATCTTTTGATGTCAGTTTTTATTTGGTATTTTGTTATAGAACATTATAGCTGCAAAATTATTTATAAAATACACATGGTATTACAATTAAATATCCAGCATTTAAATCTGAAAACCTGTGAGAACCTTTTAATTTCAATACATACATATATAGTTTTTTTTTTGTTTGTTTTATTTAACTTAACCTGAGTTAATAGATCATTGCCTTATTTGTTAATCTAGTATTTTTAGGTCATGCATTTACCATTATGCTTGTTTATATTTGGAGCAGGCGAAATCCCTACATTCGCATGAACTTTTTTGGTTTACTAAATTTTCAGGCACCTTACCTTCCATGGGTCCTCCTGGCATTTTCTTTATTACTGGGCAATTCAATCATTGTTGATTTTATGGGTAAGTATTCTTTATATTTGTTATTATCAAAAATGACTTTTTTTAATATTATAGATTTTTTTTAAACATATTATTATTATCATTGTTATGTATAGAATTTGCAAAATATGCTCTTAACAAGCTTTGTCGAATATAATATTCAAGTTAGATAGGTGGGTTGGAAGACATATCGATGTCTGAAAATTTCAGATTTTCTACTTAATAGTTATACATTAAATAAAGTGCTGGGCTTGTTCTGATATTTTTAATCTAATTCTTGAATATCCTAGCACCTTACTGAGGACGCTAATAGCAGAAATCGTTCTGGGGTTGGGGATACTCTACAAAGCTTGTTAAGAGCTTATTTTGCGAGCTCTATATATAACATTTGTAAATACAAGCTTATTAAATTAGGTCTTGTGACATCTGACTTGATTTTTTTGTAATTTTATTTTTTGCTATTAAGGCTTGGCAATTTATATTGCTAAAGCTATTAATATATGGTGTATCTGAACTTAGTTCAGTCTCATATGACTATTTAAGTTAGATAGCTGGATTGGAAGACATGGATGTCTTTAAATTTCAGATTTTCTACTTCATAGTTATACATTAGATAAAGTGCTGGGCTTGCCCTGGTATTTAATCTAATGCTTGAATATCCTAGCACCTCATTGAGAGCGCCAGTAGCAGAAACCGGTCTGGGATTGGGCATATTATATAAAGCTTGTTAAGAGCTAATTTTGCGAGCTCTATATATAGCATTTGTAAATACAAGCTTATTAAATTAGGTCATATGACATCTGACTTGATTTTTTTTGTAATATTATTATTATGTGCTACCAAATTAACATTGATTCCTGGTAATCATTTCTTCAGAATGATCTACAAAAACAGTTTGGTTTTTAATGTGGTCTTAAAAGTACATTAATTTTTGTATTGTTGGAATCCATTTATCTTAACACTATTTGTCTTTCATTTTTAGTCATCAAACTTACTTTTTCAACAAATTAAATTATCTTATCATACAAGCAAAATAAAGTCAATTTCTAAAAGTTTACTTGACTAGTTTTTTTATTATTCATAACATTCTTAAGAGACTTTACCAGTACTACAGTTCAAAAACATCGATACTTAACATTTTTATATTTTCCGGTTTTTCATTACAATTGTTTAGTGTTGGTCTGCTGTGGATCTTTCAACTATTCAATTATGTATTGATGATTAAGGAGTGAAAAACTGCTATACTTTCATTATTGATTTTGTTGTCAAGCTGTTGACTGTGTTATCAGGATCTTTATCTTCATATTTAATTATAATCACAATTTTTTGTTCTTTATTTAACTTTCCTAATGAAAGTGTTGAACTGTAAGTGTGGCATGATTAAGGAGTGAAAAACTGCTATCCACTTTATACTTTCATTATTGATTTTGTTATCAAGCGTTGACTTTGTTATCAGGATCTTTATCTTCATATTTAATTATAATCACAATTTTTTGTTCTTTATTTAACTTTCCTAATGAAAGTGTTGAACTGTAAGTGTGGCATATTTTTGATGTTTGTTCATTTGAATATCATACACCTATAAATGAAATTCATTTTTATAATACATAATAATTAATTTAACAATTTACAAAAATTTTTAGATGTTTACATGACACATATCTATATAAATAAGCACATATGCTGTATAAAACATTTTATTCATTTTTAATGATACATAAATAAGAATCGATTTAATATATGTTTGGGTACCATTCAGATATGAGCACACACAGGTGTTTATTACAAAAAAAAAACCCTAATAAACCATATTATATCTTCTCAATACACAATTAATTTAATGTCAAAAACATAAAATGCACACACACACATATATATAAGCATTTAGATGTGCTGTATAATAATTTAAAAATTAACATGTTCAAATTGTCATAGACTTATAAAAGAATTGATTTTTCATAATATATATATACAAATATATGAATATGTATTTATATATACACATGTAAAAAAATAGATAATATGAATTAAAGCTATTAATTAGCCTCTTTTTATGATAAATAAAAGTTTTCTTTAAAAAATATTTATATATTACTCTTTTGACAGTCCTTCATCAAAGTTTTTTTTTTTTTCCAGGTTACTCCTAATTAATCATAAATGTCTTTAAAAATATTCCAGCGAGTTCTTTTGTTTTCCAATCTAGAAAGATTTTTTTTTAAGTTTTCCTTTTTTTTTTTTTTGATAAAATATACTGGAAATACATCTTACTTTTAGTTGAATAAAGTTATTTACTTTTAAAAAAAATTGTAATTTAAAAATTACAACTATCATTTTCAAGAAATTATTTAAAATAATGGGACCACCAAGCAGCTACAGGCCATGTATTTGAACCTACTTTTGCCCCAATAATTTGTACAGAAAAAAATGATGCCAAAAGAAAAGTTAAAAAGCTTTCTATATAGCAAATGACATTAATGCCATTAATAGAAGAGAGGCATGTTTTGCTCTCTCTAAATAATGGACTAATTAAAAATTGAAACGCATTTGCATAATCATAACAATCGTTAGTTACAAAGCTATGAGTATGCGATTCAAACATGAAGTCTCGAAAGCGCTTAGCAAAGCTATTATAAATTAGAATAAAATTATAGCTTCACTATTTAATGCGGAAAAAAAAAGTCGCATACTTATAATTACAGTAATTAAAAGTAAGTATTCTTTATCTTGACTGAAAAAAAAATTAATGATTTTTCAATTTATCTTAATTCTTTCAAAAACAACTTTGTAGGATTTTTATCAAAATATGTTATACAAGCTGTAATTAAAAAAAATTAATCTAATCAAAATAGATAGTGTAATTTTATAATTACTAGTATATCTATTGTAACATAAAAACGTACTTGTTTTAATTTCAAAATCAGAATTAATAAAATATTAATTAGACCTTTTTAGATGTTTAATTTATAATTTTTTTTTTTAAATTCAAAATTATTTAATTCTTAACTGTTATTTCAGTATAATATAGAAAATATCTACAAAAGTTTTTACTTTTCCTGTCAACTTTATATATATACACGCACAAACACTACTGTGTTGTTGTATGCCATGAGACACATAATCATATTAATATACATATTAGAAAATAAATATATTAATTACAATACCAATATTGTATAAACAATAATAATCTCTTTTTTGTTAACTGCATTTTATACAATACTAAGTGAACTTTTCTCCTTTTTACACAATTTTTGCAATGCTTACATTTTATGTCTCTTTGGCAATCACTAATTATTTAATCTTATACTAGATGTCATTAAAGAGTTGTTCTAGTCTTATTATTCATCAGTGTAGAATTCAATGAGACTTTTTTTTTAAATTTGCTTAATAGTATCATTTTTTTCTGAATATTTATCAAAATGCAACAGCAATGATTAGATTATATAATAATATTAGGAAGATTAATATTAAAAAAGGTGTATAGTAGAGTAACTCCATATCTCCAAAACATTTTATAACAATTTTGCAAGTAAATTATATGGATTAAAATGGGAAGTTATGAAAGTAAAAGTAAATGGAGATTATTCCAAGTCATCTAGATTTTGCAGATGATCAAAAGACTAAAGTAATGTTTAGTAGATTTTTGCAAAAAAAAAAAAGAGGAAACTATAAGATCGATAGTGATAAATTAGAAGTAGTTACTAATTACAAATACCTTGATCAGTTACTAATGTAGATGGAAACATAATGGATGAAATTGGTCATAGAATTAAACTTAGATGAAATATTTTTGGTAGCAGTAACTTAATATTAAAAAGGAAAAAGACCAGAATGTTATGAAAAGGAAGAATTTTTAAAAATTTGTTACACTAGTTCTTAATTATGGATTTTAGAAGAGCAATACAGAGACTTCAGACTACTCAATGAAGTATGGAGAGAAGTATGTTAGAAGTAAAACTACTCAATGAAGTATGGAGACAAGGGATTGAAAAGGAAATACATAGTGACAGAACAAACATATATTACATCACTGAAAGAATTATGAGAGTGAAATGGAGCTGGGTTGGATATATTGCTAGAAGAGAAGATTGTAGATGGACAGATAAAATCTTAAACTGGATTCCAGGAAATTGGAGGCTATATGCGAGATGAATGGATGAAATAAAGAAATGTGTTAAAATTGATGTGAAGAGAAGCTAGAGATCAAAGAAACTGGATTAAACTTGGAAACTCTCATCATGCAGTGGATTAATAATAGTTGAAAATGATGATCCTTAATATTAGTTTGAATATTATGCGTAGTAATTTGTACTCAGGTTTTCATTTATATCAAATAAATGAATGTATTTCTCTTGATTAAAATGCACGTAATAGAAGCATTTCTTGAAGTACACTAAACAGCAATATGGTCAATTTAATATACATAAAATAGACAACTTTATAAACTTATTGTAATTAGCATATGATAAAGAATGATTATGTACTTTTTTTCCTTCATATTTTGCTTAATTCAAAATAAATCTTATAGCAATTGATAAAAAACTCAACTAATATTGCCACTTTTTTTTTTCTTGTTGTAAGGCTAATTTATACAAAATACTTCAAAGTATAAAAAGTCTAGTATTTTTAGATATAAAACATTAAATAAATTATATTCTTTTAAACATTTTTAAAGTGTTTATTTTATATAAAATTTTAAATGAAATATTTTTAACTGTTTCAGTAAGCATTAATGCAAGTCATATTGTATAGAACAAAAATATATGTGATATATATTTAAGATTTTTTTTTTAAAAAAAACATCACTTCTTCAAATGACTGCCTGGGTCCTCAGTCAATGGATCTTAATATACTGTGCCTTCAAGAGAACTCTAATATCTTAATTTAGAGCTGTCAAGCAACTGAGAAGAAAGTCCAATGTGTTTCTTGATCTTAAACTTGGAGGTAAATAGCCAATAAACTCAATATTTGGTGAGCAGCCCATCCATGTTCATATACTATATGAATAATCATATACTAATAATAGCTGCAATGATAAGAATATCTTAAGAATACTTGATGTATATCAATATCAAATTACATTCCCTTTGAACCTGAATTTGTCCATTTCCTGATTTTTTGAAAATTACAATTTTGAATCTTCTTTTGAAATCGGCCATAATTTTACAAAATTATTTTCTAGATCTTTACAGTTCTATTGTTTATCTTCATTTAATTCTACAAAAATCTTGACTATCTTCTTTTTAAATGATGAAAATAGCCCCAAATAGAGATAATGAAAATCATCTAACAAGTAAATTTATTCTTGAAAAGATTGAAGTGAAAAATATTTTTTTTCAAACTTTTATGTTAGTATTAAGTGATGGATTAGAATTTTATATTGTTATGATGAGCACATTTATTATTATATTTTATGTTTCAATTCTCCTTAGAAAGTCTTAACCAAATAAAAGCTTTTTATAAGTAATGTAGATTGAGAAATTCTTCAAGGCTTTTCTAATACCCTCAACATTATCAGTGTTTAGTAAATAAGTTAGGTGATCCAGATGATTTAATCAAAATCCTATATTAAGAAAAAAAATATATATAAATAATATCAAATTGCTTATTTTAATCTAACTTATTATAGACTATTTCATGTAAAGATGTCTAAGTGCTTTCATTTTTTAATTCAATGCCTTCATAGTGCTCTTTATTAGTTTTTAAATGTTTACATTTTTTTCTCTCTAAGTGCAATAGCTCAACAAGCTTATATTAAGTTTTTTATTCACATTCCATCATAATTTAAATCTTATTTGTATTATTTGTTTGCAAATTGAAGAGACTTTTCTAAACTTTTTTTTAAATTATGAAATTTAGCATCCAAGATTGTCACTTAGTGTGAAGGTTGTAATTCATGGTTTGTAAATTATGTGATTTATTAGATGTAAGACTACTATTAATTGATTAAATTATCTTTAAATGGTTTTAAGTACAGCATTTATCAGAAATTATTTTCCAAAAAATTTAGTCAACATATTTCAGTTTGCCATCAGATTCTAATCACATTATCTAAATTCTTTTGTTTTCTTCATTATTAATTGTATGTACAGTATTCATCTTTAATGTTTATTATTGCTAATTATCTTTAATTTTGTAAATTATTTTTTAATATATAATAATGCCTTTTTAATCTTTTCAATACTTGTTTTATTATTGAACCAAAATAATGTAGAAATAAAAAATAATATGAAAATAAATGTATTACATATTTTATTTAAGTTACAATCTCTGTTTGTTAATTTATAAACACTTTTATTTAAGTTAGAATAAAAATTTTAATAGAGGTTTCATATATTTATTTACATTAGAATTTTTTGAAATTTGGTATAAATCACTGGCATTGCAATATGGCAATATTTTAAGTAATTTACTTAGTTTTTTAAATCTAGAACAATGGGTGGATGAAGTTTGAAATATTTTGATATCAAATTTAAAATAACTTTTAAAAATCACATGATCACATTGCTCTGTTTATCAACTTTTAAAAAATTTAAAAAGTTTTTAGTAATGCATGCAGAAGGGCAGTATTGAAGCTACATATATATATATCAAATATATATATGCTGGCTTCACCATTCACTGTGATTTAATTAAAGACCCTAAGTCCAATCACAGTGAATGTAGATTAAATTACATAGAAACTTTAAAGCATTTAATAATAGCAAAAAATACATTCAAGAAATTTTATAAAGTATATATAAAAGTTTTTAATTTTAGATAACAAAGAGAAATTCCTGGAATCACAGAAACTCATTAGAGAAAAGATTGTAAGTTAGATAGGAATAAATAATTAAAAATTTCATTAAAAATATAAGATAGCAAAACAGTGGGATTGGAATGCAAGATGGCCAATGAGTGGGTATAAATTGAGAGTTTGCCTTTTGTTCTCGCTCTTGTACCCACGGAAGCTCTACCACTTGGATTGAAAGCTGCCATAAAGAAAACTTTTGAATTGAAAAAGAAATAAAGAAATAAGATCGGTTTTGGACAGAGCTCTCCGCAACCAGGAATATATTAGCCTCCTGCTGAATAAGATCATGGTCCATTAACATTCTGTAGACGAGATATATAAAAAACAAAACAAAATGGGTGTAGTAGTACAAATGGCTGGGTAGACCTTTTCTCTCTCGACTGTTTTCCCCTGTTTGCTGGAACCAGAATGATGTAATAAAAAAATGTAGAATGCCAGAAAAATCTTGCCTAATCAATGCCTGATACTATTAATGGATAACTGAGGTGGAAGGTAAAAAATAGAAAGATGGACATGTAGAGGACCAAAATCATAATAAGCCGTCAGTACTAGCTGTGGACTAGAATATTGCTATCTAAGTAAAGACATATGCAATTTCAAAAGTTACCGGTAACTTAACCTTTTATTAGTTTTCCATTTATAATATTATAATCAATGAAAAATGTATAATTTACATTTAATTTATATATATATGTGTGTGATTTAAAGTTTTATAAATATGTTATTAAATGTTACTATTAAAATTTGTTGATTTTTTTTTTTGTATAATGGCAATTCATCTAGATCACTAGATAAGATAATTTGACATTAGGGTTTGGTCACTAATTGTATGAATCTCAAAATGGAATGATAAATTATATTTTTTTTTGTTGGTTGAAAGGCGAAAGTAACGAAATGATCGGTCATTGTTTTTGTTTTTTTTATTTCACCTTAGAAGAGAAACGGCAAGAGAACAAGGGTCATTCTAAATTGGATTAATGTTTTTCTTTTAGTTTGTTATAAAGGAAATCAATAGATCGTTGTTGCATTTCATTTGCTTAAAGAAAAAAACAAAATGACTTAAACTGAACTCAGCTTACATTTTTTTAAAGAAATTTTCTCATTTTGTTTTTTTCATCTGGATTATATAATCTCATGTATTCACTCAATTAAGGTGAAACGATTTGGAATAAACGTTTGCACATCTTAAGTGGGAGAGGGTGTCATTATATAATCAAGAAACACTAAAGAAGTTTCATTAACTAGGTGGGTAGAGTTGGTTAAATAGAATTCTCTTATCATTTTATTAATCCACCATTATAAATAAGTATATAAATGATTATATAAAGAGAAATCGATAATGTAAAGGGGTTTCCTTTTAAATCTAATAAGTTTTACCTCAATCTCTTAGAGTTTTGTAGCATTAGAATATAGATATAAGTATTTAATTTCAGGCTTGATGATTTTTTTTATAACTTAAACAGGTTGTTTTTCCGTCTTAATTTTTTTGTGTTACTCGGGGACTCAGAAATGTCTTAGGAGTTATGTCTTACTCCTATTTTTAGTTGGCGGACTTCTCATACAAATGTCTCAGGATAAGACTCAGGAAATCTTTACACGTCAAATATATTATTGCCTGGATATAAGCATTATGCTCCGTTTCTGAACTCAGATTATGCTCTGCGAACGAGTTTCTTCTTACTCTACTACATTTTAGTGTCAGAGCACTATCCAGCCTCATTATTGTATTACGTTCTTCTACATATAGAGATATCTCCAAAATTACCCACCAAGAAAAGAAAAAAACGAATTACTGAGTAACACAGTTAGTTAATAACATTGTTTTGTTAAGCCTGACTATATTCTATGCGCAAGGCATTACGCAGTAAACCTGAGGATGCTGGTGATATAAAGGAAGAAAGGGAGTTCGAATTTCCATTACAGGCTATTTTTTTTGTAATAGCATGAAGAGAATTTATTTGATTAGCATTTCGATAATTACTCATTATTTTTTTTATTATTTCCCTACCACCGCTGAATGATTTTTTCTCTCTCTCTTCTGAAGTCATTCATTCTATGCTGATTAAGTGAACTGTAATTTGTGAACTAAATTGATGACTAATTGCCTATATGTAGATGGTGATAGTCCAAAGGTTATTGATAACTTCTTTAGATGTTGATTGTATTTCTTTTGTAAATAATAAATTTTATTTATTCTTTTGTAAACAACAAATATTTTTGTATTATTAATACCTCCACATATCACTTATTATTATTTGTAAATTCCTCCTTAGAGTCTTGTCTTTTCTTGATTACCGGGCATACATTAAGAATAAATTTTAGTGAGGTTTTGGGGAGTATGTCGCTTAGTCGCTTAGTAGTGATCTGAAAACGTGGGTGAGGTTCGAACCCCTATATCTACATCTCCAGGTTAGGTTAAAGCAACTCTACTTTTCATACTATTACAGTATATATATATTGTTTGGTGGCTGTTTCAATTAAAAACTTTTATAAAGTTAGTTTTTTAAATATGGAGCAGTGGGTAGGTGAACAAAACTATATTATAAACAAGGTTGATTTAATATTTATGATTTAATTTCAGTCTTAAAAGTATTTTAGCATCATTTAAAATTGAAATAAAACAAATCTTTGATTACAATCTTAATGCTAAAAACTAAATAATTGATATAAAAAATATTTGAAATGAATGTTCTGAATTACTATGGGAATTAAAAACCAAGAAAATAATTATTTCTTCAACTACAATTGGGTTTTTTTATATTTGACTTGAAATAAAAATATGAGGAGACCAAAAATTAAGTTAATCTTTAGAATCATAGCTATTAAATATATAATGTTTATAGAACTATTCACAAACCACTATAGTTAACAAGTCAATTTTTTTAAAAAAAATTTTTAAATAAATTTGTGAACTGTGCCTTTTCTAATATTAATGTTAATTCATTGATCAGATAAAAAATAAGCACGTATTTGATTCACAAATTTTTAAGTAGTAAATGAATTAAGCATTAGTAGTTTGAGGGTGTGAAATTTTTATATTAATGGAATTTTTGTAAATATTAATCAAGTCATTCTTAGAGTTTCAAATAACAAATCAGATAAAATTCTAATAATTTTAACAAATTTGTAAATAATTTCATCTAGTTTGTTATTTGAAACTACAAGCTTGATTTGATTAATAATTATTAAAAATCACTGCTAATTAAAATTTTTCTTCTTTCTAAATGTTAAAGCTTAGTTTATTTATCATTTTAGAATCTGAATGTGAAGTAAAAAATAGCCATTTTTTATCTAATATTGAATTGATAATAACATGAGAAAATGACATTGTTTGCAAGTTTGTTGAAAGTGATTCTTTAGGAATCTGTCTTGTAAATTATAATAATATACAAATTTTGTAAAATTTATTTATTATACTTATCTCTTAAATAATTATTTAACAAAAAAAAAATACTATTTTTATATTTTACAATCTATACAGTTTATCTTAATATAATCCTTAAATATTGAAGAAATAAAAATATATAACATTTTCATATATATATATTGTTTCTTTTTTGCTTTTTACATTATTTTGGTTCTTTAATGAAATCAGTTTTCAAAAGACTTAAAATGAGTGATTATATATCAATAAATATTGGAAATAAAAAGGGAGAAAAAATGTAAAAATATTGCAATTAGAAATGACTTTGAAGTTAATATATTTATGTACTGTTATTCTAAGTAAGAATCTATGATAATACAATTTATATATTAAAGAAGGATTAAAAATATATATATATCAATAAAGATTTTGATTAAAAAATAAAATTATCGCAAGATTTCATTTGGAAAGTCTTAACAAAATGTTTAAATGATGAAATGTAAAAATAATCAATCTGCAGATTTATCAAATGCATATTGTGCATTTTTTGGTAGTGGATGTCTGATAGGCAGTCTAATAATCAGTTTAATAAATTATCAAACCAGTTATTTTGTAAATTGCATAAAGTTAAAGAAATCAAGCAAGCCATGTTTATTAGCATATTGTCATTTTATGATATATCCAAAATCAAAATGGAAAAAGACAAAAAATAAATATAGAAATGAAAATTTGTTTTCTTGACTAATACATTCATGTGTCTAAAGGTTAGGGGAATAATTGATTCACATAACAACAAAAAGATAATTAATTTTATGAAAAATGACTAGCTGTAGGCTTAGGTCACTTCTCACCTTTAGTACGAGTTGTATTATTATATTGTAATTATATTTTTGTTTTTACAATAAGTCATTCATTGACCAAATTGAGATCTTTACTCTCTGGGTGATTGGATTGACTATCACTCAGTTCCTTAAAAAAAAAAAAATCTTAAGCCTACTTGTGATTTAAAAAACATTCAAAGATTGATTTACATCCTAACACTAATTTCAAGTTGCCAATATGATAAGCAGATAAACAATGTTTAAAAATATAGTATTTAAGTAATAAAAATAAATATTTGAAGTTTCAAAACAGCCACAAAGATTTGCCTTTTTACTAGAATATGATGTTTTATTGTCTCTACCTTGATAGTAGAATCCATTTTTTGAATCTAATTTAATTGCATTTAATAAAAAATATTTATAATGATTTTATAAAATATAATATCCTTTTGTCATTTACACAATAAATAATAGCTGAAATACACAGGCTTATATATACCTGTGTCTATATATGTAATAGACAGGGTATGAGTACAGACCTTCACATGACCCACCACTCTCCACACTATCTCATAACACTGATACACTTTAACACACATATGTTGAAAAGATAAATAATCACCAATATACGTATTTCATGCTAAACCAGCAATCATCAGTTGGTCCAGATTACCATCTCTACACATATATGCTACAAGTGCTCAGATATATATTAAGATAGCAAATCCTCCTACTTTAATGGACAGGCTTCAATCTACTCCACACTCCAACTCTTCAACCATCCATCCAATTGAAAATCTGATGATGGAACGCTCAAAGGCCACCCTGAGGCCGAGATTATTGTCACACCCATGTTGACCCAAGGTCAATCTGACCCCTCATGTACAGTTCAGCTATTACATATTAGAGATGTCTGCCTATCCCTTGTATATGTATTTAATGGATTATGTCCTGTACATGAGGGGTCAGATTGACCTTGGGTCAACATGGGTGTGACAATAATCTCGGCCTCAGGGTGGCCTTTGAGCGTTCCATCATCAGATTTTCAATTGGATGGACGGTTGAAGAGTTGGAGTGTGGAGTAGATTGAAGCCTGTCCATTAAAGTAGGAGGATTTGCTATCTTAATATATATCTGAGCACTTGTAGCATATATGTGTAGAGATGGTAATCTGGACCAACTGATGATTGCTGGTTTAGCATGAAATACATATATTGGTGATTATTTATCTTTTCAACATATGTGTGTTAAAGTGTATCAGTGTTATGAGATAGTGTGGAGCGTGGTGGGTCATGTGAAAGTCTGTACTCATACCCTGTCTATTGCAATAAATAATAATAATAATCAAATGATTTATTGTTCTGTAAGAAATTCAAGCATCGGGAATAATGGAATGGCAATTCGTGGACATTGATATCCAGAATTTGCCATTCTATCACTGCACTAAACCATGTAGGGTAATGATCTTTTTTAATTATATCTTACACAGAAAAATTAAAATAATTGATTTTTATATCTATATTATAATGGTCGGAGAGAAATGAGGTCTTATCGTACCTGCATACAGGTCGCTACCAGGCTATTGGAACCTGGAAAATTTATATAGTAGGCAGATATGTAAGTTAAGATCTGATTTTTTACATATATGCTTTATTCCGACCGTCAGCCCAAATCACTAGCTCGGGGAGTAGCAGAGATTTATAAAATATAAATTCTTATTAAAATATTTTCAATATTAAAAAAATAAAAGAAGCCACTGCCAGTAAATAACACACACAAACATTTATTAAACATTACATAAAATTTAGCATTATTATTTTAGTATGTTTACTTTAATTTTTTTTTTATAAAACATTAGAACTTTACTTTAGATTTTAATTTACACTTTAACTTTTTATTTAAGAAGTTTATACAGATGAATTTAAATATTTTATTAGTGTCGAGTATGAATAGACTACATAGATTGCATTTGAAAAGAAAATATTCTATCCCTGATTTAACCTTAGGCCAAAAGTTCGCAGTCATACCAAGCCAATCTATCTGATATATCGATGTATTCAATGCAGTATGAATACGACAGCACAATACCATACTGTCAGGAATGCACATCTGAACGCCATGGTTATAGAGAAAAAATTGTCTCTCATCCAGTACAAGAATGTTACATCTGTCTGGTGAGAAAAACAAAAAAAAAACTCCATAGGAAGGGATTGCGGTCCTTTTTGCCATCTTGCTATCCCATTCCATAGGCTAAAGAGGTGATCCAAGGAGCAGGGAATACGTCTGCTTCTGATGATCAGTACGAAATGGGACTTATTTTGCCCAAGTGTGGCGTATCATGTGATCCTGCATGTAGCGGACCTTCATACTACATTTACTAATTACACCAATATATCCAATCGATTAACCCAATTTAACTATGAAACAAATAACCCAAGATTAACCCTCTCTTAATTAAATTAATATAATTTTACAAATCTATGCATCCCTTTATGCCCGATTTAAATTTAAATTTATTAAAAGTTTAGTTTAACAGAAAAAAAAAATCGTAATAAAAAGTTAAAAAAACGAAAAAAATAACTTAATGGAAATGATTTAAAAAAAAAAAAAATACATCAAATAAAATTAATTATTAATAAAAATTTATGTTGGTCAGATAGGATTCTATTTCTATTAAATACTGAAAAGGTTTTGGAATTAAAGTTTTTACCGTTTTGAAAATGTTCATTAGTTATATAGTTTTTACTGTTTTAAAAAGGTCTGTAGTTTCTAATTGCTTGTAATTTGGAAGGTGTTAATTCCCACGAAGTCCTGAGGAGATCGGTATGCAGTTAGCCGTTGGTTCTTTATTGTAGCTGGTATTTTATTGTCAGGCCCAGATGTCCTATTGTCCGCAATATGGGAAAACGATTGGTCATTTCCCTTTCTCTTTAAAAAAAAAAACTGAAGGGATTGAAGAGTGCGTCTTTTCAATCCCTTCTCCTTCAACTCTCTCCGCACTAACACATGTAGCACCTCTTCTTTCACATCTCTTCTTTTTTTTTTTTCCAAACTTTTCCTTTTATAATAAACTTTCGGATCGAATGGACACTACATTATGATGATGATGATCCTTTCGTTGAGGTCCATTTCCTGAGGGATTTCTTTTATTAGCTATTAGTTTCTATTGTTTTTTCTCTCCTATCTGACTTTTACTTATACATTTTGAGATGTCCAAGGGCTAGTTTACTTTTAACTAATTCAAATAATCATTTCCATTTTACACTTTAGCATTAATTAAATTTGTATGTTCTTAAAGATATATTTTTATCTTTAAATCTTTTTAAGTTTTTGCTGAAAATTTAGTTTTAAAACTTTTTCTTTTTTTTAATAAAGTTTTCTTTTAATAATTTTTCATTTGTGCGATTTTATATATATAAAGTTTAGATGATTTTTAACTTTCAATTTTTAATTCTTAAAAAAGTTTTTATTTGCGAACTTTTATTTTTAATGTCTAATTTTTAAAATAAATAATGTAACGGCGTGTGTGCCCATTACAATATATTTTTAAAGTATTTTCTGTATTTTTGGCATAATTAATTCATCTTTTTTGAGAATGGACAGTTGTCACTTGTTAGAACTATAAAATCTTGTTGATTCCCTGCTAAAGTACTTTGAGGATAACTTTATTATATATATGCAGTGTTATACATGAACAGAATATATATATACACATTATTCTACAAAATTATGTAGATAATTATCAACTATTATGGTAGTAAATTTTTGGTATAAAGCAATATTTATTATTTTGCTGAGCCAGACTTTTAATACAGCATATCTTTGTCAAAGCTCATACAGTGAATATTAGCAAATACATTAACATATCCACATGCTTATAAACATACATTAAACTAGTCGCTGATTATCATAGGTTTGCATGTGTAAATTGACCTAGCAGTTAGCTATGTCATTAGATTAAATGATCGGTGCTTGCTGAGAGGAATGCTATTGGCCCTTATATATATGAAATCTATAATAATGTATTTGCTCATATTCATTATAGTCTTGCTTTGATAAAAATGCACTGTATCAAAAGTCTAGCTTACAAAGTAATAAATATTATTTTATATTAAAAATTTATTACTGTAATAATTGATAATTATCTACATACTCTTGTCGAATATATTTTATTACATACTATCTATGGTCTCTCTCTATATATAGTATAGTTTATCTTTATATATACATTATGGATATCCTTTATTTAATTCATTTTCTTGCCCACTAATAATTATTATTTTATTAAGTTAACTAATTTAGAAAGACTTTGTTATAAATTTTTTTCATTTATGATTAGTCTAAATTCTGTAATAAAAAAAAAAATGCATAAATTCTTGTAATTATTTCATAAATCATTGCCACATCTCCTGAGGAAGATGAATGTGATTTCATCAAAACATGATTAGTTATTTTCTGTGAAGAATTTTTATTTGTCAGTGGATCAGAATCTTTTTAAAGATTTCCAACAACCTGATCCATTTTACATATATTCATCCTATTGAGAAATTTCATATGTATCCTAAACTTTGTTTTAAATTTATCTATATATAACAGATTTATATATATGCAGGCACACATATTATCTATTTTTTCCCCTAGGTATTGCAGTAGGTCATATATATTACTTTCTTGAAGATGTTTTTCCAAACCAACCAGGAGGCTTAAAACTAATCAGAACTCCAAGATTTTTGTAAGTAGCTTTAAAAATTTTAAGCTTACTAACACGTATCTTTTTAGAAAGGAATTATTATAAATTTTACTGCTAGAAAATAAATAATTATATCTACATCAACTCAAATGTTTTAAATAGTTATTTTTTTTGTGTATCCATATTAGTAGTAGTTGTTTTATCATTTATTGTAATTAGATTTTTTTATTTATTTTATCAAAATGAAATAAAATATACGTAAACAGGCAACCTCTGAGCACATTTCTTAAATTGTAAATCACTGAAGAAATTATTGTTAATATATAATATTTATTAAAATATATTTTTTATTATATTATATCACTGATTTATTTACATATTTATTAAATAAAAAAATCGAGTTTGGTAATTAGTTGGTATAGTTTAATCTTATAGAAATGTTTTTCACAATTGATGATTAATATTCACAATTATGATTTTGGTGGAGAGAAGACTTAATATAATTAAATGTGGAGACTTTAAAAACAATTTTATTTTACATATAATTAAGATATTGCTGAGGGTGTTCAGTAGATGGATTTTACATTAATATCTGAAGAGCAGGTTGGATTTAGGAGCAAAAAATACAGTTGGAGTGGTAATAGATATAAAGAAAGGGAAGCTAATATTATTTTCACTGATCTTGAAATGGTTTTCTTTTAATAGAATAAATTGGGTTACTTGATTTGGTATTTTGAAACTGAAGGGCATAGATTAGAAGAAATGTTTATCAGGAAAATTTGTATATGTGTCAAAAAATATTTGAAAGATTTATTGGTCTTTTTGTGAATTAAAAAGATATACATAGAATTTTAAGAGAGATATATTTTCTATCTATTTTTGTTTAATGTGACTTAAAGATTGAATACTCTTGTGATAAGAATGTAATCATCATCAGAAATAAAATTTATTTTTTTCATGTTCCAATGATATATCATTGTTTGCCAATAGTGGGAGTGAATTATATATGATTGATAGAAATTATAGAAAATGTAAGATGAAAATAAATATAATAAAACTTAAGTAATGAAAATAATATAACGAATGGAAACTGTAAAAACAGAATATTGGTTAGGAAGTTATGGAACAGATTAATGCTTTTAAATATTTGGAAGTCAAATATTTGATGGTGAAAATAATGATAATGAATAAATTAAAATGAGGATTATAATGCTTAAGCAGATTTTTAAAAAGGATAGAGGATTAATTGTTATCCACAGAATTTAGATTTAAGAATAGAAAAAAGATTAGGGAGTCTAACAATATAGATTTTGAGAAAAATGTATAGGCTAAGTTGAAAATTAGAATATAAAAGTGTTGAAATGAATATATGAAAAACAAAAACATTATTGAGGAAATTATGAAAGAAAGTTAAATTGGATTTGACCCTTTGCTTTTAGGCAAGGAAACTACAAATGATATGTTGAATGGGAGTGTAGAAAGTAAAAGAAATAGAGATGGTAGAAGAAAGAAGATGCTTGTAATATTTAACTTTCAGAAGATAAACTAATAATGATGATGTCTGATAATGTATAATGCTGCATTTGCTTCTATACATAGCAAATTGATTAGTCAAGACATTCTAATCATACTTTTTTTTTTATATAGTACGATTGAAAGCCTGTTCAAATAATAGTAGATAGTATTGCAGTATTCAAGTTTGCCTTTTCTTGGGTATCTAATTGTTACTTTTAGATTTATTCAGCTTGAAAACTTGAAATAGCTAGGCTTTTCTCTCTTTTTTGTTTACTGTAGCCATATTAGATCTATCTTCAAATTTTCATTCTAAATTTTTTTTTTCTTCATTCAAATAATGATCTAGGAACTTTAAACTTATTTTAATCAGAAAACCATACATTTTTCAAAAAATTCAATATTAACTGAAAAATTTATAAATTCACTATATGTAATTTATTCATAAATCTTCCACGCTAAGTGAATTCAACCATCAAGAAAATTTGGTATAAAATTATAGCTAGTGATTTCATTATTTACACGTGTCTTCATCAATTATTTATAATCATTCATTTTATACATTAAGTCACTCACTGCCTATAACCATATGGATAGCTAGAAATGAAAAAATAATATAGGATGCCTCAAATACTAACATAATTGTCAACAAAAAAAATGAAGTCATATGATTTATTCCAAATATTAATTTCTATTTGCTTACTTATCTTTTTATTTTTATATCCTTAATTAAATATTTAGGGCAACATAATAAACTTTGATGAGTCCTTACATTATTGTAAAAGATGACAAAGTCATAAGTAACTAGTAATTATATCATGAAAATAGTATATACATTCTTTACAGATTTATAAATTTAATTTTTATTTCTTTACTGAAAATAATATCCAGGTTTTTCTCCAAATGAAACTATATTCTTTTTAACTAGTTAGATGGACGAAAAATATTAAGCAATAATGATTAAGTTTCAAACTTATAAAGTAGTATCTTTGATTTTCATGAAATTACTGCAAAACCCTAAAATAATGAGAACCACAAGTATCTCTTGGTTAATAAGATATTTGTGCAAATGTAAATTTAAGTATGTACAGTGGTAAAAAATACCAGTGATATTTTTAGATATTTTTTTAAGCCTATAATTCATATGAAATGTAAATTTTCATTGGTGCTAATCTCTCCACCAATATGAAGATTAGTACTACTGGGATCATATTTGAATAACTTTATTATTTTTTGAAAAAGGTTGTTATTGAAATTTGAATATTCTGTTGCTGTCCCAATCTGCTCTTTTACTTTAGATGTAAATATTGACAAAAAAATATTTTTCTGAGTGTATGATTATTTATTGGTTTCTTGAATAAGTTAATTTCTAAAAAAAAATGAATGACCTATAAGTAAGAAAAAGATAGTAATATTTAATGAATATTGATTACATGCATGTCATATCTGACCTTGCCTTTAAAAGTGGACTATTCCAGATTCCTTACCTGATTGGCTAGCACCCGGTCACTATCCAATGGGGATAAATCCTTCATCGGAGTTCGCGCACGTAATCAATGTTGCCAGTAATGTAGGGGATCTGCCATTAAATAGTCAGCCTTTTTGGAGGCAAGGCAGAGAGAAATTACTTCTGTCAACCTGACGACGTACATAATCAGTGTTGCCAGTAAGGTAGGGGATCTGCCATTAAATAATCAGCCATTTTGGAGGCAAGGCAGAGAGAAATTACTTCTGTCAACCTGAACGACGGAGATCATCAGTGTTGCCAGGAAGATAGGGGATCTGCCCTTAATTACTTCTGTCAACCTGCTCTCCAATAAACCCTCTGCTATCAGCAAAAGTATTTCTCTAGTCATTAGTACAAAAATAATTACGAGTGGTAGCTCACGCAGGACTAGCAGAGACTAGCTAGTTAAGCTACCCTATTAAAAAGAATTACTAAGTATGAAGTGCAGAAAATTGAGCATAACACTGGGCCATCCAAATACTCAGTCAGTTCAGAGAACTTGGCATCGAATAGCCCAAGGCTTTGCTATAGATGCAATAAACAAATGCACAGACATACAGAATGCCCATACCATGATGCAATATGTATTTTTTCAAGCGAGTTGGACATATCAAGGCGGCATATCTGAAATTTGAAAAGACAACGGTCGATATGAGAATGGAAAAACCCATTCAAAAAACAGTAAAGACAATTATAAGAAATTTAAACAAGTTGCATGTATAAATCATATCAAAGACGAGCAGTGTCTATAGTTTCAAGACAGACCTGGGCGATTTTTAATAAAGAGAATAAATATAAACTGCATCCTAGCAGTAGGTCAATATCAGACTATCAAGGAAATAAAATCAAACTGTTGATCAAATAACAGGAAAAATTTCTATGCCTAACAAAACTATATACCTACCCCTGATAGTGGCATTAGGTAACCATAGTGATTTATTAGGCCACAACTGGATCAGTCACTTAGGGTTCAAAGTGAACCAACTCACAATATTATCAAAGATAAAATCTTATTACTCAGAAGTCAACAAAAAGCTGATAACAAAAGTGGATACTACTAGAAGCTGTAACACCAGGATTTCCAGAACACAGCATGCCACACCTAGTACAGCAACAGGGAAGTCTCCAGTAGAACTTATTCAACAGACCCCCGCAAAGCCTGATGCCAAACTTGAACAAGAAGACTTCAAATAGGTACACAAATACTATGCCGTATGTAGTACAGGTCCACAAAATGGATACCAGGAGTGGCGACTCAAATAAAGGCTCTCTATACTGTCGTTGTGAAAAAAAAAAAATGGTCATCAACATCATCGCATTTTAACCAGCTTAAGACTCAACCACACAACAGAAGCTGACAAAAGCAGTAACCAACTTGGGACAACTACATCAAGCAGGAAAGACAAACATCAAAGTCAAAGCGGCAGTAAACATCCAGGAACAAGTTCATCAAGCGAAGAAGTCAAGGTCAGTGATAAATGGAAGCCACCAACAGAGCGGACAATATTTCGACCAGTGCATCTTGATGATTACATCCTTTAGGATCAATTTTAGTCAGGGGGATGTCATATCTGACCTTGCCTTTAGAAGTGGACTATTCCAGATTCCTTGCTTGATTGGCTAGCACCCGATCATTATCCAATGGAGATAAATCCTTCATTGGGGTTCGCGCACCTAATCCGAGTGTCACCAGTAAGGTGGGGGATCTGCCATTGAATAATCAGCTTTTTTGGAGGCAAGGCAGAGAGCAATTACTTTTGTCAACCTGAACGACTGAATGTGCTCTCCAATAAACCCTCACCATCAGCAAAGATATTTTCTCTAGTCATTATCATAATGTCCACACAGTGAGGCAAGTCCACATAAGGACTGGACACTGCTATGCCCACAACTGACTCGAGGCAAGCTGTCTTGTACAGCCAGAAGAGTCTTACTTGAGCTCACGAGGCAGACTACTTCTTATATAGCTGGAAGTGAGTTTCATTACTCGGCAAGACTACCTCAACATTAACTTGTATAAATCATATTTATATGTTTGATTAACTAACGTGTGTGTATATTTTTGTAACTAATAAATTATACATATTAATTGTTGAATAGTTGTCATCATTTGTCTGTTGGTTTGGAATTGAATCTGTAAACCAAGCCAAACACAACAATGTAGATATATGTAAAGACATATAAATTTATCAAATGATTATTAGAAATATGGAGAAGTGTATTAAACCATTAATAAAGATAACATTATAATTGTAGGATTTTTTTAGTTTTAGAATTTTTTATAATATTTTTTTATATATATTTCAGAAAACTTCTTCTTGATAATGTGGATGATGATCCTAATTATAATCCTTTACCAGAAGATAGACCTGGTGGATTTCCTTGGGGTGGACAAGATGGACAAAATTAAATTTTGTTTAATTGGATAAGTTACAAAGCACATAAATTATTAAATTACTGAATCAGGACTCACTCATTCCAGTAATATCAAAGTGTACTGAATCATGTTTTTTTTTTTTTTCATTCTTAACAAATACAGAAATTATATATATATTTGATTCTCATGAACAAAAAGATAAAAGTATTTTTTATTTCATACCATAAAATAAGAAAGTTGTTTAAATATCTCTAATATTTTTTTGTCTACACTACTTTTAATTAAACCATACTGGTGCTTTTTTTTTTTTGTAATAAAAAATTTGTACAAATATATTTTGATTGTTAAATATTGTAAACTAGTTATTTTGTTTATTCTAAATAAAAATTTTTTTTCTTAATTTTGGTGTGATTATCATTATATTATCAGAATTTAATAAATTATGAAAAAAATCTTAAATTTGAGTAAAAAATGTATAAAATGGAATGTCCGAAGAATCAACTAGAAAAATAATAGTTCTACCAATAATGTTAAAGCTAACGAAGTAATCATATTGAATATAAGCCACAAATTTTATAATAACTTAAGTTTGTATTATTCAAAAATCACATAATATATATTGTTTGAAACATAAAACATCAAAGAATGTAATGAAGCTGAAAAAATATAGCCATTGATATTCAAAGTAATAGAAAAGAAGAAGAAAAAAATTAATATTTCTAAAAATTATTTTCATATTATTTCATAAATTCTACTTTTTCATGGTTAGATTTTAAAACTACAATTTTATTAATAAGTTAATTGCATTCCTAATTAAATTTCTAAGAAAATTATGTATAATATGACTTATCTAAGGCAATCCATCACTTCAACGCTTCAAGGAATAAAAAAGATAGTAGTACCTTTCCATTTTTCCTAGTAACCCTTCAAAATCTTTTTTCCATACAGGGGTTTGCAACGAATATGTTAATATTGATCAATAATTAGTATAATTTGAATATTATAATAAAGAATTTCAATAAAGTTTGTAATTTATTAAAAAATTAGTCATTAATATTTATATTAGAAAAAATAGGAGGAAAAATTTAAAAAAAAAAAACATTTTTTATTATTAATAAATTTATTTATTTATTAATTATGTGGTAATCAGTTACTAAAAATCACTATATACAAAATAAGATAACAAAATAATAAAAACAATTTATATATAAACTAAAAAATTATACATGAAATTATTTTAAAAAAGCAAACAAAATTAAAATTATTATTAAAAAAAAAAGAAAATAAAGATAAAATTATACATAAAATTAGTGTAAAAAACAAATCAAAATAGTATAATTATAAAATTATAATAAAATGTTAAAAAATTAATTGGAGAGTTAGTAGTGATGACTTCAGAATATGACCAATTCAGATTCCATGCTCGGTGCAGCTAAACAAAAAAAAAAGGGGGGGGGGGATAGAGTCAGAGTTATGTAGTATATTAATAATAATGCTTTTTATTATTTATCCTACCTGTCAGTAGCTTATGACAAACATTTCATCTTGTTAGATAGAATTTACCTAAAATATAAAATCAAGGGATTACTACAAAATGATAGCTTACAATTAAAATAATACTGCAACCAAATGCAAATAACTTACTGATTAGAGATAATCATTTACATGGGGAGATCTTGATTGAGCTTGCATGCTAGTTGACCCTCCTGCAGAAATTGATTGTTGTGGCATCTGAGATGTGTCACCTATCACACTCACTGTGTTAAAACAGTTCCTCAAAGCACTTTGACAGACTGTGACAGGTTCATATTCCATGCAGCCAAAAAAACTTTCATGCCTTAGTTTTTTTTTTTAAGCAGACAACACAAACCTTTCTTTTAGGGATATTGTGTTTGTGAAAATCAACTAGCATATGTTTTCCACTGGAATGAAGAATCAGATGTATAACATGGTAAGCTGTATGATTACTATCTCTTGAAGAAAACCCACCAATTAGACTATCTGATAAGGCTTTCCGAAAAAGTAAAAGTGGTTCAACTTTTTTTTTGTTTCAGAGTCATATATTCAGTGTACAGAATATGTGCATTCATAACAGCTGTATCAAAACAGTTCCAAAAAGGACGCATTTACCATCGATTAGACTTTTTCTCTTCTAACCATACTGAAAAGTTATTTCCTATTGGCCAAGTCTACTCCACCCATGTAGCAGTTTTACATTTTTATTGCAGGTGGGCATGGATATGAATGAAGTCTCCCATCTTTATGTTTTCTTGTAACAGCATCATTTCCAGAAGGTGAATAAGCATTATTTAGCATTATAATTGGCTTCTTATCCATCCAAATTAAAAACCACTGTCTTGATCTATTACAAAATGTGAGTCTCCCCTATTCATTTTTTTTCTTATAACTTTTATTAATTTTTTTTGATGCTATCTGGCCTTTTCTATTTGCATTTAGTGTGTTACAACAATAGATTTTGTTTGTAGACAGCTCTTTTGTTAACTGTACGCTTGTAAAATATCTTTCACAAAAAATTATATGATGCTGTTTGGATAGATATGGCAAAACTACTGAAAGCACAGCTCGAGTACCCAGACATTGACCAGCATCTGAAGTTGTACTTTTGCCTGTATACAACTCTATATGGGACACATATCTATTATGGCTATTTGCACACATTCACCATTTGAACCCTCGCTTTATAGGTTTTGAGGGCTCATACTGCTTCATGCTATTATGACCAGTAAATTTGGTAATAGCTTCCTCAACTGCTACCTCCTTATGCATTTGATATGCAGTTTTAAAATTTACATTGCAGTAGTCTATAATCGGACTAAGTTTATATACTCTGTCAAAATTTTTACTTTTAGCATTTGGCATTTTTTTATTATTGTTAAAATGTAGGCAAGACAATATGGAATAAAATCTATATCTGGTCATAATATTTGCAAAATATGGTTGCCTTACTCTCAAATCCGAGCTCCACATATCATCTAATTCATGATTGGACATATAGAAGAAATGCCCATTATCATGCCAAAAAATGCAGATAATTCGTGATATGACAAATTTACCCAATTGCAAGCTTTTTTTTGTTCAGCATACATATTTGTTTCAAGAATAATTTTTCCAAATATTTTTTTATCAAATAATAATTGAAAAAAGTCCGAAATTGTACGCTCTCATAGTGGAAAACTTGGGCCTGGGATACTTAGTAAAATTGGACGACCCGATAACATTCGGCAACTTGTTCAGATCTGGTCAGGAAGATGGGCCTGGAGTAGGCAGAGTACTTGTATTCCCACATCTTTTTTTTGATACTACATCTGACTAATTCACTTTCACTGGAAAAGAATTTATCAAATGAGCTACATGACGAAGCATCAGAGTTCCAAGGCTCACTAATTTGCAAAAAGGCTGTCATTGTTTAAATCGGTCATATATTCCATTTTTCTCCCTGTTAAAGTTTCTGGTGAATTGTTTTCCATTAATAATGAAAAAACTGAAAAAAAAAGACAAAAAAATTAAAGCTACTTGAATACAAAAATTATAAAATTATCAATTTTTGTGATAGAAAAATAGAACTTACATTTTCTGAAAGGTAAAAACAAGATGGATGTGTAAACCGCATAGTTTTCCCGTAATTTTAAGCTGAACCCGGATATTGAAATTTTGAGCATGCATTATGCGGGCATAATTATGAACAGGTTGATAAAATAAAAATATTAAATTTTTTTGACAAATAATTCACCGAGCATTGCGTTCAACTCCCCTGAGGGATCATAATCATAGCGTTTCAACTTAGTGATCAAAAGTTGAAATGTTATGATTATGCACCACCACCCCCGGTCAAAAGCAATGCTCAGTGAATTATTTATTATTTAATTGTCAAACAAAAAAATTTAATCTTTTCTTTTAAATGTTATTGATAGAATTACATAGTTAAAGAAAAGAAGTAAAATCTTATAGAGTTAAAAATAATAGTTTTTGAAATTAGTTGTATAGAATCATGGAATCTGATATTTTGTTCCAAGTTCTCATGCACTTCCTACAGACAGTTTATATGCAATAAATTAAGATTATAGTATGAACAAAAGATATAAAAAATAACAATGTAATTAATGAAATGATAAAGTACATTTACTGTTTGTGCATGTTCATTCATTCAAAAAATCTTACATTACTATATCTTTTTTTAAAAAAATAATAATAATGAACTATTAGACTTTTAATAACAATTAAATAGGTTGAATGATATATTTTTCCTCCAAACCCCTCTCCCCCTCATGAAAAAAAAAGTTTTGTTATCAACAGACCATGGTCTTTCCAATTGTTTTCAATGTAAGCCAGTGAAACATTATTAATAAGCATAATTACATATGGAATTGCAGGATAGAAAAATGATTGCTACCATATAAATATTAAATTTATGAATTTTAATGTTTTTGTTTATTTATATTTTTTGGATAGTAGAGTATATTGTAGCTTTACTGTATAAAGTTTTAATTTTATTACAAAAGTTTGTTTTTTTTTGCCAAGAAAAACAAAATGTGATTAAGAAAATAGAAGAGATTATGTTCTAGGTTTATTTGTAATGGTGGTGGTGGCAGGTAACCATCCTGTCAAATTCACATTGAAATAATGACCTTATAGCAAAATGAAAATTCAATATATAAAAAATAAATTTTTTTGCTGATAAAGAATTTTGTCACACTTTTAACTTCATTTTGTTCAATATTGGTATATTTCCCTCACCACACATGCACACAATTTTAATGCATGTGGTTTCATTTATCTTCCTTTTGAAAAGGATATAAGAAATAAAAATGTAGAAGTTAATAAAAAAGTGTAATTTTCATTTTTTAATTCCTTGTGGGCATTGCAATCACAAAATATCATAAGCAAATTACTGGTATAATCTTTTTCTGAAAATCTGTAACTTATAAATTTAGTATCACATCCATTTCATCAATAATTTTCATTGCAAGAAGAATACAGATATAGTTGTTTTTTTTGGGGGGAGGAGTTAAGGGGTAATGTAATTTAATATGTTATTTTTAAAAATATTTTTATTGTATAAAATCCCTTGGAGATAAATTGGACTTATTTAATTTTTGTTAAAAAAAGAAATGGGTTAACTATATTAGGGGCTTTGATACCATATTGAATTTTTAAAAAACTGTTTTGAGATACAATTTTCACAATAACTTCAGTTTTAATAATGTTAGAGAAAAATGCTATTTATTGACAAAATAGACAAACTAAGGAAAACAATAAGGCTAAGACTAATAGTGATTACCATTAAAAAAGTAAGAAAAAAAAAATTTCTACATTGAAATAATTATTACTTTATTATTTGTTCATAATTTCTAAGTTATCATTAATTAAGTTTAAATTAAATCTTCATTGATAATTTCTTTGTATTCCTCATAAAATTTGCATTCAAACCATATATAATATTTCTTACCCGAGATAATCCATAGCTTCAGAATCTCCAAAACTAATTTCATAAGAATTCTTCATTTTTATCTCAAGATGTCTATAAGAAAAAGATTCATCCTAATAAAAGATACAAAAAAAATCATTTACAGAAGATGGATATGCATTTGTCATCATAGCAATTGGCTTCTTGTGTATCCAAAAATAGAAATTGAAGGTAACTGTCTGTATCAATGATAAAATGAATTTCATCTCTTCATTTTATATTTTTTGTGTACACCAATGATGTTTATATTTTTTGTGCACACCAGTGAAGCTATCTTATTATATTTATTGTCCTACAAAGATATAATTTATTTGCATATAGCTCATTTGCTAATTATAAACTTGAAAATAATATGATATACATAACCATTGTTGCTATCACCACACACACCATTTGAAACCTAATTTAATATTTTTATATTAAATTTCATCATCCCTAAATTTGTACAATGTATGAAAATATTCAAATGTAAAACAAAATTTTAAATTGATAAACTAATTAATTGTAACATCTGTTACAATCTGTTAAGGGAATAACATTGATTGATTACAGATGTATAAAAAGGCTTGTAGAATCATTTAAAAATATCTATTAACTATTTTTAGTTCATGATTTTATAATTTTTAGAGTTTTTTTTTTTGGGCTAAATAAAATACAATAGTAAATCATATATATGATACCAAGCCGTAATTCTTGGATAGCAGTAAGCCATATATAATATAGATTTTTAGCAAAGACATTTTCAATATTACAATATGCATACATAGCTATGATACAATTTTATTTAAAATTATAAAAAAACATACATACACACAAGATAAATTATAAAAATTAGCATTTGTATAATTAATAAAGTTGATATTATACATGTACTCTCACCCATGTATTCTTTTTTTTTTTAAAAAAAAAAAATTTAAAAAGATAATAACTTATACTTAATGGTTAAGAAAATTAGCTAAAGATTATATTGGCTTAGTGGTGCTCATGGCAGCTGATTTATTGAAATTAAAATTTGTTTTCTTTTGTTTACAAAAAAACCCATAATTCTCTGCAGCTTTATTGCATGTTAAAATTGGACAAAATTGAGATTTTTTATTAATAGGTTCATTTAATTTTTTTTCTTTTCTGCTCGGGCTGTCATTTGATGATGGCATTTTATTTAAGCACTTAAGTAAAGGAAGATTGCAAGAATTAGAAAAAGAACTATCATATTAAATTGGACTGTGAAGTTAGAAGAAAAGGTGAAGAGACAATTTAAAAAGTGGGCCTGTATTGTACTACAGGTACAAACATTGGAAGTACAAGTAGAGTAGGATTAATTATAAATAAAAAGTGGAAGAACAAGATTGGTGTATAGATAGACTGGGAAGATTAATTATTCAACTTAGTAACAGATATTAAATGCAAATAATTCAGGTTTATGCTCCAACAAGTTCTTATTGTGATGACAAAGTAGAAGATTTTTATATGGATGTACAAAAGACTTTTGATCAGACAAAATAACATTTTAAGTTTGTCATGGGAGACTTTAATGCTAGAATTGTACTGTAGGTAAATTTGGTTATTGTGAGAGAAATCATAGATTTGTGAAGTTTGCAGGAAAAAAATGTTTATATTTTGAAATCTTTTTTGGAGAAAAATGTTAACTGGACAAGGAAGCATCCAAATGAAGGTACAATAGAATTGGATTTTGTTTTGACTAACAGAAAATATATATTTCAAGATTGTAATATTCTTAATAAATTTGACACAGGAAGTGATCATCGATTAGTGAGATGTAATGCAAAACTAGAGAGACAAAAATTATTAAGAAAAACAATATTCATAGTTGATATTCCTAATCTAATGCAAATTGTTTTCAAATATTAACAGATTTTGAACACGATTCAGATTTGAGCGAAATCAATAAGAAGATTATTACATTTTTAAAAACTGCAGCAAAGCTGGTACAGAAATGTCGACAGACAATTTATGAAGAAAAGGAGGAATATTCAATCATCCATTAAGAATGATTGAATATCTCCAATTTTGTAAAATGGTATGAAAAAGAGTTCATAATGATATAAGAAAGTACAATTGTGAACTAGCAAGGAAGGCTATAGAAGAGAAAATCCTAAGAGTATAAAACAACATCTTGGTATTGGTAGGAAACATTTCTGCAATAAGAAAAAAAAAACTACTACTAAAAAGAGAGATGATATAATGAAATGTGTAGAAGAGTTCTTCTAAGAATTATATTGCAATAAAGAACAAGGAAAAGTATCTTCCACAACTACTATATCTTCTTAACTGCTCCGGATTTTAAATGAAGAAATGAAACATGCAATTAATTTTATGAGTAAGGGGAAGGCTCCAGATAATGACGGAATTATAAAAGGAGCATGTGAAAAATTAGAAAATTTTTTGACAAAGTTATATACCAAATGTTTAAATGATAAATATATATCAGATGATTGAAAGAATGTTGTATTAATATTTAAAAGTTGATAAAGAAAATATTAGAAATTACAGACATATCAGTTCTATACAAATTTTTTATCAAAATAATTACAACTTGTCTGTAGCAAACTTCAGATTTTAAAACAACCAAAAAAAAAAACAAGCTAGATTTAAAAATGTTTTTAGTCCAATGGATCATATCCAAATATTAAGAAAAGTTATATAAAAGATCAATGAATATGAATTGTCATTATGCTTTGGATTTGTAGATTCTGAAAAGGCAGAATTGATTCTATAAACATTGCTTCAGTGATTAAAGCATTGGATCATCAAGGTATAGACCCAGGATAGTGTCATATACTAAAGAATTATTTATAAAAATGCAACAACAATTTGATTTCACAAAGTACTAAAAAGATTAATATTGAGAAGATTGTAAGACAGAATGACTCCATATCTCCAAAACTGTTTATATCAGTTTTGCAAAAATATTTTGTGAGTTAAAATGAGAAGCTAAGGAAGTAAAAGTAAGTGGAGATTATTTAAGTCATTTAGATTTTGCAAATGATGTAGTTATTTTTGCAAATAATGCTTTAGAGCTTCAGAAAATGTTGCAAGAGTTATCAAATGGAAAGTAGGATTAAAGATGTTAAACTCAAATAATGTTCAATGGATTTTCTGAAAATAAGAAAATAGAGATTGATAATGATGAGTTAGAAGTTAATACAAATATCTTGGTCAGATTATTACTATAGATGGAAACATAATGGATGAAATTAATCATAGAATTAAACTTTGGTTGGAATGCTTTTGGTAGAAATAATATTAAAAGGAAATATGCCTGTGTTTGAAAAGGTTTTTAATAAATGTGTATGACCCAATTCTTACTTATGGATCTGAAACTTGGCATTTAACAGAAGAACCATACAGAGACTTCAGAACACTCAATGGAGTATGGAGAGATGTTAGGAGTAACAAGAAGAGATTGAAAATGAAGTACATGGGTGGAGAATAAACTGGTATTACTGATCTCATTGAAAGAATTAAAAGACTGAAATGGAGTTGAGCTGGACATATTTCTAGAAGAGATGATAATAGATGGACAGTTGAAATCTTAAAATGGATTCCAAGAGATTGTAAAAAGCATATAAAGAGACCACATGTGAGATGGATATATGAAATAAGAAAATGGGCTGCTGTGATATGAAGAGAGGCTAGAAATCAGAGATGAATTGAACTTGGAGAGACCATCCTGCAATGGATCAATAATGATGGTTGAAAATTATTTTAATATGCCTTAAGGTTAAATTAGGGAAGGCAAAGGTTGATTCATTGATATTATTTATATTTTATGTCATATTTATATATATGGCTATTCTACGAAAGTAAAAGCAGAGGCAGATCAAGCCAAATGGGAGCCCCAAGCAGTAAAAATTTCGAGGCTCTCAAACTCCAGTTAACAAAAAAGAAAAGTAATCCAAAATTTCATACCATAACACATTAAATGGATTCATTAAAAACATAGGTTGTTTTCTGATCCATTGTGTCAGCCATGGGATGGCGCTATTTCTAGCTTAATTTCTAGAAATATGCCGCTTCTGCAGCCACACCCAAACCTTCTTTCTACCATAAATCCTAGAAAGACATAACTCAGAGTTAAGTCTTCTTTCTACGCTAAAATGTAGAAAGTGTTAACTCTGAGTTAAGTCTTCTTTCTAGATAAAACCTAGAAAGAGTGTTAACTCGGCTTAAGCAGCTAATGCTGTGGCTCTTTCCTATGCTAAAAGCAGAGGAAAATGCTGCTGTTGTTTGTGTTATGCACTATATCGTAATGCTGTGTTATGTATTTTATGTCACAATATCGTACGAGGGTGTGTTATGTTCTACATGTCAAAATTATTTAAATTTTCATTGGGGCCTTTTTTTTTAAAATATGAATTGGTGTACTGTCACCTTTTAACAATTTTAACAATGTAGTGATTGTTCCTCATAGATCTGTAAGCCTCCTAAATTCTCTATTAGAGAGGGGTAGCGCAATTTTTTTGATGATCACGCTTTAAGTCATGTTTTGAGAGTAATTTTCTGAGACCAAGAATATGGCCAATTCGAACACAGAAAACTTGAAAAGATGGGAATTGCCAGACATGGAAGCTGGCACTGTAACATTTCTACAGCAGAAAAATATCCTGCTGAAAGAAAAGATATGATTGTGCGGCAAATATATGCAACTTGAGGTCCATAAACATCTTTGGACTTTCCTTTGTAAGTCTCGTTGTTGCCGAGGGAAATGTTCACTTCATAAAGGGCAGCTTGTTTGGAGGAATTCCAAATGGGCTTCATCAAATGTAAAATAAAAATAACTTAAATTTTTATTTAAACATGCATCCCTTCTCCCAATAATTGTTGTCGGCAATCAAATGTAAAATAAAAGAAGTAACTAAAATTTTTATTTAAACATATACAAAAAAACCCTTCTCCCAATAATTGTTGTCAGCAATCAAATGTAAAACAATAAAAGTAACATAAATTATTCTTTAACCATACAGAAAAACACCCCTCCCACTAATTGTTGTTGGCAATCAAATGTAAACCAATAAAAGTAAGCCGTAAATTATTATTTAAACATAACCCAAATTACTATTTGAACATACACCAAAAAAGACCGCTCTTGTCAATAAAAATTAAAGAAATAACTATTATTGTCCCATTGTCAAAAATATTTGGGAAACCAAAATAATTTATAAATGAAAAAAAGAAAGTCAAATCGGTTGTCAATCAAATGTAAAATAAAAGTAACTTAAATTTTTAAATTACTATTTGAACATACACCAAAAAAGACCCTCTTGTCAATAAAAATTAAAGAAGTAACTTTTATTGTCCCATTGTCAAAAATATTATTTGGGAAACCAAAATAATTTATAAACGAAAGAAAATAAAATCGGTTGTCAATCAAATGTAAAAATAAAAGTAGCTTAAATTTTTTATTTAAACACACACACAAAAAAAAAACCCTTTCTCCCAATAATTGTTGTCGGCAATCAAATGTAAAATAAAAGTAACGTAAAATTTAATCATACACAAAAACACACCCCTCCCACTAATTGTTGTCGGAAATCATATGTAAACCAATAAAAGTAACGTAAATTATTATTTAAAGATACATAAAATAAAAAAAAACCCATTCTCTCTTGAAATTTGTCAATCAAATTTTAAAAAACAGTAATACTATTTAAAAAAGCCTAATTACTATTTGAACATACACCCCAAAAGACTCTCTTGTCAATAAAAATTAAAAAACAACTATTATTGTCCCAAATAATTTATAAACGAAAGAATGTAAAATTTGTAAAAAAAAAAAGTCAATAATAATAGAATCGCTAGCCCGGGAACATTATATTAATGTGATTTTTGCTAGCAACAACACCATCAGGCGGCTGACATGATGGATCAGAACACAACCAAAACATATTTTTACATGAATTTTTTTTTGCTTTATTTATTTCATATTTGTCAATTACTTTTGCAGTATCAATTCAGCTTAAAATTTCCTGCTCTATATACAGAATGGCCATATTATTTAATCTTTCTTTTCCCATAGTACTCCTTAAGTAATTGTTTGCACACTTTAAAACAGAAAACTGTCTTTCTCTGTCCTTCTTCTGACACATTAGATAAGGAAATAGTTTTAAAAAAAATTCGGTACTTATAACATAATCGGGCTTGGCCACTTGATGGCGTTCTGACTCGCCAAAACACCTAACAAATGCCGTTTACAAGGCCTGACTTACGGCTATAGAAAACATCTATGTTTGTCTTAGCCATTAGAAGGCCATTTATGATGCGTAACGCAGAAATAATACGGCCTATTTTTGCTTTGTGACAGTTATTGTGAATCACACCCCCATCTTTCATTTACAGTTTAATATATATGTGTGTTTAGTTGGATTAGTCAAATTTTTACAATATACGTTACACAATATTTGTATTTATAATTTATTTAATAAACATGAATTTATAGTAATTTTGTAAACGGCCACACCCTTGTTTAGAGAATGTGTAAAAGCTTGCCGAGGGTAGGTAAAAAAGAATTCGGCCGATATCATGTGCGAAATTTCGTTTTCACATGAAATACCACATAGTTGATTAAATGGATGGCGATCAACTTTTTCCGCAGTTGCCGGCAACAGAAGCCGAGTATTTCTGCTGTCCAATAAAAATATAGACGATTTTTGGTAAATTTCATAGAAAGCACATATTATATACATGTTTAATAAGTAAATAAGACATTTATATGTGTTTGTTGTTGTTTAAAAAAGTTTGAGTTTCTTTTGTCGGACTACGGTTACGATTTTGATATCTTTTATTTTAGCATTACAAACAACAGAACACTAACCCTAAAACTAATCCTAAACTAAACCTAAAAGTAACCCTAACTAACCCTAAAACTAACCTTAAACTAACCCTAAAACTAACCCTAAACCTAACCCTACACAGTTGTTTTGTTATGTAGAAAGCAATAATTAAGCGAAAGACATCGCTAAATAGACATCGCAGAGTAGCAGCTTTGTCCAAAAACAGCGATTTAAAAATAAAAAAAAGGTTGTCGTTTACCAATAATTAAGTGAAAGACATCGCTAAATAAACATCGCAGAGTAGCAGCTTTGTCCAAAAACAGCGATTTAAAAATAAAAAAAAAGGTTGTCGTTTACCAATAATTAAGCAAAAGACATCGCTAAATAGACATCACAGAGTAGCAGCTTTATCCAAAAACAGCGATTTTAAAATAAAAAAAAGGTTGTTGTTTACTAAATACAAAATTAAAATTAAACAACTTTTTTAATAAAAAGGCATGAAAAAAAAGTTATAGCAATCAATAAATTAATAACAAAAAAAAAAGATTCGATTTAAAAATATAACGCAGCCCCAAACATTGTATTGTATTGTTTTTGACTGCCAACAATGCCATCAAGTGGCCAAGCCCGATTATGTTATAATTACCAAAAATTCAATAATATTTCAACATTCGGAAATGTGCAAGGTATTTCAATGGCAGTTCCATAGATGTCTGGTGTGTTTTTTATGGTGTCCTCATTTTCTTTTAGAAATATTAAAAAAGGTTCAAATTCATCTTCAAAATTACAAATATCAATGTCATTTTTGTAAATATCATTGAACTTTTTTATAGCATTCTTTTTATCTTCTATTGATAAATTCCAATTAAAAAATATTCGAAAAGTCTCTACAACAACTTCATAGTCCGAGTTCTTCGAAATAGTTCAGCCTTGGTATTCTCTCATATGACATAAAATGAATTGACTATGAAATTTTCTCTTTTTGTAAATTCATGTCAGACTTTTTTTGTAACATAGTTTAAAAGCTTTTTGCTTCGTAAACAATGCCTACTAAAAAAATTATGATAATGTTGTTAAGACGTTAACAAAGAAAATTCATTTTTACCTGTCTCCAATCAAAATATAATTTAGAAAAAACCCTCTGGAGATAAATCAGCTTCAGGAAAACAGCAAAATTTATTTATGATAATTTTTTCAAAAGCAGAGTATTTAAATCAAATTATTATTTTGGGAGGAGTCAAATTTTTTGTGTAATTAAAAAAATAAGTATTTACTTAATTTGGGCCTATTTATGCTATACTAATGTCACCCCCTGGTGTGCAGTTAAAACTTAGAACCTGCCAAAACCCAAATAAATTCCCTTCAAAAGCTTAAATAATACCGTGTTTATGGAGGGGGACAATTGTATACAAAAAAACAACAATTTTCGTCTAATCCTAATGAAAAGTCATTTTAAAACTCAGCAGAAAATGCATAAATAAGGTTGGACTGGTAGAAGTTTATAACTTAGTTATTTTATTATTATAGTAAACAAAAAGCATTTATAACATGAAATTAAGATACAAAAAAACGTGGATTATTAACATTACGATTGTGTTATCAGTAATTTGATGATACATTAGTTTGATTATTTACGATGGAATTAAAACTAACATAATCCCTTTCAATTACCTTGTATTAATACAATTCATTATATTTTAACAGTCCTTAGGTTACAACTATTTTGTACAGGCTGTTAATGTAGTATTTCAGTGTCTATAAATACAAACTAGCTGAAAACTTAGGATTCTAAGAAGTGACAGTGCTATTTAATAACATTTACTTACTAGTTACAGTCAAAACATTAATACCACAGACAATGATAATCTAGTTCTGCAGTCAATCTTTGAATGACATCATGATAACAAATCGCGGATCGTAAGACATTAACTACTTCCCCCTTAGTATGTAACATCATAATCCTTGAAATGCACGGGTGGACAGCACTGATGCAGGGGGTGTTCTCTGTAAGCCTTTGGAGTTTGAATTGGAGATGTAAGATGCAAAGGTGTTGAGCTTGGGTTGTTTGCGTTTTCCAGTGTCATGCTGGGAGGAGAATTTTGGACAAGTGGTGTTTCCTCAGTAGGAGACGAGATGGTTGGAAGAGTGTCCACTGTTGTCGAGCGCAACTGATCAATGTGCTTATGTTATAATCTTTGATCAGTTCGGACTTCATATGACAGAGGCCCTGTACACTGTTCTATGGCATGAATCCATGGAGAACCCCTTCCTGCTGCTCGTGTAAATACTCATGGTGCTGACTTTGGAGTTCCATCCAAATGAAGGAAGTCTAGGCATGTACAAAGGCATCGATGAAAGAGCATCTCAGCTGAACTTAAACCTGTAGTTGTGGATGGAGTAATGTGCTGAGCCAAAAGATATCAGGCAATACGTTGCTCCCAATTTCCATGAGCAATATGCTTTAGGTTCTTCTTCACAGACTGGACAGCCCTCTCCACAAGACCATTACTTGACAGATGGTAAGGTGGGATCCGTGCATGACAAATTTGTTATTGGCAATAAAAATAGAAAACTCTGAAGATACAAACTGTGGTCCATTGTCCAAAACTATACACTCTGGTATTCCATGGGTGGAAAATAATTTTTGTAGTACTGTGACTGTTTCAACTGAGGTTGGTGTAGGCATTCTGCACACTTCCACCTACTTTGAATAGGCATCAATGACAACAAAACGCATTTGCTCATCAATTGGGCCTGCAAAATGTATGTGCAGTTGTGACCATGGTGTAGATGGTAATTCCCAAGGGTGAATTGGAGCATGGGGGCAAGCATGTCTTATGACTTGACAATTTTTGCACTTGCCCACAAGATTCTCAATATCCCTGTCCATTGATGGCCATCATATATATGACCTTGCTAATGCTTTGGTTCTCATGCCAGAGTGACCCAAATGAAGTTCGTTAAGAACGATTCTCTGTAGAAAAAAAAATAATAATTACACATGACCCCCAAAGCAAACAGTTTTTGTGTGTTGATAGCTCATTGTGTCTTATAAAAAAAAGTTGAAGTTTGGTGTCTGTTGATCTGCTTAGCCAGGCAGTGAAAATATAGTTCTTTACTCTTGATAGCAAAAAGTCTTTACATGTTGCATGTGCAACTTGTTCAGCAATTACAGGAGGATCTTCCAATTCCTCCAAGAAAAGGACACCATTCATTTTTGGATTGTCGTATTCAGTTGATGGAAGTGGAAATCTGCTCAATGCATCTGCATTTGCAACTTTTTTTCCTGGTTTATATTCCAATTTGAAAGAATATGCATTAAGGATGTGCGTCCATCTTTGCATTCGGGGCGATAAAATTATTGGTGTTGGTTTATCTGAGGTAAAACTGCCAAGAAGCGGATGATGATCAGTACAAATGTTAAATTTAATTCCGAATAGGAAATGATGAAAATGTTTGATGCCAAATACTATTGCCAAATCTTCTTTATCAATTTGTGCATAGTTTCGTTCAGCTTTAGATAATGTATGTGAAGCAAAAGCAACTGGAGCGGATGATCCATCAGGATATTGTATACTTAGTACTGCACATACTCCATAAGGCGAAGCATCACATGTAAGTAGAACATTTTGGTGAGGGTTGAATGGAACCAGTAGATTATTGGACATCAAAGCTTCTTTAAGTTTAAGAAAGGCCTTTCATGTTGTGGTGACCAAGTCCATGTGGCATTTGTCTGTAATAAACGATGTAAAGGTTCAGCTACGGTTGCACGAACTGGAAGGAAATTGTTACAAAAATTTATAAGACCTAAGAATGCTTTCAGTTCTATTTTGTTCCTAGGAGAGCAAGCATTTTGAATTGCAGTTGCTTTACTTGGAGATGGATGCAAACCTTTACTGTCAATTGTATATCCCAGAAATTCCACAGAATCTACTCCAAATACACATTTTTCTTTATTAGCCCGCAATCCACTGTGTGCTAACCTTTTAAACACTGTACATAATTTTGAACATAGATCAGTTGTTGAAAGCACAAATTAATATGTCATCGAAATATGGAAAAACTTCAGAAATATTTCCGAGCAGATTGTCTATAATGCATTGAAACATTCCTGGTGAAACACAGATTCCGAACTGTAAACGTTTTACATGGAAGGCTCCTCAATGAGTGATGATTGTCTGTATGTTTGCAGACATGTTATCCACTGGAAGTTGTAGGTAGGCCTTAGCTAAGTCAATTTTTGCAAAGATGGAGCTAGGAGGAAGAGAAGTCGGAAGTTGATGTACCGCAGGTATAGGGTATGGGTGATTCTGAAGAGCTCTGTTAACTGTTACATTGTAGTCACCGTATAATCTCGCCACTCCTGTTAGTTTAAGAATCGGTACCATTGGTGTTGTCCACACAGGGTTTTCCACTGGTTCAATGATCACATCATGGAGCAGCGTATCTAAAGCAACATCCACCTTATGTTTCATAGCAAGTAGTAGCGGCCAGGCTCGTAGTCTGATCGAGGGAAATTTAGGATCAACTGGCAATGATACAGCTGGACCCACGGTTCGGTAATTAGATGAACTCCAATTAGTGAAATACCTAGAGGTGTGAACCATTCAGTCCTAACAGGTTTGTACAAGGACTCTCTGTTATCAATAAACGTAGATGGCATGAATGAACATCATATTGAACATGTACAACACGATGTCCCTTGAATAAATATTGAGTGGTGCTGGAAATCCCGTAATGTAATTGTTACTGGATGTAGTTCGGGTATTTTTCCATTGCACAATTCAGATAGTGTGTCAAATGATAAAATAGATTATTCTGATCCCAAGTCAATTTCCATTTTACATTCTTGCTATTACTGTACACATGTGCGGAGGATTTAGATGCCGAGGCATTGCAGCGTATCTCATGGATATAATCTACAACGTCATAGTCCATCTCCATTACTGCCATGCATTGATTGGTAGATCCAGGAATATTGCGTTGTTTTGCTCGGCATACACGCTGTAAATGACTTATTTTCTGGCAGAAATGGCATTTGGTTTTTTTTGAAGGGGCATTCCACTCGATTGTGTTGACTGCCACAACCATAGCAAAGTGGAAATCCCGATTGAGATGCACCAGTGTTCCTTTTATTTGCAGGGGATGTCTGAGAAGGCGGTAAGAACCTAGAAACACTTTTTGCGAGGTAAGGTTGATCTGTTTTGCTGAATAAGATCAACTGTCGACATGGAAGTGTTTGTGGCACGGATTTCACGCACCTGCACCAATGCAGATTCAGCAGCTAGGCTACGCTGTATAGCTATCTCTAATTTTAAAGTATCTTCTGTTAATAGTTTGCGCTGTATAGTTTCATCACGAAGCCCGCAGACAAATTGATCTCGAAAACGCTCCGTTAGTAAAAGACCAAAATCGCAACTCTCTGCCAAACGTCGAAGGTCGGTTAAAAATGCATTCACATTTTCTCCTTCTCGTTGCCAACCACAGTGAAATTGGAAACGTTAGTAATAACGGAAGGTTGTGGATTAAAAAAATACTATTTTAAAATATTTATTAATTCTTGATATGACTTGAAATAAGCAGCGCAGATGATATAAAAGAACGAAGAATGCTCAATGTTCTCAGTCCGCAGACAGCGAGTGTTGCACGTTTCTTTTCGTCAGGAATAATATTGTTAGCTTCACAAAATTTTTTTACCTGTGACGCGTATATATCCCGCATTTGCGGTGAGTCAACATCGAAAGGTGCTAAAGAACCAATAGTTGCCATTATAAATGAAATAGAATTCAAAGTTTGAGCAAAAAAAAAAAAATGTGTTCGGCGTCCTACGTACGATTAATAATAATATTGTTAAGAACACCATTGAATAGTAAACCACATCTATGCGGGAAAAAAAAAATATTCAGTATCTCGCGTATCCGATCCTCGTCGCCAAAACTAGTGTAGTATTTCAGTGTCTAGAAATACAAACTAGCCAAGAATTTGTTAGGATTCTAAGAAGCGATTTAGCGCTATTTAATAACATTTGTTTACTAGTTACAGCCAAAACATTAATACCACAGACAATGATAATCTAGTTCCGCAGTTATTCTTTGAATGACGTCATGATAGCAAATCATCGCGACTCGTAAGACATCACAGTTATCTCCTTTATTCGTTCTACTCGCCGAGAAGTATGCTAACCGGGAGAAAAAACTAGAGAAAAACGTTCTTTTTCTATTTCACTCTTTTCATCAACGCTTCTACGCTCGCCACTTCCTCTAGTCATTATTTCTAAAGTTAAATCAGTCCATTCAGCGCAGTATTCATCTTTATGCTTGTTATATATGTAGTTAATTTATTAAACATTTTCTGTTTGCTATGTGATGTTTAGTAGACATTGCCTGCAGTCTCTACTACATGATTGTCACAATTTCTGTATAAACATGACATGTTTTGTATAGAAATTAGCATAGATGACATTTTTATCTAGAAGCACGTATTTTAGAGATTTCTTTAGGTTAACATGGAAAGTCTCTTTACTTTCCATTTGAAATGCGAATACACATTGTATGTTTCATTTTCATCTGTTTATGGCATTGACCAGACTGAAAACTATTTATAAAAATCACATAGCTAATGTACAACCGCATATCGAGACAGGGATATAGTTATACACAACTATATACGTACGTATTTTACAATTTTGTTTTGAACATTTAAACTAAAGTAATTGTTACTGATATGTTTTACTACAGGTGTGAAAAGTTTTCTTAAAATTTTAAAATAAAAGAATGAGTTTTTTTTTAGTCGAGACATAACACACAGATCCGTGATCCAAATTGGTCATATTAAACTTTAAAACAGCTTGATACCTTTTGCATTTATTCCAACGTAAAATATTATTAAAAATTGAATATAGAAGTTTCAATATTTCTGGATAATTTTACATGATTTACTATAAATTTAAGTATATTTTAACAGATCTGACGTTATTTGCATAAGTTATTATTTAATTCATCTGTTATTTAGCTAGTGTAACTATCAAAGCGTTATAATGGCAGTTTATTTTATAGCAATTTTTTTTATTACCAATAGAATGAATCATCTTTGAAATGTTGAGTAAAACAAATTAAAAACCTTGGTTTTTAACAGTATTTTCGATACTGGAAAATCATTGAGTGATCTCGCAAAAACGTAAACGGAACTACGTAATGTCACGAGGTTTTGTTTTTTCAAGGGAAGTAATGTTAACATTTCTTAGATTTTATTTTTGCCGACCTTTCACAGTAGGGCGTTTGTTAATGTTTTATCATTCTAAAAGAAATATGTCAATTAAAGCTGCTCAACGTTTAATGGGTGTCGAGAAAAATGTATGGGTAGAATTAAATGCTTTATCCAGTCAATATAATCCTGTGAATTTAGGACAAGGATTTCCTGATTTTGCCCCTCCAGATTATGTAAGTAAAGGTCTGGCGGAAACTGCTACTAGTGCTAATATACTTGTTCACCAATATACTAGAAGCGCTGGACATCTCAGATTAGTAAAAGTACTTGCAGAACTTTATTCAAAACTATTAAATCATGAAGTAAATCATTTAAATGAGATTTTGATAACAAATGGCGCGTACGGGGCTCTTTTTTGTACGATTCAAGGATTAATACAACCCGGGGATGAAGTTATTATAATCGAACCGTTTTTTGATTGTTATAGTCCTATGGTTAAAATGGCTGGTGGGACGCCTGTATTTATTTCATTAAAACCACCGAATAAAACGGGAGTAATTTCGAGTTCAGATTGGATATTTGATTCTCATGAATTAGAAAGTAAATTTAATAAAAACACAAAATTATTTATTCATAATTGTCCTAATAACCCTTTGGGTAAGGTTTACACTCAAAAAGAATTAGAAACTATCGCTAATTTATGTATTAAACACGATGTTATTTTACTGAGTGATGAAGTATACGAATGGTTGGTTTATGAAGGGCATACACATATTCGTATGGCAACTATTCCAGGTATGTGGGAAAGAACGATAACCGTTGGTAGTGCTGGCAAAACATTTAGTGTTACTGGTTGGAAAACGGGTTGGGCCATAGGGCCAAGTGAATTAATAAAAATTTTACAGGTTGTACACCAAAATTGTAGTTATACGTGTCCTACTCCAATACAAGAAGCCATCGCCATGTGTTTCGAATTTGAAATGAAACGTTTGAATCAGTCTGATTGTTATTTCAAAGAATTGCCTACAATGTTGCGATCTAAGCGAGATCGAATGGTAGAATTACTTAAAAAAGTTGGCATGAATCCAATTATTCCCGATGGAGGATATTTCATCTTAGCAGATTACTCGAAAATGAAAGGGATTCAATTTGATAATACATTTGATGAAAGTAAAGACTATCAATTTATAAGATGGCTAATTAAAGAGAAAAAAATTGCAGCCATTCCCCCTAGTGTGTTTTATTCACAAGATCATCAATACTTAATTGAAAACTATGTGAGATTTTGTTTCATTAAAGATGATGCTACGTTTGATAAAGCTGAAGAAATTCTGGGGAACTGTTAATTTGAAAAGTTCACTAAATAGAAATTGCATCTAAATTCATGGACAATCATTAAATGTTGCATTACTAATAATACCTAAGTGAATAAGAATAAACATAAATTGATTTATTATGTTCCTTGCATTATCACATATATTGAGTTAAACATTGCAATGAAATCACATCTATCAAGGTTCTTAGTTATAATGAGTCCCCCAAATTTACTAACATTTTTTTAATCATGAAGATGTCGTAATTATATATTGTAGATGCATTAAGAAAAATGATAAAAATAATCCATATGTTACCAATATTTTTTTTAAAACCAATAAAAGCTTCATGTTCAGATTTTACTTATTTTTCACAGAAACTTTTTTTTTTTTTTACTGTTTATGTTAGTAGTTAGAATAGGTATTAAATAATCTCGCCTTCTACAATGTGTGGACTGAAGGAAATTGAAACTCATTTATATAGTACACATCATCAATGTATCTGATAATTTACTATTAAGATTCTGACAGGATAGGATTTCTGTGCCTTGGAATTCAACTACCTTCAGCACAACATGAATGTAATTATTTCTGAGTGCAAAAGTATATTGCAACATCTAAGTTTCTTAAATTGAAACACATTAATTATTTACTGAATATACAAATGATTGTCATTTATGATGTTAATAATTATTTTTTATAAACCTTAGATGTAGACTAAATTTATTAAAGATTAAATAGATCTATATAAACTTGCTTGAATTTTTTTTTTTTTTTAATCATTTTCTATTTCTGTGTGATTTTATATCCTTAGAAATCTCTTATTGCACTTTAAATGCACAAGTTTGGTAAAAATGTGTTAATAACTCCTGATATGAAATTTGACTGATCCTTGTAATAACCATATACATAAATAAATAGCAATAATATGTATCTCTGGGAATTGAATGACTGTCTAGACCAAAAAGAGAACTGATTAATAATCATTAAAATTTTTCTATATGTACAACCACATTTGAAGTTCAGAATTGATGGTGATTTTTAGAAACAAACTACTCCATTATAATAAACTCATTTAATGATTGTAATATATGTCTTAAAGTATGAATAAAAACTATATACCAATTGATAGATAATTGTGCCATCTATTCATAATATGCAGAATAAAATAGAATTTGAATTATACAAATGATACATTTGAAAAAAAATAGAAGTTCTTACATGTTCTCGATTATATCAAATTTGAGATTTATAAGATGTCCTAGAAATTAATCTTCAGAAATTTTATAAATATATCTATTGAAAACCATCTCTTTTAGGAAATAAAACAAGAAAAGGAAAATGCCAAAAATTCTCAACAGTTTTTGCAGTCTGATGAAATGTGATGATACAATTTTTTTTAAAAAAAATTTAGTATTGCTAAATTGCAACTTGATTATTTAGAAATAATTTATCTTATGGAATATATTAATAATAAAACATTATAAATTTATCTTGTAGAAGATATTTATGACTTGTGACTTAAAAGTTTTTTTAACTTTTTGTTAAACAACTGTTGGCTTGGATTCTTTTATAATATAGTCTCTTCACCTGCTTCTTTTTTGATAGGCAGCTTTTATGTATATAATTCATTAGCAAAAATGACATTATATGTGGAGACTAGATAACTGAGCTTTGTACCAATGGTAATTTTTTATTATTTGATGGTTGCATCCAATGCATACTGTTTATTTAAAGTATTATTGATCCATTATTTGACCTTGTTTCTGTTTAGTCATTTTTTTCCTATTTTTAGCAAAGATAATGCTTACTCTAAGATATGTATGAAATGGCCGATTCAAATATTGTGCTGGTGACATAATACTGGTCTATCAGCGTCTCATTGAGAAACGTTAAATTGCAGGCCAAAGTCATTATTCATAGCTAAGGCGCATAATTAGCTGCTTTCTCATCACCCTTTTCATTGCAAGGGACACACTTGTATTTAACAAAACTTGCAGTTCCATATACACCAAGTTAGGCCACTTTAATTAGTTTTTTATTTCATTAAAGAGCCCATAAAAAATAGAAATCTGTTGAAATATACAGGTCAGCTTTCCGTTACCCTGAATTACTCTTCAAGTGCCCCTATTTAAACCATGCTTTAAATGAACATTCCTACATTCTATTCATATATACAATGCAATATATTTTTAGGCCAAAGCTTTTAGACAATAGATGCCACAGCTATTGCCTATACTTATAATTATTTTTCTAATCTCAAGCCTGAGATCCTATCTTCATTGCCAATAATACCATATATGGAATAGACAAATCTTATTCAAATTAATATATATATATTAAAATATGATAAATCTCACATTTATAACTTCATTTAGAATATAAAAAGACATGCTCATTTATGGCTGGTAGTGAATTCCTGTTCCTCTTGAGATATTGTTGCCACTTGATTATATGTATATGTGATCACTCCTTTATCACTTGTACATTTGTATTCAAATTATTGTCTATCATATAGTGGTCAATTGCTTTGCACATTATTACAATTCTCACTATTTGCAGTAATCGGTGGAGAGTGAATTCCTTCAGGAAAACCAACTCAATGTCGTTAGTAGCAGACCATAGAATGCCTTTAGGATAATTATCTGCAGAGTGAATTCTTTTGGGAAAACCAGCTCATGTTGTTAGTAGCAGATCGTAGAATGACTTTAGATTATCTGTCTATTACAATTTGTTATTTCATTTATATAATAAACGAATAGCTGTTTAATTATTCACTGAATCCATACATAAAAATTTTACAAACCGGCCAGTTCATTTAGTTAATTTGACTTTGTTGATAGACTGCGCTAATTCAATGCAATTAATAATTTTTATATGTACAAAAAATTTCATTTTTAATTTTGTATAAATAATTTTATATGTTAGTAAATAGCTAATCAAATTTCACAATGAAATACATAATGCATTATTTCATTGAATGTAATGATGATGATTGGAGCTTTGTTTCCTTACAATTTCTATTAAAATACTGAACATGAGATGCTATAATAATGTTGAGTGATGATTTTCATAATGGTGATATTAATGCTGTAATAGTTCAATTAATAGTTATAATTGTCTTATGAAACAACAGAAATATATAATTCTGATATTATTCACTGTTGTATAATATTCTCTCCTCCTCCACACCCCACAGACCATTACAATATCAGTACATGATTTTATCAGCAGCAGTTTCTTGTCAGATATCTTTAGGACATGCAAATTAAAATATGCTTCTTGAAAATGACTTTTCTATAGATATTTCATATGCAGAACAAAAGTAATTATAAATAACTCCTAACATTTTGGCTAATATGACATGTATAATATAAAAGTATATTTTTAATACTTATTTTTGTTACCATCGTTATGTAGGTTAATGAAAGTTATAGTATTTTTCAATCTTTGTTTTATCTATTAATTAGATGTGAAATATCCGTTTACTGTCCAAGAATTGAATAGGTAAATTTGCTCCTTGAAAATATACCAACTCAGAAAAAAGTCTTATGAAATCTTCATATTACTAACTATGCCATAATATTCTTTATATAAATAATATATTTTACTTGCATTATGTACATAAACTAAAATTCCTAAATGTAACTTTAGCAGTAAGGAAACATGTTCTGTAAACAAAAATTCATAAGGAAACATGTTCTGTTACATTGCTCTCTGAATAGCTTACAGTTAAATGACTAATTGATCATTACACAATTTTTTATTAAAGTATTTTCATTTTTCAGTATTATTATGCTCTTAACTAAAAACTTTTACAACTCCACAATTTTTTTTTATATTGCACAGCTTTCTCAACTCTTTCACAGAATTTTATTATCTTTAATTATTTTTTATTGATAAATTATCTATTTTCAGCAACTTAATCATTATTTTAACATTTGATGTACCAATTTTTTTTTTTATAAAGTTGAATTTGCAGTGATATTTGATGAGATTTATTTAATTATTGTAAAATAATTCTAATTTTAAGCTAGAATAGATAGATGTTAAGTGTTTTATATAAATACTTAATGATAGCAGTTCATCAATTATTATTGGAAAGTAACAAATTTGGATTAAATTATCATCATCAACCATTATTAATCCACTGCAGGATGAAGGCTTCTTCAAGTTCAATCCATCTTCTCCGATCTTTAGCTTCTCTTCTCCACATCACCCCTGCACCCATCCATCTAACATGTGGTCTCTTTCTGGGTCTTTTAAATCTTTTGGAATCCAGTTTAAGATTTCAATTGTCCATGTATTATCTCTTCTAGCAATATGTCCAGCAAACTCCACTTCAATCTTTTAATTTTTTCAATGAGGTCAGTAACATCTGTTTGTTCTCTTACTCATACATTGCGTTTTCGATCTCTTCTTGTTACTCCCAACATGCATCTCCTCATACTTCTTTGAGTGGTCTGAAGTCTCTGTATTGCTCTTCTATTAAGTGTCCAAGTCTCAACTGGTAAAACACATTTGTTAAAAACCTTCCTTTTCAACTCATAGGCATATTTCCTTTTAGTATCAAGTTATTTCTACCAAAAGCAATCCAACCAAGTTTAATTCTATGATTAATTTCATCCATTATGTTTCCTTCTGTATTAATAATCTGACCAAGGTATTCGTAGCTGTTAACTTCTTCTAACTCATCATAATCTTTATTTTCATATTTTGAGAAAATCGATTAAACATTGCTTTAGTCTTTTTAACATTTATCTTTAGTCCTACTTTCATCCGATAACTCCTGCAACATTTCCTGCAGCTCTAAAGCATTATTTGCAAAAACAACTACATCATCTGCAAAATCTAAATGACTTAAATAATCTCCATTTACTTTCATTCCTTTAGTTTCCCATTTTAATCCACAAAATACTTCTTGCAGCACTGCTGTAAAAAGTTTTGGAGATATGGAGTCACCTTCTTTTACACCCTTCTCAATGTTGACTTTCCCAGTATCATTTTGTAATCTAATTGTTGCTGTTGCATTTTTATAAATATTCTTTAAAATATGACAATATCTTGGATCTATACCTTGATGATCCAATGCTTTAATCACTGAAGAAATGTTTATAGAATCAAATGCCTTTTCATAATCTACAAATCCAAAACATAATGGCAGCTCATATTCATTTGTCCTTTCTATAACTTCTCTCAATACCTGGATATGATCTGTACTAAAACCACTTTTAAATCTAGTTTGTTCTCTTGGTGGAAATCCAATGTTTTCTGTAGACAAGTTGTAATTATCTTGGTAAAAATTTTGTATAAAACTGATAAGAGGCTGATAGGTCTGTAATTTCTAATATCTTCTTTATCATCTTTTTTAAATATTAATATTAATACTGCATTCTTCCAATCATCTGGGGCATCTTTATCATTTAGACATTTTGTATATAACTTTGCTAAAAAAAATTATATTTCTTCACCTGCTTCTTTTAATATCAATTGTAATTCCATCATTACCTGGAGCCTTTCCTTTCTTCATATGTTTAATTGCATGTGTCACTTCTTCATTTAAAATTCTGGGCAATTCTGAAGATGTAATAGATATAAGAGGTACTTGTTCTTTATTACTATATAATTCTTGATAAAAATCTTCTACACATTTCATGATGTCATCTCTCATTTTAGTAATAATTCCATCTTTTTTTCTTATTGCAGATATAAATTTCCTACCAATACCAAAATATTTTAAATTCTTGAGACTTTTATTTTCTTCTACAGCTTTCCTTGCTAGTTCACAGTTATACTTTCTTATATCATTTTCAACTCTTTTTCCACACCATTTTACAAAATTCAAGATATCAATCCCTTTTAATGCATCATTTTTGTATATCTTCATATTCGTTCTTTTCTTCATAAATTCTCTAGTCTCAGTAGAAATTTTATTGGTCAATTGCTCTTTTTTTTACCAGCTATCTTTGTTGCAGTTTTTAAAAGTGTAACAGTTATTTTCATATTAATTTCATACAAATCTGAATCATGTTCAAAATCTACTAATACTTGAAACCGATTTGTTAGTTCTAATTTAAATTCATTAGAATGTTTCTGAAGATTAGGAATATCAACTGTAAATATTGTTTTTCTTAATAATTTTTGTCTCTCTACTTTTGCATTAACACGTATCTTACATCTTACTAATCGATGATCACTTCCTGAGTTAAATTTATTGAACATTACAATCTTGAAATATGTATTTTCTGTTAGTCAAAATATAATCCAGTTCTGCTGTATCTTCATTTGGATGCTTCCATGTCCATTTCCTTTATAACCTTTTTCTCAAAAAAAGAATTCATAATATAAAGTTTTTCTTTTTCTGCAAACTTCACAAGTCTATGTCCTCTTTCATTTCTATTACCATAACTAAAATTACCTACAGCACTTTCATTTGTTTACCAATTCTAGCATTAAAGTCTCCCATGATTTTAAAATGTTGTTTATTCTGATCAAAAGCCTTTTGTACATCCATATAAAAATCTACTTCATCACTATGGGAACTTATTATCTGCATTTGGTATCTGCTATTAAGTTGTATAACTAATCTTGCCACTCTGTCCGATATACCATCAATCTCCACAATGTTGTTCTTCCACTTTTTATTTATAATGAATCCTACTCCACTTGTATTTCCAATATTTGTGCCTTTATAATAGATTACATGTCCACTTTTTAAATCAATTGTCTCTTCACCTTTTCTTGCAATCTTCCTTCACTTGAAAGTGATCTGCAGTTGTAAGTACCTAAATAAAAAGTTGTCATCAAATGGCAGCCTGGATCTACAATCAGGGGATTCTTAGACCCCTCCGCTTTCGACCACCAACCATGGTTGGTGACTTTACAGCCTTCTTGGAATAAGGTCCATGATTTATTTTTGTCTGTCACAATTGTAACAAACAGGAATGCTCAGAGATTTAAATAAGATTTCAATTGAATTGCAAAGAAGAAAGTCTTAAAAGAATTAATTAGTATCTGCATTATAATTTTTTTTTTTTTTTAAGTGTCATAGCATCAGCCGGGACACGAACCCGCAACCCGGGCAACTGCCTGCAAGTGCAAGGCAGTTGCGCTGACCTCTCGACCACCAATGCAAGACAATTTATAATTTTATTCAAAAAATTTTCTTAAAAAAAAATAAGATTCTGTAGAAGATAAATTTAGTGCATATTGAAACAACTTAATTTGTATAACATAATTATCATTCAGAGCACTGAATTTTGAAAAAAATAATAAAAGTAAAAAAGACATTAGAATTTTTTTTTCCCCATTAATATGGATAAAAAAAGTGCAGTCTATATTCTAACAACAAGAATAAATAAATAAAAACCTACAGAAAAAAAAAGAACTTTTGATAGTTAAATATAAAAAAATTCTATAACTAGATACATTTATGGATTTAAAATAGGAAACTATTTTTACATGTAATTGACTAAGAATCACATAAATAATGGGAGAAAATGAAAAAAATAATTTTATATATGTCTCTTATAAGGGTTTGAATAAAGCAAACAACATGAAAAGTATTATGTGAAGGTAGCATGATAATTACAAAAGAAAGCCATAAATAAAAAAAGGTCGAAATTTTTTGAGAGAATTAAATTAAAAATTCCAATATATGAAAGATAAGGTTTGACACTTCTTGTAAAGATTGAAAATGCATCAAATGTAAAATAGGAATCTTACAGGATCCTTGAAATAATAAAAAAATCTTGGATTATTTTGCTGAAAAATACCCACTGACAGATTAAATCTACAAAGTGCTTCAAAAAATGACAGCCTAGCAATCAATTTTTTTTAAATGGAATGAACAATAAAAATGCTGATCAAATTGTCTTCATTAATATGGAAGACAAAGAATTTGAAAAAACATTTATTTATTGTACAGACTTGTATATTTTTATATGTAAAATTATGCTGACAATCATTGAATATAAATTTTTGTATTAAAAGAGAATTTTCTGTTGTGACTGTTTTCTTAAAGTTTTTGTTACTTCTGATCCAGTTATGGCTATTATTCGTGAAATATACTTAGCAATAGTTTCTTCATATTAAAAGCAACTGTTTCAGAGATGAGTTTTTTCAGGTCTTTTAAAATTTTGTATTAAATCCGACAAGGATATTATTGGAAACTTTCTTTACAGGATCAGGATATATTTCATCAAAAATAGCACAAATCCTTTAATTGTTTTAGTAGTAGCTAGAGGCACATCATGGATGTAAAGTTTATTACTTTGTTTTGACTGCATCTACCTCTTTATATTGATTGGTATTTAAAATACTCTTAGCAAGAAAATCAAAATGAAATTTGTTAAATACTACCAAAAAAATCTTGAACAATTTTTTCAGTACTTCCCAAAAAGAAAAATTGATTACATCAACGCCAATGTGATTATTCACAATTAACTTTTGACATGACTACAATCAATCAACAAATTATTGCTTATGTACTTGAATTATTGAAAAAGACCAACAAGGTAAAAGACGACAATGCTTTATAGTTAACAATTTGTCACAAAATAAGTAAATCTCTACTGAGGATTAGAAGCTACCTTTAGAGGGTAACGAAAAACTATATTTCACATTGGCTAAAGAGTTCAATATGATACCTTTAGAGGGTAACGAAAAACTATATTTCACATTGGCTAAAGAGTACAACATATTGTATCTTATTGGTCGACTGAATATATATGACAGCAAAAAATGAAACTAAAGACAAAGATAATGACAAAAGAAACAATAATTAAACTTAAAATAGCTTATATGAAGACAGAAGTTGTTAAAAATTTTGTCTTTGAATCATATATAACGAATTCTAATAAGCAAAAGATTTATCAAAAAAATAATGGACAGGATAAAATTAAGATGCTACATTAATTTATAACACTTTTTTTTATGGCTTAATTAATTACACTTCAATCAAAATTTTTCAGAATTAAACATCGAACAATAGAAACTGACGATAACATTTTGTCCATTAATTTAGAAAAATACTCAAAGAATTCAGTGAAATAGTTTGCAAGATTTTTAGTTGTTCATTATAGATATCTCTTTGATAAGTAATTCTATATCCACCATGAATTATATTTATGTAATAAAAATGATGGAATGAAAGATATATAAAATCTATATTGAACCTATTTGTTTTATCTAATTATTAATACTTTCACCAATAGTTTTTAAAGAGTAGCCAAATTATGAATATTTAATGTACATATAAAATGTCTATTTACTTTAGATTTTTAAAATATGTCACTTTTGTTTGGGCCATTATTTTTTACAGATATCAGAATACAGTGGAATAATCAAAATTATGTTTGCGTAATAAAAATATATTGGCAATAGGTATAAACACAAAAAATAATAGTGTAACAGACCGGAAAAACCCTTTAGGATGGTACACCCAAAGCCTTCTCTACTTACAGGTCCTATTACGACTCGGGATTCTAACTGTAGACATTTGCCTTTAACTCTACTCAAGGATGGATTTAAATAGGATGGCAATAATATGACCTCTATATAGATCCTTAATGGTTATTGCTAATAATATATTAAAAATCTGTATACATGTATAATAGCTATTCTGGTGAGTGAAGTATGAATGATGCTTAATAATCTAGAGACCAGAGAAACAAAGATTTTAACTTCAAACAACAAATATTTATTAAGAAATCAGGGTTAAATTTATATTTATGAATTAATAAAATATATACATGGATATAATAAAATATTGATTTGTCTTTACTACAATAAAACTAGCTGTGATTTAAATATTAAAATATCAATTGAAATAAAAATTATAGTGCATAATGTACAATAATGTATCAATTATTTAAAATATGAAATTATTTTACTAGATGTACAATTATCATTTTGTTTATGTCCTTAAATGTATCTCAAGGTTATATCCATGAAGTGCTAATTTGTGTTTTGTATAGTTCATTCATGAAAACAAGAAAATGTATTTATATAAAATTACTTATTAATTAGTTTGATTTTAATATATTAATTGTCAAATAAATGTAAATATTTAAAATCTTATCTTTTGTCTTTAAGTCATTGTCCAGCTTAATTTAAGCATTCAATTATGCTAATATTTTATTTACAAACATATATAATATGTTTATGTATACCTTGAGTTGTGTATTTGTATTTTTCTCTCCCTATAAAAATCTAAACAAATGGGTTTTTTTTTTAAAAAAAATGTTTGCTACAAATGAATAAAAGGATGAGAAAAATGTATAACTCAACTCTCAGTATACATTTAAAAAAAATAATATTTAAAGCATAAAATTAAATGAAATTTCGGAATTCCTTAAAACAATAGCTAGTTAAATTTTCAAGAGTGTCTTCTGTATTCTTAGCAGATAATGTCCTTTTATTCACGTATATTAAATCATATTAAACATTCCAAGTATTAACAATTCCCATGATGAAATCGAATTCCTGGGCGTTTGATTTTATAGCCATCGCCTTTCCAATTCCATCTCCAGATTATTCCACGCTGATTTAAACATTAAATATACCAATGAATATTGTACTCCATCACCTGCCAATGATACCAAGGAGATAAAAGATCCCCTGACACTTAATTAGCAAAATTGCATCGTTAGATATTATTTACACGTATAAATTGTTAAATATAAATCTTTTTCCAAGGCTTGCGTTGTAATATAAAAACGAACGCCATTTCTATGCAGTTTTTATTTATATATATATGAGACACAAGATAAAGATTTTACTTTAAAAGTAATATAAATTAGTGTTAATAAAGTTCTATTTCATCATTAGTTGACTTTATCTTTTACAAGAAACATTTTATAGTAATTATATTTTTGACAACGATAAATAAATATGAAGCTCTTAGAATTTATTTGAACAAATGAAAGTTCATCACTTAAACAATGTCTTTTTTACTTTTTTAAAATATTTTACACTAATAAATGAAATTCCAAATATTAAACAGTTTATTTTTAATAACGAAAGGAAATCATAATAACTAATATAATAACAATTAAAATATTCTTATTCTACATGTTTACTTTCACGTACTCCATTTGAACAAAAAAAAACCAACCAACAACTAAAAATTCCTGTTGCTTAGTTTTTTCCACGTTCCAAAATCAACAAAGGTTTACTCTTTTTTTTCTCTTTTAAACAAAAGAAACTTGGTAAATAAAATTTAATGTCAGATTTTTTTTTTTATTATTTTTGTCACGTCATGATTTAAAATCTTAAACATTCATGTATAAATGTGTGTATGTATATATTTTATTCTACATTTACTAAAAAAATAAATTCATTCATTCCTTTATGAATGTATGGTTATGTTTGTATATATATATATGTGTATGTCTCCAAATATCTAAAAAAATTATGTTTTAAAAGTTGGCTGCCTTTATACTTTATCTCAAAACATCAGTTACTTATTATTTTTTTATAAGGATTGGGCATCATCTTACAATAGATAACATAATGCAATGTAAATTGTTTAAACTTTTGTATGCTTTTGTCTTTTGATTGTTTCAAAAAGACAAACTTAATAAAATTATTGTAAAAGCAAGAGGTAAAGTGTGAAAACTCAAGAGAACCTGGGTGCCCAATTCCTATGATTCTTTGTAATTGAAAAATTTTAATTAGTAATTAGCTTTTTTTTAAAAAAAAAAAAATATTTACAAAATGAAATACTTTTAAGAATAAATAATTTTTATAAAAATAAATTGTAATTTTATACATATTAAACTAACTGTTTTTTTGCCTGAAAGTAAGTTCAAATAAGTGAGAAATAGAAAACAAAGACCAAACTATAATTTGTTCACTATTGATGTCAACTAACCAGCAAATAATATTCCATCTAAAGACAATTTTATTACTTTAAAAAATTAGGATTTTCAAAATACATTTGAGAATAGTATTACCATTGTTTTCAAATGCCAGTTCTAAAATTGAATCTGATAAAAGATGAGCATATCCAATAGACGTACAGTCTTGAAAATGCAATACATCTGATTGTACAATAGTTTAGGAATCTTTCATATAACAACTCAGTTTTCAAAAATAAATCAGAAAAAGAGATAGAAAACTTTTAGAAGACTACAAGTAATTAATAGTAAAAAAAAATTATTAAACATCATCAATCAAAATCTGCCTTTTTTTTTGGAATTTAAGAATAGATCTTTTAATCCCCTCATTGTAATCGCAATCATTACTAAAACTGTAAATAATCATTAAGTTTAATATCTGTAATGTACAGATGTATTAATTCACAGATTTTTTTTTTTAATTTTTGTTTTGTTGATGAACACATACAAATTTATTTACTGTAGAAGATTAAATATCTTTGAAATTTTATTTGGCATATAGATTTTGAATAATAGATATTTAGATTAATAGTATTTTTCTGTAACCAGCAACTACTAATCATTTGATTTTTATCAGAGCACACCTCATCTTATACCACTTTCACTACACATCTATTTTATTAACTTTCACTCATCAGATGAGCGAAATGTATCAAACACCTAAATCTCCATGCCTATATTGAAGGTTGGTAGTTTTGATTACATGAGTCTCCCGCTAGTTAGGAACTTTTTGCACTAGTCGATGTTTGTGATATGATGTTGGTATGAGGGATGTACTATCCAAAAACCTAGAAAATAACAGTTATTCTTGACTCTTCAAAAAAAAATAGAAAAAAAATTCAAGATTATGTGGAAGATTTTTCAATCAGTTTTCTGGTAGTCAAAATTAATATGGACTTTATATCATAACTAATCTTACATTCATAACTAACAAATAAAGTGACTTCAATAACCAAAATAGAAATTGTACTTCAAAAACTATTCTGCCAGTTTTTAAATAGTATAACTAATACAGTGGTAAAAATCAATGAGGAATTTTTATATAATTCAAACTTCATTAGAGCAACCAAATATAAAGATACTCTTCCCTCTCTTCTACAAGCCTTCCTAAGAATAACATGATGGTGGTTATATTTATTGGTTAATAATATCAATTGAACATCACTTATAACCTAAATTATAGAGCAATGGTTAACTAAAATCAGTCATTATTACCTATAATGCTAGCTTTTCTAAAATAGTAATTATCATATATATAATGAAAAAAAACTTAAAAGCCTAATGAAACGCATCTTGCACATTACAGTATAAATCCTAAAAATAAATGAATATTAAAACAACTTAATAAACATAAAATTTAGTTACACAGATTTCATAAAGAAAATATTTTATTTTTGTATAAAATTGAAACATTATACAAATATTAGATGCTAAATAATGAAATATCTAATAATTGCATAAATAATAATTTGAAATATAAGAAAAATATTACAATTGGAGGTTAACTAATAGATATGAATATTCTCAATCAGGGAGATTTTAAAGTTTGAATTATATAACTAGTTCTTAGATTTGAGCATGACTTTTATATAGAAGCTTGAACTTAGCCCAGTTCCAGTGGTTCCCAATCTTTTCATACTCTAGAGAAAATTCTAAAATACTGATAAAGCAGCGAGTACAATCTTTTTTCAAAGCAAATTTATATAGAGCATTGTTAATAATATACAAGCAAGAGCAATTAAAAAGTTATTTTTCCATAAAATAAAATTTTTACTTTCTAAATTACACTAGTGATAATTAGTTTCTAAAAAAGTATTCCATTGCCATTGGCAACAAAATTTAAAGTTGTATTAAAATTTTTATGTTTATGATTTTTTTTACAAACTAATAAATTTTTTTGGGGGGAATTAATAATGCACAATTGTTTTTTGTATTATAAATTTAAGCAAAATAATGGCTGATTTTTAAGGTGTTCTTTTGCATAAATACTATTAAAATAAAGAGAAATTAAGTTTCCAAAAAAATACTTTTAATTTTGTTTAATTTACAAATTTAACAGAAATTATAATGATAAAAAAAATTATTAAATGTAATAACAAAAATAATATTCTTAACATTATCTGTGAATGTGATCTTTGGCATTGCATTGATCAAGGCTTCATAATTAGGACAGTATGATATTCTTGTGTGTAACAATCGTCAAGATGTTCATCGGTGAGTCACAATCTGTATTTTAATTTTATAATATTTATGGTACAAGAATTCACACAGGTATATGGAACCAAAAAAAAAAAGATTTTATTTTGTATGCTGCTCTTTTTAAGAATGGAAACTTTTCTCTGTTAACTAGATTCAGTTCTCATCTGATATATAGAATTTTAGCACAATATTCTGAAGATCAGAATTTTAGCCCAATATTATGAAGATCCAAAATTTCTAGCTCCAGTTCTTCTGCAATGTGTGCAGCTATTTCTGTTATATTTATATGACAAGTATTGATAATAAAAAAAAAAGGTAACCATAAGCTCGGTGATAGTAAACTGCTAAAATCTCTTCTCAAATTGCTCCTGAAGCAAATGAAAGTGTTTAACATAGGATGACAAATTAAATTTCCTGTCAGCTATCATTTTCTTCATATTTGAAAAATGCACAAGAAATTTCATCTGTAGATGTGATTTTAGCAATATGTTTATCTTTTCCCTGCAGAATTAGATTTAAGGAATTCAGTTTTTCCATTATGTCTATAAGAAAGACCAAATCAACAAGTCTGCTAGTTTTTCAATTTTTGTAATCAAATTTTTTTTTATTTAATCTATCAAACTTACAAATCTTGTAAGAACTTTCTTTACCTTTATTGAGTCAACATACTTTAGTTTGCAGGATGAGATCATGTCCTTTATCTTCATTATTTGCTAATAGGGTTTAGAAAATTCGATGCTGTAAAGCTGCTCGAATAGAACTGATTATTTTTGTAACTACTTTCATAATATGTCTGAAGAGCAATATTCTATACACAAAACTTAATGGATAATACAATGGTAAGATATAAAGTTTGGAAATGATTAATCTTTCTTACAAAATCCACTGGTATTAACAACCATTTCTAGAACTCCATCAGTAGTTATAGCAGACAGATTGTGTAAGGGCATAATTATCGATTTGGCCTATGTTGGGAATGTATTATAAATAACCTCACCTGTTATTCATCCTTTCTTTGGTAATATTTTGAGATCTTTCATAGTCAAATGACTAAATACTATTGTCATCATAACTACTGTGTTATGTCTGATGATTCATCAAATTGTAGTGAAAACCACTTGCATATTTGTAAGTCATTTTTAAGCCGAGTTTGAATATCCATTGAAATTGCATGTATTTTTGTATCAGTGTTTGTTATTTGACCACTGCAAGTCTTGTATTGCTAATATAATCTCACATTTGTTAGAAAATCTCTCAAATAAATAATTGATGCCAGTTAAAAATGCTTCTTTTAACAACTTGCTCTCCTGGAATGGCTTTTTTCTTTGAAGCATAAGAGAAATTTTTCAAAGAAGCAATAGTAGCATTTTTAGATTTTTCCACTTGCTTAGTGAATACCGACTTTTGAGCAGATAAGTTTAACAGTTATTTTTTCTTCCTTACTTCAGATTTCAGAGGATGATGTGTATTAAATGTTGCATGAATTGTCTGGAAGTGATGTTCAACATTAGATTTTTTTTGGCATTGCAATGCTACTACCGCACAATAAGCAAGCATATTTATCTTTAAAATTAATGGAATGATTCCTCCCAGTCACTGTTAAAATAATAGATTTGTTGGTTTTTACTTGATCCACTCATTTTAGGTTATAAAAAAAAGTCTATTTTATATTGTATATGTGGACCATATTACAAAATTAATGAACGAGCAAAGCAAATGTGGCGGCACAAAATCAGATTATGTCATTAGTGCAATTCATAACAGGTGGAGATAGCACGGCTTCTATTACATGAGTAATAGTTGATTTTGTTTTTCATATTACGTTATTAATTACTGTTGATTTGTATTGCATTACTGTTAGCTTTAAAAAGTTACATCTACAGTAATGCCCTCTGTTTGGTTATGAAATGGTGGTAAGTACAAATCAGTTCACATGCATAAATATGCCCGCAGACAGGTTGGGAACTCATAAGTTGTATTAAGTTAATAAAATGCTTCTGTTGTGTTTTCTTCTTTGGATAATAATAGCTTTATTAGATCATTATATTTATAGTTTGGCTGCTAAGTCTTTATTTAGTTGGGCTTGTCATAATAGAGGCAGGCACATTCAAAGTAAATGCACTTTTTAAATTTAGGCAGGTTAATCTTGAGTGGATTGATAGCAACAGAATGCAATCTGGGAAATTAACCACTTACCTCAAAGGCTACCATAGTATAGTGAAGTTTTTCTACATTGTATAGATACAACTTTTGTCTTTTGAATAGATTATTAGAATCTACTTGACAGCCATTATCTCATGAACTATCAGATAAAGTTTTTTGGCCATCAGATCTTTGATAGTGCTTGCAAATCTAGCTTAAAGTTGCTTAACTTATAATAGCAATAAAACCAAATATTAAAAACTTAATGATCTAATTAAGTGCATCTATACTGTATTAATTGAAAGTATTTATTTTTTGTTGTTGATGATTTTTCATTAAAAATTATTTACTACATTCCAAAAATAACTTATTACTAATTTTAATCTGTTTTTAGATAATAAAAAAAAAACCTATTAAGAATGTAGCTTAAATTAAAAATCATTCTCTTAATATTTACAATCTATTATAATTTTGTAGATTAAAAAAATATACTTCTAAAATTAATACAAATTTTGTAATTCTTTAATAATTTTCAGATATAAATTATCAATAGCTTTTGAATGAGGAAGTAATTAAAAATTTCATTAGTTAATACATGGCCATATGTGATAGTAACTGTTTGTTCTATCATAATTAAGATCATTTAAATTTTCTTTCCAGAATTTTATATCAGACATAACAATTTAATTTCCTTAACATTTTACTACAACTTAACAAGATTCTCACCAACTTGTATATTCAACAATGAAAGATAATTGGGAAAAACATTATACGTAAATTGCCATTTTAACATAATTTATTGTCGTTTTTCAATATTTACAATGTTCTTTATGATTTAGCATAGTGGGTAAAAGATGAAGCTAAAGGTCTCTGATTTGAAATTCAATGTCTGTTAATATTAAAACACCATATAAGTTCTCAAACTACTAACTGTTGGATTATTAATATTTATAACAGGGTTATAACTTTTACTAAATCCTTTAAAACATTAAAACGTTATAAATATTAAATCATACAATTATATCATTAGCGTTCAAGCAAGAGATTCTTATATTATTTTTATTCAGTTTTTATTAGGAAAATACAAAGCAGAAAATTTGTGTAAAATTGGTTAGTATAGACAATTATTTTAAGATGTACATTTCAAAATTCAATAATATAGGATAATATTTACAAAATGACTAATCAAAAAACTTTGAAATCTTATTAAAAAAGATATATTATGCTTTGAATAAATGAAGATATACAACTTATGACGAATCAAATTTTATGGATTAAAAATGAGAAAACGTTTACTACAGTAATAGAGAAACGATTTTGGAAATCAAAGCTGATGGAAAGTAGTTTTTCCGGTGCTTGCATTTTTTATGAACTCCCGAATGATAAAATGTTTTGTTTTTGTATTATAGAACGAAAGCCACAATTATTGACTATGAGTCACTAAAATCCAAATTGTCATTCTATACGTGGTAAACTTAAACTGTAGACAATATAGAGATAATGTACCGAAAGTTCAGTCTAATTGCAAGAGATTTTTTTTTCAATTAAAAAAAAAAAATCTAATATACTTACGGGCGTTGAGCCCTTGAATTTTATGAAAAATAGTTATAAAAAGCTCATTGCAAAGCAAAGGTTCTTCTAGATCCTTTGAAAGAAAAAATACTAATTAGTCTGGTCAACTCCTACAAAAAGAATTTATGCGATCCTTAATAATAACATATATTTTTAAAAAATATACTTATATTGCTAGATTATTTTTTTAAAAATTCTATCAACATCTATATTCCCAAGGTTGCCGCCAAATGGCAATACTTATGCAATTTTTGGTTTAATCTGTCATCTAGCGCCAATACAAAACATTTTTTTCTTCGTCTGCGCCACTGTGAATATGGCGATAGGCTATAAGCTTGTGTGTAAAACGTGCCTTTAAATTATGTTAATTTCAAAACAAAATTTCTGTTGAGAGAATTTTTTTATTCAATTATTCATATCATGCAGTCTATATTAGTTTATGGTAGACTTTTAGCGAGAGCATTTGCCACTGGAATTTATAGTTATTCCGACGTACCCAACGTTAATCGCGAACTCAAATTAGTTACAGCCTCATGTGGTTTTTCCAAAGATCTTTCCGATGCTATTCGAAAACGAGGGTTATATGGAGATGATGCTTGGTTTATATCTGGGTACAAAACTTCTGATGTTTTAGGTGAGTATTGTAGAAAATATTTTCATTGACTTTTTATTTATCTTTAATTAACAAGACATTCTTTTTCCATCTACGCTTAAGCGCGAAAGCATATGATAGAGCATCTCAACATTTGAAAATTGTAAGGTGTTTCTTAAGAAAGTGATTTTAATTAAAATAGATATAGGTTTATGATTTATTTTAGAAAAAAATTAAAATGTATATTATTAAATATAGTGTAGTTGAAATTAAAATATATTTGTATATCATTAAATATAGTATAGTTAAAGTACTGTATTGAGGATTTAAATGGCACTTTCCAGGTAACATTGCATTATATTTAATATTATCGTTTTGCAATGTGCACATTTTGTCAACTAATTTCAACTTTTGAATGTCTTTTTAATTATCCTCTAACTTTTCCATTTTGTTTAACAAAGGAGGAAAGTCTTATATGATTGTTGAACTGACGAAATGTTGACGTTATTTAGTACCATTTAAACATCACAAGATTCTATTGTATGGTGAATTTGCTACTATATTAACATATAAACATCGTAAAAATTTAATATATTAAGGAAATAATTTATTAAATATTTTTTATATTTCATTCTTGGGATTTGCATTTAGGTAGCGATTTCTAATTGGAATATTAGATTTTGGTTAACTGAAACTATTTAACAGCATGATAATTAATTTTGAATTCTTTAAAAATCAACTATAATTGTAAACTCATCTCTCTAAAAATAACCTCACCATATTTTTTTGTGAAATAATGATAACGTTTTTGTATGAAGTATAGTATTGCATCTTGTTTATTCACTGTTATATATGTTTTTGTTTTTTTTTTTTTTTTTTTTTTTTTGCAAAAAAGATATATTTATGAAACTTAATCTAAGATTTTGTTGTTTACAGATTATCTTGCCCCAAAAGATTGTTATTTACAAATCATTTTAGATAAGAAAATATCTGTGATAAATTTTTTCAACAGTCTATCACAGTGTTAACCAGTAAATCATTCTAGAACCATAGATGTAATTATGACTTAATCCATGATCTGAGATAAGATAGTAATATCAGACTAGATTTTCAGTCTAGATTCTAGTTAATAGTCTTAATCCAATAGGAGAGTGGAATAAGTATAACAATCTGGCACCACTTTTACTTCTTTTTTACAATTAAAGTTAATTATTTGAAATTTTAAGTATCCTAAAGTTTTAAACCCAATTACCTCACTTATATAGATGTAAGTCTGTCATTAGATTGGAAACTATATGTGTTAGTGATCTCAGTTGTATGCTAACTGTAAGAAATTCTAAAGGATATCATGATTTCTAGTTTTACTATACCGATAAGAGTAATCACTCATTAATTATTCAAGTATATGTTGATGGCAATGGCGTAATGTGATACACATTGGTTATTTAAAATATAGTTGCCTATCTAGTATCAAATCTCTATAGTTATACATGCAGTCTGCTTGGATTAAAACCATTAAAATGTTAGAAAATTTCAAACTATTATCTTTCATTATAAAAAAGTAAAGATATTTTCTGGATATATCACTAATCAAAGCTAATAACCAGAACTAATCCAAGGGTAAGATTGGCATTAACATCTAAGATTCATTGATTATAATTATTTACTTAGATTAATGTACTGGAACTTAATATTTTGCATAATAATAATACACTTTCAATACAACACAAAATTCTTCCAACAAAATCAAGGGATGGCTATGGATTTGTTAATATCACACTCATAAATCCTAGTCCATTTCCATTTAAAGTCTGATTTCGTTATTTTCAGACCCATATCAGTAATATATCCTATTCAATGAAATTCACAATAGAATCAGAACAAGAATAAAAATTGATATTATGACAAGACTCCCTCATGATAATATTAAAACTACATTTAAGAGGAAAACAAAATAGGAAGTTATACTATCATTATATAACTACAAAAGAGATTTGTTCAGAAACAAGTGATTGGGGGGAGGGGGAACTTACGTAGAATAAACTCTTATGAAGAGTGGTTAATCATCAGACAATAAAATGAAACATCAAAATATATATATATTAGTATAGTGTGTGTGGCTGCAGAAAGGAGTTTGCTATTAACTGAAAGGAGACCCTTTGATTCCTCTTGGAGGCCTTAAAGGAACCGAGCAGGGCAAATTCCTAATGTCCACTCCGTATGTTCTTCTCGTTGCAGCTGTTATTACTATGTGATTATTCATATAGTATACGAATATGAACAGGCTGCTCACCAACACGCATTAGCCAGCGTGGTGAGTTTATTGGCTTTTTACCTCCAAGTTTACATGGTGACTCCATATCTCCAGAACTTTTTACACCATTGCTGCAAGAAGTATTTTGTGGATTAAAATGGTAAACTAAAGGAGTGAAAGTAAATGGAGATTATTTAAGTCATTTAGATTTTGCAGATGATGTAGTTGTTTTTGCAAATAAACTTTAGAGCTACAGGAAATGTTGCAGGACTTATAGATAAAAGTAGGACTAAAAATAAATGTTAAAAAGACTAAAGTGATGTTTAATGGATTTTTTTCAAAATATGAAAATAAAGATTGATTATGATGAGTTAGAAGAAGTTAACAGTTACAAATACCTTGGTCAGATTATTAATACAGATGGAAATATAATGGATGAAATTAATTATAGAATTAAATTTGGTTGGAGTACTTTTGGTAGAAATAACTTGATACTAAAAGGAAATATGCCTATGTGTTTGAAAAGGATGGTTTTTAACAAATGTGTTTTACCAGTTCTTACTTATGGATCTGAGACTTGGACACTTAATAGAAGAGCAATACAGAGACTTCAGACCACTCAAAGAAGTATGGAGAGATGTATGTTGGGAGTAACAAGAAGAGATTGAAAACGCAATGTATGGGTAAGACAACAAACAGGTGTTACTGACCTTATTGAAAAAATTAAAAGACTGAAGTGGAGTTGGGCTGGACATATTGTTAGAAGAGATTATAATAGATGGACAATTGAAATTTTAAACCAGATTCCAAGAGTTGTAAAAGACCCAGAAAGAGACCACATGTGAGATGGATGGATAAAATAAGAAAGTGTGCAGGGGTGATATGGAGAAGAGAAGCTAAAGATAGATTGAACTTGGAGAGACCTTCGTTCTGCAGTGGATTGATAATGGTTGATGATGATAATGATGATTGTAATGTGTTCTTACTTAGCAGATATGATAAACTAAAGAAATTCTGTCAGTATAACATCAGAAGAATTTTCCAAAACTTTAGCATAGTATAAAGAATCATACTCTCTACAAAACCTAAATTTGAAATGTTGAGAAATGAAAATTCAATGCATGAATTGCTATGTGAATGTGAAAGGTTGTATATTGGTGAAACCAATTGCTTCTTTAAAAAAATGATTTAAAAAGTAAAAAATGATGATTAGGAAGACAAAAAAAAACTATCTAAAATAATAGACTGTATGTACATTTAAGCATATGTTCAATTGGAAGAAGAAAAAAAAATTATACTGAAAGGAAAAAGTACAAAAAATAAAATTTAAAGAATCTGCTCATATGATAATGACAAATAATCCCATAAGTTAACTTGGTATGATAATTTATAATATTTAGAAACTACTCATTAATTTGCCCTTAAGAAAAAAATGGAAATCAGAAGTACCTTCATAAAATATATGAAACTTTTACAGTTTGTTACCTTGGATAGAATGATTTAGCTGATTAGAATGTCACTTTAAATTTAATATTCACAAATATAAAATTTCTGATTCAATTTCATTCTAAGCCAGTATCATCTGAAGAAGAAAGAAAAATAATACCACTCAAAAATTTGTTTTATTTAGTAACTTGTGTGTTATTATTAACATTTGAATGTGTTTAGAAGTTTAATAAGGTTTGAATTTTTCCAAAGATGTTAATATTAGGAGACGAAAAAAGTCCAACGTATAATTACAAGACAAACTTTTAAACTTTCTAAGATGGTTTTTATTGGTGCATATGTTAAACTAGGTCAGTCATGTAATACTGTCTTTTTGATTTTATAATTTATTATGAAAATTTACTATTTAGAGCTACATTATTAAGATACATAAATGATAAAAAATTGTACTTCCTGGGAACTTAATATATTTATTTCTGATGTTAATAAATAATATTGATAAAAAAAAAATTTGCATTCAAATCTCAAAGATACACATTCTTCTTTTCTCTATATTTTGTACTGAATATTCATTTTGGAATATTGAACTGTATAATATTATATTAAGGATTAAATGGAAAGCATTGGTAATTATTCTTTAACAGCAAGTAAGCATTGACCTGGAAAATTCATTAAAATACTGAATTTATAGGCAGAGCTACTTTTTCTGGAATATATGTATATTTATCACTCAAGATCTCTTGAAGTGACTGTTGCTAGAAGTAATTGATCTATTCTCTAGCCTTATCATTCATTAATGACAGAAAATTAACACTTGAGCATTACAAATATTTAGTACTCTAATTATTTATGTGTATTGTAAATAAATATAAAAGAATAATAAGGATAAGAATTTTTTTATTAAATTTGTGCTTGCAAAATTTTGTAAATTGTGTATTGTAACTTCTCATTCTTACTTACAATCAATGTAAATGTACTCTGTCAATTCTAAATTTATTAAGCAGCTCTAAGTGAAAATATGTGGTGGCTCTTTGAATAGATATTTTTTATTATATTTTACATATGTTAAACATTTTTAGCTGTTTTAGATTGCATTTCAATGATTTAATGGCCTCATCAACAAAATTTTGTAAATTGTGTATTGTAACTTCTCATTCTTACTTACAATAAATGTAAATGTACTCTGTCAATTCTAAATTTATTAAGCAGCTTTAAGTGAAAATATGTGGTGACTCTTTGAATAGATATTTTTTATTATATTTTACATATGTTTAACATTTTTAGCTGTTTTAGATTGCATTTCAATGATTTAATGGCCTCATCAAAATTTAGGTTATATAGTTTTAAATATTGGAATGATGAATAAATTATATTAATAGGAGTAGTAAGCTTTTCAACGATTTACCACAATTTATCAACTTTATTATTATTTATTATTTTCGTATTACCTCAACCTTTGGTTGTATAAATAATTTAATATCTGTATATACATATGATTTTAAATATAGATGACTTCTGTGCCTTCAATATAATTGTTACATAATATTGGTTGACAATAATTAGAACAGCGGTTCTCAACCTGTGGGTCATGACCCCATTGAGGATCGAACAACCCTTTCATAGAGGTTGCCTAAGACCATTGGAAAACACATTTTCAATTCATAACAGTAGTAAAATTAAAGGTTGGGAGTCATTACAACACAAGGAACTGTATTACAGGGTCGCCTCATTAAGATGATTGAGGGCCACTGAATTAGAATATTGAATTACCATAATGATATATTAAAAATTTATATTATATTATTTAGATATTCAATGCTTTTATTTAACTTAAAACATCTTTCTATCTGAATCAAATCTTGTAACTGAGTTTTAACATATTTCTAATGAACTGATTTTTTTCAAATTTTGTATACATGTTTGGTTTCAATGAGAATGCAATATTTCAGAATTGTCCAGTCTAACAATTGTTGTGACTGCATTTTAAATTGCATGCAAATTGGTTTGGTATGTATTGGCAATAGACAACTTTTTTTTTTTTTAAGCAAACACTTTCATTTAATTTGATTGAAAATTGTTTAGAATATTTAAAGATAATTAAACTAGAAAGAAAATAAAAATGATGGATGAAATCTTAATTTCCCTTAGGATAGTTCACATTAAGCATGCTTTTTTATATTGCTGCCTTAATAAAAACAAAAATCTTATAACCAATTTTTAACCTACTTCTGTATACATGTGTGGTGTAGATGACAATGCAAGATTTTAGAATTAAGAGTGAACAAATTTTCTTTAAAATTTATACATTTGTGTTTGGTGACAATGTAATATTTCAAGGTTATTCAATTTTAACATTTTTGACAGACCACATTTCAAATTGCATTCAAATTGGTTCAGTGAGTTTAATCTTGCACAATAAATGATGCTATATTTTTTAAGCAAACATTTAATTTGACAAAGAAACTGTAAGGATGTTTACAGTTAATTAAAATAGAAATAAAAAGAAAATGAGTAAAATGTTTCTTTGGATTATTTATGTATAACTATAGCTTTCATAAAAACAAAGATCCTGCCACTGATTTAAACGATCTTATTATATATAAGCAAACTATACAAAGAAATCAAGTTATATGTCACATGATCTAATTTATCGAGCTTGTATTACAAATGTTATATAATGATCTTACAAATATCCCAAACCTCAGACCTGTTTTTGCTACTAGTTTCCTCAGTGAGATGCTAGGATTGGATATTCAAGCATTAGATTTAAAATACCAGGCTAAACCCAGCATTTTATCTAATGGATAACTATTAAGTAGAAAATCTGAAATTTTCAGACATCCATATGTCATCCAATCCTGCTATCTAACTTAAATAGTCATATAGGACTGAACCAAGTTCAGAAATACCTTATACTAATAGCTTTAGCAACATAAAATTGCCAAATCCTTAATTTTATTTTTGCTATTAAGGCTTTGGTGATTTCATATTGCTAAAGCTATTAATATATGTTGTATTTGAACTTGGTTCAGACCCATATGGCTATTTAAGTTAGATAGCTGGATTGGTTGATGTAAGGCTTTGGTGATTTTATATTGCTAAAGCTATTAATACATGGTGCATCTAAACTTAGTTCAGTCCCATATGGCTATTTAAGTTAGATAGCTGGATTGGATGACATGGATGTCTGAAAATTTCAGATTTTCTACTTAATAGTTATCCAGTAGATAAAATTCTGGGCTTGGCCTGGTATTTTAAAACTAATGCTTGAATATCCTAGCACCTCACTGAGGAAGCCAATAGCAGAAACGGGTCTGAGGTTGGGGATATTCTGAAAAGCTTCTTAAGAGCTATTTTATTTGCAAGCTCATTATATAAGCAGCAGAAACTGGTCTGAGGTTGGGGATATTATTCTGAAAAGCTGCAAGCTCATTATATATAAGCAAACTATAAAATATAAAAAGTAATATATATATATAATATTTTTTTCTTGGATCACAATTTTTGTTGCTATATGTAAATTTAAATAAAGGCTAGGCACATTCATAAATTAATTAATTTAAGTAATACAATTTGTGAACAAAACTAAATACTCTGTTATTGATTCAATTATAATTTTTGGATATGTCATACATATTTAAAGTTAAATATAACAACTAAACTTGCAATTGAAGGAAAAAATATTTTTTGCTTTTTAATGCATTAATCCTCAAATTAAAAAAATATTTTTTTAAAATGTTTTATATATATTGTTTCTATACTTTTAGAATAATATTTCAGAAAATAATAGGAATATAATATTGTCCATGAGATGATTTCCACGTTTTATAAGATAGTCAAATTATTGAAAACTGGGTTTGCTAAATTCATACCATTGATGATATTAATTTCTAAGTTTACCGTATTTCTTAAATGTGATTTAAATGTGAATAGGTTAGTCAAAGAATCGATAAATATCATATTAATAATTTGGCTACTTCTATTGTGTTAATCAAACTTCCAATACAGATATATCCAAAATATTTTAGATAAGAGCTATTGTTTACTTTCTGACAATGCTAAAGTAGGTTAGCCAAGGGATTAATTAATTTTTTGTTAATAAAAATTTGTCTGCTTTGATTGAATTAATTAAATTTCTAATAAAGACAAATCCAAAATAGTTTAGAGCACAGATGATAAATGCTAAAATTTCTAAATGGAAAGGAAATAAACACAAGTGATGTTTATTTTCTCAGCAGATTAATAGTTCTGGTGGTCATAGTTAATGAAAGATAAGAACATATCATAATTATTTAGACATGAATTTTAAACTAGTCTTTAGTGACAAAATAATAGATCTTAATAAATAGTCAAAATGAGAGTCATAGATCACATGACCCTATCTCTTAAGCTTGTAAGTTATAAACAATGAGGATTGCCAAATTCCTCTACAAGCTTTATGATAAATGCTTAGCCAGAGCCAGCACTTAAAATATCTCTGTCAGGAACTCCTTTCCAAGCCTCTGACAATGGTTTCGTGCTTTGGCACTCCTCAGAGAGGTGTCAGGCTAGGTTCAGACACTAGATCTAAAAATGCCGACCCAAAGCCAAGCATCTATTGAGTGGAAAATCTGAAATTTTCAGACATCTACATGTCTTCAAACCCAGTTATCCAACTCAAATAGCTATATGGGGCTGATAGATCTTCAGCCATACCATATAGTAATAGTCTTAGCAATATAAAATTAACATAAGACTTGTGGCAGAGATTATAAATAGTCAAAATAAGAGTCAGATCACATGACCCTATCTCTTAAGCTTGTAAGTTATAAACAATGAGGATAAAGCTTGTAGAGGAATTGGCAATCCTCATTGTTTATAACTTACAAGCTTAAAAGATAGGGTCATGTGATCTATGACTTATTTTGACTATTTATAATCTCTGCCACAAGTCTTATGTTAATTTTATATTGCTAAGACTATTACTATATGGTATGGCTGAAGATCTATCAGCCCCATATAGCTATTTGAGTTGGATAGCTGGGTTTGAAGACATGTAGATGTCTGAAAATTTCAGATTTTCCACTCAATAGATAACTTTTAAATAGGTGCTTGGTTTTGGGTTGGCATTTTTAGATCTAGTGTCTGAACCTAGCACCTCTCTGAGGAGTGCCAAAGCATGAAACCATGGTCAGAGGATTGGGAAGGGGTTCCTGACAGAGATATTTTAAGTGCTGGCTCTGGCTAAGCATTTATCATAAAGTTTGTAGAGGAATTGGCAATCCTCATTGTTTATAATAGATCTTAATGTTAACATTGAAATAAATCTTTATTTCTTTAGTTGTTTGTAGAGAGAATCATGCCAAGATAAAGATATTATTAAAGAATTAGATTGACACACCCAGGCAAAAATATATAGTGGTTCTGTCAAAACTGACATATGGATAAATACCTTCTGAATTATTAATTTATGTAACATATTTAGGATGAAATTTATTAATTTTGCAGTTAATGAAACATAGAATTATATAATAATTACTTAGAAATGAGACAAACAGGTCTCTGATGACAAAATAGTAGATCTTAATGTTTGGGAGTATCATCATTTAGGGACCTTGAAACAGATCTGTCCTAACTTTTAACTTGTTTATAGAGAGAAACATTCCAAATAAAAATATTAAAAAATTAAATTGACACATCCAGGAAAAGCAAATAAAGGGCCTATTAAACTGCCAGGTGAATAAAAACTTTCTGAATTATTAATGTATATAATTTATTTAGAAAATATTATAATTTTATCTTTCCTATTGCATGCCAAATCCATGTAATATTAATATCATCAATGTTCTTTGTTACTTTTACAATGTTTTTTTTACAATCTAGTATGACAGTTTCAATTGCCCCAGCAATCTTTTTCATAACTATAACAAATATAATACATGAATATAAATATCATGAACATATAATTTTACTTTTTATATATATCTTATAATCATTATATATATTATACATTTTACTCTTATGTATAATATATAAAAAGATAATATTAAATAATGATTATAAGATGTATATATATAAAATGGAAAATTATATGTTCATATATATTTATATCCATGTATTTGTATTATGTTTGTTATAGTTCTGAAGAAGATTATTGGAGCAATTGAAACTGTCATAGTAGGTTGTAAAAAAAAAAAGCATTGTAAAAGTAATAAAACAACATAGATGATATTAATATTATAATTTATTTAGAATGAAATTCATTCTGTGATATAAAATTATGTATTATAATTATAACTTCTGGTTGTACATTTGGCCACCATCCATGAACTTAAGCTCCAGAATCTGCCATTCCACTACTGCATCAAACCTATGCGGAACAACATAGAAATTATGTTGTATAGTTTATCATGGAGTTTAAATCTGGTATTTCTGATAATCACATGTCACATGACTTCATAATATTTTCATTATTGAAACTATTTTAAGTTAATTAGTAATTCTATATGAATAAAAGTTATATGTTAAAATAAAGATATAAATAAAAAAAAAAAAGAAGATATTTAATAATACCTGTTAATAACATAAAATTCTATAACAATATAATGTCTAGATGCTACAATCATATTGTGTCACAAATGCTATTCCACAAAATTTTTCATATCAAGATGTTTTATATGTAATATCATTTTTATGAATTTCATTTTCTGGAAATTTATAATTTAATAATAGGCCCAGAATAAATTATAAGAAAACTGAAATTGGAATACAACTTAAAATGCGTTATGCATTTAAATCATTTACAGTAAATGCTATCAGTAAGCACTTTAATATTTGTGTTAATATTAAGAATACACACACATATATAATTCGACTATATATATATAAATAAATCAAATCAAATAAATAATGACAAACTTTTATTGATTCTTCTAGCGCTTTCAAAGGTATAACCTTCATTTCCAAGAAGTACAATATTCCTTCATTTTCACGAAGTGCAAATATGCAAAATAGGACCTATTAAATATGCAAATATAGCTGGGACATTTTACGCCATATCTTAAGAAATGGCAAGTTTAAATTGTCCCATCTATATTTGCATATTTAATCGGTCCTATATTGCGTATTTGCACTTCGTGAAAATGAAGGAATATTGTACTTCATGAAAATGAAGATTATATCTTTGAAAGCACTAGAAGAATCAATAAAAGTTTGTCATTATATATTTGATTTGATTTATTTATATATAGTCGAATTATATATGTGTGTGTATTCTTAATATTAACACAAATATTAAATTTTTTACAAATATATTCTAACACGCGGTTGAACATTATATATCAGTAAGCAATAAATTTATATCATTAAGGAAATTATAAATTTTAGTTTTAATAGTTAAATTGATTTTTAAATCATTCTATGTCAAGGGGTCCAATATTTTAATGGTTTTGATGCTATTTTTGATTTTATTTTTTCAAATTTAATTCATCACATGTTATTACAAGAAATAATAAAAAAAGTTTAAATTTTTACATTTTTTCTTGATATAGTTTTGAAGTTACAGCTGCTTGAAATCTCAAGAAATTGTACTTTTGTGCTCACATACAATTATTCAAAAAATGATAAATCAAACTAGAATTGAAATAGAAGATTACAGAAAGCACCAAATTGTAGCTTATATTTTTAATCTTTCATTTAATATATAATAACATCACTAGTTTGTTTTAAATTTTTAATTTCAAGATTATTTGATAAAAATTTAATTTTAGATTTAAGAAAAATTGAAGAAAAAAAACAACTTATGTATCTTGGCATTATTTGTGGGAAGTTTCTTTCTACCACTAAACATTACTTGATCACTATTTCTTATGCTTACACAGAGACTAAGCTCTCCATACAGTAGTGCTACCAGTGCAAGTCAGAATAATCAAAGAATGCAAGAAGGTTTGTGCATAAAAACCTTATCTAGTGCCTTCCCAGACTTGTTTCTAGTTTGTGATTTTCATCAGCGAGAACCCTAGGATCCGAGAGCACTGCACCTAGATCTTAGGATCTAATGCAACTCTCCAGCGGCCATCTATTATTAGCTAATTATGAAGCTTTGAGTGCAAAATGAAAACAATAATGTTTTCAATTCAGCTGTATAGATCTGAACTTAGTTCAGCATCCATAAATTTTTGATCTTTGTTATTTTTTATAACCACAGTCACCGTAATCCTATTGGGTAGAATTGGTTTTAAACCACTAAACATTATATGATCACCATTTCTTATGCTTACACAGAGGCTAAACTGCTGGAGGGTTGCATTAGATCCTAAGATCTAGTGTAGTGCTCTCAGATCCAAAGCTCTTCACTGACGAAAACCACAAGTTAGAAACTAGTCTGGGGATTTTGGATGAATAGAGGTACTAGATAGAGATTTTATGCACAAAGGTTCTTGCATTCATTGATTATTCTGGCTTCCACTAGTGGTGCTACTGTATGGATAGTTTAGCCTTTATGTAAACAGCTTGTGTAAACATAAGAAATGGTGATCATGTGATGTTTAGTGATTTAAAACCAATCCTGCTCGATAGGATTATGGTGAAAGACACCAAAAAGTATTGACGCTGAACTGAATTCAAACCTATACAACTATACAAGCTAGTGAGCTTGAATTGAAAACATTGTTTTTATTTTGCACTCAGGGCTTTATAGTTAGCTAATAAGGTAAAAGGTGGCTGCTGGAGGATTGTATTAGATCTTAAGATCTAGATGCAATGTTCTGGCTTGTACTGGTGGTGCTACTGTATGGAGAGTTTAGCCTTTGTGTAAGTTTCTTTATAAAATCACAAACAGATGTATTTTTAAAAAGAATAGTGTTGGAGTTAGTTGTCTTACGCTTAAGAAAAAAGTCTTGCAGTAAACATCATGAGAAGACCGGAATATATGTGCAAAAAAGGACTGATATTGAGAAATTTTAAGGTCGTGGTGACAAGAATTTTCAATATATCTGAATTATGATTCAAAAACTGTTAGTTGGAGGGAAATGCCACTCCAACTGTATTTGCATAACACATTACAATGCATTAAATTAAAGAGCATTAAGTTTAGTAATATTACAGCTATGACTGATTATGTTATTTAGCAAAGATGCATGATAAAGCAGATACAGAACACCACCTTATTGAATATGCTTTACATCATGGTGTGAAATATTTTAAACAAAAGTTAAACAAGAAACTCAAAGTTAAAATGATGGACTATATTACAAATTAAACAAAGAGTTTCTAATGACAAACACATGAAATATTTATCAAATGGTTATAGATTGTGAAACAACATAGTTTTATAGCCAAAAATAGTCTTATTATTACAGTTAATCAAACAAGAATGTCCATAAAAAGAGATTGTAGCATCTTTTGATTTTGCAGAAAATAATTTTTTTTAGATGAAAAGGACCAGTATTTCCTAAGAATCTACAATTGATTCTGTTAATTAAAAATTTAAAAGTATTGTTTGGATCTCTGACTATTTTAAACATGTCACAGTTGCTATTCATTATTTTAGAAGAAACATTTAGGATGAATATCAGATTTTTAAAAATATATACTACTTTTTGGATGAGTCTGTGCATGTTTGGAAAAAAAAAAAAAATTCAAATACATGTCATCTTGTAAATGAATTTGGTATCAAGATTGTGGTAATTCTAAACAATAATTCATGATGAAAGAATATATAACCCTGTATGATTTAATTGCAGCGGGAGAAAATCAGACTCTGGTACCTAGGATTAATTATATTTCTGGTACTTTTAGGACCTGAGCTTCTTATAAACTCCAGAACAGTGAAGCCAGTCAATCATTTATTTTTGTTTTTAAGGAATATGTAATAATCAGGAAAATTTGTGAAAATACTCTGTGTGAAGAGCAAGTTGTGTTACTTTTTCAGCTGACTACAAGGAAGTAAGTTTAGTATAGACTGCATGGATTTCTTTTTTTTTTCTATAATAATTGCTTGGAAATCATTTTTTTATTTGCAAATCTAGTATCAGATATGCAAAAGTTCTATTGATATTTTCAAGGAATGAAATCATATAAATGTGTGGTTGTTTTTTGTCAAGATAAGTTTTTATACTGGTAGATGTAAAAGGATGTGTAACATGAAAATAAATTTACAATTAATGACTTGGAGCAAGGGACTTTAATGATAAAATTGAAGTACCTATATCTCAAATTCTTACTTTGGTAATTCCTATATGCTCCACTGGTATCCTGTTTCTACAAAGAAGAATTGCATGCAGCAACTGACTAGTTATTCAAAATTAACTTGCAAAGAATAATTGTTTATATAGAATGGTATATATATTGCTTTAACTCCCCTCATATACACTTATAATGCAAATTTTTTTTTAATGAATTATTTTCCTGACAATTTCGACTGCCCTGCAGTCTTCATCAGAGTGATCTTAATTTCCGCTATCTTTTAAAATAAAGAAATCATTAAAAAAAATTGTATTAAAGTGTATATGAGGGGAGTTAAAGCAATACATATATATGAATAAATAAAAAAATGCAAAGAAAGTAAAAGGAGAAAAATAAGAATATATATAGAATGGTCTGAAACTAGCATGCATTAAGTTGCATAGTTCTTTAAGATTTTATGTTAAGAATATTTTAAACAAGAATTATGTAGGAAAAAATGAAAGTTATTATGTGGATGTTATTTTGTTGTCTTCCCAAATACCACTCTCCCCAGTAACTTATCCACTTTTTTTGTTATAATGATATAGCACTCTACCATTGCTTTAAAACAGGTCTTTTTAAAATAATTGAAAATTTGCACTAAAATTTCTAATTGTTACTCAAATATTTGCCTTTTCTCTTTATATATTTATATATTTCTTTAAAAAATTTTAAGAGGTTTGTGAAAATTCTCAGTAAATAATATTGATATTGAAAATGATATTATTTATTATATGAAGATCTAAAAATAAGATACAATGTAGTACTTTTTTTAAACTTTTCATCTTAATTCTAGCTTGTGTAATTTTTTATATAAGTGCATACAAATATAAAATTTATGATTTTCAGTAGATTTTAAATAGCTATATACAGCTACATCAGTCAAAATTTTAAAATTGATTTTTTTTTACTATTTCTTGTGATAAAATAATCAATAAGCAAATTTGAAAAAAAAAACTGATGATAGATTTTTTGACCAATCGTAAGAAGGCATTTCATACCTTATCTTTATTCTCTTTTATAGCCTTTCTTGTTATTTCACAGCTATCGTTACTTTTACTCTATAAAGTTTTATAGGGTTTCGAACTCAGACTTTCACATGACCCTCAACTCTCCAGGCTATCTCATATTGCTGACCCACCTGATAATACACGTTCAGAAGATAAATAGTCACCAATATACATATTTCATGCTAAACCAGCAATCATCAGTTGGCCCAGATTACTATCTCACACACATATATACAATCAGTGCTCAGCTTTATATTAAGATAGCCAATCTTCATTCTTTAATGAGCAGGTTTCAAACTACTCTAACCCACAATTCTTCAGCCATCCATTCTCATTGAAAATCTGATGATGGAACGTTCAAAGCCTATGTTAGTGCCAATGTTGTCATCCTACCCATGTTGTCCATTAGTCATTCTGACCCCTCATGTACTGGAGAATAATCCATTTACATACATATGACTAACAGTCAACATGGATAGGATGACAACCTTGGCATCAACATGGATAGGATGACAACCTTGGCACTAACATAGGCATTGAGCATTTCATCGTCGGATTTTCAATGAAATGGATGGCTGAAGAGTTGTGGGTTGGAGTAGTTTGAAGCCTGTCCATTAAAGTATGAAGATTGGCTATCTTAATATAAAGCTGAACACTGATTGTATATATGTGTGGAGAGAGTAGTCTGGATCAACTGATGATTGATGGTTTAGCATGAAATATGTATATTGGTGATTATTTATCTTTTCAACATGTGTGTGATCAGGTGGGGCAGCAATATGAGATGGCTTGGAGAGTTGAGAGTCGTGTGAAAGTCTTAAGTTCAAACCCCTATATATTATGTATGTGCAGATGGGTGGAAGCCTGTACAGTGTAGTAAATTCTATATAGTTTTATAAAATTCCACATATGCAATTTTTTTAAATGGACATTATTTATTTTCATATTTCTCATTTTCATATATATGAACTTTTTTTTCTTTATAATTTTTATAATGAATTTTATTTATATTCAATGATAATCTTTTTAAAATTTTGTTATTCATGTTTTTTTGTAAGTTTTTATATTTCACTTCTTAAATAATTTGCTTTTCAGTTATAAACTTTTGATTATTTTTGTGTTTAATACTTTTAATATTATTTTCGATTTTTTTTCAAAACTTATTGCCAATGTTTAAAGTTGTGTATAGTGCACTTATTTTTAAAATCATTTTATTCTGATCATTTGGCTATTATAGAAATATCATGTTCAGCAAAAGTTCCTTATGATTAAAGAATAGAAAATAAATGATTTAAAGAAACAGTGTTTGGCTAATTTATTCAAATAACATTTTTATGAGTATCTGATCATGCAGATTGCAGACATTTTTATTCGAGTCTTTTAAATTATAATGTTTTAAATCTGTTCTCTGTATATAAAACTAGCATTACATGTTGATTTTGGTTTGTTAGATTTCAGTAACATTTATTTTAATTATTTTTAATAATGACTTTCATATTTTGTAGCTCATTAAATTTTTAATTTTCATGTGAGATATCTGTAAGCTTTTCTTAATGGTGTCCAAACTTATATAAGTGAAATTTTTCTTCACTATTAACATATGTGATTTCAATTTTATATTTATTTATTTTCCCAAGTATTATTATTTGTGATACTGTTACATCATTAAGAGATTTATTATGACTACACATAAATATTATCTACTTTTGTTTCTAGTTTTGTTCTTTTGATTAAGTTCTATATAATAAAATAATATTAGCATAAAACAAAAAAAAAAAAGTTTGAGAAAAATGATAATTTCAATTTAGCAATAATTTTTAATAATTTTAACAAATTGATACAAGTGAACAACAAATTGATTTTTGTCATGTAATTAAGAAATTATTTAAATGAATTAAATGCTTTTTGATAAATCTCAATATATCAATAGTTTAAAACTATTTTCCAACATGCATACTTCAGATTCACCCCCTCCTATATGTTTTTTTTTGGTGAAACAATTTTTCACTTAGTCCAGAACATAATGTCTTTATCAACTTTGTTCAGTATTTATCAATATCAAATTATTACAATTTAATATTCTTTAGATAAAATCGTTAGGCTAGAGATTATAACACAGACAAATATAAATCATGTGATATTATTAATCCAAGTTCAAACTTTTTTTTTCTTTGTCTATTATCATATATTTTTAAAATTCCCATTTTATCATTTATATTTCAGACATATGAACAAAGATAGTATATTCATGTGTTTGAAGTACTGTGGTTGGATTATTGATACTAGAAGATCGTATTTAATAAGAATAGATATATTAATCTTTAATGAGGTTTAAAGTTTGCTTGGCTAAAAATGGTATAATTCTCTTTAGCCTAGTAAATGATTAGTAATGATTATTAATGTATTTGTCTCAAGTGGATATCACATATAATTTTATATTCTGGTAGTATTATACAGTGATTTCTCCTCTTCCTTAAATATTTATTTTGAAAAGTTGGATTTTTTAAATCAAAATTCAGATGACTACTTACATGCAATCTTGTCTATTATTGTCTTTAATGATTGTTATATTAATTTGACATGTTTATCTTTCTTTTGCATTTATTGTCTTGATTTGATTATATCTGTGAGTTATCAAATATATTGAGTTATGAGTAACATAAATTACTTGTAATGCTTTCAATTACTTAAATACATAAATGACAGTAATTTTAATATGTATATGTTTAGCTTTTTTTGCAGATAAAATTTTATTTTATGGAAAATGAGAAGAAAAAATTAATGCCTATATATATTGTTTACTGATGGTATTAAAATGCATCACTTGGCTGTAACAAATATAATATAGAAAATAATTTTTAAGCTTTTCTAATATTTTTTTTCCTCTTTATTGTGAACATTGTCTATGCTTATGAATAATATCAATGATTGTTCATTTATCCTCATTTCCTGGTTCAATTTAACTAGTTCAAACTGCTTTTTAATAATAGCTAAATATCAAATACGATTTAAGGAAATAATTCTAGACATCTTTTTTTATCTGACCTTGGCTTGATTAAAATAATAATAATAGTATTTTTAAATAGTAATAAATGTCAATGCCTGTAAATTTGCATAGTATAAATTACTAAGTAATTAAGATTATTAATATGATGTTTTTCTATTTTGATTTTGATAAAATTGTTTAGAAAGTTTTATAAATATATGTATACATTTTTTTATATAGATTACATATCATTGTCAATCATTATCAATCCATTGCAGGATCAAGTCTCCAAAGTGAATCCATCCACTCTGATTTCTAGCCTCGCTTTTTCACATCATCCCTACATACTTTCTTATTTCATACATTCATCCATCTCACGTGGTCTCTTTCTGGGACTTTTACAATCTCTTGGAATCCATTATAAGATTTCAATTGTCCATTTATTATCATCTTTTCTAGCAATATGTCCAGTCTAACCCCATTTCAGTCTTAATTTTTTCAATGAGGTCAGTAACATCTGTTTGTTCTCTTTCCCATATATTGTGCTTTCAATCTCTTCTTGTCACTCGTAACATGCATCTTTCCATACTTCTTTGAGTGGTCTGAAGTCTCTGTATTGCTCTTCTATTAAGTGTCCAAGTCTCAGATCCATAAGTAAGTACTGGTAAAACACATTTATTAAAAACCAGGCTTATTTCTTTTTAGTATCAAATTTTATCTGCTCTAATAGTTCCACTGCGTAATTCAAAATGGCCTTTTTTTTTTTAAGTTTTAAAAGAAAGATGTCACAATTTTATATTTTATTATATAATGTAGTAAGAGTATGTAATATAACACACATACTCGCTTATCTTTAAAAAAAAGAATGTGATTTTTTTTTTTTTGCAGTAGATTTTAGTTTTAAAATCTATTTTCTTGTTGACATTTTTTTTTTAAGTTTTTTTGTAAAAATATTCTAATTAAAAGTTTTAATCCTTTTTGAGAAAGCTGTTAATTTCGAAAAGTTAATTGCATTCTTGTGCTTTTATTTTAATTATAATCTATTGAAAATTTGTTTTTAAAAGTGGAGATTTAATTTTGTATTAATTAATTTTTAAAGATAATGCCCTGGTCAGAATTTTTAATTAAGATTAAGTGTGAGATTTAGATTATTTGGCTTGAAAAGAATATTGACTCAGCCTTTTTTATTCTGCTGCTTCATTATTATTGAGTTATATTACTCTGCTGAGATTCTTATGTGGTTTGAAGTACTACCATAAATTGCAAAAGATTGCTGAAAACCTTCTCGGACCGCTGATAGTAATTTATATTCTGCTGCCAATTGTGGAGATATATTGCTGATTCCTTATTATTAGCTACATTGGCATAATAGCGTTTACCTTCGTAAGATGCCAAAATTACATACAGTAAGTATTCAAATCTATAACTTGCCCTGCTAAACCTACCAAAGACGGACTCCTGATTCCAAGCTGTTCCTTCCACTCATGCCAAAAGCCTAAATTAAAACGGATCACAAAGTATGCCTCTACACTTGCCACCATGAATAGGTAAAGCCACCTGAATATTGAACTCAGAAATGACTGTGCGCACTTCTTAAAGGACTCATTGGACTCTGCTTTACCATAAGGTGAAATAGTTCTTATTCTTTCCAGGGTATAAATCTCTAAATTCTCCACTTAATCTAAAAGTAAATATGTTGTATAAAGTTTTCATATTTATTTAATATCATAATTATTATATGTATTCTCTTATCATTGTATTTATAGTGCGTCTTACAATCTTAGCTTTAAGATTCCATGTTTGTTTTAAATTTATTTATCTGAGATTGTATTGCGAGTTTATATTTGATATGCTTTGTATTCTTTTCTCATTTTTTATTACTAATCTTTGATAAATGCTTGGGCACTACTAGTAGTTTTCTTTTAGCACACCTGTCCCTCTTTTATTATTCTGTAATTAATTTTTAATAAGTTTAGTTTGTGCTTCCTGCAGACCACAAATCTTTTGGCTGGCGGTTTATCATGTATAGTGTTCTGGTTTTCTAAAGTTGATTTTGTTTCTTCTAAGATTGCGTAAGATTGCAATTGTTTCTCATGTGTTTTGGTCTTGTATTTGAAATCAACCCTGAATTTCCCTAAAAGTGATATATCACGAGCTGTCTTGCAGGCATATGACATCTTTGGTCTCAATGCTTTGTTCCAGGCCAAGGAAAGCTTGCCCACGCTGTTTCATTGATTTCCTACAAGACCCTATTCTTTTGCTATCTCTGAATTAGGAAGTTAGAATTGGTTTTTATAAATTGCCAGGAGGAAAATATTATAAATGCTTCTTTTTTAAATTATAGATGAGAAAATGAACCTATCTGCCAGGGTGTTCTATGCTTTAATATTCACTACACTCTCTGGTAAATATGCAATGTAAAGTCTGGAGCAAACATATTTTGTTTGCCTGAGATTTATTTCTTTTCTTAAATTTAATAAACTTTAAAATTATTTGAAATTGGATTGGCTGACATTTGTCTTTATTTTTTTTTTCTCCATTGTCTGAACAATAGTTAAGATCTTTTGCTATCTCCCTGGGTTTAAATTTTCCATGTGAAGTGATGTACTGTAGCTTCTCCTTAAACGAAGTCAAGAATATCTCAGCAAATATGCCCAGAGAAACCTGTTAGCTACTTTATTTTACATTTCCCAGTCTAAGTTTTCCCATATCTGATTCATCCCATTTCCACAACATAATCTTTGTCAACTCTATGGCCTTTATATCTAAATCCCCCTTATCTTTTCCCAAACCCAGCATAAAAACCAATAATCCACTTTATGTATAATCACTTTTTTCATATTTATTTTTCTATAGCTTTATTATATGTGCCCTTTCTGTTTTCAAGCATTTACATTCAATTAACAGATGCCTAATATTTTCTATTCCATCCTTACGTAATTTACAGACTAAATCACCCATATTTTTCCATTTACATGTATATTCTCTTGTTGCTAAAGATCTCGTTTGAGCCTTAAACAATAAACTACTTTCCTTACTATTATCATATATTAACTCGCACCTAATATTCTGTTTATTTCTATATATATTTAAATTATTTTTACTCTTCATACTAGTTCTCCATCTCTATAACTCCCTATGCTTTATTAATAAATCTATTCTTTTATTCCATTCCTTACCACTATAACACTCAACAATCCTCCTAACACAAGCATCCCATCTTTATACAAATATACTGACATAAATTCTTTATCCAAATTTTTTGCATACCACATTACCTTTTTCACCCATCTTGTTGCCTGCCTTTACTCATAACCCAATTAAATACTATTTTGGCTATTCTTTTATTATAAACTGCAATTTACCAAACATTTTCATTTTACTTTTTGCATCTCTCATGTAAAAACTTGACTATCTCATTTCTCTTTGAATTGCCTCCCTTGCTGTCCATACATCTGCATCTAATGCATATCTTCCTACTTCCCTTTGAACTTTTTCTAAGTAATTTAATACCCCTTTACTAATATATAATGCATCATTACCATACGTTAACCCTGCTACTGCAACTCCTTCCATATAATTCTAGCTACATCATATTATATGAAAACACTGTTAATGTCTTTATCAATCCCTTTTTTTTTTTGCTTCATTTATTATCCATCCATCCCACCTGTGGTCTCTTTCTGGGTCTTTTACAATCTCTTGGAATCCAGTTTAAGATTTCAATTGTCTATCTATTATCATCTCTTTTAGCAATATGTCCCACCCAATTCCACTTCAGTTTTTTTAATTTTTTAATGAGGTCAGTAAGAACTGTTTGTTCTCTTACCCATATATTGTGTTTTTGATCTCTTCTTGTTACTTCCAACATGAATATCACCATATTTCTTTGAGTGATCTGAAGTCTCTATATTGCTCATCTATTAAGTGTCCAAGTCTCAGATCCATAAGTAAGTACTGGTAAAATACATTTATTAAAAACCTTTTCAAAGATATAGGCATATTTCCTTTTAGTATGAAGTTTGTTCTACCAAAAGCACTCCAAACAAGTTTAATTCTATGATTAATTTCATCCATTATGTTTCCATCCATAGTAATAATATGACCAAGGTATTTGTAGTTTTTAACTTCTTTTAACTCATCATAATCAATAACTCATCATAATCAATCTTTATTTTTATCTTTTGAGAAAATACATTGAACATTACTGTAGAGATTAGATATATGCTTAGTAATATAAAAAGTACTCATAATCTAGATAAATATTGAGACGCTAATAGTAAAAAGTAAAGCTGAAATAAATACTGTTGTAGATAGCAAGCATTTCCAAATAATCACTAATAACAATGAAGTATTAATTCTTGTTAATTATATTAAATTGGCTAACTGTTTTCAATTGTTTTTAGAGAATATAGATTAAGCTAATACAGTCTTAGGAATCTTAATCTAGAGACAAAGTTAATGATTTACTTATATATTAATAAAATTTATATATGAAATAATTTTAAAGAGTTCATCATCATTTTCAATTATTAACAATACACTGCAGGATGAAGGTTCCAAGTTTAATTTGGTTTTTCTAATTTCTAGCCTGTCTTCTTAACATTACTCTAGCATGTTTTCTCATTTTATCAAATCACCTCATATATGATCTTTTTCAAGGTCTTTTGCATACTCTTGGAATTTAGTTTAAAATTTCAACTATCCATTAGCGATATATCCAGCACAGCTCCACTTCATCTTTTAATTCTTTCAATGATGTCAGTAATACCATTTATTCTCTGACTCATATATTTCCTTTTTGACCCTTTTTTGTTATTCCTAACATAAAGTTTTCCATACTTTGTTGAATGGTCTGAAGTCTCTATATTGCTCTTCTCATAAGTCTCTTTAAGTGTCAGATCCATAAGTAAGAACACAGTTATTAAAAACCAACCTTTTCAAACCCATAGGCATATTTCCTTTTAATATTAAGTTATTTCTATCAAAAGCATTTCATCCAAATTTAATTCTATGATTAATTTCATCTATTATATTTCTATCTATATTTATAATTTAACTAAGGTATTTGTAGTTGTTAACTTCTAATTCATCATTATCAATCTTTATTTGTTTCTTTTGAGAAAATCCATTGAACATTACTTAAATCTTTTTTAGCATTTATTTTTGCTTTCATCTGATAATTCTTGCAACATTTCTTGAAGTTCTGAGCATTATTTGCACAAATAATTATGTTATCTGCAAAATCTAGATCAGTGGTCTTCAACCTTTTCACACCTGCGGACCGGTAAAAATAAGCATAAGGTTCTGCGGACCAGGAAAAATAAGGATAAGATTTCGCAGACCGCCAGAAGTCTATAGATAAATTTTCTTAAAGATAAGCATAATTATTATAACTGATCAAAACAATAATGTTAAATATATAAGATAAAGTTTTATATATATGGAGTTTATATAAAAAAAAACTTTTTAATTTTTTTTTAGAAAAGTAATAAAAGATGTAATTCTACCCCCCCCCCCCATAAACATCTGTGATAACTAGAAAAACAAATTAATTTATGATTGATTGATTAGATTTTGTTTTCGTTCTGTTTTCTTTTTTTTTTTAATTGGATAGAAATGAGATGAAAAAATAAATAAAAATTGGCTACATTAATTAAAAGTTTAAACTCTTATTATTTATTATTACAAACTTTTTACTGCCCATCTAGCACGTGGACCTGCAGAAAAGTTCCGCGGCCCGGCGCCGGGCCGCGGACCAAGGGTTGAACAACACTGATCTAGATGACTTAATTAATCTCCACTTACTTTTAATCCACTAGCTTCCCATTTTAATTCCCAAAAGACTACATGTAAAACTGCTGTCAAATGTTTTGGAGATATGGAATAACCCTTTCACACACTTTTATCAATGTTAACTTTAATATAACTATGTAATTTAATCATGGCTAATGCATTTTGATAAATATTCTTCAAAATACGACAATATCTTGGGTCTATATCTTGATGATCCAATGCTTTAATCATTGAAGAAATGCTTATAGAATCAAATAGCTTTTTATAATTCACAAATCCAAAACATAATGGCAACTTGTCTTTTCTATAAAAATTCGCTATAGATAAGTCATAATTATGTTGGTAAAAATTTATATAGAACTAATAAAAGATTGATAGATCTGTAATTCATAATATCTTCTTTTTATCATGTTTTTTAAATATAAAAATTACAATTTCATTCTTCCAACCATCTGGTACATTTTTATCATTTAGACATTTAGTATATAACTTTGTCAACATTTTTTCTATTTCTTCACCTACTTATTTTAAAAAATTGATTATAATTTCATCATTATCAGGAGCTTTTTCATAGATTCAATTGCATGTCTTCCTTCTTCATTTAAAATACTGGGCAATTCAAATGTAACAATTGTAGAGGATATATTGTTTTCTTGTTTGTTTGTTTTTTTTGCTATATAATTCTTTATAGAACTCTTCCACACATTTCATAATGTTATTTTTTTTTTGTAATAATTCCATCTTTTTATTTATTTATTGCAGAAATATTTTCTTTTAATTTAACATGTTTTTACACTTTTGAAGCTTTTATTCTCTTCAATAGCTTTCCTTGTTAATTCATAATTCTATTTTCATATATTAGTATTAAATCTATTTTATACCATTTTACAAATCTCTAAATATTCAATTCTTAGTGAATCATTTTTATATATTTTATATTTCATATATTGTTGTGTTCCAGTAGAAAATTTAAGATATATTGCTGTTTTTTTTGTGGCAGCTATCTTAGTGTATCAATTATTTTTCTATTGAATGTCAAATCTAAACCATTTTCAAAATCTCTTAATATTTTAAACTGATATACAAGTTCTAATTTAAATGCATTGGGATGTTTCTGAAGATTAGGAATATCAACTTGTTTTTCTTAACAACTTTTGTCTCCTAGTTTTGCATTTTCATGTATCTTATAATCACTAATAAATGATCTCTTTCTGTATTGAATTTATTAACAATGTATAATCTTGAAATACATATTTTCTGTTAGTCAAAATATAATGCAATTTTGATGTACTTTCATTTGGGTGCTTCCATGACCATTTCTGTTTAATATTTTTTTCAAAGAAAGAATTCATAATATACACATTTTCTTTTTCTCAAATTCCACCAGTCTATATCCTCTTTCATTTTTATCATCTCAACCCAATTTACCCACAGCTCTTTTATCTTGCAGTTGTTTATCAATTCTAGCATTAAAGTTTCCCATTACCATTTTAAAATATTGCTTTGGTGTGATTAAAAGTCTTTTGTGCATTTATAATAAAAATCTTTGACTTCATAAGAATGAAAATTTGTTGGGTCATAAATTTGAGTTATCTGTATTTGCTATCTTCCATTCTGTCTTATACACCACCTATCTGTACAAAGTTATTCATCCATTTTTTATTTGTAAGTAATTCAACTCTCCTTTTATTTCCAATATTTTTGTCTTCATAGTAAAGTACTTGACCACTTTTAAGATCAATCATTTCTTCACCTTTTCTTGTTTCTTCATAAGGTTCAAAAAATATCCCATTTCATATTAGGCAGGTCTTCTTCCAATTCATGCATTCTTCCATCATTTGAAAATTGATTTACAGTTGTAAGTATGTAAATAAAAAAAATCATTATTAAATAGCAGCCTTAATCTGCAATTAGGTGATTCTTTTAGAACCCACGACTTTCTGCTACCTTGGATCCCCTGGGAATAGAGTCATGATTTAGTTTATCTGACATGATTGTAAAAATCTATTAAAAAAAAAAAAAAACTTCATCGCCACACACATTTATTCTGCCTTCAAGGAAAATTAACTGATATTTCTGTTAAGAACTATCAGGCAACTGAGAAGAAAGACAATGGTGTTTCTTGATTTTAAACTTAGAAAAAAAGCTAATAAACCCACCACACTGACTGACACGTGTTGGTGAGAATTCATCCATGTTTAAAGAGATACATTTATTTTTTTGACAATAGTCATATGATTTTAAAAACCATTGTCAAATAATCAACAAAAATTATCACAAATAAAACTATTAAAAAACGTATTTGCATAAATCCTAAAAGCATTCTATAAAATTTGAAATTGTCAATTTTTTTAACTTGTCAAAATCATTTATTAAAATTTACTAATAGATTTTTTTTGTTCTATTTCATTAATAAGTGATAAGATCAAATTCCAAGAATTACTTAAGTTTAATGTCCTGGTTTTTTTTTTTTTAATTTAATTCTCAACTTGTTGGTAAAAATATACAAATTGAATCTTTCTTGAAAGGCAGCAAAGCTCTGCATCAAAATTTTATTACTAATATTCTTTTTAATTAATGTGAAGATAAGTTTAGATCTTTTAGTTACATAAAATTAAATAATATATGGTTTGAAGTTCAATATCGATTTCTCTGCTTGATAAATGTGAAGTTAAGTTTAGAACTTTTAGTTAAATAAAATTAAATAATATATAGCTTGAAGTTCCATATAGATTTCTCTGCTTAACTGTTATCAAAGTTTCAGTATGAATTAACCATGAATGTTTATAACTCAAGTCCACAAGAAAGACCAGAAAATTGCAAATGTCAGATGCAAATCTTAAAAATTGTTTTAAAGAGGAAAATCTTTATTAAATTTTGAAAAAACTGCTAAAACAAAATACTAATCTATAGTTCTTATTTAGAGATGCCATTAAATTGAAATAATTTATTTTGCAGAATTGCCCTACATGTGAACAGTTCAATCTGCAAATTAGTTTTTTTTATCAACATCAAAGAATTGATTCATTTTTATAATTTTTTTTATTGTTATTTTGAAAATATTTGTAAAATGTTTTATATCAAAATATATTCAAGATGGTTATTTTATTATCTTCTAAATATAAAGAATTCAGCAAGACATTTTAAAAACAATATTTTTTTTAAGAACACAAATATGTGATTCATGTAAACCAGACTTGAAATTTACAAAGCAAAGAAATATGCTTGTTTGACTTTAAATGGTAAAAGATTTTTAACACAACTTTGAAAGATTCAGAATTTATTGTATGAATGAGAAAATATTATATTTAACCAAATATTTTTCAATGCAATTTAAACATTATTTTATTCTAAGTTATTGAAAATGATTAGCAATATTTCATTTTGTTAATTTCACATTTAAATATTTGAATATTGAATAATTTTAATACTAATTAAGATTTTAATGAAATGTATAAGTATGTATGTTTGTGCATATGAGCTATTATCAACCATTTTCAATCCACTTCATTATGAAAATCTCTCCAAGTTTACTTCAGTTTCTTCTCCACATCATACTAGCAAATTTTCTTGTTTCATTAATCCATCTCACATATGGTTTCTTTCTAGGTCTTTTACATACACCTGAAATCCCATTTAAAATTTCAATAATCCATTAGCAATATTTTCAGCACAATTTCACTTCAGCTTCTTAATTCTCTCAGTGATATCAATAATATCTGCTTGTTATCTCACTTAACTATTTTGTTTTTGATTTTGATCTCTTCTTGTTACTCTGTTACTCCTAACATTTATCACTCCATACTTCATTAAGTAGCCTGAAATCTTTGTATTGCTCATTTGTTAAGCATTAAGTTACTTCTATCAGAAGCATATCATCCAAGTTTAATTCTATGATTATTTTCTTACATTCTGTTTCCATTTGTATTTGTAGTTGTTAATGTTTTCTAATCATTATCAATGTTTATTTTATTTTTTTTAAGGAAATCCATTGAACATTACTTTAGGCTTTTTAATGTTTTTCATTGGTCCTACTTTTTTTACTTTCATATGATAACATAACATTTCCTGAAGTTCTGAAGCATTATTTACAAAAACAACCATGACTTAAAAATAATTTCCCTTTTCTTTTACTCCTTAATTTCTCATTTTGATTCTCAAAATATTTCTTTTAAAACTATTAAAATGAGTTTTGGAGTATATACTTTGTCAGGTCTTTTTTTTTTTTTTGTAGATGATGTCTTTTTGTGTGCAGAAAGAAGAGAAGATGTGGAAGTTATGCTGAAGACATGTGCAAGGGTGGGTAAAGAAATGGGGATTAAATTTAGTAAGAAAAATCAAATATAATGATGATTAATACTGGGGAAAGAGAAGATGTAGAATTTTTATAGGGGGATATAAAGTTAAGTATGGTGAATAGATATAGTTATTTGGGAATTATCTTAAGTAATCAGAAAAATTGCTTGGATGAATGGGAGAAAAAATTGATAAATGAAGCAAAGAAAAGAAAGGGATTGATAAAGAAATTAACAGTCTTTTCATACAATAAATATGATGTAGCTAGAATTGTATGGAAAGGAGTTGCAGTAGCAGGGTTAACATATGGTAATGATGGGTTACGTGTTAGTAAAGGGGTATTAGATTATTCAGAATAAGTACAAAGGGAAGTAGGAAGACATGCATTAGATGCAGATGTGTGGATACTAAGGGAAGCAATTCAAGGAGAAATGGGATGGTCAAGTTTTTATATGAGAGATGCAAAAAGTAAAATGAAAATGTTTGGTAGGTTGCAGTTTATGAATAATAAAAGAATAGCTAAAATAATATTTAATTGGGTTACGAGTAAAGGGCAGGCAACAAGATAGGTAAGAAAGATAATGTGGTATGCCAAAGATTTGGATAAAGAATTTATATCAGTATACTTGTAGATTATGAAAAGGCATTTGATTCTATAAACATTTCTTTAGTGATTAAAGCATTGGATAATCAAGGTATAGATCCAGGATATTGTCATATTTTAAAGAATATTTATAAAAATTCAACAGCAACAATTAGATTACATAATAATACTGGGAAGTCAACATTAAGAAGGATGTAAGATAGGGTGACTCTATGTCTCCAAAACTTTTTACAGCAATACTGCAAGAAGTATTTTGTGGATTAAAATGGGAAGCTAAAGGAATGAAAGCAAATGGATAAGTCATTTAGATTTTGCAAATGATGTAGTTTCTTGTAAATAATGCTTTAGAGCTGCATGAAATGTTGCAGGAGTTATCAGAGGAAAATAGGACTGAAGATAAATGTTAAAAAGACTAAAGTAATGTTTAATGGATTTTCTCAAAATATGAAAATAGAGATTGATCAAATTATTAATACAGATGGAAACATAATGGATGAAATTAATCATAGAATTAAACTTGGTTGGAGTGCTTTTAGTAGAAATAATTTGATACTAAAAGGAAATATGCCTATATGTTTGAAAAGGAAGGTTTTTAATAAATGTGTTTTACCAGTTCATACTTATGGATCTAAGACTTGGACACTTAAAGAAGAGCAATATAGAGACTTCAGACCACTCAAAGAAGTATGGAGAATGCATGAAGGGAGTAACAAGAAGAGATCGAAAACATAATATATGGGTAAGAGAACAAACAGGTGTTACTGACCTCATTGAAAAAATTAAAAGACTGAAGTGGAGTTGGGCTGGACATATTGCTAGAAGAGATGATAATAGATTGGCAATTGAAATTTTAAACTGGATTCCAAGAGATTGTAAAAGACCCAGAAAGAGACCAGATGGATGGATGAAATAAGAAAGTGTGCAGGGGTGATGTGGAGAAGAGAAGCTAAAGATCGGAGAAGATGGATCGAACTTGGAGAGACTTTCATCCTACAATGGATTGATAATGGTTGGATGATGTACAATTGTGGTATGACTGTGTTAGGAGGAATGTTGAGTGTTATAGTGGTAAGAAATGGGATAAAAGAATAGATGCATTAATAAAGAATAGGGAGTTGGAGAAATGGAGAACTAGTATGGAGAGTAAAAAGAGTTTAAATATATATAGAAGTAAACGGAACATTGAGTGAGAATTAATTTATGATAATGGCAAGGAAAGAAGTTTATTATTTAAGACTCGAACAGGATTTTTAGCAACAAAAGAATATACATATAGATGAAAAAATATGGGTGATTTAGTCTGCAAATTGTGTAAGGAAGGCATAGAAAATATTAGGCATTAGTTAATTGAATGTAAATGCTTTAAAGCAGAAAGGGTACAAATAATGAAGTTATGGAAGAATAAATATGAACGAAGTGATTATACAGAAAGTGGGTTATTGGTTTTTATGCTGGGTTTGGGAAAAGATAAAAGGGATTTAGATATAAAGGCCATAGTGTTGACAAAGATTAAGTTGTGGAAATGAGATGGAGCAGATTATGGGAAAACATAGGGTGGGGAATTGAAAGGGAAGGTAAGGGGTTAACAGGTTTCTTTGGGCATAGTTGCTGAGAGATTCCTGACTCCATTTAAGGAGAAGTCACAGTGACATCACATCACATAGAAAATTTAATTTACGGTGATCAAAAGTTAACGATGATGATGATTGCTACCGGTTAGACCCTGGGAGAGAAAGAGAAAAGACAACAGAAACAAACATCAGCCCAAAATAATTTTAAAGTTAATTCAGAAAGAAAATAAATCTCAGGCAAACAAAATACAAAAGTTTGACCTAGATTTTATTGGCATGTATCAGAGAGTGTATGAGAGTATTGAAAACATTAAATACCCTAGCAGATAAGTTCATTTTCTCACCTATGATTTAAAAGAAAAGGATTTATAATATCTTCCTGCTAGCAATTTATAAAAAACTAATTCCAGTTTTGCTATTTGAAGATTTCAAAAATAAAGCAGTCTTGTAGGGAGCGTAACGAAATAGCATGGGTGAGCTTTCCTTGAGCCGGAATAAAGCATCGGGGCCAAGAATGTCATATGTCCGCAGAACAGCTCATGATATAAACACTTTTAAGGTAATCAAGTTTAGTTCTAATACAAGACGAGAAAGTATAACAAGAAAATATTACGATTTACATAATCTTGAATAGAAGAAATCAAAACTCTGGTTTAGGAAAAACCGAACAATACCCTTGATAAATCGCCAGCCAAAAGATTTATGATCTGCAGAAAACGCAAACCAAGTTTAACTAAATAAATTGTAAAGACTAAAGGACAGGTGAGTAAAAAGATGAATTATGAATGTCTGCCAAAGCATTTATCTCAAGGTTAGTAATATAAATAATAAAAAGAAAACACTAAGCATATAAAAATAGAAACTTGCAATACACTCTTAGACAAATAAATTTAAAAATATGGAATCTTAAAACTAAGATTCCAATACACCCCATAATAAGGAAAAATACATAAAGATATTTAAATTGCATAAGCAAAATATATTACAAAGAGAGGTTTCTTTAAAGACTAAGCTGAGACTAATAGAGATTTAAACCCCTAGAAAATGAAAACGTGTTACCTCGAGGCATAATGTTAATTCTAGCTGATGATTTTCAGCAGCGCACACAGTTTATTTCATTTGAAAGTTCTTACGAAGATTTAATTTCCATTTATATGTTCAGAAGACAATCCTAGGATTCAGTTCTTGTTCAGGCTTTTACGACATGATATTGAAGAAACAATGTGGGATCCGCTTTTGGGTTGGTTTAGCACAGTATGTTATAGATAAAATTCATCATGGTATGTAGTTTTGGCATTCTGCAGAGATGAACTTATTTAGAAATTGGAAGACAGTAATATAATTTCAGCAGAATTTCCTAATGGTGTACAACAAAATGTAATATTAGCAATGGTGATCTCCAGACGTGGACAGAAATCTTTTTAAAAATCAGGCACCCCAGCAATTCAAATAGGAGCATAAGTAGAACAAAAGTGAATAGCTCAATATGTAGCATAAAATGAATAGCCGAATAATAATTAGTCCAAAATCCCAGGGTTATTTATATGCATTTTTATCTCCCAATTCGTCTTTATTTTTTTGCCCAAGGCAAATCTCTATCTCAGACTTAATCTTACTTAAAAATCTGACCAGAGTTCGTAACTTAGCCAAAATTAATTAAAGAACAGTAAATGCAAAATTAAGTCTCAGCTTTCTTTTTACAAATAAATTAAAATTAGATTACAAACAAAGAAACAAGAATGCAATTAAAAACTTTCCAAAATTAAAAGCTTTCTCAGAAAGGAAATTAGAACTAAAAAGTAAAATCTATTGAAGACAAATTAAAATCACAAAATTTTAAAATATAGCTGCTTATGTGCGCTATAAGTTAGTTTTAATTTTGTGATGGAACTTTTGAAGTGGATAAAGTATCCGATTCAATATATATATGTTGGTCATATGCTGACTATGCATATACGTATGTGCAGAATCTAAGTAACGGCTTTGTGAGAGGTAGTTGACCCTTGCAACTGGGTTCAAACTTGGTTCCTGTTACACTATACGAATTGTAATTATCTTGCTAAAAAAATTTTTATCTAGAACTAAAGGTCTGTACTATTTAATATCTTCTTGATTACCTTTTTAAAATAATAATATTAGTACTGCATTCTTTTTATCATTTGGTATATTTTTATCATTTAGATATTTGGTATGTGACTTTGCTAACAATTTGTCTTTTTCTTCACCTGCTTCTTTTAAGATATCAATTATAATTCCTTCATTTTCTGGAGATTTTTTTTTCATAGATTTAATTATACATGTCACTTCTTCATTTAGAATACCAGGTAATTCAAAAGATAAAGTAATTATAGAGAATACCTTGTTTTCTTGTTCTTTATTGCTATAAAAATTTTTATAGAACTCTTACATATTAATAATGTCATTTTTTATTTTTCTAGTACTAGTTCCATCTTTTCTTTTTATTGTAGAAATAAGTTTCCAGCGAATACCATGATATTGTTTTACATTTTTGAGATTTTTATTCTCTTCAGTTTTTTTTTGATAATTCACAATTATATTTTCTTATATCATTATTAACTCTTTTTTGCACAGTTTTACAAAACTCTAGATTTTAAATTCCTTCAAAAAGATCGTTTTTATATTCTTTCTTTTCTTTGCACATTGTTTTGTCTTAGTTGAAGGTTTACTGATAAATTGTTGCTTATTTAAGTAAATCTCTTGTGCTCTTAATGAAAAATGTTTTAATACATGAATTGATTATTATTCTTTAATATATTGATATATGTGTTGAACAAATTGTTTCAGATATAAATTGCTGAGATTTATTAACTCACGTTTATAAAATAGTGAAATTTTTATTAATTGTTACAAGCTAAACGCTTAAATGTTTGCATGCTATTATAGACATATTAATAGTTTTCCAATATTTATTGTTAGAGAATGACAGATTTTGTTTTTTAATGAATACCTATGTATGTTGAGCTATAAATCAGATAATTTTTTATGCAATATGTTCATTACATATGACTGCAGTTAAAGATATGCATATGAATTACCTAAGTTCAGTTGTGTTGCCAAAAATGTATCATTGCCATAACTGATTTTAATTTTTATTTTATAAAGCTGTGTTTAGTAAAGTATTATAATAACTAACAGAGCATAGCATATAAGCCTATTTGAATAATCTGTGTTCCAGCACACATTTCCTAATTTGTCCCTATTGAAAGCCCATGTTGGTGAAATAAAATCCAAATGATATTGGAACATTTGATCACATATGTTCATATATGTATATTAAACCATGTTAGGAATAAAATTATTGTGGACTGTGAAATAATACACTGAAATTCTATTTCTTAGTCTCATGCAATTATATTGTATAAAGAAAATGATCTCATTATGATTTATCAAGAACATAGTTATTCATTAATTCATGTCATCAGTGCATGCAGAATAAAATGCATCTCAAATTAATTTATGTTAATCTATTTTTACATAACCCAATGTTTGCAATCACAATCCTGTTGCAGAGCATTTATCAATATTAAAATTTTGATTTTCATTAAATTTACTAAAGAATATTTAATTCAGTCAAATCTGTAAAATATTACATCTATTGTCTGAATTTAATATGCTAAATATCAATAATTTTAGAATTGTTTTTTATTTGTTTGTGACAAAATCAATCTAATAATGATACAGTCTTAATGTATCACTGTGATAAAATTGATTATCAATACTCATGGATATCGATAAGAAAAGAAGTAAGCTATATTTAACCAATATTTTTATTAATTACATCATATTTTAATTTTATTTTATTTTATTAATTTTGAATATTTAATGTTTGAGTGTTTTATTAATCTTGTAAATAAATGTGTTTTAACTATACCTTGGTATTTGAGCACTTATTCATAATAGCCTTAAGAACAAAGTCTCATTTCTGATTTACCTTTTCACAATAATCATATCATTAATTTTTAATAGTAGAGCATATAATTAAAAAAAAAAAGGAATGTGATTGATATTATTCAAATATTTATCTCATTCATTAAGCCTCAAACTAATTAGATCTCAATGAATCATGATCTAGAGGGATGATACTCATTCACTATTAGTTAGAATTTTAGAAGATAATAGATTATTATTAATTATGAATTGAAATATGAATGATATCATACTTAAATCTCTTTCAAGTTCCAACAGAATTTACTTGTGTCTAAACAATGATGAATAGAATCCCTGGTCATGAATCCAAACAATTGATGAAAATGGAAATATCTACAATTCACATGTATTTTAATTTTATAATTTAATTAATCATTACAATGCAATGAAGCCTGCAATATCCACTATGTTTTGTTCCAAGCATTGCATATAATTGCTTATGTCTTGGTGAAAATCTCTGATTAAAATATAATATACACTATTTATTGAATTTCAGTATTCTACTTTTCAATATGTACATACGTATTGCAACTATAACTAATAAAGAAAGGTACCAGCTCAGCAGTACTGCAACAATTTATGGAAGTGGAGGATATGTAACAAATACAAACATCAATGCAATAAGAATGCAAAGGAAATAATTTTATTGCATCTAAATTGCATTTAATTTAATTATATTCAACACAAAATATCTGAATTCAAGTTTATCCCAAATAATAATAATAAAGTGATGATGATGATATGCTACTTCATTTTAAGATAATTTAAACAAACATTTCATAATGCTATATCCTCTGTGTATCTTTTGTTGTTAATTGAAGTCATATATTATTAAATGAAAAAAATGTATTCATAGTTTTGAGCCATTAAAGGAAATACATCTGAGTAAGATACCCCTTTGCCCAAATATCTCAGAATTATGATATAGTTTAAATTTGGATTTTAAAGTCTGGTGTCTAATTATATCCTACCTGAACTTCTCAAACATGCATATTCTTAACTATAATTGAGATAAAGATTTGGCCAAACTTAAGCCGCTTTAAATGCTTATATAAGACAATCTGATTTCATTATCCACATATCTTTTAGATATAGTAGTTTGATTGATACATACTTATTTTCACACTTTAGTATTTTCCAGGAGACGAAAATCAAATCTATGTAAGTGTTAATTTTAAATTTTGAAAAATAAATAGCATTAACTTAACCTAATCTATTTTTGAGCTATTCGCATACCATGCACAAGTTGAGCTAAATTTTGTGAATTATAATATATATGTTTGTTTTTTTATTTTGTAATAAACATACTTATTATATTTTTTAAACTTTGTATTTTTTTTTTAGTTAAGTAAATAAGAAAATTGTTTTTGTTTCATAGATCATAACCCTGAAATAATGGTATCTTTTTTGCTTAGGTGCTCAAACAATAGTTTCATGATAGCATAATCCAAAATTGCAATGCTGTGTGTTCATCAGTCAATTAATACTTATCTGGCTCCATATTGAGTGCCAAATGTAATGATAGATAAATGATGAGGATGAAATGAGTGAGTGATGCATAGTGATGGATTGTGGAGTGATCACAGACATCAATGTGATAAGAATGCAAAGGGGAATATTTTGCATCCAAACCACATATAATTTGGTTATATTTGATACAATGTCTGAATTCAAGTTTAGCCTAATTATTGATAATTAAATTATTATAAATAAACACTATAAATATATTTTAAGATAATTTAAATAAACATTTCAGAATATATTAAATCTTGAATATCTTAACTATTAACTGGATATATTTTCACTGTGTAAACATATGTTTACTGCATATGAGTATTATTCTGTCATGAAATTTTCAGTGTGGCAAAAAAGATAGTCTGTAATTTCTGGAGTAGTCATGTGATTGGGTAGGAAATTGATATTAGACTTGTTTTTTAAAAAACAAAGGAGTGTGTTAGAAGTAGAATTTAGCAATGTTTAAAAGTGGTGATTTTAGCAATCAGTGGCTATGCTTGGAAGTCTGATACTAAATTGATCTCTTGATTAAAATGACTTTTCCTAATATATATAACAGTATAGAGTTTACACAACCTAATGCTGATTATTATTGAGCCAATCATGTAACCCATCTCACTAAAAGGAATGTGGAAAGAAAATATTCTGGGAAAAAGCTTGTGTTGACACGATGAACTTGTCATTAGATATATGAATAATATACCATATAATACTTATTCTAACAAAATTTGGAATCAATACATATATCTAGAACAAAATCTTTATAATGATTCATTAAATTACTTTATGATTGTTTTTCTCACTATAACTTTTCTTAATGATAAATTTTGGTTATTTGATAACATGCAAGTTACATAATAAAAATTAAGCAACAGCGTACTTAATAGATTTCTAGTCTTTTTTTAAAATAATTTTAAAAATGTAATCATTTTTTTCAAGACAAAAACTTAGGCAAGTATTTGAATAATCTTTTAATTTCTAAAAAATAAATAAATACTGCTCTTAATCATCTTATAGATAAAATAATTTATTTACTGGATACTATATATTCTTATAAAATCAAACCTAGAAAATTAATAGCTTTTTAATGATAAAATGCTGACTTATCATCAGATAGCTATTATTGTTTTTTAATGGACCCATTTGAATATTTTATATTAAATTTTATCTTGAATTAATCAAAATATTAAATTAATTTTATGTATATTTCTCTTATTTGTATCATTCCTTCTTATATTCCTCTGTAATCCCAATTTGTAATTAATATAAATAAACTTGTTTTATAGTAAAATTAGATAAAATCATGTTTACTTTTTAATCTAACAGGTAAAAAAAAAATAGTTTTTTTAAATTAAGAAATACAAGTTATTTTAAAAGCTGCTGACATTTGTCAGTAATATTATGGAAGAATTGTGAATAGATTATTATTTTATCATTAACAGGTTTGTGAAAAGAGCCATCTGACAATAATAACAAAAAAATAAAATATATATGATAGCTATATATATATATATTGTAATGGGACGAAACTAGGATGGATGAGGGAATAGTTCCTTTAAGTCTTGTAGATTTAGGTCTGCTAACTTATAACTGACAGACTGTATAAAATGTAAAAAGATTCTCTTTAAATGCTCTGTAGACTCAAGCGGCAAAATTGTAATGGTATGAAATTAGGATGGATGAGAGAGATCCTAATTTGCTAATGCCCCATGAATTGCAGCATCCAAAATTGTAATTGAGCATTTTGGGAAGTTGACTCTTTGAATGCCCCAAAATTGTAATGATACAGGGTGTCCAAGGTTTGCCTTATTTGATATGCTCCATGAATTGCAACCTCCAAATTGTAATAGTGTGAAAGTAGGAAGCCAACACTTCAAATTGTAATAGTACATAATTGGGAATGAGAATGAATAAGTTGGTTCTTTAAATGATAATATGTATAGAATTCTCTTATTTAAATGCCTTCTAAGCTCTACACACCTAGATCACATCACATAAAAAATGACCTTTCAATTAAGTAATAAGCAAACAGTGAACAAGAAGCTCTCGATTATGTGTCAGACTGTAATGACAATTGCTGTGGTAATGGGCTAGCTTTTGAAATGATATCTTATAACTAAATAAATCCAATTAATAACATAAACAAAAGAATGTATCCAACTTTATTATCTCGCATCCAATACTTTACTTACCTGCTCCCAGGGTTGCATTAAAAGTAACTAATAAGACTTGATTACTTGCCAAAATATAAAGTAGAAACAAAGGGAATATTTTATTGAATCTAATTTACATTTACAAACAACTAAACATAATTAATTTATTTAATATTTCTAAATTATTAATGTTATATAATGTTGCATGTGATCAATTAACATTTAAATATTCTCAGGGTAAAAATAAATAAGTTGAATGACTCACATGTACTGATAAGTGATGAGATTCAAAAACAAAATTTCACAAAGTGACTTTAAATAGAACAAGTAGTTTATCTTTAGTTATATATATATATTCTCTTTTTTTTTTAGTGGCACTAACAACAAAGCATAATATCAAATTTTTATTTCATGTAGGTTTTTTTTTTATTTCTGTGAAATTCATATTTTGGACATTTGTTAATAATATATTTATTAAGTTACATTTGTGTCTGAATGAAGACCACTTCCTAAGAATGAATAAGATATGATGATAATGATGGTAATAATAATAGTGGTAGTAGTAGCATTTGTGAAAGACAAATGGTTCAAGGTCACAGATTCATTCATTAAGATAGAATTATGCTAACTCTGCAATCCAAATTTTTTAAAAAATCACTATTCTCTCTAGACTATACCAAATATAAATGTTTCTAAACCACACTTCCCTTTTTTAGGGTGTCAAATGCAGACTTTTTAAACTAATTCTTTTTATGTTACAAGTAGTTCTCAATTATGGCAAAATAATTGATACATTCCTCTGCATCACATGTAATTTTAGTAATATAGGAAGAGGTTTTATCACTAAGTTATAGTAACTCTAACAAGTATCTTCCTGTAATAAACTCATGAATAATAAAAAGGGATTCCTATGTTTACGCATATAAATATTCACATATGTAACATTATTATAGCTACAAATTATTTTCCAATAATAAATAAATTTCTATAATGATAATCACATCCAGTGCAAAGGGTAAAAATTTATATAAGATATTTATTACATACTAGGCATCTTTCATCTGTCATGACATATTAAAGAAAGAATAAAAGAACAAATTTATATATACTTTCATTTATTTATTTTTTAAAAAAATCTTAAACAGATTAATTGATCTTTTTAATATCTTTCTTGTTTTTTTTTAATTGACAGTTATCTGAAGAATTTATTATTAACCTTGCTTGAATTCTATTGACATGACAGATAATCTTTTATTCATGAGCTCGTAAATTTTCTGACTAGTTAAGATTGACTGTTTGAAGTATTTCTACATATTGTGCTAAGATGAATTAATAGAAATAATGGAATTATTTGAGATGCTTCTATCGTTGCAATTTTATTTCCATCCAGACAGGTATAGCTAGTTTTTGAAAACATTTTCTCTTTTTACTTCAGGTGCATCATACTAATGACTTTTCCCCCTCTTTAGGTGAAAGCTGAGGAGGATAAGGCAAAGAGGAATTAACCCCAGCTAGAAAATTCCCTCTACCAACTCATTCTTTGATTCATACTTAATTCAGATAAAGTTCCTTTAAAAAATCTAGCAAGAACGAAGTTTGTTCTTACTTCTTTCCCAGACAAAATGATTGGTAGTAAAAAAAAAATTAAAAGCACAATCTTATATCTTCTCTTTCTTTATTGCATCATTGATAGCCATGGCATTTTTAACTTAACACCTCCAAGAGAAATACTGATTTAAATCCTATTGTTAACTCATGTGTCTCTTAATTTTTTTAAAACTTTTAATATTTTACAATTGTTTCAAAAATAACAAATAAACAACATAAATATCTAAAATTGATATGAACAGTTTATTATACAGAAAAATAAATAAACACATGTTTGTAAATCATAAATCTCTTTGTGTTTTTTTTAGCAAATAAATAGATTTATCTGTATACATTTCAATTATTAACATTTGTAAACAATTTTCATATAGTTTCTTTATTTACTTTATATATATCATTATCATTGCCAAAATTTACAATCATAAACAAGTATTCACTACAAAAATGGAAAAAGATAAAAAAAATTAATAACCACAACAAAAAAATACAAAATGAACAAAGATAGTAAAAAAAAAAAAAATTGCAATGTTTTCTACTGCAATCATAAAAGATATCGTGATGTGTATTGAATATTAGTTATATTCATCTAATTAATAAAAGGTATCCATTATTTTTTATCAATTATAATGCAAAACTTTATGCATGTAAAAAATATTTGCTTTCTTTTATTCCCCTCTCTTAATATATATATAATTTTTAATATATATACTAATATCCTAATCAACTGTAAAGCTGGAGTCTTCCAATTCTTACAATAAATATTAATTGCATTTATTTTATTTTAAATGATTTCTATTTGCTTTTTTAAAACCCATTTAGTTACTCTGTAATTACAGGTTTTGGAATCAAAATTAGACTAAACTTTAGAAATATATATGTATTTAGGTACATCTTATTCAGTTTTTTTTTTTTATCTACATCTTAATTAGATTTCTAATTGCACATGTCTTTTCGCTTTTGTTTTTTGAATGGAACTATTTCACAAGACCATTTATTATCTGAATATATAAATCTGTAGATGCATAATAGAAATGATTTTATCTATTTTTTATTATATATGTTCAAAGATTTATATCTCAGAAATTCACATAAAATTCAAATAACTTTGCACAGCACTAAAACAAGCAGTGCATTCTTAATTTTATTTTAGCATTTAAAAAAAAAATTATAATTTAATAATAATTATAAGTTGTATTGTCACTGTTGACTGTAATTGGTAAATGTTTTTAGAAAAATTCATACATTGTTTAAATCAGTGTTTCTTAACCTGGGGTATGTACCCCCCTAAGAATGTGAGAAAGCATTTCCAAGGATGCAAGATAAGTTTCTAACTTTTAGATGTGTGAGATATAAAATTTTAAACTGTTTTATGCTATATATGATTATAGTGTAATGAGAAAATGATTTTAATATAAAATTATATTAAAAAGTTATATATGAATTAAATCTTATACAATGTGACAAGAAAGTGAAGGAACTATATCATAAAAGTAGGATGTATTTTAGAATAAAATATTTAAATAATAACTTTAAAATATCCTGAAAAAGAAAGAATAAAAAGAGTTATATATTCTGAATACAAATGTTAACGAGGCAGTTTGACACAGAAACGAATGCTAATTTTCTTTAATCTACCGACATTAATCTGAGACCAAAGCCATACCAGATAAGATCAATTGATTGCACAAACATAAATCTTTTTTTCTCACAAATTTTAAAAAATTACAATTATTATTTTTTTACACATGATTTCTGATTATTATTTCATTGATTGTAGTAACCCTCAGTATGTCGCAAAAATGTCAATGGAGAGACTTGTGTTGCTTATGGATTCATTTGTACAACAGAAAAAGATGGTATGCAATGACCACAATACATTTTATGTCAAGAAATTTTAAACTCCAATCTTAAACCGTCAAAGTTGTTAGAGAATTTCAAAAGTCAGCATGGTGATAAAGCTGCAGGATACAGTCTTAACATCTTGAAGTCTAATAAGGCACGATTTGATACCAGCTGTACTATCACAAAATTTGATATTGCGGCAATTGAAAAACCCTTGTTCAAAGCTTCTTATCAAATGACATATCTGTGTCCTAAAAAAAAAAAGCTCATACAATAGCTGAGAAATTGGTAAAATCATGTATATTAGAAATTGCAAAAATTCTATAAGGTTCTGAAACACAAAAGAAAATTTAACATTTTTTATTATCAAAAGATGTGATTCGATCATGCTTTCAAGATCTCAGTGATGACATTTTACTGCAAGTAATAGAAGATATCAAAGCCACTCCTCTAAAAGTGAGTATTCATCTGGATTAGTCAACAGATGTTGATAATTGCTGTCAGCTATTGGTATTTGTGTGATACATTAAGGAAAGAAATGTTTGAAAAATTTTTATTTTGTGATCCAATGGAGTTGACATCAAAAGGAATTGATGTTTTCAATCACATTAAAGACTTTTTTTGAAACATTACATACCAATAAACTTGATAGGCTAATTTTGCACTCATATTGCCCTACAATATTAGGAAAAAACTGGATTTTTTTCCATACACCAAGACAGAAATACTTCAAATTACAATAATGCATTGAATGTTGCACCATCATGCACTTGCATCAAAAGTTTTTCCAGAGAATTTATAATCATTTAGCTACTGCAATAAATGTAGTAAAGTATACCCCCGGACAAGTGCTTAATCATTGCATCTTTCATGCTTTTTGTGAAGAAATCAGTGCTGTTCATACTTTGCAAGGACTCCATGCTAAGCAGGGATTTTGAATTGCATGAGGAAATTATACAGTTCCTTACTAACCATAATTGTGATTTAGTTAAAGCCTTTGGAAAAAAGATGCAATATTTTGACTAGCCTACTTAGTAGATATATTCAGTCACCTGTATGAATTAAGCACTTCAGTGCAAGGATTTGGTATGAATATAATAATAGCTAGTGAAAAAATTGTCTTCATTTATTGAAAAACTAAAAATCTGGACATGAGTTAAAAATGGGAATTTTGCAAACTTTCCCATGCTTGATTTAATCATTCTGGAAAATGAGAAAATCACAATTATATCTGAAGTTGCAATACATTTACAACAATTAAATGAATCATTTCATGATATTTTTTCTTGGGAGATATTAGCAAATTGCAGAGATGGATAATGGATCCATTTTTATTTGACCTAAGTTCAATGGATGACAACAATTTAATAAAAGACAATCTTATTGAAATACAAGCCAATGTATATATTCAAATGGACTTTGAAAAACTGGATTCACAACAAGTCTGATTTTCTACAGTTAGAACCTTATCCACAGTTGGTGAAAGCAGCATTGCAGACCCTTCTACCATTTGCCACCACCTCTCTTTGTGAAATGGGATTTTCAACACTTTTGCTTAAATGCAAGTGATGACTTATGCATGGCTCTTTGAAAAAAGAACTCGTTTCAAGAGTATTATTATGAATAAGCAACAACAATCTACCCATTAAAAATTGAGATAGTTTTGTATATAAATATATGTATTTTTCAATAAATATAATTTTCTCTAGAAAAAAATTGGAACAGATTTTTCAAGGGGGTGTGAGAAAATATCAGATTCAAAGGTGCCAATCATTAAAAAGGTTAAGAAACACTGGTTTAAACTTTTCAAGTACATTCTGCTAATTAACATTAACATACAGAATTGTGTATAACACAGTGTTTTGAGTAATGGCTAGTGATAGTAGTAGATACGAATTGAACTGTCGACTTTTAGATTTGCGAAATACAAAATTTAAGATGATGCTATAACCAACTAAGATATTCTGTGTGTTGTTGCTAACAGTTGAATGATATTTGAAAAGTTTGAATAAATTAACAATTAAATAATCAATCTAAATAAGATTGAAATAAATAACTATTGTTAATTATATTTTAATATTTGTTGAACTGGCTATTTGAGACCTTCACAAGATATTTAAATTAACAATTAAACCAGATGTTTGAAACAGTTCAGCATGTAAATAATAGTCTAATATTGTTTTCCTGAAAATTGTGGTGATAGTATTTTAATTATATTTTATATTGGACTATTTCCATTATCAAATATTGAGTATTAAATGACTTTAGAAAAATGTAACCTTTTTTAAATTTTCAAAGCACATTCAACTGTTAGTAATAGCACACATGTCAGTATATGTACAAAATTTCAAGAGGTAATCTCTTGTCTTCAGGCATTGCTGGCCTGATCAATGACAGTACTAGCATGGCAATCAAACCTGAACACTTAGATTCTTGAATATTGAATTCTAAGGTAATGTTCTAACCAACAGCCATTTTGCTAAAGACAACAGTCAATAGAAATTTCACATACTTATCTATGATATTCCTCCTGATTTCTCAACTTTTTCCTAAGGGCAAAGTTAATTAGTGGTTTCCATGCATTATGTTGTCACACTAGGTTGATTTATGATGTTATTCAATATTGTCATGTGAGTAGCTTCTTTGAATTTTCTTTTTTGTACTTTATCCAACATTTTTATATTTTTCCAATTGAACATATGTTCATTGGTACATACATGCTCAGAAGCTGTTCCCATGACAATGGGAATAACTGCATAAGTTAATCTATTGTGACTATATATAATGTATGGAAACCACTAATCAACTTTGCCCTTAGGAAAAAGTGGGGAAATCATGAGAAACCTCATAGATAAATATACAAAATTTTCTACTGACTGTTACCTTTGGAAGAATGACTCAGTTAGTTTAGAGCATTATCTTAGAATTCAATATTTAAGAATCTAAGGATCCAGGTTCAATTACCATGTTAATACTCTTCACTGGTCAGGCCAGCAACATCTGAAAAAAAAAGGGGAATAATATCTTTCAAAATGTGCAAATTCTAACCTGTCTGCTATTACTAACAGTTGAATGTACTTTGAAAATTTAAATAAAGTTAAATTTTCTAAAGACATTCAATTCTCAATACTAGATGATGGAAATAGTCCAATATATTAAATATAGTTTAATACGTCTAAAAAAAATAACATCGTAAGGGAATTTTGGAAGGGGGGGGAGGGTTTCCTCTTTAATTTTATATGTAATTATCATACAATATATTTTCAGTCATAAAGTGTTTATATCAATTTAAATTACAAAAATATATAAATTGAAAATATATATACATGATAATAATATAATTAAAATTATTCCAATTTCAAAGATAAACTAGACTAGATAAAAAAAGAAGCTATAACACAATCGTTGGCTTCACTGTTAAAAAGCAGACTTCTGGAGTGTAAAGGTTTAAAAACTTAACAAATATATTGTAATGGTAAAAATCCAGGGAAGCAGATGAAGCAGAATGGGAAGAAACAGAATGAGATTAAATGAATAGTTGATTAACTAAGGCTCCACTATACACACTCATTTGCTTCTATTACTGCACACTCTGAATGTCACATCAGAGAGCATGTTCTCAGAGCTGTGTTTTCTTTCTATAAGTTGTGTGTGTGGCATTAATTATGTATTTTTAATAGCAAATACTATTTATATCATGAAAAGTAATATACAGTAGCAATATGCTGATTAAATATAACTAATTCGTGTATTTCATGATAGGTATAAAATAACAATAAAACAACTTAGTAATTAATGAAAAAAAAAGTAAACAATGAAACAAACTAATAGCATCTTCTTTAGATATTTTTTTCTGGAATACTTTTTAAGAAAGAGATTATAACACAAGTTTAAGTTTTTCCTTTCTGCAACTTTATATAATAGCTTCTCAGATATAAAGAAAAAAGTATCATTAATTTCTATGTAACTTTTCTAAATGTAGTTTCACTCACTTTGTTCTGGGTGAATCACTATAATTTGTTTTAGTGAATCATTTAAATTCTACATATTTTATTCTTCTAGTGCATTCCTGAATAAAAGATAATGTCATTTTTAATCATTTCAATTTTTCACTCTCTTGTTTTTTTTTGAGAGTTCAATATTACTTTTTTTTTTTGTTTATTTGAATATTCAAAAGAAAACAATATAAATCCATTAAGGGTTCTTGCTTTAGATTATCTTTTACTGACCATCTGAAAAGTCTCTTCTTTCTTTAAGTATCATTAAACAGAACATTAAGTGCAATTACACAGTGTTAGTATTTCATTTCTTCTTAAACAGCTCTCGGCAGTTCTTTTAAGTAGTTCCATTTATATATGGCAGTCTTTACTAGTTGATAGGGAATATACTGGGCATTGCATGAGGAATAAGAACTAATGAGTTATTTGCTTTCATCTAGTACTTCATATTACATAAAAATCCAAATATAAGAAGTATTTTTATAATTTTTAATAAATTAAAATTTACACTTGTTTAGTTTTAACTTGTTAAAAAATTCATTTTATTTTCTCCTCTGCTTTTATCAAGAGCGAGAGAAAGAAAATAATCTCATTTTAATTTTTCCGTCTTCATTTACATAAAAATAAATTTTATTTACAAATTTTCAGGGATCATCTTCACAACAAATTTATAAAGTGTTTTTTTTTAAACAAAGTTAAATAAATGAATATACCAATTATTTCATTTCTACCTTCTTTTTTTCAATCCTACGTATATATAAGCACCCATGCATTGGTTACCAAAAATATCATAACTTTGGCATTGCCAATATAAATTACAATATACTATTACCCACAATTTCCAGTTACACCCCACATATCCTTAATATTAAAAGACCTCTTAAACAAGTTAATTGCTTCAGAATTATACCATTTTAATAATAAAGATTTTTTAATTCTTCTTTTTATTTTATTTCTTTCAAAGAAAATAGTCATAGTCTCATCAAAATTAATAGTGTAGCTCTTTCATATGTATATAAAATAGAACTAAGATATTTATTTCTAGCCCTACTTTTATATACTTTTATTTTTTCATTTAATTAAATTACTCTGGCCTATATATAACATCTTACCAAAACAAGGGATAATACACACTATTTCAAGAATAGTCTTCCTATCAAAAATTTCCTTTATATTATTTAAAGTTGTAATTATAAATTTATTAAACGCTCACTATTATTTCAGTAATAGTTTTAATAAGGCTGTAAACCTTAGCAATGAGCGGGGATTCTCTCTTTTCTTCATAGCGTAAGCATGTGTTTTAAAGACCTACAGAGGTCCCTAGTGACGATTTTTTCAGACGCTCATTGCTAAGGTTTACAGCCTTATTAAAACTATTATTTATATTATTTAATAAATTATTCAAAGGGAATAGCTCTTTTCCAAGCAATTTTCTTATTTCAAAATAAATTGTGCTATTTACAGTTCTATAAGAAGATAATTTAAAAGGCAAAGAAATAAAATCACATTTTTTTTTTTTTTTATCCTTAATAATTCAATACCAAATATTTTTTTTCTTTTCTGGATAATTGTAATATTTTCATAAATGTCCAGAACATTTATGTCAGGGGTCCCAACCTTTTTGCACTTAAGAGCACATTCTATAATACCGGCCAGGTGGCGGGCACCATTTATTTTTCAACTAGATAGCAGCACCGTTTATTTTTTCAATGTAAATTTATAGTTGGATATTGTTAATAATACACATAATTGTACAAAAAAAATATTTATTTCAAAAATAAAATTTTAACATATAATTAATGTTTATATTTTTACGCTTTAAAAGTATAGTATGCCCTACAATTTGACTACAATATAATACAATAATTTATAAGAAATTTTAAAAGTTAAATTTATTTGTATCAGATAAATAATTTTTTATCGTGTTGCGATAGCGCTGGGCACACATAAAATGGTCTGCGGGCGCCATGGTGCCTGCGGGCATAGGGTTGGGGACCCCTGATTTATGTGAATACTTTCTTTCATATTATTACAATTATTAACAACAACACAATTACTATTAAATAAAATACTTTTAAAAAATTTATCAGAGTAGCCAACAACACTCAAATAATCATTATAAAATTGGCATTTTTGAAACAAAGCTATCTTATTACGACTTTAATCTCTTATTCTGATAGCAATAACTTTTTATAGCAGCCATTTTATATGAGATACAGATTCATAGTTATCAGGTTTAATGATAGATCTTAAATCCTTACTCTTAACAAAATGTCTACATACCAAACAATTATTCTTTACATATCTTATTAATAAATCTAAAAATTTTAATTTAACAAAATCTAACCTCCCCTCCTTCAACAGCGTATTTTATAAAAAGATCAAAACAATCACCAACATATCTAGCAAATAACTTCAAATATACATAATACTTATTAATAATTTCCTTTTACAAATAATATAAAGTGAATAAATCAAAGGAGAAATAATATAACCTTTTATCCACCCTTTCCTAATCTTATAAAAATTACCATTATAAGTAAAATACATAGAATCATCCAATAATAAGAATAAATCTTTAATCCATTTTTAATCAATATGGACATAAGAACATCAATACTAATCCTCGAGAGATTATATCATTTGTTAAATATTCTGGAATTAGTATAAATAAAATTCAAACTTTATAATTATTCATTTTGTGCAAAAAAAATTTCTCATCAATTTGTCCTACTGAATGAGAATTCTGCTTTGGAGTTAAATCATATTTTTTCTTAAATGTTCTCATAAAATTTTTAATGAATGCTGTAATAATGAAGATATTTTGCATTAGTAAAAATGCTTAGATTACATACTAGTATAGAATCAGATATATATTGTTTTAATTATAAGGGTTCAATCAAATATATTAGGAACTAATATGTTATATATAGTATTCTTCTATAAATATATGCAGTTTTCTTGAAATTCTCAAATGTATTAAGTTTGTTCCAATGTATAAAAATGGTTCTAAGGAATGTATAAATATTTTTAGAGCTATTTCTGTTCTACGTACTGTGGTTAAAATTTTCTGATATACATGTTATGTCAATGCCAGACACCTTGTCTGTAAACTTAATTGTTCCCAGAATAATTTAACGATATTAACCCCCAAGTGATGACTCGACACTATTAGATTGCGATTAAATACAATTTAATAATAATAAATCTTAGTAATTACCAACTAAACATTACAATATCCATAGGCATACAAAAATGATAATCAAGATCAATATGATCTGTATGATTCCTAGTTGGCTGTTCACATATTTGGAGGCTTGCTCTCCACACTTGAACTCCCTGTGCATTCAAGCGACATTCTGCACCTGCTTATAAATCTGTGTTCACAGATGAAGCTCCAAGAATCAAGTTTCTTTTTTTGATCCAATTTATAGAGTCCATTCATTGTTTCATTCCTTAAAGTTAATTGTCTCATATTCCCATCTATCTGCTCAGGTGATTTTTCCTTTCGCTGCTCACATGTTGGATACAAGAATTTAACCATAATATATTTGATTTTAATTAATGAGTTATATTTTGTTTACAGTTTATAATCATGAAGGAAATATAAACTTGAATTCTATTAATTGTTCTATTTCCCATTATCATTCTGCATTCTACTTTTATTAATATAACTGCTTTTACTTTTGAAAAATAATCTTTTTTCTAATCTTACAAAGTTATAAATAACTTCTTTTCTATTTTAAAAGGATCCATCTTTTAAAATTCTTTAATTCCTTTATAACTTATTATTTATTTCCATTAGTAATTTATACCTTTATATTTCCCCCAAGTTCCGAGATTAGGTTTTAATCTTTGAACTTAGTATGTAATCATTAAGATATCTGAGGTTTTTTTTATCTTCCTTTTAGCACACTGTTGTGAATTATGTTCCAATTCACTTGGTGTATTCTCTGGAAATGTACTTCCCATCATTCATGCATACTGTTACCATTGTTTTGTCAGATGATGCATGACTACTTCCTGAAGCTAACAGTTGTTTACATTGTTCTTTACCCACACTCTTAAAGCAAGGTGTTGCTTGTTTTGTTCTGTTATTGGAACCATTTTTGCATGCTTTGTTCACAATTTTCTTCATAGATATTTTTCCTTCAGTGATATTTCAGATTTTCCAGCTGGGGTTGCATGCTGGTGGAGGAGAGCAATGCTTCCTGAATTTTCATTTTTTCCATTTTTTTATTGCTGACTTTATATTTTCTACAGCTCTTTCAGCCAGTCCATTTGATTGAGGATGGTACAGGGGGTAGATGTTTTATTACCCATTCTTGTATTGCTTCCTCGAACTTCTATAGTGTAAACCCTGTTCCGTTACTTGAGACTAATGTTTCCGGAAACCTATGGTAAGCGAATATTTCATATCGGTTATTTAGTGTTACATTTGAACTGGCATTGTTTACTATCTTGTATTCGACCTACCCTGAATATGAGTCAACTACCACTAAAAATAAATGACCCTACCCCCCCAATTGATGGCATAGCAGCAGATTGACCAACTAAAGAGAAATGAATGGAAGACAAAAACATTTTATAAAATAATTTTGTTTTGTCCATCCAACTAAAACTAATCATTTTATTAAGTACATTGTTTCAGTTTTATAATTTATTGCAATTCACACTCCTTTATTTTGCTAATGGATTTCACATGTGTGTATTTGATATATTTAAAAAGAAAATTATTTTTTATTTTAAATTTCAAATTTGCAAATGCAATTAAAACTGCAGCACATCTCAAAAAGCTATTTTCAGATGGACAGTATCTTGAAACTTTGACAATATAGGCATGCATAGATGGATATGGCACAATGAAATTTTTACATTGGTACACATAACTAAGCTCAGTGTTATTTGAAAGCATAGGCAGAATTGTAATTGGGATGAGTAAATAATAGCCCAAAATTCTGTCTTCAGCACATATGCATGATAAATTTTGAAATTTCAAATGAAAAATATTGAATATTGTTATGAACATCTGTCAGTGTAAAGACATTTGATTACTGGTATGAATAAATATTAATAGTAAAAGTACTATGTTTAGCTTACATATATATATGATAAATTTTAATATTTCAAATGGTAGAAACTCAAAAAAAATGTTTTATTTTGAACTTCTAGCCACATTTTTGAATGCATCCTAAATAGGCATTCTACAAAACATTCTGTACCATGGTTATTTGGAGGCCAATCTCATTTATTGATATTTAATTGGATATGTGGTTTCATAATTTTATTGTCAATCCTGATTGCATGTTATTCTTACTTTTTATACTGAAGCTACCATTTTCCAGATAAATGTAGATATCCAATTTACCACTAGTCAGTCATGATATTTAACATTATCTTATCAATTTTTTTCTTTATTGAGTATGACACATTTGGTGCAAGTTTAAACACACAAATTATTAAATAGACATATTTTTAAAATAATAAAGGATAAATATCATGTAAAACAATTTCCATTTTTTGTTTTCCCAAAATATATGTATTTAATTTAAATACAGCAATTTTGTAATATTTTCAATTATAAATAAGCATCTTTAAATCATTTGTACACATATGTGTGTATATATCTATACACATCTGTCCTTATTTTTGGCAAATAATAATTACGTGATATGAAGAATAATTAAGATTGATTATTAAGCAAATCTTTCAAGAAAGAGAATAATGCTTGATGTAATATAACTGTTTAATGGGATATAAGAATTAACTCTTTCATAGGTAGTTATATACTTGGGGTAATACGGCTGCTTGATGGCGCTGTTGTTTGCAAAAATAATGAAATGTAACGTTACCGGGCCAATAATTTTTTGCTTTCTGCTCTCTGCCAATTTTTCAAAGTATTTTTAAAAAAATTTCCGAACAAACATTATTTTTTAAATTATATTATATCTTTCAGCGCATAGCACTGGCGTGCGTGTACTAGTCTGAGCGAACCAAGCTTGCAAATGAATGTGTGGAGGGAGGTCCGATGGTTTTGCTAATCCGAAGGAGCGTACAATACATGCTCTAGTCTGAGAAAACCAAGATTATGATTTCCAATGGACAACTGCAGACATTCTATTACTCTCGTAACTGTTCTTCCGCAAACGTGCCTTTTTGCATGAAAGGCTTCAATGACCTACCCTTTTGCAATTCTTTTCACTTTCCAAGATGTGTAGGGAAATGCGGCAACAGACTTACAATTATTAGTATGTAATAGTACGTTAGGTAAGGTGTAAGATCCTCAATTCGAATGTTCATAAAAACACTTATGACCTGTTGAATTTCATATATCCTCACATCCAGTGGTAGCAATCTATGAAGTGTGCGCTATTTCCATTGTGACGTGAAGCACAGTGTGCAATGGCATCAATGGCTAATATGAACAGAACTGTTCTAGAGGCTGTAAGTTGGGCCATGTAAGTGGCATATTTCTATGCTTTTGCAAGCAACAGTGCCATCAAGCGACTGCATTACCCCACGTATGTAACTACCAATAAAAATAATCACCAAAATCTCATTTATCTTCCCAAATCTAATGAATATCACAATATACTTATATGCATTTACTTTGAAGGGTTTTTTTTAGTTTCTATCAGTGCCTCCATCATCCCATTTCCATAACACTACTATCCACTGGGACAGAAACTTAGACCACTTTTAATTATGCATGCATTTTGAAATCTTCACATGTCAGGAGAACTAGAATATGAACATCCATGCCACCATTGACAATTTGATATTTTTTTTACATTACTCCTACATAAGGTAGGGATTGGTTTCTATCTACTTTTAACACATTTAATTGAAAAGTGAATAATCATTGCATTGCAAAGCTACTTTCAAGTTTTTCTGGGTTTTTTATTCATGCATTCTTCATCTCAGTTCAACCATATAACAGCCATCCACCAGCACTAAAACTGGAACTATTCTCTCACATATTTTAAATAATCTCAAGCTTATTAACATTTATGTCTTTCAAATATGATACTTTTAATATATTCAGATTTTCTCTATATTGAAAAACTAAGTTTCTTAAACATAGTTGGATATATATATTAATTTTATAGTTAATTCTAATAGTCTCATGGATAAATGATGAATTCATATTATTATTTCTGGGAGCTTCCATGTATATACTTATATAAATACATATTTCTTATTTCTATAGTTATATATGCATTACACAAATATACAGATTAGGTGTATATAATTATATATGTATACAGTATAGTTATATGTATTATATATATATAGTTTTGCTCTTTAAAAAAATTCATTTATTAGGTGTTGCTGATGGTGTTGGTGGTTGGCGGATTTATGGTGTTGATCCATCCTTATTCTCCAGTTCACTAATGAAAACCTGTGAAAGAATAGTACGTCATGGTCGCTTTAATCCTGGTTCTCCAGCAGGAATTATTGCAACAAGCTATTATGAGCTTTTAGAAAGTAAAGTGCCTATATTAGGTAAGAATTAAAGCTTTTTATAAGATAATTAGTTATTCTACTATGTTATATATTTATTTTAAATAAAGACATTTTATAAACAACATTGAAACATTTTCAGTGAATTCAAATGAAACATATAAAGTAATAGTAGTTTCTTTGAAAACTTAAGATATAATAGCATATTCAGATTTGTAAGAAAAAAGATAGATTATATATATATGCATAAAAATAAAGAATATGACAATAGAAAAATAAATTAATGCTGATTTCCTCAGCAGCAGAATATCCATATCAAAATTTTATAACAACAATATAAAAACTTAGGGTACATATTTGGTTTTACAGTAAAATAGGATGAGTTATTCTGTAAGCTTAATTATAACAATAAAAATCCAACACATGCAATTAAACTGGATTTTTAACTAGAGTTAAGTTACTGGACTACCTTTATATACAATTTACTATAAGCACAGTTAAGTCATAAATATAGTAGCCCCTCTCCATATCAAGAATTATTTTATCTGTAGAATCAGTTAATTGTGATTCAAAATTCTAATTAATAGGATGATTTAGTTACAAAGTGTTGTAAAACTTGCTTTTTTAAGCTATAAAATTTTTTTTTCTTTTTTGTTCAAGGTAATGGCATCATGTTGAAACTATAAAATTCAGTAAAAAAAGTATACAAAGTGAAAACAGATATTGTATTTTTAAATTACTTGGGCATTTTATTTATGAACTTAGCATTGTTAATTAGTTTTATTTTGTAATCTTATGATGCAAAAATATCTATTCATAAAGCTTTATCACATTTTACAGTTATTCAACTGTGATCATGTAAACCATTTTCAGTGTACATAAGAAGAATGAAAGCTTCCTTTATATATAGATGGATCTGATTTGAACTAGTTTCTAATGTATCTCATAACTCTAAATTATGGATCTCAGTTGCGGATTTGTGCAGCTCTCCTAGAGGTTTTGATTTTTTTGAGTAAAAAATAAAATCAATTTGAATTGAAGATTGTTAGATATTTTAATTCTATCATTAATTAATAATTTTCATGCTGATATCATCTAGTATTTGTATGTTATTGTATACACATGTATTTCTCAAATATAAGATGTATCAAAGAAGCATCCAGTGCGTATGCTCCTAGCTTTCATGTTGAACATGCATGTAATTAGTGCACAATTCTGTTGGATTATAGTTCATCTGTTCAAATTGTGTTGTTGAAATATGCATTGCAATTTATTTTTGTGTTATCTTTAATAATCTGCTTCTACTTAATAAATTTTATTATAACATATCATCAAACAAACATGCTAATAAGAGAAGAAAAGTTGAAGATGAAAAGCAAGAGTATGAAAACCAATGAGAATCAGACTATTTAAAAAACAAAACAAAAATAGCATCCAATACTTTGTGTGAATGCAAGCTTTTTCATCACCTAGAGAATACACTGTGAAATGACATTACATTACACAGTAAACATTTGAGGTATATATTGGAGAATCAAGAAGCACCATTATATATTGGATTTATTTTTTAAATCATTCTTTGGATTACTTACAGTTGGATAGCTTGAATTGAACTTTATGCAAAAATTTAACATTAAGATAAACATTAAATGAAACAAAACACTTTAATTATGATTATATTATTACTGAATATTCTATAAAAAAGTTTAAAAATTATTTTTGTTTATATAAGATTAGCTATCATTGCATTACTTTATGTTAAAGTTGGGCAACTAGTCAGTCAACATATAATGTGTACATACTAGAAAATAATGATAATGATAATAAATTTACTGTTATAGATGAAATTGTTTCGTTCTCAACTAAACCAATAACATCTTAACTTCATTTAATAAGATTTCACCAGAGTTTTCAATTCTTTCACAAATTGCGGCTTCTTCATAAAAGAATAAAGAATTATCTCAATTATTTACAGAAATTAAAGTTATACTTATTATACTATAATTAAAATTTAAAATATATATATATATATAAATTGGCTAATGCATTTCTAACTTATACTTTACCAATATTATTATTAAATAAATCTAATATTTGTCATGTTAGAAAAGAAAGCCCATCCCTTCCCTTAAATGTATGTTTCAGTAGATGAGTTTTGGATTAAAATTTCATTTTTTTTTTTTTTTGAAAGCAGTGGCATGAAATATTATAGGTCAGTATTTTTATATGTCATTTTAATTGTAATTTTATGAGAACTAAAATAAACTTATTGCTAAAATTCCTATTTTAAAACTTATATATATCAAAATTTATAATTTATGAGTAAAGTTAAAATTAATAATGTTAAATATGTTGACTTTACTTTTTTTATTTTAGGGATAATAATTATACTCTCTCAGCTTTACTTTTATGATGTGTTAACTTTATGGAACATATGCTTTATCTTTAATATCACATAAACTGAAATATTATGAACACTGCATTTTCAAACATTACATAAAAATGTAATAAGATACCTGTGACAATAAACAGTTTAAAGAATAATGAAAATAAAGGTTATCTTTGTGATTTTGCAATTTATAACTTGTTTTTAATGTTTTTTTCCTTACACATAAAAGAGCAACTTTTATGGTTATTTAATCCATATCTTTATATTTGTTAAATATATATAATAAAATTAATATCTGTATTGTAACAGTAGAGAGATGAAATATACATCATCATCTCCAAATAATAAATTAATAAATATTAAATGAATAATAATAATAAAATATAGAAGGAATAAATATCACAAATATAAAAGATGAGGATGAGAGCATCAGATAAAATAATAAATAATTATAACAATAATTATAATTTACAAATCAACATTGTACTAATAACAGATTATATCACCAGCCTTACCCAGAATAATCAATAGTTATCCTTTGTGACTGGATTTAAAAGTGATTCAATAGTAAAGCCAAATTTAGGGCATATTATACAACAATCCTCTACATGCACTTCCTTAAATGCTATTTTTAAAATCATAATTTAAAAATACTGGGATCCTGAAACTTGCTGATCATCATTAATGCTCTGACCATATGATATCATGAGAGTAAGGTATACTATAATATAATTTTAAATCTAAAAAAATAAAGTGCAATGAATGGAATTTAAGGTGATACCTTTGTGTCACCTAGAAAACTATCTGGATGTCCAAACACAAATATAAACCCCCACATATAAATGACTTAAGCATTATTGCTCAAAAGCTAATTCAAGATCACAAGATCCTAGGTAATGTATAAACTTAATTATTTTAATTCAAATAGTTTTACTGGAATCATTTACAATCTCTAAAAAATTGCTATTATGAAATCAAGTCACATGCTGCCAATTCATAGAACAGATAGCTGGAGGAATAATAATTAAGTTATTTATATGTGATAGTTTAAGATATCATCTTTAAAATCCATTCACTGCACTTTATTTTTTAGATTAGAAATTAATTATAGTGGGCCTGTATCATCATGATATGATATAGTCAGAACATTGACAATGATCAGCATATTTCAGGATCTTAGCATTTTTTTATGATTAATAGTTTAGCACTTAAGAATGTACAAGTAGAGGATTGTTGCATATCATGCCTTAAGTTTGGCTTTAATTATTGAATCTCTTAAATCAAATCGTAAGGGATGGCTGTTGCTAGTGACATAACTTATTAGTATAAAGTTAGTAATTACTTATTGTCATTTTATGCTGATGCTCTCATGCTCATCTTTTATATTTGTGATAATTATTTCTTCTATATTTTATCATTTTATATTTGTTAATTTATTATTTGGGGATGATAATGTATATTCCATCACTATATTACCTCTACATTTCATATCATTACATATGGCACCCAAAGGCCCAAAGATAATGGTCAGTGTATCAAATATGCCACACAATTTGAAAGTCAAATATAATTACACCTGAAAAAGAAAACTGTATTTTGATGCAGGATTAATTTAAAAAATGAATTGCAGCATTCAGGAGCTAATCTAAATATAAACCAAACAATGGACAAATATAGGAAAGTGCAGGACAGAAGAAGAAAAAATGCTCAATGTATAGTTATTCATTTTATATTTAATCCATTTTATAATTATTTCTTTATTAATTCATCATTTTTTTAATATTTATCATTCCATATTTGTTTTTTAATTATGATCAAGTTTTGATTGTCTGCATATCAAATGGTCACATAATTTGCAGCTCTCTAATTATACCTGAGAAAGAAAACTAATTTAATGCCTATCTAATTGTAAAAAAATATATTACTATAAAGTGTATGACAAGAGTATAGATGATATTGGTTGCAAAGTCTTTACTTGCCATTTAGGTGATTACAAAGATATAGATAGAAGTACCATGGAGAGTCATGAAGATAATCATTTTATAAATGATACCTTTCAGATTCTATTCCAAATCCCCTCATTATCATTCCCTTTAGAATATCAAATTATTAAATGATTTTACATATTTTTAATTCTCTTCAAATTGTAAAATGGCAGACTATTTACTTATTAAATGATAAATTGATCATAGGAGTTTAATTGACATTTTAATATATTCATAATAGTCAGATTCTAATAGTATTATTTATAAAATTGTATTTTTGTCAGTTTTAATGCAGGAGTCTTTAGTTCTATAGCAACCAATTTATTATTGATCTAACTGGCTCAGAATTAGCATTATAGTAATTATTTATTATATTATTTTCAAAAAAGGAATTAGAAATTTGCAATAAATACTTCTCAAGAAATAATGGAGTTATGTAAAAAGTTATAATGCTAAAAAAATTTCTGTATCTGTGTAGTTGGCTGAAGTCAGAAGTGTACAGTAGATTTATAAATGTGCAGCAGAACTATAAAAAAAAAAAAAGATGTATTTACAATACTTACTACATTTGCATAATTTGCTACTGGATGGATCATTGCAACATGTTTTAGGAATGTCCTATGGCATTTAAAGAATTATTTTTTTTTGTATTTTATGACAGTTTGCAATATTTTATTTAGTTTTGATTTTCTTTAACTGATTTTGCTGATTCCTGATTTTTTACCATCTCAGTTATAGATTTTTTCATAGAGAACTTTCTTTTGAGAAGTTAATGTTCATTAACTTTAAATCTTAGTATCTTGTAAGCAGCAGTTAGTCTTGATTCAGCTATTGAAGTAACAGTAGGAGCAGTTTTTCTTGATTAAGAGGTTGAAGAAATCGGCAGCAGCAATCTTTCTTGTTTGAGCTGTTGGAGAAACAATAGGCGCAATTAGACTTGATTTGTTGAAGAAAACAGAAATAGCAGTTTAACTGATGAGAGTAGAGAGAAATAGTTTGATAATCTCAAGCAAGACTAATCTCACTACAAGCTAAAAAAAATCAATTTTAAAATGGATTGGAGAAAAGACCATGTGCTACCTTTCAGCAAAAAGTTGAGCATCATCAAACATCACCTTGCATTCTGTTCTAAGAATAGCCTTGAAAAAATCTGCAACAAACCTTGTTTTTATCCCAAAACATGACTCATGTCATTTAGCCTGACCTGCAAATTAATATATGTATTTTGTGTATTAGCCTGACCTGAAAATTCTTAGATGGAAAAAATGGTTAAATTCATTATTTATGGTAGCCTGAACTACAATTTATTAGATTGATAAAATGGATAGATTCAGCCTGGGTGAAATGTGAAAACATTCTGTTGTAAAAAATGGAGAAATTTAACTGTTTACATTACCCTGAAAATGTGTGCCAGAGGATAGGCTATTGTAATAAAAATTTGGCTTTACAAAAGGAAATGTCAATAGAAGTTCTAGGAGCTCATAAGAAGAAAAAGCAATGTGAAGGATAACTGAAAATTACAACTATCAAAGATAGACTCAAAAGCAATAAATCCTCGGTAAAAAGGTATTTTTAATGTGCACATTACATCTATAGTTATAGATGAGTTTTTAAATATGTAATAATTAATGGTAATGAATATATACACCTGGGTCTCTTTTTACACGGACTTATTTAACACGATTTTGAAGTTACGTGATTCATGTTTCACCGGAAGTCGACCTCCGAAAATGCGCTATTACTTTAAATAATAAATTTTGTGCACTTATGTTATATTAAAAGTAATAGCACATTATTGGAATTCGACTTTCATCTTAGTTATTTCAATATTTTCAGTGCTTTATAATAGTAAGATTTTATGCAATAATGAAATTAAAATCATGATTTCCACATTTTATGTATACACACATTAAAGTTTACAAAATTATAATGTAAATTTGTTCAAACATTGTGCGTGTTAATTTTGCATTTTAAATCACATTCTGTTTTTGCTTTTTAAAAAAGAACGTAATCAATTATTATTTTCTTATTAATGACACTAATCATTAACGTGCTCTTAAATTCCAACGAGAGCTAAATGGTTGTATGTCTGGATATCGCGAGCTTCATAAACAATTATTAAAATCATTGTCTCAAAGATTAATTACTAATTACGTTGTCACCAGAAAATCATTAACACAACATGAGAGTGAAGTTGGTGCTAGTTGGATTTCCTCTTGAGAAGAATCTTACAGTTTGCAAATGAACCTGTTTATCGATAATAATTAAAACGTGTATAAAAAAATGTAAATTACTGTATTGTAAATTATGCATAAAAATATATTATTTTGAATAAAATTAAATATTATAGTTAAAAAAAGTTTGTCTTGTATCAATATTTTTTCAAATTTGAAATTTTTATTAGTCATATTTTATTTCCTTATTTTTTTTTTTTTTGCGCGAATTTTAAAGTAATTTTATGTTGGTGCTTTACTTTTACGCGAATTTTGAAAAATCACAGACTGCATCCCCCCTTTTTCAATGTAAGTTACGTCTATTTTTGTGCGATTTTATTTGCTCGTGTTTTCTGAGGAACCTATCTATCGCGTAAAACGAGACCTAGGTGTATATATATTTTTAATCAAAACATATTTTCTTATTTTCCTTCCAAAATTTATTTGTATAAGACTTTTTCATTTTCATATGAAAAAGGAGACTAAGTTAATTTAAATTTTTTTATCTTTGAAATGTTTTATAATTTTAATTATTGAAGGGGGAAATAATTATATTTAAAGTTAAGATTGAGTAGAAAAAAATCAACTGGTTAATCATATTTGCTATTTGAAATTTATCTGTTGATGATAAAAATGTTTATATTTTTTTAAAAATTTTAATTTATTAGTTAATTTATTAAATAATTGTTAAAAAAAGTTGTAATGTTTTTATTGCTCCAACTATCTATTTTATGAATTGACAATATGTGTAACTTGATTTCATAATACCATAGCATTTTAGAGATTAGTAAATTATCCCAATAAAACTATTTAAATTAAAGTAGATTAAGCTTATACATTTTCTTTCTGTTGTTCATAGTGAGTCCCTGGGTTCATGTGATCTAGAACATGCTCTAGAGTAATAATGGGATAATTTATTTATAGAGCAATAACAATTTATTTATATATGGGTATTTACGTTTGTGTTTAGACGTCCAGAGAGTTCTCTGGATGACACAATGATATCATCTTTAAAGTCCACTGCATTTTATTTATTTATTTAAGAGAGATTTAGTTTATAGTTTGCCTGTACAGTCATAGTAGTATACGGCCTGAGCATTGATGATGATCAGCATATATTAGAATCTCAGCATTTTTTATTATGATTAATAGATTAATATTTAAGGATGTGCATGCAGAAGATTGTAGTATATCATGCTCTAAGTTTGGCATAACTATTGAGTCTCTGTTAAATCCAGTCATAAGGGATGACTGTTGATTATTCTTGTATAATGCTGGTGATGCAGCTTGCAACTTATAATTATTGTTATAACTATTTATAATTTTATTACGAGGCTGATTTTTATCATTTTATATTTATTCTGTATTTCTTCACTTTATATTTTATTTATTATTTGGGGATGACGATGTATATTCCATTTCCACATGTTACTCCTACATTCTGTGGCATTACAATATACTGTATTAAATATGTGTATTATTATTAATATATAAAAATAAATATACTTTTTATTGTGATATAAAACCAATTAAATGGTATTAATATTTTTTTTATGAGATTTTATTTCATATTGATCATGAATTTGATCTTTATACAATTTTTTTGTAGCCAATTAATTGTAAATAATGATGCCCTTTTGCAAGTGTTATGAAAAAATTTTTATTGAAAGAGGAAAAATGTATGTATTTTACATAGATAAGTTAATGAGTTCTTATCTTTTGATATGTAATATATATGATTGTTAAATTATTCACTCTTTTTTGAATGATATTCTGTTACTACAAAAGCTTTTGTGAAAAATGTCCTTATGAAATGAAAAGTATTATGTTAATCTGGAAATAATGTTTAAGAACTAAAGTGATAGATTGAAAACAACAATGATCAAACAGATTTTTTTTTTTTTTTACTTTTGTGGCTGATAGTTGGTTCTTCAGCTGTTGAGTATATTAAAATAAACTTCATAATGTCATTGTTCTTGATTAGATTGATAGACACAACCTCATCGAAGAATTGTCTTTTTTGCAATACTCATTTAATTTTGTAACAACTTTGGAATGCAGATGATTCCTAATCATTTCCTCTGTGAAAATCAGTGACAGGTTGATGAATTTGCCAAGAGATTTATTAGTCTGTTCATAATTTGTATTTATCAATTAACAGAGGCAAAACTCTCCATATAGTAGTGCCACCCAGTGTAGTAGCACTACTTACTGTAAAGAGAGTTTTGCCTCTGCTATAACAGCTTGTGTAAGCATATAGAATAATAATCATGTAATGATTAATAGTTTATTTGTTAATTATGTACTGCTTTAACATTTAGATTCAGATGTTGAGTTTTTTATAAGTTTATCCCTTATCTCAAGTCCACTATAATCACAATCATTTCACTCATCTGATGAGCAAAGATTATTTGTGAAATGCAAGCATAATGAGATTGGATGGTCTGTCTTTCTGCACTATAGAATGGTTGTTATATGGTCAGGTTTGGATTAGGGATGCATTAATAAAAAAATCTGATGTTGAGAATTTTGTAGACTTCTAAATTATGATTGATGCTATGCAGTATAAAAGTTTGCTCTATTTTCAAAATCATTTTTGCTTCAACAAATTGAATCACTAATGTTAATTATCATAATGTTTTTCTAACTTTCATCTAGAATTATTTTTGCTTTAGCAATTCAAATTATTAATGTTGTATTATTTTAATGCCTCTATTTTTTTCAACATAACTTATATAATTTTTATCATTTTACTTTTCTCATGCATTTTTACCATCTTAAAATCATCCTCCCCTTAATTTCTATTTCCATCAGTATATTTTTCTATTTTTTTTTTTTTTTCAATGACAATATATCTATCTCTAAAAACACATATTTCATAATTATGTCCACATTTATCCATTTACACTTTACATTTTCCATCTTCCACATCATTCTATTTTGCCATCATTTTTTCAATTTGTAAAGATCCTATCTTTGCCTTAGATACAAAATTACTTATCTTAATATTTTTCTTCCATATTTTTTTTTCTTTATTAACTATAATTCTATTGTATTTTTATATGATTTTCTATTAATGATTTATCCCAAGAATTTTCGGTCTTTACCATTCTTTTAATTTATTATCTTTTTTTATTTCCAAGTTATCTGGTTAAAAAAAATTTTTCCCCCCACTGTCATGCTAATTTATCATGTTAATTTGGCAAAAAATATTTTGGAAATAGAAAAGTCTCCTTGGTTCACTGATATGGTCATAAGCCAGAAACTAACTAGGCTCAGGTATTGGATATAATTAATAGCATATAGTGAGATCATTGAAATATATAACTGGTCTATATTTAAATAGCAATATCTATAAGTAGGTTTGGATTTAAAATCATAAAAGTGTTTTGAAATGTCAAGTTTTAGTCTGATAATAAATGAGAGTTGCATTACATCCACTAGACCCTGTTTACTACTCTGGGGGATGTGGTTATAATAATACAGTATTATCTTATGTTATCCATTGATAACTCAAGCTAACAATGAAAATAATTAAAAACTTTGTCTTATCTTCTTCATATACAAATCTAACTAACCCATACCTCTCTGAATAGCGTCAGCTCCATTCATGCAGTGTATAATCATTCAATTTCTTTTTACTTTTTTTCCATAAGAAAAACTTACTTTTTACTTCACATATGTTTATGTGTGTGGAATGTAGTTGGTAGTGATTTTTTTATGAATTTGGAATTACTTAGATTTATCATTTTTGATACTGGTGTTATTTATTATAATCCATGAGAAATTCATAAATTGTTTGTTAATTGAAATAAAGATATGTCAGTGCACATGAATAATTTTGTTTTAAAATAGCTAATTATCTCTTATATAAAATATCTATTTTGTCTGAATGTTGCAGCACTGTTTAATTGGTTGCTTTAACAAATTACAAAAACGACAAATTTGACAGCATTGGGGGAAAAAATTAATAAATAACTATACCTAACTAAACCTGAATTTATATTATGAGCATTTTATGCAAAAGAAGTAATTATGCAAAACAAAATAAATTTGTTAAAGCAACCAATCACTGCCTTTATTCTCATATTTATTTCTATAATATTAAAATCTTTTGTTTAATTTACATTAAATCTTAATTTTGTTTTGTTTAAGTAACCAATTAAAAAGAGACACTTTTTACATAGGAGTACATCTTGTTTTTAAATAAATTCAATATAAATTTTTAAATACTTTATAAAGATTTTTTTTAAAAAAAATACTGAATTTGCTTTTGGATAAAGAACTTAACATGAGCAATTACAAATCTTTACAAAAAAAAAAAAACCACATTTTTTTTTGTAATGCATTTTTTACAATGCTTTATTTAATTTATGTTATTTTGATTGATTAGCAATCTTCTTCAGGCATTTAAAATATCTTTCATTTACTCTCATTTAAACTAAATGACAGTTTTGACTGGTTAGTGGTCTTTTTTATATACTGTATTTGAAATATTTTTCATTTATCTCCTTTCAAACTTTGAAGAAGATTAAGTTAGTCAAAATTATTATAAATAAAATATTGTAAAGAAGTGTGTATTTTTTTTATAAAGATTTAATAGAAGCACTACAATATAAGAATAGAGAAAGTTTTGGACATTTTGGAAGGATTTTATCCAAATATATTATGAAATTTATTTTTATTGGATTTTATTGCAAAAAATTAAAACAGATTTTTTTTTTTTATATTGGTTTGATTTAAAAATCTGTGGCATTGTTAAACAATATTTTTAGATTTGTTTTTTTTTTTAAAAAAAAATGATGGTCATAAAATAATTCACAAATGAAAATGATTAATATGAAATACAGTATTAAAAGAATTTTGCAAATGGTCATTTTTATTTTTCACTAGAATGTAAAAAAGAATTTGTATTATTAGGTGTATGTAATTGCATATGCAATCAAATTCTTAGTATTTAACAAATATTTTTAATAAAATTAGGTATGGGAGGTAAAAGAAAAGTAAAATTTAAATTGATGATATTTAGTTGGATTCCAATTTCTGAGCAAAACAATATTATATGAAATATTTCTTTGTTCAGAAGATGAGAAAGTGAAGCATAAAGCTTTTGAGTATATAGAAAATGGAATTCTTCCCTTCCTCTTTTTGAATTATTATTTAGAATTAAATAATTATATTTTTATATTATTTGTATTTAATAATAAAATATTGTTAATTAAAGCAATTAGAAATTATTATTTAATTAAAGGATCTTTGATTATTTCCTTATTTTATTTTTTTTAAAAAGATGATTATTAGATTTTGGAATATTTAAATAAGATATTAGTATCTATTACATAGTCTTATTTCTAAAGTGTAAAAAAATAATAATTATTGTTATTTGTGAAAAAAAAAAAAGAACATCTGATTCAGTATTAATTACATTAATATAATAAATAGAAAACCTGGATCAAATCAATTCAAACCATCAAAATCTCTAATCATTATTGTATCATTATGCAAATGAAATTACAAGAATATGAATAAATAATAGGAAATATATATGAATTAATAATATAAATGACAAAATTGCAGAAGCCAAAAATTAATAAAATTTTAAGAATCAATTTATTAAATTGCAAATAATGAAATGCCTTTGTGTTGTAAGATTTATAATTCAATTGTATTTATATATTGGACCATTTCTATCATCTAATATAAGTATTGATCTTGTCTTTAGAAAAATTTAAATGTTCCAATACATTCAACTGTTAGTACCTGTGTGCTATTATTAATAGTTGAATGTATTTGGAATATTTAAATAAAGTTACATTTTTCTAAAAACATTCAATACTTATATTAGATGATAGAAATAGTCCAATTTATAAATGCAACAAAAATACTATCACCCTTCAGGAAAACATTATAATTCAATCGTTCACTTTTTTTGAATGCATAGGAAATGTTTATTCTATTAAATCGAGTTGATTTATAAAGGCACATCTTCTTAGATGGAATATTCAAAGCAAATAATTAGTTATTATAAAATTTTTGAAGAATATTTATGGCTAACTTAATATTGTTTTTTTTTTGGTGTGTGTAAAAAATATATGTTCTTTTTAAATTATAAAAATTATTGATGACTTCTCTTCTATTGTTTTTTTTTTTGTAGAACTATATTTAAAAAAATGAATAATAAATATTTTAATCATCATGATTAGTTTTCAATGAGGCTTACTCCCTGTTAAATAATTATTTTTATTACATATATTTATTCTGTTTTACCCAAATATCAATTGGAGGTTATAGACCAGTTGCACATTAATCTTATTACTTATATTTTATTCTATTTTACCCAAATATCAGTTGGAGGTTGCACATTAATCTTATCATATAAAGCAGTGTTTGTGTTAAGTTTATGAAATTTATGTATTTTTAATGTGTATGAAATTTTCGTTATTATTTTTCAGGCAGTAGTACGGCATGTATAGTGGTTCTAGACAGAACAGAAAAAACAATGCACACAGCTAATCTAGGAGATAGTGGATACCGAGTCATTCGAGAAGGGCAAATTGTCCACCGATCTGCTGAACAGCAACACTATTTCAATACGCCATTTCAACTTTCTCTTCCACCTCCAGAACACAGTGGATTAGTTTTAAGTGATAGGTAAATAGTTTAGTATGTATGTATATATAGTAACAAGACACTTGCACATACATGCACACTGAAGAAGCACTAAGGTTGTATTTCATACTTTCAGTGTGTTCTCCCAATGTATTGTATTTGTAAAGTTTTTAATTTATGCTTGTAATTGATGATTTCAATCCAGCATCTGATTGTAGAATAAAATAAAATATAATTTTTATGCCAAGGATTTATCATATAAATTCTAAATGAATTTTTTTGCCATCATGTTATATATTTTTCTACTATAGATTTAATATAAGTGCATTTCAGTCATATGTGATTGTTGGTTTTAAATTATTTCATTTTTTTCTTTTTAACTTGGAAAGTCTGAAGTATTGTTTTGAATTAAATCAGTAAATCATCATATATTTTATGTAAATTTTTTTTCCAAAGAAGGCTATTTCAGATTTTTATCACCAGGCTACAATTTTAAAGCATTATGATGTATTTATAAATGCTGTTATGTTGATAAATAAATATATATAATCACATGATTAGTTCTTATATCATTTATTTTCTTAATACATTCCAAAAAGTAGTTTTTAATCCTTTCCTTTTTTTATTTTTATATAGTTGCTAATATTCTAAATATTGGAATATCAATTGAAACTTTAGTTTAATTTTCTCTTGCAATTGCTTTTATAAAAATTTTCTCTTGTTTTCTCCTATTCCTTTTATCATTCACTAATAAGATCATTATTATTATTGCCTATCCTTATGAAAATATTCATTTTGTGGTATATATTCTAACAATATCTTACCATTGATTATAATAGCAGTTGTACCAGCCAATAATTTTTTTTAAGACAATTTTTTTTTTTTTAGTCCTGAATCTGCTGATACATCATCATTTTTAGTTGAAGAAGGAGATTTAATAGTGGTTGCCTCTGATGGATTGTTTGATAATATGTCAGACAGGATGATTATACAAGAATTATCCAAGTTAAGAGTAAGTTATATTAAATAAAACAAGTTTTAAAAAAATAGAAAAACTACAGATAAGAAAAAAAAATTAATAACAATAATTATTTAGATATATTAAAAGAGAAATTTTAATGGTAAAATGAAAAGTTCTTGAGTTGTTATATATATATTTTTACTATTTTTTGTTAAATCTAATATCAAAAAAGATATATATATATATATTGGCATTAGTATGAGTAGAATTTTCTAAGACAATAAGGATAATATTAGAATTTAATTAAAACTTTGTAAATATTTTAGTTTACCATATCTATTTCAATAATATTTAATTATTAATAATTTCAGCAATAAGGTTTATGACTAATTCTTTCTTGTTGATGTTCTTTTTTCTCGGATGTTTTTTTATAAATATTTTTTATAATAGCATTGTTGGAGTTAAATCATATTGTCCAATAGCTATTGGATCAAGGAAGGAATAAGCACTGATAACTGAACAATTTATATAAAGAATAATAAATAAATCAAATTAAAAAAAGAGGAAATGTGGAGATTAAAATAATTGAACTACTTATAAATTTTGATCTATTTTATGTAAATATAATAAAATGTCTCTGTTTGCATTTTTATATATTTAGAATTATTTGAATAGCTCTGATTATGCAGCTATATCCTATTTTTATTAATTTTCCCTTCATCTCTTATATATAATTGGCATCGTAATTATCTGTTGATACTAATTTGATGATTTATCATTTATTTGCAGTTTTAAAATGAGTAGAAATAGCTCTGCTCTGTAAATTTAAATATCAATTGATTCAAATCAATTCACCTCAAATATCTTGACTGATTCAACATTCACTCTTGATTCAAGAAATTTTTCTGTGTATAATCTTTGATGCATAGCAAGCAGCAGCCTACTGAATAGCTAGAGGGAGGTGTGTCACTTTATCTATTTCATATAATTGACACTGTAATTATCTATTATCATATATATACATTTAGAAATAGTTGCCTACACATTCCTAAGAAAAAAATTATATATAATATTTCACTGTTATTATATCTTTAAAATTCTTTTATTTTTTCTGACCATTCATTCTTTAAAAAATATCATTTTATTTATAGATTTGTAGATCTCAAAATAATTTATTACTGAAATATTTTATAAATGGATAATTAAATATTTATGCATTTTTGTGAAAATTGTTTTTTAAAATATCTTAAGCAGTAACATTCAATACTTGTGAATTTGTTTATTTAGATATCTTTCATTTTAGATTGTTTGAGGGTTTTTTTTTTGTTCTGATAAAATTGTTTTTTTTTTTTTAATAAATTGATTGGTTCATATTCCAATTCACCATTTTAAATACACTTCTGCATGATTCAAAAAGATTTCATATAAATTAATAAAATACATTATTCTCATTTTTGTGTTTTTTAAAGGAATTTTTATTTTAATTTTCTGATCAGTTGATATGCAGCTTTCATTAGAGATCTGTAAATATTGTACCGGTCGAAAATGTATATCCATTCAACAAGATTTAGAATCTGAACAAAAGTACCCTAAATCCAATCATGCCCGAGATACCCAGGTCAGGAGCACTCATGAATTTGAACCTGTTTGCCCATTCCCTAAATCTATAACACTATGGATAACACCCACGGTGATATCATGTAAATTAATTATTTCTCGGCCCAGAGCTGCAGCGTATTACATGAGACCTTCAATGATGATGATGATTTTTGGGAGATATTTAGTGAACCAAGAAATAGCTTAACTAAGATCTAAAAACTATATTAATTAAATGATAGGATTCGAATACAAGATAATATTTTATGACACAGATTTATTAAATGATTCAGACATTTATACTTTCCGATTTCACGCTGCAGAGTGAGTTTACAAAAGAATCAAAAATATATTTTCCATTAATGTCTTTAATACAGACGGATACATAGTGCAATTGTAATATATATAATTATTCAAAATTTACATGATTTAACAATAATAACTTGCGGTTGTTTACATAATTTATTTACCATAACGTAACCCTTAATGATTTGGTTCGATACATTTATATAGTGCGGAGGCGTATGCAGAAATATTCAAAATTTACATGATTTAACAATAACTTGCAGTTGTTTACATAATTTATTTACCATAACGTAACCCTTAATGATTTGGTTTGATACATTTATATAGTGCGGAAGCATATGTAGAAATATTCAAAATTATATGTTTATGAGTAAGTAGTAAAATACATTTCACATTGGTTTTGTTTTAACACAATTCTATAGTGCGTGAGCGCACGTAAAATATTCAAAGGTTTACAGGTTTTATAAATGAAAGTTAAAATAGCATTTAATATTGGTTTTACTTTATTACATTTCAATAATGTGGGAGCGCGCGAAAAAAATATTCAAAAATTTACAAGTTTCATAAATGAATGACAAAATAGCATTTAATATTGATTTTGCTTTAATACCCTTATATAGTGTGGGAGCGCATGTAAAAATATTCATAAGTTTACAAGTTTTATAAATGAAGGCTAAAATGGCATTTAATATTGATTTTGCTTTAATACATTTCTATAGTGCGGTAGCGCATGAAAAATATTCAAAATTACATCACTGAGATAGTACATTTATTTGGTGGTAGACGAAATTCATATATATATATAATAGCCATAAGGCAGGAATACGATTGCAAAGGTTTCACTAATTCATTAAATAATAACTTAACCGTATTATGTGGAGACACTTTTCATTAATGTTATTAACAAAATAATTCATAACTCATTTTAAAGAAATTACGGTTATTTGAAACATATTGAACTAAATATTTTATTCATATAATATTTTCGAATCACATATGTGAAACTAACTTGGTACCTTTGCTTGATTGTAAGAGAAGGGGAGAGCAGTTTGAAATAATTGGATTAAAGCTCCAATGAAATTATTTAAGAGACAAATGGTTAGCAGGTGTATTAACACTAGAGACTTTACTAACTAGGCATAATATAAATATAAGTGGGGAATGACGGTGCGTGCATATATTTTAGGAAGGCAGATACGGCATCTTGGCCGATTTACACTTTATAAATCAAATAACGACGACGATGAAGTATGACGCTTCAGGCGGACTAATACTTAGAACGAACTTTCTAGGTGTGAAGTTGCAATGGTCCAGCGTATGGCTATCCATGCAGAGCTCCCACAACGCTAGCGAAAATATCCAGGAGTTAGGTCATACTCCTGATTTGGACCTACGAAGAAATAATTCAAGATTCCCTGGAGTGAGGTGCAGGCAAATCAGAAATGACGAGATTCCCCGGAGCGAGGTACGGGCGAATTGGAAGAGAATCGCTTCCTAATTTATGAAAACAACGCAGTGATAATAATAATATTTCTAGATATTTAACAATAATAGTTACGGCCTACGAATGGTTTAGCAAATCTATAGCACGAATACATTTCCATACTTCCATATCAAATTATAAGACTAATTCAATAAAATTTTAGTCATTTTTTATAGTTTAAATCTCCCCCACCCTCCTAACTTATTTTTATAAAAAAAAATATATATGAGCGTAATTTAAACGCTAAAAAAAAATAATTATTCGTCAACTTTAGCAAACTTGGTCACATCGATAAAGAAAACAAAGATTTATAAATCTACCCCAGATAAAATAAGACTTGCAATAAAAGTTCATTAATAAGAACCGCACGATTACTAATAGAAACACTTTCATTATTCATTAACTCGACCCTACGAGCTTAGTGAAACATTATTAACTAAGTGATTTAATGCAATCTACCCCCTATTTCTATAGAAATAGAAATATAGCTCATATGATTGGAATTAACCAATATTCTACATTTCAGATACATATATAAAATCAAAACAACTATTAATATCAAAATTTTACCACATAAAAATAAAGCAATTATAAAAGCAAGCGTGAATCGGATGAATAGAATTACATTTAGATAATTTATGGTTCAGAATCGATAACATAATGCTCGCCATTTTGCGAGTTATTTAAGATATTACTTAAATGATAAAACAAATATTATAATTTATCAAATTTTAGATAACCAAGAAATTAGCAGCACTAAGTATTGTGAATGAATACGCCTACATGTTTAACTATAGTAGTGATTTCTTCAAGGTAGGCAGGAACGCATTCTTCTTTGGATGGGCATCAGGTCATACGCTGGTGGCACGATGTCACTCCGGCTCAGCATGGTAAGGAGATCGTCTCAGGTAAAGAGGAACGGTGGCTTGAAGTCCCTTTTCTACTCAGACATTCTGGGAACGACCGACGTGGAATAGTTTAGCAACAGTAACTTAAAATTAGCTCTCCTCCCTACTGGGTTCAGATCTAGCAGCATTTATACTCTTTTTTTCTGATGACGTTAGAAAGCACTTAGCTGCCAGACCCGAGGCACTTTATCCACTTAGCAGATCTGTAGTTTCTGACCGGATACATCCTTTGTTGGAATAAAATTTAAATACAATGCAATCCTGTCTAAAGTTTCTCACATGATTGTTTTAAATGTAGTCTTGTGATTTTAAAACAGAAAATGGATAAATTTCCATTAAAGGATTTTTACATTATTATAAAAATTATAAGTTTGAGATGGATAAATGGGTTTCCGGCAATTGTCTTAGTTATATTTGAGAATCTTATGACAAGGATTGCGTCATCTTCAATTCTTCTGACCGCCATGACTTAAATAAATAATATATTAGATATAACTTGACATATACATTAAATATATAAATTTTTATTTAAACTATATTTTAGCAATAATCTCCCATCTCCTATAATATATAGACACCCATTACGCACGCACATGAATTAAAATAACAAAAAATATTCACTTATTAAAATTAATTATTTTAAGATATATATATATATGTCAATTATCACTTTATTAGTTTAAAAACAAAATATATGCATTAATAAATATATATATACGTGCGTAAGGATGGAGTTTGAATATGGTTTGGTGGTGGGAGATTCTGAGTGGGCTGTGAAGCTTGATCCGAGTATCAGGTCAACTGCTTCAATATTTTATATTTTATTAAATTATTACATTTTAAATATATTAAATTTATTAAGCGCAAGCAGATGATATAGTAATAATGTGAAAGGCTAAAACCTTCGACAGATGCCCTTTAAAAAATGCCTATGTGACAGCCGATCAGATGTAACAATGACTGCATGTGGAACTCTCAATTCAAAAACACAAGCCAGCACTATCAGAAAAAGATGTAGCCCACCTTCTTCTCTACTTAAATTTATATATAAATAAGCCAGACTCAAAGCATTCCGAACTAAGAGCGTGAAGCTTAAAACACCTTCACATTTAATTCACTAAATATTATATATAAATAAACATAAGCATTTTTTAAAGCACATCTGTCAAAGGTTTTAGCTTTTCACGTTAGTATTATATTACATTTTATAATATCATGGTATTAACTAAAATAATTTAAAATAGTTATATTTGTAAATAAATATGTTTTCCAACTACTAAATAAATTTCAAATTTTAACTCTTATATAAAACAAAAATAAATAATAACTATGTACAACCTTTTTAAAATTATATTATCTAATTGCCTATTTTTAATATAAGTAGTATAATTTTTTATTTTGTAATTTATGTTTTTATAGAAATATATCTAATATTAATATACTCCTTAATAACTTTTTTTTTTAAAAGAACTGTTAAATAAAAATGATAAATAAAGCTAAATTATTTTAAGGTATTATTATTATATTTTGTTTAGTTAATTTATTATATGTAGATAGTAGATGAATCCAGTTTGTTTCTGGTATTTTAGCTTTGTCTTTTGTCTTTTTAAAATACTTGTAGCTCTAATATAAAAAGTGGTACATAAATTTGTTTTGTCTAATTAAAAATCCTATATTTTTTTATACATTAATCATATATTATTAACTTTGAATTCAAACAACACAGATAAAATGCTAAAAAAAAACCAATAGTACTAATGTAGTAAACACTTTACATTACTGTTTCTGGGTTTAGATATTATGTATTTTCACAAAATATGAATATCCGGCAATATCACTATAACTTTAAAATATTGTGTATATTTTTATAATAATAAAATGCATAAACTTTGATTTTTCTAATAATAGCAAATACATAAATTGTGAAATTGTTTTCTTTTTTTGTATTAATCAACTAACAAATTATCACTATTTGTTTATGATTAAAGAAAAGGCGAAACAATTCAATCAAACAAGTATTTTAAAATACATAAATATTGAACATTGTTGATTTTTCTAACAATAATAAACTACATAAATAGTGAAAATTGTTGTATTTTGCAATTAAAGAAAAGATGAAGCTAATGAATTGGACAAGTGAAATGCTGTTAAAGGTTTAATATATAGAATATATTATAAATTTATATTCTGTATATATTAAAATTAATATTAAATAAATTATTTTTTGGGTAAAACCGTGTATTATTTTCTATTATATACCGATATTTCGATGAACTAGCTTCCCCCATTGTCAAGGTAAACTCTTGAAAGAAAATCTATTCAATCTCAAACTATAACGTGACTGAGTGCGAGATGAAGCATGAGAATCAGCTTGAAATAGGTTAATATTAGAATATGAGGTTTATCAAAATGTATATTTCTCTTAGTTTTACCACCCATTAATTTAAAATCAATATTAGAAGACATAGATAAAATGAGAGGTTTCCCTGTGTCTGGAATACGTTTAAATAGGGCTGATGAAGCACAATGTATTCCAGCCATATGGAAATCTCTCATTTTATCTACATCTTCTAATATTGACTTCAAATTAATGGGTGGTAAAACTAAGAGAAATATACATTTTGATAAACCTCATATTCTGAATACTAAACTATTTTAAGCTGGTTCTCATACTTCATCTCGCACTTTTGAGATAGAACAGATTTTCTTTCAAGAGTTTACCTTGACAATGGCGGATGCTAGTTCGTCGAAATATCGGTATACAATAGAAAATAATACACAGTTTTATCCAAAAAATAATTTATTTACATCATAAACCGTGAAAACATTAAATATAATAAAATTAATATTGTAGTTATATTTCTGTAGTTATTTAATATTTACATTTAGTAAAATAAAAAGAGGCAAAAACTAATTGGTAAATGTTTATTATTATTTTAAATATTACTGCTATAAAATTTTTACCATATTGAAGTAAAAATACATTTACTATGCCATGTATATATTTTAGTTTTTAGTAATATATAGTATTTAAAAATACAGGATGCTTATAATTAATGGATAGGAAATGTTATTTTTGATTGAAGAAATTTATCTCTCATTACTCTATTTTTGACATTAAATATAAAAGAGTAATTATATTACAAAATATCAATAGCTTAGCACCCTTTCGGTACATTTAACCAGATTTATGGCATTCAACTATCAAAATGAAAAAACTTATTTAATAATCAAAATTACAGAGCATGCTCAGCTACATACATACTTTTAAATCTCTGATTCAAAATGTTATTAGAATTAGCAATGCTCACAATCTGGAATACTAAAAAATAATTAAGTTGAAAATTAGATTTACATTTTTTCATATTGGCATATATATATTGCCTCAGATGAATAGACACAGTAGCCTTAATTTTACTTTAGTAAATGGATGAACAATCACGGAATAGCTTTATAACATAATGATTCAATATGTGTCTGTAATCTGAAGTCTCAAATCTTGTGAAATTTGGTAGTGGGTTTTTTTTTTTCTTCAAACAACAATCAATTTAATTGTCCATCCAGTTGTTACCAATAAATGACCATCGCTTTAATCATAGCAACCTCACTATGCATTTACCTAGTCTGATAAATATTTTTCAATAATCCTATGTGAAGAGATAGTGGAGAAATCCTTATTTTGCAAGGGTTATTTATCCATTACCCATACAAATGAACTATATATGTCCTGTTATTTTAATAACAATACTATTGGTAAAACAGAAAACAAATAGTAATATCAAATAAATATTATACCATTTATAGTTATTTATATCAAAATGATTAGCTCTTTTTCTATGGTAATTATAACATCTTTAGCTCTTTTTTTTTTTGCTTGATTCTTTAGCCTTTTTATTAATTCTCACTTTTTTTTTTTTTGAAAATTAGCATTCCAATTGAAATATCAGTAGATTGTAATTTTTTAAAAAATTTATAATTATTTATTTTATTATTTTTACATGCATTTATATTAATTTTTCAATTTTTTTGTACATTACTGTTTTTGTTATTTTTATAGGACCGAAGGATTGAAAGTATTCAGAAATCAGTAAATTCTCTTGCCTTACAAGCAAGGAAATTGGCATTTGACCCAAATTATCTCTCCCCATTTGCTGTACATGCTAAGAATAATGGTATAAACACTAATGGTAAGTATGGAAAAATATATATATGTATTAGTAGTCCACCAACATATATTTCTGAAATAAAATTCTGATATATTATAATTCTCAATTTTTTTCCAATGCATTATATATATATATAAAGGTAAACAATGGTTCCATATATAGAAGTATGGTGAATTTCAAATCAGTTGTAAAGATTGCATTATTTTACTGTTATATTTTTATATTTATACTGACTTTCACCAAAACAAATCATCTTATAGCATCACTCTTTAGCTAATAATGATCAGATAACTATTTCCTAATCAATTCTGGATGAATCATTCATAAATTATGTAGGATCTGAGTTTTTGAAATACACATAAATACATATGATTTGCATATATCAAGATAATTATTCTCAAGTAACATTGTATATTTCATAAAAAAAAATAAAAAAATAGCAACTGTTTAAAATTTTCAAATTTGTTTGAAGCAATAATAAAAATATTTTTTTTTTTTTAAAGTTAAGAATAAAATCTTAAAAGTTTTGCAACTTGCTATACATTATATTCGTAGTTACCTTGGAAATTATGAGCCTAAAAACTTTCCTATTTATTTTTAAACATTGCTTGAATTGTATACTTCCTAAATTGTTTCCGTTTTTGAACAAATTGCGTATCAAAGAATGACTTCCTAAAGATTCAAGTTAATGGATTTATTTTGCTTTTAAAACACTACTTTACAACTATTATCATTAACTCTTGAAAAAAGGTTTTTTTTTTTGCTTAAAAAATAAAATAGAAAGTAAATTTTATAAATCTTTATGCTAGTCAAGTTGTAGGGTAATTTATTAATTTTGTTTAAATTTATTTATAATTGGAAAAAAGATAATTTATTAAACTCCATTGATTTCTTTGTAGACAAAAAACAAAATGATGTTAGAATAAATTAATAATTTAAATAAAACAATGTTTCCAGTAAGTAAAATTTAATAATTTTTAAATGCTCACAGATTTAACAGTAAAATAACATGTGATTGTCAGTGGGAAGTGGATATTAGATAATGATTATAGATAATTATTGTTTTTGCTTGTCTCAAAGTTTCTAGTTAAATGTTGGACTATTTCCAAGGTCTAGTTTAAATTATTAAATGTTTTTAGAAAAAAAAACAAATTTTATTTAAACTTATTATATACATTCAACTGTTTATGATAGCAAAGCAGTTTAATATATGGCACAACATTATTCTCCTGCCTTCTTCAGATGTTACTAACATGAGAATTGAACTAATGTCCTTAAGATTCATAAATTGTGAATTTTAAGATAAAAACTACAGTCTAATAGAAATTTTATAGACTTTTCTATGAAGCCTTCTTGATTTTTCCATTTCTTTTTAAGGACAAAGTTAGTAAATGATTTCCAAACATTATGGATTATCACTAGGTTGGTTTGTGGAGTTGTCATTCCCATATGAGCTATGTTAATTTTTTTTTTTTTTTTACTTTTTCCTCTAAAAACATTTATCAATTAAAACTAAATGATGTAAAAATCCAATATAATTACATATTGTTTTTCATTAGTTTGAATTTTTTATTTATTGCTTATCTGAAATTAATTTTTTTTTTTTAGGTGGTAAACCTGATGATATAACAATATTATTGGCATCAGTTGCATTATCTGATGGTGTATAACATTACATCTTGAAAGTAGTAATTCTAATTCACAACTTCAATATTGACTGCTTGTGTTATAAACAAGACTTGTAATCATTAGAAATCACGTGACAGTATTCTGATGGTGGGTTCTTTTTTTAGATGACCAAATATAGGTGGTTATTTTTATCACTCATTTTAATAATGTTACTTTTTGTCTTTTTCTCCATATAATTTTTTTTTTTAATTGTCTGATTATCAGATAAGTTATAAAGATTGGAATTCAGAGATGGGAAAACAAAAAATAAGCATTATATATTGTACTTATTTATTTATTTTTTGTTATTTTAATTTGAAAACAAATTCTTTAATGTGAATATATTTTTTTATAGTCTTTTTAATGTAAATAATAATTGTTATTCACCAAACAACAATTAATAGAAATAGATTACCATTAATCCAAACATCTCTAAATCAAATATTATTGTGACAAAATTACAGAATATTAATTTATTTTATTGTTTTAATTACTGTAAAATAAAAATTGTGTGCTGATATAAATATAAACAAATTTAAAATGTGTAATATTATTATTAAAAATATCTTTACACAATATGCAAAACGCATTTCAATATATAAAAACTATAGATAGTAAAATTATTTATTTAAATTTCCAGCAGAGTTTAGTTTTATAATGAAAAGATTTATTGTTGGAATCCTAAAAATTAACAATCCAAAGATACAGTGAACTAGGAATTTTAGATTAATGGTAGTCTATTTGTATTGAAATAAGCTAATGAAGTTGATATGAGAAAGGAAATACAACTTTAAAAAAAAATTAATTTATTGATTTCTCTCTCTTTGCTCCAGTCGTTATTGTTTCTTTAAAATGATTAAAAATATTTAAAAAAAATTAAAAAGTTATCAAGTCAAGATTAAGTATTCTGTCTCTGTCCATCTAATTAAGATACATAAAGAGAGAGAATGAGAATGTATTTTATTATTGTTAAAGGATAGTAATAAAAATAACTTTTATATATTGTGTATAGAAAATAAAAGAATGCACATTTATGGATCAACATACACATGAAGTTTTATTGTCATTTAATTATAAAAATATTAGATTAAATAATGTACTTGAATGGTTGTATTGAACTGTAAGAAAACATGTTATTTTTTTGTATTTGAACTAGGAGTTTTAATTTAAAATTCTCTTTAAAGCCAATTACAAGTCTATTTTTAGCAGATAAATTCTTTTGTCATCTGAAATCATTAAAAAAAATAATATGAACCTGATTTGTTTTTAAAATTCTAATAAGATAATTTTATTAACAAAGTTACATATAAAAATATTTACATAATAACTTCTACATCAACTATATAATATTTGCATGTTAAGATTATTCACTTAAGCAACTGTTTTATAATACATATCAAAGTTTTCTGTTTGATCATTGATGGAAATAGTTTCATTGTTTGGCATCTTCCGAAAATAATTGTTTGGAATTCAACATATTACTAATATTAAAAATAGAAAATATCACTGACTATAGAATTGTTGTATATAATAAGACTATAAAATTATAAATTATTTTCAAGAAATGAGATTTATTTTTGTTAATTTATAATTAATTTAATACTTTTAATTTTTGTATGTATATTATGTAAACAAAAAACTTTAACATGTTTGTTTTACTTCATTTTTTTTTGAGCAACGTTATTAATAAATATATATTTGTATGTAAAGTTACAATATCTAGTATTTGATTAAATATTTTTGCTTTCACTTGAAGAATTATAAATAAATATTTTATCTTTCATTAGTAATCTATATTGACTTTACAATGGTTTACAATAGGTAGGTAATAGAAAAAAATCTGACTGATCAATTTTTGACAAAACAAAAAAGTATTTTTTTGGGGAGAAAAAGAGAAACCAGTCATTGTTTGAGAAGGAAAGACACATCTATAGCTTTAACTTATCCCAAGTCTGATTATATAATCATCGAGCAATTTTTGTTCATGATTTTTTATTCTCTTAAGTTTATTAATGATTTTATTTTGATGTTTTGTGGGTTTTGACTATATATAAATGTACATTTAATAAAGCAGAGAGCAGACAAAATAAAAGTGATAAAGTGAATAATAGGAAAGGAAATCTGAGAAAAATTAATAAGTAATAGTAAGAATGGCTCAAAGGTCCAGTGAGAGAGCTGCATATGTAGACAATAGTTTCTAAGAATATTTATAAAACAAAAAATAAGCAAAATATTTTTGATGGAGTGACTAATATCTTTTTATTTTCGATTTTTTAATTCAATGAAATATATCTTAATAAAGCCACAGATTGGAATTAATTTGCCCACACACCATATTTACAATTATATTTATATTTTGGACTATTATTCTATCATCTAACATTAAATATGTCTTTAGAAAAATTTTAAACTTGATTTAAATTTTCCACTTACATTCAGCTGTTAGTAACAGCACACAGATTAGTGTAAACACAATGTTTTGAGTAGTATTTTCCCTTCTCTTCTTCAGATGTTGCTGGCCTGACTAATGACAATACTAGTATGAGAATCGAGTCTGTTCCTTTAGATTCTTGAAATATTGAATTTTAATGCAATGCTCTAACCAACTAAGCAATGACTCGGTTGGTTAGAATGTTACCTTAAAATTTCTTGGTTGGTTAGAACTTTACCTTAAAATTTCAATATTTAAGAATCTAAAGGTCCAGGTCAATTCCTGTGCTTGCACTATCCACTGGTCAAGCCAGTAATACCTGAAGAAGAGAGGAGAATAATACCACTCAAAATATTGTGTATATACTAACCTCTTCTATTTCTAACATTTAAATGTAATTGGAAAATTTAAATAAAGTTTAATAATTTTTCTAAAGACATTCAATACTTAATGTTAGATGATGGAAGTACTCCAATTTATAAGTGCAACTAAAATACAATCAGCACAGATCTTCAGCCAAACATATTTATAATATTTAAATAAGCAAACAATATATGATATACAATGATGAACAAGATTAAATATGTACCTAGAGTAAACTGATATTAAATTCTGTAAATAAACATTCTTTTAAGTTTAGGATAGTTTTATTTGCTGTCAGCCCCCAGCACTCACATTTCTTACTTAACTGATGAAATTGCTCAAAATTTAACTTTTGGGTAAAAGCTTTCTATTTTTTTGTTGGTTTGATAGATCATTAATATTTTTATTAGGGATTTAAATGACGATACCTAACTGTTTAGATTGAAGTTTGAATCCTGAAAGTTTTCTGATGTTTAATCTGATCAGTTTTTATTTGATTATTTCTGTAATCAAAAAATTCAATTATGCACGTGTGTGAATGTATAAAGTATGTTTTTATATATAAATAAATGAAAATTTAATGGTGTATATTCAAAATGTTTTTTTTTTTATGTTTGAAAAGTAGATTTAATTACATTATTGATTAATTTATTTGTAAAGGCTTAATTTTTTTTTTTTTTTGTGAATCAATTCTGTAATAATGGCACTTTTTATAAATACTTTATTATTGTTAAAGCTACTTTGAATGCTTTAACACCATACTGTTCTTCAGTATTTACTATTTTAAAGTGAGATGAGAGCATTTTATTATTTATATTATTTTTTAATGTTGGTTCCTAATTATATTTTTACATAACATCTTTACTTATTAATAATTTAAATTAACTTAATGAAATATAGTCATTGTTTTGTGTTTGGATTATATTTTTTTTTTATAGAGTATTGCATTTGTTGTTGATTGGAGTATATAGACACATTTTAATAACACCACCATATGAATTTAATTTAAAAAGCATCATACATCATTACTCACTATATCTAGTGTTCATTTTAACCCTATATTTTTATGAATAAAATGCAATTTTTATTAAATTTAATAATTACCAAAATCTGTTCTTGTCTATCAAAAATGAGAGAATGCAGACAATTTATACTACAGTTAATATAAATTAATAATTAATAGAAACCTTTTAAGCTATTATTAAATGAAGTTTATTTAGCATTTATGAATTCATAATTTTATATTTTTTAATATACATATGTTAGAAGATTATTAAAAATTTAAATGTTTTTGTAAATTATGGATTATGATTTTATTATTTTGCTTAATTTTTTAAATGAAGAATTTTTTAAATCACAACAATAAATATATTCTAAACTTATTTAAGGATATCCTTATGTATTATATATTCCAATCCCATAACACTTATTAATCCAGTAAAATATGAAGCCCAGAAACTAGTCTGATGATATTGGTTGTGCAAGTGCTAGATGGGGGTTTTTAATGCACAAATCTTCTAGTATCCATTGATTACTATAGCTTGCACTGGGTGACACTATTGTATGGAGAGATTTGCTACTGTTTTTTCACTTTAATAGTGATAAGTTTAAATTATTTATGTAATAAAAGATATGATCATATACATATTTTATTTTTTAAAAAAATCTCTTTGAGAATGATTAAAATTGTAATTTTTTATTTTACTTTTAATTGCAAAAAAAGAAAGAAAGAAAATTTTTCTTTGTAAAAAAGGAATGTAGAAAAATTGCCCCCTCCCCCCATTTAATCTTATTTTTGATTTAAAACAAGTCAAGTAGATTCAATTTTTTAAAAATGTCAATTCTAAAAACACATTTCTATTAATGAGAAAATTTTATGATAAAAGAGTTAGTTAGTTACCAAATTTATTGTTTGCATATAATTAGAAAAAATGACCCAAGTAATGTAGTCTTCTTGTTAATTGATTTTTGAGATTAGGGGTGTGTTATTCAGCCTGAATCAATGGGTAACAATCTGTTGCAGATTATACAACAGTTTAACCATCAGTTGCAGATTAGACAAACATTTTTGATAAATTCAAATAAGAACAACAAATCAGTCCATTTTAATGAGACACAAGTTTGAATAAATGAAAGAATATGCAATTCAATTGCTATAATAAATTATTTACGAATTCATTGGACCTGAAAAGAATATATAAATAATTATATTGATCAATGAGGTCATTATAGAACTCTAGATACACTTTGGGACTTTTGGAGAAAGATCTCTGGTTCCTGTCCTTCTCTTGTCACTAACACAGTTCCCAGTTACAGTCCAAATCATGGAGTTTGTCTATATCTCTTCACAGGATAGAAAGCTGGGAGAAAAAAAGTTTCTCTTATTCTCTTATTTACATCTTCTTATTCGTTTGTTTTGTGTGGTTAATTATAATACAGTAATGTAGGGAGGGGGGATTAATTAGCTACAGTTAATTAAAACAAAAACTAATCAGATATAGATAAATTTAATTAAATTTCAAACTAATTAGACATAGATGACACTTATTAAATTCCAAATTAATTAAATGTATACAACATTTCTAACCCACTGCATAGAACTAGGACTTATGAAATATAGTGTTTTCATTTTGATGAATAGTTTCTAACAAAAGTAATCCTTTAAATATTTAGTCACTTTTTTTTTGTATTTGTGGTCTCAGTGATTTTTGCCTATCTGCTTTTCCAAAGATTGATATCATCTACTTATATCAGTTTATTGTCTTTTATTAGTACTGTATTGTTTTCCTCTTTCTCTGTGGTTCATGGGATTCAGTGTTTTTAGTCTCTGATTCACCTTTCTGCCTTTATGGGGTTTCTATTTTCCCAGTTTTTGGAAATTTTGATGACATGTTATTTGTATATTTTTTGTAAATCACATTACCTTTTATCGCTGCTACTACACATTTTGACATTATGTTAGCAATTTTCCCTTCAGCCCATCTTTACCCAATCTATATTTAATTCATATTTTAGTGCCTATATTAAACATTTTAAAATTTGATTTTAAGTTTGTATATTATCTTTTGGTGATAAAAGGATAAGTTTGGTCCTCAGTTTTTTTTCCATTGGAGGTTCGCTGATGATTACCCACTTGCTGTTAAAGTAATAGAATAATGATATAACAGCATATGGCAAATTATCTCTTTAATTTTAGCAAAAGTTTTCTTTTTTAGTGCTTGTTCCAATTGATTAACCATATTTTTTGCCAATCCATTCTCTGGATGGTATGGCAATGAGTACACATACCTAACATCTGACTCTCAAAAATTCTTCAAATTTTATTGAAGTATTGTCTGTGACAAGTGTTTTGGGGTAACCATACACTGAAAAAGTTTCTTCTAGTTTGTCAGTAATCTCTGCTCTAGTATTCTTTACAGTATGATACTTTACCCAATGGGAGATATCAATTGGTACTAAAAATGTGTGTCCCCCTAAAAGGAATGGCATGGTCAACATGAACATGTTATCATGAGTTTAGAGACTGCTGCCATGAATTATATTTTTTTATTGAGTAATCGAACATTTAATTGACAGGCCGTGCACTTTTTCATAAATATATCAATGTCTATATTAATTACATTCTACTCCCAGATGACTTGTGTAATAACTTAAGTTTTTTGCTATGACTTTGGGGAGATATTATTAGCATATCTCTGTTAAAATACATCTGTTGCAAGTTGATGAATTTTCCCCGAATGTTCCAGAAAGACAATGTCAAAATCTGGGGTGTTTAACATGCCAATGTTTACTAATCAATTTGAAATGATGATCATGTGATGTTTAGTTGATTAACAATCATATCTTGGATCATTACCTTCCTCTTTACCCAATTTACTACTTGATTGTAGATTATCTCTTTTTTATTTTCATTCTGCTTGGCATTATGACTGCATCAGCATGTTGCATTAATCCACCTTTATTATAACTCAGAAATGAAAATAAAAGTAATGCAGCACATCATCATGGGTTGAGATGGTCTGGTATGAATTTTACCTTAGCCAATATATCTAGCAATGGTTTAGGACAGTTGTGGTGGTAATACAAGTACTGATGAAATTTCTGAATTACAAAAACTATAATAGGTCTTACTTCTCAAGCTGACTATAATTTCCTTCTGCTCTAGACAATATTCCTGGTGCATATGCTATGAATCTTTTGCCATTGCATGTGAGGTAAGTTATTATAGTTTTGATTCCCAGGTCTGATACATCTCTTGTCTCTATTACATTTAGATTATTATCAAAATGCATTAGCAATTTGTATGATGTTAAAAGCCTTTATTCCATAGAAAACATTCTCTTGGATGATTGACTATTCCCATTTATGATTTTTTTGAGACATCCTAGAAATACCTGAAGTTTGTTTTCATTTTTCATTCTAGATGCATTTTTAATTGCTTGAAAACCCTTTTATGTAATATGATATGACCTGGAAATTGTAATTTTTTTAATATTCCAGATACATTTATTTGCCTTCAATGCTGCACCAAATTCTTCAAGCTTTTTACATTAATTAATCTCTCCCTTGGGTATTTTCTGAATTAGCTGTAATTAATATAGTAAAATAAGGGATTACTCTTTCTAGTAGTCCATTAAGCAATATATCCACCTTTCCATGAAAAATGTTCAGTGCTCCATTAATCCCAAATGGAAAGTGATTGTAATTAAACAATTCTAATTGGCTTGTGATTGCTAAAATCTAGGAGGTAGCTTTAATCAGTTATTTAATTAAATGCAATATGAAAATCCGAATTGGTGAAGAAGGTGATTTCTATAACCAAACCAGTATTTCTCTACATTCGGTACTAGGTGTGCATTTTTATATAATTTTTTGTTAATTATCATCCAGTAATCCCTGCAAATCTATATCTTTTTTACCTATCACTATAGGAGTGGCCCACTGAATTTTCAGTCAATGTGCCCTTTTTATTAGGTTGTTAAATGTCTCTTTAACTCAGTCTTAGTGTATATGGCACTTCATGTTTTACATATGCCAGAGATTACATTTCCTTAAGCTCCAATTGAACAAGGGTTGCTTTTATCTGCCTCAGTATTGGCTTAAATAGACTTGGAAACTTATTCTAGATTTCTTTTTCAATGTTAATTCTTTTTATGACAGGTTTAAATCAATTCCAGCCTAATTAATGGTTTTATTTATTTTGAAGCTATGTGCATGGGTAATCTATAGCTTTTCATAGTTACATTCACCTGCTCTTTACAATTTCTAATACTTATAAATTATTGTTATTTATGTTTTTAACATTCAGGCTAGTTTTTTCACTGGGTGGGATTTTTAGTCTATTAGCTACTGCAATTTTTCAATATTTGAGGGACATTAGTATAATGTCTGAGCCACTAACAATCTTCATACTAAAATGTTTGCCTTCAATTAACATTGGGAGCATAAATAGTTCTGTTTCTTTAAAATTAAGAGTTTTAATTTTATGATTACTCTTTTCCTCTCTATTCTATATTTTTAACATATTAAAACTAGTTACTCCATGATGCTGCAATTCTTGTATTTCTCTGGATTGTGTATACAATTACAAGCCCTCTGACCGAATTTAATTCAGTTACACTTGAATTTACCACATTTTTACTTTGTTGTGAGTTTGTTTTATTATTTTGATCAACCTTTTTTCAAAGGTTAGAAACTAATTTCAGAATACTCTTTGGCCAGATTGAGTGCTAACTTATGGATAATATTTTATTAGCTTCCTTATAAATTAAGTCAATGTCTGCAAGTAGTTGCTCTAAATTTTACTTATATATCCCAAAGCAACTGTTCTAAGAGAATCTCTAAGAGCCATATACTCCTTAAAACTCTTCCCCTTTAGCTGATGATGATTTCTCAAATGGAGTTCGCAATATGTTTACAAGGAGGCAGGCAAAAGTATGCAAATAATGTTTCTATCATTTCATCATTGGGAAAACTCCAATTCCACCAGTTCATATAAACAATTTCCTGTTTCTGTGTTTTAATTTGGTAAACCCAGCAACAGCCACCTTTATGTGGATCTCTTGAATATTGTTGACTAGAAAGAATTTTTCTGCATGCTTAATCTTTTAATTGTTCATTATTTTTTATTTTATATAAAAAAAATTGGTTTAAAAGTTTTTCTAAAAATTATTAATTTAACAAAATTGACAAAAACAAATACATTTATAATGCATTTTTCACTAAAATTATACTTGTGATTTTTGTAAATGCCTTCTATGAAAATATTTTCATTTTTTATTTATTTTTTCACCATTTGCAATATTGTTTTGAAATGCATTTTGAAACAAAAAGAAAAATGAAAATATTTTCATAGAAGATATTTAAAAAAATTAGTATATCCAATATTTTCATTTTACCAAAAGTTGCATTTAGAAGTAATTTCCTAATATAATATTGCAAGTGTTGAAAAAATTTCTTGTTATACATAATATATGCATTTTATCAAAAAGATTTTGCTCTTTTAGAACTTTTACTAGATTTAACTTTTGGTAAAATACATATATTATACACTATTTTTTTTAACATTTGTATTATTATATTTTGAAATATAAAAAAAAATACCTTTACTTGAAATATCACTGGTTCATGTTTGTTGTTCACTTAACTCTAACCATAAAATAATTGAAGAAACAGTTTACAAAAAATATATACATATTTTATAAAATTTAAAAAAATTGTAGCAAATACATGCATAAGTTTTTCTCAGTGTGGTTAAATCTTAAAGACAGCTCCAGGCATTGTCCAATCTTCACATCAGAACCTTGTTTCTTTTTGTACGCATTTGCCACTAATATTTGTTTTTAAGAAGCAAATACAAGATAGTCTTAAAGAATCTTTTTTGTTTTTGATAGAGTTGGATGAAATATAACTTATATTGACCAGCTAATTGAAATGGAGGAATAGTGCTACATCTTCCTCATGAAGATCTTGGAATACAATTGGCATATAATTCTAAAGACTCATTGATAACTACCATTTTAAATTTTGGAAAAGAAAAATGGCTGCAGGTATGCTTTTTATACAATACGAAAGCATGCCAAATAGCTGAATCGATGAAATATTTAATTAAATTTTTTTTAAAATTTTTTGTCCATTTTTAGTTGTGTGAAAATTACAGTGATCAATACTGTCGTAAAAAAATTATAATTACACATTACAGTAGGTTTCACCACATTAGCTTCAGTTATTTTGATTGACACATTATGAATGAGACTCAAAAGATTGGCTAGTCTCATGTCATGCCATTTTAACCCCACCTTTTTTCACCCTATTGTTTTTCATTTCAGCTGGCATATTCTTTCACAAGTATATCTGTGAGAGTTGATGATATATTAATTATCTGTGATACGATATCTTTTGCCCAAATACCCATCTACCAGATGACGAACTTAGTACTGACTGGTTAAGTGTCATATTTTTCATTATATACTGCATCCTTTCCAGTATAAAGAAGTAAGTTACACATATATCCACTTTGTGCTTTACACAGTGCAAAAAATTTCAGTCCAAAATGGACTCTCTTTTTAACATTGTACAGTTTCCAAATCAGAAATCTCTTGGAAAGTATGAAACTTTTATTTACACTCAGAGTCGCTATTCTGGAACATACAAAGCATTGAACTGTACTCACAAGTATTCCATCACTTCATTAAGCTTGTAGAGCCTTGGATATAGGTGGATTCTGAGTCAAAGTCATCTTCATTAGATAGATGTAGAAATTTCATTAGCAAAATATATTTAGCATATTTTATTGCTTTGAAAATACTCTTATATAAAGTATTTCATGTTTCATCCAACATGATTTTACATTTGGCAGTTTGATGAAGCCTTATAACATCCTACACTCTAAACAAATACCATCATCTTTTTTCCTGAGGTGGGTGTCAATTTGTTATGGGCCTGGATCATCTTTTGCTGCCATTCTTACATTTGTATTGGTCAGCATAAAGATTAATTTTTCTTACAATTCTTTCACACAATGTATCTTCAAAGAGCATCTTGGAAGAATTATAGAAGCTTAGTAGTTGCACTCATAGATGCAATCATGCCTGACTTCACCATTAAGGGAAACCTTGGAGGTGATGAGGAATATCCCTGATACATTGGAATCTACACATCACCAGTAGTATTATAATCAAATTATTTCATCATCTAAACTGGACTCATTCTCAATCCTATCAAAGGTGTCATCATCACAAGAGTTCCATCATCACTGCTGTTGGGAAGTACTATGAATCAGGATGATAGCTTATTTCAGGAATTGATTTGAAAAATGAGGTCATTTTAGTTATCTAATATATAAAATAAACAAAATCAAAGACCTTGAATTTTGAAATATTATTAAAGTATCATAAAACATGAGGTAACCGGCCATCACTATATGAGTATTATAAAAATGTAATTCTGATATCATATGAAATAATTTATCTTATAAAATATATATATTCATAAAAAAATATGAACTATAAACACACAAGATTTAAATTATTTATGAATAATAAATATTTAGTAAAAAAAAAAGCTCAAAGATAGTGCGTGACCTAGAAAAAAAAAATACTTGGTCTTTTTCAAATGATTGTAGTATAGAAAAGAAAAAATTCTTTTATTTACTGAAATATATTATTTTGTTTTAAAAAAAAATGTTATAAAAAAATTACTGGATTACAATGTGAATAGAATTTGATCGGTAAAAACATTGAAAATTATTCACTTCTTTTTTTAAAAAAAAATCTACAATAGAAATAAGGAGTTTTTATTAGGAATATAGTTTTTTTGGAAATATAATATATAGTTATTGGAATAGAATATACATATGAATGAAAAAAATTTTTTTTTACCAGTTATGAAAAATAAAAAATGTCTGCATTAAAAAAAGGGAGAAATTTTTTGTTTATAAAAATAAACATTGTAATTATTAAATACTTGTTGACTTAGAGTTTGGTGAAAAGGTAACCAATTAATAATATAAACTAATTAATAGCAGTGAGCTAGTTTTTAGCAAAACACTGCCAGAATCATAGTGCTGAACAAAATTATGCAGTACAAGTATATAAATGAGGCCTAATATGCAAATAAGGCAATTAGATATTTCATTTTGCAGACAGTACAACACATAAATCCTCTTTGTTGATGGAATGTGGATCCTTTGCAATTGCCTGAGCCTCATTGTACTTTCTTTTCCTATTGTCTCTCTCTAAGAAAACTATTCTAACATTGGGTGGAGAAAATATGGTGCACTATAATGTGTTCATTTTTTGTTTAGCTCTATATGATATGTGTTTTGGGCAATTCTCATGGATCTATTTGCACGAGATTCCCCATAATACAGAGCTGCATGATGAGTTAGAACATGGAATTTTATAGGTCACCTGAGGAGCATTCTCTGTAAGTATTTTGTCTTTAATAAATTGGTAAGAGACGGAAGCGATCTAAAACTAACCCTGTACATCTTAGCGCAAATCTTTTTAAGGTTATTTGCAATATGTGGGGCATAAGAAAGGTTTATCCATTCTTTAGGCATATTAATGCATTTAACTTTTTTTTTACATTGGTGTAAAATTTACTGACTTTTAATGAGCCTTATTTGTGTACTGGACCTAATTTATTTATAAAAGCGTACTGTACTACATAGTTTTATTCAGCACTTTTACTGAAAGCTATCTCAGTGCTATTAATTAGGTTATATTATTAATTAGTTATCTTTTCAATCAAACTTGGAAGTCATTGAGTGTTTAAGAATTACATAATTTGTTGAAAAAAATTAATAAGTTGAGATTTACTAAAAAATAAACATTATATATAAATAATATCGATGCAGTAATTATAGTAGCTGACTGCTAACAATTTTTGAAAAAAAGAAAAAAGTGATGAAGAAAGCACATCTTTGCTATAGAACGCATGAAGAGAAATGCAATGCTTTTGAGGTTGAGACAAACTAAAAAGGGACCTTGGAAAATTCATGAATGCTCCGTTTGTAGCTGCCATCTAAAGAAAATTACTTAAACTAAAAATGTACTAACATAGAAATATACTAAATCATTAAATAGACAAAAATTATGCAATTTTTAGACAATTAACTTCTGCTCATATAGTAACCATAATTGTCACTACAGCTTTGTTCTGGGTTGCACATTTAAATGACAAAAAATTAAGGTGCAATACCAAGTGTATATGTTATCAACATCAAACTCTCAATGGGTTTTGCATTATTGTTGACATTATTAAATAATTACAAAATTCAAGATCTCCGACTAGAGTTAGGTTCTGTTATCCTGTCGATTGGATTAAAGATGGTTAACAACCAATTACAGGCTAGACAAACAATTCTGATAAATTCAAATAAAGACAATAAATTAGCCCACTTAAATGAAACACATAATTTAATAACAAGTTGAAATAAATTAAAGAATATATGATACAAAAGTATTACATAGTACAATATAAATGGTATAACAAATTTTTACAAATTCATTGGACCCAATTGCATATACAAATAATATCAATTGATGAAGCTGTTATAAAATCCTAGATCCATTTTTAGATCTTCAAATAAGAATCTCTGGTTTTTGTCCTTTTCTCACTGCGAATACAGTTCCTGGATATGGTCATCAACAGCTCTTCACAAGGTAGGAGATAGAAAAAAAGAGTCTGTCTTGTTGTCCTATTTATATCTTTATTCTTTTGGTCTGTGTAGTTAATAATAACATAGAAAAGAGGGAGGATTAATTAATTGTAGTTAAAGTTTAACTAAATTAAAACCTCGGACATAAATAAGTTTAGAAGTAGATAAAACTTATTAAATTTTGAACTAATTAAATATATATATAACAAAGGGTTTAAAGAGTACTTTCAGATTGAAAAGTTATTTTAGAGAAAGGGAGAATTTTCAAGAAAGTTCTTGTCAGATTTATGGCTTGTATTCCACAGCCTTTCAAACCAGTTGAGAAAGATGGACAGCTAAAAAATTTGAGTCATCTATTAACAATTCACTTCAAATTTAAGTAACTATTTTAAAAAAGTCACTGATGAATGATGTCTACATTTCAAGTATGAAGAAAACTGCTTGATAAGCAACACTGCTTTTGTAGGGAGAATTAATCATGAAAAGTGTTCAGCTAAAACAAAAGTGTAACTAACCAATTTTTTTAAAAAATAATTTAATAATAAGCAAGAAACTTCTTTTTTTTAGTATGTAATACAAAAAGTTCCTGGGTAAGAAAAAAAACCACTTCGGATATTTTATTTTAAACTATTTTGCTTAATTGTTGATTATTGAAGTGTATTTAATATTCCTGAAGTTTCTAGATATGTAATTGTAAAATAATATTTGTTAAAATTTTAATTCTGTCAGTTAATAAAAACATTAAAATCAATCAAATATAACTGTACATTATTTAAATAGTCTTAGCTTTTTATTCTTAATTTATCATTCCTACTACATATGTGTGCTGTGATTGATTAACATTTTAAACCCGCATTTGCAAAATCTGAAAAAAGTTTAAGTATTTCCATTTAATTCTGTAGTCTGAATGTATGAAAAATTTAACAAAATTATATTTCTTAAAATAATCCAATTTGAGTTCATTCAATTTTTGTATTATGGTTGTTTTAAATTTGTCAGGAAAATAATATCCATTCTTTGAATGTTCACAACTTCTTTTTTTTTTTTTATGAATAATTTTGAGAAATTTTTGAAATAGAGGAAGAAAAATGTCTAAACTTTCCTATAATTTATGAAGTCAACTTTGTAAGAAAGTTGTATGACATTATATCAAAAACACGCATTATTAAATTTCATTAAGAAGAAATGCCAGTTTTATTTTAGAATATATATTATATTCTTACTTGTATCAAATTCAATATGCATGCATATGATGCAAATGAAAGCAAACATTTCAATTGGACATTTGTATGGGCCTCATTAAACCTTATGTAGCTATCAATATATGTATTACATATAATCACATTCAGTGATTTCTAAGTTACAATGTTTTTTTACTGACTAAATAAATGTTTTTTTAGAACATTTTTCTATGATTTGTAATTTAATATTCTACTTTTGATCATAATAGTAGTGTGTATATTTGTGGAGTGTTAAAAATGTTTTAAATGTGTATATTTTTCAAAATTAAACAAGAATGAAAAGCTCTTTGGGAGAATCTATGATACATTAAAAAAACAACAACAAAGATTTAGATCCTATTGTGACATTTTAAAAAATTATATAAAGTACAATTTGCTTATGAGTTTAATATTTTAAAATGATATTCATAAATCAAATATTATTTGGTCAGTATTTTGTTAATATTATTTTATAACGATTTAACCCCATTCTCATTCTCTCTCAGCATTTTTTTTTCCGGTGTAAAACTCACAAAGTGCCTAGTTTATTGTAAATATTATTTTTAGCTTTTTTTTTTTTGAACACTCACTACTACTTTATTTTCATTGTAAAAAAAGAAAAAAGCATACCTCCCATTCTTTATTCATTAGCAAAATAATTAAAAAATAAAAGATTGACAAAAGTGTATTTAGTTTTAAAGTATGATTTTAGGGACCATACTAACTATGAAGAAAAAAAAGTAAATACATGCGTGCAAATAAAGTAGACATTTTGAAAGATGAACTTGTCTCTTGTGATCTTTTTTTTTTTTTTTTACAGAACATACAAATTTACCAATTCAATATTAGATTTTGGATATTATATAAAATTTATTATATTCAAAATTTTCTTATATTTATTGTAAACTCAAAGATTTTAAATGATAAAAATTTTTTTTTCCAATTTATTTCATAAATTATCTTTGTTATTAAAAAAAATAATGCATCTATAATGTATGTACATTCTATATGCTTGATGGAAATATATAGCGCTTACAATTGAAAAAAAGTAATTGATAAAAAATAAAATGTTTTCATTTATTTTTGAATTTATGGCTACGAATATACATTAAATAAAATTAAAAAAAAAATATAATTTTCAATAAAAAGTGTGTATTAATAAAAAAGAATTATTCCACATAGAAATAAATAAAAGTTCAATATTTAATGTACTTTTGTAGTCATAAATTCAACAATAAATGTGGATATTTTACTTTATATCAGCTTTAGTTTTACAGTGTCAAGTTCCAGCATCAGTGATGTATTTTTTTTTTGATTGCCGAAATGTAATTAATTCAATGTTTCATTTGGTAGGCTACCATGTCTTAAGTTTTTTGCTATCTTTTTGTAATTTACATTTTATAAACATTAATTCTATGTGCCTTGAGTGCTTAATTTTAACACGATGGATCTCTATAAATCTTAATACAAGATTATGACTTTATAAAAATAACGCCATCTTATCTTCAATCTACTTTCAAATTATATAGGCAAATCTAAAGCATTTTGATTTGAGAGTGTGAAGCTAGTAAGTTCTTCACTAATTAAATCCACTACCTCATTTAGAAATCAACATTTGAGAAATCTTTTGGTTCACAGCAAGTTAATATTTAGATCTTATAATTAGAAATATTTCAAATCAATTTAAAGTTGTATACCTTAATTTATTATTAAGCGCATGGTCAGCACATAATTTCATATAAGGCTTTAACCTTAATACTATGCTCCTTGAGTGCTTCATTGTACCATGAGAGGGATCTCTACAAATCTTAACATAAGATTACGACTTTATAAAGATAAAAGCGGCTTCTTATCTTCAACCTACTTTCTATTTTTATAGGCAAATCTAAAGTATTTTGATTTGAGAATGTGAAGCTATTGAGTTCTTCACTAATTAAGTCTACTACCTCGTTTGGAAATCAACATTTGCAAAATCTTTCTTTTCACAGCAAGTTTATATTTAGGGCTTATAATTAGAAATATTTCAAATCAATTTTGTGTATGGACTTTACTGTACTTATTTTCATTTTAAACAAACCATACCAAAAGAATTAAATTGAATAATAATAATTACTGAAATTGGAACTTGACATTGTAAAATTGGAATCAATAAAAAATAAAGTGTTCACATTTATGATTACAAAAGTTTATTAACTTTTATTTTTATTTCATACACATTTCGTGTTTAAACTACTTTTTGCTTTATTTAATATATGTTTATATTCCAAAATATATTATTTTCCTTATTTTATTTAATATAAACTTGCTACTAAAACCAAGAATCCAGACATTTTATTTTTTATTAATTTTTCTTTTGCTCAGTGCTAAGTGGATAAATTGTATGCTATTGAAGCATTAAAAATATAAACTTTTTTTAAATTTTATGTATATTCATATAAAACTGGAAAGTTTTTAAATATCTGTATTTAGTTTAGTGATCGATTCGTATGTGAATTGTATGTAGATTGACTTATTTTTCAAATAAGAATATTTGTTTTTGCTCAGAAATATCATAAATTTGAGCATGTGAAATTAGAGCTGGACCACATTTTCTGAACTTTTGAGTTCCAGGTTCTACCATTGCCTGAACCACAGACAAAATCTTCAGATGATTAATGAAGTGAGATGGGAAGGCAAAACAATGTTAAATATTTGCTTATTTCTTAACTTTTCTTAATTGAAAAGATGATCATATAAAATTCAATTGATGTTCTGTTGCATTGAATTTTCCTCTTTTTTTTTTCGACTACAAAGTGATCATTAATTTGGAATTCAAACCAATTACTCAATAATAATTATAAGCATGTACTTACTATAAAAGATTAACAACTTAAGGTATTAAACAAATTTTTGCTTTTTTTATGATTTCTCTTCACATAATTTTTCTAACATTGAATGAAAATTCATGAATTCTTTTCTATTATGAGTTTTTTTCCCCTTATGTTTTCATGAAATTCTTAATAGTTTAATGGTCTCTTGAGTCAATATGGACAGATGTAACCTATATTAGAATACCACATGATCACCATTTCTTATGCTTGATCATAACTGTTATTAAAACAGGCAAAACTATCCATACAGTAGTGCCATTCAGTGCAGGTTAAATAATATATTAGAATACCTAGTTAGGATATATATCATAATATATGAAAGTGGTGCACTTTTACTACAGCACAGCACAAATATTTTTTTGTGCATAATGGGATCTGCCATAATTTTATCTGGGATTATCAAATTTTGAAATTACTGATCACCCAGAAATAATAATGCATGAATTTCAAAAATTAGTAAGCCATAATCATTTTCTTCATTACTTGCTTAGATTTAAATTCTTTATTGTAAACATTTTAGTTTCACTTGCAGGCTACAATTCATTATCCAAAGCATACCTATTCTACTTCCCTTTTGAATCCTATTTAAAAATTTCCAAATCTCCTCTGTCCAATGTAAAGTAGATCATTTTTAAATGTTAAAGCAAATACTATTTTATTTAAAACTATTTTGCTATTTGAACATTTTTTTGGATTTTTAAACCCAAATATTTTATGCTTTATGTTTCAACTTTAATTCTTAATTGTTTATATAATTCTTTTTCCTATTTAAAAAAATCTTTCACACATATATTTTGGATTTTTTTTTCACTGAATTTAATTTTTGTATTTCTTCCTATCTCTGCACACTTCTTTAATATTTTTTTATATTATTTGTATAAAAGAATTGCCATGTGATAAATTCTTTTGGTTTCTGTTGTAGAAATTCTCAATCTCTGTCTGTTATAATCTCTATTTCTATTATAAATAAATAAAGACAACAGCGAGCCCTGTTTAACATTTATAAAATTATTGTAAACATTCTTAACATTCCTAAATATATTTTCAAAGTTGTAACTATTTTCCATAAGATTAATATTTTCTTATGTCTAATTAGAATGCCATGAAAATTTTTTTTTAATACATTGTTTCATTCAAATGCGAAATAAATACATTATACATCTTTCTGAATGATTTTAAATTTATTCCAGACTTCAGACCACTCAAAGAAGTATGAAGAGATGCATGTTGGGAGTAACAAGAAGACATCGAAAACACAATATATGGCTAAGAGAACAAACAAGTGTTACTGACCTCATTGAAAAAATTAAAAGACAAGTGGAGTTGGGTTGGACATATTGCTAGAAGAGATGATAATAGATGGACAATTGAAATCTTAAACTGTATGTCAAGATATTGTAAAAGACCCAGAAAGAGACCACATGTGAGATGGATGGATGAAATAAGAAAGTGTGCAGGGGTAATGTGAAGAAGAGACGCTAAAGATCGGAGATGGATTGAACTTGGGGAGATCTTCATCCTGCAGTGGATTGGGAATGGTTGATGATGATGATGAACCCTGTTTATTATTATTATACACTGTCTGTTCCAGTGAAAAGTTAACTGATTTTCTCTTTAAGCTGTCTGAAGGCATTATCTTTGGATAAATACAGGCATTACATAGTGTTATAGTTTAGCTATTCACAAAAATTCTAAAGTGCTAGAGTATTTGGATCATGAATTATGATATGAAATGTGACTAATTTATACTTTCATAAATTCAATACTCTCCCTGCCATCATGAAAATTTGCATACAATTTAAAAATATTTAACTGCCATAGACAGTTTGAATAATTTCAGTTGTTTTGTAGCAGTTTTGCCAATTTAAAAACAATTTAAGGTTGGCATATTGTTTCATTCATGTAAAAATATAAAATGTACATTTTGTAACTCATTCAATTATACCAGTACTTAAAATTTTTGTATGAATAGCTAAACTATCTCTTTGTAGCCCATGTGTTGATTCAGAGAGGCACTAGGCAACTTGGAGAGAACCAGTCACTTTTTCATTGGCACACTATAAATAAATATTCTATACACTGTGAATGCTTTTGTTAGAAATAACTTTCTATTAAAAAGAAATATGACTATAGGTTTGAAAAGAAAGGTTTTTAATAGATGTGTCAATTCTTATGGATCTGAGACTCACTTAACAGAAGAGCAATACAGAAATTTCAGATCACTCAATGAAGTATGAAGAAATATATGTTAGGAGTAACAAGAAGAGATTAAAAACAAAATATGTGGTTAAGAGAACAAACATATTACTGATATTATTTAAAGAATTAAGAGACTAAAAAAGATTTGGACTGGACCTATTGCTAGAAGGGATAATAGAAAAACAATTGAATTTTTAAATTGGGTTTCAAGGGATTGTAAATATTAGAATGAAATTACACAAGATGGATGGATGAAATAAAGTTTGCTGTGTGATATGAAAAATGCAGAAACTGGACAAAACTCAGACTTTCATCCTATAAAAGATCAATGATTGTTGAAAATAGTAATGATGAATGCTATTTATAATTAACATTTTAAAATCTTTTCTCTTTAGATATAATAATCAAATTAGGCACTAAATACAAACTTCCTTATTTAACATATTAGCCCTTAGTTATATACTATAAACCCATTATCTTTTTCTCAAAAAAAAAAAATTATAAGGCAAGTGCACACTCTGTGCAGACAGTTGTTCTGAAATTTTAAAAAAACCCAGCAATCTCAACTAAAAAATTCCTATGCAACTTGGACTACATAACCATCATGTATTTAGAGTTCAAAAAACTCAATGCACTCTGCAATTGCGAGTAATTTTTCAAATCTTGTACATGCTTTCAATATCACACTAACTGACTAGCCACCTCCCCACAATGACTATTGGAAGACATTCAAACACCCCAGTTCTGCCCTGCTGAAAGTAAACTATTGGAAGATCTATTCACTTGTCTAGTCCTCAACTCTCATAGAAGAGACCAAATTATACATCAATAACAAATAACTGTCGAAAATATAAACAGTGGACACTAGAACCAGTGCTTTTATTTTCTCCTAAAATTAAATTTAGAAGCTCTACCTACCCTTCATTTTCTAAGATTTAAAAGAATCTTCAAAAATACAAATTCATGTGTGCTGTGTTATAAGGAAGCAGAAACACACTACCATATTTTTCATACGTTTCAAGCCAGACAACATATACACCCTTATTCCAGTAATAAGTAATGACAGATATCAATCATATTCTAAAATCCTTTAAAAAGAGGATCCTCTGCAAACATACAAACTAGCACATTTATATTATGGTTTTTAGTTTATAAGATTTCACTTACAATAATAATTCCAAAAGACATCCTCACACACCAACAGGCCAAAAACAAAACAAAGATAGGAAAGTACATGATGTAAATATTTATACCAACCACCTAGGCACTAATGCAACTGAGATTGAGTCTAACATGAACTCTCTTAAAAAATTACAACCAAAAAATCAAATTTGTTGCTTTCTGTAAAATGCATAACAAGATAACCCATACAAAACTGACGGAACAAGACACTATAACATCGACCGATAGGCCTCCACCAATGCAACAGAACTGGACAAAAACTATGGGATAATATAGGGAAATTTATTAATATTGAAAATCATACTATTACCAGAAATTTGAAATATTGGGAAGCATACAAACTTATGCACATGGAAAATCAAATCAACAATACCCTGTTAGGAGTAAACAATCAAAAAATTGTGTTGGGCTCTAGGCTTTTGTACCTGGAGCCAAAATTCCTGGACCCCTTGATTAAATTCAATTTAGATTCCCTCCCCATGAAATCCTTCCTAGTCAATGAAAGAAATCACAAAAAAATTTAACCAATTTGTCAAATGTGTGGGAAGGGAGAAGAATCAACCATATCATCATGAGATGCACCAGATTAAATATTTACAGACTTAATTACAAATTGGACAAAGAATCTAAATGCAAATATCCATAAGAAGTTGTATGGAACATGGCATTTTTGCACAAATTAGACTTTCCATTTTCTTCAATTACACACTTTGGTGTCTCAGGTGCAAGATGGTAATGGTGCAGGCAGAAGACCCTAAAGGCTACATCGTGGAGTCTACATGGTCACTGCTGGACCTGCATTTTGCAAATCAATATGAACATTTATAATGTAACATCTTATCTAGGGTATATGCGCACAGACTTTCACACAACCCTCCATTCTATCTCATAATACTGATACACTTGAACACATATATGTCAAAAAGATAAATAAACACCAATATATGTATTTCATGTTAAACCAGCAATCATCAGTTGGTCCAGATTATCATCTCTACACATATATGCAATAAGTGGTCAGCCTGTATATCAGTTAATGTAACTTATCAACAAATATAATTTATAGAATAAATTTCTTTTTTTAAAAAAAAGGATAACACTAGTACTCGTAACTACAGATGTAAATAATGATCTGTATAAACTACCTATAGGCATTTTCAATATCTAAGTTGATTTGTACTGTTTTAACTAGATACCCAGTTTTTCTGTATTTCCATAGGTGGTCCAAACAATAGATTAACCTTTTTTTCCGTAATTCAATAAAAGTTCTTTGAAAGGCAAAAAATTAAAAAGTTTTTTCTTTTAATTAATAAGTGAGTTAAATATGTTTGTATTATTACTAGATGCTTATTTAAGTTGATTTAATCGTAAATAATTAAAAATCATGCATTGACACTGGCAGACTAAATCTGGAATAAAATCTCAAAAGAATTTTACTTTTAATATCTAACATTTTCACACATAATTTAGAGCAAAAAAATACTTTCATTTATTTTCTCGATAAAAGCTAAGTTTTGCAATTATTGTAATTTAATCTTTAGTACCAATAGGATGGAAATACAAATTGCATATATGACTGATTTATTTTCAACAATTATATTGTCTTCCATGCTTAATAGTTATTTTTTTTTAATTATACATTTTCAAGGGCTTCCAATAAATATTAAAAATAAAAAATTAACAAAATTGATAATTAAAATAAATTTAATAATTTAAACCAGTAAACCTTATGTATAGTGACAAAAATTAGTTAGTGAATGTTAGAAAGTAATTTTTTTTTCAACATTTACGACAGTCACTGTTAGCAACTTATGAATATAAATAAAATAACAAACATTTTTAAAGAAGGGTTATTGATGTTGGCAGCCTAAAATCCCTAATGGCTTTCAAAATAGCCACAAATCAATCTTTATGCAGTCGCTTCCACATAAATGTGGCTAAATAGGAATCCAGGTGTTGTTGCATGTGTCCCTGGTGCTTTTTTGTTTCACCATTTATACAGACCCCATAGTGTTTCTATGTTTTGTGTATGCATGCCTGTATCTGGATCCACAAAATTATATCTCTGATTTCTCTTTAAATGTTCAGTTTTATAGGGCTTCCAATAATCAGAATAAATAGATTTGTCTGTGACATTTTGTTTGATCATGTCAAGAAAAAATTTACAATCAAGCACTCATTGGCCTCTGTCCAAACCACCAAATGACCTCTGCTATAGAAGTATTCTCCTCTATTGGTTTTTTTTTTTGCTTGCTCAAAAGACTGACAAAGCTGTAGGTGAAAACTCACAGGTAGTTGTTACAATCAATAACTTTTGTCAGACAAATCTATATCAGCTATAAATGAATCTGCATGGTTTTCTTCAATGGAAGGTCATAAATATTAATTATTTTTCAAAAATGGTAGTGAAAAAAACAAAGATGCTCAAAGTAAAAAAAGACATTACGTTGAGCGTAAAAAAAAAAAAACCTGTTTAAAGTATGTTAGCGCTTATATATTTTAATACTAAAAAAAAATAATAATGAAATCTTGTGAATGGAATTTATATTACATTTATTTAAAATTAACAAGTAATGCATATTCAGTAAAATAAAATTGGAAAAAAAACAAACAAATATTTGTATGCCCCTGAAAGTGTACAATTAAAAAAAAAAAAAGGCCAATAAGCTTGGGAGATAGGATAATACAGTTTCTTATAAAGGTTCTGCAAGGGGATGTTTATTTGGGGGAGTTATACTAAATATCTGACTTGAATTTTTGAGATTTATTTAAAATAATAATTATTATTCCAGTAACAAATTTAATAAATTGTTATTAAAACCAAAATTTTAATAATTTCGGATAGAAATTAATTTTTATAGTTTTTTTTGTCTCATTTTTATTGTGCTTTTTTTTTTTTCTTTCTGTGATTTTCTATATTTTGTCAAATATAAAACTATTTTGAATAATCCTTTAAATTTTCAACCATTATCAATTCATTGCTGGATAGTCTTTGGAAATGCAATTCAGTTTATTCAATCCAAAATTCTTCTTTTCCTCACCATTTCAGAAAATTTCCATACCCACTAATTCACAAGTCTATTATTAGATCTTTTATTAACTCTTGAGATTTAGTTTAAAATATCAGTAGCTCAATTCCATTTCATTCTTCCTTTAGACTTTATTCTCTCTGCCACATATTGCACTTTTGATTCTTCCCTGTTACAAACCTCCCAATATATCACTGGTTGAAAGATTTGCATTGCATTTCTGTTAAGTATCCAAGTTCCAGATTCATATGTAAGAATTGTTAAAAATATTAAAAATCTCTTTTCTATCACATAGGGCATATTTTATTTCTATTACTAATTGCACTCCATCCAAGTTTAGTTCTATTAGTAATCTGACCAAGATATTTGTTGATATTAATTTCTAAGTGAACTTTATTCACACACCCCTCCTTTTATAATAAACCATTGACTGTCATGTGATAGCTCTTATATGGTCTCAGTAATCTCCATTTCTTTTTAATTCTTTTAGCTTTCCATTCCACAAAATACTTCTTGAAAAATTTCAATAAAAAGTTTTGAAACTTTACTGTTTATCAATGTTTTCCTATAATGTAAAAAACAATGTACTTTAATAAATATTTTTTAGAATTTAATTATCTTGGGTTTATCCCAAAGTTTTAATCACCAGGTGGAAATGCTTTGTCATAATCCACAAACCCAAAACATAGTGATAATTTATATACATTGGTCTTTTTATAACTTTGGTTAATATCTGATATAATCAATTGTATTAAAACTACTTTTAAATTCAGTTTGTTTTTTTGAGTGATTTGAATCTGAAATTTTCTGTAAATGAATTATACTAATCTTAATAAAAATCTTTGTATAGGACTAATCTTCATCTTATTTAAATACCAATATTATTATTGCCTTTTTCCAATCATCTGATACATCTTTAATATTTAAGTTATTAATAATAATTGCATTTCTTTCGAGAACTTTCCCCTTCTCAGATTTAATTATTTCATTAAAATGCTTGGTAATTCAGATGTAATTGTTGGAGTTATTTTGTTTTCTTATTAATAGGATGTAGTTCTTTGTAGAACTCCTCTTACACTTTATTAATGCCATCTTTTCTATGTAATGTTAAATAACTTTTCTAATACCAAAATAGTTATATTTTTGAAGATTTCTATTCCCTTACTAATTCACAATTATATTTCTTTATAACATCATTAATGTTTTTTCATACCATTTTTGTTTAAATGAAAATCTTAAGATAGTAATAACAAATATTACTTCTATTGTTTTGTCCAAAAATGGAAAAGATTTTTCAAGAGCTAAATTGAAAAAGAATCTTGTGAATTCTTAGTGGTAAACATATTTCTCTTATTTTCCAGTTTTTTTTTTTTTTATTGAACAAAGTAAAGGAATGATGATACTTAAAATAAATGTTAGATGGTATGGAAGAATTAGTTGGCAGCAATGATTATTCTCCCATTGATTTGGAACCCTAATAAATTAGAGGATAAAGTAAATAATATCATTGTAGCCTTGCTGGGACAGACATCAAAATGCAAAGCACATTGACCATATACTGAAAAACATAGAAAAATGGGTTATGTTTGATCCATGTAACATTTTCCACCATTAACTAATAAAATGAGGGCTCATTGCCCTGCTATTTCTCTGAAGACATGAAATACTCCATAATTCTGTCTTGTCCTTGAAACATTATTTCATGTCTTAATGAAATGGAAGATGACATTTTAATACCCCTTATATTATTCAGGATGCCGATTATCAGATGTATATTCAAAGCTTATTTGGGGGAATTTTTAGAATTTGAATGAATTATCTAGAATTCTAGATATTTGATTCTAAATAGATCATTTAAAAATACTTTGTCTTTTTCATACATTGTCATATCTCAATTGAAAATGTATTAGTGAATCACTTTTTTTTTTTGTACCAATTATCTATGGAAAGCTTTATCTTTTCATTTATTTAGTAAAGTCTGAACATCAAATTCTGTTAATATTTTAAGATAATTATCTTTACAATGCAATTTTGTTATATATTAATTTTAAAATTGCTTCATACTTTTAATTTTATATAGGCACCCAATAAAATTTGTTTTGTAACTGAAAATGCTTAGACATTTTTTTGCCAGTCATATGATAGTTAAGATGATCAGACAGACCTTTGCTAAACTAATATAAAAATATTCATAAGACACATGTAAGAAAAAATGATGTGAAACATCTTTTAAATAAATTATTTTTTGTGCCTAAATAGCAAACATTCTTAATGTATTCCTGGTGTTACTCTTAGGAAAGAATGTATGTTCTATTTTAGAATTGGCATTTTTCATACAGAACAAATAAATTGAAATAAATATATAAGACAAACTGTAATAGCGAGCATACAAACTTTTTCTTTGGCAATGCAATGATATCTTTATAAAGATTAATGGAAATATATATCTCAAGTTACCCAAAAAAATGAGATAATGGTCATCAAATTTATCATAATTTTAATAATATAGAAAAGTGAAACTGATTATCAAAATATACCAATATTTTTCAGGATCAGTTTATATCAGGAAATTTCTGTAGAATTTATTCTCTGCATTCTTTGTTATGTTTATATTCAACTTTTTAAAAAATATTTGGAAATTTTATAGCTAGTAGAATAATTGAAAGAGGTCTTTCTTTGAAAAATGTCCTTAGGATCTAATATTTTCATAATTCAAGATTAGCAAACAGTAAAAATTTATTCATCATTTTTTGGGGCAGTGAAATTTGCAATTTTTATTTGAATATCTATCTTATTTGGTAATATTAGATTTCCAAAAGATGATATTAGTTTGATCAAAAACTTCTTTAATTTTATAAAATTTGTTAAAATTATCAAAATGAAAATATGTAAATAATAAAAAAATTCCTTTAAAATAAAGTACATTTATTATTATATAACTGATTACATGGGGTTAGTATAGTTTTCCTTATAAGTTATTAGCAATAATATAGGGTAGACTGGTTTCTTTCAAGTTTTAGTGCATAGAAAACAAATGCCTCAAAATCCTGTTTGACAAATTAAATATTTCCTCCCTCTGAAATCTTAAATATATCTATTGCTATTCATATTTTACTATTCTTCCAAACTACATATTCATTTTGTCACTACCAACACATCTAATTAGATAGTAGTGACAATTAATTACTGTCACTCCAAACTATAGAAACATTGACTAAATCAATATACCAGATTCAGTGCAGTTAATAGAATGGTAGACTTTGGAGCTCAAGACCCATGGTACACAATCCAGATGTCACTTTTGGTGCTCAATCTCTTTGTGAAATCCTGTGCAGTAAAGCATTCAATTATTTTTCTTAAAAATTTTCCTTAAATAAATTATTTGTATATTCCTATAATTACCAACATTGTTACTACCAAAATATTGTTCTTATTTTTTTGTTTTTTAAATTTACTTATTGATCAATATATTTTCAAATATGTCTTTTCTTAAATTAATCTAACAATGTAGATTCATTTTTCACTATCAATCATCCAAATTTTGTTCCCTTATGTATTCAGTATAATAATCTTTTGTATTTTTATGAATATTTTCAAAAAATTTTATAACTTTCTTGTATTGTCTATCTGAGTGCATTCTATTTTAAATAAAGCAAATTTTTTTTCTCCTAAATAACTCCTCTTTAATTATTTCTTAATTACATTTTTCTTTTAATTTTCAAAAATGTATTTACACTATCTTTTTCTATTAATTTTATTTATTCTAAATAAATCTTTACTTGTAACACTTTGCATAATTTACCTGCCCAATTTGGGTTCTTATCTTATCTTCCACTCCATCTCTACTAATTCTATTTTATATCTAATTTTATCAAAAATAGTGATCATGGCTACACCATTTTTGTTTTTTGTCAAAAACTTTAATGTTGTTTTTTTTTTTCAATTCTTTTATATGTGCTAATACACAATCAGCAATATATATCACATTGTTTCAATGATATGGATTCCCTAACTTCCATTATATTCTTTACTAAAATTTCCAATTTTTATCCTATCTTTTCCATATTTATTTCAATAATATTCCATTCTCCAAACCAATTTATTTAATACATATGTTAATATCACTTATTCAATATTTTAAATTGTTTCAAGAACTCATTTATAAATTCTTCTCAAATTCATTCCACTACTCTATATTCTTAACATCTCTAATAATGAAATCTGATTCTGTATATCCGTTTTCTCAATTTATTCACTCCATTATTCAAAACATTAATTTTTACAATTGTTATGTCTCCATTTCCAGACTCATCTGAGTTATTGCTTTCATCTAGAATGGTCATAATGGTGGTTGCTGTTTCATATAAGGCGGTGTTTGTGGAAGACTGAAATAGTTTCAGGCACGGAATAGTTGGTTTTAGTGGGGCTGATGACAATCGAATCATTTTAGCACAGGTTAACTCTGCTACTTGGGGATCTATTTCAACTTTGCCTTTTTTCTGTTCTGGACCATCTAGTGTTGGAATGGAAGTGACCAAAAACTTTGCTTGAGTTTTCCTTCGAAAATGTTAACATTTGAAAATATTTTAATATACTAATAAAAATTAGAATGAGGCCTGCATTGTTATTCCTACCACTATTGGTATGTCTCAATTTTTCAAACTCATCTGAGTTGACTCAGCACTGCATCGGAATTGTAGCTGCTTGAGTTATTGCTTTCATTTAGAATGGTTATAATGGTGCTTGCTGCTTCATATAGGGTGGGGTTTGTGGAAGACTGAAATAGTTTCAGGCATGGAATAGTTGGTTTTAGTAGTGCTGATGATGATCGAGTCATTTTAGCACAGGTGAACTCTGCTACATGGGGATAGAAAAAACTTGCTGGATCTGTTTCAATTTTGCCTTTTTTTCTGTTACGGACCATTTAGTGTTGGAATGGAAGTGACCAAAAACTTTGCTTGGGTTTTCCTTTGAAAATGCTGACATTTGAAAATAGCTAATATACTAATAAAAATTAGTCTGCCACAAACACCACCCTATATGAAGCAGCAAGCACCATTATGACCATTCTAGATGAAAGCAATAACTCAAGCAGCTACAATTCCGATGGAGTGACTGAGTCAACTCAGATGAGTGGAAAATTGAGACATACCAATAGTTATAGAAATAACAATTAGTGCAGGCCTCATTCTAATTAATTTTTACAGTAAATTTTTAGAATATCATTAGTGCTCACTAATACAATGCCATTATTTAATGTTTTGTCCTTATATATATATAATCTCATATATTCCTTCCCTTTTTCAAACTTTTTATCATTTTATACTTAAAAGTGAACAATCTCCAATCTAAACATCATGTTTATTATTAATCTGGACACTTTTTTTTAATTAAATGACTTCCGTTAGATCTATATTATATCTATTATACAATAAACCTAATTCAATCTAGTATCCATTTATCAGTGAATCAAAAAATGCTTAATCAATAAATATACATATTTAAAGAAAGGATTTTATTCATGTAAGTGCACTAAAAAGTAAATTTTCTTGTCTTTAAAGTATTCTTCGTATGTGACTCAAAATAAAAGCAAGCAATCTCATGTTCAAAGTCTAAATATACTTTTTAAACATTAGTCACATATACTTTTATTTTGGTTGCTTATCCAGAATACTGTAAAAATTGAAATTTTTTACTTTATTGCATTTATATGAATAAAGCATTTCTTTAAATTTTTAAAAATATATATTTATTTTTATAACTTTTTTAAAATTTATTAACCAAAATAAGAATTTATTGTCAAATTTAAAGTCACTTTTAAACACATCTATTTTTTTTTTAAAAACCCTCTTTTCACTTAAGTAAAATTAGAATAAAAGTTTAATTTAAAGAGTCACAAATTTTCCCATAATTCATAAAGATGTCTTCTTTCTAGTTTAGCTGGTCATTTTCTAAGTCATGTCACATTTAGTGATCAATATTATAACATTTTTTTTACAAACTATTCTTTGTAATTGTGTAATCAGAGTAAACCATAATGTAAGTTGACTTCATTAAAAGATCAATGTTATTTTTTTTTCTTCAAGATTTATTCTTACTTATAATTTTGTTCAGGAAACTACATATTTATTACATAGAATAGTGAAAAATATTTTACTATTTATTTCTTTTTTACTTTTAATTTTTCTATTAATTTTTTTCTGTAGTACCACTACTAGTTGGCAATACCATAGAGTACTAAATCATTTATGGTTATATAGACAGTGTAAATGTGATAAAAGAGATGAAAAAGTAGTTTCTAAGTGTAGATAGCTTAAAGAGATAGTATGTTTCTTGTGGAAGGATGAGATGGATGAAAAAATAGGTAGTGCAATGGAAATGGTTAGCCAAAGAATAAGATAGAGGAAGAGATAAAAGTTGTAGAAGTAAAATTAAAATCATTAGATGAAGTGTGAGCAGACAAAGGAATTATTGAATGAAATGATACGGAAAAATAGATAAGGAAGTCCAGAAGATGGAAGAGAATGTTACAGATGAAATACAGAAAGTAGACTATGAGATTCATTAGAGAATGTGGATATAATTGCAAGGGAAAATAGAAACAGGTATGTAAGAATGTCTGCCTGGAGCTAGAATTAGAGATGTTACAGATAAGGTAAAAAACAAGGGAGTAGAGATGTATGTTATGGTAGGGACAAAAATGAGTAATGGATGAGTACATAGAATTGATTAGGAATTTGAGTAAGATTAAAGGAAGAATATGAAGTTGGATTATTACCAAGATTTGAAAATATGTATGTTAGATAGGGCATGTTCTATAAATGAGATTGAAAAAATTGCATGAGAGAAATATTGTTTGTGGATGTGTGGATTTTTTATTAGTCAGAGGGAGTGCACCCAGAAAAACAAGGAAGTGAAGTATTCGGGAGTTTGATTTGTAAAGAATACAGGTCAAGAAACTTTTAAAGGGAAAGTGGGATTTGAAGTGCAGTGTTATCAGAAAGAATTGATGGGGTGTAATAGCTGATTTCAATGTATATATGGAGAGGGAATGGATTTGTAAATAATGATAAGCAAGTTATTTAAATATAATGGAGAATAGTCAATCGAATTTATAAAAGTGTAGTTAGGAAAGAAGAAATTGTTAAAATTGGATATTTGAATATGCAAGGTGGTAGGAGACTAGCAAGATGGCTGGAATTAAAGCAGTTAAAAATGAAGAGCTTGGGGTACTAGCAGTAGTGGAAACACATCTAAGAGAACCTATACTGGAAGGCTTGATATGACAGGGTATAAATAGAAAAGAAAAAAGGGGTGGTGGTATAGGAGTTATGTCAAAAAATATTTACAGTTAAATGTCATGAATATTTGTGGTTTGAGATATGGTTAGGAAGACGAGTAATTGATGGCTATAGTGTATATAGTGACTGGAGATAATCCAGCTATAATGGAGTGGAACAGTAGCATATGTGAATCCTAGTTAAGGATATACAGGTTTTTGTTTTAAAAAAAGGGAGGGGGGAATAATGGTTATAGGGAATACGAATGGCATATTGAAGAAATTGATGATGTAGATAAGAATTGATAGCTTTTGAAGAATTTTTGTCAGAGAATGAATTTGAACATTGAAAATTTGTCAAATATTTATGAGAGACAATACACATGGTCTAGAAATAATGTATTTCACATAATAGATTATGTATTAATAGAAAAAGAGGAAATGACTAAAATACAGAAAATGAAAGTGTTTGATAATGAAGAATGTAATAGTGATCATAAGAAATGGTTAGTAATGTGATAGAAAATAGTAATAAAAGTAGAAAGGATAGTGAAAGATGTGGATGGAGAATGAATGATAAGAATAAGTTAGAATATAAAATAAAAGTCAAAGAAATCAAGAGTTAGTTGGGGATGAATATATGGACTGGGGTGATGAAGTAGAAAAAGTGGCAAGTAGAATTTTAGATAAGACTATTCAGAAGAATATAAGTAATAGGATAGAGAGAGTTAGTAAAAGGGTAAAAGAGAGGAAATGCAGAGAATATGTGATATTAAGAACAAAGAAAGTGAAAAAGATGTTAAATGGGAAAAGTATTTTTAAAAAAAGTTGGCCAAAATAGATAATTATAGAGAATGAAATTAAATGGAAAAGATGGGAGTAAAAAAATTTGGAAATATATTAAAAGAAGGATTGTAGGGGAGAGAGAAATAGTATTACTTAATGAGAGAATGTAGGTCTAGAGAAGAATTAGAGACAATCTTAAATAGGTACGTAATGTATATAGAAAAGATGTGAAGTACAGTGATAACAAACATGAAAGCTTATAATAATGGAAATTTAGGTTTACAGAAAATGAACTAAATGAGGCAGGGAAAAAATTGAAAAATGGAAAGACGAGGATTGGATCGATGGGCAACAGAGGTGGTAATGACATTTAGGACATAGGGCAAAATTAAACCTTTTACCATGTTTTAATAAGATGGCACAGAAGAGATTTTCTGGATAGTTGGAGTAATACAAGAGTATGGCTACTATTTAAAGAAAAGAGTAAGGATCATAGAAAGCTAAGCAATTATAGACCGATAGAGGTAACATCAGTGTTGTATAAAATGTTCGCATATAGGGTGGATGGAAGGGTCACAAAATGGATGGAAGAAAATAATATAGTGGGAGAAATGCAAAGAGGTTTTCAATCAGATAGGCATATAGAAGATAATTTATTACACAACTTATAGATATAAGTACAAATACAGGTAGACAGTTATAAATGGTTTTTATAAATACAGAGAAGGCACATGATAGAGTAAATAGAAATAGATTATGGATAAGTTTAGTAAATTTAGGAATGGATGAAACTTTAGTGGATATTATTAAGAGATTATTAATTGCTATACGAATCAATTAGGGAATATAGAATCAGTTAAAGTTAAAAATGGGATGGGACTAAGGCAAGGATGCTTTATGTTATCTATTTTGTTTTTGTTATATTTGAAATAACTGAAATACAGGCTTATTATATACCTGTATCAATGTATGTAATATATAGGGTATATGAGCACAGATTTTCACAATATTGGTGATTATTTATCTTTTTGACATATATGTGTTCAAATGTATCAGTGTTATGAGATAGAGTGAAAAGTGGTGGGTTGTGTGAAAGTCTGTGCTCATATACCCTATATATTATATTTGAAATAGAAAGAGCAATAGAAAGATTAGGAAGAGGGATAGAGATACCATTAATAGGTGGCAAGGCAGTATATACATTATCGGATTTTATTTGAGGATGTCTTCTTGTTCACAGAAAGAAGGGAAAATATGGAAGTTATGTTGACGACATGCATAAGGGTGAGTAAAGAAATGAAATTAAATTTAGTGAAGAAAAATCAAAAGTAATAATGATTAATACTGAGGAAAGTGAAGACAAAAAATTTTTTATTGGGGGATATAAAGTTAAATGTGGTGAATAGATATAACTATTTGGGAATCGTTTTAAGTAATCAGAGAAATTGCTTGGATGAATGGGAGAAAAAATTGATAAATGAAGCAAAGAATAGCTAAAATAATATTGAATTGGGTTATGAATAAAGGACAGGCAACAAGATGGTAGTACGGTATGTAGTAGATTTGGATAGATTTTGTCAGTATACTTATACAAAGGTTGTGTTGATTGTTAGAATTGTTGAGTATTATAGTGGCAAGGAAAGGGATAGAAGTATTAATAAAGAATGGGGAGTAAGAGAACTAGTATGGAGAGTAAAAAGTTTAAATATATATAGAAGTAAACAGAATATTGGGTGCGAGTTAATTTATGATAACAGCGAGGAAAGTAGTTGTGGATGATTTAGTTTGTAAGTTGTGTAAGGAGGGTGTAGAAAATATTAGGAATCTGTAAATTAAATGTAAATGCCTGCAAGCAGAAAGTATACAAATAATGAAGTTGTGAAAGAATAAATATAAACAAAGTGATTATACAAAAAGTGGATTCTTGTTTTTATGCTGGGTTTGGGAAAGGGGGGATTTAGATATAAAGGCCATGGAGTTGACAAAGATTATGTTGTGGAAGTGGGATGGAGCAGGATAGAGAATTTGGGAGGGGGGGTTAACAGGTTTCTCTGGGCATAGTGGTAGATTCCAGACTCTGAAAAAGGTCACAGTGCATCACATATATGGTTATAGGGTATATAGCCACTGCAGATAGTCAAACTATATATGAAAAGCATATATGAATACCTAATTAAAAATATACAGAGTTTCAAAAAAAGGAGGAAAGAAATTAATTGTTATAGGGGATATGAATGGACAGATTGAAGAAATTGATGTAGTGGATAACAAGAACAGACAGCTTTTGAAAATTGTTTTGTCAGAGAGTGAATTTGAGCATTGGAAATTTATCAAATATTTATCAGGGATAATATACATGGTCTAGAAATAATATATTGCATACATTATGTATTAGTAGAAAAAAAGGCAATGACTAAAGTACAGAAAATTAAAGTGTTTGATGATGAAGAGAGTGTATGTAATAGTGATCATAATTTCTTTACAATAGAAATGGTTAGTAATGTGATGGGAAATAGTAATAATGAAAGATGTGAATGGAGAATGAATGATAAAAATAAGTTAGAATAATATAAAATAAAAATAAAAGAAATCATGGAATAGTTGGGGGTGAATATAAAGACTGGTGTGAAGTAGAAAAAGTGGCAAATAGAGTTTTATGTGAGAATATTTAGAAGAAGTGAGCATTGGTAAAAGTGTAAAAGAGAGGAAAAAAACATGCACAGAATATAAATGTGCTATTAAAAACAAAGAAAGTGAAAAATATGTTAATATTATATGAGAAAAATATTTTCAAAAAAAAAAGTTGGCTAAAATAGATAATTATAAATAGAGAATGAAATTAAATAGTAAAATTGTTGGAGGATAATCATAAAAGTGGAAGGGACAGAAGTAAAAAATTTTGGAAACATATTAAAAGGAATGGAGGGGAGAAAGAAATGGTATTACTAGATGCTGAGAGAATAGAGTGTAGCTCTAGATAAGAATTAGAGACAATCTTAAATAAGTATATAATGGATATAGAAAAGATGTTAGATGTGAAGGACATAATGATAACAAACATGAAAGTGTATAGAAATGGAAATATTAGATTTATAGAAAATGAATTGAATGAAATAGGGAAGAAATTGAAAAGTGGAAAGGCAAGAGGTTTAGATGGATGGGCAACAAATATAGTGATGAATTTAGTAAATAGGGCAAAATTAAATATATTATCATGTTTTTAATAAAATGGCACAGACGAGAGAATTTCCAGATAGCTGGAATAATACAAGAGTAAGGCTACTATTTAAAGGAAAGGTGGTATTTATAATTTTTGCATATATGATGGCTGGAAGGGTCGTCAAGTGGATGGAAAAAAATAATACAGTGGGAGAAATATTTCATTGGATAGGCATATAGGAGATAGTTTATTTGTAGTCGCACAACTTATAAATATGAATAGGAATACAGGTAGTTATATATGGTTTTTATATAGAGAAGGGGGAGCTTTAGTAGATCTTATTAATAGATATATACAAAAATAATTACTATACATATCAAATAGGAAATATAGAATAAAATGGGGTGGGACTAAGGTAAGGATGCTTTATGTCATTTTGTTTTTGTTGTATTTGAGAGAAATGGAAAGAGCAATAGAAAGATTAGGAAGAGGATAGAGATACTATTAATAGGTGGAAGGAGAGTATATACATTATCAGGTCTTTTATTTGCTGTTATCTTCTTGTGCACAGAAAGTAGGGAAGACATGACGAAGTCATGTGCAAGCATGGATGAGATAGGGATTAAATTTAGGAAGAAAATTCAAAAGTAATGATGATAAATGCTGAAGAAAGAGAATTTTTATTGGGGGATATAAAGTTAAATGTGGTGAATAGATATAACTTTATCAGAATCGTCTTAAGTAATCAGAGAAATTGCTTGGGTGAATGGAAGAAAAAATTGATAAATGAAGCAAAGAAAAGAAAGGGACTGATAAAGAAATTAACAATGTTTTCGTATAATAAATATGATATAGCTAAAATTATAAGAAAGGGAGTAGCAATAGCAGGGTTAACTTATGGTAGCAACGTGTTATGTATTAGTTATATTACTTACAAAAAGTACAAAGAGAGGTAGGAAGACATGCATTGAATGCAGATGTGTGGACAGCAAAGAAGACAATTCAAGGAGAAATGGGATGGTCAAGTTTTTGTATGAGAGATACAAAAAGCAAAATGAAGATATTTGGTAGTTTACAATTTATGGATAATAAGAGAATAGCCAAAATAGTATTTAATTGGGTTATGAGTAAAATACAGGCAACAACAAAGGTAGTATGGTATGCAGATTTGGATAAAGATTTTATGTAAGTATACTTATACAAAAGATGGGATGATTGTATTAGGAGGATTGTTGAGAGTTATAGTGACAAAAAATGGGATAGAAGAATAAATGCATTAATAAAAAATAGGGAGTTGGAGAACTAGTATGGAGAGTAAAGAGTTTAAATATACCCGAGTCTCATTTTATGTGGTAGATAGGTTCCACAGAAAACCCGCATTAAAAAAATCACACAAAAATAGACTTAACTTACCTTGAAAAATGGGGTATAGGGTCTGTAATTTTCAGAATTTGCATAAAAGCAAAGCAAGAAGGAAAAATTACTTAAAAATTCACATTAAAAAAATAAGGAAATAAAGTATGACTAATAAAAAATATCAAATATTTGAAAAAAATTGGTACAAGACAAACTTTTTTTTATTAACTACAGTATTTAATAAGACATTTTTTCATGCGTATTTTAATTATTATCACTATTTTTCGAATGTACGGTTTGTTTGTAAACTGGTAAGAAATCAGATTTGTCGATGTGATGTAGCTTCTTCTTCAACGAAGTCAAGAATCTCTCAGCAATTATGCCCAGAGAAACTTGTTAGCCACTTTATTTTTCATTCCCTACTCTAATTTTTACCATATTCTGCTCCATCCCATTTACACAACTAGTGCCAATTTCAGTCTTGTGCTGTGTTAATGGTTTTCTGTTGACAACTGATTTTTACTACTGAAATAAATTTTAAATGTTCACATTTTGTTTTTATATTAAAAAAATGAGGATCGCAATCAAAACAAAAGATTATACAATATCATTAAAAGTATTATTTTCAGTTTATAAAATCATTATTTTTAAAAATCTACATTATTTATTTCTGTTATACCTAACAAAATACATTTTAAAAGTTTAAATTTTTTTAATATTTATTGCGATATTTTTATATGTAAGTATAAATCTATTATTATTTACTCATTAATATAAGTAGGTTATTTATTCTAAATTAAGCTTAAGGCCATATTCACGTTAGCTGCTAATATAACATTATTTTTTTGGGAAAAAAAAGTATTTCAAGTCAAAATAAGTTATTAATAATTTAAATTTTTTGATATCTAATAAATATAGTGAAATATGAAAATATTAAGAAGAAACATGAATCGCATAACTTCAAAACCGCATTAAAATAATCCGCATAAAACGAGACCCAGGTGTATATATAGAAGTAAACAGAATATTGGGTGCAAGTTAATTTATAATAATAGCAAGGAAAGTAGTTTACTGTTTAGGGCTCGAATAGGATCTTTAGCAATAAGGGAATATACACATAAATGGAAAAATGTGTGATTTAGTCCACAAGTTATATAAGGAAGGCCTAGAAAATATTAGGCATCTGTTAATTGAATGTAAATGTCTACAAGCAGAAATGGTACAAATATTGAAGTTGTGGGAGAATAAATATAAACAAAGTGATTATACAAAATGTGGGTTCTTGTTTTTTATGCTGGGTTTGGGAAAAGATAAGGGGAGATTTAGATATAAAGGCCACAGAGTTGTGGGATGGAACAGGATAGAGAAGAATATGGGAAAAATTTAGTGTGGGGAATGGAAAGGGAAGGTGGCTAACAGGTTTTTCTGGGCATAGTGGCTGAGAGATTCTGTGAAAGGAGAAGCCACTGTGGATCACTTAAAAAAAATTTTTTTTTCTTCTTAAAATTACTTAAAAACATTTTTAAAAAAATGTATTATCATCAGGAATACATATGTATGCTTTGGTTCAATGGAATAGTAAATTGGGTAGTGGGTAAAAATTGAATTAAAATATTTCATGGCCAACAGATTGACAAAAAACCCGAGTAAATTAAATAAAAGCATGTAAAAATAAAATGTCTGCATTTACTTTTGAATTTATGACTTCAAATTTATATTTAAATACAAGTATATTGTCTATATTGTACTTAATGTGGTCATGTGTATCAATTGTATATATTTAAATACAAGTATATCGTCTATATTGAACTTAATACAGGTGGTTATGTGTATTGATTATGAGATGGAATGAATAGATGTAGGGAGCTTGAAAGTCTGAGTTCAAATCCCTTCTAATTAAAATTTATATTAAATAAAATCAAGTAAATAATATATTCTGCAATGAAAATTTATTTACTAAAAAAATATAAATTACTAAAAAATATATAGCAATAATAAAAATGTGTAGAAATGCAAATCCATAATAAATGAAATTCAAAAAATCATTTATAGCAGCCAGTAATATTATTAAATAAAAGCAAACACAAAATGTATATTGGAGCTATAGAATTAAACATCATAATTTATGGCCAATTTCAATTTGAGAAATATACACTTTGGCCTATATGATTTGTAATAGGATTTTACTTAAAATATCCATTGCCCTGGACAATGTTTTAGTTCCTTTTATTTAATAAGTAATTTGTGCTTTTTTTATTTGATAGACTTGCTGCAATGAAAAACTCCTTTGGAATTTCATTTACATCTTATTTTTTATATAAAAAAAAAATAAATGCAGATATTTTATTTTTTAGCGATTAGATTTTTTGTCATCGGTCGATAAGTATATCCATCTAGTAGGTAGCTCAAACACTATGTTAGTACACCCAGTTCTATCATTTTTCTTTTAACATTTCAAGATTTTATTTTTTTCATATTTAACAATTCCTTTTGCATATTTTTTTTACAGATTAATACTATTTCTTTTCAAAAACTTTTCAATCAAGTTCTCCAACATATTATTATTCCTTTATTCATCTTTAATATATAATTGGTTTCTAATCTTCTAAAGCCTTTATACTTCATCTCAATATTTTAAAATCTTCCTTTCATTCTTTATACATCAAAATTTGTCATTTTATATAAAATTGCATTCCATAGTATTATGTTTAATTATAAAAAAATAATTGCTTTGAAATGATAGAACTGGACTATGATTCATGATAAGTAGATATGTTTAAGATTTCAAAGGGAGAATATGTTTAATTTACCTAATAAGATTTTCAAGATAAGTGTCTTCTATGCAAAGACATTTGAAATTAATCATTCTACATTATCAAATCATGAGGAAAACATTCTATACTAAGCACTATGTAATCAGTTGTTAAAACAATAGTACATTTATTTTCTTTCTTCTTTGTACCTTTGTTATTACTGTAATGAAATTTTTTTACCATTTATATATTTTATTTTGATATTTTTAACAATTTCACAAATCTGTAAAAATTAATTATAAATCAAAACACAAAGATATTTTTCAGAAATATTCTTCTAATATTGCCAACAAATAAAAACAACAAACTTTTAGGTTTCACCAACCAAAAAAATCTTGAATAGATTTTTTTATTCCTGAATTTGATTGCTAATTTTAAATTGCTGGAATGATTGGATCCAAAGGATATTTCTTAAAAAGAAAACTCCAATTATTCTACTAATCATAAAATTTCCAAACAGTATTTAACATGTCAATTAGAAATGAAAAGAATTATTCTTAGAAGAACTTCCTAATATAACCGAACTTGAAAAATATTGGAGAAATATTCATAAAGGGATAAAACAATCAGTTTCACTTTCCTTTATCAAAAATTAATGATACACTTAATAGCTATTATCTCATGCAGAACATATATTTCTAATAGTGAATTTTATATTAGAAATCTCCAGCATCAAGTCACATTCTTAAAACTCTCATACATATATATATATTTAAAGGTACTAAGAACAAATTTCAAGAAAGCTTTCAGAAACCCTTGTAAGGAAAATACAAATTAAAAATGGTATAAAAATGAAGAAAAAATAGGTTTAAATAAAGTATGATTAGTTTTATATTTATTTTAAATTGGATGAGTAGGCACTAGATGGGGATTTTATGCACAAGCCTTCTGGCATCCATTGATTACTCTGGCTTGCACTGAGTGGCAATACTTATAGAGAGTTTTGCCTGTTTTAATAACAGTTATAAGCAAGCATAAGAAATGATGACCATGTATGTGATGTTTATTGGCTTATTTTAAATTTGTTACTTTTTAAAAATTTTATCTTTTGATTCTCTAATTTTTTAATTTTAATAAACTTTTAAGAAGACTGCCTTCTTACATTAATTAATGAAAACCTTTTTATTTATTAGAATTGAAAATCAGATTGTATAAAGGCAATCAATACCTCCCCCTTCCTGCACACACAATGATTCGGAAAGATAAAATACATTTATTTTTTAACACAATCATTCCTATAAAGATAGCAGTGTATATATACTTCCTATTACTGTTTCTATTACATATTTATTTCAATTTAACTTAATTTCTTGGAAAATAATAGACAGTTCTAAAATTAACAGGCATTCTTCTCTATTGGTATTATTTATTGTTCTACCTACAATAATACAGAAAAATTATATATATCTAAACTTAAGGTACAATTCACATATTGTTAATCATAAATTAGGATATTCCATTGATTTAAATATTTTCAGTGATTTTTTTCTTTCTGAGTAAAACATAAAATCAGTAATTAAATTTTATTTTTCAATTATTACATATAATTTTATAAAATACAAATATATATATTTGTAAAATACAATGCTTCAAAAAACAATCATTCACATTTTCTTTCCGTTTTTTACAATATATACAGTATATAAAAAAGTCTCTTAAAAAATGTCATGTATTTTTTAAAAAAATTCACATTATGTATTTACATATTATATAATAGATTTATCAATCATCTTCATCAGTATCTTCAGCTAGAACAGGAAACTCTAACTCAGAATTACATGTGCTTTTTTGGGATAAACCAAAGAACATAGATTTAAACTGCAAAAAAAGTAAATATTCAAAAAATTTTGTAAATAATGATGAAGCATAATTAAAATATTTTACATAAGATTTATAAATTTAGTTTTTATGATATTATGAAAGCAATAATAAATTAATATGGAAAAATATTAATAAATTAACATAACTCTATGCCTTACTTTATTATGTTTATAATTATTAATAAAAAAAAAAAATTTTAGTGTCAAACTTTTTAAAATGATTCATTACCATAAATTGTTTGTTCTTAATTCTTTGAATCTTTCATGTTTTTTTGATGTTTATCATAGTTTTCTAAAATTTTAAATCTGAAAAAGTAAAGTATATTTCTTTTCCTGGACATTTTATTATGCCATTTTTTATTTACAATGAGGTAAACAAAGAACATTTTACTTTTTATATAATACTAGGTTATTTTGAATGCTGTTAATCCATTCAGAAGTTTTGATTTCAAAGTTTTTCCACATTAATGATTTTTCTGGAAACTGTTTGCTACTGCTACTTAATAATAATAGTAAAAACGAAGCTTAAAAATTATATCTGTACCACCTTATTAAATAAAAATTAAATGTATTGTTTACTGCGCAAATGAAGAATATTGCTTCATTTTTCTAATCACTAAATAAACTGTTCAACACAACAGCTATCAAATATACTTTGTTGAAAACATTCAATTTGTCTTTTATCCAAACTGACTAGCATATGATCAAGTACATAATGATGATCATTAATTTATTTTTCTATTCATGTATTTTTTTCAGACAGTTTAACTATTCATAAATAATAAAAAATCATAAAGGAGCCTATAGCGATTGCACCTAGAAGCTTAATTAACTTTTTCAAATTTGCTATTGCATCTATATATTCAATAATTACTAACTATGTCATAATTTGTGCTTAACATTATATAGACCCTGGTTTTAAAATTTTGTTTATAAATACAATGACCATTATCTTGAATGAGATTCAACTAATGAAAAATTTCAAATCCAGCTGGCTTTGCAGATGAATGTGGAAAAAGAAATTTGTTTGGCACATCATAAGAAGGCCATTTTTTATACCATAATTCTTCAGTTGCAGATTCTTGGTTGAATATTCAGAAAGATAATCTTGATTTGAGAAGATGAATCTTAGAAGGAGAGACTATCTCTTGAGTTATAAGTCCAATCTACTTAACGGTCTTTTATGTTTTTAGTGAGGCAACTTCTCTTCTGATATTTATTTTTATTTTGTAATATAAATTTTTGCTAAGTTTTTATTATTGGGATTTTAAAAGACCATTACCCCCCCCCTTCCCACAATACAATGTTATTAATGTTTAAGTAAATTTTCTAATATAATCCCCTAGACTCTTCCTCCTCTTCTTTTTCCTACGTTTTGCTTTCTTTATACAGTATATAACATCAAACCTCCATTCTTTTACACTTTTAGGAAAAATATATTTATTAATTTGATAGCAGTTTCGACTGTTCCCAGCAGTTTTAAATTTGTAGATCTGACGAAGACTGCTGGGAACAGTCGAAACTGTTATCAAATTAATAAATATATTTTGCTAAAAGTGTACAAGAGTGGAGGTTTGATGTTATACATTTTCTAATGATAGTGATTTATTTTTTTTATCTTGCAAAATACATTTTTTGATAAATTTTGTGTAAAAAATATTTTTTTCTTAAGAGTTTTATTAAAAGAAAGAAAACTAGTCATTTATTAATATTGTACTAGAAGTTCAATCTTGTATCAAATTTATATTTATTCTTTCTCTTAATTGTTGATACTAAATTTCAGTGTCTTAGTGGGATCTATTGATTTATGTTCCAATCAAATCCCTTTTTGAAACCACCACTATGATTTATATAGGAGTCCTAACTCAATATAGTTATTGGTGCAGTCCAAGAACCAGAGGGGCCACAGAACACTAAATTAAAACTAGAAGGAAATGTGATATTCACTTCAAATTGAAATAAAATTTGTAAAAAAATAGAATAACAGATTTAAGCCTAGTTAGCTAATAACTAGTAAATCGCAATGGCAAGTTGGAAATCAGGGAAATTGATGTTAATAATCTAAGTGACCTGCCTATCAATACAAAACATATAAAAAATATTTTATTGTAAATAATATAAAAGATGATGTTAGTCTTTCACTGGACCTAGAATAACTGAGATTGCAAACATACTTTGAGAACCTGAAGTTCCCAAAAGTTCTTCCCTATTTAGAATCGATCAACAGGCAAACAATCATGTTAACCTCAAACCTTCTAACATTTAATTTGCCTTCATTTATATAATAGATCCAAGTGAGGATAGAAGGAAATTTAAAGATTATGATACTCCTTTGAGAAGCTTGGCAAAGAACTCTATGACTAGACATTACCTGAGGAAGCTTTGTTAGAATAATTTATTATGCATGGTCATGAAAAACTGTATCAGCAGCTACTAGTTATAATGAACTGTTGTTTGCAGAAGTCAATGAAAGAAGCACTACCCATAAATTTGTCCTAAAGCATGTAAAAGTATTTTACCAATCCAGTGAGAAAGATCCCAAACAAATAACAATTCTAAGAGCAAGCAAGTCTGAACAACCATAAAAAAATAAAAATGCTACTCTTGCAGAAATCCCAAGCAGATAGCACGAAAGTGCAAGTGAAAAAATGTAAAATGTAAGAATGAAGTTAACCAACTGAACACAGTATTAAAAAACCAACATGAAAAGCATTCAGTAAATAATTGCTGATAATATGAATCTGTAATAAACTTATAGCAATGAAAGTAGACAATAGAGCTGGAGTGTCCCTCATATCTTCAAGGGATTGAATCAGATTAAGTGAAGAAATGGAAAGTAGTTCTAAGATAGCAAAACAGATATTAAAACCAAAGATGCAAATAGGAAAACACATTGTTACCATTGATGAGAAGTAAAAATAAAAATAGAGGTTAATCATTATTGAAAAAAGGGATTAGAACTCAGACTTTCAAGTTCCTTGCAATCATCCACTCAATCCAATATAATCGATACACATGACTACATACATGTGAAAAAGATGATTTCCAATATACATATTTCATGTTGAACCAGCACCCGTCAGATGGTCTGGATCATCATTTCCCTCACACATATATAATCAATACTCAGTTTATCTTAAAATAGCAAATTTACACACTCTAATGGACAGGCTTCAATCCTCTTTACTCTCCAACTCTTCAGCTGTCCATATCACTGAAAATCTGATAATAGAATGGTCAAAGCCCTTGATGATGCCAATATTATAATCATACCCATGCTGATCTTAAATCAATCTAACCCCTTATATGTAAGACCTTAATATGTCCACTTAAATACATAGAAAAGAAATGGGCAGAATACAGATTGAATATGTAATATTGAAATACAAGTCTAAAACATATACTTAGTCTGTATTCTGCTCATACCTCTTATGTGTATTTAAATGGACATATTAGGTCCTACATATGAGGGGTGTCAGATTGATTTAAGGTCAATATGGGTATGACTATAATATTGACATCATTAAGGGCTTTGAGCATTCCATCATCAGATTTTCAGTGACATGGATGGCAGAAGAGTTAGAGAGAATTGAAGCCTGTCATTAAAGTATGTAGATTTGCTATCTTAATATAAACCGAGCATTGATTATATGTATATAAGTGTGGGAGATGGTAATCCAGACCAACTGATGAGTGTTGGTTCAGCATGAAATATGTATATTGGAGATCATTTATTTTTTTCCACATGTATGGGGTCATATGTACTGATTATATTGGATAGAGTGAATGACTGTAGGAGGATTGAAAGTCTGGTTTCAAATCTCCTTTAATTGCATCTAGGTTAAGAATGTACATTATATTTGTATTTCAATATTATCAAAAAAGTTTAAATTTCTTTAATGTAAAAGGTCAACTTACATCTCATATTAATAAGAGAATGACTTCTTTCCTTACGACTAAAGATATGTATGATCAATAAAATTAAAACGAACAGGTAAAATAAATTCCCTACAGTATTTGGGTCTTAGCTGGAAATGATAAATATCAAACCAGTAGAGATTGAGCTTTGGGAGAAGTTAAAATTTGTTTTCTGTAAGCCATATAAGATAACTTTTGTGCCAAAGGCAAAAATTAAGCTGCATTAGTAATGAAGGAGGGTACTGACCTGTTGAAAATTCGGAATGAACCATTCTTAACAGTTTTGAAAGGGTTCCATACTCTGTTTTAAATATAAAAAAGATGTGAGTTTGGATGGGTCAAAATTTTTTTCAAATTGAATTTGAATTCCACTTTCCCCAAATAACAGTATTGGAGGAAATGGCAAATGTAATGACTGTATTCAAATATAACTGTCTTTCCTTTGAAATGATAAATCCTAAACATTTTCCAAACAAAAATAGATATGCTGTTAAATGAAATGGTAGAAGTTACACTATGTTTTGATGATCTTTTATTAACAGCTAATTTGGAAGAATCATATAATAATGGTTCAGGATTAAGACCTACCCAGAACAGGTTAAAGTAATCAAAAATACTCAAAGACAGAGAATGTAAAAAAAGTACAGATTTGGAATCCTAGATTTAATTTTTTTAATTTCCTAAGAAAAAAAATCAACACTGATTAAGAAAGAAATTACAAGAGAGAACTTCAAAAGAGAAAAACATTGAAATATCTAGACATTTATTGATACATTTTTAATAATGATTTAGATGTAGCTTTAATAATGGATACATCAGATTCTAGAATTGCAGCACTGGTACAGTATTTTAACTCTCAGAAAAAGGGGAATGCCTCATAGTATTCATATTCAAAGTCTGGAAAAATAATATCCAAATGGATAAAAAGATGTGAGTAAATTATTTCAGCGATCAAAATATCCCATCAATATTTATTAGCTGACTGTTTAAACTAATAACTAATCAGCAGCCTCTTTTAGGAATATTTTCAAGTAAAAAAGACAGTGCTGGATCATTTAAATTCTAGAATGGTTTTATGGTATAATCTGTTATCAGCATACAATTATAAATTAGAAAAGGTAGTCAGATGAAATATGCTGATGCATTATCTGGGATACCTGATATAATAAAATGTAAAAAAATAGCAAAGTAATAATAAAATTACATACACTATTGGGATTAGAAACTGATCAACTGTAAAACCATAGCACTCTTAACTAAAGAAAATATGGGCTGGTAGATACTTCTGAAGTGGATCAAAGATGAATGGTTCAATAAATGGCCCAAACATTTCTAAAAATCCTTGTGGAATGCATAAAGGCAACTATAAACTAGCAAAAATTATAAAATAGTTGGGAATAAAATGCTGATTCATATTCAGTAATGCACTAACATTTTGGAAACATATCTCCAGTATCATCTTGGTATAGTTAAAATTAAAGCTCTAGAACAGTTTTGTGTGATGACTTAACATTGGTACAAAAATTGCATATATAAATAAGTGCAACTCGTGTCTATGGCAAATATTCCATCCAAGAAATACTCTTCATGGCCAAAAACTAATAAATAATAGAGCCAAGAACACACAGACCATGCAGATCCATCTAATGGTCATATTTTTATCCTTCTAGTTAATGCTGGCTCAAAGTGGACAGAGTATAAATTAGCAAAAAACACTAGTTAAACTGATACTATTCAATTCTTAAAAGAAATTTTTGTATGCAATGGATCATCAGAAATTCTGATATCAGATAACAGCAGGTTACTTCTGCTGAATTTGAAGCTTTTGTAATTAGTGAGAGGTGAAATATGTCTGCCCATAATATCACCTTAAATCAAACAGGATTATTAAGAAAGATATTCTGCAGTTGAAACAAGTTCTAAATAAAATGAGAGTGATAATATGCAAGAGGCAATAAATTTTGGAACGCTTCAACAGCATAATACCACATTCACAATTATGGGAAAACCATCCTCAAAGACTATACTTGTAGCATAAAAAGAAACACAAAAAGCTAGGCAGAGGAAAAATACTTAAGCTTTTGGAGACAGAAACAGAGTACAAGATAGTCTTCATAAGTTATAGATATGAAGAAAAATCACAATGGAGATCCAAACAGCATTGAGAATTTGATTTCACTAACATATTAATCATATCAAGAAAAACTGAACAGATGCAAACTATATGGAATATCAAAGTATTGTAATTGAGGATAAAACTAAAAATGTAGATGAACTCAGAGTAAACTTAGCTGAAGGCAGCAAAAGAATATCTCAAATGAACAAATGGAAAATATGAAACAATCATCTGTATATTTAAAAGATTACATGTGGAATTCTGGAAAAATATGGGTATAGTGATCTGGTTCACTGTGCATGTTAACTATTCACAAACAATATATTTGCTGTACTAAAAAACATGCATACTACAAACTCTCATGAATTAACATTTATGTTAAATAATGTGACAATAATTAGAATGGAAAATTAATAATGACAGGAATGCAAATTAAAAAAATAATCAAGTTGTTAAATTAAAAACAATAGAAAAACAACTTTTAAATAATAGAAATCTAAATAACTAATTGATTATTTCTAAAGCACATTTATGTTAAATAATATGTGACAATAATTAGAATGGAAAATTAATAATGACAGGAATGTACATTTAAAAAATAATCAAGTTGTTAAATTAAAAACAATAGAAAAACAACTTTTAAATAATAGAAATCTAATTAACTAATTGATTATTTCTAAAGCAGCTCTCTTAAAATATAAAATAAATACATTCCCGGTGGACAAAAACAACTCCAAACAACTTTTAAATAATAGAAATCTAATTAACGAATTGATTATTTCTAAAGCAGCTCTCTTAAAATATAAAATAAATACATTCCCGATGGACAAAAACAACTCCAAAGAACTATTAAAAGGGTATTAAGCCAAAAATCATGGAAGAGGCCAGCATATCCAGAAAGAAAGACCTGGGGGTAAAAGGACCTAGACAGATCACCCAATACCCAATAAAATCCCAGTAGAAAGTTAGAAAATGAAATCTGGGTGTGTTTTAAAGGCTGTCTAGGTCTTAATTGTGATTTTAAAAAGTCTTTGGGCAGAACTGTAAAACTTGTAAGTAGTTATAATTAATAAATTATTAATATTTAACCATAGTACATTAAATATTTATAGTAAACTTCTGAGCTCCAGCAATCTTTTTTATTGACTTACATTTCTATTTGAATTTCTTTTTTTGAAGGCAAGATTGGAGTTTATACGAGGAGTCTAAACATTGTGGTTATTTTGGAATATTATCCAATTTTGTTTATTTAAACATGTAATAGTAAATTATATTGTAGTAATTTAATTATATCCTCAGCAGTTTCATAGTGTATTTTTTGCATTAAACTGTAATAAGAAGCATATTGAAAAGAAAGATGTTTTGAAAAACTATACAGTACAGAGAGAGTATAATGGAGTCATGATATTTGCAATATTTTATTTCAAGCTCCACTAACATATATCACATCTAGAGGAAAATAGTCATGTTTTGTTTATAAACTTTGACTACAATACAATACTGTTTATTGTACTATAGATATACAGAACTTTTCAATATGCATAATACCATTTTTTATATGTATAATATGCATATAAAAATTAAGTATATAATACTTATGAAAACAATATAAATATAATAAATTTAGAGCATACATATTTATGAAATAAAGAACACCACCAGTTTTAGCTTAATGTATTTTCGGTGCTGAGCGCCATAATCACAGATATTCGTATTACACTTCTAAGAGTCATTATAAAACAATCTTAGAAATGCAGAACAAATAACTATGATTATGATGTAATATATAGAATATATGAGCACAGACTTTCACACAACCCACCACTCTCCACTCTATCTCATAACATTGATACACTTGAACACATATATGTCGAAAAGATAAATAATCACCAATATACGTATTTCATGCTAAACCAGCAATCATCAGTTGGCTATCTTAATATATATTTGTGTACTTATAGCATATATGTGTGGAAATGATAATCTGGATCGACGATTGCTGGTTTAGCATGAAATACGTTTTATTGGTGATTATCTATCTTTTCGACATTTATGTGTTCAAGTGCATCAATGTTATGAGATAGAGTGGAGAGTTGTGTGAAAGTCTGTGCTCATATGTCCTATATATTACATATATAGACACAGGTATGTAATAAGCCTGTGTTTCAGTTATGATTATGGTATTAAAACTGTGAGGATTTATTATTTTATAACTTATAAAGCATATCTATATATGATGTTCTACGTTTATTAATGTTATACTATAAACAATTTTTTTTTTTAAATGTTGTTTTAATAATAAAATGATATAGCACATTTAGATATATTTACTGTTTTGTATATTTATTCATTTACTTACGAAATAACAATAAAAAAGTTATTGTATTGTAACTTTTTTTTTAATAAAATGACAACTAAACATTTGATTTTTCTTGCAGATTTTGAGCTTTCAGGTGCAATTTAGTAACAACTACCAGAAACATTTTATTGATTCATATCTAATAAAATCTAGATCAACTATCTAAATTCAATATCTAAATCAAGTATTGTCAGAGGAGATATCATCATTCACGTAGAAGATGTGAAAACCTCAAATGACCCTCTGGCATATCTTCAACATTACATTTTTTTTATCAAATTGCCAAGAATAAGAATATTAAAATTCTTACGAAAAGCATTGTAATCATTGTTGAGATTAGGATAGATAATAGGAATAGTTGGCATTCAATTTCAATCTGACAAGAAAGTCATCCAAGTGTTCTTTACAGGTGGAAGCAAGAAATTTATTGATGCTTTGCTCATGATATTCTTCACTTGTTACAATTAAGATCAAGGGCTTGTGTTCCAAAACATCAAAACTATTTCATGGCAAAATAGTTTTAACCAATAATAATTAATTATTTTTTGTTTAAATGGATAACAGTGGCTAAGGGTTTAGAAGCAATTCTCTTCCAGATCAATGACTAAGAGAACCATCAAGTTCTTTGTTTTCTAAATTGATTGTAAGAGGAACTGAACTTCACTATTCAACCATAGAGAAGAAAGCTCTCACGGTCATGTGGACCATACTAACACAAACAAATTTTGATAGGATGCAGATTATTAAGGTCTCAGATCATTAAAGCTTAGAATTTTTCACTTGCAACTATCTAAATAATAAAAAGTTGATTCACTGGAGTCTATTATGGTAACAATTCAAATATTGTGCTACCAAAGACCACATTGTCACCAATATTCTTAGCAGGAATCCCAGAAAAATGCAATATCCTATTCTGAAATATTTTACATCAGGTCTATATCATTACGTATAGACAACACTATAAAGTAAGACATCACTTCAAAACCTACAATTATAGGATTCAAAGCTGAAGCCATAATATTAAGAAAAGTCATCCCTAACTATAAATTGCATATGAAAATTAAAAATATATCATAGCATTAAAAATTATCCAAAAATTTGCTAATATTCGAGATACTTGAGGACAACCTTCTGGTTCCTGTTATTTAAGGAAAAAAATTGATACTTTTTGTACATTGTTCTTAGGTGCATTAGAGATCCAAAGTGATAGAATATGTGCTTGACTGATCTACTGGGTTGTCACATGCCTACATTTTAAAAAAAAAACCATTGCAATCTTGTGAAAACTGTTTAAAAATAAAGTATCTTAATATATCTGACATTATCAATCTGCAATCCATCTTAGCTGGAAAACCCAACAAAATTTTAGCTACTGATTTCTATGGACCTTTTCTATCACGTCATCATTACAAGTTTTGCTAATAATACCCAATGTATTTACAACATATGTTAGTCAATCCTGTACAAAATATGACATCTAAGATTTTTATAAAACCTATCTTACAATTTCCTCTAGTGTTTAAATCAAATCCATTTTAATGAATCATGCCACAGACTTTCTATTGAATGGAAAATTTGAACAGAACAACAGGATATTAATTGCTTATTTCCATCAGAATCCCCCAAAACAATCAATAGAGAGAGTAAAAAGATAGCTAAGTAAATTGTTCCAAATTTGTTTGGATGATCACAGATATTGAATCAGCAAAGCAAAGAATTATAATCAATTGTACTGAAAATGAGGCATTTGTTCTTACATTTATGGCCTTTTAGTCTTCTCCTTACACCTCCTCATGCCAGTAATTCCCAAAGAAATAGATCTCACTAAGAGTATTAAAAAGATTTGTGAGAAGCTAATTATAATGGAAAATAAAAAGAGGAACTAAAATTCTAAAATTCCAAGTCAGATTAGAGATTCTGCATTAATCAAAAGTTACCAGGTCAGCTGCTCACAGAAGCATAAATAAATAAAAAATTCTTCATCTTATAAGAGGAGCTATATTACATTCTCCACACATTTTAGAAATAATGCATCTATGACTGAGAATCATGAATAAATAAAAGGATCAAATAATGCAAGAAGTTTAAGGCCATTCCCAATGACATTGAAATAGACCCTTGATTTTTTATTTTTTTTAAATTTATTTATAGTTAGTTGTAAAGCAGATAGATAGAATAAGTAAGATAAGTTATATATTTAGATAAAAGAGGTTAGTATACGTATAATGGAGTCAATATTGGTATTTTAAAAAAAAAAAATTTCGTAATGAAATTTAGACTCGTAAACTTAAAATATATTTTTCCCATTCTTTCACTGCCTTAATTTAATAAGGATATGATTATTGAGACATTATAAAATGATGAGAAATTTTTTTTTATACAAAATCCTATCAAAGCCTGATCTAGGGATTCCAAAAGAGATTATTGTAACAAGATAGTATATGATAAAAAAATGGAGATAGTATATCCCAAAGAAATGAGTCAGAACTAGTAACATCAATTCATGCAGATGGATATGTTTAATTACGATATCTAGTTAAATAATTTCTAATATATGAGGTAGATCTAGATTATATGTAGATGATAATTGGGGATGAGAGGAGTTTATTAGCAAATCTAGCTATCTTTATGTAAACCTAGTTGTGCAGCATCTGATATGATGATTATTTAAGGTATTTATTTTTGTAATATACATCAACATGTATAAAATATTCAATTTAAGGTAATGAACACAATTCCAAAAGGGATATAAAATATCCATCATCCTCTCATGATTTATATATCAAACATTGTTTGTATGATTGAAATTCAAATATTCACTTAGCTCAATTTAGAAAATGGCAAGATCATCTAATTAGCAAATCAGATTATATGTGATATATTCATATAACTAGAAAAAATGTTAAATTCATTTGCTTCTTAAATTTAGTAGATATATACTGTACCGTTTATTTATATGTGGTACAAATATATTGGCATTTGGTAAAAGCTAAAAGAAAAAATAAATTTAAAAGATCTTTTAAATTAATGCATTTTAAATTTTTTTAGTTTGTGTAATTTTTTTTTTTTAAATGTACAATGAAAGTTAAATTTTTCATTCATATTTTTTTTACGTAATTAAAAATAAAAGTTAAAATTGGAAAGAATAAAAGACATGCAGATAACTAATTCATATAAACTAAAAGAAAGAATTCCACATGCAGATTTCAATTGGTAAAATCTTTCTAACTCCAATTAAAGACGGCGGAATTATGCTAAAAAAAAAGACTTTATAACTTAAATTTAAAAAAGAATGTACAAGATTATTATCTAATATGTTGATAAAAGGACAAAAGAAAACAGATGCGCAAAGAAGTCTAAAAACTGATTGTAAATATAAAAGGCCAGAAAAACTTCAAACGTGGTCTTGTCTTGTGTGTTTTTTCTTTTGGCTGTCCTGGATCATGAAAGATCCAGGACCACTCTATGCTAAAATAATTTATCATGCTGGAGTGGACCAAAGCTTTTGACATCATTCATCATGAAGACGTCGACCCCAGAAAAGCTTTCATGACTAGCCTTTAGGACGGACCAAGAACAAATTAAAACCAATGGCCACGAGCTCATTCTACCTCATAAAAAACCATGCATGATAATCAATCATCTATGGAAAATTGCTAAACTTACTGCTATGCTAAGATGAACTATTCCCGATTGTGACTAAATTAAGCTTTTGCAAACCATTCTCTAATAAGCGTATAATATAATCCTGATAGAGATATTAAATTTTATTATTCAAGAGACTATTGTTTATGGCCCAAGAAATCTAAGTATAATGTGAACTGTTTTAATTAATTGATTCATGTCTGGATTAGCATGCATGTAGCCTTTTCAACTTAATCATAATTTGTGTTTTTAATATTTTAATTTCTTAGAATAAAAATATTTATTTCTAATATCAACTATGCATTGTGTGTTATTAATAATAGTTATTAAATTTATTAATGTTAGTTTATTAGGATTTGAGTGTAAATTATCTTGGCCAAAATGTTTATTTATTAACTAAGCCCGGGTGTAATATTCTCTGAAAAATAACTAAGTTACGGGAAATCAAAAATTCGATCCTTTAAATTGTTTTCTTCTTAATTTACGATGTGCGACGGGACGGATTTCAGCAGATTCTTGTATGAATCCTGGCGCCTTGATAAAAACAAATAAAAAAGCAGATTCCGCCGGCAGCATAAGTCGCAATAATTAGTAGGCCAGTTAATCAGGAAATATAGCTATGTTTTTTAGAAAATATGAATGAAATATTTATATTTTCTATTTTCATAACTTGATTAACTTTCACTTCATAGTGTGCAAAAAAAAAAAGGCCTACCAGAATCTATCAAAACGTGAAAAACGTTACAATATATTTACTATAATTCATAGTGACTCTTGATTGTTATATATTTTAATACTCTATACAGTTCCAAAAACCATTATGAATTATAATACATCTTTTGCTAGTGGCAACCTTCATTTTAACAGACATCTTGTTTGTTTCATATATCCTGAAGTTACTCCCCTTCCCATTTTAAAATGGTTTGATTTAAAAAAAGAAAGCTGACACAGTTATAAAAACAAAATGTGTAAATTTAAGTTCTCTGAAAAAAAAAAAGAAGAAAAAAAATCAATATTTAAAATGTTCAATTAGAAATTAAATGACATATTTAATTAATTAATTTTTATCATTAAAAATCTGTGCTTTCAAATGTTACCAATATATTTTTTTTGTTAGAGCTGAATATTTACGAATTACAATATAGAAATGCTGTAATTAGTTCATTAAAAAAAGATAGCATCACTTTCTTGCCTTAGGCAAAAGAAGCAACATATTTTTGAAAAACATGTTGTTCAGTGTGGGTGAGATAAAAAAAAATGATAAAAAATCATGGGAAGTTTGAAGTATATAAAGCGAGCAATCGATCAATTCCAGGAGTTGCAGTTGATTGATTGTAATAATTGCTTTGCAGTAAATTGCAGTTCAGTATTTAGTCAGTCTACAGCGAAGAATTAAATAATCGGACTAATTAAGTTTGGAGCCACCATAGCCAGTAATTAAAGAAGTCCTACAGTTAAAGGGAAACCCGGAGTTACCATAAACTGTAATATGAAGAAACAGCTTATTTACATGGTTAACACTAGAATGTCTGGCTAATAGGAAAAACTCACTCTCCTTCCCACACAATGGAAAAGTCACAAAGATGAAAAAACATGCCTAAGTAACCACCAATGAAAATATATATACCATTCAGCTCTAAGACAAATCCCTTTTTATTCTGAAGATTTAACAGTGGTGAATTGCCAACAGATAAATTTAAAGGTAAAAAAACTCTAAATCACATCTGAAATATTTAAAGGTATTTACGAAAATGTTGTAAGAAAAGCATTTCAGAGATAAAATGAGATGTATATATTTAAAATGATTAATTCAACAAAATGATAAAATATTATGTATCAAAATAATTTCTTATAGAATAATATAATTGCCATTATTGTTATCAAAGTTAAAAAAAGGGTAAATTGAAATACATTAACAGAAATGATGAAACACAATAATGAACTCACTGATTTTTTTTTAAAGTGATAAAACTTATAACATTGATTCGAAGTTAAACTTTATAATAAAGAGTATAAGAGATATATGTCAAATTGTTAAAGTTCAACTTGCTAATTGAAATGTAGAAATTATAATGTAAGAATTTAATTTAAAATAGATATATCCGATTTGTATAAGTGCATTATGTTTAACCAAGAAAGAGTTACTATTCTATATACATGAATTAAATGTGCATCTACATATAGGAATTAAATATGCGTCTATATATATGAATTGAATATATGTCTAGATACAGGAATTAAACATGAGTCTATATACATGAATTAAATATGCGTCTATATACAGGAATTAAATATGTATCTATATACATGAATTGAATATGTGTCTACATACAGGAATTGAATATGTGTATACATATAGGAATTAAATATGCGTCTACATACATGAATTAAATATGTGAATATATTCGAATATAATTATTGGCTACTGAATGATTAGATAAAAAGGATTAATCCAAATATAAATCAAACTCACCTAAGAATATATTGCAATAGGAATTAATAGACATGTCTATGAATATGCACATATGAGGAGAATATAAACTCACAGAAGAATTTAAACTTGAGAAATAATAAGGGAGGTATCCGTGATATACATACACCCTGATATCTAAATAAATCCCTACTATGTGAATGCTGGCAGTACAGGATTATGGAATAAATGATGGACACTGTATGATTATCAACAATGGGACCAAGCATCATAGAAGTTACCGATGAAATGGACTAACTGATCTATAGAACCTGAACTGCAATGAACTATTAGAAGGAGTGTTATTCAAATATGTTGTTTAAATAAAGTGTGGTTATATAAAACAATATATCTGATCAGTTTCATTTCATGTCATCCATTTTCTAGTGTACTTGTTCATAGGAATCTCATTTCCTGAGCTGTGTTCAGCATAACCTGATCTGGGTAAGGTTGTAGTAAGCTGGAATTCTAGTGGTGCTGTTTGAGAAACCAAACAGATAAATTTCTAGATGTTTTCAGTCTCTTTAATGCTACACCCTCTGATGGGCAGGAAATATTGTTATGGGTGGGTGGGTGGGTGGGGGGTAAAGTCAGCATTGGGTAACACCAATCATTCTTTCCTTCCTACAATATGTTCATCAGGAAATAAATAACCACCATAGTTGGGGTCCCAGTCCGGTTAGAAATCAGTCAACATTTGAGCATTATTATACCCTTATATATATAAAGTGATGAAAATAATGAAACATTATATAAGTTTTATTGTATTTAATATAACAATTGTTGTGTGAAATACTGGAAATATTCTCTGAATTTTTGTGCTTGCATTCTTTCATTACTTTTGTATGGATAATCATTCTTAACTGTAATCATTTTTTATAGAACTCCTATCTCATAAGTCTTCAATTAACATTTGATTTAATGGAAGATTTAAACAGAATAATATTTTGAACCCAGACAAGTTTTATACTTCCAGTGCATATCACTAGCTGAAAATTCAAATACTCACAGAGGGTGTAGCTGAAAAAACATGTTTGGAAAGTTAATACATTTTGAATAAATTTAGATTTTTATAAATGAAAAAATAAGATAACCCCTGAAAATAAACCCTAAGATATCTATCTTTTGGAGCAAAAATTAATTCAAAACCCAATCTTATTTTGGGGGAAACATTATAGTGATGAATGATTACTCATTCAACAAAATTAATATTCATATCAATAGGATCTTAAAATATAAATGATTTATACATTTACTATTAAAGAATTACATAGAAAGTGGCATCTTTTGGTATGAAAAAGATGAAGTGATAATGATGATCAGGATAGTAATGAAATAGACCTCCAAATGTTGTCAACTTAAGTAAATTCCAGTGTTAATGAACTGGCTAATTAATGAACAATTTATAAGGAAGAAAATATATAATAGTGCAGAGCTTAGTAAATCAAAATACAGTGGAAATGCAAAAAACAAAAAACTCCACAAAACAAAAGTAATCCTTAGATAGAAGTAAAAGGAATCATTTGAAAAATAAATTAAAAAAGAAAGACAATTTATGATAAGGGCAGAGGCTTTTCTATAGTTTGAGCAAAATTAGTAATTTACTCATGAACAAATTATTTGTTATATCTAAATTGTTAAAAAAACAAAAAAGTACAATATTGATGTATTTATATTCTTTAAAATAAGATGCACAAATTAAAACTTTGTGATAAGATTTCATAATTAAAATTTAGTGACAAATGAACTGCAATTATCAAAACACTTTCTTTTAATAATATTAATAAAAAATATTTAATATAAGAAGGTAAAAAAAAAAACTACATAAATTCAAAGATGTCAAACATTTTGCAAAAATATTGAGAAATCTTTATCTTTAAATAAAAATTAAGAAATATTGATAAATTTATGTATGAATACCAAATATTTAAAATTAATTCCTACTATATTGTAAAGAATCATATGTACATAAACATACAATAAAAATATAAGCACAATTTTGTTGAATAATAAGATATGATTTAAACTATAAGTGGTATATTCAGTTGGAAGCAATATCGTTAATATTTTTTTTATTTTAATAAATATTTTATGTAAGAAAGTAATATCCATGTGTTAAAATTAAATTGAGATATTGGAAAATCTCATTGAGCTCATTATAACACTTATCTAACAGCCAATAAGATGTTATGATAGCTGTCCGAATGACAACCAAACCATAAAACCACAACAAAGAATTTACGTGTGTGTTAAAGTTGTGAAAGTAAACAAAATACTAGTTAAAATACAAACTATAATTATATCTATTATAATAATAGTTTTTAAGAAAGGAATATGTAAAAATTTTAGGGTATCTCTCAAAATTTTGAAAAAAAAAAAAGTGGATAAGGCTAATGATGTTAATAATTGCGTTTTCTTGAAAAGATGATAATCGTATGCTAATATAATTTAATAATCTGAATCACGATTAAAAATAAAGTTTGTTTTGAATCACATACAATACCAGAGTTTGGAAAAAATTATCTATTGATTACAAAGAAAAAAGTTTAAGAACTCCTAAACAATTTAATAATTTCCTTGATTGATTCAATAATCTTTTGATTTTAATTAAAATAATAATTCTTAATTAAAGTATCTAATGATCTAATTTTTCTCACAATAACTGAAATAACAAAAATTAAGAGCAGAAACAAGAAAAAAAAAAATACAAGAAAAGAAATCCACAAAAATGTAATTAATTTTAAACATTTAAATTTAAGTGCTTTCTGTAAATTGTTGCAAAATAATATATAAAAAATAAATATCAATATCACAGAGATGCAAATAATTCAAAAACTGCAGTCTTACCCTGAAAGCACTCACCCCGGACTTCATGGAATTCCCAGATTTGTACTCCTTCACCTTAGTCAATTTACTGCACCTATCGTTCGTAGGATGATTGATGTTCTTTCGGGAGATTTCCAGTGCATTCCCGATTTATACCCGGTGGCATTGGTTCCTTTTTTAAAAAAACAAGAAAATCCATCCAGCCTGTCAAACCTCTGCCCCATATCCATGATTCCCTTACTTATCAAAACTATTGAATCTCTAATCAAAAATTTGATTCAAGATCAACTTTATCAGCATATCTCTAAATATCAATTTGCTCGGAAAGAGGCTTTCACTCTAGATGCCGTTCAACGCTCCTTGCTTATTACAGAACACGTCCGATCACATAGAAAGTCCAAACCTTTAGTAATCCAATTGGACTTCTCTTCCACATTCGACTCAGTAATTCCATCATCCCTACTCCAAACATTTCAAGACTATCAAGTCCCAGAAGTCTACATAAACATCATTGGAAATCTCCTGCTTAATCGTTCCTGCTTCACCACCCTAGATGGTAGGCTAACTGATGGAATCAGACCACATCTGTCGATCCCACAGGGATCCCCGTTGGCCACCCTTTGTTTCATTACATATATCAACCCATTCCTCATTGAGATCAAAAGTAAATTGCCAGATATCTATGTGCTAGCGTTGAAACACCAGGTACATCACATCTCATATGTTGATGATGTCTCAATATTCCTTCCTGATCAAAAGCATCTACAACTACTTCTGCAAATCATCCATAAACACACAAAAAAATTAAATCTACACATTAATTATAACAAATCCTCAATGTGGACTATAAAATCTGGCTTAACAATTCCATCTATATTCACGTCCCAACCACAAAAATTTTTAGGCTTTCCCATATCCAAATCTAGGTTGGCTATGTCCAACGAGATCCAGAGGTCAATACTTGAGAAGACTAGAAAAATCACAAACTCATTGTCTCGAGTTTCCCTGTCACTCACTGTGAAAACCACCTTACTCAATATGTTAGTGTATCCCAGACTTAGTTATTATCTTCCCATAATAAAGGCGACCAAATCATTTGAGGCTTCATTAGCTTCAATGAACTCACTATGCTCAAAGTTGCTATGGAAGGGCAAAGTGGCCGCTATAAGCATAATTAAAGCTCACATGCCCAAAGACCTAAATGGTCTGAGGCTTCATTCAGTCTCTACACTCTACCTACAGAAAGCATTAGAGGTCATGAGGGCAACTTACCTCAAACACCCAGAACAGGATACCAGTAATTCCCATGGACACTCCTCCCCCCTTTGGTAGTAAATGGATGACAGACCTATGGACTTACGTAAAAAGCATGACAAATCTGACAAAACCTGTTTTAAAAATTAAAAAAATGTACTGGGAGAGTTATAAACTCAGACATTCCAATCTTATGGCGCTCTAGAACACTCTTGGCCTAAATAACAAACAGTTAATCTACAAATCAAAAAATTGGTAAATTGATCCCAAATTCATTGACTTTCTCTTGAAGCTTAACCTCTCCTCTCTGCCGACGAACCACTTTCTGGTATGGATGAGAGGCTTTGCTAACCTCAATCCACAGTGTCAATTATGTTCAACAGCAGATGAAACCATTCCCCACCTATTACACATCTGTCCTTTCCTCAGTCCACTCAGATCTTTCATTAGTGAAAAAGTGCCTCTTGATTATAGAGACACTCTCTCCATCCAAAATGCCATCAAGACCGGCATCTACTCAATTATCAGAATTTCCATTTTTCTCTCCTTTGCAGTCTGGCTTACCAGGTGTAAATATATTTTTGGTCAAGAAAACTCCAATGTTACAGAAACTTTCAAAGGACTATTGAAGAGTATTTGTATCAGAGATCGCTTACTAACCCCTGACTGGTTACACAAGGAATCATGGTCCAGAGTTGATTTTGCATGTATGTAAACGGCACCTCAACTACAGTCACATGCCTGTTAGTTTCACATCCCGGTTTAAAATCAGAACTTTACTAATGTGAAACCTCTGTAAAATTTTCATTTTTTTTCAAATGTCTCAATAAATCTTTTTTAGAAAATAAATAAATAAATATCATTACTTTTATATAATTTTGGTATTTGAGAATTTAACTGATAAAATATATGGCATAAAATATTATGCAAATATATCAAAAGTGAATATTTCTGTGATAATACACATATATTAAAATTCCTTTAGAAACTCGTGTCTGTCAATCAAATAAGATGATCCCACTTTGCTTAAAATCCCTTAGTCAATCACTAACTGTGAGAATGAAATTTTACTTATTGTAGATGTTGGAAAATATGTAGCAACAAACATTACATAAATCAAGAGTGAAAATTTATCTAATCACTGCATAATATTAAAAATTTTACACAAACTTATTTGAAGTTCTAAGAACTATATGGTAGATAAATTTAATTAGCACTAACTATGCACAACACAGACAAGCACACATAGATACAAATATACATATAGAAATAATATGAGAACTAGAAAAATATTCATCTTTTTATCAGTATAATAAACATAACATCTAGATGAATTTGACTTTAATTTAATGTGATTGGCTATAAATATATGTTAGCTTAATGCGTACATAAAGTATCTACATAAAGGCTGTATTACCAAATTCTTTTCATAACCGCTCTTAAAATATAGCTCACTGCCAGATAAGTATGCTCAGAAACCAATAAAAATAAAACCTCTATTAAATCAGATAATACAAAATATATATATACCTTTTTACTAGGTGGTGTTCCAGGAACACATTCACCAATCTCACCATGATTATTTATCTGGTCTAAACACAGATCCAAATTATCCTAAATAATAACAATTATACTATTATTATTTCTATTATATAAAATGTTAATATATCAAAAAACAAAACACTGCTGATTCTTTCCTAAACTATGTTATGTTCCGAGTATAAAGATATTTATATGCCGATAAAGTATAAAGATAAATAAAGAAGTATGAGTGTGTGTAGACATAATTAGTCAGAATTAAAAAAATATAATCCACTTTAGAAAGTTAGTATGCGCGATACTTAAAACTATGCAAAAAAAAAAAAAATGTAAATTGATAAGCTAATTTGCAGAAAAGTAATAATGTAATTAATTATCCAAATTAGAAAAAGCCAATAAAAAACTGCTGAACTAGACTTGTGTGAGTAGATCAATGTGCATATAAGCAGTAAACAAGGCAGCAAAGCAAAATGAGTCAAGCATACATACAATAGAGTGCGCAGAACAATTAACAGCGAAGATTCAATAGGGCTTAAAAGGTTCAGTGAAATAGAATGCAGCACTGTAGTTAATATTATGAAATATGACCCATGCTTATATTGTGCAATGTAACAGCATATGTTGAGTTAGAAGATTCCCTATTTATAGTAGTAAATTTATTTGTGAAAGCAACCAGCAAAATGCTAGTTGAAGTTACTAATAGTTTACTGATATTATATTTTAAATTCAGAGTAATAAACTCTTTTTTTCTTAAGTTTGGATTTATTATGTATTTATTTTCTAAAAATAAATTAATGAGTGTAAGGATGGCTTAGGTGAGTCTAGCATGTGTATATATCAAATTGTATTTATTTTTGAAATATATTTTTGTAATATATTTATTTACAGCATCGAGTTAAAGAAAAAACAAGTTTAGAAAAGAATCAAAAGGAGTGTTTTATTTTTTTATATATTAATAAACTTTCAAAGCTGGACTAAGTTTGGGAAGAAAATAGAAAAAAATTTGGAATTAAAAAAATTATATTAAAATTATTCTTATTGTTTTATATTTATTATTAATATACATATTAAATAATATCTTCTAATTTTTATGTATCACCATTTTTTCTCACTTCACTTTCCTGTGTGTGTGTTTTATAAAGAAATTTCCTTTTACTTTTCTGGCTTCTTTTCTTTTGATATTTATTTTCTTTCTCTCTTTATATTTTTTAACTTTTCTTTCCTGTTGGATGTGTTTACATTTTGATTTGAAAGTTAATATATTTAAATAATGTTTTTAAATTTAAGCTGTTGGTGTGAAAAATGATGACTATTTTAGTAATTCAAAAAATTATAATCAAATTGTGATAGACAAAATTGTAATTTAAGGTAGAATACCTTTATTTCTCTTATCTTTTTTTCAAAAAAATTATTAGGAAAGCAGATTGTATTTATAAATTTCCATCAACATTTCCATTAAAGTGAACAAACTAATTTTGAAAAATTATCCTATATATTTTAAAATAAGATTTTTGAATAAATTAATTGATCTCAGCAATTAATTTAATATTAGAAATTAAATACCATAGGGTCATTGTCCATGATATCAATTAAACATTATTGCATTATTTCTATAGAAATTTAATTCCTATAGTTTAACCCATTTGGTCTTCATGTAACTTGTCTGGAATCAATTAATCATGATGAATAAGGATCTCTGCTTGTATGCATTGCATATATTTTGCATTTATAATTGATTAAAATGTGTCAATACATTTATTATATAATGAAATTTATTTATTATTTAAATTCTATATCTTTTTTAACAGTTACAGTTTTATAACAAATGTTTATTTACAAAAAAAATCAAGTCAGATGTCACATAACCTAATTTATATATTGAATTGACTATTTTTATAATAAAGAATAGAAATGAGCAGATACTATCGATGTAAATAGAGATAATCTTTAAAGTTTGATGTTACCAAGAAATTATCAATTATTACTAATTGACAACCCCTGGGGCGAAATCAGCTTTCTCATTAACCTATAATAGCATTTCTGTTGGCTTTTTTTTTTTGTTGTACCCCTTATTTCAACAACAACAACAAAAACTATTATAAGTTAATGAGAAAACTGTTTTAGCCTTAGGGATTGTCAATTAGTAGTAATTGATAATTTATTGGTAATATTAAAGGTTATTTCTATTCTCTTCTATTCTCTTTTACACACATATATGTGCAAACATTGAAAGTTTTAATAAGATTTGCCATGATTTTTTTAAACAGTCAGCTTTAATATAATTAAGCAAAGAGCAATTAAAAACTGAATCACCAAATTGAAATCATGTTATTTATTAATAGTATTTATTTGCATAACTTCCTGTAAACAAATAAATATTATTATTAGATAACATGATTTCAGTTTGATAGGCGAGTTTTTGATTGCTTTCTTGTTTGCATTATGGTTGAAATCTATTTAAAAAATATATGGAAAAATTCATTAAAATTTCCAATATTTACATCTATAAATCCATGAAAATCTAATTATTAAATACATTAGAATCATAACTTTACATATATAAAAATATATAAAAAATGATCAATACAAGGCTCTATAAATCATTATGATTTTTATATCTACAGTTTTTGATTGCTTTCTTGTTTGCATTATGGTTGAAATCTATTTAAAAAATATATGGAAAAATTCATTAAAATTTCCAATATTTACATCTATAAATCCATGAAAATCTAATTATTAAATACATTAGAATCATAACTTTACATATATAAAAATATATAAAAAATGATCAATACAAGGCTCTATAAATCATTATGATTTTTATATCTACAGTACGTATTTCTGATAACAACTGGATTCCATCATAATTTGAATTCGGAATCCAACAATATACATATGTAACAATAAATTAAATGAAAAATTTTTGCTTTCTTTAATTAAACAAAGCTACTTATAAAAATTTTTATTGAAATCATTAACACTGTATTTATTTAAAAATTACATAGACAATTATGTGTGCTTATGTATATGTATGCATATATTTATATACTCACCTGAGATGAAGTATGGAGTGAAGAATTCTTGCTATTCTTTTCTGAAAATGAAAAATTGAATCCACTAAAATTAGACATTATAAACCAATCTTAGTATATTGTAACAAAGTGTCTATATACACATTAGGTAAGTGTGTGTATATATAAGAGTTACATGATTTTTTAAAATAAAATAGGAAAATAAAATTATATTTAATAGTTTGAAGAAGAAAAAATGTTAAAATAAAAAGTACAAATATTGGGAAATAAGTTAAAATATTAATTATAACATCTTTCTTTTCTATATTTTAATTTAACACATAATCCTTTCAAAAGTATTTTTAATCGGAAGCACTTTTAGTTAAAAGTTTATAATTAATTGGAAACCAATTTTGTACAGTACGTAATCAGTTTCTGGAGATTAAGATTCCAGACTGAATAATTAACAATAAATAACTCATTTTGGTGTAATCAAAAATGAAAAATATCACTAATTAAAAATAAAGATAAAATGAATTGATAGTGTGGGTGAAAACTTGAGCAGGGGAGAAGTCAAAAAATATAAAAAGCTGAAATCACCTATTGTATTTATTATCCAGAGAATTTTATATAAGAGAGTATAAAAAGCTGAAATCACTTATTGTAATTCATCCAGTGAGATAGTTTACCAGAGAGTTAATCAAAGTCAGCTAGCAGCACTGAAAAAAAAATCTACAAGCAGCTAAAACAAAGAAGTCCAGCACAATGAAGCAATCTTTCTACAGTCATGTTGAAAGCAAAATGCATTGCTAAACCATCGCAGGATGTTTGTTTGCTTTTCCGTTGCCCATCTCCTGTATACCAATAGTCAGATGCAGTAATATTATTCTGATTTGCCTTTTGCTGATGTTTTACCCTGCCACACCAAATCAATGGAAACAGCCTTCACAGTAGTACATGGAGCAAGGAAGAAAGACAGGAGTGATCACCCATATAAAAAAACCCACATACTGTATTTAAACCTACATAAATATGTATTGACATCATTAATAGAACTTTTAAATTCTTATTTCAAGTATTGAACTTTTAAATTTTATCTTTAAATAGAAATTTAGATGTCATTTATAAGTATTAATTATAACTATATTTAAATAAGTATAGGATTGCTTAAAATTATAGTAATTTGAATAAGTATTCATATTTTGTTTTATGTTTTAAATACTCCTTATTACTTATGCTGTATTATTTAATAAATGTATTGTATAATTTACTAAACTTATTAGTAAATTATTAGTGTCATTTACGTTTCTCTTTCTCTCAATTTACCTAAGAATAAACAGACAATTTTATTTAAGTATTCTATGTTGCCGATCTCATGTTTTTAATAGCTAGTCATAAGTCAAGTGTTTGAAGTGTGTTAATATCATCTCTTGGGGTCCAGTCTAGTTACTGGATGGTGCCCACAGGGTTTAAACTCATTATAATTATCCCCATGAGATGTTACACGTTTCTTACAGCCAGAGAGTTATCTCAGCCTGAAAAAGTGACAGTTGTTTTAATATTTTTTATTAAATCTCAATCTGACCAGAGGGTATGATTAATATATAAGTATTGATCATACTTACTCCTCTGCTTGACTAATTGGGTCGTAAAGTCAAATAATTAACAATTAATTATGAGCTAATAACTTAAAATATAAGTGTATAAAAAAAATTAGTAATAATAAACTGATAAAGCCGGTTTCAAACTTTACTTCAAATTTTACAAACTCTTCAAATGGTAAAATCCCGTTATAATATATGTGTGTGGGTGTTAAAAAAATTACTTATGATAATAAATAGTGATATTATTTTGCATTAAAAAAGTACATTTTATTCCAATTATACCCATAAGAAAATTGAAGTTTATTCTTTTGAAGCATTAATTTTAAAATTATAATGTTACAGAAATATGAGTTAGTCTTAAGAAATTGGTTATGGCTACAAGTAAACTTATTCTTGAGTACATTAAAAAAACAATCATGTTTAGATTTCTGATAATGAACCAAATTATAAATGACTTGATTACAACAACAAAAAAAAACAATTTTGGCATTTTCTGCTTGCCAGAATAATACATTGAATGTGGAACTTCAAACCAAAATAAAGATTTAAAAAGAAAAGTTCAATAACTTACAAAAAATCATAATTGGTGGATGAAAACTTCAAAGGAGATAGAAATTCACTGATCACGATTACTTTAATTTTTTTTTTTTAATATATTGAATGTAGTAGTTAAAAAGTTATCATAATTCTATTAAATTCATTAATGGTCTCTCTTATATGATGACAATAATATTTCAAGCACATGGAGAGTATATTCTTATCTTTTGAATAATGATATAGGAAGTGAGATGATGATTTTTAATGATATGTCTATTCTTACTTACTCATTTAGATTTGAATACAAATATTCATGTAATTTTGAAAATGAAAAAGCTGCAAGTCCTAATAAAATGCCGGGAATGATTTCAAAATTTAATGCCATATCAGCATCTAAATTATTAAAAAAATTTTTGCAGAAAATACTTGATGTTAAAAAAGCTTCTATTGTTTCAATTTATAAAAATAAAGAGAATATAACAGACCGCAATAATTATTTTGGAATATCATTGTCATCACTACTATAGTAAAAGTAAATTTTCAAGAATTTTATTGAAGTGATTGTTTCTGGTAATAGATAAATAGTTACCAATATAATTTTAGAGAAACACTAGGAACATGGTGCAAGGCAAATGCAAGGAATTATTGAAAACAAAAGTGATTTCCATATTACTTTTACTGATTTGGTCAATTTACATGATTCAATTAATCAAAAGAAGGTCATGGTATTGTTTGAAATTAGTTTATTGTCCACCAAAATTTATTCATATTATATAGCTTATATATAATGAATGAGAGAAACATGAAGTGGAAACCTAAGACATTTGAAATAAAAATTTACACTAAACAAGGATGTGTATTACTCCCAACTTTTGTTGAAACAAGTTTAATGGTAAAATTTTTCATTTGAACTAATTAAAAGTGAAAACAACCTCATCAATTGGTATTTGGATTTACAGTATGGTGGCAATGGGTATTACCCTTTCTAATTCAAAAGATGATCTATTAGAATGTCTTAATATTTTTAATATAGCATAAAAATTTTGGTTTAATAATTAATAATAAAAAAACAACAACTCAGTCCTTTATTAACCAACTATGGAAGAAAAATCTTCAGAAGCTCTTAACTTGAATAGTTATCAAGTTCAGAATGTGAGGCAATTTAAATATTTTGATAGCTTTATAGGCAAAAAGACTGACTTTTTTTAAAAGTTCTTTTGACCCAATATAAATAATTTTAATATTATGAACAATGGATGCATCTAGAATGTTCTATTTAATGCTTTCCAGACAAATAAACTTAAAAAACAAAATGAACTGATGTTTCTATAGATTCACATTTTCCTCAATGGATATTTATTTTATCAATATTTAATTTTAATGAAAATAAAGTTATACAAATGATGCACTATTTTTATTTTTTTTTTGGAGTGCATTGTAAAATATTTAATTTATATTTAATAAATTTGGTTGTAGTGCTGTGAAAGAATTCAATAAAAGAAAAATGTTTAATTAAACTAAGTTGAATAATATTTTGTTTAAATCGCATGTTGTTATTAAATCAGTAATGACTGGAAGGTTGCTATTCTTCCACATGCGCCTTACTATTACTTTCAGACAGCCAATAGCTATTAAAACAGCAGTCTGAGAAGCGATCAGGCCTAGACATATGACAGAGATTTTTTAACAAGAAAAGAATGATACCATCTTCTCTTTTACTTAACTTTTATATATACATGCGATTTAAACAAAATATTATTTACATATGTTGCTGATAACTTATATTAACATCTAGAAAATTGTGGTGTAGTAATATCATAAATTAATAACTCAGTGAGTAATAAATGTATATGTTTATATATTCATGCTTTCAAGCCAAGATGCTTAAGACTGGCTTATATATATAAAAGTTAAGTAAAAGAGAAGATGGTATCATTCTTTTCTTGTTAAAAAATCTCTGTCATGTGTCTAGGCCTGATCGCTTCTCAGACCGCTGTTTTAACAGCTATTGGCTGTCTGAAAGTAATAGTAAGGCGCATGTGGAAGAATAGCAACCTTCCAGTCATTACTGATTTAAACTAAGTTAAAAAATAAAAGCCTGAATAGAGACAAACAAAATAAATGTATATATTAATTAATATTGGAGATATGAAAAGTTAGATTATAGATAAACAGGGAATTAGTAATTAAAGTTAAGAGAATGTCATTGTACAATAACTATTGATTTACGAGTAGATAACAAAACTCTAAGTCTAATAATAGTTAAATTGTTTTAAGCAGAACTAATTAAAGTACCCCGCCCCCAACCAGATTACATGGGAAAAAATAAATTAATTACTCCAGAAAAGAAAGTAAAGAAAAAAAAGGCAACAAAAGAAGAGGGGGTATATAAAGCTAGAGAAAAAATGATTGAGTGCTCTTGGTGGCTGCATGCTGTTCCGATTCCATGTGTAAGTTGCAGTGAAGATCATCATCGATGGAATATATTCCCAGGATCTCAGCTCATGTAGGTAACCAAGCCGATTATACTAGGATTTTTAGTAGACCGTCCTGGACTTATTATTATTTTATGAAATACCTCAAGAGTCTCGCTGAGGATTTGTGTTTAAAAGAGATAGACTATATAATAAAGCTAAAATATCCTGTTCGTTTACTTAGACTGATTGTACATTTTTATTCAATTATTCATTTTTTGGCTGATTAGTTATGCTTGCATAAGTGCAGACTTATATGTATATTGAAGATTTAATTAGTTAACTTTTTCAATTGCTAATAAATTGTCTTAATACTATTATATATTTGTCATCTGTTAACATCAATAGTGTATTTATGTTTGCTGGTCGCCCAGTCATAGTTGAGGACACAGCATAAATAAATCTGAAAATGAAATTAATTGATTTTAAAAATTATTTAATTTGAAGAAATAAATTCAAAGAAATGCATAAAAAATAGTTTTTAATAGTGAAAAAAAAACTTTTCCCAAATATATTAAATCCATTAAGAAATTATCATGTTACAATTTGAAATGTTGTAATAGTATACATATCAAATTACAAACCAGATTTAGAGACTTTGTGCAGTTACAAGTAGCACCAAGTCATTGATCTAATTGTTATTATAGTTTGTAGTTTAACTTTTAACTTATATAAATGTCATAACTTATATATGTTACTGTTTTATATTTTTTAAATCAATTTGGCAAAAGAATAAAAAAATTTCCTATAAAGTGTTCTCATTATTTTTTATGATTGAGTTTGCATTATAAAGATAATATACTTTTTATATTCATATGGATATTAATGGGGTTTTTTTATTATCATTTTTCATGTTATATATATATCATTATATTATATTACTGATTTGTAAACAAGATGCAAAACACAATCACTACACATTATCCAGTAATTAATATTTATTTTATAAAGCGCAAACAATATTGAAATTAAATTGAGAGACTGCGAACCTCTCAAGCACTTATAACTATCAACAGCCAATCAGATCGTAAACACTGAGACAGAGAATTTAAGAAGAAAAGGGTGGTTACACCCTCTTCTTTACTTGTCTTTTTATATATCCAAGCCAGTCTAAAGTACTTAGATCTGAAAGCATGAATCTTAAATATCTTCACACTCAATTCACTGAGTTCAAATTACAAACATACAGCGCTTGAGAGGTTCGCAGTCTCTCAGTTTAATTTCAATATCGTTTGCGCTTTATAAAATAAATATTATTTACATATGTTCAAGTTATAACATCGAAAAACTACTGCATAGTAAATCAAAAGATTTCATGCTGTATGTTTGTAATTTGAACTCAGTGAATTGAGTGTGAAGATATTTAAGATTCACGCTTTCAGATCTAAGTACTTTAGACTGGCTTGGATATATAAAAAGACAAGTAAAGAAGAGGGTGGAACCACCCTTTTCTTGTTAAATTCTCTGTCTCAGTGTTTAATATCTGATTGGCTGTTGATAGTTATAAGCACTTGAGACGTTCGCAGTCTCTCAGTTTAATTTCATTATTCAGTAATGAAAAGGAAGATCAAATCCAGCAGACTTTATTGTTAGATCTGAAAAAAAAAATTATTTGGAACCTCATAAAAATTTCATTTGATACATTATAATTCTTTAAGTGTAAATTCTTGATTGAACAACCAAAAAGAAGATCTTGAAAATATATTTTAATAGAATTAAAAAAAATTCCTAATAAAAGTTTTTTTTTCTTTTCTTAAGCTATTAACCTTGTTCTTAGAAGTCTTCTCATATTCATTATATAAAAAGAATTGTTACAATCTTTTTTGCAATTACTCCAATAAAATTTCTTCTTATTACAGCAATAACATTCTATATTTTACCATTTATCCAATTTATATTTCTGTGTTTCAGAAGCCATTTTCATTTTTATAAGCTGCTTTACTAATCTACAAATTCATAATATAAATCAATGATATTTTCAATATTAAATAAGACTATACCAATTTCTTTGTCTTATAAAATTGTAAAATAATGTTTCATCAATTTTTATAACCATTTTGTCATCAGGTGATGAAATACATTTTTTTTTTATAGTCAACACTAGAGTTTTTAAAGACATAATATGGTAATATAATGATCAGTCACATTAGTTTCTGCAACTACAATAAAAACACATTCTGGATATAAATTATAATAAACATACATTATTAATCTATCTCTAGAAATTTTCACTTTTAGCATAATCTTTTTCCAAGATTGATGAGTGCATAACTCTTTCAGCTCTTTGAGCACTGCGAGCGCGCATCAGGTGATGTTCAAATGATGTTTTGTTTTCTTTCTTTACTAACGTAAAAGGTATAAATGTGACGTAGATGAAAATACGATCGTTAGAAAGCTCCATGACGTAGCTTTCAGAAAATGTTTATTTCAAAAAAATCGGTTAAAATTTAAATTTTTGGCAGCAGTTTTAATCAACAACAGTATTTAATTCTTTTGTCTTTTTTAATAATTTTTGTACTTATCATGGAGCGATAAAAGACAAAAATAATTTACGGGGCTACAGATGACATATCTCCGGTACTATTAAAAAATGGCTGACAGAAGCGGTTGAATGTAATTTTGTAAGTAACATTTAAAATTTTTTTTTTTTATTTTTTTAGTAAAAGCATAATATATTTTTATATAAATTATACTTTTTATTAATTAATTTTAGTTGTAATTTGTGTGTGTTAGTTATTTACGTTCGTATATAATTAATATCTAACGTAACTTTTAACGTTCTACACTTATAAAAATAATGTTTTTCAAAAAGTATAATTTATTACGAAAATCATTAATTATGTTTATATATATAATATAATATGATTTATAAGTAATTTGTTATAATTCCGATTTTTGTTTACGTTTTTCAAGTCTATAGCTAACAAATGATCTGTATGCAAATAAATTATATATACGTGATTCATACTTTCGTTTTGATATATGTTACATAACATTATTTTCTAGTCAATAGCTAACAAATACACTATATGCAAATAAATTATATCTATGTAGTACAATAAATATAATAAGATATCATCAATTCTGTGCATAAAGAATATAAAAATCACTTTTTTGCATAAATAATATAAGAATCACTTGTGTGCATAAAGAATATAAGCATAACTGGTGTCCATAAAGATTATAAACATCACTGATGTACACAAAAAATATAAAATGAAGAGATGAAACTCATTTTATCATAGTGATATAGACAGTAGACTACAATTTCTAGTTTTAGACAGACAAGAAGCCAATTGCTATGATGATTTCTTTTGTATCTTTTATTAGGATGAATCTTTTTCTTTATAGATGCCTTTGACATTTAGAACATTTGGGGTACAAGATAAAAATGAAGAAGTCATATCCGACTTCTTTTGGAGATTGTGAAGCTGTGGATTATCTCAGGTAAGACATGTTATACATGTTTAGAAAGATGGTTTTGTGAGGAATGCAAAGAAATTATCACTGAAGATGTATTTTCAATTTTAGTTAATGTTACTTATCATATTACGAACAAACAATAAAATAATAAGTATTTCGGATGTGAAAATTTCTTTTTTTCCTTATTTTTTATATAGTTATCACTACTCATTTTATGTTTATTGTTTTTCTTAATGTTTATAGTTTCTAGCAATGTAATTTTTTTTGCTCTAACATAATTAAAACTGAAGTTATTGTGAAAATTGTGTGTCAGGCCAGTATTTTAAAAAGTTCAATATGGCGGCTTGAACCATTTTGTCATCAGGTGATGAAATACATTTTTTTTTATAGTCAACACTAGAGTTTTTAAAGACATAATATGGTAATATAATGATCAGTCACATTAGTTTCTGCAACTACAATAAAAACACATTCTGGATATAAATTATAATAAACATACATTATTAATCTATCTCCAGAAATTTTCACTTTTAGCATAATCTTTTTCCAAGATTGATGAGTGCATAATCTACTAACAAGTCTTTATAATCTTCAACATCATTGATATCTTCTTTAGAAAGGTTAATGATTAAATCAAATATTATCATAATTTTATAACTTTTATTTCATAAATGGCTATTAATTAATGTTTTTAGTTCCTTCATAGATAATATGAAATTACTATTAGATGGTCTATATATAACTAATATAAATGAATTAATAATTATATTTATAAAATGCATATTCGTTACTTAAAGTAATATTTATTAAGACTATAACCTTAAGAGTATGTGCCTGACAAAACGACAGTAGGGACCTCTGCAAATCTTGTCTTTTAAATAAATCTTGTGTTAAAGATTTGCAGAGATCCCTACTGTCGTTTTTTCAAGCACATAGTGTTAAGGTTATCGCCTTAATAAGTATTACTATAAATGAATTAAGTTATTATACCTAAAATCAATTGTTTCAGATTTAAGATTAAAAAATTCTTTCTTTATAATATTTTTTTAAAAAATATTATAATATCTCCTCCTTTTCTATTATTTGTAAAAAAAAAAAAAATAAACTTCTATAATTATATAAATAAAATTTATTCTTTTTAAATTGATTTAAATCAATATTAAAAGATCAATATGTTTGTAATCATTTAAGAGTTTACAAAGAGCTTACCCAATGCTTTTCACTCCTAATATTTAAATGTAAAAACCAATAACAAAATTAAAAGAATTACCACGAGCAAAAAATATAATTTCATTTCTACTAATCTTTTTAATGAGATGACTTTTTTTTATAATTTAAACTATTATTATCAACGATTTGAATGTTATCCAATAAATCAAATAAAATACCTAATCTAAGAATGTAAACAAACTTATATAAATATAAGCAAAACTATATACATGTATATAGCAAAATATGTACATATATACAAATTTTATAATAGTTTATTATCATTAATATTTTAAATTAAAATTGGTTTGCTTCTCTCTTTTTCTCTGAATAGAATTTTGCTATTTTTAATCCATACAAATTGATAATTTTTTAGTTTTGCAATTCCTTTTGTTATTCTAAATACTTTATTGTAATCAAGTTGACAAACATTTGTAAATGTGCTTATATTTTTCTGCTTCATTCAAATTAGAAAATGAATCACTATTTACTAATGAATGTTTGTCCTCCTTAACCAGTTTTAGATATATTTTTTAAAAACTATAAATTATAAAATAGATGGCTTAGTTATACATTCTAGTTCATCAGATGTGAAACAAACTAAATTTAATTTACATTAAAATTATTTCCATCAAGTTTATTGCAAGATCAGAGATATTCTTAACGGTATTTTCTTCTTGTTTGAGAAAACTATGGATTTCAAATGCATTCTTTTTTTTTTTGCTGAATTATCTTAAGTTATTCCTTCAAAATCATAGCCTACTGGATTTAAAGTTTTTAATTTAGTTTTAATCTTTTTATTATCTTTTATATAAGATATCATTGTTTTCATAATTCTATTATATTTTTCCACTAACTTCAGTTAATATTAATCTTCATTAATTTCTTCCTTAGACTGAAAGCAATTCAGACATAATAACAAATTTTCTATTAACTTTAATTAATATTAATTTATTAACTTCTTTCTTTAACTTTAAAGCAACCCAGACATAATAAAAATTTTCCATTAATCTCAGTTAATATTACTTTTAATTTGTTAATCTCTTTTCTTATAATTAAAACACAATTCAAATATAATAGATTTTTCCATTAACCTATTAACATTAATTTTAATTCATTAATTTCTTTACTTAAACTTAAAGCATCAATTTTCTCTCTCATGGAGTTTTTAATTTCCTACATTTGAGACAAACTTATAATCATTACTTATGTTTCTATATCTATTTTATTTATTGTCATATTTTAAAAAATATTTATAAAAATGCAACAGCAACAATTAGATTACATAATGATATTGGGAAAATCAACATTGAGAAGGGTGTAAGACAGGGTGATGACTCCATATCTCCAAAACTTTTTACAGCCGTGCTGCAAAAAGTATTTTGTGGATTAAAATGAGAAGCTAAAGGAGTGAAAGTAAAGTAAATGGAGATTATTTAAGTCATTTAGATTTTGCAGATGATGTAGTTGTTTTTGCAAATAATGCTTTAGAGCTGCAGGAAATGTTGCAGGTGTTATCATAGGAAAGTAAGACTAAAGATAAATGTTAAAAAGACTAAAGTAATGTTTAATAGATTTTCTCTAAATATGAAAATAAAGATCGATTATAATGAGTAAGAAGAAGTTAACAGTTACAAATACCTTGGTCAGATTATTAATACAGATGGAAACATAATGGATAAAATTAATCATAGAATTAAACTTGGTTGGAGTGTTTTTGGCAGAAATAACTTGATACTAAAAGGAAATGCACATATGTGTTTGAAAAGAAGGTTTTTAATAAATGTGTTTTACCAGTCTTACTTATGGATCTGAGACTTGGAAACTTAATAGAAGAACAATACAGAGACTTCAGACAACTCAAAGAAGTATGGACAGATGCATGTTGGGAGTAACAAGAAAAGATCGCAAACGCAATATATGAGTAAGAGAACAAACAGGTGTTACTGATCTCATTGAAAAAATTAAAAGACTGAAGTGGAGTTGGGCTGGACATATTGCTAGAAGAGATGATAACAGATGGACAATTGAAATCTTAAACTGGATTCCAAGAGATTGTAAAAGACCCAGAAAGAGACTACATGTGAGATGGATGGATGAAATAAGAAAGTGTGCAGGGGTGATATGGAGAAGAGAATCTAAAGATCAGAGAAGATGGATTGAGCTTGGAGAGATCTTCATCCTGCAGTGGATTGATAATGTTTGTTGATGATGATGATGATCTATTTTATGAACTTGGAATTTTATTTTTTAAATTTCATTTATTATTTCTACTTTATGAATTATTATAATAAGAATTATTAGCCATGCAATATATTTGTTAATAAAATCATTTAATGATAATTTAATATCTCACAAAGAAGTTTTTTTTGCTTAAAAAAAAAATTAATTAATTTCATTCTTGAAATGTCATTAATTTTTTATTTTTGAAAGGAAAAAAGAGAGGAGAAAAATATTACTCTAATATTTAAATGTCATTTGATTTCCAAGTAGTTGACTATAAAAGTAAATAAAACATTTAAGTAGTGTAAATCATGCTTGATATTGGAAATATATATCATTACTAAATTAAAATAAAATCCTTGTTTTTTTACTACACTTTTGGGTGGTAAGTTTTAAATTGGCTTTATGCAAAAAAGTGAAGCTTATTATTATTAGAAAAGAATTATACGGCTGAGCGCTAGTCCTGCAGCAAATTAAATGTGATAACTTAGCTGCTAAACTTTCGCGTAAATTTAAACGGAAGTTCTCGTTTCTCACCAATAAACAAAATATCAACATTGAAGAAAGAAAAACATCATACGTTAAACTCACTAATAAAATTCCACCTACAGAGGTGTGTAAGCGTACTGGAACTTGGACCGAAGTTTGTACGCAGCCAATGGCGATATCCTATGATGGAGATAATAGCGGATGTAGAAGTGAAAAAGTTAATGGACAATCCCCAAAAAGACACGTTCATCAACAAATTCGCAAAGGCAATCCAACACAAACCATGGACCCGGAACATAGACAAATGGAGCACTAAAATTAAAAGCAAGAAAAAGTTTCTAGCAGACAACAATATTATTTGTATTAAAGAAGATAGAGGGAATAGATTCATTGTAATAAACAGAGGAGATTATTTAAATAATATTAATAATCAGATTGGCAATTTGAAATTTGAGGAGATAGCCAATTTTAATAATAAAGTAAATAAAGAGAAATTTATAACATATAATATACTTCGCAAACATTGTAACAAGGCCTTTTCAAAAGTTCAATATTATCATATATATCCATCCGCATCTACGCCCCAAGAATCTTCGCTAACATTAAGTTACATAAATCTAATGCGTCATTAAGATTGATGGTAGACTTTGGCAGAGCGCATTACGTCAATACCGCAAAAATGATAAATCAATGGCTCCTTGAAAGAATAGGTTTTGGCACACATTCTATTAATTCATCTTTTGAATTCATTAATAAAATTAAACAGGCCAGAATCAAACCTGAATTTAGTATTGCATCACTGGATGTAACAAAGCTATATGGGTCAATTAACCATAAAAGCTCGATTGACATTATTGTAGCTGAACTTACAAATAATAATTGCCCACAAGTGCAGCTGAGCTTCATAGTGAAATTTTTGAAATGGGTGGATCAAAATATTGTGGCCACATTTAATGGTAAATGGTTTAGAATAAACGACGGATGACCAATGGACCTCCCAATAAGTGGGATAACAGCTAGTATTTTCCTCAATCATTTTGAAAAGCAAATACTGACTAAGTACTACGCAATCAAACCCAAAATAATACATATGCGTTATGTCGACGATGTATTCATAGCAGCACCAGAACAAACAATAATGGATATTCAAAAAGACCTGCAAACACAAATCTCCTTAACAATTAACTACATCCCAGAAAACCTCCAGCACAATGTTAAATATCTGAATATTCAAGTTCATAGAGACCCACACTACGCCATTGAAAATTCGAGGATTTATACATCCAAACTCGAACTCACCCAACTCACATAAATTGGCTGGACTCACATACTTCCTGCACAGACTATGTAAATTTGAAACTGACTGCAAAAAGAACCTCACAAATTATATTAAAGATCTGGAAAATGTTGGATTTTCACACAACATTATCTACAAAAAGATTAGGCAATTTCAAACTAAGCTACTAACTGACACGGTTAGAAACAATAAACCAAGAATGCTGCTACCTTACATACCATCAATTTCTAGGAAATATTACAAAATATTTTCAGAGTCCTTCAAACTAGGATTCTACACCCCACCTACAACAAACAGAATGATAAACAATACCAATGACAAAATACCTTCTGATCAAATAGTCCAAGCAGTTTATAAAATTTCATGCCCAATCAATGGATGTATAGCAGCATATTATGGAGAGACCTGTGCCAACATTACCACCAGAACATCTCAACATCATTATTTAAACAGGAAAGCTCTAAATAATACTGAAAATAAATCCATATTCTTTGAGCACCAAAAAAACAACAGGCCATGTGTTCGAATGCACTATGGCAAGGGCACTGAACATAATGATATGAAACAAAAGATTAAGGAGGCATGCTTTATTACAAATGACAACTATGCAATAAACCCAAAAGAATCGTGTTTTACAATCTCCAGAAAATGGTCTTTATGACAGAAAACTTTGCATAAATTACCGCTAAACTTCGCTTAAAGTAGGCTATGAATATGGAGACTTAAGTTTCTCTGAAAGCGTTCAGCTGTATAATTCTTTTCTAATAATAATAAGCTTCACTTTTTTACGTAAAGCGCAATTTAAAACATTACTAAATCAGTTTTTTTTTTGTTTTCTCCATCAAATTCAACTGAAATTACCAATCCCATCTTTATAGCAGTAATCTAACAATATCCTTTTATACATTATGTTTTTACAAATTTTATGTTCTAAAAAAATTAACTATGGATACAGAAAAAGAATAATACTTAAATAATTGTTTAAAAAGAAAAAAACTATCTTCAAGAAATTAACTGAAATAAACTTAAAAAAAAGAAACTTTAAACAAATTTTATTTAAATACTTAAGAGACTTCATGGTATAGTGATAGAACATCTATCTGTCATGACTATGACCTGAATTTGAACCCAGACTGGGTAAAACTTAAAAGTTTTTCATGTCCCAATAAGGTTAAAGAAAATTTTGTTTCAATCTATCTAACATTTCTAAAAAAACTTGGTTAGATTATAAAACGATGATGGAAAATTATTTGAACTTTTACCCCAACCACTAGAAAGCCTAATAAATAATGCCTTCTCCTTGACTGTTACTCTATGAAGGCTGTTTTACTTAAAAAAAGAGAGAAATTATAGAGAATTATATTTAAATACAAAGTTATGTCTTTAATAAAAATTTATAAATGAATTTCTAAAATAAAAACTAAATTAAAAGTACTCAAAACATAAACATTTCCAAAACAACATAACATGAAATAAATTTTAATCTAAAACAAAAACAAAAAAGCAAAATTAAGTATTCCATCCTTAAATCTAAATAACAATTACAAATTTGAAATGAAACATATTTAATAAATATTAATAAAATTAATTCTTAACTTAAATTACTTTTTTGAAAGTATAAGAAAAAGAAAAGAAAGCAAATATGTTTAACCTACACTATACTTAGAAGTGAAACAAGCAAAGTATAACAGATAACTACAATAATACATTTATAAATTAATCCATAGAACAAATAATTACAATAATATGTTTATAAATTAATCCATATCAAAATGATAAAGAAACTAGTATGAGATTATTTTGTTCTTAAATGAAATTATATTTTTAAAAAAGCATTGTTAAATATATTGTTTGAGTGATGCTTTGTATGGAATAAAAGTGTGGACAACTTAGAAAAGAGAGGATATTGGAAGCTTTAGAGATATGAATTTTTAGGAGGATGAAAGAGATAAAATTTGAAAAAAAAATAAGTGAAAAAAGATTTAATCATTAAAAGAAATTATAAGAAGAAAGAGGAACTAGATTGGAGATAAATGTTGAGAGAAAAGGATTCAGAAATATGTGACGAACAGATTGTGGAGAGTAAAAAAAATCCACCTACAAGAAGTTGTTAGCTGATCATAGGAAAGAGAAAAGTTATGAATATTTAAAGAATGCAAAAAAGGATAGACTATAAGGCATGGAAGAAGCTAATCTGTTTTAGTAGATAAGATTTACCTTTTCATAATGTAACTAATGATGATGATAAAGATGTAAGAGTTTAATTTAGGTTAGTATATAATACAATGTTTCAAGTGTTATTATTTTACTCTTTTTTAAAGATTACTGATTTAATAGCCATGCTAATACTGTCTCTAGTCAGACAGCAACACATGAAAAAGAAAGAATACTATTACTCTAATTTGTACACTAATTTGTATGTTATTACTAACAATTGATTACATTTGGAAAAGTTTAAATAAATTTTTCTAAAAACATTTAATTATTAATTAAACTAAATGATGGAAATAGCTCAACATATAATTTTCAAACAAAAAATCCATTTCATATTTTTAGATAAACTAATCCATTTTAATGTTCTTCGCTCTGCAATTTATTGGAAAATCTATTGCACATATTATTTAGGAACAATAAATCATTGCACAAAGTTACTTTAAAAAAAATGTTATTAGCTGAGAATAAGTCAGCAGTTATTAAATTTTTCTAAACATACCGATTCATTATCATAACCACTCTATTTAAAAGAATTTCCAGGAAAAAAAATGAATGCATTTATATTCAAAATAATGGCATTTTATGGATTATGTTGTAGATAAGAATCATATGTAAAAAAAAAAAGTCAATATTTAAGTGCTCATAGTCACAAACTGTTCAATAGGATCATATATTAGTAAAACTCTTAAGATTTAAAAGAAAAAAATATCCCAAATACAAAATTAAAAATTTGATATCCACTTTTTAGAAGCAAATGTTACTTATAATAAATTTCAATAGCTGTTAAATGTTAAAATTATTAATATAGATTTTTCAAGCTAGTCATGTTATTGAGAGTTGGATCTCTCTTAAAGAAATAAAATAAATCTGATTTTGAAATCACTAAAATTCCTCTATTGCTTATGAATCAACAAATAAAACAATTAAATAATTGTTATGTCCACACCTTACTTAATCTTACGGCCCGAACCCTTATCAGGAAGCTTTACTGTTCCCTGATTGAATTCTAATAGTTTACTCAATAATGACTCACCACTACTTCAGTTAAATCCAGTGCATTTAATAAATTTAATTCACAATAGTTTAATATATTAACAGATAATAAATATTAGAGTAACTTTACATTTATATAAATATACATAAGCCCATAGATATACAAAATAATAATAAAGATTGTTCTGAGCTGTTAATCCCAAATTTGTTTTCTCATGTCTGGAGGCAAGCTCTCTGCTCTAGAAGCTACTGTACAAAGGGTGATGCCCAGCACCCAAATTTGTGTCCATCTCCCAGTTGAGCTCCTCATTAACTCTTTTCTTTTTCCTCATCCAACTTGTATGTCTTATTTCATTGTTTTATTTCTACAGCTGTTTGGCTAGTATTCTGCTCATCAGATAATGTAGCTCTAAAAGCACACATGTTGGATTCCAGAATGTTTTACTTTTTTGTTAATTTTGATTCAAATTCTTGTTATCAATGACAGAAATCTGACTATCATTCCTTTAATTATTATAAATACATTTTTATCTCATTATCATTAATTTTGCTTTTTTGCTATAATTAGAATATAATCTTTTTTCTAATCTTATAACTTCTAATTATTTTTTAGATCTGTATTTAAAACAAAAATCTTTTAATTCTACAATTATTTTTTATTTATTTACTATTATCCTTATATGTATGTGCGTTGATTTCTTTCTGGACTTTTTCTTTCTGAGCAAATGGAACTTTTCACAGTTTACAGATATAAGCAATGTCTCAGCGCTTACTTTTAACAATACAGGCATCGTTTTAATTATCCCTGGCACTTCCTTAAACAAGCTAGGAAACTTATTTTCCATTTCCTTTTCAAACTTGACCTTTTTCACAAACTTAAGTATAATCTTTGATTTTCTGAACCATCCAGGGCCGCTTAGGGGGTTGATGGGGGCAAATACTATATATAATGGTAGTTCCACAACTTAGTTTTACATGCTGGGACTTTAACTAGGCTCTTAATTTTGATAGTGTTACCATTTACATTTAACGCTTTCAGGTTTGTAACAGTTATTACAGGGATTTTACAATTCGGCATTATGACATACCAATTGCAGACTGTTATCAGAAATATGCCACTCCCGCTGTCGACCTCCATGGATATAGGCTGATTATACATTTTAATATCTAATATTATTTTAACATCATCAGGTCTCAACATATTTTTAATGTTGGTAAGCTGCTTTTACTGACCCTAAAATGTACAGTTATTAGTTATTTTGTTACTGATCACATTAATTTTTTTCTTGCACATTATTTCCATGCACCCTCTTTTTATGCAAATTTTACACCGCTCATATCTATGAAAACAGTTACTGGCCCTGTGGCCATTTTTAGCAGAGCAAAAACAAATAAATCGTTTTTGCTGTAATTAGTTCAATCATTACTGTTTGTAACTTCATGTTTTACAGGTTTACATGTTTTACAAACTTCCATTTGCCTTTTTCTGCTACTATTGAACCCGAAAACTTACGTGATTGCTCGAGCATGAGTTCATAAACTATGCTACACTTTATGGCTTCACTGTAAACTAAATTGGTGATAGACAATAATTGTTGCCTTAAATTATCACTATTAAATTCCCCTTAGAAATTGTTCAAGGAGGCCTCATTTAGGAATGTCAAGATTCCACAGAGAATAATCACAATCTTTAATATCCACCTCCCTACCCTAGTAGCGATCACAGAAATACAGTCTGGCAACATGTTTAGAGGAATGGGGTTTGAAATAGTTTGACGGCTGCTCTTTACATTGATCGTAAGAGCATTCTTTGGGAGTCAGGGGCTCTGCAAGCCTGTTTGCAATCTCTATTATCCCTTTTCCAACAAAACATAATATTGTCGCTATTTTGAACTTTGTGATCTTCGATTTTATTTATGAAGAGATACTTTTCTATATGTTGGACATACAGGAGCCAGTTACTTGCCTCGCTGATGTCAAATTCTCCCATAACAGATTACATTTCAGCAAATCTTTCAATGCCCATAAATCTAACCAATTAACCTTGAATCTTAGTTTGAATCAAACTAGTTAACTGTTAATTGTTATATCCATTAAGTATTGAGGGTTCATTTCAACTGTGACTGCACGAATTGTTCTGTCCACCTTACTTAATCTTACAGCCCGAACCCTTATTAGGGAGCTTTACTATTCACTGATTGAATTCCAATAGTTTACCCAATAATGACTAAACCCTACTTCAGTTAAATCTAGTGCATTTAATAAATTTAACTCACAATACTTTAATATATTAATTGACAATAAATATTAATTACTTTACATTTATATACATATATACACATAAGCCGGTAGATGTACAAAATAATAATAAAGATTGTTCCGATCTGTTTAGTTCCAAGCTTGCTTTCTTATGTCTGGAAGCAAGCTCTCGGCTCTAGAAGCTAGTGTGCAAAGGGTGATATCTAGCATCCAAATTTGTGTCAATCTCCCAGCTGAGCTCCTCATTAACTCTCTTCTTTTATCTCCTCTAACTTGCATATCGTCTTTCATTGTTTTCATCCTACAGCTGATTGGCTGGTATTCCCACTCATCAGATAATGTAGTTATCTCTCTAAGTGCACACGTGTTGGATTCCAGAATGTTTTACCTTTTGTTAACTTTAATTACCGAATTATTATGAGACTTAAATTCTTGTTATCAATGACAAAAATTGGACTCTTATTCCTTTAATTATTATAAGTACATTTTTTATCTCATTATTACTAATTTTACTTTCTCGCTATAATTAGAATATAATCTTTTTTCTAATCTTATAATTTCTAATTATTTTTTAGTTCTGTATTTAAAAGATAAATCTTTTAATTCTACAATTATTTTTTATTTATTTACTATTACCTTTATATATATATGTGCATATACCAACACACATATATTTCAATATTATAATACAATTGTCTTTTAGATATGAAGATTATAGACTCAAACTATTGCAGAATTAAATGAATCATTATGAAAAGTGCATTAGGAAGAGTGTAATTTTTTAAAAATATTTTATATAAGCAATACAAAAAAAAATCTGGCTAGTTGTCTGACAATGACTGTATTAATAATAAGAATATCTTTAAAAAACCATAAAATTTTCTGTCTTGAATGAAAGTAAAATAAATATGCATCTTCAGAAGCAATATAGTGTATAAAGGCAGAAGTTTAATAAATGACAAGAAGATTTAAAAATGAATGGTGGATTAAAACTACAAAAAAATTATACAATTATTTTCCAATAATGGTTACTTTACAATTTTTTGAAGTGAAATTAATAATGGATCTTAAAAATAATATCATGTTCCTATAAAATCAGTGAGTGCCATTCTTATGATGATATTCTGAACAGATGGAAAGATATTCTGATCATTTATGAATAATGATGCAATATTTTAAATAATTGCATTTAACGATATATCTATCTTACTGGTTCATTAAGATACAAATAAAGCACTGCATCTTGATGAGATAAAAACAGCTTTTTATAATAATGAAACATAAACACTTTAGATATAAGGAGAAGTTTTACCTTTAAAGTATTGAAATTTTTTGGAAATACAAGGACCATGATGATATATCACCTAATTTTAAAGATGACTTTCTAATGTTCTAATTTATAAATAAATAAAAAAACGATTAAAAAAGACTATAGTAATTACTGCAGAATGTCATTATCAACTACAATAGAAGCATTTTCAATGATTTTATTAACTATGTTGTTTCCATTCATAGAAATGATTATCTTGACCCAATATTATTACTTAGGGTTGGATTCTCTTAAGGAATGTGTTTTAAATATAAATAGTTCTGATTTTTGATTCACTAAAAAAAAAAAAAAAAACAGCATTGTAAATATAATTTTTTTGCCTGGAAAATGCAAGAAAAATTTCATATATAAAACTCATTCATATTATGTAGTTACTGCATGTAATATGAGCAGAAGCATTATTATTAGAGTAGACAATCTCAAATATTCGAAGTGAAAAATGTTCATTCATATATATTAACTCAACTCTGATTTCCATTTTGATAACAGTAGTCGTTAGGATAGTTTATAAGTGAATTCGTAGAGCAGTTATTAAGATATAATATTAGGTTTTATGCTGGAGTTTTTAATCTGAACCAAAATAAGATCAAATTATTGTCTGGGCTATTACATTTATAGGAGATTAACATTAGTGCTATTCTTGCCAATTTAAAAGATGATCTACAGACTATTCTTAAACTTACTTAAGTAATTAATATTTTAAAAATTCAAATACTTTCATTGTCAAAAAAATTTTCAATAACTTTTGGCTTCGATAATTATCAGCTTTGTCAGTTTTTTAGGTAGACTGAATTATAGTACAGAACTCTTAAGTTATTCTGTATTTAACAAGTTACATAAGAGACTATTCAAAAATTTATATAAAAAGCTGTTGTTTCCCCATTTTTATTCTATAGAAATAAATCATGAAACCCCAAAAAACATAACATTCAAGTACAAGAAAAAATTAGAATTCATTTAAAAATTCATATTAAAAAAATATAGCAAGACTTCTTAAAAAATACTTTATAATGAACTTGACCAGTTTTCATGGAAGAGATAATTCTGTTTCTTTATAAAAACTACCTCAAAAACAATATTAATAGTTTAATATTGACTGTGAAAGAATCTCGCTGAAAATTGAATACAATAGAGGGTTATAATTAAGCAAGGTATTGAAGCCTTTCTCTTTTTTCTAGAATTAGGATAACTATACTCTTCTAACTAATTGCTATAATGAATGAATGATAAATATAATTTAAAATCATAATATACAGAGTTTTTCAATTTTAGTAATTAAAATTATGTAAAAACATATAACTTACCTGCATTATCTTCACTTTGTTTAGAAGTAGATGGTTGATAAATCCTATCATTCTGTACCACAGATTTTTGTTTTCTATATACATATATGTAAATATATATACACACACATATATATAATTTTTTAAAACTCAAAATAAAATAAATATTAAAGAAAGTCTTACTTTATGGGTTGATTTCTTATAGATCCTAATACACCATCAGTTTTTGCAATTCTTTTTCCTTTAATGCTAATCATTTAAAAAAAAGTTTAAATAAAAGATGATTAATTCCAATTTAAAAAAATGGAATAACTCCAATATAAAATTTTGAGATTCAATAAATGATAGATATAATAAGTTTTATTGAATTTACAATTACAAGCAAAAGATATTTAATACTATATTTGTTACTAATTTTCATACATTTATTAATGATAAATCAATTGATGATAAAACTATTTAACACTTAAATATTATATAACTATAACAAACATGACTATCTTATTTCATGTAGAACATTGTTTTACATGGCTTGATAAATAATTTCATATTTGAGAGAAGTGCTATATTCTGAATTTAAGCTTTAATTCATAATCTGAGTTCAGCATTACATTTATACCTTTAATCTTAATGCAAATCTTACATTTTTATTAAATAAGCCTAATATGATAGTAACGTACAGTATACAAAGACCATAACATTTTTTTCTAAAGATTTAACTGGATTATTCCCACAACAATTTATGATATATTTGTGTAACATTTTTAGTAGTTATTCAATGACACCCACAAAAAAAAAAAAAAAAAAAATTACTTTTTTTTATATTTTAATAAAGATTTTTAATTTTAGTCATCAGATATAGTAATTTCTATATATTGAGTTTCACTTTAATTTTATCTAAGCTATTTTATCATTTGATTTAAATATGATATAATGACTTCACCAATTTCAAACATTTTAAAGAAGCAGTTATAGAGACACAATATGAAGTGAGAATTACAAAAATTGTCACTTTCAAATTTCAAGATATATTTTCTATAATGTCTAAAATAAAATTGCTAGAACTACAACCTTCAAAATGCCAAGTCTTTATATATACATTCAATTCATGTAATAAAAAGAAAACAAAAACAGATTAAAGGAAGATTTTATATGCAACTTTTCAAGCCTTTTATTAACAATAGGTTATCACATAACCTTGCTAACTGCATGAAAGGTTGATATGGCTTGAAATGACTTATAAATTTGTCTCCCTTTTTTTTTTTTTTTTTGACTGAGTATTTGGCAAGTGCTAGAATTGCCAGCTGGTGAAATAAAGAATTTTTTTTTTAAATATTGGAAGGTGTTCTGAGATTATTGGATAGAAAATTGCATTATGTAAAGCGCATAAAGAAGTACTATTATTATTCATTTATATTGATACAATTTCTGCCTAAGAAAAAAAAAATTGATTATTATAATTTTTTTTTTTTTTAAGGAAGCCACAATATAGTATTTAGTGTATCTATCACTTACATCTATGACTTAAGTTTGAAGACAAACAAGAAAAAAATTAATAAACATAATAATATATTTATTATATATAAGCTATATGGAATTGTTGTTGCTTCAATATATACCATTCTAGTTTTTATTTTCATACCAATTAATTCAAATTGAGCTTGAATTCACAAGTTATCTTTCTCATTTGTTTTTTTACTTTAATTAACTTACTCTCAAGATATAATTATGTTTAATAGTAATCTATACATAATTTCCTAGATGACTTCAATAATTGCAATCTAATAAGTCATAGCTATTCATTTATAATGATAATAATTATTATTTGTTCTATTGGAATATTGACATGTTATACACACATGCATTTCTAAACAATAACATGTACATGCATATATTTGCAAATTTTGATAAGATGATTTAGAAATGAAGTTCTTTTCTATCAATAATTCATAAATTCTCTTAATACTAAACTAATATGATAATTCATGGCTTTAAATCTTAATATTAATCACTGAATATTTGAAATCATCTGATTAAAATATATATACTATTCAAACTATATGCCCAAATTAAAATATGTTGAACTTGAATACTAAGAAGCATATACCATCATGTTAACAAACAACATCCATCAAATGAAACCACAGACATAAGAAAAATATTTCTATTCAATATTTAAGTCATGACATAAATAAAATATCTTTAAAAAAGCATTATCATTAGTAGTACTACATGGCTAAGTTAACTGTATATGGCAAAACATAAATATATCATTTTCCAATTCCCCTAAAATTATAATTTATAAATTCATTATCTGAAATCTCAAAATAACTTATGATAAAGAACTGGTTAATTGACCATACCAAAAATACCAGTAAATTTATGATAAATTATCTTCTCAATTTATATAAACTGATATGATTGACAATAAATATAATCAGTGACTTCAAATGCTAGATGATTAAATTATAAATTCTTCTGTAATATAAGTATATAAAGAATTCTGCATTTCACTCCTTATATTACTCTACTAGTATTCAACACAAGTCACACACAAAAAGCACACAATAATGACCATAAAGTATAAATTATTTCTTCATTCAAAAACATTAATTAAAAATATTTTTTTATTATTCTGTATTTTCTATATCTCTTTAACAAGACGGCAGTAAAAAATAACAGATTATAAGCAGTTTCATATATTTCAAATAATTCTATATCTTTCCAATAATTAATAACTCATTATTTCATATTTAACAAGTAATAAATTTCATTTCCAAAACTATGACTATATACTCCCATTCTTACAACACAACCCACATGCAAATCTACACACACTTATTCATGCATTAATTTAAAGTTTTAATTTTAATTGATTGATAATGTGAATCCTATAGTCTATCATTTATCAAATCATTTATTATTTATTAATTTCTTAAAATTTTAGACTCATTTTTATTTCTCTTCTTACCACAAATTATAATAATATTATAACATATTTTTACCTAAAATCTAACATATAAAGGAAAATATATTACTTCAACTTTTCAAACAAACATGATAGTGAAGTGTATTTACATTTGAGAGTCAGAATGCACACAGTAAGTTAATGCCCTGATTTCAGCACAGTGAAAAAAGGATGGCATATATAATGATAAGCTTTAAGCATAACTGGTCCACTTACCTTTTTAAACTGATGCTCATGGGTGAGTGCATGTAAATTCATGAAAAGTGCATGACCGAAGGTTTATTTCCTTCTCTATAAGAATAGCTTTAGTAAAATCTCCAAAAGCTATCCTTCTAGAAACCATTATTTCATTTTTTAAATTTTGGCTGGTTTTTCATTAATATTATCAAAATAATTTTTGAAAACATTAAATGAACTACTTTTCCTATGGAAATTCAGGTGCATCTCTTTATAAAACAATACAATTTTTGATTTTGAATCAAATTCCTAACTTAAAAGCTTTTGAATAAAGACAAATCATAATTTGTATTTAGCTTATTTGCATGAATAACAATTAAACTAAAAAAAAAGATTAAATAGAAAAACTAATTAGATCAGTTTCTAAATTATTTCTTAAGAATAGACATAAATATATCTATAAAATATTCTGAGAGCATGAAAGCATAATAAAAACGGTAGTTATTCCGACCATGTAATGTGTCCGCTTGACAGCGCTGTTGCTTGCAAAAGCACTGAAATATGCCATTTACATGGCACAACTTACAGTCTATAGAACAGTTCTGTTCATATTAGCCATTATTAGGCACACATGCTGTTGACACACTGTGCTTCGCGTTACTGTGGAAATAGCGACACTTCATAGATCGTTACTATAGGATGTGAGGGTGTATGGAATTCAACAGGCCATAAGTGTTTTTATGTGCATTTGAATTAAGGCTATTCCACCTCACTTGACATACTATTACATTCTAATAATTGTAAGTCTGTCGCCGCCCCATTTCACTACATATCTTTGAAGGTGAAAGTAAGGCTAGTGGATGTAATGGATGATCCTTCGGGTCGTCAAAACCATCAGTCCCCCCCCCCACATTCCAGTGCTACGCGCTGCCAGCTTGGTTCGCTCAGACTAGTGCATGTATTTATTCTAATTTTCATTTAAAAAAATAATACACATTTTCAAACTCTTTGTTTTATATATTTTTAAAATAAAAATTCTGTTAAATACCATTGGAAATTTTTTAAAAATACTTTGAAAAATTGGCAGAGAACGGAAAGCAAAAAATTATTGGCCCAGCAACATTACATTTCATTATTTTTTGCAAGCAACAGCGCCATCAATCAGCCGCAGTACACGGTTTGAACAACTACCTTAAAAACAAATAGTTAGATAAATTGTGAAGATTATGTATATGTTCTCTGTCTAAAAAATATTACTACACCATTCTTTATCATAAGTAAACTTTAATATAAATAAATAAAAAAAACAATCAGATGTGAATTGGACAAAAAACCTATAATACTATAATATCAAGTACACATTAACTCTTACCCTTGTTTATGTATTGACTTTTTCACCTGATTAGTATGTGAGGTTGTAGCAGTTTGAGAATCTTGAGGAATACTATCAGCTAATGTAGCCAATACAAACTGGACTTCAAATGTTGTTTCTTCAAGATTAAAAATAACAGGTCTAAAAGAAAATTTTTTAGATACAAATATTTGAAGATCATTTTAGTGATATAAAATAACAATGAAGAATTATCATATAATAATAATTTATAAAAATTCCTTTTCACAAAACATCATACATAAATAAATACTCCGCAATATCTATAACTTCATCCAAAATACAATTGTCCCTTAAGCTTTAAATTAAGTCCAAGACTTCATTAATATTTACTGTTTTTACTGTGTTCAATATGTATGTGTGTTGCAATTAAATTTCCTAGAATGACATTTTAAACTAAACCATTGAAATACATTCAGTCTACTTATGAAGAAATCTAGCATAAGCTTTGACTGAAGTTATTTAGAATAGCATGATTTAATAATAAATTCAGTTTTTCTCTATAATATAAAATTAAATACCTAAAAAGAGGAATGAAAGAACCAAATTTTTAAGGAATTTTTAATGTCTGTGATCAATTGTTTACAAAGAGCTTAATGCTCTCATATAGTGATAGGAATATTCCAGATATGAGTTGTTTAAATTACTAAAGCATTATATCAACTGTAAAGAGTGAGCATTTTTTAAATTAATGATTAATTTTAATAATGAAAAAAATATATATATATTTTACATCAAAGTTACAAAATATATTAAACAATAGTGAAAAAAAAGAAAGAAATTAAATGAGTTACAAATAGACTAAATTATATGTTGGATTATTTCCATTATCCAGTTTTAACTATTAAATTTTTTTTTTTAAAAATTCACTTTATTTAAACTATTCAAATACATTCAACTGTTGATAGAACAACCAAACTGTAACCACTTTAAATTCAGTATTCATCAATCTACACTTTAAATTCAGTATTTCTATTCAAAAAAGTGCATCACATATTAATCTATGAGTTATTATTAATAATTAAATCAATTTAAATAGTTTACATTTTCCTAAAAACATTTAATAAAAAAAAAATGCATATAGTTTTATTATTCAGGAATTCATAAAAAATTTGAGCACTAGAATTGATCCTGGGACTTCCAATCCCAAGTTGGACGCTCTACCAACAGCAGGGTATTTAACAAATAAAACTAAATGTTGGAAATAGTGCAACATATAATTACATGTAAAATGCTACCATAACCAATTTTCAGAAAATCAAATGTTTAAAATTTTTGATTAAGATAACCACTCATATGTAATTTTATCAAGGCAGTATGCCATTCTTATTTACAATTCTATCATAATTTCTTTACTTTAAACAAAGATGAATAATTTCTAGAGATTTTAAGAAGTATATTACAGACTTTAAAAATTTTTTCCATAGCTTTAAGATATTACTAATTCATTTAGAGCCACTTATAAATGAATAAGGCCATTCTAATTCCAGAAGTAGAAAAAAAAGACAAAAAAATAAAAAACCTACTGACTATACTGCCTGACATAAATCACTTTAAGAACCCACAGTCTATTAAATCTGTTCTCATCATTGGTTATCTTAATGCTAAGGATTCATGTAAAGCAAAAAATTGGAGTCACAATTCTTGTATAATTAAAGAGAAAAATATATTCACAAAAATACACAATTTCATTGTCAAAGATGATGCAGGGAGATGACCAATGTTATGATAGACTTTATAGCTATCAGATCTTATACTAACTATAAGTAATTAAAAAAAATAAAAGTGATTAAAAATAAGTTTAAAAAAAAAATGCAGAGAGAAATGAGAGAAAGTAAGGCTGCTATCATGTATAAACTATTGCAGATGTAAACAACTGAAGTTGAGATACACTCATTATCAAGAATTTACTATCAATCTGTTTCAAGCTACTACTTTGAAATTAAATCCACACTTCCTTTAATAAATTTTCCACAATACTTTAATTTTTGAGTTTTGATTGGCTAGCAGTCTTTTTCAAATACAGTATTCAGAAATACCTTTCAACTTCTTTTCAAATTATACGGCAAGAGATATATTATCTTTTTAAATATGTCCTATTTGTTACAAATGAACATGAGTCAAATAATTTAAACTCTTATATAAAAGCTGATTTGGATTTTTTTTTCTTCTTAAGAATAGTTTTTTTTAACTTATTCAAACAAATATTAACAATAAAAATATGCAAATTTTAAAATTATCATATCAAGCAAATGAATTTTCTACATTTTAAAATTTGCATGAAGTCAAAAACAAAAAATTTAATGAGATCCAATTTTTTCAAATAATCACACAGAAAGCTGTAGACAACTGAGTTCCATGGGCAAAATTAACCCAAAACTTATTAAAAAAAAGCACAAGATCTGAGATTTTACACCTAATAACAACTACATTAACAGCATAAAATGTAACAAACAACATAGTTGAGAATAGCTTAGAAACTTAATAAGACTACAAAATTATATTTTTTTCACATATATGTAAACAATATCAATATTTTATTTAAATGATTCTATAAAAAAATTTAATCAGAGTAAATGATCAGTAAATATTTTTAACATATCTAACCAATATAAATATATAAAAATATATAAGTGCAAGACAAATATATATTTGTTTCTTTTAGAATGAAAAAACTTATAAAAAAAATATAGACTTACTTGCCACTTGTTTCAAAATAAATATTTATTGGAATATTAACTGAATCTGCGAATAATAACAATGCCTAAAATATATATATATACATTTAAAACAAACTGTTTATATATAAACACATTTAAAATACTTAGAAACAGTAACATAACTAGAATAAGTGCTTGACAAAAAAAAAAATTTAAAGTTGAAGAAGTTTGTCATTGAGATCCAATTTATTATATAAACATTTATTTTAAAAAAAAGCTAAGTATATAGTTAGTTAAAAATATATATCAGATTAGAGCATCTACTACTCATCAACAAAAAAAAAAACATCCCAGATGCTAAATTTCCCTCATTATAGAATTGCTTATTAGGTGTGCAGATATTTTGATATTTATTTTAAAAAATGACATTTTGTATGTATTCTTATAGTGCCTCAATATGTAAAAATAAAATAATATTAAAAAGATTTTTTTTAAATAATTTTTTTACGTAAATAGCCAATTAAAAATGTAATAGTATACATATGTCATTACATTATTTTAAAATTAAAATAAAAACAAGATCGTAAATAAAATTGTTTTTATTAAAAACTAAAATCCAAAAATTAAAAGAGATATGTTAACATGTATAAATCGCACAGATGGAAAACTTTAAAAATATTTTTTTTTTAAATAAAAAAGAAAAAAGTATTTGAACATACTTTTTTTATATAAAAAAGTAAAGATAAAATATTTTTGTTAAAAAGTAACATAAATGAAAATAGAAATAAATGTTAATTTCTATTTTCAGATTAATTAAACGAAAAGCAAACTAGCCCTTGGGGCTCTTATATAATTAAAAAGTCAGATAGGAGATATAGATAAAAATTAAAGATTGTTTCTCGCTCTGAAGCAGAATGTCCAATAAAAGCAACAACCAACGCTCGGACCCTAATGAAAATCATTGGAACAGGAAACCATGTTCGGTAAATCCGGAGGATTAGGATAAAAAGAAAAAAATTCCAATCAAAGTGGAGGAGGGTGAAAAGACGCACTTTTCACCCTCTTACTTATTTCAAATGAAGTGACTGTTGAATTATGAATGGCACTATTGTAGATCCGAATCATATGGGTCCTACAATAAAATAGTTCTAGGATCAAACCAGCTAAGACAGCCTCTGGATTGATAACTATGGTATGAACAACAGACCGGTCTTCCATGAAAGTATGACTAATAAAGACTTCATGGGAATTGGCACAAGGAACCGGGAGCTCCTCTACTGTAAAGTATGAACTATAAAATTTTAAAAAGTAATTAAGAACTTTCATCAATATTTAACAAGCTTTTAATAACCAGCTAAACATAACTTTTAAAATGACTTGTTAAGATTTCAAAATCAATTATTAATATTTATTTTTATACAAGTTTGCTATTTCAATCATTTCCATTTTTTGTTTTTTTATTTTTATTTATTTATTTAACTAGGTTATTTATTTTATCTGTTAACTAAAATGTATTAAATTTAAGTTGGGTATAGACAGCTGCATAGATTCATTAACATTTAGTTGTTTTTTTTTTCATATGCGTAAAATATATATATATAGTATATAGGTAAATATGACACCTCATGCTGAGTGGCCAAACATATTTACTGGTATATCCTTTAAGTTATTGTTGTCACTGCAGCATCTTATGATGAGTGCCATTGGGTTTACTTTGTAAATTTCCCTCAGCAATTCTCAATTAATAGCTTTATATTTTAATCGTTTATGTTTATTTTGAGGGGTTTAATTTCAGGCTATTTGTTTCGTAGTTAGGTCGATGCTGGTGGAGAGATATATGAATGTTTATATCAATGTAATGTGAAGCGTGTTTAGCATACAGAGCAAAGCCCAATTGAATGCATGATCCAAAGATGTAGTCATTGTGTTGTAATGGACGCAGACATATTTCTTGCAACATTGATCCCTTTTAACTCTATGGATAGGGACTATAAGACAGCAGATAGACCGCTCTCCCCCATATGTAGCACTTCTCTTAAAAATTATATGCGTGATTCCTTCGCCTGGCAGACGCACATTCCTGTACTGGACGAGGATCATGTCCTTCAAATAATATCACACTACAGATGCACATTCCTGACAGCGTGGTTTTATGCTGACATCTTCATATTGCATTGGTTGCATCTGTATATCAGGAAGCAGGCATTGGGTTGGCTATGAACTTTTAGAGTGAGGTTGAACGTTTGTTTTTTGAAAAGTTTTTAAATAAGTAATCTATGTAGCTTATCTGTACCCAACATTATAAAACAAACTTCTATAAAATGTTCATCTGTGTGGACTTACTCCAAATAATTTAAATTTAAAATTAATATTAAAATCTCAACAAGATAAATTTTATTCCTCAATTTCAAATATTTATATATGTGCATTAATAAATGGTTTTTTTTGTGTGTGTTATTACTGGCAGTGGCTTATTTTATTTTCTAATATTAAAAATATATTATATTATTAAATCTCTGCATCTCCTTGACCTAGTGGCATGGGCTAACGGCAATATAAAATAAAATTTGGATCTTAACAGTAGGTATCTGCCTACTATATAAATTTTCCAAGTTCGAATGGCCTGGTGGTGCCCTTGTACGGCGGATACGGTAAGACTCCAAATACCAAATACACCCCGACCATTATAAAAAGTAAAAATATAACAAAGTAATCTGACTAAAAAACATGTTGTGTTGTTTCATAACAGCATTTGAAACCATAAAAATCAAAAGGCAATTAAAAAAAGTGTCAAATGCTTTTATGAAATGACACGTTTTTTTGACAGATTACTTTGCTATTTATCTACTTTGCATTATTTTTAAAAAATATTTTTTAAATTTTATTTTATTTTTTAGTTATAAATAAAAAATATAATTTCAATTTAAATAAAATACTTTTGTTCACTAGACTTTTTTAATTGTCTTTTTTATTACGTTTTTTATTTATAAATAAAACATAATTTCAATTTAAATAAAATAATTTTCTTCATTAGTCTCTTTTAATTATCTTATTTATTATGTTTACAAGAGAGCTCTACGGTCAACAATTTTGATAGTTTGATTTCTTCGTTTTGATTTTGGATATTAAAAAAAACATATACCACCCTAACATTTTTTTTATATATTGTACCCTCACTGACAAATCAAGTAAAATACAAAATAATGCACCGGCTTAACTCTGATCTTAATATAGTAAGAAATAAGTATTAACAATATCTTAAGATAATTTCTATCATGAGACTATCTCAAAATTTATTAATAATAATATATGGTTCGATTAAATAAATAAATAATATACTTATAATAATCATGAGACATTTAGTGAAGGTACAGTTGTTGGACTACATTGAGAACATTTTCTTAAGGATAGAATCTCAGTGGCATAAGAACAGTATCCCCCTTTATCCAAATAGTAATGTAAATCTATAGTATCCTTATGACTTTAAAATATTACAAATAATCTAATATATTATACTAGATAAATTATAATCTCGGTTATTTAAATATAATCATCTTAGGTTCTTTAAATAGTCATTAATTAATTTTTTTAAAATTCTGTAGCCAAATATGATGAGGGATTTTGCATCACACATAACCACACCTCAACAATAATATTAATAACAATAAAATATAATATTCCTACACTCAATTTAATTAATAATTTGTACATATTTTCTATTTAAAAATCAAGTCAACTATAATAAAAATAAAGATAATAATAATCCAATTCTCTTATTTATTATGTGGCATATTAAAAGTATAATCTGAAATATGTGGCAATAGGAAATATTTGATCTTATGGTAGTAAAGCAATAAATTATGATGATAAATAATATTATATTCATGTGATATTTCAGTATCATATTCTGAATAATAATTATCATTTAAATAAACCATTTTTATTTATAATGTGCAAAATATGTTATATGTTCAATTTTGATTCTGTGGATCAAATCTTGTGGAAATGAATAGATCAATAATAACACTGACAAAAGTTTTTATAAAACAACTTTAACAAATTTATTTAGGTTAACAACAAAATTTAATACAAGACATATACAATTAAATATCATTAAACTAACAAGTATTATACTAAAAAATTATAAACAAAATTATGCATAAAAATAAGTAGATTACATACTATTAAATAGAAAAATTACAAAGTATAAGCCCTTCACTATGGCTTTTTCTATCATAAAGAAAAGATCCAAAATTTCAATTTTTACTCCTAAAATTACGTTAAATTTATTACCAATAAAATGGTAATATTTCTTTGTTTTCATGAAATATAAAATACGATATTTTATAATATTTAATTAGATAAATATATTTAGGTTCGTTTTATATTCACACAATATATATCAATGGAATAATGGTTGTTAATGTATTAAAATACTTTGCTTGGTACCATTCTAAGTTTTATTATATATTTCATATTCAAAAACAAAATATAAAAAAATCAATAAAATATATAAGCATTCATAATACACTCCACATTCCTCATTCTGATGTTTCTTTGTAAAATATGCATTACACCTGGGTCTCGTTTTATGTGGTGGATACGTTCTGCAGAAAACCAGCATTAAAAAAAATTGCACAAAAATAGACTTAACTTACTTTGAAAAATGGGGGATATGTTCCAGTAATTTTCAGAAATCGCATAAAAGCAAAGCAACAAGGAAAAATTAATTTAAAATTTGCATAAAAAAAAATAAGGAAATAAAGTATGATTAATAAAAAATTTCAACTATTTGAAAAAAATTGATACAAGACAAACTTTATTTATTAACTACAGTATTTAATTTTACATTTTTTATACATATTTTAATTATTATTGCTATTTAACAATATGCGGTTTGTTTGTAAACTGGCAAGAAATCAGATTTGTCACAAGAGGCAGTACTAGTGCCACTTTCAGTCTTGTGCTGTGTTAATGGTTTGTAATCAGTGATTAAACTTTGAGATGAAGATTTTACTAATTGTTTATAAAGCTTGCGATATCCAGACTGTTATGTCTAGCTGTTAGAGAATGCACTTCCACTAGTGCAACTCTCTCTATATATAACACACTTCTACGAGTGTGTTAATAATGACTGACTCTTAAATTTTCTTTTATATGGAGAAACTTTTAGACAGAAAAAAGTTACAAGTAAAAACTTTTAGAAGATACATTCTTTTTAAGTAGAAATTAAAAGTCCTTAAATATTTTTACTTGTAACTTTTTTCTCTCTAAAAGTTTCTCCATGTACATATGTGTATAAAAGAAAATATAAACACATTTTAAAGATACATTCTTTTTAAGTAGAAAATAAAAGTTATAACTTTTTTCTGACTAAAAGTTTCTCCATATATATATGTGTATAAAAGAAAATATAAACATACATATACATAACATAGGCATACAACAACTATTTAGCTCTCGTTCGAATTTAAGAGTTTGTGATGCAGCAAACTCAGATTTCAGCATTTTCTGTCATTTTTCTTTGTCTCATTATATAATGTTCACATTTTGTTTCTATAAATATTAAAAAAATGACATCGCAATCCAAAAAAAAAAATTATACATTATCATTTCTAGAAAGATTATTTTCAGTTTACAAAATCTTTATTTCTGATTATTTTTAAAAATCTAAAAGAATATTTATTTATTTCTGTCTCTGTTTTAAAAATTTTTAAATATTTATTGCAATATTTTTGTACTTGTAAATATAAGTAGATTGTTTAGTAGAAGCTAAGTTGTCTAAACAGTTTCAGGCCATATTCACATTAGCTGCTAATATAATGTTCTATTTTTGAAAAAAAAAAAAAGTATTTCAAGTCAAAATAAGTTATTAATAATTATATTTCTTGATATCTAATAAATATAGTGAAATATGAACGCATAAAAAGATATTAAGAAGAAACATGAATCACATAACTGCAAAATCACATTAAAAAAATCCGCGTAAAATGAAACCCAGATGTATTTCAAAATATTATTAATTTATGAAAAATATCAAAAAACATTTGAAAATATATTAGGAATAATTATGATTCCTTTATTATTTTCATCATCAGCATTAAACATTCAAGATCATTTGCATTTCTACTTAATTCAAAACCTATCTTGCCTTCTTTTAAAACATTTCATCATTCAAAGTTTATTCATTATTCTATTTTCAGTTTAGTAAACTCCACAATGCATTATTAATGAAATTAAGATAGCGATATAATGTATAGGATATAAAGTAATAACTAGAGTAAAGACTCAATAGTAGAAAAATAATTTATTAATCCACATGGAAACAGTGTGAAATATCAGGCACAACTCACTCTTATACCCATAGGAAATAATATCTTGGCTCTTTGGTACTTACAGAACATCAAAATACAAACAACTAACACTATCCATGGAAATAACATACAATGATACAGGCCTATGTTAACTGTATTTGTATAACAACTACTTTGATATAATATAGGTTAATCCTCCTATCATCTTGACATACCCTACAAATATAAGTATCCAGGATTTCATTTCCTATTCCCCTGTTCACTAACATCTAAATTCCACATAGATTTAAACAATCTACATTGCAAAATAAACTAAGCAATTTTCCCAATAATAAACAAAGTTAACACATTAATTCATCAAACCATGAATATTTTAAGAAATGGTTTCACATACTTAAGCTTTGCCACAAATACAAATGACTTTGATTAAAATATATGATCAATATTCATATATTTAAAATAAATATAATATAGTTTTACTTAGCAAATAATCATACAAAATTATGATAATTAATAAAGTCATAATGAACTTTACAATATAAAAAAAAAATAAATGCATATTTTTTATTTATAGCTTATATCTCTTAATAAAAAATCTGTATATCTTATTAATTCACACATCCGTATATTCATTCATTCTTTTAGCATAATATGAATGTTTAAATTCCAAGCAATTCTTAAAAAATATATACCATATGATATTTGAAATAATTAAAATTACCTATACGATAAAATATCACATTTTGATGTCTTCAGGTCCAATTACATAAGAATATTTAAAAAAATCAAAAATTCCATTCACAGAGCACTCATTATAAAATATTATACTTTAAAAAAAAATGTTTCCAAAATTTTAAAAATTGTTAAATTATTTTAAAATTAAGATTATGATAATCAAAAAGTGCCTATTAATGCAGCTTATCTAATATAACCTAAAAATAAGTTTAAATTCTAAAGTTAGTATTTTTTTTTTTTTTAAAAAAAAAAACAAAACATAAAAACTAATAATAAAATTCAAAGTTATGTATTTCTTCTTTTTATATATGTTCTTCTTTGAAAAGTTCTGCTAATAAATTGGGGGCTGTGCAGACGCTAGGCAACAAACATTGTCTAAACTTTTCTCTTTCAAACTCTCCTCCTTCGGCGCGTAAAATAACAATAAAAAAAAAAATGCTTTTGACTTTAGAATCTAGAAAATCCTTAAAAAATATTGTTCATCCTGCTTCCAAAAGATATTTAAAACAGACCATTTTGGCAAATCTTTCCAGGACGACAATAATTATTTATTCAGTAATATTCTAAAATCCATTTTTGGAAGTCATTTTTCCTCCATGCTCGTATGTATATTCTAATTTGTTCAGGAACAGATGCATCATTCACTGTCATATTTATTAAACACGTAATTCCAGAATAAAACAATGTTTTTCCATTTTAAACTCGTATTCCAATAAGGCAAATAGTTGAATCCAGGTTTTTAATATCAAAAGGTTATTTATTCCTGATAAATACAATTTTTTTCATTAACCATTTTTCTTCCTTTTTAAAATATATATCAGTTTAAAATAGCAGTTAATCATATTTTAATGTTCACCTATTTCATATAGCTTTTTTTTTTTTTAGCAATTATATTCTTTATAGAATTTATCTTCAAAAAACCTTGCTTAACAAGTCCAAATATAAAATTTGTTTTAAAGATAAATATTACTAACTGTAATCATTCAAAAATAATGATGTAAATCTTATATGAGAGAACGATATTTATTTTATAGCTCATCTCCAATGTCTTTTAAAGTTCAAAGGTAAATTGCATTTCTGTCTTTTCCAATAATTTCTATTAAAATAATGTTTTTTAAACATTTTAAATTTATAAATACAGACATATTCATTATATGTAACATACCTCTAGATAATATTTGAATACATTTTTGAATACTCCATGTAAACAAATATTTAAATTCTCATACAGCACTGGAAAAACCGTGCTTCCATAAACTCTTCGGTTTCTCATCCCTAATCCTCCCATACATAAGACTATGTTTTTGCCCCATAATTCATTAATGAATTTCAATCAAGTTTCAGAATAGTTTATTGATAGGAAATTTACTGAATTTATTCACACATATTGTTGAACTAAAGATTAACTTTCTTTATCCTTTTGACTTTTTTAAAAAATAAAATATATTAAAAATTTAGATAATTTACTGTTAGTTTTAACTTGATACTATTTAACACAATTTTTCAACACAACAACTACTACTCTAACACAATAACTACTACCCTAACACACAGTATTTATACCTGTTTTATTTTAAATGATTTGATTGGATAAAAATAATCAGACTACAAACTCATTTACATATTTCCTAATTAAGTACTTTTAAAAATTAGAAATAAAATAATGAGTCATCCTTTAAATAATAAATATAAAAAATATTTAATACCCAATTTATTTTATAATCAAACAAAAATATTTTAAAATAATACATTTTATCAATTTTTTACTAATTTATTAAATTTTAAACCAACATTTACTTTAATGTATCCATTTTTTAGTTTACAATTATTAGTTTAAAACATCTTTAAAAATTGAAATATTATTTTAAATATTTTATCATGTCCAAATGCCATCACTTTATGTATAATCTCAGAAAGCAATTTAAAACTTTCTCTAAATTCATGCAAGCATTACACACAGATTGCCAGTCATGTGATCTGCTTTCCAGACAAATGTTGCAATTTTTTAAAACTTACTGTATGAAATAAAATTTAAATGAATATTTAATTACAAAATAATACATATTATAAAATAGTAAATGTAATAATAAAATTTAGAATAGTAAATTTTAATATTTTGTATAACAATGAATAAAATTGAAACATTTGGTACACTGTAAAATATGAAAACTTTAATAAATAATTATTACACAGTTTTAACTTACTTCAAAGATTAATTTATTAATTTATTCAACTATATTTAACATTATATTATAAATTAATGATTTTATAACATTTATTAAACAGGACCTTAAGCACATTTTTCACTTATAACTAATATCATTTATTTTAACCATAAAATATTAAATTATTCTGCTTTCTTTTTACAATTTTAACAATTAAAATAATTTTTACATATTCTTGGACTTCTTATGTATTCATTTTAACAAGTTTTAAGTTGCTTTAATTTTTATTATTATTATTATTATAATTATAACACTTATACTTATCTTAATTTAAATTTTTTAAAGAAATTGACTTTTTCCAGCATGTCTAGCCTAAACAAAAGGGTACAATATTTTTTTTCCCACAAAATATTTATGAAATATTAATTATTTCAGAAGAAAAATTCAATTTTAGTAGAAAACATTTACTTTTAATTAATTAACTCAATAATAATAAAATTTTACTCTATGAAAGTAATATTTATGTTGGTTCAGTTATTAAGGAATTTTCTTGTGAAGTGTAAGCATGTAAGTTAGAGTTCTAAATGGGTACAGATTTTCTTTCATCTTTAAAAATTCAAAAATGTGGACATCCTGACATAGGACAAATTAATATAAAAGCATTTAAAATTAATTATCAGAATAAATTGTCTTTTTATTAATCATAAGAACATTTCCTCTACAAAAAAAAATAATAATGACTGATTGAAATGTAAATTATTATTATACAATCTTTCATTTCTATATAGTTTATTACACAAATAAAAAGACATTTTTGTTCATGGTCATCCATCAAAATACTTCACATTCAACAATATCACAAATATATAAACAGACAAATGTTTTAAATATAATCAATTTATCATGTTTGTATTAATTTGGTATTTGAAAATAGTTTTTTTTTTTTATAAACACTGGAAATACTTATCATAAATTGTTAAAAAAACAAAACAATAAATAGTTCATATCTGTATTGTAATATTCAATCAAACTCATTGAAAACTCTGTTTTTTGATATTGATTTTCTAAAAATGTCGAGACTTAAACAAGTATAATGATTGTCACAGTTGAAGTTAATGTAATATGATATTTCCAATTTATTCATATCAATAACTTGATTTACAAATCATTACCATAAGACCTCCAATGTTTTTTGATATTGATTTTCTGAAAATGTCGAGACTTAAACAAGTATAATGATTGTCACAGTTAAAGTAAATGTAACATGATATTACCAATTTATTCATATCAATAACTTGACTTACAAATCATTACCATAAGACTAATTACAATAACTGGAAGAAAAAATCTTTCACAATATAATCTTCCTGAAAATCTAGAGAAAAAAAAACAAAGCTAAATAGTAGCAGAGTATATAGCCCAAGAGAAGACTTCAGAAAATGTATTATTAAAAAAGTCTGATTTGAATAATGCTACCATTAAATGTTAAGCAAGATCAAATAATATATTGAAGATTAATAACATCCAATTCAAACGGTTTTTCCCTTAATCTATTGATAAAAATAAAAAAACTAATCATATACAAAATCTCGAATAGGCTTTTGTCAACATTTAGCCCCTTTTGTTTTTGATAAAAATTTGAAATCTTCTCCTGCAATTAGTCTATTAATTAATCTGCTTTCAACAATTACTGATATATAAAAAAAATTTATACATATATGTCTATTGCTTCTCATTTTTTAATATTAAAATATTAGATTTACATAATATGTATTTGAAATGTTGAACAGAAGATTAATACTAGAGTGTTTATATTATATTTATCAGCATAACTTTACTCAATTATCTATTGAAAATATGAATCTTTACTATAACTAGATGCATTAATGGAAAAAAAACTAAAAATGTTGAAACATTACCAGACTATTGGTACAATCTTTCAACACTCATTTCTGTTTCTTCTTAATCATTTTGGTATTCATCTAAAATTCCTTCTTTTTGTTTGTCTGTTTGTTTGTTTTTTACTTAAAATTATAAAAAAATCCTATATTTTTGCTTAAAACTTTTTTTAACACTGGACAATTGTTGCTAAAAAAAAAAATGCTTATTTTATTACCTAATTTAACCAAGTCTATTCATCAGTGTATTTGATTAAAAATTGAAAGTCATATTAAAACAATACAATAAAAAATCCAGAATATATAAAAAGATTAGAACATTATACTAAATATTACTAAAATTACTAATAGTGTGGGTTATAGCCGTGAAGGTCAAACATCAAATTACCATAATGCAAAGTATTTTCTATTTTTAGACAGCACTAAAGTAGATTATTAGTTTATGTAAATAAATCAATTATTTTATATAGCACGATGTTTATAAACTGTAATATTTAAACAGCATTAAGCTGTTGCACATGCGCTTTGCAGATTTTAACTATAAATGACTGAATACTAACACTTCAAACACATGATAAAGTTTTTATGTAAATAAAAATTCAAAAACGGAAATCAATAAACTGAAAAAAAAAATTATTTTAGAAGTTAAAAAAAAATTACATTAAAAATACACACAAAAAATTAAATTAATAGATTAAATGAATATAATAGAAATTTTTGATATTCTCTTTATAAAATATTAAATGTATTATTCAAATTAAATAACAACTTTATATATATTCAAATGTTTTTATCAGTGCAAACTGTCATATATCAACTCCATCATATTGCAAACATCCAACAGTGGGAAATATTAGACCACCCTCTCACTATGCACGCTTCCCAAATAACCTTTACATTTAGGTCATTTTAAACATAAACACATGGAATAATTCAACTTCATATATAAATATTTTAAATATATTTAAAACTTCCACTTCTCCACCTATTCTTGAATCATGCAAACAAAAACATCTGAAAAACAAATGTCCCCCAAGATGTATTTCATGCCAAACTAGCATTCTTGTGTTTGCCCAATTTTCAATCAATTACACACTTTATCATCTGTTCATTGTTTATCAAAAAATTATTACATTTTGATTTACTATTTCTCATCTTTGATATCAATCACTTCAAATACATACATGTATGATTATTATTCATTATTTATTAAACTTGAGATTTTTCCTAACCTCAAATATTAAAAAAATTTATAAATATATATATTTCTCTGATACTTCATATTCGATATTTAATTTCACTAATAATATTACATTCCTAAATATATTTTTATAAAAAAAAAATTAAATAATATTCTAAAAAGTATTATTGTGATTATGGTCTGCTATCATTTTAAACTTAGCATCCACCATGAATAAATCTTATTCCATGCAATATACTTCTATTTTTGAATTTTATATTAACTATGTTTTGCCTCTGTCATTGGAATATTTCATATAGTTGTTTAAAATATTAAACTATCATTTTACATAATGCTATTTCCAAATTTTATATTTATTGTATTTCAAGTATTGCACTTGTTGCAAGATTGAAATTTTTTATGATACATACAATTATACTTCAAATTTTCAATTAATAACATATTTCGGCCCAATACTAAAATGGTTTAAATTTAAATAACTCATTAACTTCTGTATTATATCAATGCAAAGAATTTTGTGAATAATAAATATTCAGATAAATATTAAAATTGTAATCAATTTGTTGAAAAACAATTATGACTATTTACATAAATATGTTATGTACTATATGCCAAAAAAATACTTAAAAAGTTTATTAATAATGATGGTATGACTTTTTTTTTTACATCCAAACATTGACTGACTAACTAATATTTCAATTCAAAATAAATTTTTGATAATATGCTTGTTCTATAGTCTTATCATCTTTTTGCATTTTAATATTGAAGTTGTGCTTAAATAAAATAGATTTGTTTTCTTTAATATATTCATTATTAATTGCCATGGTTATATTTTAATCATTATTTTTTTTTATTAAACTTGTTTATGATTTGTATATACTGTTATCTGAACAAAAGTTCTTTATTTCATTTGGACATTTCATTTTTGATCATAATATATTATCTATACATCTGCATCAGCATATAATTTTTCCTGTTTTCAAAATGTATTATAACAAGAAAATAATATATGACAGAGAAAAAAAGTTTAACTTCATGGTCATTACTTTTAAGATTTAAAAGAGGGTACCTTACAGGAAAAATTTTGATCTAAAATTCAAGATCCATGAATAGCAGCCAGTTCTATCATTTCCTCTGCTTGAATATCTTATGATCTCCTAAGCAATAAAGCACTTTTTAATAAAAGTGAATTTAATCACTTGTTAATTTCAACCTACAAAACTTTTTGTGTTTACTAATAAACTCTAGAACTGGATAAAATAATAAATAAAAACTGCACTAACAATCATGATCATATTTTTAATGCTTTGTTTTAATAAATTCTTTAAATGATAAAAAAAATCTGCTTATTATCTAAAATATGAGATTTTATTTGTAACTTTTCAAAATCCTTTCTTGGAAATATATTCAAACTTTAAACCCATTAAAAACTAACTGCACTTTGTTTTTGGACTTTATATAAATATAAAATCCATCAACAATTTACATACTGATTACAGTCATTGCAATAATTAATTTTTTTTTTTTTTGGTATTTTATCTTTAAAAAAAAAAAAGATAATACACTAAAAAATTTTAAAATTGCTCCATATCAAAACTGAATTTATTTTATATATATATATTACCACATGATCACCATTTCTTATGCTTGCTCATAAATCTGTTATTAAAACAGACAAAACTCTCCATAAACACATGATCACCATTTCTTATGCTCATAAATGTTATTAAAACAGGCAAAACTCCATACAGTAGTGCCACTCAGTGCAAGCCAGAGTAATCAATGGATGCCAGAAGGTTTGTGCATAAAATCCCTATCAAGTGCTTACTCATCCAATATCCCCAGACTAGCTTCTAGCTTGTGGCTTTCGTCAATGAGGAGCCTTGGATCTGAGAGCACAATCCAAGGCTCCTCATTGACGAAAGTCACAAGCTAAAAACTAGTCTGGGGGTATTGGATGAGTAGCCACTTGATAGGGATTTTATGCACAAACCTTCTGACATCCATTGATTACTCTGAATTGCACTACTGTATGGAGAGTTTTGCCTGTTTTATATATATTATATAAATTTTATGATGAGCCAACAAACATTTCATCAACAAATACATTAGCATTGTTAATTTTTTAAAAAAATCAATATCACTTTAAACATTTAATATAATTACCCGTAATTCTTTAAGGCAAAATGTTATTTCACTTCTGGAAGAAATTTCATAGTTATCAAACTCATCTGAACATAAACAAACTTCAGTGTAAAGCACTTTAGTTGGATCTAAAATAAACAAACAAATAAATAAATTATTGATGCACAATGTAACAGCAGCACTTTCATTTAATAAAAAACAAATCCTCATAAGCAAAAGCAAATTATCTAATTCCTTTTTTATTTTTTTTTTGCAATATAAAAAAAGGATAGACAATGATTACACATACGTATGTAGCTCCAAAAGATGTTACCTAATTAAATTAATAAATACTTGCAATCTAAATATTGAACATATATAAAAAATAAAAATGTCTGTAAAAAAAACCTACTGAAGACAAAGACCTTAACAACAATCACATCGAGAAACAGTACTTAACCAGATTTGCCAATTTTTAAAGTGATATTTGAATGGTTTTTTTAATATTTTACTCTGTAATTAAGAAGAATTAGCTAACTGAAGGGACAAAAACCTAATCTGATTGGAACCTGAAAATTTTTCAAGTTTTAATCTGGCCTGCTTCAAATCCAAATAACTGATGTTAAACAAGATGATGAGCTATCATTACCCCACAAGTCTTTTTTAAATGTATGCATATATAAATCACTATAGACCCCATATTTAAATAAATCAAAAGAATATCAATAATATATTCTTACAGCAGCACTACAATTAGTTAATAATAGAAACTATCTACTACCATATTTAATTGTGATGTTGCTTTGACAACATGATGACAATATTCTACTGGTCTTATTTAAACATGAGGCCTGAAATGATGTGATTTATATATAATAATTAGTCAGCTATTGGCATTTATGGCTTAACATATATGTGTATAGATAAAATTCAGCTTAAAATAATTTGTATAATAAATTGTGAAAATTAAAAGTCTATTTATTATTTTAAATCAGTTTTCTTTAATAATTTATAGGGTAATTATACAACAAATTCAAATAAATAACTAATCTAAATATTCATCATAAATGACAGATAAATTATTTGAAAATCATTTAAAAGAATGTTTTCATAAAAAACAAAAATCTTTATTGAATTCAACAAAATATTGTAATACATGAATAACATGATATAATTTTTCGGAAATTATTTGTAATTATGATTTAAATGTAATGATAGGGTAAGGAAGCAAGGAAATGCTTATACCATTGATTAACTGGGAAAGAGTCATCAAATTTATTTGAAATATCTTGAATTTATTTAATTGTTAAAATTCATCCATTCTTTTGTGTTTAGCAACCAATCAGTTACTACATGCTTATGTAAATGAGGAAAAAAGGCCACCAAAAAAATTCACTAGAACTTTATATATTGCTATTAAATTTACAATATAGCAGCATGACTTGATAAAAGAATTGTAGAAAAAAAAAATTATTACTAAAGTAACTGTTGCACTTCTTTTGCTATTAAATTCTTTACAACTATGGCTAAATTTTGATTTCACATTATAAAAGTAATAAGCTAGGGTGAAAGGTGGACTCTCAATTTAATAAAAATAAAATTGAAAAAAAAAAAAGGAGAGAGATTTAAATAAAATTATGATGCGTGGACAATAATGTTAAAGAGTTCTGTATATTTATAATTTAATTTTATTGTAATTAAATTAATGAATAGTAACAATTGTACAAAACTTTTTACAAAACCAAAAATAATTATGATAGTTCAAAATGCAAAATTTAAAGCAAATTGTTAACCAAAAAAAAAAAAAGTTTTCAAAAGTAGAGTGAGAAAAAGAAAACTCTCACCACTGAGAATATGAAAATAGTAATAAAGATAATATATTATCATCAAAAATTCCAGGGATAACAGTAATGAAAATTCTCTTGAATAAACAATTCATAATACTAGTGATACTCAACATGTATTAAATAAGAAGAACCAGTAATACTAATCAGTAGAATACAAGTTATGAACTAAAAGCATTTAGCAAGCAAAAGATTGAGTTGCTGGCTACACATGATTTAAAAATACAAATCTCTGACTAAATTCATCACATATTAGAAGATTTCCTGGAAGAACATTTCATAGGGAGGTTTTCTTCTAAAATATTTGTAAAATTAAAATATATTCAGTTGTGCACATCAATAAATGAGTCCAACTGAAGAAAGAGACGAGAGAAATTGTCAATTAGGACAGTGTTTAGAATATAATCAACATTTTTTGAGAAAGCTTTATAGCAATAAAATATTGTTTAAAAATTCTAACATAAAATACCTAAATAAAGATATTAAATAATATACACATTATATTCTTAAAATTATCCCAAATCCAAAATATTAAGGGTGGATGGGAAGTGAATGGATTTGTGGGTAATGGTTAATATTATATATATTGTATAGTTTTTGTAGTTCTTTACATTTGAGAAGTCTGCTTGTAGCAGTGAAACCTTTGGTTGTGTTTTAATATTATTTTTATGCTGATCTAGTTGAATTTTGGATTTGGGGTAATTTTAATTATATATTGACTAGTTTAGCTTTATGCTTGCAATGTTTACATTATATTCTATAGAAACAATGCATACCACTAGCTGACATCCATATAAAATATTTTAAACACTTCAAAGCTATATTACTCCAGCCACACTCCCCCTTTAAATAAATAAAGTTCAAATTTTGGCACTCCATTGTTAAACTGTTAAACATTTTTTAGAAAAATTCAAATTTTATTTAACTATATTGAGATTCTTTGGAAAGAAATTGAAATGGCATCTGCAGCAATACAGATGAAAACTTTGTTTAACATTGCTAGTTTGCCATTATCAGAAGTATCTGGATACTAATGGTAACACCACTGTAAGCAAATATGATGCAATTCTATAAAACAATTAAAACCTAATCAATAATCTAATCTATTGCAGTTTGGAAAAACACAAGTCTATTTCATTTCGACAATATATCACGAATTGATCTTAATCAGGTAAATTGGTTTAGAAAATTTTCATGATTATATGCATACATCTATATATCTCAATTTTATATTATTTTGTGATTAGATTTGGAGATCTTTGTTCTGATTATCAATTATTTTATTATGCTAAATAAATTATATTATTATTTTAAATTATTTGTGAGTCTTCTTTTATTGATAAATAGAGAACATTGATATGACAACCATTGGTTCTTCTACTATAGTCTTGGTGCATTCTGTTTATGGATGATGAAAATGTTAATAGTGGAGAGAATTATGTTGTTAATTATTTATACTAAATCATCAATCAACATTAATTGCTATTGCAGTAGTGTCCTCTAAAAAGAAAAACTGGTGACAATTTGGAAAGGGTGGTCACATGATACCGCCACATTCCAGACAGTTACAATATATATATACACACACATTTTAATGGGTAATATTATATAAGCTAGTTAATACAATTAGCTAAAAGAGAAAAACCACGAAAGTTAAAATATTAAAAAAATCGTGTATTAAATAATTAAATATAAAATATTAGATGTAATTGGACACATTCAGTTATTTTTGATTTTGCAATACTCATGTCATAAAATATGATTATAAAATTAAAATTCTAACATTAATAGGTATATAGTATTTTTTTTTAATGTGTGTACATATATGAAAGAAAAAATAGTCATAGAAGCTAATGTTTTAAAAAAAAATTGTAACTACTTGACCTTTTTTTTCCCCGAAATTTTAAATTATTTGACACTATTAATAAACCAGTTTTATATAAAAGCTAAAATTAAGTCAAATAATAAAGATATGTAAACCAATCTTAATTAAGATTAGTATTTAGTGTATTATGAAGAAAAATAAATTATCTACATTGCATTTTTAGTGGTAAAATTGATCAGCTATGAAATCAAATTTTATTATTTATTGAAATGGTATTTTATGCCATCTCATGTGTAAACATACATATATATTTAATTTAGTAATAATTTCATTAGGTTTTAGTAGAATTTTACAAAAATACATTATCTTATTAAATCTATTAGGTTTTTTTGTTTACCTCATGAAGAAATCCATCGGAATTTCAAGTTTGATTTTCTTTTAATTTAATTGAAGTGATTATAATTCAAGATAAACTAGTAATTTGAAGTATAAGTTTTTTAAAAAACTTTTTTTTTATGTGTTTCTTGAAAAAAGGGGGGTTGGGAAGAAAATTAGAGGGAATTGCAATTAAACTCTATTGTTGAAATCCACGCTAAAAATAGATTTGTAATTAAAAATATTATGATCTATCAGTTGAATATTGCCTAATTAATCAAGAACTTTTTCTTAAATTAAAAATTCCTAAGAAAGAAAAGGACAGAAAGTTAAGTGACAAAATTTGACTAAAAATAAATCAAAAAGATATGAATCATGATCGCAAATAAATTAATTAAAAAGTGTAGAAAGAGATGGAGAGAAGAGAAAAACGTAAAAATTATGGAGTTTTCTTTTGTTGAAATTTATTAAAAAAAACTTTTTCATTGAAAGTATTACTACATGTTGCTATGAAAATGTTCTCTGACTAGAGAGCAACCAGGACTTCCCTCCTGGGGAAAACCGGCTCCCAACCACATCTGGAGTATCCTGAGTAAATTCCATCTACAGAAAGTATGAAGCCAGCCAGCTAGCCAAAGATGTGTGCAGTAGCCAGAGGACTTAAAGGATTCACACCAGAAGCTTTGAACAAATGTCACCGATGGACTGTACCCTCATGGTGAAAATTCAATAGCCAATCAACCAGGGTTAATTATAAACTGTTTCTAAAATGAAGTTTTATACTATAATTAGCTTAATACTAACATAGACTCTGTCAATTATGTTTGATGTATATTTAAAGTTTCAACAATAGAGCATAGAATTATATAAATAGTTATCATGTTGTTTTGACATGATTAAAAAGGGGGGGTAGGTTGTTGTATGGTTTTAATTTTTTTACTTTTTTTAATCTTTGTTATACTCATTCATCTGTAGAGGTTAGAATCCCATATGTGAACTGCTTGATCTTGGAAAGGCAAAGGGGGGGGGGGGTAAAGTCAGTTAAAATTTCAGTCATAAGCAAACAAGACACTTATGCCAGAAAAAGTGTACATCAAAGTAAAATCGATGGTCGTTGTGCCATCATTTAATGATCAGTATAAATTAGTTAACATTAGTGAAAATAGAGTTTGAGTGAAACGCTATATAGATCACTCTGTTATTAAATCGCCTAAAAGTTCACTCCTATTTGGTCAGGTTCTCAACAATAAAATTGGGCCATTGTCGGTCGTAGGGTAGTGATGGTGTATTTCTTGGGGAAAGAGTATGAAAATGTTAAATAATAGTATCATTACAAAATTGGTAAGAAATTGAATTAATTTTTGTGGATATTTTGCTTTTGACATTGATTGAACCAGTTCATATTGTAGTGAGGAGAAGATTGAGAAAGGAGATAATAGTAAAAAAAAAAAAGGGTATAATAAAGATTATTGAAGCCATACTTGTGTGTCTCTTTTATTAATTTAAATATAGTATTAACCACAATTGGGTCCTCTGGAGAGAAAATATATCATAACTATCAGAGTTCGTGAAAGATTATGCTATAAAAGATTATGTGGTCATGTTACGCATATAAATAAACACTACGATCATAAAATCTTCTAGATCTAGTGACGTGATGTACTGTAGCTTCTCCTTAAACGAAGTCAAGAATCTCTCAGCAATTATGCCCAGAGAAACCTGTTAAGCACTTTATTTTCCATTATAAGTTTTCCCATATTCTGCTCCATTCCATTTCCACAACATAATCTTTGTAAACTCTATGGCCTTTATATCTAAATCCCCCTTATCTTTTCCCAAACCCAGCATAAAAACCAATAATTCACTTTCTGTATAATCACTTTTTTCATATTTATTCTTCCATAACTTCATTATATGTACCCTTTCTGTTTTCAAGCATTTACATTCAATTAACAGATGCCTAATATTTTCTATTCCTTCCTTATATAATTTATAGACTAAAGCACCCATATTTTTTCATTTACATGTGTATTCTTTTGTTGCTAAAGATCCCATTCGAGCCTTAAACAATAAACTACTTTCCTTACTATTATCATATATTAACTTGCACCTAATATTCTATATGCCTAATGGTGCCCACGTACAGGCTACCATAATGTGTAATCTTGGTAATTTTGCCACTATAATGGTGTTTCGTATTACCACATTATAAAGATAAATATTTCAGATACTATTTTATGTAATTCAAAAAATTTTTTAATTAATATATAAATTCAGAATAGAAGTATTATGAAATGAATTTTTATTTATTTATATGTAAAAAATTTATTATTTTTTTTATTTTAATAATTAATAAAGATAATTTTGCATTTTAAACTTTATTTTTAATAAAAGTATAGTTGTTAAGAAGAGAGAAAAAAATGTAATTTTAATTAAAGTGATTTCTTTTGTATTTGGTTAGTTAATTAAAAGAATCATTAACTATTAGGCTGATCAAAAAATAAATACATCAGCATTTGTAAACAAGTCACCATATTTTTTAATTCAGAAAGCATAATGTCACACAGAAGGAAAAAACTATTTAAGGAATTAGTATTTTTCCGGTTATAGTTTCAAGTGAATCAACTGACGATGAAATTCAGTCATTATTTGCCAGTGAATAAAATCATCATAATTAAAATTTTCTCAAGAACTAGCAAATATTCTTTAAAGAAAAGAATTCAGCATCCAGTTTATTGAGGAAAGGAAATCAAATCAACATTGAAAAATTTTAAATTGTGTTATTTTTTTCCAATTCCAATCATGTGTAAATTATTCATCACTGGTTTGAATTACAAGATGTTTTGTTAACTACCAATCTTAATTGAGTTGCCGTGATTATCTAAAAATTTAATCACTGGAAAAAAAAAAAAATTTAGAGTTGTAAAAATATTTTATAATAAAGTACCTACTGTCTGTCTAATGATATATGTTCTTGAATCGATAGCTTGTTTATCAACGAAAGAGCTGTGGAAAAATAAGACAGCCACCTTCATATTAATATAAAATATAAAAAAAAATTAACCTAATAATGGAAAATTCAGCAAAGCTACAGATATGGAAGTACAGTTATGTAAAAGTCAATATTTGGCAAAGTGTTTAAAAATATGTATTATAATTAAAATGTACATGGTAAAGCAAAACTATAAGAAGGTGAATAGTTCTGCTGAAAATTGTTAAGGCCTTAATTTCCATTATATCAAGTTCATTCAAATATTTCAAGTTGATAGCATTTAATTAGTAATTCTTCATTTGTAAATTTTTTGTAATTTTCTCTCTCTCTCTTGAAGATTTTATAAAATTTGCATTTTCTTTTATTATATAATACATTTTTATGTAATTTTTTTTATTAGGAAATATTAAACAATGTAAATTTGTTTATTTTAAGGAGATATCTCATATATCATGTGAATGTAATTAACAAATGATTCTGTGCAGTGTGTGTAAATATCTTCGAAGAAAAAGGGAATATAAATAAAGCATTAAATCCAGCCAGATATATACAAATAGGCACATTATGCAGGGATAATTTATTTAATATTTATAGATGTATTTATTATACAAGGTTGATGTAATATATTGGTATAGATATAAAACATGATTTTATATATGCTTTGAATTTCTTTCATCATACTCATATTACATTAATTCATTGAATTATTATTTTAAAATTAAAAATAGGGTTTGCAGATTATCTAACATACATAAAAGAATTCAAGCTATTCTCAGTTGTGCTATACTGTGGTTAATTTATTAGGATAAAACAGATAGAAAAAAAGTTATAAGGATAGACAAATCAGTTCTCTGAATCCAGGAAATGGTGTTAAAAAGTACAGAAGCATTCTTACTCTTAAAATAAATAAAGCTGACATGGATTACTGATAATGAGTAGTTCTAGAAATGATATAATTATTGATCAATATTGTGTTGGATAAATGAAATTTTGGATATTCGCATTTAAATATTGATGCTTCAGTTTAGCAGTTGGTCATTCATTATATAATGATGGCACAAGATATGGCATTATCATTAGATAATCAAGTTCATCATCAGTGTTCATGTACAGTTAATAATTTTTCATATAATAAAGTGAAGTGTCTACAATTAAATAAATTAATCAATGCAAATAAATTACATATATACATTTATACACTATATTTGAATAAACTATTAAAAATTAATTTATTTTATCAGAACAGTTTTGAATAGAAAATATTTGAAAGCACAAATTAATTTGTTCTGGTAATATATAGTAATTTAATATTTTAAATAGTCATTTTGATATTGGTTCAAATACAAAACAAAGATATGACAAAAAAAAAAACAGTGATATAACACTAACATTGTAAGAGATATTCATAGAAATAAATTAATTTTTTTCAAAATTTTTCAGAAATAGTAATCTATTAATGTGTAAATAAATGGCTTTTCATTATAGTAGTAGTGAGAATCCATTTATTTATATTAAATGATATTGCTTAAATACATATTAATCCAATTAGTTTGAATTAACTGCTATTCTTTATTTTTTTAAAAAATTAAAATCCATTTTCTGCAATAGAATGTTTTTATTGCTAAGTGGATAAGAATTCTAACCCTATTGAAAATGCATACACACTCATAAATTATAAACATTTCACTTTTAAAACTAAAAATTACCTGGTTCATTGTCAATGTAATTTTTTAAATTCATAGTTTCTGAAGTAACAGTAACAGTAACCTCCTCTTGATTAGTTTGAAAGTTTATAAGAGCATCATTTAAAAGCCTGATAATTAAAAAATAAATAAATTTAAATATGTTTTTTTGAGATAATGCAATACTATTTATAATAATTTTTAAATAATTATCAATGCGTTAAAATTTAATAGCCTTGAAAATTTAATTTTATATTTGATAATTTTAAATGAAATATCAATGCATAAAAGTTAAAACTGAATATCCATAAATCTTAATGAATCATTATATTTCCTCAAGAATTATAATCATTCAAATGTTAGTACTATAGCCATTACACAAGTTTTCTCATATTCAATTTTTATGTTGAAAATGAAAATAATTACAATCTACTGTTTTTTTTTTTATGTATAAACAAATAATAAGTAAATAGTAATATAATTACACAGAAGTCTTTCCATAACATTTAGTTACCCTCATCAGTAAACATATGTATTGAAAGAAAAAATATCATTCATTTCACTGTCAGCCATGTGATCTTCCACATGGTAGTGAGTTGGTTTTCAGTTGTCATGAGGATAGCTAATAAATGTAGCAGTACAAATGTTTTAAAGAAAATTATATAAAAGTATTATCTTAAAATAAAGGATTAAAAATAATTATAATAGATAATGTTCAAATGTTAGAATAAATTATTACAAATCATATTTTAAAATAGTAAGGTTTTACTATAGTTTAAATTTAAGAGAAACAAATTATATAAATTATGTTAAAACTGTTTCTCTTATCATATATTAAAAGAATGTATGGAATGTATTGCAAAACTACTCAATTAATTACACTAGAGTTAAAAGAAATAGATTTTAAATAATTAGATTAAAAATAAGTTAAAACCGGTTTTGAAAATAGATTTGAAAACAAGGAAAAAAATTCAAGCAATTTAATAATTATGGTGTTTTGGAAATTCAGTCAATTTTTAAATAATCATGGTATTTTGAAAATTTGTGTAATTAAAATAAAATGAAATCATCAAGATATTGAAAATAAGAGACTACCAAAGATATTATAAGCAATAGGTCAAAAGTAAATATAGTCAGTTTTTCTTGAAATTAACCAGTCTTGATTCTTGTTTACTCAAGCTACATTGAACTCTTCATTAGCATGATCAGATAGAAAAAAAGGAAAAACCACTGACTGGCTGAAATCTAACCCAAACTTCTTGTAAATCTGATCAAACTATTTAGAAGGAATCTCTACTCAAAATGAAGAAAAAATACTTAAACCTCAAATTTCAAAGACAAGATTAATAAAGGATAATATAGCAATTTGGAAAGAAAAAAACATGATTATAAATGGAATCAATTAATGCATGCCATCATGGGAGAAATATTAGCTTGCAAGAAATCCTCATAATGAACTGTAGGAATTCCAGATATAAAACTTTCAGCTAAAACAACAACTAGATATCAGTTTGACTGATATCCTAACATATTAACTATTTTAAGTTTTATTTTGATCTTTAAAGTATATTAATTCTAAAGAACTATATATTATTAATTTTATAAAGTTTTTATATATTATTTAAGTGATTAATTAAAAGAAGCAAAGTTTTGTTAAGAAAAAAGACAGGATTTGCTGCTAAACATATATAAATATTCTAGCTGCATTTATAACAGCTAAAATACAAAATTTGCTTCATCTTTTATTATATAAGCCTAGCTAAAATTTTATCTTCTTTAAAAAAAAAAAGTGTTCTTTTCAAGTAGAAATTGTCAGCAGATATATAAAGTTAGGTAAAATAATCAGAATGTAATATTCATTTTAAATATGCATGTAGGTAAAATATTTAAAATGTCCAAGTGTTAAAAATAATGAATGATAATATAATAGGCAAAACTCTCTCCACACAGTAGTGCCACTCTAAGCAAGACAAAGTAATCAATGGATGCCAGAGGCTTGCTTAGTTTTGCCTATTATAACAACAGTTATGAGCAAGCATGGAAGATAGTGATCATGTGATGTTTTAAGGAATGATAATATAATTATTAGAATTTTTAAGTTGTGCATTTATTATAAATTCAATCAACTTTGTTTAAAGCAAATTAACACTTATTATTAATTATTGTAAATTAGATTTTATATGTGTTAGAACTTATAAATGCAGTTGTTAGATCACTGTCGAATATTATGCCTACATGGTGAATTTATTCATGATTTTGTTTGCCAGAATGTAATATTCATTTTAAACATACAAAATATGCATGCATGTAAAATATTTAAAGTGTCCAAGTATTAAAAATAATGAGTGGCAATATAATTATTAGAATTTTAAGTTAAAGATTAATTTTGAAATTCGATCAAGTTTGTTTGTATATAAATTAACTCTCATTAATTAATTAATTAGATTTTATATATGTTAGAATTTAAAACATAAATGTAGCTGTTAGATCATTGCTGAATGGTTAAAATATATCTACATGGGAATTTATTCAGTTTTGTTTTGTAAATCAGAGATCAGATTCAAAAGAAACCACCTTACATAATTAGATTGAGTTATTAAATTAAAGATGAGATCCAATAGGACTATTTCAGTAATTGAGTTAGTATTAAATCAGGATTCAGACCTAAAGTGATCATTCCCTAGAATTATCCTTGTAAGATTTATTAATTATAATAATCCATTATTAGATATATGCATGCAACTATGCTAGGAAGCTAATGATATGAATAAATGTCTTATATGTGAGAGGTTTGGTTATGCATAGAATTATATCCAGTGTATTAAAGAACATAGATTTATTTTACTATGTGCTTGAACATATAACCATGTTAGTATTATCAACTGTAATTGAAAGATTAATGTTTTCAAAATTAGTGGAAATAAACTTTGGACACTTTACAAATAACTATGATTGCTTCGTATTTATTTACTAGCAAGTATAATATATAGGGTATATAATAAGCCTGTGTGTTTCAGTTGTTACTAGCAAGTATATGAACTAACGAGTTAAAAAGGTAGAGAAAAAATGTCTTATTAAAACAATTATATACCATTAAATTATAATCATAAAGTAATTAAATTTTAAAGAAATTTTTCATAAATTCTTATGATACAGTCACTAATGTAAACATGTTTAAAGAACATTATATTTTGATTGACAGTTATGATCTTTTGTAAATAAACTATTGTTTTGCTGTTTGTTTCAATAGAATATTAATTTCTTTATATGTAATATTGTCTGGTTGGCATATTAATTCCATGTCCATTTTATCAGGAATGGCCTATGTTCTATGTGATTTATCGAGGTATTGCAAATAGTGATTGTACATCATTATCGCTTATTAAAAAAAATATTTTAAATTCTATAAAATATATAAATAAACATTAATTTTACAAATGTATTTTGTATATTGTATACATTTATTGTATAAATAACAATATATATGTCAGCTCAAAATTTTTATGTTGTAATAAATTAAAGCAATAAATCAAAGAAATACTTTGTAATTTTATTTGGATAATAAAAACTGTCGAATTAATGGTATTAGGATTAATAGTAGTCTATCTGCATATGTGAACTTTTAAGTATATATAATAAAAGCTTTTTTTTTCTGTACATAAACAGAATGACATCTAGATATATTTTCTGAAGTATATTATATTATAATTTTTTTCATTATGTATTAAATAATGTATACAATAAAATGAAATCATGTCACTATCATTCATGAAGTGATATGATCTCATAGATAATTAAAAATACTTCTTACATACAATTATTATAATAGATTTATATTAATGATTAATACATGTATAATAATACATATTCTCATCAATTGCAAACTTCATATATACCATATATAATTTCATTTGATTCTTTAATTAACTACAGCAGTACATGAAATAAGAGATGATAGTCACCAACTGATAATTATTGGTTATTCAAGTTTATAATGTATGGCACTAGAGTAATTATATATATAATAATAAATGTAAATGCATCATAAACATATAAAATGACATAATATATATCTGCATATCTCTTATATTGCCAAGAAATAATGTTTATGACCAGAAAATAAATGATTTACAAATAAAAGGTAATATTTAAATATAATTAAAAGAGTATATTTCATTATGACTACCAAATTACAAATATTTAGTTATTAGCAGTAAAAACCAGAGGTTTAGAGGAATGCTATAATTCCTTTCATAAAATCTGACATTTTCACCAGTGATAACTTGCCTCATGAAAGATACAGTAGTATTTGAGGCTAACATTTTTCTGCTTCAGATATGAGCATGTCTTACTGCTATCTAATGAAAAGTAGATGGCATACATAACTGTCAGAATATTTCCAGATTATTATTACATGATCAAGTAACCTGTCTTGTTATCCAAATTTTTCTGACTCACATGTCAAATGAACTTCTGTTTTATATGTAGATCTCATTCTTCATTTAGTGATTTAGTTATTAGATAGGCCTATTGGTATTTGTTTACTTTAATTACATTGTGGGTATTATTGTACACTGAATCCAACCCTGATAGCTTTATAATTTGGTCATGCCCAATATATGAGAGGACAAGTTCTCTAACTTAACAACAGTTAGTCTTTGAGTATACAGTGCTTGAGATAAGCTAGAGTACAGCTAGATTATCTTCTTGCATCATTTTCGGAGTTTATTTCATTATCATCTGGTCAGATTTTCATAAGTCTGCAATTGGGGTTTTGCTTGACTCAATAACAACTGAACTGATGAATACTTTATTGTTGCAAAACCATTTATAATCATGCTTCAATTGATCTCTATGCCTGTGAACATAATGTCTATCTAGGATTTGGATAGTCATTGTACATAGGTCTTTTGTGTTTCTAACTGAAGTGATTTGGTGGTCTCACTGAACATATAACATAGTATATAGGCATCTAATCACATTTCATCAATTTAATCTGTTTTTTTTTTCATCTTATTGATTAGGCTGGTTTTATTTTATTGCATAATTTGGCTTATCCTAGCACTGATGTGCCTTAGACTCAAAGTCAATATCTATGATAGATAACCAAATATAGGATCTAGACCAGTGGTCTTCAACCACCGGTCCACGGACCTGCATGCAGAAGTTTTCTGCCAGTCCACGCTAGACTGGCAAGAAAGTTTGTAATAACAAAATAATAAGATTTTAAACTTTTAATTAATGTACACAATTTTTATTTATTTTTTCATCGCATTTTTACCGATTAAAAAAAAAAGAAACAGAACAAAAACAAAATCTAATCAATCATACATAAATTATTTTCTATTTATCACAGATGTTTATTTGGGGGGGGGGGGGTAGAATTAAATTTTTTATTATTTTTCAAAAAAAATTCAAAATTCAAAAAAAAAAGTTTTTTATTATACAAACTCAGGTTGTCTTTTGATAGCCAATCATGGCCGCTTGTCATTGTTGTTTATGTGTTAAAACAATAAAATGTAACGTGACTTTTTTTGATCTTTTAAATTTTTTCTACTCCCTCTTTAATATTTCATTTTTAGTGGTTTTTTTTTTGGCTTTAACTTTTATTTTTGAAATCAATTTTTACTACCTTTTTTTAAAAATAAAAACCAAAAAACTTCTGTCTCTAACATTTAAAAAGTATTTCTCAATACACCCCCCCCACCCCAAAATAAAGTAAGATCAAAACTTTTGACTTTTTCAAGTTTCAGTTTGTTTGTTTAAAAATAGGGCCACTTTTTTTGGCTTTATGGTGATATTTTTTTTGCTTTTATTTGTATTCCGTTGATATACTAAAACTTTTATTTTTAAAACCAATTTTTATTACCTTTTTTTAAAAATTAAAACAAACCAAAAATAACTTTTGTCTCTATCTTTTGTCTCAGTGAAGTCAAAGTATTTCTCAACCCACTCCCCCCAAAAAAAAAATTAAAACAAGATCTTTTTTGGCTTAAACTTTTATTTTTGAAATCAATTTTTATCACCTTTTTTAAAAAAGAAAAACCACCAAAAAATTTCTGTATCTAACTTTTACAAAGTATTTCTCAATCATCCCCCGCCCCCCAATTAAAATAAAATCAAAACTTTTGACTTTTTCAAGTTTTATTTTCTTTTCTTTTTTTTGTTTAAAAATATGCCCACTTTTTTTTGGCATATAAGGCGATATTTTTTTTGGCTTTATTTATATACCACTAAAATGCTAAAACTTTTATTTTTAAAACCAATTTCTGTTACCTTTTTTTAAAAATAAAAACAAACAAAAAATAACTTTAGTCTCTATCTTTTGTCTCAGTGAAGACAAAGTATTTCTCAACTCACTCCCCCCCCCCCCAAATTAAAATAAGATCAAAACTTTTGACTTTTTCAACTTTCGTTGTCTTTTTTTTTAAAAAAAAAACGGCGACTATATGGTGATTTTTTTTGGCTTTATTTCTATTATGCGATGCCTATTTTGCCATTTTTTTTTTAAAACTTTTCCTATTAATTACATTTTTTGATCCTTTCAACACATCAGCACAAAAAAAAATTACAATAACCTCAAAACTTCAGACTTTTACACGTTTCATTTTATTTTTTCAGATTTAAAATATGGCGACTTTTTTTTTTGGCTGTATGGTGATTTTAATTACATAATTTCTATTTTGCCCTTACTACTATCAAAAGACAACCTTCATATATATATATAACTTCATCTCTTCATCTTGTATATTTAACATTAAATACAGATATTACATTTATCATAATCATTGTCATGTAATTACACTAGCTGTGATATTTCCCAACATTCAGGTGAATAACATTTTATTCTTGCATGTTTTAACAATGAAATAATAAACATAGAAATGCAAGCACATTAATGAGAATGATTGTTATTGTACTGTTTTCTGTAGCAGTATGACTGCACAACACGAGGTAAGCAACACCATAAGCAGGTTACATCTTTAAGAAAATTTATCTGTAAACTTCTGATGGTCTGCGAAATCTTATCCTTATCTTTGCCGGTCTGCAGGTGTGAAAAGGTTGAAGACCACTGATCTAGACAGTCTTTTTATTTGCTTGATTCCCTTATGTGACTACTATGCAAATCTCTCAGCATTTGAAAATGGCCACTTAGAGGAATCACAACTCTTTGTGCCAGACCATACAACCATTTGCAATTGAGATCTCTGTCTTTTAGGCTGGATGCAATTTTTCAGATTTTTCATTAGGTTAATTCAGTCAGATCTATAAAATTAATTTTTGGAATCCAAGTTCCCATTGATTTCATCTGGGAAAACAGATTAAGAAATAATTTCTATTTAATTACTTTATTCATTTATTTGTGAATTGAGTCTTATGTGTAGACCCAGTTTATCGTCAAAATACTAGTAGTTTTTTTTAAACGTTACTATATTTTTGACTTGGTTCATATTAATCACTATGTAGCATAAATGACTGAATAACCTGCAGATGCAAGAAGAGGGAATAAAGTTTTTTAGTAATTTTTACTTGTTTTACCAAACAATACAATTTGGTTGCTTTGATAATCAGTAATCATTTTACTGATAGATTGCAGACTTTGACTATTTTTTTAATTAATGACAGTCCAAGTATTTTTTTTATCTGGAGAACACTGAAGTATGGTACCTAACTTCAATGATATCAGCTGACCCTTTTACATTTATGTAATATTTTTCTAACATTTTGCTTTACCCCTCAGTTTTTTAGAAGTTATTCTTCTGTTTTGGTATCTAGCTGTTTCGTTTTCCTGAAGCAAATAACTCCTATATAACCCATACAATTAGCATTTAAAATTGCATATCTATAAGAACATTTGGTGTGCATATGTTGCAGCCTGTTGTATTTATAACAAACTTTTCTGTGGTACTTGTAGATGTTTGTTTTGGCAGTCTTTAATGGTATTTTTGAATGGAAGTTCTCTATTTAAAGCTGGGTATTTGTTTGAGTCACATTTCCAATTGATAACTTTAATAATGTGGCCAGCTTTATTAAACAGACCTGCCTTAATTGCTGTAGTTTCACTTTCACCTGGAAGATTGAAAAATTAAAGATGCTTGGATCTATTAAAACAGCTTGGGATCCTAAACCTGTAATCTCTTATTCTGCAAATAAAAGTCTCTCAATGCTTTAGAAAATCACTGGAATTGAGATCAGTACTAATTTCCTGAGCTCTGTGACAAAATTTCTAGTCTTTTCTTCCCACTATATTCAAATAAGCTATCAGAAGAGACTGCTTTGTCAAAATCTAGTTCAATTGGAAATATAGAGACTGATTAAGAAAGTAAGATTTCATTTATTGGAGATTTGCACACAATGATGAATGTTGTTAATTTTAATTTCAATTTTATGACTTGATTTGGTTTGAGAAAGAAGAAAATTTGATCTATATATATTGGAAAATTTTCTGGATTGTCTAGAACGCATTTCGCCATATTGATTCCTTCCCTCCCCCCATAGTAGGAAAGAAAAAAAAATCCCAATTTTTCATAGAAACAAAGCATCCCATCCTTTAGCACTTAGAATTTCTATTTATTTTTTTATTGACTAGCATTTATAATGTTAGATAATGTACATTTTTTAATACTGATGAAGATATAATCAATCCAATTATATAGATCTATTTGTAAATCCACTAATTCTGTTATGTCTAAAAATGTATCCAGAAAATGTTTCCAACTGGTAAATAATACAGATGAAGATATAATCAACCCAATTATATAGATCCACTTGTAAATGCACTAATTCTGTTGTGCCTATAAAAAGGAACACTGCTGAAAAATGTTTCCAGCTGGTAAATAAATAAGATACAAATAAAAATTCATGCTAATTTTTTTATTATATCTATTTACATTAAAAAGTTATATAATTAGTTAATTAAAAAAAGTTTACTTTTGTTATGGTTGGAAAATTTCAAATGTTTAAAATGTTAGCACCATGTGGCTTCTTTTTATAAAACTAAAACTTCCAGTTGTAATGACTTGTCTTGTAAAAAATAAGGAAGTATTTGCCACTAGAAGTTTTATGTTTTTGAACATACCTCATTGCATTCTAATAAATGATGTACAGTATATATATTACTATCATAGTAATTCCAGATCACGGATTACTGTTATAATGTGGCCCAGTAATCTTAAATTTTGTTGTTTGACTTATTGTGAATAATCAAATTCATTGATGTAGTTCTTCATGATATCAGCTATTAGTTTAATTGTTGATTTATTAATCATCTGCATTGTATATAGAAACCAACTGATGGTCTCACAATTTGGACAAGTCCATTATTTAAGAGTAAGTTTAAAACAAATCCACACCACATACAGAATATTTGATTTTGTTAGATCAAAGTTATATAGATAATTTTTACTTGCAGTATACATGTATTTAAAAATGAATAACAAAATAAATTAATGTGAAATAATTGTAGCCTTTTCACCTATAATGACATATAAAATTATTACATATATTATGTCTATGTGATTAATCCTCAGTTAACTGTATGGTTATTTTGTATACATTCATGCTTGTTTGGTGTGTGTGTGCATATTTAATATCAATTATTTTATATACTTTTTCTCCTGTTTTAACCTTTAATATAGCGTAAAAGATTTAACAACTTTTCAATAATTTATTTTCTAACCATACTTTAAGAAGTAAATGTAGATTAATATGTTTTCTTAATTTGCATTTCACTGAATATATTTTTTGTTTTCCTATATATCCATAATAAATCATGTTGAAATTTCCATAATAAATTTTATAGATTATATCAGATTTATTTTTTAAAGTCACCTTTTATTTTAGAAGAATTAAATATGAAAATTACTAGTTTTTTTTTTTTTACTTATTATCCATCCAAACAATTTTTTATATTTTTAATAGTTTTAAAAGTTGTTAAATATATATATATATTTATCCATTTACTGTTTATATAAATATTTTTACTATTATATATTATTAGCTTATACTGAATATTTCTTATATATGTAAGTAGAGAGATTTGAACTTAGGATTTTTCAGTCTATATTTATCTTCCACCATATCACAAGTAACCGATACACATTATCACATAAATGCAAAAATGATAGATGATCCCCAAAATACATATTTCGTGCAGAAATAGCACTTATCAGTTGGGTCAGATCATAATCTTCCATACATTTATACAATCAGTGCTCGGTTTATATTAAGATAACAATATGTTAAACTTTAATATATAAATCATTAATATTTATTATATTTAATATCATTATTGTGCATATTATTGTTGGCATAAACAATAAATTTGGCAAAATAACAGATGTATATACAATTAATTTTATTGCTATTAAATAACTGCAAAATAGAATAATGCATTATGGAAGAAAGGGGTTAATAAGGGAGAATCTGAGGTTATAAGTCCCACAATTGGGTAGTCCACATTAGGGTTGAATTATGAGAAAATGGGAAACCACCATCATCCCAAAATAAACAAAATATAAAATTAAATATAAAAGGAATGATAATGAATATAATTAGCATGAGAGATCAGCAAAGAACTAATTATAAGTTCACCCAGCATTACAAAGAAAAAAAAAAATTATTCATCATGAATAAAAATCAACAGTCAACTTGGGTTTACTATAGATCTGGCTAATTATTTAGTCACTGCAAAACTTAGGGCAGCAATACAACAGAATAATTTAGATGCATGGACCCAGGTGCTAACCCAACAAAATACATATATAAAAAAATCAAATAATGCTTAAGTACTAAAACATGCTGATCATTACCAATGCTCTTGCAATATAGTGGACCATTTCCAAATCCATTCACGAGATTCATTTTTTTTGATCATTCATGATGATAAATGATTATTCTTCTTCTCTGTAATGCCGGTGAACTTATTGTTAGTCCTTTTTTTTTTTTTGCTGATCTCTCATGCTCATACTCATTATATTATTTGTATATTTAAATTTTGATTATTAAGTGAGTTTGATGATGATAATTTTCGATCACCCCCGGTTCACTCCAATACTTTGTACCATTACAAATGTTGCCCAACATGGGGCCTTACCATACTAGATTCTCTATCTCCCGTACTGTTACAATTGGCACTCATTTCTACGTATTGTTACAATATATCATTACCTAGAACTGAATGATAAAACATAGTAGATAAAACACAAAATAAATTCAAAATTTTTTTTTATAAATATATATTTTCAACAAAAAAAATATCAACCATACTCATAATTTTAATAGAATGGAGAAAAAAAATTATATTGGCAGAATTGGTTAATAGTTCAAATGACTATCAGAAACTTATTTTATTAAAATACTAATAAAGATGTTTTTGCTTCTACATAACTATAGTTATGATTAATGCACTTTCATTTTATTAGACATAATGTAGAGCAAAAATTTAATTTAAAACAACAAAAAAGATTTCCATTTGTTTTTGGTAAGATTTTTTTCTCTAAAGTTTGCATTTTCATTTGCATGATTTTATTTTTTCATATATGTGTTAAACTGAATTAATTTTAGTTTTGTTATAATAAATTTTCAACTATAAGAAGAAAAATTTTAAATATTTTTTATCATTCTTAATCACATTAATTTTGAATTTGTTAACTTGTCAACAATGAGAACATTTTTAATAATTCTTTTTAAATTACAAATTTTAGAATTTTACAATCAGAGTTAATTTGATTTTCTTTCTCATCATTGAAAATATGATAGGAAACATAAATATATACACATATAGATAATTAAATGAAGTACTACTAATAAATAAAATTAAAAAAAAAAACTTCAAATTTTTTTTTTTATTAATTTAAATTAAATAGTATTATTACAGCAAAGATTTTCATAGACAAGATTCAAAACATTATATTAAATAAAGTTTGCTATAATTTTAGTTAAACCATGTTATGAAAATACCATATTGCAGTTGTATGCCATATTTACAAATTACAATAGAATAAAAATGTTGCTGAAATGACATAATGTAAAAATGTTATTTAGACATTAAGATATCATGCTTTATACTTTTTAAATATTGTTAAAATTATGAAATTCAAAAATTGTATTATTCAAATTCAAAATATTACTTGTATGTGACAGGTTTCATATATCATGAAGCAATCAATACTCTGTGAATAGTTTCAAAACTATTAACAGTCCATTAAATTTTTTTTTTCTTTTACACAGAATATTTACAAAAGACACACTTTTGCTTCAAATTCCATATATTTTTAGTATTTAAAATTTTTTGTATGTTTTGAACAATATAAAAAAAAAAAATTGTTTTTAATAAATAAAGAATCCAACTCTAAATCATCTAGATTATTAAATATATTTAAATACCTTGACTGAGCACAAATGGTATTTGAACATTTATCTTTTGCAAAGATAGCTTGAAGAGTTTCACATTCTATAAATGCAAGGTTATATGTTTTTACAATTCCTGAAAATAAAAATAAAAAATATTTATATATATATGTGAGTGTGAGATTGATTTAAAACTATCATAGATGCTTGAAATTAACAGTAATCTGATCTGTTGCTTTGCTATATTGCTTAAGTATGATCAAAAAATTTTCTATCAAAATAAATTATTGCAATCAAATAAAATAATTTTATAAAAAAAAAAAATTAAAATATCATAAATTTTATTTTAATTTTTTCGCATAAAAACAACATTATCTAATTGTTGATTATATTAAATCGTGCTATCACACTTCCAACGTAAAGCTGTAACAACAAATAGAAAACTAAATTAAATGGCTGAGCGCTTTCAAGAAGATGTACTTCTCATATTCATAGCCAGTTATGATTCTTTCTTTGAAATCATTATATAAATAAATACATATGCAAATTCTATGCAAATGAGTCACTAAAACCATCTTTTAGATATAGCAAAACATGCATCCTTATGATTAATGGCAAAGGAGTCCTCTGCTATAAAGTATGTTTTGCTATATCTAAAAGATGGTTTTAGTGACTCATTTGCATAAAATTTGCATATGTATTTATTTATATAATGATTTCAAAGAAAGAATCATAACTGGCTATGAATATGAGAAATACATCTTCTTGAAAGCACAAAACATGCATCCTTATGATTAATGGCAAAGGAGTCCTCTGCTATAAAGTATGTTTTGCTATATCTAAAAGATGGTTTTAGTGACTCATTTGCATAGAATTTGCATATGTATTTATTTATATAATGATTTTAAAGAAAGAATCATAACTGGCTATGAATATGAGAAGTACATCTTGAAAGCGCTCAGCCATTTAATTTAGTTTTCTATTTGTTGTTACAGCTTTACGTTGGAAGTGTGATAGCATGATTTAATATTATCATATTGAAGACAAAGATAAAGTATAAATCTAAAGGTTATTACCTAATTGTTGATTATGTATTTTGATAGAAAAGTTTTGGATCAATTCAAAAACATTACAAAGTAAAAATATAACAGAGTAATGTTTCTTTCAAGCATTTGATAAATCTAATCAAGTGAGATTTAAGTCATATGCATCGAATTTCCCATCAAATAATCATAAAATAATCATCGACTTATCAATGAAAATATTTGAATTACCATATATATATAACCGTTAAACTTATGAATAAAGTATATATAAAGCACTAAACTGGCAATAAAACAAAGATTCTTTATATATAATTCTCAAATACTAAAAACAAACACTTTAACACAAAGATGTAATATCAAAGTCTTTTAGTTTCAAAAATTTGTAACGATAGAGTAGATATTTGTGTATAAGTTTATTCATAATAAGAAATGCATATTTAATAATAAATGTATATATAATATTTTTCACATTTTCAAGTAACTTACATAAATAAGATTCTGCTAATTTCTCTCTTATGGATAGTCATTTTAAGGAGATATATTCTGTAATAAGACTTTAGTACTGTGCTTAATGTATATGTAAATTAAATGTAGATAAATCTCATTTCCGCATACTATGAATAATTAGCACTTCAAATGTTAATAAAGAATAGATGGTTCACCCATTGTTTATTAATATTTATTGAAGTGAAACTACTATTTACCTATACTGTTTAATTTGTATATATACATATTAAAATGTCTGTGCATTATTTTAAAATATTGTATTTATTAGCATTTAATAATATTTTACAAATGATAGATTTATATTGTAACCTTCTGGATAGGCACCAGAAGCCAATTGTGATTAAGTAGCACTGTGTCAGTAACAGCTGATTGCATCTAACTAAAAAAAAAAAAATAACCTGAAATTTTTTAATTTTTTTATTAATGACCTAAAATTATATTTAAAAGCATTTGCAGATATAATTTAAAAGTTTTGAGATATTTAATATTTTTCTTTAGTGAGTAATTAATGATATAAAGGGGGATGGCAGTGTAGTTTAAGTTGCCAAAGTTTGTCTTATTTGTCTGTGAGACAGTGATTGATATTTGTTTAGGTAATTTTCTGGTTTAATTGCTTTTAATACTTCAATCCATAGTGTAATTGGTGCAATATGTTTGACTCGTCATCATAAAAACATTTTAATTAGACTGGTTTAGTCCCTATAGTGAAGCATTTATGGATGTTCATGTATGCTTGTGCCATCTTTCAACTTCATTTTCATTCATGTACTCATTATAATACCAAATATCATGTTTCACAGCCAAATATTTAATTTCCTAACCAATAGCTTGGATAACCAGCTTAAACACGTTTTAAATGAATTAATGGATCACTGGACCAGTGGATTATTAAACAGACAAATACACTATCAATTATTTTGTTTGCTAAAATAATTATTTTTTTTTGTTACTTTAGAAATGCAGAGGTTTTTTTTTTTTATTATTGGTTCAATTTGATTAACAATTTTTTTTTAAAAGACAAAATAATTTTTTTTCTTTCTTTTTCAAGAGAAAAGTTCTTGCATATTTGTAACTAATTATATCAGTACAATGGGAGGAGTAACCTTTGTTCTAGAGTTAAACTTTTTGAATGACCTTGGATTGATGGAAGAAACAAATGCTTGAGTAATAATCTGGTATAAAAGGGGGTACTTTTACAAAAGAGTTGGCTTTTCTGATTACAATATTTCTCTCTCCACTAAAGGGTTTTTATTAGTACAATTTTGTCTCTACAAATTGGTTCTTCCATAGTTCAAGCTTAAAAGTAAAAAACTTCTATTAATATTCTGGATGAAACAGCTCAGAAATTCTACTGAGGAAAATAAAAATTAATATGCAGATGTAAACAGCCTTAAAAACAAGGTACATCTTCTCTATACTTCTAATTGATTAATTTAAATTTAAAATCCTCATTTGGGATGCATATGTGTTTATATTTCAAATTTGCTTTGCCTAACTTTAATTTCTAATATTAAAGAAATAATTGAAATGTGTGTCTATATTATAAGTTTGATTTGCCTAGATTTAATCTCTAACATTAAGGAAATAATTGGAATGCGTGAATTTTGCTATCATTCTGGAAAATTCGTGCTGAACTTTTTCATAAAACATCTTAAAGACACTTTATGGATAATTTTTACTAACTATAAGGAATAAAGTTTAAATGGAAGGATGGGTGCGGATAACTTATAACCTGCTTTATTGTTATTATTGACAAAAATTTATACCTAACCATTTGCATCTCTAGAAATAAGAAACGAAATGAGTGACATATAATTAATGAATTAGTAACTTATCTCTAAATGTGCTTATAACTGAATGATATTTGCATTTTATTATTGCTCCTCATTTATATTTGATTTTTATTATTATTAAAGTATATTATCAATAAACTTACATAGATTTAAATGCATTCTAAGAACTAAGTAGTTATTGCCTAAGGAATCACTCTTGAAAATTTGGAACAAATGCCTTATCAAGTGTAATAAATTATTGCTCAATTTATACAGTATTAAATATTTATTTGCCATAATGAAAAGTTTCATATATGATATTGCCAGCAGTTTCATTAGTTATCGCTAAGAACTTTGAAATGTTCTCTAGTTTGGGCCCAATTAATATTATTTATCCTGCAGGAAATTGTTATGTGTTTATCTGTATCTATTGCTATATAAGGGATAATCATCAGTTTCGTACATGACCAAGATGTGTATCTATGGACTGTAAATGAACTTTTATGTTCCAGCTAAGAAAAAAACTTTAAATTATTATTTTTGTTAGCATTTGATAGATAGGTAGACTAATTATTTGTCTTATTATTTAATTATTACTTTTCTCTTTAAAAACATCTCATAGAAGTATAATATGGAGAAATATTATACTGGGTAACTAGTTATTTATTATTTTAATATACTTTTTATTATGTACATATACTTCTATATGCGATATTGGCGATAGAAATACTTATGTTTGCTATTAGAAAACTAACAGCTAGTTTTGAGAAGGGGTAATTGCATAAAATTTATTATTTTATCCTTGAGTTTTTAAGAAGTTATGAGGTTTATTTCTCAATAATTATTTTGCTCCAAATTTAAAGATTTGTTGTTTGTCCCAAACCGGACTTTTTATTTCAATTTATGGGCTAATGTCAAATACACTAAAGAGTTACTTCGTCTTTGCTTCGTTAAAAATAATGATGATTATTTAGTAATAATTATTATATTTCAAAGTTAAATATTATACTTCATCCGAAATGAGATTCATTTCTTTTATAACTTATTAATTAATGTCGTTACAATATTTCCTTATCGAATGTGATTTGAAATTGTTTATGTGTTATTAGGCTTGTATACCCATTTGTTATTTAATCCAGTTATGTAATTGTTGAATTAAAAGTAGAAATAACTTAATTTCCATCGGTTTCGGATGATGAAATATGCCAAAAAGAAGTGGGAATGATTAAGAATTTATTTGAAAGTGTATTTTTTTTTTTATGCTTAGATTGAGATGTGTTTAGTGGCTATGCAGAAAAAAATTGTTTATGTTATATATTGTATTGTCAGGAATTGAGAGAACTCTCCCTTAATTTATTTATATTGTATTGTCAGGGATTGAGAGAGCTCTCCCTTAGTTTGTTGAAATATTTGTCAGGAGTGGATTATATTTTCCAGATTAAGCAATTGCGTATTTTATGATAATTATAGTATGTGAAGCAAAGTAGTGTATTTCCCTTGTTTTTCGGTGATGAGACGATGTCCACACCAGCATTTAAGCCTCAGAATTAGACTAGAGTCACTGTGTTTTGTTATTTAAATGATTAGAGTTAAGAGAGTCTTTTTATTCCTCATGTAAAATGTTTCCCATCATTTATTCATAACCAAGTGTAAGATAGTTTGCTGATAAGAAAATAAAATAAAGGTAGAATTTTTTTCTTACAGACCAGTTGAAGTAGAATTAGTGTTAAAGCTTGGTTGGCCATGGCATCATCCCTATTATGACATTTTATCCCAATTTCATAAGTAAACCAATTGTATTTAGCTATGTTAATTATTTTATAACAGGTAGCACAATTCAGACACATGCATCAAATATTATTAATTCGGAAGGAATCCATCACTGATTTGTAATCCTTTAATCAATGTTTCAAATCATATCATATTAATTATTTAGGTTTTATATCACCAACTCTCAGAATGTTTCATCCTCATTTTAAATGAGCAAGCAAAAGAAAAAAAGTATAGTCACTTAATAGAATTATTCATTTGATTTATGAAGGATAGCTTGACCTCTTACTCATAGATTTAAACCCCTCTCATATTATTTTGATGTGCATTTGAAATAAAAATGCCATGAATTTTAGTTTCATATTTTACTATTTTAGTGCCAGTGTTTAACAGTTTTCTTTTCTATAAGCATATCAGAATTGACTGGTAACGTATGTGTATTTGAAGTAAAATACCAAGAAGTTTAGTTTCATGTTTTATTATTTTAGTGCTAGTATTATAATGTTTCTTTTCATAAGCTTATCAGAATGAAGTGATAGCTGGCATATGTTGGAATAAAATACCAGAAAGTTTATTTTAGTGTTATTTATTCTCATGTAGACTATTCAATCATTGATGTTGGAATTATTCAAAACATGTATATGCGTAAATTAGAAAAGCAAATGTTTATTTAGTTATCTTGTAATAAATGTTTTATTTATTTAAAAGCTTCGTTCAGAGTTCTTCTTTGGCATCCATTCATGTTCTGTTTCCACACATGCACACCCACTTACATATCCAATATGATATGATTGCATTATTCCATAATTTAATGATGAACATGTTCAGATCTGATGATGTTGCTTTATTGATCTAAACACTATAGAAAATGCTTAAATATTTAATGATTCTCTGGAAATTTTATTATTCAGTTATTATTTAGATGAATTGAAATCAAAATGCATCCTATTTCTTTCGTTATCTAACTACCATTATTTTATCAGAATAATGCTTAATTTGTGTCATTACTTTTATGATAGTAATTAGTAGTTGTTATAAAGTATAGATTTAAAATTAAGTCATGCAATAAATTAATTCCCTAAGATATTCCCTTATTATTTTAGATTATACATTAATTGAGTTATTTATTTTAAATTACTGTATAATAAAGGTTAAATAGTGATATATTTTATTTTGTATTGAATTCTAACTTACCATACAAGAGAGTTAATCAGTATTACATCTTCATTTTATTAATTTAATTTTATCACACAGTAGAGGTTGTTCAATGCATTTGGATATGGAAGGAGATGAGATTAGATTATAATTTGTAAATTTAAATTTTACTAATTTCAATTATTTATTTATTTCAAAACGTAATAGATGTTTTATTCCTATTAAATCATAATGTTTTCTCCCATATTGAGTATGCATTTTACACCTTATAGATCTCTGTAACCCCCAACTAAACTATGCTATGGTAGGACAGTATTTTAAGAGTCTCATTAATAATTTAAAGCAAGATCAGACTAGTAGTTTATTCTATTATTAACAGAATTGGTGCCCAGGGTATTTATTGATAGGAAAGATAGGAGAGGTATTCGGGGAGAGTTACAATATATATATTTAATTAATGAAAAAAAGTTCTATTTATTACACATACCATTTGTATTGCAGTCATAGAATTTTTTCTTTTTATTATGTGACGATCAATAAGGCATTTAAACATGTGATAACTCAAATTTTGCTTATAATAAATTATTTCTTAATGATTACATTATAATTTTTTAAAAAAATAATGGCTTTATTGCTTAGAAGTTCATAAGAAGGTTGAGCATTGGAAATAACAGTGCTTTAACCATTAAATTATGTCACCCTACTATTGCACCAAACCACGCTGTATCTTGTTAATAATATCACTTTCTAACTGGAATTCTATTTATATAGCCAGTATAAATATATGTCTTTTTTTTTATTCACCATCTCTACAAGGTGTACATTATCTTGCTGGATATTAATTAAAAAATTATATATTCAAAGTGATCATATTGACTGTCTTCCATAAATGATAAAGATCATAGACAGAAATTTATTATAACCTTATAAGATATATTTTCCATAGATCATAGAAAGAAATTTATTATAACCTTATGAGATATATTTTCCATAGCATTTAAACTAATTTAAGACAAAATAATAGAGTTCGACCATTTTTTCTTAACATACCAAATTCGTTTCAAAATGCTCTGAAAAAAATGGATAATATATAATAAATCACACAAAACTTGAGGTAGGGGTATCTAACATTTTAACACATCTTACCTGCTTACAATTAATACCTAATTTCCTAGAATCATGTGTTAACATTTATAGCTGAAGACTATTTGAACATTATGAACAAAATTCATTCCATTGTCTAAATATTTTGAAACAGTATCTAAGATGACAATATCTAATTCATATAAATGCAAAAAGCATAAGAATGATATTATAACATTTTCTATGGCCTCTCTAATCATATGATTTATATAGCTTTTATTCATTCTTGAAAAGTAAGCAAGAGAATGCTATTCTCCACAGACATCTAACATAATTTGATATTTTTCTTCATTTGAAATGGTTTAATATTTCTTTAGATACTGTTCAAATATTATACACTTTCTTTAATTTCTACATGTAAATATTATTTTTTTATTATTAAAAATCTAAAGTTATAAAATGAATAAAAATAAAATTACAATACAAAACAAATAAATATAAAAAAAAAAACGCTTTAGTAATTTCCTTACAATAATAAGTTTCTCAGCTCAAATTTTTTTTTTAAATTGTGCAGTTTACCACTCTACAGTGATTTCAGTAAATTTTCCACATACACGCAAAAAAATATTAAAGCGAAAGATAATTTTCTTCCAAACATTAATGTTTTTTTAATCCAATGATGAAATATATTCTAAATTTTTGATATCCTATCTTCAAATATTTTTTTTAGATTTATTAACTTCTTTCTGATATAGAATATGGAGTTTACTGCATTTAAATGTGGCCATTATGCTTTTTACAAATGTTTGTGAAATAAAGCAAAACTAATTCTTGTATTGTGTTATTAGCATAAACAGTTTTTAACATCATTATTATATTAACTAAATTATTAAGACTTATTATAGGATTAATAAATAACTCTTACAGTCATTATACTATTTGATATGTATGTGTGTAGACACACACACATACCTATAAAGGGAATAGTAAATAAAAAAATAATAATTGTAGAATTAAAAGATTTATCTTTTAAATACAGAACTAAAAAATAATTAGAAGTTATTAAAAAAAAGTTTATATTCTAACTATAGCAAAAAAGTAAAATTAGTGATAACAAGATTATATAATAATTAAAGGAATGAGAATCAGATTTCTGCTGTTGATACCAAGAATATGAGTTTCATAATAACTCAATTAAAGTTAACAAAATGTAAAACATTTTGGAATCCAACATGTATACACTTAGAGAAATAATTATCTTATCTGATGAGCAGGAATACCAGCCAATCAGTCGTAGGAAAAAAACAATGGTTCATAAGTTGAGGACAAAAAGGAAGGGAGTAACTCAATGGGCAGATGAACCAAACTTTGGGTGCGGAATGTCACCCTTTGCCCAGTAGCTTCTAAAGCAGAAAGCTTGCCTCTGGACATGAGCAAGCTAGGGACTAAACAGGTTGGAACAATCTCGCCTATGGGCTTATGTGTATATATGTATATAAAATGTGAAGTTACTCTAATATTTATTGTCAGTTAATGTATTAATTTATTGTGAGTTAAATTCATTAAATGCACTGGATTTAACCAAAGTAATGTTGAGTCATTATTGGGTAAACTATTGAAATTCAGTCAGGGAATAGTAAGTTCCCTGATAAGAGTCCAGGCCGTAAGATTTAGTAAGATGCGAATGTAACACTATTTCATGGCTGAAAATAATATATATTCATTATAAATTATTAACAAAAAAAAACTGCATATAATCATATTCAAAAAAATAAATATTCATTAACTTACCATGCTTGCAATATAACCGAAAAATTATTTTAGCATTAGAATAATTAACTGTAATTTTGCATTTTTCTACCATTTTTTCCAAACTTGATAGTGATTTGAATATATTAAAACAACACTGAAAATAAATAAATAAATAAATTTTAAGTATATGTGTGTATCTGCGTGTGTGTGTATAGAATTGCTTTCTACATTAAATCTACAAGAAAACTATTAATATTATGAAATGTTTTTATTTCTTTATAAATGAAGACAAAAATAAATATGATTATTATATACAATTACTGCCTTATATGACAAGAAACAATGACTGGCTGCAACTGACAATAACTTTGTGCATTTTTTTTTATTTCTTTATCATAATGTTCTTTGCAAAAAAAAAAAAAAGATTCATTACATTTATAAAACTTGCTTTTTAATATATTACTTGACAAACATTCACAAGAATTAATTTGAATACATTAACAGCTTTTTGAAAGCTAAAATTAGTAGGCCTGCTGAAGGAAGCTTTGATAAAATTTATTTATTATTGATTGCTCATTTATTAACAAATAATTCCTAGTTGTTGCAATGATAACTATATGTCATTGTGAAGATAATCAAGTTTACTACTGGCATTTTCTTAAATATAAACATTTCATTTATTAGCAATTATTTGTAAATGATTATATTTGTCAGAAGCAAAAAATATAAAATAGAAAGATAAAAATTAAAAAAAAAAAAAAAAAAAAAACAGAAATGTGGTTGTATAATAACACAATTACATTGTCAGCACAGAGAGAAAATCAATGACATGAAAAGCTTATGACTGATTAATCTAAGTGACTGAAGATAATAATGATAATAAAAAAAAGAATGAGAATGGATCATTTTAATTTAAAAATCTCTACTTTAATGAAATGAATTAAACAAATATCTTTCTGAGATTATTATATGTTTATAGTTACATAATTAATAAAAAATACATGCTAAAATTTTTTTTATTAGATGTACTCAATTAGATTATGATACAGATATGAAAAATGATCTCTTTTTTTTTTGTAAATTATTTTCTAATTATCATTATATTTTATTCCTTTGATGAATAAATATTTAGAAAATTTACTGATATATATATATCATGAATTTTAAAAGATCTAAATAAAAATAAAAATTAACTTAAATATTTGTTTTTAGCTTAAAAACATTAACTATTTTTAGTCATTGCTTTATTCATAGATAAAATCCTGCTTTGTTAAGCTTCTGAAAAATCACTAATTAAAGAAAATAAAATCATCTTTAAAACAACTAGCGATTTAATATTCTTTTTCAGTAATTTCTGCAAAACATATTAGAACTAGATAAAGAAATTAAAAAGATTTCCTTTTGTAATTGTATCAAAAATGGCATACAATAGAAGAATTATAGAACAGATGTTTTAAGTACTAGAGTGATGTAATAAAAATTACATTACATAAATATTATTCATTACAGGATAATCTTTAGTCTAATGAATGACTAATAAAAATTATTAATAATGTTTATTAAAAATAAATGTTCTAAAAAAAAAATCAAATTACTAGTTAAATGAAATGTCTATATATATTCCATTAAAAAAAGACCTTATAATTGAAAATGTGATCCAAAAAACTAATATAGGAGACTTTGGTACTAGTGTGATAGCTGGTACAGGCCGCTTGATGGCGTTGTTGGTAGAACAAAACACATAAATATAATTATACCAGGCCTAATTAGTTTCTTTTTTGCACTTGATGGCGTTGTTTTGTTTTTTGACAATAAGCTCACCCTTTTATTTTAAGCAATTTTTAAAATTCAAAAATGCATATCACTTTTATATTGAGCATTTTAAATTCCAAAATAGACATTAATAAGTATACGAACTTAAGTAAACAAACTTTTTTGTGGGGATATTGATGAGTAGGCACTAGATAGGGATTTTATGCACAAACCTTCTTGCATCCATTGATTACTCTGGTTTGCACTGGTAGCCCTACTTATGGAGAGTTTAGCCTCTGTGTAAACAGCTTGAGTAAGCATAAGAAATGGTGATCATGTGACTATTAGTTTATCTGTTCATTTTATTTACTTGACAATAGCAGTTGATTAAGGGAAAAAAAAATTATCATCATAATTTTTAGTTAATTCTTTTTTTCTCTCTTAAATTTAATTTAACACTCTGCATGGCTTAACACAGTGGCAAGTGACAGATTCAAAGAGCTAAAGATTCTTAGATGTATGACTATTTTATTTAACTTCAGTAACTGACCATATAATTACTTATTTATTTAAATTAATCTAATAACTTATTTAAATTAATCTAATAACTTTCACTAATAGCTTATAACATGATGAAAGAAAAAAATAAAATGAAATTAGATTGAGTATACATTCTAGTGGATTTATATCAATTGGATTCACCTAATGCCGAAATATTACAGGAATAGATATTTTTCACAATAAGGCAGAGCAGTTTCAACAAAAAAGATTTTTAGTAATCATCACAAGAGGTTTTCTATATCCATAATAATGATTGCAGCATCTATAACTAACAGAAAAAAAACCACAATTGCAGGAAGGGAGGGAAGTGAGTTTTAGCAACAATAACAACAACAAAAAAAGATGATCAGATTAGAGAAATTATTTCAAGACAGAATCATTCATGCAATAACCTCATCCCCCTCCCTCAACCACTTTCAAAAATTTTATTTGATGAAAAAATAAACCTAATTCAAATGTTTATAAATCAATTAAAATACTACCATGAAAAAAATGAATAATTGTTTAATCAAGCTTATAAAAATTATTTTGGTCAAATCTACATGTTGAAATTACATAACATAAAAACCCAGATCTTCCTACCCCAAAGCATTATGTGCATTGCTTATGAAATCTATAGGCAAGAAAAACCAGTAGCCTTATCTGAAGCCACATCATTCCCAAAGCAAATGGATAATATCCCCAACTGAATAGATCTAATCATAGATTGACCAAATAATCATGCAAAAAATTTGCTTTACAAAAAATCTCTTGGCTAAATTAAACAGTTATTATAAAGTCTCAAAAGTATTCCCATACATAAAAAGTAAAATTGATATATCTGCATTTATCCACATTGGTCAATTATTTACCTCAACAGAATGTTTAAACTGTAACCATTTCCGAGACCTTTAATGCAACATTATAGTCAAAAAAAATTAATGCATCGTTAAAACAACAAAGGATTTTCAGCAAAACCATTATATAATATAAATCTTTTTTCAATATATTGTTTATTTTTGATTCTTATTTAATTTTATTTCAGTGTCATTTTTAATTATCCTATATTGATTTCATCATCATTTTTATTCGTTAATGATTGGTCATCATCCATATCATCAATGGATTGTAACAAACATCTGATTTGAAGTGTAGTGCAGTAAAAATAAAATTAAATTTGTAAAAAAAATAAAATAAATACAAATTAACAAACCTTCATGTGTATTTTACATTTGAGTATGTCTTCATCATCTAATGAATTTTCTAAAACATTACCAACATCATACGAAACAAAGAAACTAGTATTGAACATAAAGCATGCATAAGCAGATCTACAGGAGTTGACTGTTCGTAAGCTAAGCTAAAAATAAATACTAACAATTAATTTGTATCAAAAATATATAATAAAAAAACTTATAAATAAATTTAAAAAATTGTATTTTAGATTAAAGCACAATTTAAAAAAAAGATACATTAAACAGTCTTTTAGATTAGAAGTGCATAATTAAATTTATTTTTATATACAGATATACTTTTTAAATGTTAATGTGAAAATTTACACATTATGCTATGTAACATGACCTAATAATCATTCTGTTTGTTTTACAATTCATATACATCAGCACTCTAACCATCAGGAAATACTCCTATTTGCATAGTTTATTAGTTTTGTCTTTGTAGTGTGCATCACTAGTATGAGTATGTTTGATAATTTTTCGGTAAAATTTAACCATAAAATAGATGTGGCTAAAAAAAAAAAAAAACCCAACGTATTTGTAGATATCAGACAGTCAAAGGCAGTGAAGATACTTTTCATATTACTAGAACTGGTAGATCCATCCTCATTGTTATATCATATAAAAAAAATTTGTAAATATGATTTTTCTTATTTGAAATACAGATTTGTATCTCCATAAAATAATCCACAAAAGCCCAATGTGTATAATCCTATTGGAAACAAGTCATCAAATGAATGTATGAGATCTGGACATTTTTGTCACCATTTAATTAGCATGCATAATTGATTTAAGACTAAGATAATTGAATTTTTTGAAACAAAAACAGAAGAATTAAAAGGAGGAACTAACTTTTTTTTCAAAGCATACTAAATAAAATAAGAAATTAATAAGAGCTTCTTTTGAAATTGCTTTATTAATTACTAAAACAAATAAAAAAAAACTTTATACAACTGACACAGATCTTGTCAGACCAGCAGCAATAAAAATTTGCAAAATTATCCATGGATTCCAAATACCAAACTTTTTTAAAAAAATTTCTGTGTCTATGGATACAATAAAAATTAAAATAGGTAGCATTGTTGACAATATCACACCTATGGTGTTATCACAAATTGATCAAATTACTGTATTTGTCATACACCTTGATGAGTTAACTGAAACTGACAATACAAATGATGCTAATTTAATGGTTTTTATTAGTGACCTCTATAATTTGAAAATTCATGACGACTTGTATTGTAGAAATCTCTCTAGCACAACAAGAGAGATATTTAAAAAATTGAATAACTTTTTTATAGAAAATGAACTTAAATGACAAAAGTGCATTAAGATTTGCTTCGATGGAAATGCAATTATGACTGGTAGGATTTCAGGATTTATAGGAGTATTAAAAAAGATTTTTTTTTCTTTCTTAAAAAAAAAAAAAAAAACACCTACTAACTGAAAGAAGACCCTTTGATTCCTCTTGGAGGCCTTAAACTGAACAGGGCAAATTTTCTAATATCCACTTCCCATGTTCTTGTCATTGTTATTACTATGTGATTATTCATATACTATATGAACATGGATGGGCTGCTCATCAACACACAATAGCCAGGGTCATAAGTTTATTGGCTTTTCACCTCTGAGTTTAAGATAAAAAAGCACAATGGTCTTTCTTCTCAATTGTCTGATAAGACAGAATGGATGTGTGTGTGGGCCAGTGAAAAACTTTTTTCCAATAGATATATACAATCATGACAGACAAAAATAAATCATGGCCCTTATTCCCAGGAAGCTCTAAAGTCACCAGCCAAGATAGCTGTTCGTGGCTGAAGGCTAAGAATGCTAAGAATTTCCTGATTGTGGACCCAGGGATGACAACTTTTTATTTAGGTACTTACAACTGCAGATCACTTTCAACTGAAAGATTGCAAAAAATGGAAGAACTGTCTCATATTAAATTGAACATTATTGGACTATGAGAAGTTAGAAGATAAACTGAAGAGACAATTGATTTAAAAAGTGGACACATAAATATATTACAAAGGTATAAATATTGGAAGTACAAGTGGAGTAGGATTCATTATAAATAAAAAAGGGAAGAACCCCTTGTGGAGACTGACGGTCCATCAGACAGAGTGTAAGATTAGTTATTCGATTTAATAGCAAACACCAAATGCAGATAATTCACGTTTATGCACCAACAACTGATGAAGTAGAGAAGATTTTTATATGGATGTACAAAAGGCTTTTGATAAGATTAAACAACATTTTAAAATTGCTATGGGAGACGTTAATGCTAGAATTGGTAAACAAATGAAAGGTGAAAGTGTGGTAGGTAAGTTTGATAATAGAAATGAAAGAGAACATAGACTTGTGGAGTTTGCAGAAAAAGAAAAACTTTATATTATGAATCCTTTTTTTTAAGAAAAATGTTAAAAGGAAATGGACATGGAAACATCCAAATGAAGGTACAGCAAAATTGGATATTTTGACTAACAGAAAATATATATTTCAAGATTGTAAAGTCCTTAATAAATTCAACACAAGAAGTGATCATTGATTATTAAGATGTAAGATAGGTGTTAATGCAAAACTAGAGAGACAAAAATTATTAAGAAAAACAATATTTATAGTTGATATTCCTAATCTTTAGAAACATTCTAATGAATTTAAATTAGAACTTGCAAATCATTTTTAAGTATTAATAGATTTTGAACATGATTCAGATTTGAATGAAATTAATAGAAAAAAAATTGATACATTCTTAAAAACTGCAACAAAAATAGTTGCTAAAAAAAAAGCAGCAATTGGCCAATAAAATATCTACTGAGAGTAGAGAATTTATGAAGAAAAGAAGGAATATAAAGATATATAAAAGTGATGCAAGTGATGCATTAAGAAGGATTGAATATTCAAATTTTGTTAAATTGTGCAGAAAAAGTTGATATTGATATAAGAAAGTATAATAATTGTGAACTAGCAAGGAAAGTTGTAGAAGAGAGTAAAAGTCTCGAGAGTGTAAAGCAATAATTTGATATTGGAAGGAAATTTATATCTGCAATAAGAAAAAAAGATATAACTATTGTTTAAAAAAGAGTTGACATCATGAAATGGGTAGAAGACTTCTATCAAGAATTATATAGTAATAAAGAACAAGTATCTCTCACATCTATTATATCTTCTGAATTGCCCATGATTTTACATGAAGAATTGAGACATGCAATTAAATTTATAAAGAAGGGAAAAGCTCCAGGTAATGATGGAATTATAATTGATATATTAAAAGAAACAGGCAAAGAAATAGAATAAACTTTGGCAAAGTTATATATACCAAATATCTAAATGATAAAGATGTACCAGATGATTGGAAGAATGCAGTATTAATATTTAAAAAAGGTGATAAAGAAGATATTAGAAATTATCAGCTTTATACAAAATTTTTGCCAAGATAATTACAACTCGTCTACAGAGAACATGGGATTTCAAACAACTAAAAAAACAAGCTCGATTTAAAAGTGATTTTAGTATAGTAGATCATATCCAAGTATTGAGAAAAGTTATAAAAAGGACCAAATGAATATCAGTTCCCATTATGCTTTGGATTTGTACATTATGAAAAGGCATTTGATTCTATAAGCATTTTTCAGTGATTAAGGATATTGGATATAGACCTAGGATATTCTGAAGAATATTTATAAAAATGCATATGATACTAGGAAGGTTAACATTGAGATGGGTGTAAGACAGGACAACTCCATATCTCCAAAAGTTTTTACAGAAGAGCTGCAAGAAATATTTTGTGGATTAAAATGGGAAACTAAAAGAGTAAAAGTAAATGGAGATTATTTAAGTCATTTAGATTTTGCAGATGATGTAGTTGTTTTTGCAAATAATGTTTCAGAGCTTCAGGAAATATTGCAAGAGTTATCAGATGAAAGTAAGAAAGTAGAACTAAAGATAAATGTTAAAAAAGACTAAAGTAATGTTCAATGGATTTTCTTAAAAAATGAAAATAAAAATTGATTATGATAAGTTAAAACTACAAATACCTTTGAAACACATTATTATTACAGATGGAAATATAATGGATGAAATTAATCATAGAATTAAACTTGGAGTATTTTTGGTAGAAATAACTTATTATTAAAAAAAAAAAAAGCCTATATATTTGAAAAAGTTTTTAATAAATGTGTATTACCAATTCTTACTTATGGATCTGAGATTTGGATACTTAATAGAAGAGCATTATAGAGACTTAAGACAACTCAAATAAGTATGGAGAGACGCATGCTAGGAGTAACAAGAAGAGATCGAAAATACAATACATGGGTAAGAGAACAAACAGGTTACTGACATCATTGAAAAAATTAAAAGATTTAAGTGGAGTTGGGCTGGACATATTGCAGGAAGACATGATAATAAATGGATAATTGAAATCTTAAATTGGATTCCAAGAGGTTTTAAAAAACCCAGAAAGAGGACCACATGTGAAATGGATGGATGGAATAAGAGAGTGTGCAGGGATGATGTGAAGAAGAGGGTCTAGAGATCAGAGAAAATGGATTGAACTTGAAGAGACCTTCATCCCGTAGTAAAGTGATAATAGTTGACGATGATGATTATGGAAAAAAGTTTGTCTGATTGCAAAATCCACAGAGAAAATCTAGTATTCAATACATGGAAAAATCACTTAGTAAAGTGTTATCAGAAATTTTCACAATAGTTAATTCCATAAAAAGTAATGCCATTAATACAAGACTTTTTTCAAGTTGTATGTCAAGAGATGAACATTAATTATGCATGTTTTTTATATCACACAGAAGTAAAACAGCTATCCTATGCAGTTCTAAAAAAACCTTTAATATAAAAAGATGAATTATGAATTTTCTTCTTGATAAAAATCCACATTACCATCTCATCTTTCTGATTACAATTGAATATACTTGTTTTCTAAAATTTTTGGAAAAAATAAAAAAATTGAATCTTTCTTCTTCAAGGGAAAAATACCAACATATTAATTCTAAACACAAAATTGCAAGCATTTCTGAATAAACTTACTGCCTGGTTAAATTTTTTTATATATTAACCCTAAATACAAAACTGCAAGTATTTTAAAATAAACTTTCTGATAGTTAAAAAGTTTTAGGGATAATCATACAGAAGTGTTTGCTTCTCTCCATTAATTTCTTAAAGAAAATAACATTTTATTATCAGCAGAAAGTAAAAGAATAATAATTAACTACATCACAAATTCAATGATTTTTTTTGATTTTTTAATATTTTTCTAAAATGAAAATAAAGAATACATTTGAATAAATAAGAGATTTGTTCCATACCTACAATATAGTAATCTCCCTTGGTCATTTGCAAAAAGAACTAATTGTCTTGAGAACAAATTCACCCCTTAAATCAGAATTTTGTAATACGGATTTGTCAGAATTTTGAATCCAACAGCAAAAATAATATTCTTTATTGGTTAATATAGCCTTAAATATTCTGGTTCTATTCGCATTCACATATCTTTGAGAAATTCATTTTCATCGGCATTCATTCATTACTGATTTTTTTTTAGTAGCAATATTCAAATATATCAATCACATTAAATTGTTATTAAAATCTCTTTTATTGTATTATACAATTTTTATTCTAATTCGTGTTTCATATTTCATGATCTTTATAATATTTGCAATTCTTTAAATATCTTGTATTATAATGAAAATATAAATAAGATAATTACAAAAGCAATGAAAATTAATGTCTACAGATATTTAAGAATTTATATTATCATAAAAATTTTAAAGAAAGTTAATATAAATTAAGAAATACTAGAAAAATAATATTATTTAAGCATCCTGGATATTATAATTCATTTAGAATGTTTCTAAAAAAAAAAATACACTTTTTAAATCTTATATTTAACTGCATGTGTTAAAAAGGAAATAGTCTATGACAATTTTAATATACAGATCAATGAGTTTATATCTTTATCATTCAAAAATACACAATAAGTTTTAAATTCAACTGAAATTGATTATAGTGAAGTATTCAATCAGTCAACCATTGTTTATTCTTGGATCACAGCAGACTTTTTTAACTAAAAACAAAGCTGAATATTATTTTATTTCCAATCTTTTACATATAAAAAATATCGAAGTTTCATTTCAAACAGAATTCTATGAAAATAAAATATTTACTTATACATAAATAATATTTACTGGCAAATATATATTATGCAAACATGGCATATTTCTTCATATTATCTCATACAACTCATTTGCATAAAATAATGCATGCTATGAGAATTTTTAATTTATTTAATTTGTACTTGTCTCATAAAATCTAACTAAACTGCAACAATGCCCTAAATGATAAAAATATATATAATATTAATAATGATAGTGGTGGCATGTTAGGAGATAGTGAGGATAATAAAATCTTTTAAGTTATTCTAAATAAGAAAGTGGATCTTCGGGTCATTTATATTTTTCAGGTATTTTCACTTATATATTCCACAAATACATAATAGAATGGAAGTTTGAAATACATCTCAAAATTAGACTATTTCTACTGCTTAAATGAGAAAGACAGATTTTATAGTAAGGCCATATTAATACATTGGTGAAGAATGAGGATCTTTAAATAGAGCTGATCAAGCATTCGATCACTTTAACAGCTTACTTTTTCATTATCTCTATGCCACTTACTGTAAGCTTTAATAAGTAATAATAGATGCCAGATGATAGAGCTTAATAAATCCCTACTGTATTAGTTTTCATCCAATATCTCCAGATTAAGTTTCAAGTTTATTGCTTTCATCAGTGAGAAGTTTTGGATATTCAACCAGTGTTCCTGGATCTTTTTAGTATTTAATGCTAACATAAGCTTTTTTTTTAGTCTTATTTTTTCAAAACCTATTGTATTTACTACAGCATCTTTTAAAATTTGCTTTAATAACTCCTATCTTTAATGTGAAAACACTTTTCAATAAGCTTGCCACTACTTATGCTTATTTTCTTCTCCAATTAGTCTTAATTTTTTATCACTTTTGTATTTCTTTTATTGCCTCAGTTTTTCTTTTTTTCTAAAAAAACTCAATTCTATCACTAATGAATTGTGATCTTACTCTATATAAGCTCTCGCATGTGCTCTTAATACTGTTTTTCTAAATCTATTTTGAATCAGATCATAATCTAATTAAAATGAACTTTCTATATACAAATTGTTCTCTTATGATTTTTTAAAACCATCCATTCATTATTACCAGTGTAGTATTTTGTTCACAAAAATTTATTGTTCTATTCACTCATTTCTTATTCCGTATAATCTTCTGCAATTTAACCATTTCTCTTTTCTATCCATCACTACATAAATATTTTTAATTTCAGAATGCAAAACCCATACATTTAACTTATTTTTTCCTCTGACACAAATCATTTATCTTATTTCTCAGATTAGGGTTATATTATTTTTTTTAAATGTTAATTAAAACTGGTAAAATTTGTTGTAAAATTGGAATAAAAATTAAAGTTTAAATGATAAAAGATTAAAATGACAGTTGATTAGGAAACTTTAAAGCAGATTAATGGTTTTTAATAGCAACAAAAATATTAACAATATAGGCTTATTTTAACAAGGTTTAAAAGGTTATTTGATGCTTGCAAAAATTGGAATTAAAAAATTGAAAAATGACTTATTTGAAGTAAGCAGAAACCTAAGATGATTAGAAAAGAATGTAAAAAGATTAAAAAATGTTATGCTGTAAATTGGGACAATGGAAATGTTGGACTAATAAAACTTACAATGATGAGTAAACAATGAAGTGGGGGGAAAAATATATATATATTGGATTTGTGAAAGGTAATAAGAAGAAGGGCAAAAAAAGAACATTGATTATTAGCCTAAAGGAAGAAAAAAATTATATATATATAAATTTTAGAGCAATGGACAGAAAAGCAAATGTTGAATACAGGATTTAAATTTTCAAAAGACAACTTATAATGATAGTATGATAATAAATAAGTTCACTTTAAAATAGGTATGTACTAAAAAATTTATTTTCTAAAAATTAACATGTTAACCTTGAAACAGTAAGGTCTGCTTTGCAGATCTTCGTTTCACTTTTTCTCACCTACTTCCTACCCTCATACCTTAGTTTGAACCCCAATCTATCGTAGTGTGTCTGCAATACACTTATATACCGAAAATCCCGCCTAATTTTAAACCACGAGCACAATGCTCGTATTATATATAACTTATTCCCAAATAAAATAAAATATTATGAATTATGTATTTGTTCACATAATTTACATTTATTAAAAAGTAAGTTATATAAGTCGTAATTGCGCACACACTATGATATCCATTTTAAAACATATCAAAATTATAAATTGTTAGTTGTTTTGTTTGGATCTTTTTACAAATATATTACCGTCGTAATATATTTTGATTTAAAATAAAATTCATTTAGTAAATATTCGTTTAGTAGATAGATTCAAATATTACAATTTAAAATAAAATAATTTTCGTTTTATTTAATAAAAATCATCCCAAATATTTCTGTTAAAATAAATGAGGGACAATAGTTTAATTATATAAGTTTATCTAAAAACAGCAGCTGTCCACTTAAGTTTTCTTTAATTAGTAGCAGTAATTTTAATTAAATCTAGTTTGTAATTCGAATGTCGACGGGGAAGTTAACAAAAGAAATTAATTAATGTTGAATTCCTTTAGACATTCGGATAGATTTAATTACAGCAGATAAGTCCAATAATTTTGTACGCTCCGGGGCAAGTCTATTGTTAAATTTTACTATAAAAAGGATGTTTTTCTTTTGTTCTCCATTCTAAGCTTTTAAAGAATTCTAAGCTTCTAAAGAATTCTGAGTTGTCTAAAGGTTTCTGAGTTGTTCTAAAATTCTAATATTTTGCTAACCTTGACATGTCCGAGTAGAGGCGTTTAAGATGGCTATGTCCCCTCGGAATAGCCAGCCACTGCTCCATACCATCAGAAATTATCACACGGATCCCGGAACTGCTGCTGCCGCTGCCAAAATATGAACATTCCAGATTTTGCTGCTGAATTATAAAACCTGCCGAACATCTACCTGCAAATGCGTTTCCAGAGGTAACCCAAATTAACCCAAGAGCTCTTGTGATCATTAACTAACATGCTATAGCTATTTAACATTGTTTTCTTATATTTCACAACTTCATTATGTATTTCTTTCATGTATTTAAATATACTCAACATCTTGCTCTATCCTTGGGTTAATATTTTCTATTTATAAAGCTTTCTTTTATTTTATTATGATAATGTGTCAGAATCGTCTTTGACCGAGTGAACTATTCCCTCTATTGAAAGTAAGACGCCGCTATTAAGGCATATTTTAAATTTATAATTTTCCAATTGTATTATCTTGCAAATCACTCGTTCGAGGGCGATTCTTTTCTTTAATGTAACATAATCACATAGTTTAAAATCTACATGTTATTGATTTTAATCTAATATAAGAGTATATGCGAAGTCAATGATTAAATGTGTCCCCAAATGCATGATTGCGTATATAAATCTATACTTACTTTTCAAACCCGCAAACATGCATTTTCTTATTTTAATTACCGTGTTCTACTTTCATTATAAAGTTCATCATTGACGTCGAGAATGTGCGGACCCTCTTAAATGAATTTCGGGGAATTTGATTGGGCATTTCTCTTAATCCAAGTAAAACCCATTTAGTATATTTTTATATACACTAGTCTCGTATTGCTGGTACATGAATTGGTTGTTGAGACCGCTTTGTTTTATTTTTCCAAGGATTCTTTACACGGCAAAGTCCGTTCTTTTCGCTTATTGCAAGTTTCCAGGCAGAGGGTGTTCACCAATGACACCCCTGGGAATTAAACGCAATCGTCACACAGTCACTAAGTTTCGGCTGTTCGTCAAAATACTTTCCTACGGGTTAGCGCCGAGATGCCCTCCGTAATTATTCCGGATCTTCAATATTGTTTCATTTTATATTTATTTTACAAAGCATCCGTGACTTAAACGAGTCACACCCTCCAACTTTATAAATTCACTATCAGCAATACTGACCTCCCAATACAAATCTATTATTATTATTCTCAAATAAATGCTTTGATCCCATTCCCACGTTTGCTTCGTAAGCTTTAGTCCGTACTATTCTCGAAATCAATAAATATTTTAGAACATTTAATTTCAAATATTGTCTTAAACTTGTCTATTTACCCAAAGCACCTCGCACATGTTCCTATCTTGTCAAGCACATTATCGTAACGCTATTAGCCCGAGGAATAGAATATATCACTCTGTTTTAAAACCTTTTTGTCATTACTGAAATATAAATGCCAACAATTATTTAATACGCGTCCCTGTCTCATATAAGCAGACAGTGGCGTTTTATATATTTATATAAATAAATTGTGTGAAATTATTTAAAACTAAATTTTATCTCTTATTTTATTTGATTCCTATCACTGTCTCAGTTTATATATATATTTTCTGCATTTCTTTTATAAATCCATAGACGTTAATTAGCCACCCAAACTTATCTTAGTATAGAGTCTTTTGTTTCTCCCTGACCACCAGGCACCGGTAAAAGGTTATACTAGTTGTAGCATCAGATGCGTTATCACGCAGGTGGCGCTGTGAAATTTGGACTTTAGATTCGAACTTAGTATATCTGGAAGGCAACCCCTCCTAGAATGTTCAGTTTAGTGTCTGGGGTTTGAATTATGCAGTGTGTTAGCGAGATAGACGATTCTGACCGTTACAACCTATAACTCATTGAGAGATATTTTATTATAGTTTAAAATTTCAGGATTAAATTGGAATTAAAAAAAAAAGCTTGTAAAATAATTCATTTGAGATATCACTTCACAATGAGCAGATATTTTAGACGATTAAAAAAGAAAATCTGTAGAGTGTGAAAAAAAAAATCAAAACTTTAATGTTATAGATTGGAAGAATGGAAAAGTTGGACTAATAGGATTTACACAGTTAAAAAGATTAAATAAAAAAAATACATTTATTGAGTTAATAAAAGAAATAGCAAAAAAAGATATATTGAATTTGTGAAAGATAATAGGAAAATAGAGGCAGAAGAAAAAAGAAATTGATTAATGACCTGAAAATATATATAAATCTGGATTTTAGAGCAAAAAAACAAAAAAATCTGGGAGAAATTTGTAAAGTTGAATGTAAGATTTAATTTTTTAAGAAATAAACCTAATAAAGATAGCATAATAAAAAGTTCATTTCAAACAGGTACATAACTACGAATTTGATTTTCTAAAAGTTAATATACTAACCTATTATTTTTTGAGAAATACTTTATTATAATCTAAAATCTCACATTCATTAGCTTACAAACTCAACTGACATGTAAACCTATCAGAAAAAAAAAAGGAATTATTTAAATTCACTTTTATATATTTATTTTACTTTTTCTAATTAATTTTTGACATATTATTTTAAATACAAATTTATTTCTATAATATGAACACATGCTCAGAAATGTGTGAAATTTAATGGTTAAATATAAAAGTTTAATAATTTCCACACAGTTGGAATGTGATATCTGTCATATCAGCATATTCAACTATTCATTATTCAAAAAACAAACTAATAAACAAAAATTTTCAACAAAATAAAACTGTAATATTTTTACTTCACATTTAAATCGTTTGATGACACAACTTATGTATTTAATCAATTAAAATCACTTAGATATCTATATTTTGCTCATATCAACCCACTGTTATTTATAAAAAGTGTATATATTTCATTTTAATATATAAAATTAAACACCTTAAATACATCATTTTGTTTTCTAACTTACAGAATTAAAAAAATTCAGACATTTCTATTGCTTTATATTTAAATTAGTAAGTGATAAAGTATAGGAAAAGAAAGACAAAGATCACTACTAAATTAACCTGAAACAAACAAAAAAAAAATGATTCCAAAAATTTATAAAATCAGATGCTGCCTCTTATCTATGTATATTTAAATATAAATTCAAACTAATATTCCTGCCTGGCTAAAGCTGGAAATTTATCTTTATTCCAGCATTTGTCAGACAATCAAGTCTTACTTAAAATCCCAGAATGAAAATAAGCAGACATTTTATTGCTGATTTTTCAGACAGTGAAAGTGGGTCTTTCTTTACATTTATACTTTAACAGTTCATAAAAGTTGATTCACTTTCTGACATTTACAATAAACTTGTTTTTAACTGAAACACACAGACTTATTATATACCTGTGTCTATATATGTAATATACAGGGTATATGAGCACAGATTTTCATACAACCCACCACTCTCCACACTATCTCATAACACTGATACACTTGAACACATATATGTTGAAAAGATAAATAATCACCAATATACATATTTCATGCTAAACCAGCAATCATCGGTTGGTCCAGATTACCATCTCCACACATATATGCTATAAGTGCTCAGATATATATTAAGATAGCCAATGCTCATACTTTAATGTACAGGTTTCAATCTACTCCACACTCCAAATCTTCAACCATCCATCCAATTGAAAATCTGATGATGGAATACTCAAAGGCCATCCTAAGGCCGAGATTCTTGTCATACCCATGTTTTAATCATGTGATAAAATGATGTAAAAAAAAAAAAATCATTAACAAAAACTTTCACACATAAAAAAAAAAAACATTTAATTATAAATATAAAAGCATTTTCTATTTTTATTAAGTATTAAGAAAGTGTATACTATACTAATTCTTAATTTACAACATATGGATGTATGTATATATGGGTATAACGGAACTTATGTTTTTATTTATATAGATTTATTTATTTACAATCTTACAGATCGTCAATAATCAAAATGTGAGTATTACCTAAAATACATAATAGCTAACATGGGATTTTAGAATAATATAAAGCAATATTTGCAGCTCCACTGTACTTAATCAAAAAAAAATTTTTTTAATCGTTTTCATTTCTTAATAAATTTTATTTTTCAATTACATGATATTTAAATATAAAAAACACTATTCAAAGGCCACATAACTTCCAAATTGTACAAAATATTTCTAACAATGATTAATAATAAAAATGTTTTTATAAGAAAATCTATGTATAAATAGTTTTTTAAAATTATATTATACTTACACCACTATTTAAAGGTTCTATATATAGTTCTTCACCTACTTTGGCCAAAGAATGAATTGCTTTCCCAAATACTAAAATGAAAAAAAAAACAAAAAAAAAACATTTTAAACCTATATACATATATAGATAATGATAGAATTAATCAGAAATAATATTAAAAAGAAATATGCTTATGTGTTTGAAAAGTAAGTTTTTTAATAGATGTATTTTACTAGTTCTGACTTATGGATATGAGATTTGGACATTTAACAGAAGAATAATAGAAATTCCAGATCACTCACCAAAGTATGGAAAATAGATATATGTTAGGAGTAATAACATTTGAATGAGAAAACAAATAAGTATCACTGATATGTCATTGAACCAATTAAGAGACTAAAATAGAGCAGAGTATAATGACAAAAAGTATAATAATAGTTGGACAAATAAAATCCTAAACTGGATTACAAGAGACAGTAAAACCTCTAGAAAAAGACCCCATGTGAGAGGATGAAATAAGGAAATTTTTTAGGATCATGTGTGAAGAAGCTATAAATCAGAAAAACTGAATTAAAATTAAAGATTGTCATTTTGCAATGAATCAATAGTGGTTGAAAATGATGATGATAATATCATGTAGGTATACTCTGTCTAAATGTAGATTTAAATATCTAAGCAATGTATATACACAGTTTAAACATCTATTTGATTATCAGTAATAGCAAGTTGTTACTGATTTGACAAATCCTTAAAACCTATTTTTTGAACTTCATCAAAAAATTTCAATAAATATTATATTTAAATATAACATTATTAAATATGAATTATATCATAAAATATATAAATAATATATTTATAGTTATTCGACTTAATAAAAGATTGCAAATGAGACAATGCAGATTAATGCCCCAACAAGTTCTTGTGATAAAAAAGTAGAAAAAATTAAATAAATGTAAAGAATGTTTTTGATCAAACCAAACAACATTTTTAAATTATCATAGAAGATTTCAATGCTAGAAGCAGAAAACAAAGAAAGATAAAATGTTATAGAAAATTTGATTAAGAAGACAGAAATGAAAGAGGACATTCATATTTATGGAATTAGAAAATAAAAACCATATTACAAATTCCTTAGTTGAGAAAAACCCAAACTGAAACGAACATGAACCATTCAAATAAAAGTAAGCAGAGTTGTATATTTCAAAAGTATAATGCATTTAATCCAATTCAACATAGGAAATAATTGTTGATTAGCGAAATGTAAATTAGAGAAACAGTACCAAAAATTGATATCTCTAACCAACAAAATTATTCATGAATTTCAAATCATTATAAAATATTAAGAACTTCAAACATGGCTCAAATAGTAAGAAGATAATAACACGAAGATTAAAAACTGATGCATTAGTACAAAAAGAAGATACTCAGATAAATTTTCAATTATGTTCAATGTATGAAGAAAAGTAGAATTAAAAAATATTTTTAAATAATCCATTTAGATAAAAATGAATATCTGAAATTTAGTAAAATATGGAAAAGAGTTTATTAATATCAATATGAGAAAATATAACTGTAAAGTAGAAGAAAGCTATAGGAGGAAAAAAATCTTAAAAATATATTTTAGTAATGGAAAAAAAAATGTTTCTCTATCAAGAAGAAAATATGGTGTTATTACTAAAAAATAAGAAATGATATCAATAAAAGGTGTGGAAAAATTCTACAAAAAAAGCTATATATATTAATTGTGACCTTTGGCTTTAGCCAAAGAGAGCTAGTTGTTGTAGATGTAATATTAACTGAGAAAAAAATTTTTCTCATAGACAGTCCAATAAATGTAACATATTTGTAATTAATATTGGTTTAGATAATTGTAGCTAATGATCAGAATGCTTTTGTTAGATATGTAATATTTAAAGTTGATTTATAGTTTTGCTAAAATGTTTGAATACAGTTTAGATTCTGTTAACCAGTGGAGCTGAATGTGCCTTATGTTGTAGTTGAGATGAGTGACCTAAATAAGGGAATTAAGGGTTAAAATAGGTAGTTAGTAGTAACTGAATAAAATAGTGTTAAATTTGAAGAAATAGATATGATGTGTTTAATTATATTATTAAAGTCAAAACAGGTGAATAGATTTATTACTAATTAAGAGTTGTAAATTTAATAGTTAAGATGGGATGATTTTAAGTGTATGTGAGGGCTTGCTTGCTTATATAAATGTAATTTTATTTATGGGAAAAATATAAAATTTTATGTTCAACTCTGGTACAATTTGATAGATGATCATTTGGTTAAAAATTTTCAATCAAGTTTAAATTAGTTTTTAAAAATATTCATTCATTAAAATTTACTTAATTTAAATAATTTATTTTATATTTTATTTTACTTTCATTTTTCTACATTTTTTTTATCATGATTTTTTCACTTTAATCACACAATTTAAAACTGAGAAAATTCCAAATAAATCACATGATCATTGAATAGTGTGATTAATTAATATCAGGCAGCCAATAGAACATTAATATATGGGAGAAGAAGCAAGGAGAGCATGTTTCTTGATGATTGACAACAGGAGATTTTAAAATGCCATGCACACATTTGACAGGGAATCCTACTAAAAAATTGTGTACTAAAAAGTTGGTACTAAGTAAAGATGTACTGAATTTATAGAGTTGCAGAAAACAAGTTCAAACTCCAAAAATAAAATTTTTAATATTTTTTTTTTGTTTCTAAGTTTGAAGGTCTATGTAACTTTTTAGTCAGGTACTCATTTTGTCCTGAAGTTAACCAAGAGATTTGGATCCCACTGATAAAGAATTTACTTGCAACATGTCAAATGATGAGACATCTAGAATAAACCCCTGGCTGTTTAAGCCTGAAATATTACAGGTATTATTTTTACAATACCCTGATTTTTCTAGACCTATTATTCTATGTGAATTGTTTGAATGTTTAATATGGAAGGAAAGAAAAAAAAACTTAAAATTTTAGTACTATCTGCAATCTTGAACACATATACGCTATAACTAAATTAAAAGAAGTGATTTAAGAAATTTTTAAATGCTTATTGTCTTTAATGATGAAAAAGAAATTGTTTATTTGAATGGAAAAGTTATGAAATAATAAATGATGACTTTTTATTGACTGGAAAATGAAAATTTTAAATGAATAAAATAATTAAACATAGTCATAAATCGATACTTTTAAGTTGAATAAATTTGGATCTGAATATCATTTTTCTACAAAAATTGGAATGAAAGAATTATGAAAGATCCTTAGAATTATAGAGTGCATTTAACTGCTATTGAAAAAGCTATAAAAGAATAATACTGGATATTAAAAGTAATCTACTAAAGATATTAAATGCTTTCAGAATGTGTGAGGACCCTATATGATTAAAGAAATAATGTAACTAACTCCAAATAATATTAAGAAATTGAAGGAATTAAAAGAAACTTTATTGAATAATAAATAAAATAATACGTCTTATAACTCATTGGATTAATCTAATGTTAAAAGAAACGTGAACTAAACTGTTTTGTGCCTGTGTATACAGTTCACAGAATAATGGCCATTTATTTGTCTTCATATAGTGATAATCGTTTATGTGCGTGTACATAATGGGTGTGGAAATAATTGTTAATGCAATCGTTTATATGATGCTAATGGTGTGTGGAGATCATTACAGTGTAATAGATCAATGGTTCATGGACCATGAATTCTTGCTGATTAAAGGACTTGGAGTGTAAAGTTTATTATTATTACCCATTATTGAAGAAAAAAACTTTTTTTTATTTATTTATATTAGTTTTGATACAACCCATATTTAAATTAAGTTATATTATGGTTGAATATGCCTTTCTAGTATCGTTATATGATTCTATATCGATGCTATTATAATATTAAAGTTTATGTGATAGATTTTAAATCATATATAGAAGAGATTCACGTATTTATTCTTATTAAAATTTAACATTTAACGATGCTATGCATGGTATTAGAATTTCAAATATTGCTATGTCCTAGGTTATGAGAGATATAGTTATAAAATTTATATGTTTTTAGAATGCACATTTCTTAAATATTTAAGGCTATATATTTTTATTTTAGTCATATTTTACGATTATTATATTATCGGTTTTATACATCAATGCTGTGTCAAGTTCTCTCTATAATAAGTGATATTTGTCTATGACCACTGTATGTCCAAATATGCCAAGCTATTGCTACCTTGAGGATTGGGATCGAATCGGGCTCTCTCACGATTGTTAGTATTAGATATTTTACCTAGTTTATTACAGCGAGGATGACTCGCCATCTCTGTAGTTGATATATTCCTTGAGAGATATGTTTCATATTTATAGGTGTATTGGTTCATTCCCATATTATATATGTGTAGTGACTAAATCCTAGCATATCTTATTGCCCTCAGATAGTAGGAGCGCCCTCTGGGTTCATATCATCTCACATTTATTGCTTTATAATCTTATTTTCCTCTTTCATGTATCTTTGTCAGAATATTTTCCACCGTGTAAAATTGTTAACCTAGTTTTTTGGTCATCGATGAATTTAATATTTGAAGTGTATCACCTACGTCAGGGGCACTTTTTAATTTATAAGTATATGTTTGATGTATGATATATTTTGCTGAGTTTTGCTTGCAGTCATTTATAAAAACGATAAGTATTTGTTCTAAATTTTAAATTAATATTAATAGTCTAAATAAGCAATAGGCATCATGATCAGTCGAGTACGGAAGCAAGTCACCACTGAAGTGGTAAGATTAATATTATTTATTATACTCATTGTTGGGACATATGAAGCATCGAGTGTGTGCTGATATATAAATGTGACCTCTGAAAGGATTGAAGGTTTTGTTTATAGCTGGAAAGTTAAGAACATGAAGTGAACATACGAGGTATAGTTAATAAATATTATAATTAAAAAACTGTAAATTTAAATAAACAATCATTAGTTAATAAGGCTTTATTACTAAAGGTTTATAAAATAGATAACTAATATGTAGCTTATAAAGCTGAAGTTAAGAGTCAATAGAATCAAAAGGTATATGTTTCTATTGAAAGATGCAACAAATTTTAAAAGTTTATCTAAAATTTATTAAATTATTCTACATACCATTAGGTAATTTGAGCTATTTCAATGTTAGATCCATATAAGGTTACCGTATGATACGGATATGTAATTCAATTACATACTATTGAATGTAAAGAAAGTGGGACTGTATTCCTTGTAACAATTGTAGAAATTCATTGTAAATATAATTTTCATTTAATTCTGTTTATTGGATTGTTAGGATGTGTGTTAAATTTGTTAATAAACATTATGTTGTTATTTAAATTTCATGTAGTGTCTTAATGTTCTTGGTACTCATTGAATCCAGAAATCTAAACATTATACAACATTAGTAAATAAATATTGTTACACTTATCCAAGTACAGACACATAGCAAATGTTTAACTATTGAATTAATAATTACGAGAGAATATAAAATGTGCTTTCAAACAAACATTAATAATTTGCTTTACAGATTATTATAATTTAAACTGCAAATATATTGAAGGAAAATTACATTGATTAATTATTGTTATTTCCATTTTAATAAATTTATTATGTTGTTGATGAATGTCTTGAGTGAACATAAAATCCCTTTCCCACTCATGGTATTTGAATGTGCTCCTAGTCAATAGTAATATTATTCAAAATTTAGAGTGTGATATGATATTTTATATTAGCTGCTTATTAATTTATAAAATTTTATTACTATTGGCTAATGAAAAGTAGATATTAGCTTGTAAATTAAGTGTATGTCTATTTATGCTAATCGCTAGGATAGCATTCATTGGTCATCAACATATTCATAAAATTCATGGTAGAAATTTGCATTCATTATAAGAACCCTGAGACCATACTATTCCAGTTTTAAATTAAGAACTTATAAATTTATTGTTAGAGAAATATAATGTGTCATTATGAATTGATAAGATTGATGAAACTAACTATTTGTTAAATGCAGATCTGATTGTGGCAATATGATAGTGTGAAGGATTTAAGAGGAGAGTGGAAAAGATTTCTTATCAGAAAGAAATTATTTGTAATCATGCTACTTGGCGATTTATGTGGGGAATAATGAGATCATTAAAGTGTTGCAAGAATGAATTGAGGTTTCTCCTCCTCTTCTAGTTTATTAATAATGTTTTATAATGCTTATTATTGTTATAATTCTCAGTGTTTTAAGCATGAATTACCAAAGCAATTGCTGAACCCCGAGCAGTAGCTGAAGTGTTGTTGTTATTACTTAATATCTCTTGAGATGTTAACAAAGCCTTGTCATTATTGAATAATAATAAGTTGATATTCTGCCTAACCAATTGGCCTGGCTTTCTCATGCTGCATTTTGTTTTATTAATAAGATTTTTGTGAAATTTGTTAAAGTTGTAAAAATTGGCTGTTCCTATTTATGTGACCGTTATATTTCTAAGGTTATGATCGGCAATCATTTTCTAAAGTTACAATTTGGCTTAGATTGTTAATGTCGCTTCGTGAATCAGGTTACAATATTAATAAAAATAAAAAACAAAATAGTCTTTACAATTACAACATTTTTAGAAATTCTAAGAATTTTAAATAAATAGGTGAGACATGCAACTGAATCTGAAAAATTTATACAGATAGTGATAGAATTATTATAGATATCTTTTTTTTTTTAAAAAAAGTAGGTTAAGAAAACAAAAAAATTATTAGCAAAATATATATCAAATGGCTAAATAATGAATATATACCAGATGATTGGAAGAATACAGTAGCAATATTGATTTGTAAAAAAAATAAGATATTAGATATTATAAACCTATAAATCTTCTGTCAGATTTATACAAAATCTTTATAAAAATCATTAATAAATCACCTACATAAAATTTCTAGACTCAACCAAAAGAACAAACAGGATTTAAAAATAATTAAAGCACAGTAGATTACTTATAATTAATAACAGAAATTATAAAAAGGATCTATTAATATGAATTATTGTTAAGCTTTTGGAAGTATTTTCAAAAAAGAATAAAAATTATTAATAAGTAATAATGAATTACAAGTTAATATCTAAACACACTTGGTCAAATTATTAACACTGATTGAAACATAAGGGATGAAATTAATGATAGAATTAAACTGGATGAGGTACAATTGAGAAAAATAACTTAAAAGAAAATCTGCTTACATAATAAAAAAGAATAATTTTTATAGCATATTATCTTAAACTTGGTTAGTTAACAGAAGAGTAAGCTGAGACTTTTGATCACATAGTGAAATATGGAGAAATACAAAGCACAATATATGGGTAAAAACAATAATTATTGAACTGTTATATAAAAATACATGCAAGTTATTTTGGATTTAATAACTGGAGTTTTAATGAATTTCAGTCTGTTTGATAGTAAAAAAAGAAGTTAAAAATGGCTGTGGCATGCTTGATAACAAAAATTAAATTCCTAGCATCCAGTAATCACAGATTTCTCAAGCTTACAATAAATGGCACTAAAATAATGAGAGAATTGCTTTTAAACAAGACAAAACTCTCCATACAATTATGTGCTAGTATAAGAGATGGTGATCATGTGATGTTTAGAATTGATTTTGTTTATAATAGTGTAGTAATCTAAAAAAAAAAAAAAAAATCAAATAATATTAAGTTAGTAGCATTAACATTTCTAGTAAGTTAAAAAGAAAGCACTCACAGTTGCTATAGAAGTGATATTATTAAAATGTAGTTACTGATCTGATATTAAATCTATACTATACACACAGGTTAATTTGAATATAAATCCTTAGGTTTGAAATTCAGGCTATTACTTGATGGTAAAAAAAAATAAAGTGTCTGTCAGATGTATAACTCCATTGGTCTGGTAACTCAAGCTTATAATAGTGCAATATAGATAGATACCTGCTCTTGTTTATTTATAATTAGTAAAATTGAGAATCAAAAGATGCTTGTTAATATAAGATAAAAATAATTTATTACAAAAAAATTTTAGTCACTTTGCTATAGAAGATAGTTTTAGCACCAAAATCACAGTTGTAATTTTTATTAATTAGATGCATTTGAAAAATAAAAATTAAAGTTGATTGTTAAAATGATTGTATTATATATAAATACCCATATAAAATATTAAAAAGGAGCTTTGTGGTGTAATATAATTAGTGTACCAAATGCATTCACCTATCATTTTCGCAATATAGGCTTGAACCAGACAGATGAATCTTATAAAAAAAATTTTAATTACATCAAGTTTAGGATTTTTTTTTTTTTTTTCAATTAGTCAATCCCATAACCAATCCAATCATATAGTGTTCATAGGTAAATGGAAGTGTCCATACATTGATGAGAAAGAAAAAAAATGAATGTAATATATTACAGCTTTCTTCACTGGTAGGAAAGCCATTCAAGATTTATTTTTATCTTATCCTTTAAACAATTGTTAAACAATCTTCAATTATAATCAAACATTATGTTTGATAATATCCCAACTGATTACACACATTCTTAATATTTACAAAATTACACATTATAACATATATATTGTATAAGGGTAAAAAAAATAAGTTAAAAAAAAAACATTTGATTGGAGGTTTTGATAACATCAAGAAATAAAATTATACCAGCTGAAGTGAAAAGCAAAAAGCTGGAAAAAAGTGACACCAAGGCTTTTCAACAGAGAAAAATATTAGTCAGAAAATGCCATGCCAAGAGAGCAGTCTGCTTTTTGAACAAGATTCACAATACATCCATCAAAGTAATTAGAGTCAATGTGATGAAAATAGTCATAGTGTGCACTTAAAATCTTTTTATGATTTAAATGTTTATCATTATGATCAACAGTTATCATTTTATTGTCCAAATAGGAATTGACAAAAAAAAATATTGCAAAATAACATTTAGAAACTTCAAAGATTTAACTGTTAGGAATGCTTTTTTTGTACAAAAAACATACAGGCAACAATATTCATTTATCTTTTGGATTTCAAGATGGCAATTATCAATAAAATTGTGAAATTGTATGCTGAATCTGAATTTAAAAATCCACAAGAAAAATGTAGATCAACTTCTTGATTTGTTATCATTTCTTGGGCTATATTTCACCAAACATATCAATAAAACTCCTTCAAAATAATGTCATATATATATATTGCTTAAAAACAACAATGGACAGAAATAAAACAAGAATCAGAAGTGAAGATTGCAATGTTGGACTATACCTAAAGTCTTGTTTCAAGATCTACCATTTATTTATAATTTGTACATTTTACAAAAAGTATATTTTTTTGTTCTCACTGTTTCCAATCATTTTAGGATTAGATGAACAAGAGTGATAAACCAAAATCATTTCAAGTAAGCTGTAGTTATTTTTTGTAGTGAAAATGTTTAAAAAATATTTGCTGGATACAATAGATGCATTTTACTAAAAAAATTTACTTTTAAAACTAATAGTTTTAGTCTTGCATATATTTAAGACAAGTGTGTTATAAATGTTTTTTTTTTAAATATAGTTAAATTAATAAAACTTAAAAAAAAAAAAATCCTACCAGTTTTTTTCATATTATAATATATATACAATAAAAATATGTTGAAAAAAAAATACATTTTTAAGCCAGAAATTAGGACACTAATAAACAATTAAAAGTTTAATATAGTTAAAAATATTAAAAACAATTTAAAAATATTAGTATACTGTGCACATTGTTTGTTTATTTTATTAAAAATGTATATACTGGAAGTGTATATGTTAAAAGGTTTCTCTATATTGTATCCTTGCTAATCGACATCCTAATAACAAAATAGTATCTAATAAGATCTTCCGGTTTGCTCTTATTTAATAAATATAAGAAATAAATAATATAAATATTCAAATATAAATACCTATCTTTAAACTAGCTCGTACTTTATAATTCTAAATATGTAGTTCGATTATAATAAATAATAATCATGAGACATTTAACAAGGTGCAATGGTTGGCAAAACATTGAAAACACATCCCAAAAGATATACCCTAAATGGCATAAGAATACTACCTTACTAAATTCACATAATAATACAACTATGTAATAGTCATACTCTTTGAAATACCCTAAATAATTTCTACATAACACCAATAAATTAAATCTCTATCTTTAAAATATAGACCCAGGTTCTTTAAATATAAAATAAATGAATCAATTTAAAATCCTGTAATTAAATATGATGAAGGATTTTACATTATATTTAACTACCCCTATAAATAATAATAATAGCAACAATAATAAACAAATAAAATATTCCTTCAATTAATTTTAATAACTTATCTTTATGCTCAATATCTAATAATAAAATAAAATATATTATTAATAGTCCTAAACATTATGCAAATTTGATTTATTTATGTGGTATTTGAAAAATATAATGTGATCTGAATGGAGTGACAATATGAAAATATGTTCAATTTGTATTAAATCATTTTAGGTAATCAGCCATCATTATAAATAATATTAAAATGATTAACAATAACCCTCTAAATAATTTATAATGTGCAAACATTATATGACTTGTTTAATTTCTGTGGATAATGTATTGTGAAGATGAAGAAATCAATAAAATAATACTTGACAAGGAAATTTTCATAAAAACATTAACAAATTTATTTTTGACTTAAACATTTCTACATATGATTATAAATTTGTTATAATTAATTTACAATATTGGCTATGAAAATAAAATATTATAAACAAAATCTTATAAGTAATAAATACAATATGTATAATAAATCAAACAAGATAAATAATATATATTAGCCTTCACTCCAGCCATGTGAAGTTTTAAATAAAGTTTATATATCATTAAAAAAAATATATCAATATGAAATTCAAGAATGTTCATATGTCGAAAATTATATTATGAAAATTTACCTTTCCAGTTTTATAAGAGAAATATGGTTTCTCTTTAAAATATATCTTAGTTAACTCTTTTGTGGGTGTATTTTGCTCTGACAATATATATATACACACAGTATGTAATCATGTAATAAATTATACTGCTTGGTACCATCTTCAGATAATTGTATATTAGCATATGTTAAAAATAAACATTCAGACATTTCTCTTAATCTTTCACCATTCATTCACTGTAAAATAAGCATTTGCTCCAAACATCAATTTTTAATCATGAAGATTCTAAATCTGAGAAATATTAATCATTCCTTCTTTTTTATATACTAAATGTTACTTATTATCATTTGTAAAATATTTATTCATAAATCTATCTTGCTTTTATCTTAAACAATCCAACTTTCAAAGTTTATCCATTATTTCACTTTCCTAATACTAAGCTATATGATGCAAATACACAGAAAAATTTGATAGCAATAAAATGCAGAATGTAAAGGAAAACAACTAGAGTAATAACTCAATAAAATAAGAAAATTCACATGGAAAAACAGTGCAAAACTATTAGGTATAACTTACTCAAGTACCTAAGAAAAATCACGTCATGGCTTTCTTAGCTGTTACTGACAACAACAAATAAATGACACTGTCCACGAAAATATAATACAGTACTATCTGTATTAGTGAATAAATTCAAAATATAAGCTGATATTCATCATCTTCACACACACTATATACATACAGGGTTTCCTATCTCCCCCCTGTTCACCATCATACAATTCCATCTACTGATTTATATAATCAACATCGTAAAAATCAACAAAACAATATTACTAAATAATCTAAAAATATCACCTTAAAATCCACTAAAAAATTTGAATACCTTTCAAGAACGGTTTCGAAAATATAAGTTTCACTACAATACAAGTGACTTTGACAAAATGCAATAATAAGATTCATATACCCATTTATTCAATATATCATTCATTTCAAATATTAATATTGTTACTTTATCTTGCAAATAATATTATAAATAATTATTATATTTATAAGTGAATCTATCTTAAACTTATGCATATTTACACACTTTCTTATTTACTATATCCTTAAGTAAAATCGTATGTAATAATACGTCTTCCATAAATCCATTCATCACTTTAAAAAAATAAAAATAAATTCCAAGCAATAAAAAATTATTAAACAGCATAAAAATTACCAAATGATCAATATAATTATGCAGATCATATATCGGCATCCTCTTGCTCTGCTATCCATGAACAAATTATATTATAAATTCACCCATTAAAATTGTTATCCTATAAATTGATTTTTTTTTAACTTTCATAAGATGATTAAACTATTAATTCATTTTAAGATTAACTATGCAACAAATATCTATGTTAGTTTAAATCTTAAACAAAACAAAGAAATAAAAATATACTTTAAATATTAATAATAAAATTTTTTAAAAAAATCAACAAATATCAACAAAATTTAAATTTACGAAAAGTTCTCTTCTTTTTGGCTCCCACGTTGACAAACATTGGAAAAAAATCACCTCTTCTGTGGTCGCTAAGCAACATATTAAAGTCTTTGTTGAAAGTTTCTCTCCTTACATTCTTGTGCGTGGATTATATAAAAATAAAAAAACACAAATGTCTACTTCAGAATCCTTCAAAATCACAATGAAATATTGGCAATCTTGAATTATGAAGATATTTATAACAGTCCATCTCTATTTATCTTACCAAGTTGACAATACGTTATTACAAGAAGCACTTTAAATCCATTGTTTGCAAATAAAAATATTTCCGGTAACGTATTTCCAAGGTTTTATGGCGGCCACAGATGCATCAAAATTCCGTTATATGTATTCTAAGCTCGTAATTTTATATTTCCAATAAAATAACATATTATTATTTCTTTAATATTTTTCCAATTAGATATTGATTAATGACCTAAATATACTTTCATTTCTAAATATTGGCGGTTTATTTAGCATGAAAATTATATTTCTCAATAAAACATTTTTCTTTTTCTTCAGATAGCTAAAGCAATGGTGATTCCTTTATTATTTCAGAGATTCAAATGATATATCCAATATTCATTAACTATATTTCAGTTTGTCTTTAAAATATCTTGTTGTAATGACAAGTCCATTTGTTTGTTTTAAAGACAAATTATTATACTAAAATTGCATTATTATTTATAATAAAAAAAATTCTAAATAATATAATATCGTTTCATCTGTCTTGACAATTTAAATGCAAAAACATATGTTTTTTCTTTTTCTTATAATTTATATCAAAATATAGACCTTTCAAAATTATCTCTTTCTTCAATAAATTACTCTTAATAGCATTAAACATATTTCTAGAATATAAATGTTCACATTTCCGAAATACAATATATGAAACATTATTAAGTCTTACGTAAATTCAATATGAATATATCATGGCAAAATCTTCGGCATTTGCCCATCCTTCTTCTGATGATTATTAAACTAAATCTGCATTCCATAAATTACTGACAATGTCTAAATTAAGCTCTTGAGTAGATTTCCTGATAGAGAATAGTAATTTTTCTATTTACCCATTATGTACCAACAGGAATTAATCCTTTATATTTTTAAAAAACTTTAGAGAAAAATATTATTTTAAATTTTAACTTTATAATTTAATAATTTTTTATGAATCCTTGTTATATTACATAACCTGTTGTAACATAACTTAACCTGTTATAACTCAACTTAACTTGTTATATCCAGTTATTACCCCTCTATGATGTTTTACTTATTTATACTGGTTTCTATCCAGCAATCCTATTGGATGAATACAATTATAGAAGTGACTCATTTGCATATAAATTAAATTTTGTAGTTTTAAAAAGTATAAATAAATTACGAGTCATCTCTTAATAAAAATTATTAACAAAAATATTTAATTCTAAATAAATATTCATAACTCTATTCATGCAATATATAATATTTTAAATAATATAAAACACCAATTCTTAATAAAATATTAAATTTAATGTATCAATTTGTATTCACTTTACTAGTTAAAATATTATTTACAAACTAGCTTAAAATATTGTCTTTAAACTTATTTATAATGTTCAGAATGTATATCAATTTTAACATCAATTTAAAAATATTTGAAGCTTTCTTTCAAATCCTGTAAAACTTTCCAGACATACTGTAACAAAATTTAACTTACTATGTCTGTAATATATTTAATCAAATAATTAATTGAAATGCATTTTATAAAATATTTAATATAATAAAGTAAATTAGAACATAATTTTCTGTTTATTACATCATAATGAATAAAATTGATTCACTCAGAACATCACATAATATAATTTATAACTTTTAATAAGAATTATTTAAAAACATATTAAGTACTTTATTAATTTATTTACAAATGTATTTAAGTTAACAATTTATTACAGTGCTTATTAAGCAAAATACCTACTATATTATTTAAATATAGCAGATATACATCTATTCTATTTATAAAATAATACATTATATTACTCTTATCTTTTATTTTTATAGTCAAAATAATTATAAAACATTTTATAACCTATCTGAGCACTTCTTTACCAAGTTTGAGTCCTTTTACTTATATAATTATAATTATGGCTTATCAAAGACCCTAATTTTTTTTTTTTTTAAATGGCAATTTTACAACATACTTAACATTCGCTGCAGTAAAATGAATGGGTACAATATATTATGTGAGTGTGATAGTGGAATTTTGAGTTCAAATCCTGTGCTTTTTTTTTTTTTACTTATTTAATTAATATTGGTCATGTTATCCTAATAATGATATACCAAAAGATATAACATACAAATACAAATATAAGATAGAAATATTCGTACACGATTACGTAATTAATCTTTAAACATAAACAAATAGGGCATTAAGTCACTGTTGGATATATATGCGTGGTATTATATGTCACCATAATTGAATGATATTGAATAAATAAAAAAATATTTTTATTAAAATATTCATCCTTTTAAGTGATATTTAAAATATTAATTATTCTTTATAAAACAGATGAGTAAGAATGAATGTTAACTTTTTTTTTTATGTAACTTGAATACATTTTTGTATTCCAACTTTTAAAATTATATATATTTTTGAAAAAATATTTTAATATAGGAAACACCAATTTATTGGAAAGGAAATTTAATGAATAAACAAGCAAATGAGGTTGACTCAAATGAGATTAAATACTATCATAACATGCCAAGAAAACGAGATATAGAACATCTCTTTTCAAAAAGTAAAAAAAAAAAAGGTCCAAATTTAACTTAATATATATTAACAATTTAATAGTTTAAATCTACAGAATACACTTACAATTTACTCTGAACCACGATGAACAAGATGGGCTGAATAATAAAATTGCCTATAACCTTTTTGTGGATAAACTATATACAATAACATCAAATTCAAATTTATCTTATGGTGAAACATAAAATACTAAATTAAATAATGAAATATAAATACATAAAATCACTTAAAAGGAATAGGCAATTATAGTATCAATGGACAATTGTAATTAATAATAAAATGTGCTAAATGCAAGTATGAAATATGACTTTGAATTTAAAAGAATTCATCAAAGTTTATAATGCTAAAATCAGATGCTCATATTTGAAATATATATAAATTGTATATAAATAAACAATACATAATGGACTATATTGGGATTTCAGCAGAAGATTGAAAGAATACTGAACTATAATATTTTTATGTTTGTTCATAAATATAGATACAAATATATTGTAAAAATTGTATTATCATTAATGTTAAATTGAGAGAGTGCAAATTTCTCAATAAGCGCTTGAGAAATTTGCACTCTCTCAATTTAATTTCAATATCGACTGCGCTTTATAAAATAATATTATCATTAATACTAGTCTTAGTTGGCATTCCTTACAAATAGAAAAATGATAATTATCAGCTAATTAATTTATCTTATTTAAATATTTATGTTGAATGTAAGTGTATTATTCGTATTCATCTATGGACCAAAAGAGGTTGTGGTAAATTGGTAATATCTAAAGGGAACCATTATTCTCATTATTATTCTATTTAATCAAAAATATGCTACTTGTCTCGCCATGTAAATAATTGTTTTAATAAACATTTTAAAAATATTTGCAATGAAAACTTATTCATATGATTACAAAACATAAATACAAATGTTTACAAAATGGTGAGTGATTCAAGCATACTACCTAAATTTATTTAATAAAATATACATTAATGCCAGTAATATTGTATTGATATATATAACTTAAGTTAGTTTTTCACAAAATGTTTACAGCATGTGCTAATAAAACTCTAGAAAGTTATTAAACACCATACTTTATTATCTGTCAACTAAATAATATACTGTTCAATAAAATACTTAGTTACTTTAATAGCATTTATTGTTTTATTTTGTCATTATTGTTATATTAAATGAATTTCGTTATTTAAATTTTTTTAAATCACTCTTGGATTATTTCATTCATCTCTAGTCATCTATATTTACATATACATATATTTATTCTAATTGGTAACAAACTTATGTAAGGGAATCCCTGAAAATTAAATAATCTCATATATTATTAATATGATATAAAATATTAACACTTAATATTCTTTCAAAATATGATTTGGGTTCATTAAAATCCCTTGCAATTTAAACTATATTTAATAGATAAGAGTCAATTGTTGCAATTATTTGCTAGCCCTGAAAGTTAGAAAAACATTTAATACATTCTTTTATTCATTAAAACTATATTAGTGTCTGAATGTAATAAACAATTACATATGTTGCCACATTCACTTTACAGAGATGAAATGGTATTATTACATTTGGTGCCTTTGAATATGAGGTTCAAATAAATTTATTTATCATTCTTTAGGCTTTATTAGGTAATTATTAATATCGTTACATTTTCCATTTTACGCCCAGTGTATGGCTCAATAGAAGTTTGTTTATTACTCATTATTACAAGTACATTTTGTATTTTAAGCCTATAATGCATGGCTTGATATAATTTATTTGAGACAAATGATATATATATATATTGAAATAATAATTTTTTTTGTGTGTTTTTGAATTTAATGGAAGTTGAGGCAGATTTAAGAAATTAATCAAAATTACTTCTGTGGATTTAAGGATGGTGTATAATAGTTTGTAAATAGTTAAATTTATTATTTCAATTATAATTACAAATTGTTTTAATTAACGGACATTTTATTTATATATATATCATCTGAAAGTGAAGCACAATTATTGCTACAATTTTATTATTATTTTATGCATTTTGAGATGGTTTTCTTATTTTAAAGATTCTCAACTGATTGTAGTTGTTGATAGACAGATGTGGTTAATTATTTAGTTATTAATAAAATATTTATTTATTGAAGCTATAGGATATTAATAGTAAAATGTTGGGAAAACTTGAAAATGGCAACCCAACATTTTGACAATACTTCACAATAAATTAGAGGAAATAAAAGCAAAATCAAATAAGTTAGAGGAGTAAAAAACAGACTCAAAAAATAAACTACAGGAGTTAAAACCGAGTTAAAAACAGACTAAAACAATAAATTAGAGGAATTGAAGGTAAACTTAAACAATAAATTTGAGGAAATAAAAAATAATTTGAATAAGTCAAATAACAAAATTGTTGAACTAAAATCTGAATTTGACTAATAAATTCAATAAGTTTGATGAATTGAATATTTCCAATGCCAAGTTCAGAAAATTTAAATACGATTTAGATATAAAGTTGAAAGAATCGAATGAGGTGTTATGCTAGTTTACTGAGTTAAAGGCTGAATCTAAAAAGCTAAAATAAATTGAATCAAGTTCAAAATAAATTGGAAAATAAATTTAAAGAAACAAGTAGGATCAAAATATCACAGAGTGAGTATAAAGTCTTAGGGAAATTTAATAAACTGGAGAAGATTAATGAAGATTTCCAGACAAAATCTCAAAGTAAAATAAGTCAAATTGAAATAGAACTTATTGATATTAAGAACAAGTTGAAAATAGAATATATAAAATTGTGTAAGAAGCAAAACAAGTCAGAAAACAAAGTCAAAAAATTACAGAAAGAATATAAAGTAAGTAGCTTACAGAGTATAAGTGATCAAATAACAATTATTGAACTGATAGGAAATAGAAGATGTGATAAAGAAGTTAGAATGCATTTGTTTGGATAACTGCTTAGAATATTTACAAGAAATAGAGGTTATAGGTAAAAAACAGGAAAAGGACTTTATGAAAAAATTAGTAACTTATAATAGTATAATAATTCCAAGAACTTAGATATTTAAAGATACAAAAAGTGAACATAAATAGTAAAATATTGAAATCAGTAGAGATATTGGTCAATTAAACAATAAGATGGAAATTTTTCATCAAATGATGGAAGAGAAAGAACAGCATATGTTGTCTGTGGAAAATAAATTGTTGGAATTAAGAATAATGAGATTAAAATAAAGGAAAATGATCAAAATGTGGAACATATGTCCATACATATGAAAAAGAATTTAAATTATGATGATAGTTCTGTAAATTGTGACATTAATAAAACAATACCATTGTCTATGGAAAATGACACCAGACAAACAAAGGAGGTAGAAGAGTATGGTAGGACAAATAATAATATCTCCAAATTTATCCAAATAAAAATGTTTAAAGAGGAATACAATGAGAACCAAAATTCGCATAAAAAAAATAAAATATGACTAATAAAAAATTTCAAATGTTTTATCTGGATTAGAGAAATTGGTTTTCTTTAAATAAATCATGTGAATGAGAAAAAAATAGTTGTGGCAAGTAATTACTTATATTCATCTGCAAAGAATTGGTAGAGATCTTTGTTTAAAAAAACCTAAAAGTTATAGTGATTTTAAATATATTATTTTAAATTGTAAAAAAGCAAAAATTAGAAAAAAGAATTAACCCAAAAAACTTAAAATAATAATAATTGTTATTTTCCACCCTGAGTTTCCACAAATCTATTCATCAAGAAATAGAATAAATAAACAAGAACCAAAAGATAAAAATATTGACAAAGAGAGAAGTAAAAAAATTTTTAAACATCCAAAATTAGAATTTTGGACTGAAATTGATAATAAATTAAATATATATATGAAAAAGAATCTTAAAAACAAAAAAAACTGCATCAGTCTTTAAAAAAACATTTACCGAGCAGCCAATAAAATACACTCAAAAGAGGAAACAGTATCAGATAGTGAAACTAATTCTCAAAATCAAATATACATATATCAAATGTTCATTGAAAGTATGATCAGCGCGACCAACATATTATCTCTAAATGGATAAATGTAGTAAAAAGTTAAAATTGAATTTCAAAAATCTTACACGCTTTCACTTTTCAGCAAAAAAACTTTTATTATTGATTACAGTTTCGACTGTACCATGCTGTCTTCATCAGATCTACAAAATTTGAATACACATAAAAATACAACCATTGAAATACATTATTTTATATAAAATTATTAAATTCCTATCAAACTTTTCATTTTTTTAAAAAATATCTCCTAACCTTTTCAATTCATATATCTTTAACATATTTACCATCATATTTTATATTCTTTTAAAATCTTTTCTATCCTTTTTATAACATATACCTATACATATAACTTTAATACATATAATATTTACATTATAAAGTAATTTTAATTACACTACTCCAAAAAAAAATTAATCACTATCAATATAATCTTTATCTTTTATTCTACTTAAATACTTATTTCCATTCATATTACTTTAATTATTCCATATAAAATCTTCTTACCTTATTCTATTCTTTCAACTTTCTCTATCCTCCATCTTACTCTAGTAAATCAACTTCCTTTTTAACCTCTTTTTCATATTCATTCCTACAGCTCCCTCTATTAACTATTTTTATAACTATTAATATTTCTTACTATTTCTATCACACCCAAAAAAAAAAAAAAAACTTCCTTTTCTCTTATACTATTATTTCCTTTTATGCTATTATTGTTTTTATCCCTCCCCCATTTTTATTAAGATTTGGTTTAATTTTCTTTATAAATATTGCTTCCTTTATTTTCCTATCCCTTATTTTATCTGTGTAACTAATAATGCTCTCTTTCCCAATATTCTGACCTGTTTCCATAATATGCATATATATTGGTGACCTTTTATCGTATTTATGCTATACCAATCTAGTATATATAGAATTTCTTGTTTTACCCACATACTTATTTCTAATTCTTTTATCTTCACATATTTTACATTCTATTTCATACACCCCATTAATATTCCTCCTCTCCTCATTAATATATTTATTATCTAATATGTCCATCACATTCTTTCTCTTTCTATTCACTAATCTATACCTTATAGTATTCTTAAGTTTTATTAATTGTTCTAATAATTCTATTTATCCCATTAACTACTGTATTATTAGTTTTAATTCCTATATACTTCTCTCTATTATCTTTCTTCCTTACACCTTCTCTATCTTCTTTTTCTTCCTCTTTAAATTTCTCTTCTATTCTTTCTATATTCTTTCTTAACACTTCTGGAAAATCACTATTCTTATAATTTTCAACTATCCTCCCTACCTCCTTATCATAATCTTCTTTATTATTACAATAACTAATAGCCCTATGCATCCTTGAATTTATAGAATTTTATACCTATTATCAATATCAGACCTCCAATTCACAATATTATTATTACCTATTTTTCTATACACTTGTCTCCAATTCAGCATTTTTTTAGTACATTATCAGTACTCAGTAAAAAACATTCAAGAAAACTTAACTATATAAAAAAAAAGAGGCCTATCTAAAAGATTTATGTATTGTTTCTAATACAATCTTTTCTGTCCTCCTCTTTTCCTTCTTCAATCACTTAAATGTAGAGTCCAGTCATCATAAGTATCTCTTATACTAATTATGACAATGGGATTGTGTTTTGTCAATATATTTCTATCCTTTAATTATATACACAGTATTCCTTATTCCAATTCCTTTTCTCATTCTTTTTTAACTCAAGCCCTCAATACTTAAAAAAAACATTGACCTAGACACCTTAGTAGGCTGTCAGTCCTTAGTTGTGATTTTGCTTAAGGGTTAAAATTAGATTTGGGACATTAGTTTTAGCTAGGCAAAAATTGTATGTTTAGAAAGCTTTATTTAGGAATCCCTTTCCTGACCATAAAGTGTAAGAGACCAAGAAAATATATCTAAAATTAATTTGTCTCATAGTCTGGCTAGATTGTCATATCTGGCTGATTGCTCATTAAAGTTATAAAAATAATATGATCAGCATTAATCATAAAGCATTGAGATAGTACTAAAGAGTAAGTAATGTACTTATTTTTTACATATAGATCATGCCAATGTATAACTTTATTTAATATAAACTTTTCAAAACCAAAACAAAGGATAATACTGCTGATTAAGAAGCTGTCAACATTTAAGATCAATATAGCCAAAGTTTTATAAAAATAATAGGTTACAAGTTTTTTTGTTTGAGCAGATTGACCAGTGAAAGAATACAATGAATTGCTAATTTAATATTATATTTGAAATAGCTTGTTTTATTAATGAAAAGGTAAATAGTGTAAAAATTGGCTTGCACAAATGTGTATCAGTGTTCATTTTGTTCAGAGAACTTTTTTTTTTCTTCTGCTGGATAGCATTATTACAACACCGTTAAAAAAAATCCAGTTTTTTCTTCTCAGTGACTATAATGTGTGTTGATAGACTAGGGCCAAAATTTATTAGAAATAATGATATTGAAATTGGTAAATTCAAATAGTCCGCTGATATTTAATTTTTGCAAATACATGAGTGATTATCATAAGCACTTCCTTTAGGCACAAAAAAAATCACAGTAAAACAATCATGGATACACCTACATTCAAAACAAAGACATTTAATAGATTTATTATAACTTACAAGCCAGAATAACAAGAAATATTACAAAAGCACTTACATGTGCAGATTGTTGGTGGAAGAGCATATATTAGTATATTTCAAGATTAAAATGATAGTTGCACTTAATAGTAGAACTTATCACATTCTGCATAAGATATCATGTCTTCTTGCTTTCATCAATATATTACTACTCCATAAAACTGAGTTGAGCATTATTATCTATCTCATTTTAATAATTCTACATCTTTTTTTTTTTTTTGATGCATACATTTTTTATAAAGATTGATCCTACACATTGGAAACTTTGCTTTCCTGATTTTTTTCATCATTGCAACTTCCTATCACCAAATACTCTATCACTTCAAAATAATATTTAATCCATATTTGGTATATCCCTCTATAAGTTTTTTCATGCTATATTCAATATTCTATATATCCAGTATTGCAATCATCTATCTGGTCATTTGAAAATAATATAAATTAAATGAATATCTATTATTACAAAATCTTTTTTTTTGCAATTTCTTTATGCTCATTATTTCAAAATCATATCAATACTGTAACAGTATGAAGAAATCAGGGGTGAACCTGGGATAATCACTCATCATTATTAATGAATAAAATTTAAATATATAATAAATATAATGATTTAATGATTTGTGATAGTGCACCACATTAGGGCTGAATTATGAAGAGATGGAAAATCTACATTATCCCGGAATTAATAAAATATAAAATTAAATATAAGAGGAATGATAAGGAATACAATGAATGAGAGAGCATGAGAAATCTGCAAAATATTATAACTATAAGTTCACCAGCATTACAGAGAACATAATCTTTCATCATGAATGATCAAAAAAAGTAAAACCAACAGTCAACCTTGTGACTGGATTTGAAAATGGGGCTAATTATTTACCCTTTGCCAAACATGGGGCAGATTATGTAAACAATAATTTAGATGTACAAACTTAAGCGCTCATTTATAAGAATATGAAAATTAAAAAATAATGCTGGGATATTAAAGCATGCTGACCATCATCAATGTCCTCTGGCCAATTAGTACCATTAATGTACTGCCAACTATAAATTTGCAAATTCTAAAGAAATAATAAAATGAAATTTAAAGTAAAATGTAATGCCTGGACTTTAAAGAATAGCCCTTTGCACCAGCTCAGGGTTGCAGAAAAATAATCAAATCATCTGGATGTCCAAAAACACTACACACAAACCCCAATCTATATAACTGACTTACGCACGAATGTGAATTCACCGCAATAACTTAATAAAATATAAATTTATTAATAACAATAACAATAAAACTAAATTAAGATCTGTAAGAGTATGCTATAAAATCAGCATTCTGATTTTGATTAGAATACAAAAAAAAAAAAAATGCCATTATATTGTAATTTAAAACAGGCAAAACTCTTTATACATACTGCCAAAGCAAGCATAGGAATGATGATCATGTGATATATATTGTAATTTACATATATCTCAATAGGTTTACATAAAACACAGCTTTATATAAGCACTCAGATATGCTGTTTAATAATTTGTCATAAATCAATAATAAAATTCATTTTTATAATACTTAATTTTAACATATATGTGGTTGATGACTGATTTTAATATATATAAGTATCCATTCTAGTGTGTATACGCACTAATGTTTATATCCTAATGATATTTCATTATTAACTAACTTAATAAATTCATATTGCTATATTTTTACAAGACAATTTGATGTAAAAGAATATTTACATTAACAGCACCCAGGTATTATTATTATCACCCTTCAATTCAATGTTCCTAATAGTAAGTAAAAGTTTTCCTTTTTTTTTTTTTTTTAAAAAAAAAACATCACTATATCTAGTTTAAAAGTTCTTTTTAAAATTCAGCCTTTTGTGGCTTCCATTTCCAATATTTAAGAAAGATTCCTGATGTTTTTTAAATAAAAAGTCATTTATTATTTCTTTCACTATTTTAGTTTAGTTGAATAATCTAGGCAAAAGTTATTTGCTTTTAAATCTTGTAAATTAAATATTTTACTTACCAACTAATATCTCTTTGTGAAATAAATCTCCTGAATGCATACTATATACAAACATTGTAATAACTTCACTTGTGCTTCCTTTCATGTTAGATTTTTTAATCAGCATATGTATAAAGACCTATCACGATAATCCTTCAGCTAGCACCGAAATCTCTCTGCAGGCTGACTTATTGACATCTTCACAAAAGGTATAAACAAATAACTGTTGGTATGCAGTCAGTTCCTTTCAGTCTCTATAATTCAACAGACTTTGGGCACCCAGCTGTCTAGCAATTATTATGAGCTCTGAACCACAGAAAATCAGGCCCTTTACTTCTACATGAATCCAAACTCTACCATCATGATAATAATAGTTGTACTCTGCACTTTCAGTTATAACTTCATAATGACAGTGTTACATAATGATATAATCATTTTTTTCTATTAGATCTACCATTTTATAGTATACTATGGAACTTGAAAAAAACAGTAAATAAAAGTAAGCTTTCTTTAGCTTGATTTTAAAAAAAGTTAATGATTTTTTTTTAAATTCACCTTAATTAAATATCAAACTTTGATGTAAAAGTATTTCTCAATCTTTTCTACATCTTTCTAGGATTTTTATCAAACTATATTATACAAACTTTAATTTAAAAAAATAAATAATTAAAATAGCACATGATCATCATTTTCTGTGCTTACCCAAGCTGTTTTCACAGAGACAACTCTCCATATAGTAGCACCACTCAGTGCAAGTCAGAATAATCAATGGATGCAGGAAGGCTTGTGCATAAAATCCCCATCTAGTGCCTATTCATATAATATCCCTAGACTAGTTTCTAGCTTGTGCCTTTCATTAGTGAAGAGCCTTGGATCTGAGAGCACTGCATCTTGATCTTAGAATCTAATGCAACCTTCCAGCAGATACCTTTTACTTTTTTAGTTAATTATACAGCTTTAAATCCAAAATGAAAAGCTTGAAAACAATGTGTTTTCATTTAGACTCAAAGCTTTATAGTTAGTTAAAAAAGTAAAAGATGGCTGCTGGAGAGTTGCTTTAGATCAGGGGTCCTCAACCTTTTTGCACTTAAGAGCACATTTTATAATATTGGCCAGGTGGCAGGCACCATTTATTTTCCAATGTAAATTTATAGTTTGATATTGTTAATAATACACATAATGTACAAAAAAATATTTATTTCAAAAATAAAGTATAGTATGCCCTATAATTTGATTAAAATATAATACAATAATTTATAAGAAATTTTAAAAATTAAATTTATTTGTATCAGATAAATAATTTTTTATCGTATTCGGATAGTGGCGGGCACATGTAAAATGGTCTGCGGGCGCCATGATGCTAGCGGGCATAGGGTTGGGGATCCCTGCTTTAGATCCTAAGATCTATGTGCAGCGCTCTCAGATCCAAGGGTTTTTCACTGATGAAAGCCAGAAGCTAGAACCTAATCTGGAGATATTGGATGAGTAGGTACTAAATAGGGATTTTATGCACAAACCTTCCTGCATCCATTGATTATTCTGGCTTGCACTGAGTGGTGCTACTGTATGGAGAGTTTTGCCACTGTTTAATTAAAATAGATAGAATTTTATAATTTATCAGTATATTTATTGTAACACAAAAAAGCATGCCTGTTTTATTGATCAAAATCAGAATAAAATATTAAATAGGCTTTTTTAAATGTTTAATTTATAATTTTTTTAATTAAAAATTATTATTTAACTCTTAACTGTTATTCCAGTGTAATATAAAAAAAAAAACTAAAAAAAACAACTTATTTTTCCTTTTCCTTTCAACTTTATATACATGTGCACACATACTACAATGTTATTATATATCATGGGACATATAACCTTCTCATATCCCTCCTCATGGGAAAAAAAAAAATGAAACACCAACCTAACAATATTTTGCATAATATCCATGTATAGCCAAAACAAAGTTTATATCTCAAACAGGGATTTGATAGGCATCTGACAGTTAACAGAATGAATAATGGCTTGCAATTCTGAGATAAAGAATTCAGCCACTAGACTATTAGTACACAATGTAGCATAAACATCAAAAGAATTACCTCAATTTAGACAGTAGTGCAAACAACTTTGCCAAGCTCTGTTCCTTTGAGTCTTAGGGACTGGAAAATACAAAACTATACCTCGTTTCTTTTCTTGGAGACTTAAGAGGCTGGAAATTAGGTCAGGACTATATTTATTGCACCATAAAAAAAAAGGAAATATGAAAATGGATTGGAGCAAAATAGAACACTCCTTGGAGTTGCCTGAAAACATTGTAACCTAAAGCCAATGACAAAGCCCTCCATCCTTCATCAAAACTTAAAGTAATGCTCAAACTTCAACAGTCAATAAATACAATCCAATCTCCAAAATTATAAATTTTCTATTCTATTTATATATAAACTCCTTAAATATACATTAACCACTATTTTAACCAATAAACATCACATGACCACCACTTCTTATGCTTGTGTATAACTGTTTTAAAAGAGGCAAAACTCACTATACGTACTGCCACACACAGCAAGCTAGAGTAATCAATGAATGCCAGAAGGCTTGTGCATAAAGGTCCTATCTAGTGCCTACTCATCCAATATGCCCAGACTAGTTTGTGGTTTGTGACCTTCATCAGTGAGGAGCCTTGGATCAGAGAGCACTGCAACTAGATCTTAGGATCTAATGCAACCCTCCACCAGCCATCTTTTATCTCCATTTAACTACAAAACTATGAGTCTTAAATTGAAAACACCTTAATGTTTTCAATCCAAGCCCATCAGCCTATAGTCATATAGGTTCGAACTCAATTCAGCATCCATACATTTGGGTGTTTTTGGTTCTTCAATAACCATAGCCACCACTATTCTATTAGGCAGGATTGGTTTTAAGCCAATAAACATCACATGACCACCAATTCTTATGCTTGTGTATAACTGTTTTAAAACAGGCAAAACTCACTATACACATTGCCACACACAGCAAGCTAGAGTAATCAATGGATGCCAGAGGGGCTTGTGCATAAAGGGCCTATCTAGTGCTTACTCATCCAATATCCCCAGACTAGTTTCTGTGTGTGGCAATATGTATAGTGAGTGTTGCCCATTTTAAAACAGTTATACATAAGCATAAGAAGTGTTGGTCATAAGATGTTTATTGGCTTAAAACCAATCCTGCCTAATAGGATAGTGGTGGTTATGGTTATTGAAGAACCAAAGACACCAAAATATATGAGTGCTGAACTGAGTTCAGACCCATATGACTATATAAGCTGATGGGCTTGAATTAAAAACATTAAGGCATTTTCAATTTAAGACTCATAGTTTGTAGTTAAATGGAGATAAAAAGTGGATGCTGGAGGGTTGCATTAGATCTTAAGATCTAGGTGCAGGGCTCTCATATCCAAGGCTACTCCCCTGACAAAGGCCACAAGCTAGAAACTAGTCTAGGGATATTGGATGAGTAGGCACTAGATAGGGATTTTATGCACAAGCCTTTTGGCATCTATTGATTACTCTAGCTTGCTGTGTGTGGCAATATGTATAGTGATTTTTGCCTGTTTTAAAACAGTTATACACAAGCATAAGAAGTGGTGGCCATGTGATGTTTATTGGCTTAAAACCAATCCTGCCTAATAGGATAGTGGTGGCTATGGTTATTGAAGAACCTATAAGCTAATGGGTTTGGATTGAAAACATTAAGGTATTTTCAATTTAAGACTCATAGTTTTGTCGTTAAATGGAGATAAAAGGTGGCTGCTGGAGGGTTGCATTAGATCCTAAGATCTAGGTGCAGTGCTCTCAGATCCAAGGCTACTCACTGATGAAGGCAACAAGCCAGAAACTAGTTTGGGGATATTGGATGAGTAGGCACTAAATAGGGGTTTTATGCACAAGCCTTCTAGCATCCATTGATTACTCTAGCTTGCTGTGTGTGACAATACGTATAGTGAGTTTTAACCACTATTTTATAACTCAATCATTAATACTCTTATGTCATATATTTGGCAGTAAACTTTTATATATTAATTTTGCATAAAAGCATTCTTTTTTTTTTTTCTTTCTTAGATGTGGTTATATTTGAGATAAAGTTGCTTGGCAATTTTGTTCTAATGGCTATCAGTACTTAATCATGATTGAGCCCATAATTGGATAGCTATTTACAGTACAGACTCTGGAATTGAACCTGGAGTGGTGGAAAATCATCATCATCCCCAATTAATCGCAAAGATAGAAAGAATATAATAAATATGGAAGTGGTGGAAAATCATCATCATCCCCAATTAATCGCAAAGATAGAAAGAATATAATATGAGTATGAATATAATGAATGATCAGGTAAGAACTAATTATAAGTTCACTCAGCATTACAGAGAAGAATAATCATTCATCATTATGAATGATCAACAATAAAAAGAATCAAGTCAATCTTGTGACTGGATTTTAAAGTGGTCCACTGTAGGACAGGTTAATTATTTAGCCCTTGCCAAACTTGGGACAAATTGCACAATCTTAAGTGTTAATTCATCAGAATAAAACAATTACAAAAAATAATGCTGGGATACAGAAACATACCAATTATCATCGATGCCCTCTGGCCACTTAGTATCATTAATGTACTAGCCACACTGTAAATTTAATTTCTAATTAATACTAAAATAAACTTTAATGCATGAACTTTTAAAAATATACCTTTGTGCCATCCAGCATTAGAGAAGTACTTAAATCAACATCAACTAAATGACCATAACACTAAACACAAACCCCAATCCATATGCATAAAACCAGCTCAGGGAGCAAGAATTCTATACTAATATATGATGTTCTAAACTTTTAGGATTGAATAAATTCATAAATTTATTAATAATAATAATATTAAATTAAGGTCTATTGAGTCTGCTATAAATTCAGCATTCTGATTTTGATTAGAATAATACAAAAAAATATGCCATTACATTGTAATTTACATATATGTCAATATGTTTCTATAATGCACACCTAAATATAAGCACTCAGATGTGCTGTATAATAATTTAAAATTAACATCTTTAAATTGTTATAAACCAATAATAAACATTCATTTTTATAATATAATAATTTTAACATATATGTGGTTAAATATTGATTTTAATATATGAGTACTCGTTCCAGTGTGTGTACACATTGATGTTTACAGTCTAATGATATTTCATTAGTTAATAAACTTAATAAATCCATATTGCTCTATTTTTACAAAACAATTTTTATGTAAAAAATATTTATATAAACCATACACATAGGTATTATTATGTCCCTTAAGATCAATGTTATTAATTCCCATTATTCCTAAAGTAAAGTTTTCATTTTCTAAAAAAAAAAAAAAAAAATTGCTAAATCTAGTTTGGCATGTTTTTTTAAAATTTCAGGTCTTTGTGTCTTCATTTCCAATATTTAATTCCTAAGGTATTGTTTTTTTAATAAAATAAAAAAAATGGAAATGTTATTTATTATTTCTTTCACTATTTTAGTTTTAGTTAAATAAAATTTAGACAAACCTTATTTGCTTTTAAATTTTGTAAATTAAATATTTTACTCACTAATATATCTGTTCATGAAATGGATCTCCTGTATGCGTACTATATATATAAGACTGTAATAACTTCATTTGTGCTTCCTTTCATATTAGATTAATCAGCATATGTATAAAGTCATACCATGATAATCCTTCAGCTAGCACCGGAATTTCACTGTAAGCTAGTCTATTGACATCTTCAGGAAATGGTATAATCAAATAACTGTTGGCATACAGCCATTTCCATCCAGTCTCTACCATTTAATGAGCTTTGGGCAAGCTAGCCATCTAGCACATATTATGGGTTTTGGATCACAACATCAGGCCCTTTACATCTAGGTGAACCAAACTACCATCATGACCGCTAGTAGAAGCAGCTGATTATACTCTGCACTTTCAGTTATAACTTCATAATGATAGTGTTATATAATGTTCTAATCATCTTTTTCTTTTAAATCTACCTTTTTATACTATATCATGGAATTTGAAAAAAAAGAAAAACATCAATTAAAAGAAAGTTTTCTTTAATCTTGATTTTAAAAAAGAGTTAATGAATCTCCGTTTTTTAAAATTCACCTTATTAAATATCAAATTTTTATCTAAAAGTATTTCTTAATCCTTTCAACATCTTCGTTAAATTTTTATCAAAATATATTATACAAGCTTTAATTAAAAAATTTTCTTAATCTAATTAAAATAGAATTTTATAATTACCAGTACACCTGTGTCTCATTTTGTGTGATAGATAGGTTCCTCAGAAAACGCGTAGAAAAGAAATCGCACAAAAATAGACTTAACTTATCTTGAAAAACGGGAGATATGTACTGGACTTTTCAAAAATCGCATAAAAGCAAAGCAACAACATAAAATTACTTTAAAATTCGCATAAAAAAAATAAAAAAATAAAATATGACTAATAAAAAATTTCAAATTTAAAAAAAATTGATACAAGACAAACTTTTCTTACTTTTTTTTATTAACTACAGTATTTAATTTTATTCAAAACAATATATTTTTATGCATAATTTACAGTATTTTACATTTTTTTTATACATGTACAATATTTTAATCATTATCGCTATTTGACGATATGCAAGTTCGTTTGTGAACTAGTAAGACATCAGATTCGTCACAAGAGGAAATACAACTAGCGCCAACTTCATTTTTTTAATTGCTCTTATAGTACATTTGCCCAAACTAAAATGTTTTTCAATCACTGTTGATCCTTCCCATTTCACTAAGTGATCTAAAATTGAAATTTTTGTTTCCAAAGAAATTCATTTTCTTGGGTGTTTTTTCCTCTCCATTAGGGTAAACTAAAAGTTTAAAATAAAAATAAGAACTTAGACTTGTGATAATAAAAAGATACCTACTCACCATTATTGGGCAAAATTTAATTAAAACAATTAAAAATTAAATTCTTATTTTTGTCTTTAATTTTCAATTCCATTTAAAAAATCAAATTTCATTGTTTCACATCATATTAATTTCAGATCATGTTATGTAATTTTTAAATTGTTAATTTATAATTAAAAACTAGATTTTAATTTTTAATTGTCAAATTTAATTGTGCCCACCACTGTTACTCATCTTTTAAAAATAAACTTGCAAACATTAAATGCTTAATTGATGATGTACTCTTTTTTTAAAAAGCAAAAATAGAATGTGATTTAAAATGCAAAAACAACATGCATAGTATACATATCTATAACGTTTGAACAGATTTATATTATAATCTTGTAAAATTTATTACTTGTGGACACTAAATGATTAATTGATTATGTACACTTTTTTAAAAAAGCAAAAATAGAATGTGATTTAAAATGCAAAAACAACAACATGCATAGTATAGGCATCAATAATGTTTGAACAGATTTACTTTATAATCTTGTAAAATTTAATGTGTATATAAAATGGGAAAATCCTGATTTTAAGAGAATTATGAACTTCTTTATTGCATAAAATCTATTACAGTACTATTATAAAGTGCTGAAAATATTGAAATTATTAGATGGAAGTCGAACTCTGATAATGCGCTATTACTTTAAATATGAAGTGTGAGTGCGTGAAATGTATAATATTTAAAGTAATAGTGCATTATCAAAGCTCGAATTCTGATCTAATAATTTTTATCGCATAAAAGAAAACTGCACACAAAGATATTAAGAAACATGAATCGCATAACTTCAAAATCGCATTAAAAAATCCTCATAAAACGAGACTCGGGTGTATATCTATTGTAACACAAAAACGTGCTTGTTTTAATTATCAAAATCAGAATAAAACATTAAAAAGATCTTTTTAAATGTTTATAATAATTTTTTAATTCAAAATTATTATTTAACTCTTAACTGTTATTCCAGTGTAATATAAAAAAGATTTACAAAAAATTTTGTTTATTTTTCCTTTTCCTTTCAACTTTATATATTGTAATGCTAGCGAGATATATGTTCTATAACATATATATATATCTGTTACATATTTTATAATTTAAAAATAAATGATTAGATTTATTAAGAAAGAAAAGAAAAGTTAAAGAAATAATTAGTTAAGAAGTAGATTTTAAAATGTAATTTTGTAAAATAAAAAGATTGCATTATATTGTTCTTTTAAAATAGAACAAAACTATTTATTAAGAATGGGTGGGGAAAAGAATCAGGAGAAATAGAGATTTAAAACTTTCTCCTTTTTATAAGCTAAAAAAAATTAAAAGAATAAAATATCTCAAAATAAATCTAAATTAAAAAAAAGATTAATTAATTAATTAGTGAAAAAGAACTTTTGGAATGCCAATAAGATTCCTGGCTGCTAGTGAAATTGAAATTGAATTGATTACAAATTATGTAAACTATCTCATTGGCATAAATGCGATAAGATAGTAGATTAATCTAGAAAAAAGATTAACAAAAATGTAAAATTTAATTAAAAAAATAATTTAAACTATGATAAAAATTAAAGCTATGATAAGGAAAATAACAATGAAAAAGAAAAAGTATAAAAGTTGCAGCTATCTATGGTTAAAAAAATAGAGATTGATATTCTTTCACGAGATTCACTCTGAGGTTCATAGAGATTCAATCAGACATTAGGATATTGGAAAATTTAAGTGCAATAGTGAACCAGTCATTACTGCTATGGATTACATCAATTCTGAAGCTGCAGAACTAGCAACATGCATTGCTGGACAGCCTTAGAAGTGTTTAGCTCAGCTTCGTGCCCTAAATCCACAAAATCAACTATCCTCACCCAGAACTAATGGCGGACTAATGCTAAAGTCATAAAATAAATGCTGCTGCCACTCTCTCTCCTATTGTCAAGCTGAAGAGTGGAAAACAACCACTGAAACTATGGATGGAGACCAAAAGGCCAACCAGTTGGAAAATACACTAATAAAAACCAAAGGAACTGTATTATCTTAATAGCACTAAAACGTAGGTAAATATATTTTCAATAATAACTGTGTAGACACTTTTTTTAAATGAAAGGAACTCTAATAGACTATCATAAAATTGAGCCAAAATTTAAGTTCTAAACATCTAACATAAACTGAAATTTCAGTTCTTGAAAGAGGATTAAACTTTGCCATAACACCATCTAATATCCCCTTATTAGATATAATGGTAGCCACCGAGGAAGACACTCAAAAATTGCCTTTAGAAGCAGCAGAATTATGCTGGAGAATAAAAAGAACACTTGACAAGCAACAAAAATTGAAGTCAAACATATCCTAAGGGGAGAGGAAAGCAATTAAATCTCTCAAAGCAAATAAATCTATACATTATTCTCCCTGCTGACAAAGGCAATGCAACAGTTGTAATGGATACAACTGATTATGACAACAAAATACAAGAACTCCTCACAGCAGGCCAATATAAAAAATTGGCAAAAGATCCGATACCAAGTATGGAAACAAAATTACAAGCTTTACTCAGAAAGCATCGCAAGTACTTCACTGATCCAGAAAAGAGTAAAAATAACATCATATTTCAGCAAAATTCCTCATCTTTATGGTCTACCTAAAATCCATAAGAATCATGTTCCATTACGAACTATTGTAAGTTCTAGAGATTCACCTTGTCAGAATTTGGCAAGATTTCTTCTCAAAGTTCTAAGTCCTTTGGCATACAAAACTCAATCCTTTGTCATGGATTCTAGACACTTTGTAGAATTAATCAAGAACATGAAAATTGAAAGAACTGACTTACTGGTAAGCTTTGATGTGGAAAGTTTATTCACGAATGTACCATGTGAAGAAGCATTGTCTATTTGTAAGGAAAAGAGTAAATGATAATAGTTTACAAACCAGAACAGCTCTTCATATTGATAGCATAATGGAACTATTAATATTCTGTATAAAAACAACCTATTTCAATATAACACAGAATTCGTCCAACAAAATCAAGGAATGGCTAGGGGCTCACCATTATCTCCCCTGATTAGCAATATTTACATGGAAGAACTTGAAACCACAGCCACAAAAACTACTCCATATCCACCTAAAGTTTGGCTTTGCTATGTGGATGATACATTTGTTGTAGGGCCACATGGTGAAGCATTGCTGCAAACTTTCTGGACACACATCAACAACATATCCCCTTCAACTAAATTCACGATAGAACCAGAACAAGAACAAAAATTGGCATTCTTAGATGTTCTTGTGACAAGACTCCCTCATGGCAAAATCAAAATTACAGTTTACCAAAAACCTACACGTACAGGAAAATACCTAGCCTATACATCTAATCACACCAGAAATGCAAAACATGGAGTTATACTATCACTGTGAAACAGCAAAAGAAGTTTGTTCAGAAACTGGCGATTTGGAAAAAGATCTATATAGAACAAACTCTTATGAAAAATGGTTATCCATCAGCTGTTATTAAGAAAACATTAAATAGACAACAAAAAAACCATCAAAAGAAAGACAATTATTGGTACTGTAGTGTACCCATACATTCCAAAAATAGCAGACAAATTAAGGAAACTCTGCAATTAGTATAACCTCAGAACAGCTTTCCAGAGCCATACCACACTACAAGGAATTCTAACATCTACAAAGCCTGAACTTGAAATGCTGAAAAGAAAAAACTGCATCTATGAAACACCATGTGAATGTGGAAGAACATATATTGGTGAAACCAGCCGTCCCATTCAAAACATAAACTGATGATTAGAAGAGAGAAAACAGATGTGTCTAAGGTAGCAGACCATGTATATACCAATGAAAATACAAAAATATTGGATAAAGAAGAAAAGGTACAAAGAAGAAAATTTAAAAAGCTGTTCACATGACAATGGCAAAAAATCCTATAAGCCAATCTAGTGTGCTATACATAATCTATGGAAACCATTAGTCAACTTTGCTCTGAGGAAAAAGTAGAGAAATCAGGAGGGAACTTCATAAATAAGTATATGAAATTACTACATACTGTTGCCTTTGGCAGGATGACTCAGTTGGCTAGAGTTTCCTTAAAAATTCAATAATCAAGAATCTAAGGACCCAGGTTCAAATCCCATGCTAGTACTGTCACTGGTCAGGCCAGCAACATCTGAATAGGGGAGAAAAATACCTCTCGAAACATTGTGCATATACTAACCTGTTTGCTATGATATTACTAACAGTTGTAAGCTGTGATATTACTAACAGCTGGTGCATATACTAACCTGTTGCTGTGATATTACTAACAGTTGAATGCATTTGGAATATTTAAATAAAATTACTTTTCTAAAGACATTCAGCACATGGAAATAGTCCAATATATAAATATAGCTAGAACACCATCATCACAAACCTTCAGAAAAACACTAATCATTTACATTTTTCTATATAAATTTTATTCTGTTGTGTTATATTAAATATGCATGTGCATAAATAAATAGTTTGCTTAATTATTATTTAGTCTATTCTCTCTCCCTCTTGTCACTGTGGCACCATTAATTTAAGGACATAAATATCTAATGTGTTAAGCTAAATGCGCTGGATCTCCTGACTAAGAGTAGGAGCTTTCTTGGGATATTTCAAGCACTGGATGGGTCTACCTATCATCCGAGCATGCTGGCTATATAACATATAGTTGGCTGATGCCTGAGTTTAATTCCCAAAACAAATAAAACGCTTTGAATGGCAGGGTTTTTATTCCAGCAGTCAAGGTAGGCTACATTCAGGAAATGTGTTTGTGGTTATGCTTCGTATAGCCTCGATCTGGCCATGGGTATTGTCGATGGTTAAGCCATCAATGGTATTCTCCCCTCTGCTTGAAGTGCTGGTCCTTTCCCATAAGTATTAATAATATAATTAAACAATTGCATAAAGTAAATGATAGTAAAAGAGAGGTCTCATAATGAAGAATGAAATGATAAATATAAAAGATATTAAATAAATAATATTCTGATAATAATAGAATACTAATGTATCAAGAATAAACAGTAGCTTGTTAAAATAAATAAATACAAGTGCTGCCAAAGTGTGGTCAAAATGCACAAAAGTTACTTTTAAAAAAATAGATAAACCTAATAAATGATGTTATGAATAGAAAAAAAAATATATATATAATAAAGAATAAATATATATTGAGCTTGATAATAATAAATTAAGCTCAATAAAGCAAAAGTTTAATAAAGTTTATGTAATAAAGTTAAAAACAAAATATTGCTTGTTAAGCTTGATAAAATATGTATTAAAAAATAAAAATATAGTAAACAAGCTGATTAAGATAAAATAAAGATATTTAAGATGAAATGAAGATATAATAAAGTAAGATTGGAAGTACCCGGTTCAATATATATATATGTGCACACACACTATTATGTTATTGTATGCCACGAGACCCATAACTGTTTTCCACTACTCCATAAAACTGAGTAGAGCTTTCCTATTATCTATTTCCTTTTAACAAATCTTTTTTTTTTATGCATGCACTTTTCATAAAGATTGATCCTACATGTTGGAAATTTTGCTTTGGTGATTTTTTTCATCATTTCAAAATAATATTTAATCCACATTTGATATATTTGTCTAAGTTTTTTCATACAATTTTCAATATTCTACATATCCAGTACTGCAATCATCTCATCATTTGCAAATAATATAAATTAAATAAATATCTATTATCACAAAAATTTTTATCTACTATTTTCAATTTCTTTATGTTTATTATTTCAAAATCATATCAATATGAATTTTGAACAGAATTAATGACAATCTTGCTATAGTTCTTTTCTTATCATAAATTCCTTGGCCAACTTGGCATCTATTTTATTCTTAAATTCTCTTAATTAAATTAATAAATCTATCCCTGCCATTTTCAGTACTTTCCATAACAATTTCTGAGGACATTATCATAAACTTACTCCACGTCAATAAAAATAATGTTTCTCTTTATTTTTATCTTGGGATTTTCTCCATTAATTGTTTAATTGTAAATTTATAACCCACATATGATTTTTCCATTGTGAAACCACACTATTCTTCAGACATTTCATCTTATTTCTCTAAATAGTTCCAATTTTTCTCAATATTTTCATAATAATGCACATATTCTTCAATAGAGTAACAGGATGGGTTCAAAAGGGAAATTTTGTATCCATGCGCAGATATATATAGTTTTAATATTATTTATTCACATACTATATTCGATTTATATATATCCAAATAGGTAGATAAAGGATTAAAATAATCGTGAAAGATTGGGGGGGGGGGGTGTTTGTGGTCTTTGTTTTATTAAAACGCATGTATGCATATTGTTGTATGGGTGGATGAATGGACACAAAAAAATATACTTTAATTCCAAGGGAGTTTGCTACATTTCATTTTATTCATGTTAGAAAGGAGATGGTAAATAAAAAAGAAAAAATTATATATTGAAATTACCTAGATTGTTATCTATGGAATGCACTTTAATGAAGTTACTATGAATTATTTTAAGAGAAGGAAAAGACAAAGAGCGAAAGGAGGAAATAACTTGCAGGTGTTCAATGACCCCTGATAAAGAAAAGAATAAAAATGTGCTAAAAACTTTTTCTTTGATATAGAAGCCGGACTTAAAATAACATGTGATAGAGAAGCCCAAGAGGGGAGGAGATGGAAATTCCAGGAATTTAGAATTTTCGAAAATAAATAAAAAGATATAAAAACATTAACTAGTTTTTTTCAAAATTAATTATTTTTTTCAAAATTAATTAATATAATTTTCATTTTGATGCGATTGGAAGGAATATAAAAAAATCCATCATTTGATTGCAGTATTAAATTATTATGCAGAAGGCCTTAGGTGTTATTTTCTAAACAAATAGTATATTTGCCAGCTATGAACATGTCAGGTTAAAAACTTAAGCAAGGTGGGTTTTGATCCCATCCCACAAAGATATGTAAGCTGCTACAATCAGAAATATTTGCTACCCTTCGCTCCCAAGCATTTGGACTGAAGTCGACATCAAAATTTAATACAAAGTTAGAGAACCAAGCAGATTGGATACATCAGGAATCATCACTTTCAATGGCCATAGCATCGAACAAACTGTCATTATTATCTTTATGGATTTGTAGTATTCCCTGGGGAAATTCCAGCTAAGCCATATGCTTTATATATATATTTCTTTTATTCCAAATATTAGTGCATTATGTGGTAATAACATATGGAGACTTTCATATAGTGACGATTTGATCAATTCTCTTCACCATTCAAATAATATTTCCCATCTGAATGGATTAAATATTGATTTCTTTTATATATTTTATTGCTTGATTTATTGATCTATGCATTTGTGTGTATGCTTTTTTTTTTTTCTTTTTGAAAATATTTGAGCACAAAATAATATTGTTATCCTTCATGGTTTATTAATTGCATTAAATATTAAAGCTAAGATAAAACATATATATATATGTTGTTGCTTTATTTTGGGTTTTATAGAGAATGCAGAGAGATAAATTTGAATAAGTGTAATAATTATTTAGTTAGAGTACTTGCATCCCTAATTATTATGGTCCTTAGCATATTTTCCCATGGCTTAAATACCACCTGCCCTGAGTAAGCTAACCAGTGGCCGGGTTTTCCAATTATCCCTTATTGTTTTTTTTTACCTTTTCCAGAATAATTCTTATGTAAATAAGTTTGGCGCTTGGAGTCATAAGTGATGTCCATAAATATGCTGGGTGAGAAATATGAATATTATGAATTATTTTAAGAAATATTATTAAATGTCTTAGAGAAATACGGTAGGATATATATATTTGCCTCAATAATTGACCGTGTTAAAATCACGCGTATGTGCGGATGCCGATTTCATTACAATAGTTTATATATTTCTGTCACTTTTTTTAACGATTAATGATATATATCCTTAAGACATTACCTCTGGTATATTTCCTTCTATAAATAAAGTATTTATTAAATTGATAATCAATTTAACAATTTTTTCTCCACCATATTAAATTTTCTCTCAGTCTAACACCTTTCTTTTCTTCCACAGTGTATTTTTTTTCAATACCTTCTCTTATCCAACCCTAAATCTTATAAATCTCCAATTTCTTTTTTTTCAAAATCCATCACATCTTATTTTTCTTCATTAACGAATTCTTTTTAATATGGTCTATTTATTTATTCCAATCATAATTATTTTCATTCTAGAATGTTCTTTTCTCAAATACTTCATTCCACTTGGTGCTCTTTGAATCTTAATTTTGCTCCAACTTCCTCACACTTCATCTGCTACTGTTATTCTTTTTTTTTTGTGTCTACAAATTTATTAAGAATCTTTAAACTAAATAATCTTTTATATGCTTTCTTCTTTTCTTCACTTCCTCTATAATATATCCCGTTATTCAATTTCTAGCCCTTATTATGATGTTTCAATGTTGAACTTCATATGCCTTTTTTTTTTTTAATTATGAGTTTCATCTTAACTGATGTTCTAATTCCTTTCCTACTTTTTGTTTAAATGGCCATTTTATATTTTTATTATTCAATAACTTGATGTTAAACTTTCCCTCATAATGGACCAATCTCCATGATAAAACTTTTTTTCTTTTTCTTTATATTTTCAAAGTCAAAAACATGCAGCTTTCAACAAATAATGGCCTATACAGTTCTTTGTTATTCTAAAAACTCTGACATCATGAATTCTAACTGAATTTCTTGATCCTGAAATGATATAATCAATAATTGAATGGAGATCTTTTATTATTTGTTTCCATATGACTTTATCTATAATTTTATGTTGAAATTTAAAACACTTAAAATTTAAAAAATGTATTACAAAGCACCAAGTTAAAAAAATTTTTCTCTCAAAAATTAATGAAGTCAAACAATGAAGAAATCAGTTGAATACATGGCTATACTACATGGGGGGGGGGGGGGGATTTTTGTGAGCAAAGGAAATAAAAATTTATATCTGAAGAATGAACAAGAAATGTTGGATCCCTAAAATCAAATACAATTAAAATTGAATACCTGGACATGAAATATAAAATTAATTTACAAAATTGGACTTCAATTAATGTATTTAATTTTTAATTTGTACAAAAATGTTGTTTCATATGTATAATTGTTATGAAGAAGTACTAATGTGTTTGTTATAATTCTAAAAAAGAGTGATGAATAATCGAAACTGTAAACTATTTTTGGAAATATGGAATAATAAATATTGTATTTGCAAAGTGTAAAGTGCATAGAAGAGCATGTTAGATTTGATTATGTATATATTAATATACAAATCAGAAGAGCTATAATATGTTTGAAGGTATCAACAAATTTTATATTACACATAGATGTTTTAATCAAATGATTTATAGCCTAATATTTAAATTAAAAATCCAAAAAATAATTCACAAGTATATTTCTATTTTTTTTATATTAAATTATAAGAATTTTCTGCTTAAGATATTTACTTTAAAGTTCAATGACTTCAAAACCTAATCAAGAATACATAAATGTGGGAAAATGTGAAAAATGAATAGGACAGCAATTCTTTCAATATTAGACTTTTTTTGCAATTATTTTTGTAATTACGATTATGTGAGAAAGAAATTGCCCAAAATTGAATTTGACAAAAATTGACTTACATTTAGGCTGATCATATGTGAAAGGAATGAACAATATCCCAATATACATAACTTCATAAAAGAATGTTTTAAGCATAATTTTCATGGGGAAAATAGACCCTCATTTATATTAAAAAGATTATTTCAAAAACATTCCAAAGAAGTGTAATATTCATTATTTTTATCGGGTATACGATGAAGAATAGAATTTCAAAAAGTCATCTGCAGAAGTTAAAAGATAGTATTGTAAAATATGCAGGTGGGCGAATTGTAGTTGGAACAGCCATATTCATTTGCAAGTGGCTGCTGTTGATGATAATATATTGAATAGCAAAATATGCATGGTGGAATTTTTGAAAATGATTTTGCATAATAGTAAGTCTAATAAATATTTTTTTCTTTTCATTTTATAAAACATGTCTATAAATTTAGAAAAAAATAAATGTCTGTATCAATTTTATCAAATAGGTGTTGATGAATGCTGAATATTATTATTGCTGTTATTCCATGAAACATTTTGTCTGATTTTTTTTTTATTAATATATTTTTATCGTTTTTGCCATAAAAACTATTTCTGTTAAGTTTTCACTTTTATCTTACAATTAGCATTACTTTACAGTTTATACAATAAGTATGAACATAAGTCATATTAAAAAATAATTTGTATTGGATTGTAATAAGTTTTTTAAATTTTCTGTATTTATAGTTATCTCTATAGTATAATAGTCTGAGAAGTGTTGAGTCTTACTGTATCGTCCGTACAGGGCGCCACTAGGCTATTCAAACCTAGAAAATTTATAATGTAGGCAGATACACATTGGTAAAGATCCAACTTTTATTTTATTAACCATTAGCCCATGCCACTAGCTCAAGGAGATGCAGAGATTTATAAATACTTATTCAAAACATTTCAATAAAGAAAGATTTAAAATAAAAAAATAAGCCACTGCCAGTAATATCACACAAAAAAACATTTATTGACGCATATATATAAATTTAAACTTGAGGAATACCATTAATCCTGTTTAGATTTTAAATTTAAATTATTATTTTATACTTTAGTTAAAAGTCCACACAGATGGACAGTTTGCAAAAAAATTTTTTATAATGTTGAGTATAGATAGGCTACATAGATTACACAATTAAAAACTTTTCAAAAAAAAAACATACAACCCCAGGCTAAAAGTTCGTAGCCAAACCAATGCTTGCTTCCTGATATACAGACACAACCAATGCAATATGAAGATGCAAGCATAAAACCACGCTGACAGGAATGTGTGTCTGCAATGTCATATTATTTAAAAAGAAATATTCCTTGCCCAGTGCAGGAATGTTCATCTGTCTGGCGAAGGAAAACGTTTGGAAAATATATATATTGAAAATTCTCTGTAATGGTGAATTGTGATCTTGGCCATCTTACTATTAACACTCAGAGCAAAAAAAAAAACAATGGTGTGGGAAAATACATCCACATCCATTGTAACGCGATGACTACACCTTTGGGGTCATACATTCATTTGGTCACGCTTGCCCTGTATGCTAACATGCTTCACATTACATTGATATAAATACCCATATATCTCTCTACTACTATCGACTCAACTACAAGACAAATAGTCTGAAGTTAAATCCCCTTAAAACTAACATAAATGATTCTAAATATTATTAATTGAAAATTGCTTAGGAGAAATTTACAATAAAGTAAACCCATTGACATCATAACCGCATTGACAACAATAACATAAGCTATACGGGTAAATACGTCTAGACACTCAGCATGAGGTGTCATATTTACCGATATATATCACATGGCTGTGCATGTACAGGCATATATATTTTACGTATGTAAAAATCTTAAGGAATAACTAACATAAACATTAACGAATCTATGCAGCCATCTACACCCAACTTAAATTTAATATATTTTAAAAAATTTAATTAATAACTACAAAATAAATAAAAACAAAAAATGAAAATAATTAGCAAACATAATTGATTTAGAAATCTTTAAGTCAGATAAAAGTTCATACTTATTAATGAGGTTTTAACTAATTGCAAGTTTATAAAAGTTCCTATTAGATAAAAAAGTTCATACTTTCCATGAGAGGTCTGAAGTCTGTCTTGTCCATGATGCGTCGCACTCATCCAACCGAAGTCCATTTAAAATTTCTGGGAAGACCAGTCCGTTGTTTGGTGCCACTCAGTACTCATTAGTTTGGGAGGCTTCCTCAGCTGGTATATAGTCAGATTTAAGACAACCACTTAATTCTATTATTTTGGCTTTTATACTTTTATAGCCTCTTATCAGAAATCCTACTGATCAATCTAACATGTCACTGATCCTAATGTCCAGATGTTTTTCCATTTTGGTACGTGCGCTTGTTGCTGCTTCATAGCGGGAAACAATCTTCAATTTTTATCTACATCTCCTATCTGACCTTTTAATTATTTAAGTGCCCCAAGGGCTAGTTTTCTTTAAAACAATCATTTCCATTTACTAAGATTAAACATGATAGAAATTACAACATATTTCTATTTTCAAAAATATTAATCTTTATCTTTAGATCTTTACTTTTTTTTTTTTACAAAAAAGTACTTTTAAATACTTTTTTTCTTAAAATAGTTTTAATATTTTCCATCTGTGCGATCTATATATGTTAAACACAATCTTAATTTTCTTTTAGTTTTTAATAAAACAATTTTTATTTGCAATCTTTTTCCCCTTTGAGTATTAATTTTAAAATAATGTAACGGCATATGTATACCGTTACAATAGGTATGCCATGCTCCTTTACAGTTAAACTAATCTTACTGAAATTTAATTTCTGGTCAATATTAATAATAATTTTAAAGCTGGATCTTCTTTTTTTTTTCAGCATTAAATATTCTCATTACTTTTCTAATGAATAATCTAAACATAAAATATCTAGTTTTTGCAAGCTCCAGAACATGTTAAAATTGTTTCCTACAAAGATTCTAGAGTATTTCAATTTTTCTACTCTTATGATGAATATATGACAATAATTATAAACTTTAACTATAAAGTATTCAATTTATATTGACAGTTATGAAATATGTGAACCATTTAATACTAATAATGAATCATTTCAAAAGTTTTTTACTTTCCTCAAGATATTCTTTTTTTTATAAATTCTTTTGGAATCTTCAAAATTTGTGTTGGAATTTCTGGCACAGAACTAAATTTTGTTTTTTAAACTAAATTTAAAATATCAATTTGTATATTGACATTACACTAGTCAAAGATGTTAAATCTAAAATTCTTATTTTAAAACCAAAGTATAGTATTTTTATTTGAAAAATGCCAAACTTTCTGTCATTATAAAATCATTTTTACCACAAAATTTGATATCTTTTTTTAGTTATATTACAATAGTCTTTCTTTTATACAACTCTGAAATTAGTTCATTCAATATATTGTAACGATATATAAATATGTCGTTACATTAATTTAAAATAAAAACTTAAAAGTTCGCAAATAAAAGTAAAAAACTAAACGCTAAAATTAAAATGTTTGTTAAACGTATATACATTCGCACAGATGCCAAACTTTAAAATTTTTTTTTTTAAAAAAAACAAATAAATAAGTATTTGAACGTACTTTTTTATAAAAAAAAAAGTACAAGATTTAAAAATAAAAACAGGTATTAATTAATTCTTGTAATCTGTAAATGGAAATGATTGTTTATAAATTGTTTGAAAAGCAAGCTAGCCTTGGGCTCTTGTATAATTAAAATGATCTGATGAAAGATAGATAAGAAAATAAAGAGAAATTAGCTTGACCAATGGAAGCACTAAGCCTTGGCTCGGACCCTAACGAAAGTGATGGATTAGTGACGTTTTGTTGATTGAATCCGTGTGGATAATATAAAAAGGGAAATAGTTTTTTCTGACAGTTCCAGTGTTTTGTGTTTGAGAGATGTGGTAGGACCCACCTACCACACTCTCTATATAAAAAAAAAAAATGAAAAGACTGTGATACCTTGAACCAGCTATTGCCATCTCCAGAACATTATCTTCCAATGGAGGCGTTGCGGGAATTAAAAGCAGAAACCTGGACTCTTCTACAGTGAGCTATGAACTTTACAAATTAACAACAACAAAAAAGTAATTAAGAACTTTCGTCAATGTTTTTTTTTAAAGATTCAGCTAATTTAAATTTTAAAATGAACTTTTATTTGATTTTCAAATTAATAATTGATTGTTTAAATTTATATAGTTAAGTTTTGCTAAAATCATTTCCATTTTATTATTTTTATTTGTAGTAATATTTATTGTAGAAATTATTAAATGCATTACATTTAAGTTGGGTATAGACGTTGCATAGATTCGTTAGTGGTTGATTATGTTGTGGTTTTCACAGTCGATTAGAATATATAAGTCAACAATGTCACTGCGGTGTCTTATGATGAACACCAAAGGGTCTCCTGTATTCCCTCAGCAATTGACGTTATCGATTGACTTTGTATTTTGATCGGTTGTGTTTAATTTGGAATGTTTTTGACCGTGGAATCTGTGCAGCCGATCTATACTCGACCTTATAAAACAAATTGTATAAAAATAATCTGTGCGAACGTATTTAAATGTTAAATTTAAGTCGGGTGTGAATGGCTATACAGTTTTGTAAAGTTATATTACGGGAGGGTAATCTTAGGTTATTCATTTCGTAGTTGAATTGGTTCAATGGATTGGATATATTTATGTAATTGTAGATGTAGTATGAGATCCGCTACAGGCAGGATTATATATATACGCCACACACCTTCTGTTTGCTTATGGATGGGTTTGTAAGACAGCAAAGGACCGCAGTCCATTCCTATGGAGGTTTATGTTTATTGTTCTACTCGCCAACAGATGTAACATTCCTGTTGGTGGAGAGACAATGTCTTCTCTAATTCTACTTACTGATCAGATGTACATTCCTGACAGTATAGTATTTTGTGTTGTCGTATTTTCATGCTACATTGAATACATAAATGTATCAGATGGATTGGCGCCGGTTTGATTGTGAAATTTGTTGCCTAAGGTTAAATCAGGGAAGAATATTTTCTTTTCAAATGCAGATCTGTGTAGTCTATTCATACTCGACTCACTAAATAAATATTAAACTCATGGTTGTAATTTACTTAAATGTAAAACTAAAGATTAATAGAAAAATCTAAAATGTTGAATTTATTCCTCAAAATTTAAATGTTATTTTATATGTGCGTAAATAAATATTTTTATGTGTTAATTTCTGGCAGTGGCTTTTATTTATTTATATTTAAGATATAAATTAAGATATAGATTTTTATCTCTGCGTCTCCACTGAGCTAGTGACTTGGGCTAACGATCTGAATATTTGAATAAAGTGGAATCTTAACAGCGCGTATCTGCCTACTCTATAAATTTTTCTAGGTTTAAATGCCTAGATGGCGCCCCGTAGAGCAGATATCGTAGTCTGCGGTTAGATTCGATCTTCACTTTGTTTTGGATCGTTATAATATATATAAAATAACAAAACATTAATAATCATTGCTTCTAATTTCATGCAGTTCATAACCCTTCTTAGTAATTTCAATAAAGGTTTTTTTTTTGTAAAAAAAAATCCCACCCCTGATTATGGTGAACAAAATAAAAGGCAAAGAGAACATTTACTGTGATTTTATAACTTTCTTAATTAAAATGCACAAAAAAAAAAGGCAAGTGCTTTTTTTGCTAACATACTTTGTTTTGTTTTTTTAGCATTATTGAGTTTCTGAATTTGAATATGATGACTCATAACCCTTTTACCTCAGCAATTATTTTTAAATTATCCAATTTAATAAATTAGTATTATTTTTGAAGATCGTCACTGTATGCTTCTAACATTGTGACATCTTCAATGATGAGAAATAAAAAAATTTACAATTTATGTTCAGTGTTTAATAATATCTACTAAATACACAATAACCAAAAAAAAAAGTAACTATAATGCTGACTATTAAAATTCTCATGAACTTTTTCAAATTAAAAAGAAAAATTTTGGCTAATCAACAGAATTTTTATTCTATCCAAATCTGGATATACATATTAACAAGATTTAAATATTTTTAATTCTTAATTTTCCTACTTTCCTGAAATAAAGTATCAGTAAAACCATGGCATAATAAAGCCAAATTACAATAGTATGAAAACTTAATATTTTTGTATAAAAATTTGTTGGCATGAAGGGATTGTTCATTTAGCAGAAACTCTGGATCAGGCACAAATTAAATTAAGCCCAAATCATAGGGATCCATGCCCAACAAAATATAGAATATATAAAACTGCATTGAAATTTCATATTAGAATTAATATTAACTATTACTTTAGTCAAGATTAAATTTTTCTGTGAGCTGCATGCATTTTGTAAGCATACCAAAGTGAAATTTAGATTTTTTTATTAAAATGACAGCATGTTGTAAAAAGAACAAAACAATGATATTGACCCACTAAAAACAGTACATATTGTCAGCCTAATTATACTTAGTAGGAAGAGATTAATTAAAAATTAATTGGAATGCTTATATAAAAATAAATAAAAATTTGAACAATGAATTCATATTCTTATTTTCTTTATTTTTCAACAGTAAATGACCCACCAACTGCAATCTTTAATAATATATTTCAAATAATGATAGCTATCAGTCAAATAGTTGAACTTTTATTATGATTTATACTAATTGATATTGAATTTCAATAATCTCACACTTTTCACTTTTCAGCAGAAAAACTTTTATTTATTGATTAGTTTCGACTGCACCATGCAGTCTTCATCATATCTACAAAATTTAAACACACATAAAAGTACAACCATTAAAATACATTAATTATTTTATATAAAATTATTAAATTCCTATCAAACTTTTAAATTTTTTTAAAAAAAATTTTTTTTTCAATTTCCTATTTATTTTTTTGGGATAAGAAACTTAATTTGAAAATAAAAATGTATAAGAATGAATCAAAGTAAATCAAATCATTAATTTACTAATATTTTATAATTATTTTTTTAAAAAACTTATAAAAGAGGCCTAAATAGAGTCAAGTGAAATATTAATATGTCAGCCTCCCCCCCCCCCTCCTGAAAAAAAAAAGATTCTGCAAAATATAAACATAGCTATGAAACATTTATAGAAAATTATAATGCATATATATAGTTTTTTTTTTTTTAATGTACTCGAAAGCAGAAAGGATTATCAAACAAAAAAATATTCATACAAAAAATTCCAAACAACTTAAAACGGTGGAATGAATATCAAACATGTTCGACCCAGTTACGTTAAAAAGGTACTTCCTTCCAGATCAAATAAACAATAAAAGGCATATATAAGGAAAGAAAAAACTGTACGTAAACTGACAATTAAATACTTATTTGCATAAATATTTTGGAAATATTAATTGCTGATCGGTAAATATTTATATACTTTCCATAATAAATACTCATAAACAATAGCTAATTAATTTTTATATTTTTTTCTGCTTATATATACTAATATAAAATAAAAATTCATAACATTAAATATGTAAAATATATGCCTGAGTTTTTGATTTAATTTATAAATTTTGTCTCTGATAAATAAAAAATTTATTTATAGAGATATAACTTTTCATTTAAACTTAAATCTATTGAATTATATTTACTTTTACAGTGGCGTTTATATATTTTTACGTTAAATTACATATTTTTTTAAAATAATAGGTAATTTTTAATACAGTATGAATTTTAAAAGCATGTAAATTATCATATCAATGTTCTTATTCCGATACAAATAAAATTTTAATAGTTCTTTTCCGAAGGTATAAAAACTCAAAAAATAGATCAATATAGTTTCAAGATACCAGATTATTCGCATGCCTATATTTAAATATAGCTAGTGCACTTATTATCATTTTTTAATAACACAAATGTACAAAAAATAATAACATAATTATTACAGAAAATATTTATCTTTCTTATTAATATTACTGAAAGAATGGTCAACGATTTTGCATATTTAAAATAAAAACTTATCCACGTGTAACAGCGTATTTAGCAAATTTGAGTAAACATTTTATTTATTGAATTAAAACTGCAATCATTACTCACTTTTAACATTGAGACCCGGTATGATACATTTCATTGTATAAATGCTGATCACCTTTGAATCATGTAAAAATTCAAAAATATATTACAATAGAAAAGTATTAATTGAATTTTTTACAAAATCATTTTAAATTTCACATGTTGTTGATATTAAATGCCCGCCATTTTAGCATTTTTGACGCCCTCTTTTAAAAAACTGTTTGCCAAATCAAATGTAATCTATGATTGGCTAGCTGATCACGTATTGCTTTCTATAAAATTGTATAAATAGCCAATCAAAACTTGTTTCTTATTTAAGGTTTAGGTAATGATTTAATTTCTGTCAAACATTAAAATGGTAAGAAATTTTTTTAAAAATATAACAGTTGCTAAATTATCTAATATATATATATTTAAACTTATTATACTATTAATGAATTTTATTATTACAAAGTTTTTTTTTTTTTAAATGTAAATTGTAAAATTATTTTCCTTTTATATCTTAGTCTAAGTAAATTTATATATTAAAACGAACATTTTTAATAATCTTTTATGAGGGAAAAATATATACCTTAGATATAATAATAATTTTGTCTGTTACTATTTTTGTCATACCTATAATGATATCACTTAATTTGAGGGTGACTGTCAAAAAGGGAGACGTGTTATGTTATGCATGAAGATAAAAAAATTAATTCACAAGATTGTGTGGTACTTGGGTATTGTATTAATTGAAAGGAATTAAAGCTCATAATAATACACGCTTCGTATTTTGTAATGAAATTTAAAACAAAAACTCTAGTTATAATTTATTGCTATAAATGATTGCAATATTTAAGAACCATCGTTCATTTTTAGATAGTAATTACTTTAAATTATTTGTTTTATCTTCCTTTAAAATCTATAAAAGAAAGATGCATTTAAGTTTACAGGTCATCAGAATTCTAAATTTATTGAAATTTATTAGATATCAGTAAAAGTTTCTATTCTCAAAAATCCACCACCACCACCAAAGTAATAAGTTTACTGAAAAAAAGGAATGTGTTAAAACAGTGCTTAATATTATATGTACAACAATTTATTTAAACTTTGGATTTGAGCAATTTGTTTTTGCTTGATATTTTATGTAAATTAGTTTTGCAAGTATATATTATAATGATTATTATTTTATTTGACATTTAATTGTAGTTTAATAAAGTCATATATCTATTAATATAATTTTTTATGGTGCTAATAATATAGTCCACTTGCTTATGGATCTACATAGTACTTACTATTGAGCGGAAAAAAAAAAAGATTAAAAAATAAAATGTTTTCATTTATTAATGAATTTATGGTTATAAGAATATAGTAAATAAAATCAAGACAATAAAATTTATTTACAAAGCAATATCAATTATTTAGAAAAAATTGACAAATAAAATGTATGCAGAAATGAAAATCTGTAGGAAATATTCACATTTATTTGTAAATTTACAATGTTGACATTCTTGAATTTATTGTTACTAGTCTGTATTAAATAAAAGGAAGAAAACATATTTTGTAATGTATATTAAATAAAAAAATAAAACAAAAAATAATCCCCACACAAAATGTTGAATAAAAGAAAATGTTTAATAAACCCTCACTGTAAATTCAGTCATCTGTTATGTATTTGCATTATTTCATTTATCATCAATACATATTTTTTTTAGAAATTTTGTTAAGTAATTGATAGGGTTTTGATCATTAAATTATTTTTATTACAAAATATATTTTCGTGATATTAGTGTTTATCCTCTAAGTTTTTATATCACTCGATTATAATTGACTGTGTAGATTAGTAAAGCTGATAAACTATACAGCATGTTAGCACAATATATAATTTTCCTGTTGATGTTCTTTCTTTCAAATGTACGATTGAAAATAAAAGGGGGAGTGTTGATTGTCTACAATCACTTAGCTGAAATGTAAGAATGAGGTCGTTGCAATTTTTTGATTAATTTGTATGTTATTGTTTAGTGTTATTTTTTTTCCTCACCAATTGTGCTCAGGCTATCAATGAACTCTACAGGTGGCAATTAATAAAATGACCTTCAAATATGAGGGTTATTTATGAATAACAAGTAAACAGTGTCTGACCAAGAAATCTATTGCAACCTTGTAGGAAAGGATATTGATTCATGAAAGGTTAAATACTATTTTCAATAGACCTTTTTTTGTCTCCTCTTCAGACATTTAAGTTAGCCTCTTATGCTGTCATTCTTTCTCCTATACTAGTTGTGACAATGAGATTGTGTTTATGCAATCATATTAAACTAGCACACCACATTTCTGACTCCATTCCCTTTTTCATTTTTTTTTTTTTTTTTGCTTCAGCTCTCAAGAACTTGAATAGGTTTAGTAAGCTAAAAGTTCTTAGTAGTTGTGATTTTTACAGAAGCAGTATACATCACCAATGAATCTGTTTTGAATTGGATTTTAGATATGAGTTTCAACTAACAGTGATTATATGTTTTAGCAGCTTTGATAAGTGATCTGCCTATTGTGCAATTGGAAGGGTTCTAGAAAATATCTAAAAATGTTCTGTCTCATACAACCAGCTTGTCCATGCCTGGCAGATTACTTATTAATGTGATAAAAATAATATTATCAGTAGCAGTGGTAGTACTAAAAGCAAATATGCTTGTTTGTTTTTAAATATAGGTATAAGGAACAAGTAAACCTGATACAATCCCTTCCAAAACCAGAATGAAGAATAGCACTAGTTGCTAAGGAGCTGTTGAAATTTAAGATTGATATAACTGCTCTTTGTAAAAAAAATTATTCCATAGGAAGTTTAATAGAAGAGTAGATGGCTACAAATTTTTTTTTTTTGGAAAGCTAGATCAAGCAATAAAAGATGAATGCATAGTATTTGATTTATTATACTCTCATATTTTTAATTTTTTGAATTCCACATTGCATTAGTAAAAGTAGGCAAATGGCATTAAAATTTGCCTTGAACAATAGTTTTTGTGCTTGTTTTATTAACACATATGTTTCAACATCAGATTCAGAGAAAATCTGCTTTTATTTCTAGTTAAATAGCATTATTACATTAAAAACATTAAAATTTTTAATTATTATTCTTGGTGACTTTAATGCACATATTGGTACAAATAGTAGATTTTAGCCAAAAAATTGTGGAAATAAAATAATAGCATTGTAAATTCAAATGATCATTTATTGAATTTTTGCATAACTCATTGATTGATTGATTATTATAGACACTTTGTTTAGGCAGAAAAATCACTATAAAGAAATAACGACATTCAATACATTTCATTATAGTTGTCATAATACAAGAGAAATTCATTCTACATGAGTATTTGCGCATGTTCCGACATTAAAATGATAGTTGCATTACAAAATAGGTCTTCTTCCAATTATATTTACAAGAAAATGTATGTTCTTTCAGAAGTATTTACTGTATGTGCCCAATTGCTCTAACTATTAGCACGGAGATCGAAAATTTGGTGCTTCAGGATTGTTATATAATTTTGCATGAAAATTTCTTTAAGGAATATGTAATGGATTGAAGTAAATTTACTCATAGCTCCATTAAAAATTTAACATGATTGGTTTTCCAACAATAATCATTATTGATGATTTGATTAAATGGAAGCATTTGGCATTTTCTGCATGGGAGAATAATATATGTGGAGCTTTATAATAAATATAGAAATTTACTGACAGATGGTCTTAAAAAATAATTGGTGGATTCCATCTGAGAAATAGACATTTGCTGATTGTGATCATTAGGTCCTTTTTTGGTGATCTGAAAGCAAATATATGAATATGAGAAATGGTATTACAATTATTGCTTATTCGAAAGCATTTAAAAGGTTTTATGACTATCTATCTTAGGAGAAAGACAAAAATATTGTCTTAAAAGAAAATTTGATGGAGAATTCAGATATTCATTGAAATTTATAACTTAAAAGGGTTAAGATCTAAGTCATAATTAATTTTTGTATCATAATTCTATTTCTTTCCTATCTTTTGAGTAATAAAGTATATATATATTTTTAAGAAAAAAAAGAAGTTAAATTTGGAAAATGTTAATAAAAAAATTAATGAAATTATGAAAGATAAAGTAAAAAAGTATTTTTCTTTTTTTGTATTAAAAAAAGAAAATATATAAAATTAGCTAAAATTAATTAGAAGATACAAAAATTGTAAAATTACATCAATTGTTAAGTTCTTTTGTGGTAAGGGATATATAAATTGGATAAGAGACACCGAAAGGGAGAGACAATATCGATGCAAACAAGGACAGGATAAAAGTTAAAAAGAAAAAAAAACTAAAGAGTTGATACATGGCTCATCTCAACCATTTAAGAGATTTTATTAATGGCATTCAAGAAAAATAAGCTGGTCATAACAGTAGTTTCTTATTGTTCAAGAAACTGTTAGATCATGAACTGCTAATTAGGCTAATATGGAAAAAAATTCTATGATTGACAGTCTCATCATGAAAAGATAAAACCTTTTAATAGTATACTACCCATACTGATCACCAATGAAATGGAAACAATTCATACATATTGCCATTATGCTTGCTAATAATGAGCTAAAGAAGATAAACCAAATGAAGCACTGAATTTTGCATGCTAGTGATTGCCCTGCATATCAGTTATCCCAAAAGTTTGAACTTATTCTAATTGACTAGTAGAATTCTGGAAGTACGTATTGGGTAAGATGAATTTCATCTAGAAAAAAAGGCATTTAAAAAATGATCATAACATATTTTAATGTTTTTCTTCTTTCTTTTTTTTTTTTGATTTTAAAAGTTACCACATATTTTAATATTTATTTTCTTCTCACTGATTTTAAAAGTAATTATCACACATATTTTAATCTTTAACAAATAGATTTATTTTTGATCTTTTAATATTTGTTAGTATTATATGCATATATTTGTTTTGTTAATTAATAGTAATAATTGTGTGAAAATGGGATTCGATAGTTTTTGTAAGCATTTGAAACTCTTGATTAAATTCATTTAAATTAAATGACCTTTCTCTGATACAATACATTTTCATTTTAATATTTACTTATATTTGTTTGATTTGTGTAGGAATAGATTATTGTAAATACTGTAGTTACTGTAAATAAACTTTGTTTTTAATCCATATAATTTTTAACTAATTGTTCTCATTCAGTAGTTTGTCACACACTCTGAGAAAAGTACATGTTTAGATGAGCAGTGCTATTCTCATGATCTTGATGCCATAAGGGTTCCTAACAGCAGTCTTTCAGCAATGAAAGTGGTGCTTAAGGATAATTATCCTATAAATGCTTTTGGATTTTAGAGCTTATTGCTTTACCCTCCAAATATTGTTGTGATGTAAAATGGTCAGAAAATATAACTGACTAGTTATTTGATCATCATCATCCAGGTCATTATAATGTAATACATCCATATAAGGTATATATGATGATGTATATTAATAATATGGCAACATGTATTTATTGCACCATAAAGTGTTGGTCCAAAACATTACGGGGGGGGGGGGGGCAGTAAGTCTTTACTATTTTATAAAATGTTATTTTTAAATGAGGCATTTATTTATATAGCACTATGTTTATAAATTGTAATAAACTAAAGATTAGCCTTTCAAGCTAACGTACATGTGCTTTTTATGAATGTTAATAATAATAAATGAATACTTTCATTTCCAACACAAGATAAAGTCTTTGCGAACGAATAAATGAATCCACTTATTCATTCAATTCAAATGCTTATATATGGGCAAATCTTAAGTACTGGATATGAAAGCGTAAACAGTAATTTAAAGTGATTGATTTATCCTCATGCTTTCATATCCAGTACTTAAGATTTGCCCATATATAAGCATTTGGGTTGAATGAATTAGTGGATTTATTTATTCGTTCGCAAAGACTTTATCTTGTGCTGGAAATGAAAGTATTCATTTATTATTATTAACATTCGTAAAAAGCGCATGTACGTTAGCTTTGAAAGGCTAATCTTTAGATTATTACAATTTATAAACATAACTCTATATAAATAAATGCCTCATTTACATATGTTTAGTTTCATTTAAGAGTGACGTTTCGTATATTCTAGATAATTTCGGTGACGTCATTCATTCAGATGTAGTAAACAATAATTTAAAGTGATTGATTTATCCTCACGCTTTGATATCCAATACTTAAGATTTGCCCATATATAAGCATTTGGGTTGAATGAATAAGTGGATTCATTTATTCGTTCGCAAAGATTTTATTTTGTGTTGGAAATGAAAGTATTCATTTATTTTTATTAACATTCACAAAAAGCGCATGTACGTTAGCTTGAAAGGCTAATGTTTAGTTTATTAAAATGTTATTTTTATAAATATATTAATTAAAATTTAATAATCTCCTTTCTCATTTTTTACTTTAAACTGAAATATCTCGGTATTAATTATCAGTTATTTACAATTTTTTTTTCACTGATTTCTCATCCAAAGATTTATCATAAGCCTTCTTTACTTTCATAACATATCTAAATTTTATTTTTGATTTCAAAAAAAAAAAAAACACCTTTTTTATTGGATTACATAAGTACAATGACATTTATTTACTTTAATTCTAATTTTTTCAGTTAGAATTCAATCCATATCTCTGCTGTTACTTTTTTGTTTTATATGTGAGTTTGTTCTTTCTTTTATTAATATCTTTGTCCTGTTCCTCTCTCTTTGATTGAATTATTAACTTATATTTTTTAGTCAGTTTTCACATATTTTTGTAAACTAAATCATAGAACTTACTTTATGGAAATTAATCATGTTATATTATCTCTGCCAGCAAAATTTAAATAAAGCATCTTTTTAGAGAGAAAAGGCTAAAATTGAAGTAAATTGGAATTATTTTACTAAATGACTTATCTTCTACAAATGCTTTTTGGTCAAAATTTATACATAACGATTTACTCAAGACTGGTATTATGATTATTTTTATCATAATTGGATATTTTATATTTATTGTCTATGGAACATTATTTTATTTGCCAATTATTAATTGTAGATGTAGCATTGGTAAGATCTTAAAAAATCGACACATTTAAATATAAAAATAAAACTAATTAATCAGCATTGCAGAAAGTGCGTGAAGTAAAGGAGAATGATAATAAAATTAATTACATTAGTTTGATAATATTAAAAATTAATATAATGCCCTGTCAATATCATGATTTAATTGACAAAGAAGTTTGTATGGTACTTATTTTCTATTTACAACATTCCTAAGAAAATATTTTTTGGTAGTGTTTGATTAGCGGTACTCCAGCTGTTAGAGGTGCTGTTTCTGTGTAAACACACAGAAATATCCAGAGTAGGGGCCAAAAAGCAGAAATGCTTGTCCCAGATGCTAGGTGGTGCTGTTCACCATGCGTGTGCACAGCAACCTTCCACAAGCTAGCTGGCAACAAAACTGCCACATTTAAATATAAAAATAAAACTAATTAATCAGCATTGCAGAAAGTGCGTGAAGTAAAGGAGAATGATAATAAAATTAATTACATTAGTTTGATAATATTAAAAATTAATATAATGCCCTGTCAATATCATGATTTAATTGACAAAGAAGTTTGTATGGTACTTATTTTCTATTTACAACATTCCTAAGAAAATATTTTTCGGTAGTGTTTGATTAGCGGTACTCCAGCTGTTAGAGGTGCTGTTTCTGTGTAAACACACAGAAATATCCAGAGTAGGGGCCAAAAAGCAGAAATGCTTGTCCCAGATGCTAGGTGGTGCTGTTCACCATGCGTGTGCACAGCAACCTTCCACAAGCTAGCTGGCAACAAAACTGCCTTCCTGGTGGTGCTGGTTGCCACGCGTAAGCCATGTAGCTTACATCCATCGTCTGCTATTAGCAACTACCAAGAACCTAGGTGGCGCTGATTGCCGTAAACACATCTAGCTTAGTCATCTGCTACCAGCAACTACCAAAATTTTAGCCCACTATGTGGCACTGTTTCTCCATGCTATGCATGGAAAAACTGCGCTCTCTAACCGCAATATTATTGCAAGGTTAATGTCTGTGCACATATTACTTAAGAGATAAATAATGTATAATTTAAAGGTGTGAATAATTTACAACGCACAACTATTTAAATCTGCTTTTGTTATTAATATTATTATATGCTATTTCATCGTCTCATATATACATGTATTTTACATTCATTGTTTTTACATTCATTGTTTTTAAAAATCGATCTTTTTTTTAAAACTATTTTGTCTGAAAGTGTCTTTTTTTAAAAAAAACAAAACATGACCACATCTATTTAAATCTGCTTCGACAACTAAATAATGTTACATTCTAATTTCACCTGATAAATTGATGTATTATTAAATTAATTTTTTAAAATTGATATTTTTTTAAAGATTATTTTCTCTAAAAATAATTAAGAAAAGAAAATGTAATCTTTACAGCAGACTTTCGATAACAATCGGGCTAAGCTGATTTTTACAATTTTTTTTTCGCTACGGCAATATTTGTTGGAAAACTATTAATAATAAAAAATATTAAATAAATTGAAATAAAATGAATGACAATTATTTTTACAAATAAAATATTTAATAATATAATTTGTTGTTTAATAATTCACCAGTCCAGTGATCCATTAATTCATTTAAAATGTAATTAAGCTGGTTATTCAAACTATTGGTTGTGAAATTAGATATTTGGCTATGAGACATGATATTTGATGGTTTAATGAAGTGCATGAATGGAAAATGAAGTTGAAAAATGGACTACAGGTACTAAACTGATATGACTGAAATGACAGTTTCAATAATGATGAGTCAAACATATTGCATTATTTACACTATTGATTAAAATATTATAAGCAAGTAAACCAGAGAATTATCCAAACAAATATCAATACTGTTCTGCAGACAAATAAAATAAATTAGAATCAACTTAAACTAAACTGACAACTTCTGTGACAAGCCACCCCCCTTCCTATCATTAATTACTAAATAAATATATTAAACATCTAAAACTTTCAAATTATATCTACAAGTGCTTTTAAACTTAGTTTTAGGTCATTAATAAAAAAATTTAAAAATTTCAGGTTATTTCATTTTTTTTTAGTAAGGTGCCATCAGATGTTACTGATACAGTGCTACATAATTATAATCAATATTTCTGGTGCCAATCCAGAAGGTTACAATATATATAATCGTAAAAAGAAATTATTTCACACTCAGCTGCCAACTATATATATATATAATTTTAATGCACCAATCAGCGCATAACAGCAGAGCTTCTTCAAATTAAATCACAATTTATTATAAACTTAATAGAAATTATAATACATAATAATTAATGCCCGAGCGCTTTCAAGAGAACTTAGCTCTCATAATCATGGGCAACAAAGAGTAAGCATAACCAGGTTGCTATATGCAAATATATGCAGATACATGTAAATTAATTGAACTATATGCGTAAATCTAATTAATCCATTTTTTAGAAATTTTATAACACGCATCTTTCCTATTCATAGCTTTATCGTCCATGGCAATAAAACATGCCTCCTTAACTTTTCTCTTAACATCATTTCTTTTCCTACAAACTATTCTTGGATTGTCAGGTTCACATGCATGACCAGCTGGTTTCTGATGCATTGCGAATATTGAGTTGCAAGTCGGGTCTGCTGTAAGAATATCTGTGCTGGGACAATCTTGTTGAGAGAGTTGCTTTCGTTTCTCCATAGTATGACGCCATGCAATTATTTTCTGGGCATGAAATATAGACGGCTTGAGAAATGTTGGGTGTTACTATATCTTTTGTATTGTTGATAATTCTATTGGTATTAGGGGGAGTGTGAAAACAGTTGAAATTCTCTATTAAATACTGAGTAAAGTTTTCTATGGGCATTTGCAATATATGGCAACAATATTCTATTTTTCTGCTGCTTAATTACATTGTTATTTAATTTACTGTAAAATTGTCTAATTTTCCGATCGATGCTATTTTTTTTTAAACCGATATTTAATAAATCGTTTCTATATAATATCAAATTTGCCTTTTTGTCTGCTTCAAATCTGCAAAGGTGCTCATTCCTATGTAAGAAGGACATTAATCCTGCGAATTTATGAATAGATGGTGTGTTCGAAAGGGGTTGTATATGGCCTCTTTTTTCTATTGGTTTTATAATCATCTTATAAGTGAGTTGTTGACCTTCCCTTTGTACTTGCATATCCAAATATTTTGTCTTCTTGTCACAATCTTCCATCTATGTATTTAGCTTCAGATGAGTGCCCTCTTGTATGTCCAGCTTGATGTTATCTATAATCTCTTCTGTAGCAGCAATAAAAATGTCATCCACATACCTTGTGTATATAATTAACTGAAGAGTTTGTTCATATTTAGGAATAATACTTTTTTCCAAAATAATTAAGTACAATACTTGATATGATGCCACTTATGGGTAAGCCCATTGGCCACCCATCATTCATTTGGTACCATTGGTTGTTAAATGTTGCCACTATGTTGTTATTTAACCATTTTAAGAAATCAATTATAAAGTCGATCCTTGTTCTGTATTGTTAAAGTCAATCCTTGTTTGTTCCATATGATATAGTAACACCCAATAACATTTCTCAAGCCGTCTATAATATTTCATGCCCAGAAAATAATTGCATGGCGTCATACTATGGAGAAACGAAAGCAACTCTCTCAACAAGATTGTTCCAGCACAGATATTCTTACAAGAAGGCCCAAGCAGACCCGACTTGCAACTCAATATTCACAATGCATCAGAAATCAGCTGGTCATGCATGTGAACCTGACAATCCAAGAATAGTTTGTAGGGAAAGAAATGATGTTAAGAGAAAAGTTAAGGAGGCATGTTTTATTGCCGTGGACAATAAAGCTATGTTTAGGAAAGATGCGTGTTATAAAAATTCTAAGAAATGGATTAATTAGATTTACACGTATAGTTCAATTAATTTACATGTATCTGCATATATTTGCATATAGCAACCTGGTTATGCTTACTCTTTGTTGCCCATGATTATGAGAGCTAAGTTCTCTTGAAAGCGCTCGGGCACTGATTATTATGTATTATAATTTATATTAAGTTTATAATAAATTGTGATTTAATTTGAAGAAGCTCTGCTGTTATGCGTTGATTGGTGCATTAAAATTATATTATATAATTATATATAATCATATAAAATAAATATAATAATCAAAATACTCTGGAATAAACTTTACACTATTCAATATTCCAATATAAAAAAAAATCAATTATAACTATAACTAGCTCATCATCCTGTTAAATGTTACTCAGGATGGTGCACACTGCCGTAAGCTGGTTATAGTTATTCTTGATTTTTTTATATTGGTATATTGAATATTGTAAAGTTTATTCCAGAATATTTTGATTTTATATATATATATTGTAACGAGCACAGACGTTCGTTACATTGTTTTTTTTTATTTATTAAACATGAAAGTAAATTAAAAAGTTCGCATTTAAAAATTTCCTTTAAGAATTAAAAATTGAAATTAAATATCATCTTAAACTCGTATATATAAATCGCACAGATAAAAAAAAAAAAATTATTAAAATAAAACTTTATTAAAAATAGAAAGGTATTTTAAAAACCTAAAATGATTTAGAGATAAAAATATATCTTTAATCTTGGAAAACACATTAATTAATCAGAAATGGAAATGATTGTTTTAATTAGTTAAATGTAAACCAGCCTTGGGCATTTAAATGTAAAAACATCAGTCAGATAGGAAAACAATAGAAACTGTTAGCAAATAGGAAGAAAATCCCTATGGAATCGGACCGCAGCGAAAGGACCATCGCATCGGTGACATAATGTAAATTCAATCCTTCACATTAATATAAAAAGGACAAGTTTGGAAATTAGTGATTATTATTGATTATTTACGATGTGACAGATATGTGTTAGTGCGGAAGTGAAGGAGAAGGGATTGAAAAAGACGCACGTTCAATCCCTTCAGTTGTTATAAAATGGAAAAATGAAAGATCGCTTTTCTTATATTCAGAGGACCACAGGATCATCGGGAAATTTAACGCTGGATTTCAAACGGCAAGCAACTGTAAAAGATGAACATTTCTAAAACCGTAAGAACTTTATAAAATATAACGAACAATATTAATTTGAAAACACTAAGAACTTTAAATTTTAAACTTTCCTAGTATTTAATTGTTACAAATAGAATCCTATCTGACCAAACTAAATTCTTTATTAATAGTGTTATTTGATGTATTTTTTTTTCTTATTTATGTAAAATCATTTCCATTTATTTATTTTTTGTTCTTTAAGGTTTTATCATGATTTTTTTGTTTTTCATTAAATTAATTATATAAATGTTAAACTTAAGTCGGGCGTGAATGGCTGTATAGATTTGTAAAGTTATATTAGGAGAGGGTAATCTTAGGTTATTTGTGTCGTCGTTAAATTGGGTCAATGGATTGGATATATTGATGTAGTTAGTAGATGTAGTCGGAGATTCGCTACTGGCAGAATCGCTTCATACGCCGCACTCTCCTGTTTTGCCTATGGAAGGAATTATAAGATGCAGAGCGCAGTTCCTTTCTATGGAGTTTTTTTTTTATTGCTCTTCTTGTCTGATAGATGTCATATTCCTATTTGACGAGAGGCAATTTCTTCTCTTAACTTTTGGTGCCGCTGTATTTCGTATTACATTGAATACATCGATATATCAGATGGATTGATGCCAGTTTGACTGCGAATTTTAGCCTAAGGGATGAATGTTTATTTTCAAAAGCAAATTTATGTAGTCTATTCATACTCGACCCTAAATAAAAATGCATTAAATTTAAGTTGTTTATGGACGCTTGCATGGATTGGTTCTCAGTTAAGTATGTTTTGGGTTTTCATATTTGATCAAAATATATAGACATTCGATAAATAATGATACCTTACGGTGAGTATCTAAAATGTATTTATTCGGATGTCTTTTAAGTCATTGGTGACAATGCCAGTATCTTATGGTGAATACTACTGGGTTACTTATAAATTTCCCTCTGCAATTGCCAATATCAATGATTTTATATTTTGATCGTTTATGTTTACTTTGGAATGTTTTTAACCGTGTAATCTATGTAACCGATCTATAGCAACATATTAAAACAAGCTTTTATAATCCCATCTGTGCGAACTTAATTAAAATGTAAACTTATAATATAATAGAAATTAAAATGTAAATTAAAATCTAAGGTAAAGTTAAAAATAATGTTAAATGTAAAACTAATACTAAAATAATTTTAAATCTTATATATATGTGCATAAATAAATGTTTGTGTGTTAATTACTGGCAGTGGCTTATTTTATTCTTTTTTTATATATACTCTTAGATTATATTATTAAATCTCTGCTATTCCACTGAGCTAGTGACATTTTTTTTTTTTTGACTTACTTTATAAATTTTTCTAGGTTCAAATGCCTAGATGGCGCCCTGTAGTGCAGTTTACGTTAAGTGTTATTCACCGGATCATTACAATATATATACATTTGCTTAGCAATAAAACAATTTTATTGTGCTTTTTGATTTTTAAAATCATATCAAGTCTTGTAATCATCTATGACTAGGAGCAATTTATTCTACTATATTCTTGAGTATATGTTGGCTCTGATGGCTAACAGTGACATTCCATGATAATTAATTTGTTTCTATTAATGATTTATACTTGAAAGTTGAAGATAAAAGTGTGATCCACAGTAAAATGAGTGAACTCCACTATTCTTATAATGAATATGCTGTTGGGAAAGTTGGAAAATAATACAAAAGTAATCCATTCTAGAGTAATATCTTCATTGACTGTTATAATGTAAAATCTCATGGTCTATAAAACAAACAGATTGAGGAACTATTTTTGAAATTTGATTGTTTTGTTTAAAAAGTTAAGAAAAAAGATTGCATAAGAATATCTGGACATATTCTATATGCATGATAGTATGGAAGAAATATGTTGGATATCTAGCTTCAAGAAAACATACAAGATATAAGATTTTTTAAAGAGAATTTTCAAAATTGATTTACAAACATATTAGAAAAAGTCTGTAATTCATCATGAATTATATATAAACAATTGTTTCAAGTATGAAAATGTACTTAAGTGATTAAGGTTGGCAATAAATTTGTAACCTCCTGAGTGTATACAATTTCTTGCAGTAAATCATATCTTAATGATTAATCAAAATAAATAATAATTTATTAGTTGATATTGTGAAATTGGTAAATGTTCAAGTGTCTCTGTTGGGTCATATATATTAAAGTTTGTCTATTTAGAAATTCATTTATAGATTCTTTAAACCACCTAGCTACTTGCAAACATTCTATTAAAAAAATCTGTAGAGATTATAACCAGCAAATAAATTCAAGTATAATTATTATTAATTCCTTTAAGTTTGCCACTGTTTTCTGTTTGATCACACTCTCATAAGTTAATAATTGTTGAAATCTACCGAAAAATGCTATAATACATCGTAATGAGAATTCTAGAGATATCATTCAGGTATAATTTCAAGTCACTACGAATCCTTTATGAATTCTCATTTTAGTAATGGTTATTAGAATTTTTTATAATTATAATCTAAGATTGATCGCATAATATCAGAGGAAAAAAAGAATGAACTTTACTTATGTAGACTGCTGAAAGTGATGAAAAGAGACATATGCGATCAATTAATGAGGCTGAGAAATTGTCAACAATACAATCTATAAGAACTGTTAATTACTGAGAAATGGAATAAAAATGATAGTTTGCATAAACATTGCATGGAAAATACAAAGTTGTAATCATTTATTGTTTGACTACATTGTGAACTTAAAAAAATAAATATAATGTCAGAAAACTACTATTAATATTGGAATGCATGTATAATTATAACAAAGCCAATAATTCTTAAAGATAAATCAGACCAGAGACATTTTTCAAATTAAACAAGATAATGATGCCCATTCCCTGGTCTGCCATTTAATTATTATTTTGAATTAGCCAGAATTTGAGAATGTTTCAGAATTGCACATTATTGAAAAGCAAATGGATTACAAAAAAAAAAAAATTAGTTTGTGAACTTTTAATTATCGATTAATCTCTTTAATATTCATTATGATTACCACACGCAAGGGTGAATCCATAAATAAAAAGTTAAGATCTAGGTTTTATTGTTACAATAGGTTAATTGTGTAATAGGGTTAGATGATTTAGTGAAGATCAACAACCATTATCAATCCACTGCAGGATGAAGGTCTCTCCAAGTTCAATCCATCTTCTCTTCTTTACATCACTCCTGCACACTTTCTTATTTCATCCATCCATCTCACATGTGATCTCTTTCTGGGTCTTTTATAATCTCTTGGAATCCAGTTTAAGATTTCAATTCTTCATCTATTATCATCTCTTCTAGCAATATGTCCAGCCCAGCTCCATTTCAATCTTTTAATTTTTTTCAATAAGGTCAGTAACACCTGTTTGTTCTCTTACCCATATATTGCATTTTCGATCTCTTCTTGTTACTCCCAACATGCATCTCTCCATACTTCTTTGAGTGGTCTGAAGTCTCTGTATTGCTCTTCTTTTAAGTGTCCATGTCTCAGATCCATAAGTAAGAACTGGTAAAATACATTTATTAAAAACCTTCCTTTTTAAACACATAGGCATATTTCCTTTCAGCACCAAGTTATTTCTACCAAAAGCACTCCAACCAAGTTTAATTCTATGATTAATTACATCCATTATGTTTCCATCTGTATTAATAATCTGATTAAGATAGTTCTAGCTGTTAACTTTGTCTAACCCATCATAATCAATCTTTATTTTCATATTTTAAGAAAATCCATTAAATATTACTGTAGTCTTTTTTACATTTATCTTTAGTCCTACTTTCATCTGGTAACTCCTGCAACATTTCCTGAAGCTCTAAAGCATTATTTGCAAAAACAACTACATCATCTGCAAAATCTAAATGACTTAAATAATCTCCATTTACTTTCACTCCTTTAGTTTCCCATTTTAATGCATAAAATACTTTTTGCAACACTGCTGTAAAAAGTTTTGGAGATATGGAGTCACCCTGTCTTACACCCTTCTCAATGGTGACTTTACTAGTATAATTATGTAATTTAATTGTTCGCCTTAAGATGGCGTTGATGCTAATCAAAAACATATACATATAACGATTCGGGGCCGGACCTAAATGATCGATTTGATCTAAAAAGATCTGATTTCTTAGATTTGTAATAAAATATTCTACTAACTAATACTATTATATGATGTTAGTTTTTTTTTCATTTTTGTAAATGTTTTTTAATCTTATCTTGTTTTTGAGTTTGTGTGTCTTTGAAGTTATGGTGTTTTTCTAATTTTTTTTTTTTTTTGACTTTACGTGTGTCTTTTTAAAGTTACGGTCTTTTTTTTTTTTTTGCAAGAGTAAATCAATAATTTTATTCAAAAGCAAGACATAATAAGTAAATATTTATTAATCTTATCTTGTTTTTGAGTTTGTGCGTGTGTCTTTAAAATTACGGGGTTTTTTCGAATTTTTTTTTTTTTGGACTTTAGGTGTCTTTTTAAAGTTACGGTATTTTTTTTTGCAAGAGTAAATCAATAATTTGATTCAAAAGCAAGACGTAATAAGTCAATGATAATTAATCTTAGATTGTTTTTTGAGTTTGTGTGTGTGTGTATCTTTAAAGTTACGGGGTTTTTTCTCATTTTTTTTTTTTTGGACTTTATGTGTGGCTTTTTTTTTAAAGTTTCAGTATTTTTGGTCAAGAGTAAATCAATCATTTTATTAAAAAAGCAAGACATAATTCTAAATCTTTCAAAAGTAACATAATTTATATACTACAATTTAGAATTGATACCCGACTACTATTAGTAAGTACTGTCATTAAAAGACTCGATTGAAAAATGATACCCGACTAATTTCCGTTTTCTTTTTTTTTGGGGGGGGGACAGTAATGAATCAGAAAGTGGGTTGTTTTTTGTTAAGTCTGTCTATATAAAAAGGGTACTGTTATTGAAATACTAAATTTAAAAATGATAGCCGACTAATTAGCGTTTCTTTTGACAGTAATTAATCAGAAAGTGGGGGTTTTTTTTGTAAATCTTGTGTATATATAAAAACAAACAAACCGTAATTCAAAGACTCCATTGAAAAAAATCAAACCCCGTTGAATTTGCTTTTTTTTTTTTAAAGACAGTATTTAATCAGGAATTTGGTTGTTTTTGTTAGTGTGTAGATATAAAAACTAATCTTATTTTGAAATAATAAATGTAACAAAACAAAAAAAAAATAATACCCGACTAATTTTATTTTTCGGACAAGTAATTACTAATAATTAGACAGTGGGTTGTTTTTGTTTGTGCGTATATATATATAGCGAAAGTAACTGGTCACAGACGAATTCTCGTGAAACCGGTACTTTTCGCGTGATCCTTTAATTTTTTTTCCTTTTGCATCCTTAAAAGCAATTTTTGAGGGTTACCCCTTCGTAATGGAATCTTCAGGACATTATTACTAAACTTACAACAGTAAAGTAAGTTACAACACATTAAAAAAAATAGACGTCTTATCAAATTTTAAAAAAAATACGACCGCTTCAAATACACACTCTCACCCGAAACTACAGAGAGAATAGATATTCTACTATTACGAGAAAATGATGAACAAAATCTGTTACCACGGCAGCCGATCAAGGCATTTCTTTCTCTTTGCTTTTAGCATAGAAAAAAAGCCATAATGGGCAGCTGTCGGGAACTCTTTCTGTGTTTTATCATAGAAAGAAGTCTCTTTGTGTTGGCTTTTGTCACCGCCTCCTCCGTCCAACATAACGTGAGGACTTTTCTGCGTTTATAACGTAGAAAAATTCCTCTTTGGTTGAGTGAAGGCCGGTGAAACAGTATATTTCTAGGAATTTACCTAGAAGTAGCGACATCTTAAGGCGAACACCAAGGATGAGAAAACAACCAGATATTCTTTAAAATATGACAATATCCTGGATCTATACCCTGATGATCCAATCCTTTAATCACTGAAGAAATATTTATAGAATCAAATGTCTTTTCATAATCTACAACTTCTCTCAATACCTGGATTTGATCTACTGTACTAAAACCATTTTTAAATCCAGCTTGTTCGCTTGGTTGGTGGAAATCCAATATTCTCTGTAGACGAGTTGTAATTTTTGTGGTAAAAATTTTGTTAAATCAAGGTTTGCTATAAATGAGTTGTAATTACTTTGATAAAGATTTTGTATAAAACTGATAAAAGATTGAAAATCTGTATTTTCTAATACTTCCTTCAGGGCTAATATTTTCTTTATTGCTTTTTCAAAATATCAGTATTATTATCAAATTTTTCCAATCATTTGATACATACTTTATCATTTAGACATTTAATATATAATTTTGCTATTTTTTTTTTTTTTTCATCTCATTCTAAGATATCACTTATTATTCCATCATTTTAAGGAGCTTTTCATTTCTTCATAGATATCATGGGTAATTCAGAAGATTTAGTAACTGTAATAGATACTTTGTTTTTTTGTTTTTATTACTACGTAATTCTTTGTAAATGTCTTTCTCACATTCCATCATGTCTATCATCTTTCTTTTTAGTATAACAGTTCTATTTTTTTCTTTTTATTGTTGAAACATCTTTCTTTCAAATAACAAGATGTTTTTCACTTTTGAGATTTTAATTTTCTTGCATAGATTTTCTTGCCATTTCAAAATTATCTTATAATGTAATTGATTCTTTTTTATGCCATTTTACAAAACTAAATACTCAATTTCTTTAATAGATTATTTTTAAAAATTTTTATATTTTTTATTTTTTAATACATTATTTTATTTCAGTAGAAAATTTATTGATCAATTGTTGCTTTTTTACACCAGCTATCTTTTTTGCAGTTGTTAATATTAAGTAATATAGTATTAGCAATTGTTAATATATTCATCTTATAAAACAATTTAATGAATGTGAATTGGAACTTGTAAAATTGTTTTAAAATATTAACAGATTTTAAACATTGTTCAGAAATGAATAAAATTAATATGAAGATAACTGGTACACTATTAAGAACTGCAAGAAAGATAGCTTACTTTGTGACTTCTTAATCACCTATCACTCTTAATCTTTTACTATCACAGTTTTACTCACACTTGTTTTCCATCTCAAATTAACTGCAAATTTCTCTAAAATTATGATACTAGAAAAAATTTGTTAAGAAGATGATAAACAATGTCAAACACTATCTGACAATGATCAAGTATTGTCATTTGGTTGTAGTATTCCATAGTTTAGTTAACTTAACTTGCCATTGGGCAAATAACTTCATAAACATGCATACTATAGTATTGGTATTATTGTTAAATTCATCCTTACTTAATGATGACATCACATCAGCAAATCCAATGTCTTCCAGCATTAATTTCACTGTTTTATATAATGTTTATTTAGCAATTACGTTTTGAGTCATATTTCTATTTTATTTAACCTATAATAATCTCATTATCAACTAAAGCCTTTTTTTTTTTCATTTATTTATTTTACCCCTTTCTAATTTATGATCAGAAAAGACAGTTTCTTTAAACTTATATTTTTAATATTTCTATTTTCTAATGGATAACTTGTTACAACTACATATTTTCTTATCCAAAGTGAAAATTGCTCCTAATAAAGCTAATTCTTCTAAACTCACTTTATTACATTATAATTTAATGTCAATTTTTATAAATATTAAATTGTAATCATAATTCTTTATCACCACAAATACTGTTCCTAAACCTAGTTTGTATAAATTCAAAATCTAATAAATGACTGTTGCTGAGAGTTTTCTATGAGTAAATTTACAATGATTTTAAATTAGCTATCATCATTCTTATTCAATAGAGAATCTAATTTGCCAAAAACTAAAATCCACAATTCTTCTCTGCCTATTAAAAATCATATATTTATTGTTTTCATTTGAATGTCTATAGATAAACCAAAAATGAAGGATCATGACTTGTCCAACTTATATTTAATTTGATATCAGTAATCTCTTTCCTTTACTAAAGAATCCAATTCTGCAAGGAAGAAAAATGATGAACACCAAATGGTAGTGCAACTATATGATCCCGATTCACTCTACTTGATAGGTTTAACTGGGTTTAAACCTTATTTCATAATTTTATATTATACATATTACGTGAACGGACCGGCCCTTCAAGCAGAAGGGAGAATATCATCGATATCAGAGCTATCAACGATACCCACGGTCAGACCGAGCTATGTAAAGCATAACATGGTCACATTTCCAGACCATGGCCTACCTTGACTGCTAGATTCAAACCTCTACCATCCAAAACATTTTATTTGATTTGAGGTAAACCTCAGATGCCAGCTAATTACACAGGGTAACTAACATGCTTTGGACAGTAGGTCCATAATCCAGCGCTCAAAATATCCCAACTAGCTCAATCAAAAGTAATACAATAACAAATTGTTGCTTTAAATAGTGGTAAAAGAATTGACTGACAAATATTAAGCTTAAAGATAATTTATTTAACTAAATATTTATTTTTGTAAAGTTTAAATTACTTTTATAAAATTAGACAATGATAATTACATATAATGACCACACACATTCTTAATTTATACACTAAATTAAAATATAACAAAGCATTAAATAATACATGGCATTTAAATACATACATGAAATCAATATAAAATATCCTAAAGCATTACATACATGACATTTCAAAACATGCACATCCATAGTTCTTTATGCATGCTATAGAGTTCATATATTAACTGACTCTGGGAAGCTTCAAATTATTGCAATGGCTACTTTAATATCAGAAAGGGAAATAATAAAAATTACTTATTACCTATAGGATTTGAACGTTGACTTCTTGCTGGTTGTTGCTTCAATTGAGAATCTTTCCAACTGGTTGTGTTCGAAGTTTTGTGGAGGTTTATATGCTTACTATTCTATGGTACTATTCTTAGAGAGTTACATATCCTGTCAGTTTTTTAAGTTGTTGTTAAGCAGGCATCACTTGTACCGGACAAAATTGCTGATCTTCATTAGACTAAGTGCTGGAGCAAAGTCGTATGTTTCCGACGATTAACACTGCATGATTGTAAAACTGATTGAAGGACTGGTTTAATCTGATTGTGATCTCAACTGATTGCATTATTTTCATCCAATTTTCATCAAGTGGACCGTTTAAACTTATATTATGCAATCATCTGCAGATTAAATCAGTACGGAATGAGATGGTACTTTCTTTTGACACACATAACATAATTTTGACAAATGCTCAAAGATGACTGCTATTAATTAAAATAAATAATTTGTGTCCTAATATATAAATAAACAAGTTAATATGGATTTAAAACTTAAGTGTTCAAAAATTTCAAGCATAATATGATAAAAAATGGACACTGATTGTGCAAATTGCAAAAACAGTGCTCTATAATTGAAAGCTAGACAATAAATCAGAAACAGTGTATGGGACCAGATTACCCATCGTCTGATATCTACTGATGCTTATACTACAAAGTTGGCTCTGGAATGAAAGAGATTATCATTCACTGGAAACTTTTTTATTAAAAAATATTTCACCACCATTTCAATTTATTTAATTTTTCATCTGTTCTTTGATTATAAATTTTATTCTTATTTTAAAATATATATACTATGGCTCATGCTACTTTGAGAATTATTTAATTTTTTAGTGATCTTGGCTTGAAGTTGCTTATCCAAAGATAAAAATAGCAACATTTAATATCTTTCTTTAAAGGCATAATGGAAAGGTTTTCTTTCATAACTTCAATGTTTTTAATAAATCTATTCAAGTTTATCATGTTATTTAATTCTTCTGATGTATTATAAATTTTAATCTGCTGTTCAAGAGACACAGTTTGTCAAATTCTTCTGCTTAACAGCATTCTCATAGACACAAGCTAACTACATTTAATGGATATTATTATATACACATTCACACATGCTGTAATTCTCAGCAATATAAACTGATTTAAAATTAATAATGAAAATTGATTTTATAATCTTTTCATTATTCTTGGAATGAAATATGTTGTTTAGTCTGAAGATAATTCAATTATTTATTCATTTAAAAAAATATTTTAAAATGGATTTTTAAATCTTCTATTACTTTGAAATAAAAAAATATTGGGAGGAAAAAAAAAGAAATAAGATTTGTAAAATTATCTATTTGTTTCCAAAATCTGTCATGTTTGTTAGCTTCATTATGTCTACATTACCAACAAAATAATTGTAGTTAATATATAATTATGTTAAAACATCCAAAGTAAGTATCATAGAGATGGGAGTCATCATATCTGACCAGCATTTGTTCAGTATAATTTGAAGTAAAACTTTACATATGCTGGACCAGTTATGAAAACTTAACATCCTACCACTGTTTATTCATTTAACTGAGAACAGTTTGAAATAATTCAGTTTTAAAAAATATGGATCCAATTTTTTAACTTTAATGATAATCTTCTCAACAATAATTATCTGATAACAAAGATAAGAAGGAAACTAAGCAATATGAAATTTGAGTTGTTTTTCATAACTGGCGAATTATTGTACTTGATTACTTACCTGACCTAATATTACCATGTTAGATGCAAGAATACATGGCACAAAATCAACTTCATTTACTGTCTTTATAGATATTGGATATAAAATTAACTACAAAGATACTATAGAAACCATTATATATGAAGAAAACAAAACTAAAAAATATTATAAATCATTATATATTAAAGCAAATGCAGATAAATATATCATTACAATGCCAATTGGGTTTTAAATAAAACAAGGAAATTATAAATGACATGAAAGATATTACTCTAGAATGGACTGCTTTTGTATTATTTTTCAACTTTCCCAACAGCATATTCATTATAAGAATAGTGGAGTTCATTCATTTTACTGTGGATCACACTTTCATCTTCAACTTTCAAATATAAATCATTAATAGAAACAAATTAATTATCATGGAATGTCACTGTTAGCCATCAGAGCCAACATACATTCAAGAATATAGTTGAATAAATTGCTCTTAGTCATAGATGATTACAAGACTTGATATGATTTTAAAAGTCAAAAAACTTTATAAAATTGTTTTCTTGCTAAGCAAATGTATATATATATATAAAATCAAAATATTCTGGAATAAACTCTACAATATTCAATATACCAATATAAAAAAATCAAGAATAACTATAACCAGCTTACGGTAGTGTGCACCATCCTGAGTAACATTTAACAGGATGATGAGCTAATTATAGTTATAATTGATTTTTTTTTTATATTGGAATATTGAATAGTGTAAAGTTTATTTCAGAGTATTTTGATTATTATATTTATTTTATATGATTACTGTATATATATTGTAACCTTCTGGATTGGCACCAGAAATATTGATTATAATTATGTAGCACTGTATCAGTAACATCTGATGGCATCTTACTGAAAAAAAAATGAAATAACCTGAAATTTTTAAATTTTTTTATTAATGACCTAAAACTTTAAAAGCACTTGTAGATATAATTTGAAAGTTTTAGATGTTTAATATATTTTTTTAGTGAGTAATTAATGATAGGAAGGGGGTGGCTTGTCACAGAGGTTGTCAGTTTAGTTTGAGTTGATTCTAATTTATTTTATTTGTCTGCAGAAAAGTATTGATATTTGTTTGGATAATTCTTTGGTTTACTTGCTTATAATATTTTAATCAATAGTGTAAATAGTGCAATATGTTTGACCCATCATCATTGAAACTCATTTCAGTCATATCAGTTTAGTACCTGTAGTCCATTTTTCAACTTCATTTTCCATTCATGTACTTCATTAAACCATCAAATATCATGTCTCATAGCCAAATATCTAATTTCACAACCAATAGTTTGAATAATCAGCTTAATTACATTTTAAATGAATTAATGGATCACTGGACTGGCGAATTATTAAACAACAAATTATACTATTAAATATTTTATTTGTAAAAATAATTGTCATTCATTTTATTTTAATTTATTTAATATTTTTTATTATTAATGGACAGAAGTTTTCCAACAAATATTGCCGTAGGGAAAAAAAATTGTAAAAATCAGCTTAGCCCAGGGGTAGGCAATTGTTTTGGCTCGAGGGCCACAGAGGTTGGTGGAGGGCCACATCGGGGGCCACTTTGTAAAAGTGAAGGTTAGTGGAGGGCCGCATCTTTTTTTCATGATGCAATAAACACACTGCTTTATTCTCTGTATTACCAAAGAAATATTTGTTCATTCTTCATTAAACACATGACATTCATCACCGATTTTTTGGAGGGTTCATGGTTTCACTAAAGTTGGAAATGTATATATTTGCTAATGCAAAGACAAAATTGAAATTAACTAGATCAACTGGAAAAGCCCTGCATATAGTTTCTACACTGTGCACATGTATTGATGTGGCCATCCTAGTGGAAAATAAGAGACAAATCTTCGGTCATGCACAGGAAGGAAATCTCAGTTCAAGATGGATTTTCCTGATTGTCTTGGAGGGCCACATAAAAACTCTTAGAGGGCCGCATGTGGCCCTTGGGCCGCTATTTGCCCACCCCTGGCTTAGCCTGATTGTTATCGAAAGTTTGCTGTAAAGATTACATTTTTTTTTTAATTATTTTTAGAGAAAATAATCTTTAAAAAATATATAAAATACATGTATATATGAGATGATGAAATAGCATATAATAATATTAAACACAAAGCAGATTTAAATAGTTGTGGGTTACTTACTTACATAGTTGTGTGTTGTAAATTATTCACACCTTTAAATTATACGCTATCTATCTCTTAAGTAATATTGCATAGACATTAATCTTGCAATAATATTGCAGTTAGAGAGCGCAGTTTTTCCATGCATAGCGTGACAGCACCACGTAGTGGGCTAGAAATTTGGTAGTTGCTGGTAGCAGCAGATGACGTAAGTTAAATGGGCTTATGCATTGCAACCAGTGCCACCAAGCGGGTAACTCTGGTACCAGCTAGCTGGTGGAATGTTCTTGTGCTTATGCATGGTGAACAGTGCCACCTAGTGTCTGAAACAGGCATTGCTGCTTTTGGGCCCCTACTGTGGATATTTCTGCATGTTTAAGCAGAAATGACATCTCTAGCAGTGGCAGGACCCATTCTTCTCAACTACCATTATTTCTCATTATAAATATTTTAAATCAATTATCTAATATATATTATTTATTAATTAGGCTATTGTGTCTACCTTTCCCAAAGTTAACAAAGTGATATATTTTTCTATATCTATTAGTACTATATTGAAAATTATTATGATTACTCTTTTCTTTCATCTATATAAATTAAATACATGCTTTTTCACTTTTATTACTAAAAGGGGAAAAAAAATCTAGACCCCTCCCATTTAATCGTTCCACTAGAAACTTGTACCTTTACATACCTTTTTTTCTCATATCCCATTATATTTAATTAGTAAAATTTTTATTAGGTTTCTGTTACAGAACAGTTTTTTTCTTTATAATATATTAAATTTTTTATGAAAGGCATATATAAATGTGCTTATTATGATAGATTATCATAATAAGATATCCTTATTGCATAATTGAAGACATATTGAAGTACTATACTAAATGAATTTAAATTTCTGGATTAAATCTAGGAATATTAAAATGTCAGATTTGATACCATGTTTTAGATAGTGAATTGATATTTTTTATTTAATTATTATAAACAAATTGTGTGCAGTTATGTATATGTATATTTATAAATGATTAGTGTGCATATATATCTATCTAATTATTATAAACATGTGCTCACATATTTATGTTAGTGTATGTATATTTACATATTTTTTTTGTTTTTTATAGTTGGTACTTGTTTTAGGTGATTTACATATTCCTCATCGGTGTAATAGTTTACCTCTTAAATTTAAAAAATTATTAGTCCCTGGTAAAATACAGCATATTCTTTGTACTGGAAATCTTTGTACCCGAGAATCTTTTGATTACTTGAAAACATTAGCAAGTGATGTTCATGTTGTAAGAGGAGATTTTGATGATGTAAGAACAGCATTTTTTATACATACATTACCAAACATATTTAATTGAAATTTGTTTATACATTCATGTCTGTATATATATTTTTTAATACAGAATTTGAATTATCCTGAGCAGAAAGTAGTCACAGTTGGCCAGTTTCGGATTGGGTTGTGTCATGGGCATCAAGTTGTTCCTTGGGGAGATCCTGAAAGCTTGGCATTAATACAGCGACAGCTTGATGTAGACATTTTAATTTCAGGTCATACTCATAAATTTGAAGCCTATGAACATGAAAATAAATTTTACATAAATCCAGGTTCTGCAACAGGTGCTTATAATGCTTTAGACAGGTAAATTATTTGTTTAAACAATTTCAAAAATGCTTTAAATATTTTTATAAATAAATTTTGCTTTATTTTTAAAAATTAGATATTATAGGTAGCTTTGTATTAATATTCTAAGTATAGTTGGCTGCAAGAAGCATAATTGTGGAAGATATTAATGTATAATATTAAACATTCATTATAATGATTAAAAGTTTCTAATTAAAACTTGTTTTTTGATTGTTGTTTTTGGAGGAGGGAGGAGAAGTAATCAATTTTAAAAATTGTTTTGAATTTGAATAGCTATCATAGAACTTTTCAAATTTAAATTTGTAATTTCTTTTTTTTTTTTTTTAATTTGCAATAACCTGCAAAAAAATTAATACTAATGTTACTTTAAGTTATTGCAAGTTTTTTTTTAAATGCAGTAATATCAAATTCTTTCATTAAGTTATAGTTTATTAATTTCTGCATATTATATTTTTTTAGTATAGTATAACTATATTTAAAATATTTTTTATATAATTATTTAGATATTGGTTTAAATACTTTATCTATTATATTAACTATTACTATCCAAAATACAATTACTGTTAGATTTTTTCAATAACTATTTAATATCAATTTTAATTTTTGTTATTTAACCACCTTTTCCAATCCTTTTTTTTATCTCATTTTTTTTTATATTTATTCATAAACTATAATTTTAAAATACATGTCAAATCTTGATCCACTTTTATTTCTTAATTTTTTTGACAAATAATATTTTTTCACTTACTTTAATTATTTCTATTTGTCTAATTTTATCTCTCTTTTTTTTTCCAATCTTCTTTTTCTAATCTTTTAGTTTTTGCACAATGTAATATATTGTAAACCTTTTTTTTTTTTTTTTTTTAAATCTAACTAGTATCCTATAGAAAAAAAAGCAGGTTACAGAATAATCTTTTGAAAACTTGCTTTGCCATTACAATTGTCGTTCTAATTTTTCACTTATTAATTTTATTATAAATTACCCATCTTTCTAAATAACTAAAAGCTCAATATCTTTTTTACACACTACTATCTTAATGTCTATCCTTTAACAATTTTTTATTATTTTAGTTTACATTCCAAACTTATTACAAATTCTATCAATCTTGTTTTTGTATAGTCTAACCTTGTTATCTGTAGAAATTTTTATATCATCAATAATATTTACTTATTTAAGTAAATTATTTACATGTAGTAGTAATTCTGAATTGTAAAAAAGTTATTTTTGTTTGAATAAATTAATATATATTATTTTTTTCATTATATATATGAAGAGATCATGATGTATCTGATTGAGGAAAAACAAATCTAAATAATTATATTTATTGAAAATCATAATCAAAAAAAGCAATTGCATAATTGAAGAAATTATATTCAGACTGCAATCTTATAACATATGATTGGAAAATTCATTCCAACATTTAAAGAAACAGGATCCATACACTATAAAATATTATGGATTTTCAAAAAGATCATTTATTGATATGGTGATTGCTATCCTTAGTCATTACATCAGAAATTCCCAAAAGTTCAGTAATTGCAAAACAGAATGAAGTTGTGTGTGGATGTAAAGAAAACATGAATATTAAAAATTTCAGCAACATAATGCAATTACTCCTGATATTTTTTAACAAATGTTTGTTGACTGTATAAAACTAGCTGTTTTTAAGAAAAATGATGTAGACATCTTATTATTGAAGTGAAATAGCTAGTCTATTTTATAATATTTAAAAGATAGAGTGCATCTATAAAAAAAAAAAAAGAATTTCAAATAACATATTAAAAGCAGTAGATGATTTTGTCTTCCTAGAATCTACAATTTGCATCAGTGGAGACTGTATAGCAAAGAAATCTGACATAGGATTGTGAAAATTGCTCTCAATCATTTAACTCTCATAGTCAAAGACATAGATATTTTAATAAAATCATGAGAATTAATCATATACTAGTTTTTCTACTATTGGGCTATATGTATAAATAACCATTCTAAGTTTTTATTTTAAATTCAGTGTCATTTTAAAATCAATATTCAAGAATCTAAAATTAGCTGGTTCAATTCCTTTAGTGCTACTATAACTGGTTATATACTAACTTAGTTTGCCATTACCTAATAGGTTAATTTTTTTTAAAAACATTAAATAAAGTTTGAATTTTTCTCAAAGACATTTAATAATTTGTACTAGATGATGGAAATAATCCAATATATATTTACAAATAAAGTACCATCATCACAAACTTTTAGATTATCTTGGTTTCTCTTTGTAAATAAATGCTTTTCTACCTACCCTCCACCCCTCTATGTGAATTATAGAGAAGGTATTTTCAACAGACTTTCTATGTTGACAAGTGATAATGGTTCATCTTTAAGCAGTTTTTCATTCTTTTATTTTGATTTTTAGATAAGATTAGCTTGATATTCATATAGAAAATTAATTAGGTTGGCTATGAGCCATTTTTTTGAAAGAAAAGTATTGAGCCATGATTAGAATTGAAAAAAAAAAGTCAAGTTTTCAAATTGAGGTTGCAAGCATAATAGACAGATGTTTTACCATTACACCAATAAGCTATTTATATATTAATGTTATTGGAAAGTGCTTTTTTTTTTTTTTTTAGAAAAATTTAATTTTAAATCTATATATTAACAAAGTTTTAATAATTGTATAGTATAAAAATCATAAGACTCATTAGTCTAGTTTTGGCTTTGCTCTTCTTCATCAGTACCATATCTTTCAATTACTTAACCCAGTTCAGAAGTTGCTAAAAACAATTTTACTTTAGATACAAAACTAGAGTTAAGTGATTGAACACATCTATTGATTATATAATTTTTGAATAAACAAACCACATTTAGTAAATGTGTTCAATTAAATTTTTGAAGTACATTACATCTGCTTTATTTATTTATACTAATATTAACTAGTATCTGTTTTGTGTTAGTATGCTGAAAGATTTGATGTTGCTGAAGAAAGGAATAATAATTTCCATTAAGTCTAATTACTTCTGCCAGTATTTTGATATTCCATGTGTGTATATATATATATATATTGTTGTTTGTGTGCATACATATATATTATAATGGGATGGGGTATTTGGAAAGATTTTGGTCAACCTGGGATGATTGGCAAATCATCATCAACACCAGTTCAAAATATAAATATTTTAAATAAAAAGTATTATTAAAGGCTATAGAGATATTAAAGTAATGTTTAATATCACAAAATATATAAGAAAATTTATATTATAAGTGCATGAGAGATCTTGTTAACTTTTAGAGATCAACCCAGTTAACTCCTTAGAGCAACTATAAAAATAATTAACCATACATCAATCAGCATTATCCAAAAGTAAAAGTAAGTATAAGTAATAATCATCATCATGAATGATCAATAATCAAAATAAATCAACAGAATCTGGTGACTGGATTTGAAATGGGTCTACTAAAGACAAGGCCAACGATTTAGCCTTTACCAGCTTGGGCAATTAATTAAACATAATTTGTTTTCACTAACTGAAGTGCTAATCCATAGAATATACAACCATAAAAACAATAATGCTAGGATATTAAAACATGCTGATCATCATCAATGCTCTGGCCACTTAGTATCATTAATGTACTAGCCATTTTAAACTTAATTTCTAATAGACTAAACTAAATAAAGTATAGTGCATGGACTTTGAAGAATATAATCTTTGTGCCAACCCAAGACAATGTCATACTGAATGTCCCTGCACTAAATACATCCGCTTTAATATATCAGATCGTTATACTCGAATCTAGCTCAAAGAACATAAGCTCTACTACTGTTACTGTGATCAAGAGATAGTGCTATACATAATACTCTAAAAAACTTAGTTCAATGGAATAATTTTAATAGTGAAATACAAGTTTATTAATAACAATTAAAAAGAAATGAAATTAAGGTCTGTAGAATATGGCTCTACACTTAGAAGCCTTCTGATTTTGAATATACAAAATTCAATTTATTACATTGGTTTTCATACATGTTCCATTAGGTTTACACATTCAGCACACATAGGTGGTCTAATAATTTATGAACATATTTAAATAGTCATATAAAAAAATACATGATTAAAGTTTTTAAATTATATTTTTAAAGATATAAAATACTTATACCGGGTTTACTTAAAACACATATATATAGCCACACATCTGTGGGATATATTAATTTATTTACATAACATTTGAATTTTTCAAAATAATAGAATTATTAATTTTTATATCATATAATTAGCATATATGTTTGTGTGCATAGGAATGTATGTGCACGTTGGCATTTATACTTCATATTTTAATTTGTCATAATAATAATATTATATTTTTTCTAATTAATTCCATTTGGAAAATATACATAAATTTTACACATATATTTGTGTATAAACACTTTTATAAAAAGTTTTCTTTTTCTTAAAAAAAAATAATGTCAATTTTTTGACAGGTCACTCTAACAAGATTTGTTTGATTAATTATAACATTTTTAGATTTCTTTTTTTTTTTTAAAAAAATAAAATCAGCCTTTAACAAATTATTGTTAATTAATTATAATGTTTTTAGAATCATCTATTCTTTACATTTTTACTTTCTTATTTTTAATCCAAGCCAAATTATTTGCTGGTATTTTTAAAATGTCATTTTTAGGAAATAAATTATTTAAAATTTCGTTATTATATATACGTTATTTATCCTTGTATAGACATTTATCTATGCTTATATAGATACATCAGCATACATATAATTACTTCTTCAGCAAGATGAGGTTCTTTGGGCAAGCTGGAAGATTTCTCTTGGTGAGCTAGCTAGTCTTAATGAGACAGGTATTGTCCAGGATTGTCCTTATTGGGAAATATAATTAGCTAACTGCTGGTCTCTCTTCTATTTAGGATTTCTTGCCAGCAAGCTGTCTTCTTAGAACACATCTATAGCCATGAATTTTAACAATGGGAGATGACCCATTTTCCTCCAAGTGAATTCAAACTCCACCATTGTGAACTGTAGAGCAAATGCTGGACTTATTCCTTTGCCTTCCTTTAGTTATTCATGGGAACTCTGACCAACTCTACAAACACCAACTACTGCTAGCCAGCTACTTTTGCTACAGCTACCAACTAAATACTACTAGCCCACTACTGCAGCTAGCTATTTTAGCCAGCTAATTTCTGCCAACTGTTCTAATATTTTTATCAATTCATTTTATAAGAGTCTGCTTAGGGGTAACAAAACACATCAGAAATTGTTTTCAATTACAAACTGTTTTTCTTATCTCTTGATTAAAAATAATCTTAATCCCTTCCAAAGCACTTTTAATTAAAAGCTATAATAAAATTCTATTTTAAATTCATAATTATTTAATCTTTTACTTATTCCAGGAAAATAAAAAAATATCTACAAAATTTTTGTCTGTGTTTATTTCTACTTTTCTTTTCAACTTTATATATATTTGTGCACACCCAAAACTATGTTGTTGTATGTTATGTGACCAAACAGTTACAATATCTATATATGCCCACAAACACACAATAAAAAAAAAATTTATTTATTGTAGTTTAACTTGAAGATATTGATCCATAAACTTCTTGGCTTCTATTCATTTCTTTTTCTATTAGATTTGAAAATTTTTACCTACTTATAAATTTCTTGTGACTCTTATAGTTATTGTCATATGACTCTATCATTCTGAATTTCATTAGGTTTGAAGTTTTCTATTCCAAAAATTTTTACTACTTTACATTCACCAATATTGCAATATATGAGAAGAATCTAAGATAGATTGACATGTTTTCAATTCATTTTACTTTTGTCATAGCATATTATCAATGGTTATCTGATGCAACCTACGGGTATATGTTTTAATAAAAAAAGGTTTTTTTTTTTAATTTTATATAAAAGTTATATTTTCCTGACTCTTCCCTTATGTAATTAATAGTACTTTCATACAGTTGTTTTAACTGTATAACTATTAATTACACATGAATGAGCCCAGAAAATATCTTTTATATCTGTTACCCACGAGAACCTTAATTTTAACATTGTTGTGGTTTATGAATTTGTAATTATTTATACTAATAATGTTCATTAATTGATTGCATTCAATATCAAATTTTGTGTTGGTATTGAAACCTAGTTTTAAAAGTTTTAGGAAATTTTATTTTGATATGTTTTTCATTTTGACTTATAGTTTTATTTATATCATATAAAACTTAACACATAAAGCTATATAATTATTTATTAGTCATTCTTTAGACTAGACATTATTCACTTAATGAATAATATTATTCTCATATTTATGTTTTCTTTTATATTTCAATGTACTTTTTTAGTTCTATTATTCCTTCATTTGTTTTAATGGATATACAATCATCTACAGTAGTAACATATGTTTATCAGCTGAATGGGGAAGAAGTGAAAGTGGAAAGAATAGAATACAAGAAATGAATTATCTAATTAATTTATATTTATAGTTTCGTATCTGACATATGGACTAAATATTATTTTAATATATATATATATAAATATTGTTTTTGTATATTGGATATAATTATAAGTCTGCATTAAGTACATCTATTTGAAAGGGGAAGGGGGGTATAACATTTGTTTATTTTTAAAAAAAACACACACATTAAGAATGTATTAGATAACAAATTTTTTAAAATATTTCTTCTAGAGAGAAAAAAATGTTCATGTCTATAAAAAAAAATTTTTTTTATATATATAAAATGGATTAATTCCATATTTTTTATTATAAATTAATAATATAGATCTGGGTCTCTTTTTATGCGGTAGATAGGTTCCACAGAAAACCCGTATTAAAAAAATCGCACAAAAATAGACTTAACTTACCTTGAAAAATGTGAGATATGTTCTGTAATATTCGAAAATCGCATAAAACCAAAGCAACAAGGTAAAATTATTTTAAAATCCGCATAAAAAAAAGAAATAAACTATGACTAATAAAAAATTTCAAATATTTGAAAAAATTGATACAAGACAAACTTTTTTTTATTAACAATTTAATTTTATTCAAAACATTATGTTTTTATGTGTAATGTATTTTACATTTTTTCATACATATTTTAATCATTATCACTATTTGACAATATGCAGTTCAATTGTGAACTAGTAAGACATCAGATTCATCACAAAAGGAAATACAATTAGCGCCAACTTCAGTCTCATGCTATGTTAATGGTTTTCTGTCGACAATGTAATCAGTAATTAAACTTTGAGACAATGATCTTACTAATTGTTTTTGAAGCTCGCAATATGAGAATGCACTTCCTCGAGTGCAACTATATATATATAATACGCTTCTACGAGTGTGTTAATGATTAATGATTAAATTTTCTTTTATATATATATGGAGAAACTTTTAGACAGAAAAAAGTTACAAGTAAAAATATTTAAAAACTTTTAAAGATACATTTTTTTTAAGTAGAAATTAAAAGTTCTTAAATATTTTTACTTGTAACTCTTTTTCTGTCTAAAAGTTTCTCCATGTATATATGTGTATAAAAGAAAATATAAACATACACATTTTAAAATTACATTCTTTTTAAGTAGAAATTAAAAGTTCTTAAATATTTTTACTTATAACTTTTTTGTCTAAAAGTTTCTCCATGTATATATGTGTATAAAAGAAAATATAAACATACACAGACATACAACTATTTAACTCTCATTGGAATTTAGTTTATAATTCGTGTCATTAACAATTTTTCAAATCATTTTTGCCCACAAACACACAATAAAAAAAAAATTTATTTATTGTAGTTTAACTTGAAGATATTGATCCATAAACTTCTTGGCTTCTATTCATTTCTTTTTCTATTAGATTTGAAAATTTTTACCTACTTATAAATTTCTTGTGACTCTTATAGTTATTGTCATATGACTCTATCATTCTGAATTTCATTAGGTTTGAAGTTTTCTATTCCAAAAATTTTTACTACTTTACATTCACCAATATTGCAATATATGAGAAGAATCTAAGATAGATTGACATGTTTTCAATTCATTTTACTTTTGTCATAGCATATTATCAATGGTTATCTGATGCAACCTATATAAAAGTTATATTTTCCTGACTCTTCCCTTATGTAATTAATAGTACTTTCATACAGTTGTTTTAACTGTATAACTATTAATTACACATGAATGAGCCCAGAAAATATCTTTTATATCTGTTACCCACGAGAACCTTAATTTTAACATTGTTGTGGTTTATGAATTTTAATTATTTATACTAATAATGTTCATTAATTGATTGCATTCAATATCAAATTTTGTGTTGGTATTGAAACCTAGTTTTAAAAGTTTTAGGAAATTTTATTTTGATATGTTTTTCATTTTGACTTATAGTTTTATTTATATCATATAAAACTTAACACATAAAGCTATATAATTATTTATTAGTCATTCTTTAGACTAGACATTATTCACTTAATGAATAATATTATTCTCATATTTATGTTTTCTTTTATATTTCAATTTACTTTTTTAGTTCTATTATTCCTTCATTTGTTTTAATGGATATACAATCATCTACAGTAGTAACATATGTTTATCAGCTGAATGGGGAAGAAGTGAAAGTGGAAAGAATAGAATACAAGAAATGAATTATCTAATTAATTTATATTTATAGTTTCGTATCTCGACATATGGACTAAATATTATTTTAATATATATATATATAAATATTGTTTTTGTATATTGGATATAATTATAAGTCTGCATTAAGTACATCTATTTGAAAGGGGGAAGGGGGGGTATAACATTTGTTTATTTTTAAAAAAAACACACACATTAAGAATGTATTAGATAACAAATTTTTTAAAATATTTCTTCTAGAGAGAAAAAAATGTTCATGTCTATAAAAAAAAATTTTTTTTATATATATAAAATGGATTAATTCCATATTTTTTATTATAAATTAATAATATAGATCTGGGTCTCTTTTTATGCGGTAGATAGGTTCCACAGAAAACCCGTATTAAAAAAATCGCACAAAAATAGACTTAACTTACCTTGAAAAATGTGAGATATGTTCCGTAATATTCGAAAATCGCATAAAACCAAAGCAACAAGGTAAAATTATTTTAAAATCCGCATAAAAAAAAGAAATAAACTATGACTAATAAAAAATTTCAAATATTTGAAAAAATTGATACAAGACAAACTTTTTTTTATTAACAATTTAATTTTATTCAAAACATTATGTTTTTATGTGTAATGTATTTTACATTTTTTCATACATATTTTAATCATTATCACTATTTGACAATATGCAGTTCAATTGTGAACTAGTAAGACATCAGATTCATCACAAAAGGAAATACAATTAGCGCCAACTTCAGTCTCATGCTATGTTAATGGTTTTCTGTCGACAATGTAATCAGTAATTAAACTTTGAGACAATGATCTTACTAATTGTTTTTGAAGCTCGCAATATCGATTGCTATGTTTAGCTGTTAGAGAATGCACTTCCTCGAGTGCAACTATATATATATAATACGCTTCTACGAGTGTGTTAATGATTAATGATTAAATTTTCTTTTATATATATATGGAGAAACTTTTAGACAGAAAAAAGTTACAAGTAAAAATATTTAAGAACTTTTAAAGATACATTTTTTTTAAGTAGAAATTAAAAGTTCTTAAATATTTTTACTTGTAACTCTTTTTCTGTCTAAAAGTTTCTCCATGTATATATGTGTATAAAAGAAAATATAAACATACACATTTTAAAATTACATTCTTTTTAAGTAGAAATTAAAAGTTCTTAAATATTTTTACTTATAACTTTTTTGTCTAAAAGTTTCTCCATGTATATATGTGTATAAAAGAAAATATAAACATACACAGACATACAACTATTTAGCTCTCATTGGAATTTAGTTTATAATTCGTGTCATTAACAATTTTTCAAATCATTTTTGCCCACAAACACACAATAAAAAAAAAATTTATTTATTGTAGTTTAACTTAAAGATATTGATCCATAAACTTCTTGGCTTCTATTCATTTCTTTTTCTATTAGATTTGAAAATTTTTACCTACTTATAAATTTCTTGTGACTCTTATAGTTATTGTCATATGACTCTATCATTCTGAATTTCATTAGGTTTGAAGTTTTCTATTCCAAAAATTTTTACTACTTTACATTCACCAATATTGCAATATATGAGAAGAATCTAAGATAGATTGACATGTTTTCAATTCATTTTACTTTTGTCATAGCATATTATCAATGGTTATCTGATGCAACCTACGGGTATTATGTTTTACATTAAATGAGCTTTATTTTGTTAATTCTTCATATAAAAGTTATATTTTCCTGACTCTTCCCTTATGTAATTAATAGTACTTTCATACAGTTGTTTTAACTGTATAACTATTAATTACACATGAATGAGCCCAGAAAATATCTTTTATATCTGTTACCCACGAGAACCTTAATTTTAACATTGTTGTGGTTTATGAATTTGTAATTATTTATACTAATAATGTTCATTAATTGATTGCATTCAATATCAAATTTTGTGTTGGTATTGAAACCTAGTTTTAAAAGTTTTAGGAAATTTTATTTTGATATGTTTTTCATTTTGACTTATAGTTTTATTTATATCATATAAAACTTAACACATAAAGCTATATAATTATTTATTAGTCATTCTTTAGACTAGACATTATTCACTTAATGAATAATATTATTCTCATATTTATGTTTTCTTTTATATTTCAATGTACTTTTTTAGTTCTATTATTCCTTCATTTGTTTTAATGGATATACAATCATCTACAGTAGTAACATATGTTTATCAGCTGAATGGGGAAGAAGTGAAAGTGGAAAGAATAGAATACAAGAAATGAATTATCTAATTAATTTATATTTATAGTTTCGTATCTGACATATGGACTAAATATTATTTTAATATATATATAAATATTGTTTTTGTATATTGGATATAATTATAAGTCTGCATTAAGTACATCTATTTGAAAGGGGAAGGGGGGTATAACATTTGTTTATTTAAAAAAAAAACACACACATTAAGAATGTATTAGATAACAAATTTTTTAAAATATTTCTTCTAGAGAGAAAAAAATGTTCATGTCTATAAAAAAAAATTTTTTTTATATATATAAAATGGATTAATTCCATATTTTTTATTATAAATTAATAATATAGATCTGGGTCTCTTTTTATGCGGTAGATAGGTTCCACAGAAAACCCGTATTAAAAAAATCGCACAAAAATAGACTTAACTTACCTTGAAAAATGTGAGATATGTTCCGTAATATTCGAAAATCGCATAAAACCAAAGCAACAAGGTAAAATTATTTTAAAATCCGCATAAAAAAAAGAAATAAACTATGACTAATAAAAAATTTCAAATATTTGAAAAAATTGATACAAGACAAACTTTTTTTTATTAACAATTTAATTTTATTCAAAACATTATGTTTTTATGTGTAATGTATTTTACATTTTTTCATACATATTTTAATCATTATCACTATTTGACAATATGCAGTTCAATTGTGAACTAGTAAGACATCAGATTCATCACAAAAGGAAATACAATTAGCGCCAACTTCAGTCTCATGCTATGTTAATGGTTTTCTGTCGACAATGTAATCAGTAATTAAACTTTGAGACAATGATCTTACTAATTGTTTTTGAAGCTCGCAATATCGATTGCTATGTTTAGCTGTTAGAGAATGCACTTCCTCGAGTGCAACTATATATATATAATACGCTTCTACGAGTGTGTTAATGATTAATGATTAAATTTTCTTTTATATATATATGGAGAAACTTTTAGACAGAAAAAAGTTACAAGTAAAAATATTTAAAAACTTTTAAAGATACATTCTTTTTAAGTAGAAATTAAAAGTTCTTAAATATTTTTACTTGTAACTCTTTTTCTGTCTAAAAGTTTCTCCATGTATATATGTGTATAAAAGAAAATATAAACATACACATTTTAAAATTACATTCTTTTTAAGTAGAAATTAAAAGTTCTTAAATATTTTTACTTATAACTTTTTTGTCTAAAAGTTTCTCCATGTATATATGTGTATAAAAGAAAATATAAACATACACAGACATACAACTATTTAGCTCTCATTGGAATTTAGTTTATAATTCGTGTCATTAACAATTTTTCAAATCATTTTTGCTGTGAAACAAACAGGTTCCACTTCTATTTCATTATCTTTTTGTAAATCTTCTACTGTATCTAAGTTTATTGCCAAACCTTTTTCCAATAGGCATTCAAAGTATGTAAAATTTAATGTGTGTACATAAAACGGGGAAATCCCGATTTTAAGTGAAATATGAACTTCTTTATCGCATTAAAAAAATCCACACAAAAAGAGACCCGGGTGTATAATCACAAATATGTTGTTATACATAATTACTTTTGTTTTGAAGAATTATCTGTATTGATAATGATAAATGTAATAAATAACAATAAATATAAAATGATTAAAATTTTAGTTGTTTTTATTATATTATTTAAAATGAATACATTATATTTTTAACTTCATATTGTTATTATTATTATTATTATTATTATATAAATATGAAATAAGAAATATTTGTGCTATTAAAACTTATGTTGTATCATAGAATAGAGTCTTCATCCATATAGAAAATACAACTTAAACAAATGAAAGTAATTGATAAATTTCCCACCCTTTGTAAAAAGCCAAAAACAAAAGAATAATAATATATTTAGTAATCAAACCAATATATTATGATTACAAAACAAATATATTCAACAATTGTGACCAACTCAAGTATTATTTAAAAATTAAATTAGCAATAGAATTGCATTTGCCTGCATTGCTAATTTGTTTTGTAATTATTATACATTTATTTGGTTACTAAATATATTATTTTCGTGTTTTTAAATGTATTATTTTTTTTATTGTTTTTGATTTTTTTATTTCTTTATTATTTAAAGGGAATAGACTGGGGACATGTTAGACACCTCACAGTTCTTATTATGCATTGAGGTTCTTGTCCTCAAAATGCTACAATTCATTTTTATTTTTTTATTTGCTTCATTTCTGTGGGTGGTATTCAATGCTGCAGTAGAATATAAATTATATTAGCTCCAAAATATCAGTGTGCAATCACTGATGAATCCATAAAAGCAATTCAGTCTAAATTTTTGAAGATATGTCAGCAATAATTTTAAAAAAATTAAAGCATTAGTTTTTAAAAATATATTCTCTTATTTAATCTTGAATATTTTATTATGCATTGAAATATGAATGTAATAATTACTTTTCTTATGCTGTAATTTTTGTCAAATTTCTATTAATGTCGTAATTAAATGGTAAAGAATTTTTATTTGCAAATTATAATAAATGTAACATTAAATGTAGATCAAAGTTTACTTTTTAAAAAATAAAATATTTTTTTACTCAAATCAATTATTTGAGCTTGCATTTATAAATGTGCGTTTATAATAAATAGAAAGATTTGAATTTAGGATTTTCAGTCTATATTCATCTTCCACTTCATCTCAAACAACCGATACACATGACCACCCACATGTGAATAAATAATTCCCAATATATGTATTTCGTGCAGAACCAGCGCTCATCAGTTGAACCAGATCATAATCTCCCACACATATATACAATCAGTGTTAAGCTTATATTAAGATAACAATTCCTTAAACTTTAATAGGCAGGCTTCAATATTCTCACCCATCTAACAATTCAATTGTCCATTTCATTGAAAAACCAACGATGGAAACTCAAGGTCCTTGATAGATTTGATATTGAATATAAACTGAAAATCCTAAGTTCAAATTCCTCTATTTACTGTAGTAAACATTTAGTATACTGAACAAATAGGTTAATTAAATATGAGTTTAGCATATCTGAAATGTCTTAACTTGATATAATTTTTTCTACTTTTCATCTTTCACTAAAATTTATATGAGATTCATCTTGTTTCCTTAACATCTTTGTAACAAGGTTCATTATTATTTTACTAATATTTTAATTTGCTTTCTGTTACTTGTTTTGTTTAATTTTCTTAATGTTTTATTAATATCTGTATTGTATTGCTGCAATATGAGATGACATCAGGAGAGAAATTGGTTTTAAAAACAGTTAATTAGATCAGGCTTACCAATAACTCTGCATATAATTTTGTCATCTAAGAGTCATCTTAAATCACGATCCTCTTTCTGGATGTTACAATTTTAGAATTATGACATAAAAAAATGAAATTCTTATGAGATTCCAAATATTATTTGCGAGATCCATTTATAAAACCAACTGGATTTGATCTTCCTAGATGCATTTGGAATTTTCATCAACTGATTCAAAATAGCCCATAGTTGTGCTTATCTGCTTCATAAATGGAATTTATTAGCCATTGATATTTTGTTAATAATTAAACTCTAAAAAAAGCCATCCATATGCTAAATAAATAGGCTAATGAAGCATTTCTGACTGCAATCATAAAGAACTCTTATTATAAAATAAAAATTTTGAATATTAAAACAAAATAGAATGAAGCTATAGTGGTCAAAGATGGATTTCTAATAGGATTATTGTCTTATATGTCATTTGGATGACTAGATGCTGTGATGTTATTCTAGAATAGAAAATCTAAGGCTAATATAGTGATAAAAAATTGTTTATATATTGACAGATCTAGATGTTAGTGAGTGAAATGTATTGCATTGGCATATTTTAAATCAAAACATACTGTATTGTCTTATTCAGGTCATGTACTACAAAGAAGCAATGATAAAGCTTTAATTTTCAAAAAAAATATTGCAGAACTTTCATTAGATATAGTTTTATGATGGATCACTTGAATATTTATGGACATTTATTTTTACATTATTATAAAATAAATTTATATTTTCCAACATCTCGAATGAGTAAAGAAGAAATTATAAAAAATTATGATTAGGTACAAATAAATATTGTCTAAACTAGTAGGCAATATATATTTTTGATAATAAATGACTGAAATGTTAAAGTTGGGAATGAAAAGGAAGGAAATACTATTGGATAGTGTATATTTAGAGGCAGAAATAATGAAGGAGAAGGAATTCTAAGTCCTTTGTAAATTGAATAATTTTTTTTGTTGTTGTGGTCTTTACATTTTTTAGCAGACAAAAGCTACATGTAAACAACATCAGTTGGTGAAATTCATATTAATGGATTCCATTCTTTGCATATGGTGATAAAAAAAACTTTAATTTTAATAGCAGAAACATGGAACAAATCATTAATCCAACTGAAACTGGAAAAAAGCTACACAAATTTTATCCAATATTCTACATATAACTTGAAAAAACACATTTTTCTCTTAAGAATAATAATAATCATTTAATACTTTGGATATAATTGATAATGAAGGCAATCGTAGAAATAATTAAAAATGAATCCAAAAAAAAAGTATTAAATAATAAAAACAAAATATATATCAGACTGTTTAATGGTAATGGCAAAGAAAAGCAGTGAAGCCAAATTTTTTTTTAAAAAATATCTATTAAGAAAATTAAATAAGAAATTCTGCATTTTTCTACTAGAGCATTATTTATACTACAAGTCATTAAAAATGGAATCAAATTTGAAATATGACCATGTTTTAAAAGATTTTTTAAATTAAAGAAGTTTTAGCTGTATTTGGAAACTGCCTATGTTGAAACATTTATACCTGAATCAAAAGAGATGGAAAGAATATATAGACAAGCTATACTTCAAAAATCTCAATGAAAATATTTTTGATTTCGTGATCTACAAAGAAGAATTCTCTTAATGGAAAATAAAATTAGATTATTTCTGAAATTGCAAAATTAAAAATTTTACAAGAGATTGACAAAGGTCTGATTGAATTATGCCAGTTATATTAGATAACATCCCATTGTTGGAATCAATTTATATTTCTAGACAATATGATTGAATTAAGATGAAGGATGCATTGATAAAAACAAATTTGATTTCATTGATTTGTGGTTTGGCATAATAATGAAATAGTGGATTTATATAAATAAAAAATCTTAGTTTGGTGTGATATGATGCGCTATGGCTTCTTTCTCTGAGTCAAGAATCTCTCAGCCATTATGCCCTCAGAAACCTGTTAACCACCTTCCCTTTCCATTCTTCATCCTAAGTTTTTCCCATATTATTCTTCTATCCTGCTTTATCACATTTTCACATCTTTTGACAACTCTACAGCCTTTATATCTAAATTTCTCTTATCTTTTTCCTAATCCCCATTAATATGAATAATCACTTTGTTTATATTTATTCTCTAACTTCATTATTTGTATCCTTTATGCTTGTAGGTATTTACATTCAACTAACAGATGCCTAATATTTTCTGTGCCTTCCTTACATAACTTGCAGACTAAATCACCCATATTTTCCCACTTAAGTCTATTTTTTTGTTGCTAACTATCTTATTTGAGCCTTAAACGGTAAATTACTTTCCTTGCTATTATCATAAATTAACTATCTTGTTTACTTCTATGTATATTTAGACTCTTTTTACTCTCGTACTAGTTCTCCATCTCTCCTACTCCCTATTTTTTATTAATGCATTTATTCTTTTACCCCATTCCTTGCTATTATAACACTACAATTCTCTTAACACAATCATCCCACCTTTTGTATAAGTATACTGACATAAAGTCTTTATCCAAATCTGCATACCATCTACCTTTCTCACCAATCTTGCTGCCTATCCTTTACTCATAACGCAATTAAATACTATTTTGGCTATTCTCTTATCCATAAATTGCAATTTACCAACGTTTTCATTTTGCTTTTTGCATCTCTAATGTAAAAACTTAGCATCCTATTTATCCTTGAATTGCCTCCTTTGCCATCCATACATCTGTATCTAATGCATATCTTCCTACTTCTCTTTGTACTTTTTCTAAGTAATTAACACCCCATTACTAACACATAACATATCATTACCATAAGTTAATCCTGCTATGCCACTCCTTTCCATACAATTCTAGCTACATTATATTTATTGTATGAAAACTCTGTTAATTTCTTTATCAGTCCCTTTCTTTTCTTTGCTTCATTTATCATTTTTTTCTACCATTCATCCAAGCAATTTCTCTGATTACTGAAGACAATTCCCAAATCGTTACATCTCTTCACCACATTTAACTTTATATCCCCCAATAAAAATTCATACTCTTCTGTTTCCCCAGCATTTATCATCATTACTTTTGATTTTTCTTCACTAAATTTAACCCCATCTCTTTACCAACCATTGTGCTTGTCTTCAGCATAACTTCCATATCTTCCCTACTTTCTGTGCACAAGAAAATATCAACAAATAAAAGACCTGATGATATATACACTCTCACTATCTATTAATGGTATCTCTATCCCTCTTCTTTGTGTATTGCTCTCTCCATTTCTTCCAAATATATCAAAAACAAAATAGGTGACATAGGGCATGCTTGCCTTAATCCCACCCTACTTTTAATTAACTGATTTTATATTTCCTAATTGATATAGTAATTATTTTCATACAATCTCATAGTAATATCCACTAAGGCTCCATTCATTCCCAAGTTTACTAAACTTACCCATAATCTATTTCTCTTTACTTTATCTTCCCCTTCTCTATATCTATAAACATCATATATAACTGTCTACTTGTATTATTCATATCTATAAGTTGTGTCATTACAAATAAACTATCTCATATATGCCTATCTGATTGAAAATCTCCTTGCATTTCTCCCACTATATTATTTTCTTCCATCCATTTTGTGATCCTTCAACTACCATATATGCAAAAACATTATCACTAGTGGTCTATAATTGTCTAACTTTCTATGATCCTTTCTTTTAAATAATAGCCTTACTCTTGTATTATTCCAGCTATCTGTAAATTCTTGTGTGCCATCTTTTTAAAACATGATAATAGGTTTAATTTTGTTCTATTTCCCAAATTCATCACCATCTCTGCTGCTCATCCTTCTAAACCTCTTGCCTTTCTATTTTTCAATTTCTTCCCTGCCTCATTCAATTCATTTTTTGTAAACCTAATATTTCCATTACTATATGCTTTTATGTTTGTTATCACTGTCCTTTACATCTAATATCTTTTCTATATCCATTACATACTTATTTAAGATTGTCTCTAAGTCTTCTTTAGAGCTACACTTTTTCATCATCATCTAATGATACTATTTCTCTCTTCCCTACATCCCTTTTAATATATTTCCAAACTCTCCGTACATTAGTGCCATCAAATACTAGCTTTCATAATCAGTGGATGCCGTAAGATTTGTGCATAAAATCCCTATCTAGTGTTTACTCATTCAACATCCCCAGACTAGTTTCTAGATTATGGCTTTCATCAGTGAGACTGTGGTTGAGAAGGAAGATGAATATCAAGTAAAAATAATTAAATACTACAAGAAATAAATAAATTACTGAATAAAAAAACTAACCAAAAGGAAACCTCTTCCAGAATGAGAAGATAGAAATAATTATATACGAATTATATATTAGAATTGAACATGATGCTAGAAAATATTAAGAACTAAACATCACATGATCACCATCTCTATACTAGAACATAATTGTTGTAAACAAAGGCAAAACTCTCCATACAGTAGTGCCATCCCTGTGCCAAATAGAGTAATCAATGGATGCCAGAAGGCTTGTGCATAAAATCCCTATCTAGTGCCTACTCATTCAATATTCATATACTAGTTTCTGGCTTGTGGCCATCATCAGTGAGGAGCCTTGGATCTGATGATGCTAGAAACTAGTCTGGGGATATTGGATGAGTAGGCACTAGATAGGGATTTTATGCACAAGCCTTCTGGCATCCATTGATTACTCTGTTTGGCACAGGGTGGCACTACTGTATGGAGACTTTTGCCTTTGTTTAAAATATTAAGAACTGAAATGTGAAAAAATGGGCCTTTTCATTAAAGAATAAACAAAAATTTTAATCACAAAGCCTTCCATGAAGAATGAATAAAATAAAAGGAGAAAAATATAAAATTATTGTGAAAATGAATCTAAATGAAAATATAAAAAAATTGTAGAGAGTATGAAAATAAAATTATCCAAAGTACAAAATAAATGACAGAAAAAATATAAATAGTATATTTTTAGATAAGATAAGCAAAATGAATACTTAGATCAGTGTGCACAACCTAATTCTATTCACAACTCTTTTTAGAATTTTTCATTTCCCTGTTTGACCAATTATAAAATATAATTAAACACATTCTTTAAGAAATAATAATTTTATATTATTTTTTATTGGATGAATTTCACCTAGTACAATTAAAAATTCCAATCCAAAAAATTATTCCATAATCCTTATAAAAGTTGTGACTCAGCACATAAACAAGTATATAAGCTTTTTGAAGTGTTGATAGTTGTGATTTTGCAATGTTAGCTATATAAAGCAATTATCATTTGTAGATTAATGCTTTGTTAATTAATAAAAAAAAGTCATTTATATAAGTACTTTTTAAAAAAAATTTTAAATGTTAAAAAAAATTTGCAGATATTTAAATTTTATAAAAGGTGGAAAAATAGGTAATATAATTAAGAAGTGGCACTACTGTATGGAGAGTTTTACCTTTGAAATCCTACATGATAGTAGAAATTTAATGGTGGGTGAAGTATGTCATGAGATTTGTCAATTATATTAAATAAATGAACAGATTTGTGAAAGATGTAAAAAATGCTGCTGCAAAAAAATCTCGTTAATTACACGAACACTAAGGCCCAGTAATAGTCACAGAAAATTTCAATGAAAAAATTGAAATATAAATAGTGATAGCAGATCATTCGAAATCCACAATTTTTGCAAATCACTGTTGCAATAACCAATTTAAGATTAATAATGTAAGATAGTGCAATGATAATACAATTTGACCAAATCATGAAAGAACAAGAATTAATAAAGAAATTGAAAAAGGAAAGAATTATAAATAACTTTCTGGATGATGATGAGAGAAATGACACCTAAGACTGGTTTTTGAACAAGAACAGAATAAAAATCATGAAAGTTAAATGGACAAAAGATGCTCTGTATTCTTCCACAAGTTTGGAATGCTGTATTCAAAATATTGATAGATACATGCATAAATGTTCAAATAAAAGTTTGTGTAATAAAGAGCTGATTAATACATTCAAAACTGTAATAGATACATGAACATGCATAAATGTTTAAACAGTAAAAATTTGAATGCTAAAGAGTTGGACTGACATAATTTAACATATTAATAGAAGGTGAAAAATAAAGATAATGGAAGAAAATTCATTTATTATTAAAATGGATGAAATTAAAAAACTTCTGTAAATGTGATTAAAAAAAAACCCAAATGGAATGATGAATTATTATGTAATTGCAGATTAAATAAAAAAGAAAATTGATGAAAGAAAAAAAAATTGAAAATAAAAAAAAAAGTACTTATTATTTTACATAAATTAGGTAAGTATGGCATTAAAATATAAGCATTCTATAAAAGAAGGGACTATATTTGTAAATTTCACTATATGAAAAGATATATAAAAAAAATTGAAAGATATTTGTAATTCAGATTTTATTACTAAGACAGCAGTACAATAATTGAAATAAAGGAATATACTGATATTGCAAAATGATGGCAGTAAAAACTATTAAGAAAAGATTTGTGGAATTATAGAATGAGAAGATAAAAAATATTACACTTAACATGGGAATACATATATTCACAATGCTGGATCTCATTATATGAAAAATTCTCAGAATGTAAAATTTGGAAAAGTACAAGATGAAAAGATAAAGCAAAGAAACAAATTGTAAATATTTACAAATGAGAATCATAAAGACCAAAGTAAATTTAAACAAAACAGTGAAAGATAGTGATTATTTAAAAAAATACAGAATTTATAAAATAAAAAAAATAGATATATAAACAATATTTCTGTAATTAAGCTAATTTTGAAGAATTAAAATATTAGAAATGGCAACTCTGACTGAGAAGCCATACGAATCATTTATAAGTAATTACAGATCCAAAATACATAAAATTTACTTAAGAAAAAGTGATAGTCGTCTCACTGATATATACTTTGAGACTGGCTAAATAAATGTAGAAAAGAAAGTTAAAGAAAATTTTTGAAAGACTATCTAAAAGTAAATATGTGGAAAACTTAAATATATTAAAAGTTAATAACATAAGTCATGTAAAAAAAATTGAAATAATAATCATATGGTTCCATTGCTTGAAATTACAAAAACATTTAGAATCAAAATAACAGAATGAGCATAACAATTTACATTCAAATAATCGAATAGATATTTTTCTTTTCAACAGGAAATCAATTGAACTTCTAACTATTTAGTCTGCCATTTTCAAAACTGCTAAATAGTGTAGAGCACAAACTCTAAACATATTTTTCAATGAGGAATAAAGAGAGTATTGGTAATTAAATTTGTACAGGTGTCCCAAAACCAATAAAAACTGACATATGAAATATCACATTCCAAATGAGAATGCAAAAAAACCAGATTATTTGACCTAAAGCAAAATTAGTGCTTAGAGTAGCAAAATTAAGCCAAAAAAATCATTGATAAACTAACATATCACTTTCATAATAATGCAGATAATTTTTTTTTTATAATATGCTCCTGTACTATAGGCTCTTGTAGTTAATATTATATTTATATAAATGATAACACTTATTTTGTTACTCTCTGGTAAGAATAATGTATACATCTATCAAAAAGTATATAATGTATTATTTTATTCAAAGCAGAAAGGAAGAAAATTATTAATTCATCTCCACTTCATTTATCTTTGTGCTATTATATATACGCCATTAATAGTAGAATTACTTTCAATTATTCATAATTACAATTTTTTTTTAAAAAAATAAAAATAGTTTTTTGATTACTCAAAAAAGCATTAAAATAATGGACAATGAAACTATATATAAATTAAAGAGAAATTTATTATTGTGAAGTTGTAAAAGTTTAATATATATATATGAGACATAAAATTTTATTTATTGACAGAGCAGTCATCAAAACCAGACTGCCTTCTAATAACATTTTATAACCCTAGTTATTCAAACGTTATAAATTATATTTACAAAATGAAAATTTTTAATTATTTATATGGTAATCTATACTCATTAGAAAAACCATTTCTTTTTGCAAATCTAATAGTGACTATTATTATTTAATTATAATTTTGAGAAAATAGAATTTTTCTTGGCTTGGAATTTAGTACAAATTTACAATGAAAAAACTTTAACCACACTTTCTAAATGAATGTACACATTTATAGTCAATCACTTGAAATGATCTCTGAAATATACTTTTTAATAGAAATGAATTTCAAATCTGTTTCACTTCAACCTATTATCTAATTAGGAACACAATTAGAATGAAAAATTCCAACACAATATAAAAATAAATCACAACATTCGAATATCACATGATCACTATCTCATACTAGCACATAATTGTTAGCACAAGATGGCACTACTATATGGCGAGTTTTACTTTGTTTTGAATTGTTTAACATTCAAATAAATAAAAGCTATACAATGAAGTGCAAATTTTGGTTTATAATAATTTTAAATCTTCAGATATTTCTAAGACAAACAATAGAGATGTTTAATATAAAAAAAACTAGCAAAAGTATATGGTTATATGATTTTCCTTCTTGTAGTTTTACATCTGTCAACAGTGTAATTTTTCATTAAAGTTATGTGATGATGACTAGAGGCTTGAAAGACTTAACTCTTTAAATTTGTAGGTAATTCAATCCTAATATTTCTCCACTGTTTTAAAAAAATATTTGTTTTCAAATTGTATGATTATATTGTTCCTATTAAGAAATCCCAGATTTATCATTAGTATACATTGAAAGAATCTAGAAAATGTGATCTAAAAAAAATATTTTCTTTATAAATCTGATTAGGTATACTAAATTAATAAAGAATCATATCTACATAAAAGAAAAAAAAATTAAGAATAAAAATAAATGTACTTCAAATTTTGTTAGTTATACATAAATTGTTACTAAAACAGAAAAAAAGGTCCAGATAAGGTTCATCAAATCCATCAGCCCGAATGTGTGCCTAAACAGCATTTGAGAGTAATGTTTACTTTTACAACTCTGGATATCAACAGGCATCTATTTCATTTATTGAATGTGGCAAAAAATATATGAATAATCTCAAATTAGACAAGGAAAGTAAAAAAAATAATTTAGCATGTAGTAATTTTTCAGTTCAGCATAAAAAGCAAAAAATAAACATATATGATAAAGATGATAATAATAAAAGCATATGATTTATTATTGATAAACAATAGAAAATATTTGGAGCTTGTATTGTGTTTGGTATAACATTAGGTAAATCCGTATTCAATAAAATATATTTCCAATTTCTAGACAGATATAAAAATAGAATTTTTAATGGATTAAAAGAATTGTTCTAATACAAAAACTAGATTTTATCATGGAAATGAATTTTTATGTAAATATAATTATATGGGGGAAAAATCCAAAAGATGGTAAAATGATTCAATTTGCACAAAGTGATTTTAATTATGAATTTTTTTTTTAATGATTTCATTAATGAACTAGTTGATGAAATCTTTAAAAATATATGTAAATCTCGAAAATTATACACTTTTCATAAAATATGTAATCATACAAAACTTGCACTGTTCTAGTCAACAAGAAAAGGTAAATATAATAAAGCTCACTATGATTCTGGCAGCAACCAGCCAAAAGTTTGCTAAGTGCACTTGAGTCTTATTTACCGCCTCATACCAACCTGTACACTGCAAGCCCTACATGCTATATATATATATATATATTGTACCCTTCCTTAAAGGAAATATTACTGAACAAGAGAATCTGTTTAACTAAGATAACAATAATGTATTATAATTAAGTTGCATAAATGATGATGATTAAAATAATATAACAAAGACTAACTCAAGATACAATAAAATAATATTTTTCACTAATTAAATTTAAGAAAATCTTATAATAAAATATCATAACACTTAGGTTCTTCATAAATAATTAGTTTTCCAAACCATAATACTTAATCCATTCATTTATTAATAAATCTAATTTATAACTAAATCACTATTATAAACAAAGTAAGGATCTGTCAAAATAATAAATATAATTATAAATTTCCTAACATTAATCGTTCAGTAAGGTCCACTAGCTTAAACATTGGGAATACATCCTAAAATATAATTTTATATTTTTTTTACAGAAATAATAACTAATTAATATTCTTTTCATAAAATATTAATTAATAACTTTACTCTTTATCTCACAAAAAGAAATGTACAACCCTAAATAACACTAATAATAATAATGAAATCATAATAATAGAAGTCATAATAATAATAATTGGTTCATTTCTAATAAACTAATAAAATAAATTAACTAATTAATACTCTGTAGTTAAATATGATAAGGGATCTTATATGATATTTTAACTACACTTACAAAATATAAACAACTAAATATCTTAATGACTCTTGACACAAAAATCTACTTGATTAAATTTTAGCAATAAAATCAAAATAATATAATAAAATTTTCTGTAGGAAACATTGTACAATCTTTTCTTGTTTAATGTGGCATTCTTAAAAAAAAAAAAATTCTAATATTGTGGCAATATTAAGTATTTCTCATTGGTGTTGTATCAGTTTAAAAAATAATAATGATCATATATTTTAAAAATAATAATAGTAATAGATTTGGTTACTTAATCAAATGTAATAAAAATAATGTCTAAGAAATCTATGGATCATATGCCAAATAGATAATATTTTAAATTATCAACTTCTGTGCAGATAAATCACAACTCGACTAAAGTAAATTTTAAAACAATTCATAAATTTATTTACAAATTAACAATAGATTTATAGCAATATAATAAAATATTTACAAAGTAAAATGTAGATTAACATTATTTAGCATAAAGCAAAAAAAAATATTTACAATAAATATGACATATTCATTCATTTTATATTTAAAATCCAAAGCGCATGTGCAACAGTTTAATGCTGTTTAAATATTATAGTTTAATAAATATGACATGTAAATACAAGAAATAAAATAAGGGTAGCCTTCACTCTGGCCATTTTCAAGCATACAAAAAAAAATGAAACTTACAACACTTATGATATGTAATCTTCATTTAGTAAAATAGTGTTCTATTATTTGTATTGGGAATAATTAAAATAACTCCCCCAATTTCTAAAACATAACTTAATATTATGTTTATTTTACCATAAAATAAATTACTTACGATGTAAATACATCAATACAAGTTTATATTTTAAAGTACATTTCTTAAAATATTAAAAGGAAAATTATTAAAAATTTTCTTTGCAATTTAACAAAGTGCAATTTTAATGTTTGGATATCAGAAAACCAGTAAAACTCTCCATACATATTTCCACTCAGTGCAAGCCAGGGTAATCAATGGATGCCAGAAGGCTTGTGCATAAAATCCCCATCTAGTGCCTACTCATCCAATATCCCCAGACTAGTTTCTGGCTTATGACCATCAGTGAGGAGCCTTGGATCTGAGAGCACTGCACCTAGATCTTGGAATCTAATGCAATCCTCCAGCAGCCACCTTTCATCTCAACTACAAAACTATGAGCCTTAAATTGAAAACACTAATATTTTCAATCCAAGCTCATTAGCTTATATAGTCATATAGGTCTGAACTCAGTTCAGTACCTATACATTTTGGTGTCTTTGGTTCTTTAATAACTATAGCCACCACTATCCTATTAGACTGGATTAATTTTAAGCCAATAAACATCACATGATCACCATTTTCTTATGCTTGCTTATAACTTTTTAACAGGCAAAACTCTCCAAACGTATTGCACTCAGGTCAAGCCAGAGTAATCAATGGGTACCAGTAGGCTTGTGCATAAAATCCCCATCTAGTGCCTACTCATCCAATATCCCCAGACTAGTTTCTGGCTTGTGGCCTTTGTCAGTGAGGAGCCTTGGATTTGAGAGCACTGTACCTAGATCTTATGATCTAATGCAACCCTCCAGTTACAAGCAAGCATAAGAAAATTGTGATCATGTGATGTTTATTGGCTTAAAATCAATCCTTCCTAATAGGATAGTGGTGGCTATGGTTATTAAAAAACCAAAGACACCAAAATATATGGGTACTGAACTGAGTTCAGACCTATATAAGCTAATGAGCTTGGATTGAAAATATTATAGTGTTTTCAATTTAAGACTCATAATTTTGTAGTTATGTAGAGATGAAAAATGGCTGCTGGAGGGTTGCATTAGATCCTAAATTCTAGCTGCAGTGCTCTCAGATTCAAGACTCCTCACTGATGAAGGACACAAGTCAGAAACTAGTCTGGGAATATTGGATAAGTAGGCACTATATGGAGATTTTATATACAAGCCTTCTGGCATCCATTGATTACTCTGGCTTGCACTGAGTGGCAATACATATGGAGAGTTTTGCCTGTTTTAATAACAGTTACAAGCAAGCATAAAAATGGTGATTATGTGATGTTTATTATCAGAAAACCATAAAATAAAATATAAATATTTCCCTCTATAAAATTAATTAACTATTATGCAAAAAAATATTCAAGAGGAAATTGTATAACTTAACTAGGTTTAATTTATCAATAATAAAATTTAAAAAAACTATTCATAAGTTATATTGCTTGACATTTATTTTTCTTTCATTTTAATACTCCTTCATACATCATATCCCAAATCATTTTCACTATTCTAACTTTTATTCCATTTTAACATGCATCTTATTAAGATAAGTGATCTCTAATATTTTGTAGAGGTATCAGTTATCCTTCTCTTGTATTACATATTATAGTAATCGTTAAACATTTAACATCATTTGAAAGAAAAATTTTCATATACCACATCTTGCCCTCTCACAAAATTTTCTACTTCAAAAATAGTTCAGTCATTACTTTTCCAACTTATAAACTACTTTCTATGTTGATACCTGTGGTGATAGGTAGTGATTAAAGTGTAGGGTATGGAATAGTTTCAAGAATGTTTCAAAAAATAAGATATCATAATGAGTACAGTGGAAATCATAAGAGTAGGTCTGTATTCATCAGGCACTTAAGATACAGGTCATGGCTCTATTATAGCACTTATAAATGATGAGGAAATGTGACAGTCCATGGAAAAAGATATACAGCCCTATGTTATCTGTATACTTTAATAATTTTAAATATGGAAATATAGTTCACCTATAACAATTCCCAACATAACCCTAACACCTAGGATTTCATAAGAATATTACTTTCCTGGCCACTATTATACTTTTCCCCACTGTGTAACTCATTCAACATTGTAAAAATATACCAACAACATTCTAAAATAATTTCTAAAACACAATACAAAAGAAAACAACAAAGATCTAAATTTATTTCAAGAAGTTTTAAAAGTTTTCATGCTCAAATGATAATGATAAACAACCATCAATACTATACATTTTATTTATTTATTATGATATAATTTAGAGATCAATATTATGTCCTTTCTGTGTTGCAATAAATTACATTCATAAAATAACATTTTAATGATTTAACAATGCTATATAATTTATCCATATCCAAGCATTCATGTTTTAAATAAGTATTTAGAAATATCCTTAGATGTTTTTGAATATTCATATGCATTTGTCAACTCTTTCACAAAATACACATAATTTTGTCAATGGTTCATTCTTTCACTGATTAACATTGTAATAGATGGTACTCTTCATCAACAGTCATAAGCTAACCAAGCCCAACGATAGTTTGCCAGATGTAACAAACGGACGACTACACCTGGATTCGCACTTGTCCACACACCAAATGTAACAGATGGGAAAATAACTTGCAGACTGTAATACTATGCAGATGTAGCAATCTGGAGACCATGACTTAATGTGCCCTAATTTATTTCCCCTGATGACACAGTCTGCAGAGACCCACCAGGCTTGGAAGGGGAAAAAGTTGCATCTAGCTACAGTCAGACTTTGGGTCTTCACGTAGAATGCTAATGCAAACCTGATGAAATGCTTAACCAATGATTGCTTGCATGCACTTTAATCAACTAGCTCTATTCCTGTTTAATAATATTTAGTTCATCCACTTTCACCCCTTTTCTGATTCCGTTATGCCCTAATATTCAAGCCCAGAGAGAATATTGCCTTTGACTCCCTTAACAGGTATGATCAGATACACACAGCAACTCCTGCACCTATATATAGGTTACAACTAGTTTTTATTATATTTGTTTTACTTTCAAGCTTTTATATGATAAGGAAAAAGATGTGTGTGTGTGCCTAATTGTTTATAAACTGTGAAATGTCAGGACAACTTAATAAACCAGAGACCGGAATAATATAAACTCTTAAACATTTATTAACAATAGTAAACAACATAAAGTATAACAGTAGTAATGATAAAAATAAAAAATAATATATACATGGGTCACATGTGGATCTCTACCATCTTATTAACTAATGATTCTCCAGATCCAACCCTTATACCCCATGATAGAAATCCATCTATGACACTCATTCTTTACAAATCATAATTATATAAAAAAATAAACTTTAGTGATTTAAGATCATTGAGATGCTGGCTAGCTAAATTATATATTTACTGATTTTAACAATCTATTTAATTTAAATTCCCCCCCCCCATTTATATATATGATAGAGATAGAAATTAATACTAGTTGATTAGTCAATCATACTGGAGAAATATATATACAAGGTTAATCAACAAAATAAAACATATAATATGTATTCTGTATCATGTGTTGCAATTTAATCCATAAAAATAAATGTAGAGAATCTTGCCCTTACTATTTATGTGGATAACCTGATGTGAAGCAGGTGGGTTAACCTAAATTTTATTTACAATAAAAATAGAAGAATATCTAAGTGAATAATCCCCCCATTTCTCCTTTGCTAATTCTGAAAAATGAGGCTTCTAGCGCAATACAACATAGATAATAAAAATAAAAAAATCAAACAAAAATTTACAATATTAACTTCTTGATTAAAATTGTTTTTGGAACAAAGTTCAAAAAAATCATCCTAATAGAAGTTGTAGTTGATAGCTAGATGTTGTTCTCCAAAAGCAGTTTCACTTAGTAAATCATTTTCCTTAGCAAGAATAGATAGATACAGTGGTGTCTCCTGTAGTTGTGTATGGTAAACACCTTGATCCTTAATTATTCCAATGCTTGTTTACTTTGGACTGCAGGCATCCTCTTGTGTGTTTTACAATAAAGTAGAAAAATAAATAGAAGTTTAATGCAGCTGTTAGGAAATAACATGCACAATAGCATGTTTTGTAATCATAAATTTATACTGGATAATATAGAAGCACTTTACATATATATATTAAGAAAATTATTTTATTTTTTTATTTTTCCAATTTTCAGCAGATTAATTTTCATTATTATTTTTGAAAAGATTTAAAGTATTAAAAATTACTCCAACAACTTTCAAAACATGCTTTAATTATTTCAAAATATATCAATTATTCTTACTTTTTATTTCACCTTCTTTCTTCTGAATTTGGTAAACTTTTAGTTACAGCACTTGACTTTTAAAAATTTTTATGATTTAAATAAAAGAAAAAGCAAAACTCCATTTTAGCATTCTAAATTTTAGTTTAAACTGCTGTCTATTGTTATAGCTGCTATATTTTTTTACAAGAAGAATGATTTGTAAAAAGTTTCTATTTTTATACAATTCGTGCATAAATCTCCTGAAACACTGATATTTTTAACTGCCTATTGTTTAAATACATTTAGATTTTTTAAATGCCTATTGTTAAAATACATTTCATTTATTAGAGATAAAAAATAAAATAATAAAATCAGTTTTATTTTCACACATGGCCACCTAACTTAACCTTAGGCTATCCCTAAATCATTTGATTATAAATTAATATTCAATTTTAAATTTTTTTTAAAATATATATACATCACAGCTTATTAATCAAATAGTTTATATATACAATATTACTTTCTAAAATATTGGTCGTATTTTATTTTTTAATAAAATAACAATTTATATTAACAATTAATTGTACATTATATGTATATATGTAATAACAACAAACAAATAATCTTCCCATTATTTTTTTTAAAATTCCAAATGAATTGGGTTCAATAAGTAGGCATGATCTTTTTAGGAATATTTGCACTGTAAGCTACCCTTTACAACATTAAATTCAAGCAATGTACAATATTAATTTAAAATTACTAATTAAAATATATCTTTTCTTAAATAAAAGAAATTAAGCAAAAATATAATCTAAATGACAATAAAAATTAACAATGATCTCATTATACTGTTGAGACCATTTACAGTGGTCTGCTTCTCCAAAACAATACATTCAAAGAAAAATTATGATTGAAACTTGTCTTGTTCCGAAAAATTACTTCCTGAAAACCCATTCGTTTTTTATACATAATAAAATTACTATCTTAAAACTATATAATAACAAGTTAGTTTTAAAATAAATAATTGTAATCATGTAAATATTACTGTTTAAATTTAATACTACAAAAAAAATAACGTTTTAAGTTACGGAATGATTTTTTTCTCCTTGCTTGAATGATGAATTGCTTGAAAGGTAGCTTGCTCTGTTGCCTAGCTATATCTAAACAGCACTGTGCACAATTATTTTTATCTTGGCACCATATGAAGAAAAGTACAAATGACAAAATTTAAATCCAATAAAATCTAATATAATCCATGGAAAATATTAATATCCTGTAAGATAAAATGTTTATTTGTCTCCATGTAGAATAACAGTTCAAAATTCATTTTATATTAAATATTTCCTTACATACATTTTTGGCCATTGTGTAAAGCAAGTACCTATTACGGTTAATATAATATAATTAATGTTTGCATTTTCCATTGGTAAAACCACTAATAGCAGATATATATAATGTAATTATTTAATATATTTATCAGCAGACATATTATGAATTAGAACAAATATTTATTTAAAAGAAATATGATTTTTATATCCTTTAAAACATATTTTTCACTAAATATTTTTCTTCTGTATGTAAAACAGCTATATCATTCCAACATTTATTAACTGATATTTTTTAATTTTTAAAAAGATGTTTCAGTTCATTATTTTCAGATAGAGTTATTTTTAAAGTATATTATTTATTTATTAAGTTGATTATTAGTAAATTCTTTTAAAAAGCATAAAAGACATTAAAAAATATTTCCTTTAATTTGTCTCCAAAATACATCATTTTTAAAATATAAGTTCATTTTTAGTTTTTCAAAGACAAATCAAATGTAGATTATTACTATCACTAATAGAATAAAACAAACATTTGTCATACCATAAGATATAAGTTCAGTTTTAAAGCACATGTGCAAAACCTTAATTTTTTATCTTCAAATTTAATATTAAAAATAAAATTTTTAATGAATAACCACTTCCTCTCAATCATTATGAATAAATTAGCTGCATTGTAATATAATAAAGTCATTTGAACTAAACAGTCATTCCAAATATACAGTCTATAAAAATTACAAAGTTCTTATGCAAATTCACTCTGGCTTTGTTATTGCAGTAATTCTGGTATTTGGTACTCATCTTCCATGATATCTATGTAGCCACTATCACATTCTGCATAATATTGATGGCCTTAAGCTAAGTTCAAGTAGATAAACCTAAAAGGAAACTTTGGTATTTAGTAATTCATTTTTTAAGTAATTGTCCTAGTTATTTTTTTAAAAAACATTTTTAAGCAAAATAATAAAAAGTTTAAAAGAAATTACCACTATTATAGTATAAAATAAATATGGTTATAAACTTCAAAATAAACTGTAAAACACTAAAATTTAAAAGATCTCTGAAAAATCTATCTAGACTGGCCTAAGCCTTAGTTTTTATACTGATCTTGATTCAATGATTTTCAATATTGCTTGTACAAATTTTCTAATTTACATAACTATATCAAATATGATTTTTTAAAATTAAGTTTTAAAACTGAGTCTTCCATATTAAATATTATCAAATTATTTTGCCTTCAATATTAAATATTTTTATCTAAAAATTAAATATTCTTATTAAAATAATTTTTAATATTTAAATAACCTAAAATTAATTTAAAAATAAATTATTACACTTAAATAAAATAAGTTTAAATATTATTTTTCTAATATTTTCTCTAGACTGATTATTTTGCTACACTTTATTGTATCAGATTTTTGTTAGCAAGTTAAAATTAAAGTTTTATTTCCCTAACTTTCTGAAAGCACACATATTTACACACATTTAATCATGTGATAATTTCAGCACCTTTAAAATAATATTAAATTAACTTATCATTTTAAATAATATTTTAACCAAAATAATTATCTTAAACATATAAAATATTTATCACTATTATTAAACTATTCTTTCTCAGTAATATTTTTAATTATAAATAAAATTAATATTATATTTAAATAATTTATTGTATCATTTTATGTTTAATTCACCTAACAATGAATTCAAACTACCTAATCTATCTTTATAAGCTCCTATCTACTGAGTTTGACCATTACTATTTATAACATTTCAATTATGTATTAGAAAATAACTCAATTTGAACATTTTTTTAAATATAGCTATTCATTAAACTATATCTAACTATCTGTATCAATTATAAAGAGTACAATATATATATATGTAAATTTATAAATAAATATTAGAAAATACAGTACTTAAAAGTTTATAAAAAAAATATATCTATAAACATCACAGGATCACTTTCAACTATCTTTGTAGTTTTTGTCAGTTAATGCTTTTAAAAGGTCAACTTTCCCATAATTCCATGATGTCAACTTTCCCATAATTCTGTGATCTTAATGTTTGCTTCCTGCGTATTGATTAAATCTTGCTTGTATTTATATATTAACATCACTTCCTTAATTAATTAAAATCACAACCATATATACATGATTTATTATGGTCATAAAAGACCATATATATATATAATATTAAAATTATTATAAAAATGAAAAAAAAATTAAGATCAAATATTTCATTTCCAAAATATAATATACTAAATTAAAAATGAAAATTCACGATCATATGGTACATGACATTCATTCCTTTAATAACTAATAAAAGCAATTTAAAAAGGCTAAATAAATATAAGTGAACAAAACATATTTTAGCTTTAGATAAAAAGGCTGGAATTAGGAACATTAATTAAAAAATAAAATTCAAAAGTTTTTTGCCCGCTTAAATAAGTGATTTATCTCTTGATGAAATTAATAATATAAATAGTGATTCAATAAGATGTAAATGAAATTTCAAATACACTGCATAATGAAATAAAATGAAAAGCCATTTATAAAATGTGATATAACAATTGAAATAGTTAAAGGATGACAAAAAAACAATAAGACATTTGTATTCTAGAAAATAAATGTAATATGCTTCAAATATCTTAAACACACTGCTAATTAGTTAAAACTATAATATTTTAAATAAAAGCTTTGTGAAATGTGCATGATGAGAAGTGTGCTTTATTTGTAAAGGCATTTATAATATGATAAATTACTATTAATTTGAAACCCTTTGGTTCAAGTTTTTTTTAATTTAAAAAAATTTCTGATTTCAATAATATATTTTTTTATCTTTAACTCTCTTATAAACCTCTTATTTTTTAATGTACTCAAACTGTGCTGAAAATTTAAATAAAAATTAATTTCACATTATTTATATACAAAAACTAAATCCTTTATAATATATAAATTTATTTTATTAATAATTAAAACTTGTTTAAAATATATCCCCTGCTTTATTAAATGAATTGTAGAACTAATAATACTGTTATATATTAATTTTAATAACTTATTAAACATTTTTATACTATTGTAAACAAAATAATTTACTATACAAATTAAGCAGCAGTTCTTTATTTCCTTGATCAGAATGCAGGTCATCTTACTAAGTGATTTTTTTTTACCTCTTTCCATTTAGCAATTCAATCTTTTTTTAAAAAAGATTAAGATTTTGAAAGATTTTTTTTGCCATCATTGATTTCTTTTCACCCTCCACTTTATAACTAAATGCAATCTTTTTTAGTGATTAATGATAGAATTATGGATTAGTCCAACTACAACATGGTATAGTAACACTTAGCCTACAACTTGGTATCTCATACCAGTACTAAGATATGTATTTGTTTTATAGTTTCAAATTTGTTTTTGTTCTTTATTATAAACACTGTTTATATAAATGTTAAATTATTTGTATTAAAAAAATTACAAAATGTAGCAAGAAAATGAAATTAAGTTACTTTTATTTAACTGGATTCAATTGACACTTTTGTTAATCAGTAATTTTCATGAAATAAATTTACTTATTATTGTTGCTATTATTTACTGCAAATTTTAAAATATTCATTTTTAAAAAAGCTGTCATTTTAAGATAAAAAATAAATATCTAGACTACAAATACTGTTAAATGTGAAAGGGGGAATATGAATTCAAACATATTTGATTTTTGCAAATTAAATACATACTTAGGAAGGTATAAATTAAAATAGAAAAATTAGGCTCAATAACTTCTAGGTAATTACTGCACTTATTTTTTCTTTTAATTTTATTTTCAAATATATATACATATTAATGTATTTACTGCGCAGTATTTATTAATTGTTTAATGTAGATGTATATTTCAAATTTTAATTAAATAAAAAAATACTAATTATATAAATTGTAATTCATGCAAAAATAAGTCTGATAAGTCTTTGTAATTTTGTACAGATAATAAAAATGTTCAAATTATAACAAATTCTAATAGAATTATTAAAAAGGAAATCAAGAAAATTAAAAAATATATAGATCTATAAAGGAAGTTGTCCATTTTTCATAAACTTTTTATTAAAACCTGACATATATTAGATGGAATGTTCGATTTTGATTAGACATGACTTAGAAATAAACATTGTTTCACAGAAAATTATTTACAATTGAAGTGATTTCACTGATTATCAAAAAAATTGTAAAGAACTTTTGACTCTCCATATACTGAAAAATCTGATGAAAAGTAATTTTAAACTCAATAAAGAAAAAAATGTAACCAAGATGTTTCAATTTCACAAAATTACTTTATACAACTTTAGACACACATTTTAACCATTAGATTGAGGAACATCACATCTCAAGATAATTGAGATTAACTAAGCCATCTTAGATTTGCAAATAAATCAGACATTTTATAACAATATCTGATGACTTGCAATCAAAAAATATGAAAATTAATGATTTAACAAGTTTTTATTGCCTAGTGATACTATAATTACATTAAAGAAATGAATAACTGTTTCTTTAGGCCAATTATTAATTCCAGCAAATAAATGAAATAAATTGAACTGGTAACAAGTGCATTTGAGATTTCATTTCATACTGCTATCAGTGATTTGGTACAATAGTAGTGTCAGAATCTGGAACTCAAAGACTATGATTTTTTTTTTGTATTCTATATTTAAAAGCATTATTTTCATAGCAATGTCTGTTATAATTTATGATTGTGAAATATACTCTTTAAATAGTAAAATAAAATAGAACTTACATATATACCAAAGGAATATGAAAATATATATATATAAGAAATTTTATATTGCCTACTGTAATTTTAGTTTCGAATTTTCTTTCACATCTTTATTTTCTTTATCATTTTCCTTATTACTAATATCTTTGTTATATTTCCCTTTTCTTTATCTTTCTCTGGTGTTTGTTGTTGAGATTTATTTCCATTATTATTAGCAGAAAAACACATCTTTTCAATATAACCTATTAACCCTAGAGCTTTTTCTGGCTGATATGAATGAGTTCAACCTGTCACCTGGATGTATAAACATTATGATCTCTTTAAGAAATTAATTGCATGATTATACATTAATTTCTGATGGATTTCATTTAATAGTGATCTAGTTTATTTATTATATAAACTAATCATTGAAATATAATCCAATTTATATTTAACTACTCAATTACTTGCATGTCACTTCAAAAATTGTATTCTTTCCTTTTTTAATTTTGGTAAATGGATTAAGCAACATGGAGTTTCTATAACATCAGTAGATAAAATAACAGTACATTTAATAAACACAATAGTTGACTTAATTATTATTTATTTTATTCCAATTTTTTTAAAAATAATTAAAATTAGTTATGAAAACTTAGGAGCAATTTTTGTGTAAATAAGTCCGTGAAAAACAAATGGTAAAACATTTTGGCTTCTTGTAATTATGGCTCAGTGATTACTTCTATATATTGATACAAGTAGCAGTAAATCAGTCTACAGAAATTGAACAAAATTATCAGACATATCATTATCACTGTATAAGGCCGCCATTTTTATTAATAACCATTTGTATTCTTTGAAACTGAGAGAGAAATAACATTTGACCAATTTAATGAAGTTTTTCATAGTAAAAAGCTTCAAGTTGTCTGACAGATGTTGCTCTTTGAAAAAGCCCATAGAGACTTTATAAATATTTAAATCAGAAGATTTTGGAAGCTATAGGAAATGTATATTATTGTTGTTGATATTTTGAATTGCATGAATTGAAATACCTTGAAAGATGAGTTATCTGGAAATAATATTTAAAACTGGTTATTCATATGAACCAAGAGATTATTGTGATGCAGCTACCCAATTCATGACTGCTTTATTGCCATGTTTAACAGTTTCTTTCAGCAATATCCAAATAAAAAATTATTTAATGATTGGTAAAAGAATAAATGACTCACCTGATCATTTAATATCCTTTCAGTCACCTATTGTATAGTTCTAGTATTTATATCATTGCTATATCATAACATCCATATCAGAAGTTGGTGGTTTTGAAATGGCCACTTGGTCATTAAAAGCTCTCTTTTGAAGTTCAAGAAGGATTTGAGTACAAATTGATCCTTCGTTGTGATGTTTTGCATTTTTATACAATCTTTTATTGCAGCATTGAGTTCCAACCCTAATTGGTTCTAGCAGATTTTATCCCATTTTTAATGAATAACAATTATCATTTTTGGAATCTTCTGATCATATAAGATTTAGCAGTTTCACAATTCCTGGTTACCAAGGTTAATCTAGGCACCAATTCTCTAGTTACTATTGCAAAAACAAAAATTATTAGATTAATATATATTTTCATTTCTACATGATGTCAAAAAAATATGGTACTAATATGAAAGGGTCCTATTATTTTGACCAAATCTTGTGAATAATTTTTTTAATATTTCATCTATTGAAGGAATTCTGAATTTACTGTGAATAAACTGAAAGATATTTATATTGTTTACTTATTATAGTGCTTTTAAAACTTATCTAAATTTCATTACCATAAAATCACATTAATCTCTATCTTTCAATAACTTCATATAAAAGAGATGAAATGTTATTAAATATTAAAAATAAAACTATAATGTGTGACAGCTATATAATATATATATATAAATAATTATGCATGAAAAGTATTCTGCAGATGGTGTGCTGAAAAAGACATCTTATAGATAATTAATAATATATATATATACATTTTAACGATCGGGGAAGGAGACTTACGTAATCTGCACTACAGGGCGCCACTAGGCATTTGAACCTAGAAAATTTATATAGTAGGCAGGTACGTTAAGTTTTAAAAAAATTTTTTATTTTAATTTATATATTTGGATTCCGATCGTTTGCCCAAGGTCACTAGCTCATAGAGTAGCAGAGATTTTAAACATTTATAAGTTTCAATAGATTTCTATTCTCAAGGTATATAATAAATATTTAGAACAATAAAATAAAAGAAGCCACTGCCAGTAATTAACACACAAATAGATTTTTATTAACGCACATTTAAAATTGAGGAATAAATTTATTTTTTAGGTTTTAACATTAATTTTTTTTTTTTAAATTTAAATTACTATTTTAAATAGATCGCACAGATGGATATTTAAATTATATTTTACTTTAGCATGTCGAGCATAGATAGTCTACATAGATTTTTTTTCACTTAAAACTTATCAAAACATTCATTCAATCTCAGACTAAAAGTTCGTAGTCAACCCAATGCCTGCTTCCAGATTTATAGTAGAAATCAATGCAATATGAAGATGCTAGCATAAAATCACGCAGACAGAAATGTGCATCTGACAGCGTGATATTATTTGAAGGAAATGATCGTGTCTAGAACAGGAAAGTGCATTTGTCAGACTAAGGAATCATGTATATATATATATTTTTAAAGAGTGCTACGTATGGGGAAGAGCGGTCTTTCTGCCGACTTATAAATCCCTGTCCATAGAGCTAGAAAGGGTTAATGTTGCAGGAAATATATCTGCAACCATTGCAACGGTATGACTGCCTCTTTGGGGTCATGCATTCAGGTGGGCACGTTGCCCTGTATGCTAAACACGATTCACATTACATTAATATAAACGTCTATATATTTCTCCACTAGCACTGACACAACCACGAAACAAATAGCCTGAAATACGAATTTAAGCATAGTTATTAATCTTTATCCATGCAGCTATCTACACCCAACTTTAAATTTAATACATTTTAGTTAAAACATAATACACACACAAAAAAAAAAATGAAATGGAAATGATTGCTTAAACATCTACACAAAAAAATATCAATAATTGAATTTGCATTTTTTAAGTCAGATAAGAGTTCTTATTTTCAGTTATTAATTACTTGCAATTTTAGGAAAGTTCTTATTAGATAGACACAATAGTTCATACTTTACGGTTTTAATAGATTGAGAAGTCCATTTTCGTGATCACTTTCGTAGATTTTGTCCTTCTTTGAAATGAAACTGCGACTTGCCATGCATTTGGTCAGGAATTGTCATCCAGAGGCCTCAGCTGGTTTGTCCGGAAAATTAAATTTATTGCAGACTTCCACATTGTGAAAATCTGCAATATAAGCTAGTTATAACGATCTATTCATAGTCAGCTCTAAGATAATAATTATAATAATAATTTGGCTTTTATATTTTTATTAGTCTCTTATCATGAGATCTTGAGATTCAACGAGCGCGTCACTAATCCATTCGTGTTTCAGTTATGGTCCGTGCTGTCATTTTCGTGTTTGCATTGGTCATTTAATTCCTTTGTATTCTCTTATCTGACCATTTAATTTATTTTACATGCCTCACGAGGTAGTTTGCTTTTGAACAATCATTTAATTAATAAGACAATCATTTCCATTTTCTAAGACTATAGAAATCAACATTATTTCTATTTTTAAAATATCAATCTTTATATCTTTACTTTTTTACAAAAAAAATTACTTTCAAATATTTTTATTTTTAAAAGTTTTTAAAGTTGTCCATCATGCGATCTATATATACGTTAAACAGTTTTTAAATTAAGTTTTTTTTTTTTTTCTTTTTAATAAATCAATTTTTATTTATGATCTTTTATTTTAATTTTAAAATAATGTGACGGGATATTATATTATATATAGCTGTTATATATGATGTTTTGTCATTTTTTATAATTTATATAAAAAACTGCAAAATGGATTTCATTAAGTTTTATTTTTGATGATATTAAATATATAAACCCAGTACTTGTTTATATGACTAGTAAGTATTATATTTTCCTTATACTATTTTAGTTGCCAGTACTAGTTAGTTAATAATTATTAATTATTTGTCTGTGATTGGTTTGGGACCTCATCATCATGAAGCTGTGTCATCTCTGCATTAATGATTGTGTGTTTATGCATCTGCATTATGAATCTCATCATTTCTTCTACTTACAAAGTCCTTGGAATTGAGAAATAGATTAAACTGTAAAGTCAATAATGAATATCTTCAAATCAGATCTAAGGCAGGAGTTTCAGAAAATAATATTTGGGTAACTCTGTTTACAAATTTCTGCACAACAGATGTGGAAGTGCCTAGAAATGATAGGTTAAAAGTGTCATATTGCATAAAATCTGGATAGATTGCTATACCTGATAAATTAAGGCATTTGGGCTGTAAAAAGATAGTAACAACAACAATAGAGCAAAGGAGATAGTGGTTATGATGAAAATAAATATTTGCAATTTATTTTTAAAATGTAACTAGATAGAATAAGTTAATTTTTCTTGATTAGCTAAGGGATTGATGATTTATATAGATCCTCTTAATAAAACTAGTCTTATAAGGAATAAAATATGATATTTTATCTTTAAAATCTATATTCAAAATTAAAAGAAATGCATTACAGTATTTTTAATTTTAGCAGAGAATGATGTATATATTAAACAATGTTTTGAAATAATTGCTGCTGATTAAAAAGTATAGCACTTGTAAATTAACTTTCTTTAATTTACATAAATACAGGGCAATGATATGGATGGTTTAGCCGATCAGTTTAGTCAAAATGTTTATTAGATTTATTTTTTATCCAATATATGCAATTATATACTTGAAGTAGCTATAATAACTTCTTGAGATATAAGATTAAGATGATGAGTTGAGGAGATAATGATTAAAGGGAAACTCATGCAGACTTTACAAAGAATAAAAAGTATATTTGGTTATTAAAAATTCAAAGTTTTTGTACAATATGCATTTTAAAATTAAACTTACATAAAATATTCGTTTTAAAAGACATTTTAAATTTCTAATATTTTAATTATAGACGTTTTAATTAGTTGTTGTCTGAGTCGGCTTAAAATATAATTAATTGAACAAAACTAATTAATCAGATAACGAAAGGATTTTAATTAAAGTTCATCTTAATTATAAACTAGTATACTCCAGAAAACAAAAAAAAACTAAACAGATAAAAGTGGGGGGGGGGGGTAAAGAATGACAGAGAAAGTACAGAGCATATTCAGGAATTCTAGCAGAGCATCCGTTGCAAGAGAATGGCGTGGGAATTCCAAATTACCCTACGTTGAAAAAGGAATAGAATTAAGACGTTGAAACTATCATCATCATTATCAACTATTATCAATCCACTGCAGGATGAAGGTCTCTCCAAGTTTAACCCATCTTCTCCGATCTTTAGCTTCTCTTCTCCACATCACCCCTGCACACTTTCTTATTTCATTCATCCATCTCACATGTAGTCTCTTTCTGGTTTTTTTTTTACAATTTCTTGGAATCCAGTTTAAAATGTCAATTGTCCATCTATTATTATCTCTTCTAGCAATATGTCCAGCCCAATTCCACTTCAATCTTTTAATTTTTTCAATGGTGTCAGTAACACCTGTTTGTTCTCTTACCCATACATTGCATTTTCGATCTCTTCTTGTTACTGCCAACATACATCTCTCCATACGTCTTTGAGTGGTCTGAAGTCTCTGTATTGCTCTTCTATTAAATGTCCAAGTCTCAAATCCATAAGTAAGAATTGGTAAAACACATTTGTTAAAAACCTTTTCAAACACATAGGCATATTTCCTTTTAGTATCAAATTATTTCTACCAAAAACACTCCAACCAAGTTTAATTCTATGATTAATTTCCTTCATTATGTTTTCATCTGTATTAATAATCTGACCAAGGTATTTGTAACTGTTAACTTCTTCTAATTCATCATAATCAATCTTTATTTTTATATTTTGAGCAAATTGAATAAACATTATTTTCATCTGATAACTCCTGCAACATTTCCTGCAGCTCTGAAGCATTATTTGCAAAAACAACTATATCATCTGCAAAATCTAAATGGCTTAAATAATCTCCATTTAGTTTCACTCCTTTAGTTTCCCATTTTAATCCACAAAATATTTCTTGCAGCACTGCTGTAAAAAGTTTTGGAGATATGGAATCACCTTGTCTTACACCTTTCTCAATGTTGACTTTCCCAGTATCATTATGTAATCTAATTGTTGCTGTTGCATTTTTATAAATATTCTTTAAAATATGACAATATCCTGGATCTATACCTTGATGATCCAAATGTTTTAATCACTGAAGAAATGTTTATAGAATCAAATGCCTTTTCATAATCTACAAATCCAAAACATAATGACAACTCATATTCATTTGTCCTTTCTATAACTTCTCTCAATACCTGAATATGATCTACTGCACTAAAACCACTTTTAAATCCTGCTTGTTCTCTTGGTCGTTGGAAATCCAATGTTCTCTGTAGACGAGTTGTAATTATCTTGGTAAATTTTTTTTATATAAAACTGATAAAAGGCTGATAGGTCTGTAATTTCTAATATATTCTTTATCACCTTTTTTAAATATTAATATTATTACTGCATTCTTCCAATTATTCGGTACATCTTTATCATTTAGACATTTGGTATATAACTTTGCTAAAAAAAAAAATTATATTTCTTCACTTGCTTCTTTTAATATATCAATTATAATTCCATCATTACCTGGAGCATTTCCTTTCTTCATACATTTAATTGCATGTCTCACTTCTTCATTTAAAATTCTGAGCAATTTGGAAGATGTAATAGATATAGGAGGTACTTATTCTTTATTACTATATAATTCTTGATAAAAATCTTCTGCCAATTTCATGATGTCATCTCTCTTTTTAGTACGTTCATGATTATAGTGAGAGTATTCGTTATTGTGCGTACATAGTGTACTTTTCTAATACACCTCGGCGAGAAACAGAACTGTTTTAATTTGTATACGTTAATCTTTCATCACGCCCTTAACTTGGAACAGTTGAGAACTTTGTCTAAACTATAAATTAGTTAGCGAATTGAACTACTTTGTGAATTAAACTCTAAACTAGTTTGTGAGTTAGTATTTGCGCGCTGTATAAGACGAGGTCAATACACATCAGTTTTTACCTGAAATAAATATATATATATTGCAATGTTACGGATGTGGCCAGCTAAATCGAATAAGATTAAAGTGAAGGATAAACTAAATTCTCTTGAATAAAATGAAAATAAAATTAATGTAATGAAAAGATTTTGTTGATATCTGATACCTATCTTAATATGTATAATTTAAATTATATTTATAGTTATTTAAGTATAATAAACTATATTCATAGAGAGATACATAAAATTTGTAAAACTTTGTTAATTAATAAACTAAGTTATAAAACATAACTATATATTTTATAACCCTGATAAAGTTAAAATCTATTTTTATAAAAGGAAAAAAACTTAAAAGCAAGAATTAATTACGGATAAAGATAAAGCTTAATAAAGTTAAATTTAATCAAAACTTATTAAAGGGGAAAAAAACAGTGGTAAATCACTAATAAATAAAAAACAGGTTTAAAGATAACAAAAACAAGCAAAGGCTTTTGGGAAGACTTGCCCTTGCTTGCGAAAAAGCTATAAAAAGAAAAACGAGAAGTGGGAACATAAACTATGTCTGTTGAAAGCCAACACTACATGAAATAACTCTAAGAGGAATTTCAATTCCAGCTATGGAAGCATTCCATATTGGATAAAGAGACCACCTCTGTTATAGTAATTTTCAGTATTGACATAAAACTCAGTTAGAATGTTGAAATTATTTGAAGTAAAAACAAATGTGATCGGCTAAACCCACTGAAAGTGTTCCAGTCTGTGCCCAGTGATACGATCATTCAATTCCAAAGAAATGCCTAAAAAAAAGCCCGGAGATGGAGATACTGAAACCGCTTTTGTCTAAAAGAAAAATGTTTTCCGTAACCTGCATTTATATTATCCCCTTATTAAAGCAACAGACAGACTAATTTAAACCAAGAAAACAAATTCAACCAGAATCAACCAATAAATTTTCTTACTTCAGACCAAACTGCTCCATCAGCAGCAAAATTACTAAACTGTCTAGAAAATCAGTGTTAAGACTTTAAAGTTATATACACTTATAGATCTTCTTAAAATAAAATTTTTTATAACTGTAGCTTTTTTTTTTTTTAGAATGTATACATTATTTAGACTGTTTAATTTTTTTTTTATATCCTTTATAAATTTTATTAATGTATCGGAAACGATATACGTGTTAGTAATGTGTAACTGGTATATTTGTAATTAATATTTGATTTATATACAGTATATATAATATTTATTCATTTATTATTTTTAATCATAAATAATAATGCCATACGTAATTTCTAAAATTATTCAAGAGTATCTAGGATAAATAAATATTATTAACTTATCCCTGTCAGTAGTCTTACCTTTGAGCATTCATGCTCTGAGCTGAGAAAAGCAGAATTGCTACCATGAGAATTGATGATGATGATGCCAGAGAGTAAATTATTAATATATGGTCTTCCTTAGAAGAAAGGGGTGCCCTGAATTAATAAAGTTCAAACTCATTAACATTCAAATAACCCTTATGAATAAATGTGGAGATCTTCTGAGATAGGATTTGATATATGGTGGTCAGGAAATATAATCACGGTACCTTATATAAATATTTATATAAGGAGCTAAAGATTTGATAATTATTATCAAAATCCAATTTTAATTGAATATCCTTAATTGAAATTCAAATGTGACATTAATCTTCACTAAACTGATAAGATACATATATTGTTGTATAATAATTAGTATATCCACTGGAAGCATTATCCATGCATTGATATATGTATAAATATATAAATTGTCAGTATGAAAACCAGCAGCAGCAAAAGAATTTCCTAGTACATAAATGGCTTCCTAGTGGGTGCTTTGATAAGATATATGTTAATATATATATATTTAGAGAATTATATAGTGTGCCAGACGAAAGCTTTTAATTTCTTCTATCAATCTATTCTGATACAGAGGGCGCCATCAGACCACTATGTGTCTGGAAAATTTGTTTACTGTGATCAGAATAGATGATGATGATGGTTTGCGCTGACTAGACTCAGGGAGAAACAAGATATCTTAAATTGTTTAGACAATTGAGACAAAAGCACAAAGACAAACGTCAGCCAAATTAAGTTTAAACATATTTAATAAAATTTTATTAAGAGAAAATTAACTTATAAGTAAAGTTTATAAGTTAACAAATATGATTAGCTCAGGCATGTACCAGAAAGACTAAATGCGATGCTCTGGCAGATCTACAGATTCTCTAATAAACAAATTTAAAAGGGAGGAAGCAAATTTCATTCAGCAGAGGATTCACTCAAACATTGGTTCTCACCCTCAGATACTTAAACAATACGTCCGTGAAATAGATCAAAGTCACCAGCGCCGATGAGCTTTTCGAGATCCAAAATTTGGTCAGACCCCGAATGTCCTTATATCGGTATGAGCTGCACCTATTACTACGCTTAAAATAATGGTGATTGATCCACCTCAAAAACAACCGAAAAATATGATTGAAACGGAGTAAAACAATTAAAATTGGTGAATCCCAGCCAAACGATTGGCGAAAATTACTTTAAAATTAATAATTAAAGTCTCAATAAGGGACAAGTAAATAATTAGAAAAACAGTTACGTCTGCCCCAGCATTTAAAGAAAATAAACTTACAAACAAATTCTGAGTACACGCTCTGATAAATTTAAAGCACGCATAATAAATACAAACAGAAATTTATCGGAGAGTGCACATGAGTACGAAAATATTAAAAGTTTAAATACTTTAGCAGAACGAAAGTATTGCTCACCTGTAATTTAAGAAAGGATAAATTTTATCTTCCTGCTGACGGCTTATAAAATTACAAAGAAAAACACACTTCTAATTTCCACTTTTAGAGATATTAGAAACGAAATCTCCATCTGCAGCAAATTAAATGATAAAGTCGCCAGCCAAAAGATTTTCGGAGGTTTGCGAAAGCGCAAACACAGTGTTTACAAATTAATTATTGAATACTAAATAATTACAGGTAAGCATTTAAAATGCATGACCACTAAAGCATTTATAAAAAGTTGTAGGCATAAAAATATAAATATAAAACTCATTCGTCACTCTCCAATAAACAAAACTGAAAGCAAATTGGGAATCTTAAAACTAAGATTCCAAAACCCATTACAAAAATATAAGAAAACACAATAAAGGTTAAAAATGAGTATAACTATTATTTAAGAATACATATTTATGATTAGATTGAGTGGAGATTTCATGAGAATTAATTTACCCTGGGAAGAATAAAAGCAAATAGTTACCTTTCGGTAAAACACAGTTCGCGTAGAGTGCACACTTTTACTTAAGTTCATTTCAGGTTCTTCAACCATGGCAAGGTAGATGTAATGAGGTTCCGGCTTCTTGTAGGTGTTTAAGCCATTACTGGAGCAAATTTGGAAGTCAGGGATCCGTCCTTTGTTGAGTTAGCAAGCCATTCGGGTGGTGATAACACGTATAGAATTTTTCATCTTGTTGCAAACAAAAGGATTTAAATAACAGCGAATTTCCTTTAAAAATTTAAATGTCCGTTGAGATAAACTTTCACTTGAGGAACAGCTTGTCTAGTGATGAATAATGAATTAACCAACTCTCCAAATTTTCGGGGCTATTTATATCTCGCTCCATTTCCCGCGAAATACTTTCCTTGTTATCCAATTTCTATCCCTAAGGCAGGGCAAATATTAATCTCCCGCTCAATCTATCTAAGAATTCTACCCAGGGATTATTGAAATTAAAACAACTACATAAAAATAAAATCTCCACTCTTTAAAATAAAAGCCACAGGAATGTAATTAGCTAGGTTGCTTGTTTTTTAATTAATTGATTTAAAGTAAAAACAAGCGGTATATGAAAACTATTTTAAAATAAATCGATAAACATTGAAATGAAGCGTTTTACATATAAACGCTTGTGTATTTTGATACACGTATTCTTTTTTAAATAATAATAAAAATTTAAACAAATAAGATTTAACAAAAATTAAGTTTAGTGAAAATTAAAACTTAATCGGATTTCAATCAGGTTCGATAGAGACATAAATGCCTTGATAAAATGCATATACAAGAGAGAAAAAAGATACCTCCTAAGAAAATTATATAGTTACATCAATGGGGTATGAACAATTAGCCTGAATTAATAGGATGCAAGAACCTGTACACTAAAGAATGCAAATTAAAAAGATAGTTTGGTGTGAGGCCTGAGAGTTACAAAAATAATATAATAATAATAACAAATTAATAAGGCAGTAAAGCATATTATTTTGTGGGCAGATGTTTGGAAAATATAGCAATAAATATAGGCATAGTTTTTATCTTGGTGAGGATGAAGCTGGTATACCATTTAATGAAAATAATAGTATAAAAAAAGAAAATATTAGTGATTAGTAATCTTGCTAGTTGTAAGGTAAAATAGTCGAGTTTAACAAGATTTAGTGTAAGGAAAATGATGCAAGTAGAAAAAAAATGGAAAAAGAAGAAAGAAAATAAAACCAATGCACCAGAAATGGTACAAGTTACTAGTCTTCAATGGCAGAAAAAGCAAAAAATAGAAGATTCAAGACCACACATCAAGCAAAATTGTCTTATAGATGTAAATATAAAGTTGATGGAATGTTAAAAGTAAATAATGAAAATACAGCATGATAAAATACACAAATTGTTAAAATAATATAATCATGAAAAGGTTATAACAAAGTCAGTGAACAATGGTGACAACTCAAAGAAATGAAAATTGAAAATCAAGCTATATTTTAGAAAGCATGACCAGAAACTGGGAAAATAAATTTAGTCAACAGAAAATATGCAAAGAGAACTTTGAAAGCACAGAGATTCAAATGTTTGAAATAATAAAAATTTAACAACAAAAAGCAAAATATTCAGGAAAATACAAAGCAAAATGAAGAAGCTATATTAAATATTCAGGAACTATAATGCAAAATGAAGCTATACTAAGCATCTAGGAAAAAAAAAGAAAATAGTAGCAAAAGTAAATGATCTATACAGTGACTACAGGAAGAGAAATGGGTCAATTAGGGATGTTCAGTGAGAAACTAACACAGAAATAAGAGAACAGATACCAATCAAAAGACATGAAGAAATTATTAACTGAAAAAGATAGAGACTGATCATGAAGAATTAAAAAAAACACTAAGATTCAAGAAATATGAGATAGTGTGAATGGATAAAAAAGGTTCAAATAGCAAATCCCATAGAAGGAAATTGAATTAAATATTTTTAAAAATCATTAAAGAAAAGTTTAGATCCATAATGAGATGCATAGCATGGTGAACCAATTTCTTAAAATCAGAACTTGTAGGAATCAGCTGGTGAAGCACCCATAGAACACTGGAGCGGCCTTGAAAGATATTTTAATTTAAATCCAATATCAGAATAAAGTAAGATGGCTACAGCATGTAACCACTTATAGGAAGCATCTCGAGCATGATGGGATTCTCAGATTATCAAGCCAAATACATTTCAAAACTATAAAGAGGCATTATTAGATAGTTACTGGAACTACAAAGAATAAATTGACAACAAAACAGCATTTAAATAATAACAATTGTGCAGTTTATGGTCATATGAGTAAATTTAAACAAAGATTTTAAAATAGAACCTTTGGAATGTATTAGATCATATTATGAAAGAAATATAAAAGAAGACATTTATATTAATGAATAGGTTGTTAATTGAAAAAAAAAAGGATAATAGGTTGATTTGATTAAATAATTATAGGGAATTAGTTTAAGAAAGGTATTTAAGAAATGAATGTAATAGAAATTTAAGATTGTTTGTTAGAAAACTTTTAAGGTAAGAGTTATTTGTATATGTTGTATATATTTGGATTATTGTGGAATACTTGTATTTTTTGTTTTTTATATATTTTTTAGTTGTTCCTTGGTAAAGACTATAAAAAATATAGTCGAAATGTTGGAGTATTTTTTGTACTTTATAATAGTTCATATAATAAATCAAGATTTATAAGGAAGTTTGCATGTGGTTTGTGAAAAATATAAAAATAACATTGGACAGGGATGGGCAAATAGCGGCCCGCTAAGAGTTTTTATAGGGCCTGCCAAGACAATCAGAAAAATCTGCCTTGAACTGATATTTTCTTCCCGTGTGTGGACGAAGATTTATCTTGTATTTTCCACTTGGATGGCCATGTCAATACACATGTGCAGTGTAGATATGATGTGCAGTGCTTTTCCAGTTGATATGGTTAATTTCAATTTTGTCTTTGCATTGGCTAATATATACATTTCCAACTTTAGTGAAACTATGAACCCTCTGAAAAAATGTAAAATCGGTGATGAATGTCTTGTGTTTAATGAAGAATGGACAAACAAATATTTTTTTGGTAATACAGGGAATAAAGCAGTATGTTTATTGTGTCATGAAAAAAAGGTGTGGCCCTCTGCTAACTTCACTTTCATAAAGTGGCCCCCAATGCGGCCTTCCGCCAACCTCTGTGGCCCCCAAGCCAAAACAATTGCCCACCCCTGACATTGGATATTAAATTTTTCAAAACGTATTTGTTTTAATAATGTAATTCCTAAGTTCATTTGTTTAAAGAAATTTGTAATATTTTTTGGAATTAAGTATGCATTTAAATGGGAAAAGAAAAAATTTGTAAATTGGGCAAATAAAAGGAAGTTTGAGTTATTAAATATTGTTAGAAGTACATATAATAATTTGATAAGATTAATTACAATTAGCAAAGAATATGAGTTAAAATGCATTTTATTAGGAAAATGTGGTTTTTAAAAAAAGGGTATTAGAAAGGCATAATAAAAAATTTGATGGTTTGTTAATTAATAAGAATGTGATGTTTATTGGAATAAAAATAATAGTAATAAGATATTAATTAATAATTTTGAAAATTAAAAAGGGAAAAAATTTTTGTTGTTAATTTAACTGATAGGAGTTTTAATAATGAGGAGATGGATGTATTAAAAAGTGGTTTAAATTATGTGCCAGTATTAAAAAACAAATTATTGAAATTAAGGCAAAAATGGCATTAAATGAAAAAAAAAGTAATTATAATATTTTAAATGATAATATTAAGAACGGACCAACAGTAAAAACTGAACTATGAAAACAATAACAATTACTAAAGACTCTAATAAACAAAAAGTGTTTCTTTCTGTAATTAATGATAGTACCTAGTTTGTTAATATATTATACAATGTACAACCTAATATGATGTAACCAATTTTTGCCTAATAAAGTTTACTTTGAAACATAATGAGTTTTAAATAAATGATTTAAGATTTGGAATAAAAAATTTGGAATATGATTTGAAAAATAAAAAAGAAATAAATAATAGTTGTGATTATAAAGAATGGAATATTATCATATTATTAGAGATATAAAGAATAAATGTAGGGAGTTGTTATTTTTAAAAGGAGATAAAACATCAAGTGTAGTTATTTCAAATAGGGAGGAATATAATTAAAAAATGATGAATTTATTAAAGGAAAGTGTTTTGAAATGAAAAATAGAGATAACAGTATGTTTATGAATAAAAAAGTAATAATGGGTGAAAAAAGGTTATAAATCGGATATATAAAAAAAAGAATATAAAATGTGCAAAAATTTATGGTTTACCTAAAATTTATAAGTCAAGTATTCCAATGAGACCAATTATTAGTAGTTATAATACTTATTATGAAAATATTTTGTAATGAATTTATAGAAAGGTTTTTAAAAGATATATAACATTATATGATGGACACAGTGTTAATAATTCTAGACAGCTTGTTAATAAATTGAATGAATTTTTGGAAAATAAAGATTTTAAGAATGTATATTTTATAAAATTAGATATTGTTAGTATATATAATAATAGTGATTCGAAAGTTGATATTGAGACAGTAAGGTCTGCTTTGCAGATCTTCGTTTCACCTTTTCTCACCTATTTCCTACCCTCATACCTTAGTTTGAACCCCAATCTATCGTAGTGTGTCTGCAATACGCTTATATACCGAAATCCCGCCTAATTTTAAACCACGAGTACAATGCTCGTATTATATATATAATTCATTCCCAAATAAATAAAAGATTATAGATTATGTATATGTTCACATAATTTTGATTTATTAAAAAGTAGGTTATATAAGTCGTAATTGCGCACACACTATGATATGCATTTTAAAACATATCAAAATTATAAATTGTTAAAGTTATTTTGTTTGAATCTATTTACAAATATATTACCATCGTAATGTATTTTGATTTAAAATAAAATTCATTTAGTAAATATTCGTTTAGTAAATAGATTCAAATATTGCAATTTAAAAAGTAAAATCATTTTCATTAATTTAATAAAAGTTATTCCAAATATTTCTGTTAAAATAAATGAGGGACAATAGTTTAATTATTTCATGTTGTAATTAGTTAATGTTATATAAGTTTATCTAAAAACAGCAGATGTCCACTTAAGGTTTTCTTTAATTAATAAAAGTAATTTTTAATTAAATCTAGTTTGTAATTCGAATGTCGACAGGGAAAGTAATAAAAGAAATTAATTAATGTTGAATTCCTTTAGACATTTGGATGATTACAGCTGATAAGTCCGATATATTTTTGTAATGCTCCAGCGCAGTTCTATTGTTAAATTCTACTATAAAAAGGAGGTTTTTCTTTTGTTCTCCGTTCTTCTAATGTTTCTAAGAGAAATCATTCTGAGTTCTATTCTAATAATTTGCTAACCTTGACATGACAGAGGTGTCAAGATGGCTATGTCCCCTCGGAATAGCCAGCCGCTGCTCCAGACCATCGGAAGCTATCACATAAGAAACCCCGGAACTGCTGCCGCTGCCAAAATATGAACATTTCCAGATTTTGCTGTTAAATTATATAAAAACCTGCCGACCATCAATCTGCCTAAAAATGCTTCTCTAGAGGTAACCCTAAATTAACCCAAGAGCTCTTGTGATAACTAACATGCTATAGCTAGTTAAAAATGTTTTTCTTATATTTCACATAATTTCATTATGTATTTCTTTAATGTGTTTAAATATACTCAACATTTTGCTCTATTTTGGGGTTAATATTTTCTATTTATTAAGTTTTCTGTTATTTTATTATGATAATGTGTCAGAATCATCTTTGACCGAGTGAATTATTCCTTTTGTTGAAACTAAGACGCCGCTATAAAGGCATATTTTAAATTTCTAAATAATTTCCAATTTTTATTATCTTGCAAATCACTTGTCCAAGGGCGATTCTTTTCTTTAATATATAATATAATCACATAGTTTAAAATCTACATATTATTGATTTTAATCTAATATGAGAGTATGTGTGAGGTCAATGATTAAATGTGTCCCCAAATGCATGATTGCATATATAAATCTATACTTACTTTTCAAACCCGCAAGCATGCATTTTCTTATTTTAATTACCGTGTTCTATTTTAATTACAAAGTTCATCATTGATGTCGAGAATGTGCGGACCCTTTTAAATGAATTTTTGGGAATTTGATTGGGCATTTCTCTTAATCCAAGTAAAACCCATTCAGTATGTTTTATATACACTAGTCTCGTATTTCTGGTAAGTGAATTGGTTGTTGAGACCGCTTTGTTTTACTTTTCCAAGGATTCTTTACACGGCCAAAGTTTGTTCTCTTTGCGATTTCCAGGCAGAGTGTGTCCACAAATGACACACCTGGGAATTAAATGCAATCGTCACCCAGTCGCTAAGTTTCAGCTGTTCATAAAATACTTTCCTACGGGTTAGCAGCAAGATGCCCTCCATAATCATTCCAAATATTCCATTATTGTTTTATTTTTATATTTATTTTACAAAGCATCCGTGACTTAAACGTGTCACACCCTCCAACTTTAATAAATTCATTATCAGCAATACTGACCTCCCAATGCAACTCTATTATTATTATTCTCAAATAAATGCTTTGATCACATTCCCACTTTGTTGCTTAGTAAGCTTTTGTCCGTGCTATTCTCGAAATCAATAAATATTTTATAACACTTAATTTCAAATATTTTCTTAAACTTGTATAATTGCTCAAAGCACCTCGCACATGTTACTATCTCATCAAGCACATTATCGTAATGCTATTAGCCTGAGTAATAGAATATATCACTTTGCTTTAAAACCTTTTGTCATTTATTAGAGTGTGATGCCAACAATTATTTAATACGCGTCCCTGTCTCATATAAGCAGACAGTGGCATTATATATATAAGTTATATAAATAAATTTTGTGAAATTATTTAAAACTAAATTTGATCTCTTATTTTATTTGATTCCTATCACGGTCTCAGTCTATATATATATATTTTCTGCATTCCTTTTGTAAATCCATAGACGTTAATTAGCCATCCAAGCTTCTTTTAGTATAGAGTCTTTTGTTTCTCCCTGACCACCAGGCACCAGTCAAAGGTTATACTAGTAGTGGCATCAGATGCGTTATCACGTAGATGGTGCTGTGAAATTTGGACTTTAGATTCAAACTTAGTATATCTAGAATGCAACCCCTCCTAGAATGTTCAGTTTCATGTCTGGGTTTGGATTCTGCCATGTGTTAGCGAGATAGATGATTCTGACTGTTACATAGTTTTTTTTTTCCGGGTCCATGGCTTGCCCAAACGTGGAGCCTCGATTATTTAAACACCCACATCCCTATAGATCTTAATTATTTAAACACCCACATCCCTGTAGCTTAATTTTAGCATTTTGTTTTGTATTTAATCACTCAAATCCTTTATATTTTTGATATATATAATATTTTCAAACTCTATATTATCTATATTGTTTGTTTGCGTATATATTTCATGTTTTGTTTGACTCGGGCATTCAATTACTTATACTGTATAATCTAAACTTGTCCAAACTTGCTATAGTGCAATATGAGCCATCTGTATTTATCTGTATTTGTTGTTTCATTTAAGTCATGCTATATACGCATGGCGTGAATTACTTAAATATTGTCCCAAGTGAATATTGTGACAATCTATGAATATTTCAAATCATGTATTTTCTATCAAAATAAAGTTTTATCGGTTCAATGCGCAAGATAGCATAATAATAATTTTGTATGGTAATAACCTAGATATAATAGGCTATCGTATGGAATTCAGAAATAATCATAAATCAAATGTTGTAATCAATAAAAAAAATGCGAATGTTTTAACGAGTGCCCGTAGTTAAATGGAATAATTTAAAATTAATTTTGGGAAGCTAACAGTCTATGGATATTTTTAACTGTTGACATGGCGCCCAAGGGTAATTTCACTAAACGGAGTTACTTCTAAAATAAATTTTGTCACCAGGCTAAATTCTTTTATATGTAATTTGTTTTTTCCAACGTGTGTAAATTTTTCCTAGACCAAATAATGAGACGTGAATCGGATCAATAATTATGTAAATAAAATTATATGTATGCTAGTCTTAAATAAGAAGGAATGAAATAAGTATACCTGGATCTAGTGAATGTTAACGTATATAAATAAAATTGCTTGAGTTTAAAAATATATATGTTAGCGAAATATTTTGACAGGTAGAATTTAAGAGATTTTTATATATACGGGCAGTTAAAAATATATATGTTGGCAGCAGATTTAAACGAGAAATTTCAATAGTAGTAAGAGGGCAGTAGTTGGGGTTTTAGTGATAAATGTAAAAGCAGCAATTAGGCCAACAGAACCGAGAGGGAGATAGCCTATTAGCCATTAATAAAATTTGAATTCAAATGTAATAATCGCAGAGAATCAAACAAGAAAAATATAATAATAGTATTTTTTTTTCTGTATTAGTTTTTTTGATAATTTGATAATTTTACTGTATTAGTTTTAGTAAGTTCAACGTAAAACAGTTTAAAAGTTTTCTTTATCAGTGCTATACATTGTGTTTTAAAAGTACACCAATTCGTTAAAAAAAAAAAAATTTTTTTTTTGTTCAGGATAATATAATTAGCAGTAAAATACAATAAAAGTCATCATCATTATCGATCATGATAACATCCAAGGCCATGGAAAATATGGATACTAATGAGGCCCATTTCCGGACTATTATAGAATTGTTTAAGCAAGGTGAAGAAAGAGCGAAAAGATGGGAAGAAGAAAGCCGAAGGAGAGGTGAGGAACTTAGAGCGCTGTACAGACTCCTCCCTGGATGGCAAGAGATGGCAGATAAACTCCTGAACCAGAAAGTTGAGACAAATGATTCTGCAAAGAAGACTGATACACCAGACCTAGGACCTTGAACTCAGCCAACCCAGCCTATCAACACTAAAATGTTTCATGAAGTAAAGAATGTCCCAAACTTTATTTGGAAAAAGTACTTCCATCAAATGATATCCGAGACTTAGGACATCAAACCCTGCTAACCAAGCTCAACACTAAAATGTTTCATGAAGTTAAAGAATGTCCCAAACTTTTTTTGGAAAAAGTACTTCTGTTAAATGATATCTGAGACTTAGGAGATCAAACCCAGCTAACCAAGCTCAATATTAAAATGTTTCATGAAGTTAAAAAATGTCCCAAACTTTATTTGGAAAGGATATTCCCAGAAAATGATATCCAAGACTTAGGACATCCAACCCAGCTAACCAAGCTTGTCAATATTCAAATATTTCATGAAGTAAAAAAATGTCCCAAACTATATTTAGACAGGATATTCCCAGCAAATGATATACGAGACCTAGGACCTCAAACCCAGCTAACCAAGCTTACCACCAATATCGAAGTAATTAAAAAACACAAGGAAAATATCCCACCTGATATAGCAAAAATATATCAACCAGATGAAATAAAAGAAATGGCTGAATTCTTAACCACTCTGGATTTCAGTCCCTGGGCTAAAGAACCGCCAGACAAGGTAAAGAGGCCTGATAATCGGAGACTGCACTTATTAAAATATAAAGGCAGGTACTACCCACCAGATCCAGGATTATAGTAGTTTTTTTAAAACAACAACAACAACAAAAAAAAAAAAATGGACACGTCACAGGATAAACGAGAAAGGAGATCGGATATAAACAATGTTAAACTATTAGATTTTTTTAAATAAAATTTTGTTGAAGGGGGGGGGATAATAGAAAATGTTCGCTAGATGGTAGATTTATTAATATGATCCGGGTATATAATTCAGTTTCGTTTCTTCATTATATTTATATTTTGTACATTATGGGTTATCTTGTAAATTTTTTTTTATGCAGGCTTCATAGGTGGACACCTGTTGTAAGATCTTTTTTTTAACAATTTTTTTTGTTCCATCACTAAGGGAATGTGAAACAGTAAGGTCTGCTTTGCAGATCTTCGTTTCACCCTTTCTCACCTATTTCCTACCCTCATGCCTTAGTTTGAACCCCAATCTATCATAGTGTTTGTGCAATATGCTTATATACCGAAAATCCCGCCTAATTTTAAACCACGAGTACAATGCTCATATTATATATATAATTCATTCCCAAATAAATAAAAGATTATAGATTATGTATATGTTCACATAATTTTGATTTATTAAAAAGTAGGTTATATAAGTTGTAATTGCACACACACTATGATATTCATTTTAAAACATATCAAAATTATAAATTGTTAAAGTTATTTTGTTTGAATCTATTTACAAATATATTACCGTCGTAATGTATTTTGATTTAAAATAATTCATTTAGTAAATATTCGTTTAGTAAATAGATTCAAATATTGCAATTTAAAAAGTAAAATCATTTTTTTTAATTTAATAAAAGTTATTCCAAATATTTCTGTTAAAATAAATGAGGGACAATAGTTTAATTATTTCATGTTGTAATTAGTTAATGTTATATAAGTTTATCTAAAAACAGCAGATGTCCACTTAAGGTTTTCTTTAATTAATAAAAGTAATTTTTAATTAAATCTAGTTTGTAATTCGAATGTCGACAGGGAAAGTAACAAAAGAAATTAATTAATGTTGAATTCCTTTAGACATTCGGATGATTACAGCTGATAAGTCATATATATTTTTGTAATGCTCCAGGGCAGTTCTATTGTTAAATTCTACTATAAAAAGGAGGTTTTTCTTTTGTTCTCCATTTTTCTAATGTTTCTAAGAGAAATCATTCTGAGTTCTATTCTAATAATTTGCTAACCTTGACATGACAGAGGTGTCAAGATGGCTATGTCCCCTCGGAATAGCCAGCTGCTGCTCCAGATCATCGGAAGCTATCACATAAGGAACCCCGGAACTGCTGCTGCTGCCAAAATATGAACATTTCCAGATTTTGCTGTTAAATTATATAAAAACCTGCCGACCATCAATCTGCCTAAAAATGCTTCTCCAGAGGTAACCCTAAATTAACCCAAGAGCTCTTGTGATAACTAACATGCTATAGCTAGTTAAAAATGTTTTTCTTATATTTCACATAATTTCATTATGTATTTCTTTAATGTGTTTAAATATACTCAACATTTTGCTCTATCCTTGGGTTAATATTTTCTATTTATTAAGCTTTCTGTTATTTTATTATGATAATGTGTCAGAATCGTCTTTGACCGAGTGAATTATTCCTTTTGTTGAAACTAAGACGCCGCTATAAAGGCATATTTTAAATTTCTAAATAATTTCCAATTTTTATTATCTTGCAAATCACTCATTCGAGGGCGATTCTTTTCTTTAATATATAATATAATCACATAGTTTAAAATCTACATATTATTGATTTTAATCTAATATGAGAGTATGTGTGAGGTCAATGATTAAATGTGTCCCCAAATGCATGATTGCGTATATAAATCTATACTTACTTTTCAAACCCGCAAGCATGCATTTTCTTATTTTAATTACCGTGTTCTACTTTAATTACAAAGTTCATCATTGATGTCGAGAATGTGCGGACCCTTTTAAATGAATTTCTGGGAATTTGATTGGGAATTTCTCTTAATCCAAGTAAAACCCATTCAGTATGTTTTATATACACTAGTCTCGTGTTGCTGGTAAGTGAATTGGTTGTTGAGACCGCTTTGTTTTACTTTTCCAAAGATTCTTTACACGGCCAAAGTCCGTTCTCTTTGCGATTTCCAGGCAGAGTGTGTCCACAAATGACACACCTGGGAATTAAATGCAATCGTCACCCAGTCGCTAAGTTTCGGCTGTTCATAAAATACTTTCCTACAGGTTAGCGGCAAGATGCCCTCCGTAATCATTCCAAATATTCCATTATTGTTTTATTTTTATATTTATTTTACAAAGCATCCATGACTTAAACGTGTCACACCCTCCAACTTTAATAAATTCATTATCAGCAATACTGACCTCCCAATGCAACTCTATTATTATTATTCTCAAATAAATGCTTTGATCACATTCCCACTTTGTTGCTTAGTAAGCTTTAGTCCGTGCTATTCTCGAAATCAATAAATATTTTATAACACTTAATTTCAAATATTTTCTTAAACTTGTATAATTGCTCAAAGCACCTCGCACATGTTACTATCTCATCAAGCACATTATCGTAATGCTATTAGCCCAAGGAATAGAATATATCACTTTGCTTTAAAACCTTTTGTCATTTATTAGAGTGTGATGCCAACAGTTATTTAATACGCGTCCCTGTTTCATATAAGCAGACAGTGGCGTTATATATATAATTTATATAAATAAATTTTGTGAAATTATTTAAAACTAAATTTGATCTCTTATTTTATTTGATTCCTATCATGGTCTCGGTCTATATATATATATTCTACATTCCTTTTGTAAATCCATAGATGTTAATTAGCCACCCAAGCTTCTTTTAGTATAGAGTCTTTTGTTTCTCCCTGACCACCAGGCACTGGTCAAAGGTTATAATAGTAGTGGCATCAGATGCGTTATCATGTAGATGGCACTGTGAAATTTGGACTTTAGATTCGAACTTAGTATATCTAGAAGGCAACCCCTCCTAGAATGTTCAGTTTCGTGTCTGGGGTTTGAATTCTGCAGTGTGTTAGCGAGATAGACGATTCTGACTGTTACAATATTAATAATGGTATGAAATTATGGGTAATCATCTGAAATCTGGGAACGGCAGCTTGGGGCATTGATGCTATACAAAATCAATCAAATGTAATGTTACTGGGCCATCACAATTTTTTTTTTATATAACATGATTTTTTTTTGATTAAACAAATTTTTATTTCATTTATAACATGATTTCTTTTTTATTAAACAAATTTTTATATTCATTTTCGTTGTTGTTTTTTTTAACCTGACATTTTTCTTTATTCAAGATTTTGGTAATTTAATTTTGTGTTTATTTTTCTGAATTTTAACAACTTTGGACTGTTTCATGATGAAAAAACTTCTTTAACCCGACTAAAAAATATAATGGTACAATTATTTGGGACTTGTTTCGACTTTGTTCTACCTTTTGTTTCCTTTGGTTCACTTAATTGTTTTTCTTTTTATTATTAAATCAAAAATAACTTTTGTGTTGTTGGGGGTTAAAAAATTGTTTTGAAACCCCCCCCCCACCCTTGGATGAATAATTGTAACAAAAAGTTAATAACTTTTTTTTTTTCAATAAAAAAAACAACCTTTTTTTACTTTTTACTTTTATTTATATTTCGTTTGAATTAGCCTTTTTTTTTTTTTTTTTGACTTCTACAATAAACAGCTTTTTGGGGAGCTTTCGTACTGTTATTATTAACAAAAAGTAAACAAAAATAGTCATTTATTTTAACCCCCCTTGTTTTAACCCTGCTGAAAAAATATAATGCAATTATTTGGGAATTGTTTCGAATTTTTTCTACCTTTTTTTTTTTTGGTTGACCAAATTGTTCTTCTTCTTATTAAATCAAAAGTAACTTTTGTGGCTTTTGGGGGTAAAAAATTGTTTTCAAATACCCACACTCGGAAAAATAATTGTAACAAAAAGTCAATAATTTTTTTTTTTTCAACAACTTTTTCTCACTTTTTCTTTTATTTATATTTCGTTTGAATTACCTTTTTTTTTTTGCCTTCTACAATAAACTGCTTTTTTGGGGGGCTTTCATACTTTGTTATTATTAACAAAAAGTCAACAAAAATGGTCATTTATTTTAACCCCACTGACAAAAAGATAATCCAAATACTTGTCAATTTCTAAATAATAATAAAAAAGAACACAAACTTTGGACTTTTTGAACTTATTTATTATTTTATTGCTGTAATAAAAACAGTCTGGTATTTGGGAGGAGATTATGTGCCTGAAAAAAGGACACAGTCTCCCTCACTTTCTGTACTCGGCAATTCTGAAAAGTTTAAAAATTGCACATTCTTCTCAGACCTTTTATTGGTCTCGTATATTTTCCACACTGAAATGTGACTTAACGCATGAGCTTTGTCGAAGCATGTTCGAACATACCCGTTGCCAATTTTTTACATATTAACATTTTTTAGGGAAGGGTGGAGACCATATGACAATTATTACTAATTAACAACATTATTTAAATATAAATGACATTACTCTATTATGGAGATTTGAAAAGTTGTACTGACTTGAAATTAAAACACCCTCAAGCGATATGGTAATCAGCTATGAATAGAACAAATACGCATAAATAGTATCGAAGCACAAAACAGGCCGTAATATTTTTGTGCAATGTCATGTAAAGTGGCCTGCTAATGGGTTAATACAATATAAATGTTGTATTAGCCATAAAGGCCGGCCGCAGAAACAGCATTTTTATGTGTTTTTTGACACATAAACAATGCAATCAGGCAGCTGTGCCTAGATTTCATATGATTACCAAATTATGTACAAGGGATAAGGAAATTAAATTAAAAATAGAGAGTTTTTAATTATATGAAATTCTGTTCATTTTGTAAGGATGTTATTTTGAAATATGGAAGCTGTTTTTATAAACAAAAAAAAATTGTTTAAGTATGGGAAGTAGTTTAAATGGATTTTTAATAGAGGTGTATATGTATAATTTTGAAAAATAATATTTTGTTTGTAATAATAATAGGCCAGTTTTTTATGTAAGTTATGTAGATGATTATTTTTAGCTGTTTAATGGAAATAAGAGAAAAGCAGATAATTTTCTGGAATATATTAGTAATAGAGGATAAAATTAAATTTACTATGAAAAAAAAAATTTAATATTACTGAATATATGGATGTTATATTTAAAAAAATTATTAATAATAATAGAGTAATAATAGAAATTTCTGTTTATAAAAAAAACATTCGATGGTCCATCGAGTAATTGGTTTTCAGATATTGATAATCATTGTAAAATAAATGTTATTAATAATAACATTCATAGGGCAATTAAATTATGTTCAAATGAAGATTTATTAAAAAGTAAAATTAATATGATAAAATATGAATGTTTTATAAATGATTATTCTAGGGATGTTATTAATGGTTTGTTTTGTTATAAAATAATCAAAAAATGAATAAAGGATAAGAAGTAAGATAATTTATGTTGGTTTCAATGTTTCAAAAGATTTGTTGTTAAAATTAGGAAATTATTTAATATGATTAATAAAAAATGTTTTTATTTGTTCTGTTTATAAAAAGAAAGAAGTTTAAATTTGTTAATTAATTATTATGATGATTATGATAATTTAGAAGTTAATGAATTCGATTTATATTAGAAAATGTTTAGATTGTTTTAAAGATAATAAAAAATGTCAATGTTGGAACTACAAAGAATAAATTGGCAACAAGATTAAAACAGCATTTAAATGATAAAAATTCTACAGTTTATGGTCATATAAGTAAATTTAAACATAGAGATTTTAAAATAGAATCTTTGGAATGTATTAGATTGTATTATGAAAGAATTATAAAAGAAGGTATTTATAATAATGAAATGAAACCTGTAATGAATAGGTTGTTAATTGGAAAAAAAGAGAAGATAATAGATTGGTTTAATTAAATAATTATAGGGAAATATTTAAGGAATGAATGTAATGGAAATTTAAGATTGTTTGTTAGAAAATTTTTAATTAAGGTAAGAATTATTTGTATTTGGATTATTGTGGAATATTCGTATTTATATTTATTGTTTTTTTATGTATTTTTTAGTTGTTCCTTCATAAAGACTATGAAAGAATATAGTCAAAAAGTTGGAGTATTTTTTGTACTTTATAATAGTTCATATAATAAATCAAGATTTATAAAGAAGTTTGCATGTGGTTTGTTTTGTATATATTATCTGAAAGATGAGAGTAGATGGTATCATGGTGCATTTTTCAAGTATATGTGTGGGATTGAATAATCATGTGGACATTGCATTATTTTTATCATGTATTTGTTATGTTTATTTATAGAAGGATTGCCACTATTTTGTCAGACAGAACTCCTGTTGAGATATCCTGGGGATATCTGCATACCAATTGAGGAGTCCTAGTATTAATATTTTATTTGGAGCTGCACCTGTGTCTCAGAGTATTTATTATGTTTATTTATAGAAAGATGGTCACCCTTTTGTCAGATGGAACACCAGTTGAGGATTCCTGTTATATGTTTTTAAAATTGAAACATCTGTGGCAGAAGACCTGGTATATTGCATTAATTCAGTTATTTTGAATTGTCAAATTGAATGTACATATGAGTATTGTAACACTGATTCTCAATTCTAATACATAACAGATTGCTTGTGGGAATAAATAATGGTGTAGTTGTGCATGCAATTTTCCAGTGGTCTAGGTATGATGCAGCATCAGTAACAATAGTACCAGCAAAAATATAGAATCTGAAGCACATATTCAAAGATGTATAGAGAAGAAAAAAAAGAGAATACCTCATTATTTGATTTAGATTTGGTATTTATATATTACTGATCAAACTAATGATCAAATGATGATAAATGTAATGTTCATCTCCATTTCATTGTTTCATCATTTAATTGAGCGGTAATGTAATGTTAAGGACTTGGCAGGTTTAATTAAGTCAAGCATCAGAAGCCTCCTCAGTCAAGTGAGATTAAAATGGAAGATAAACTAAATACTCTTTGATAAAATGAGAATAAATTTAATGTAATAAAAATATTCTCTCAACTGATATCTCAAGCATATCTGAATATATATAATTTAAATTACAATTATAGTTATATAAGTGTAATAAAATATGTATTCATAAAAAGATATTCCCAAAATGTATAATTTTGTATTTGGTTAATATTTTGTCATAAAACAAAATTACATATTTTATAACCTTGATTAATAATTTACTTAAAATGAAAATGTACTTAAAAAAGAAGAAACAATAACTAATTAAGGATAATGATAAAGCTTAATTAAAGTTAAATTTAGTCAAAACTGTAATTAAAGAATTAAGGAATAAACCCATTATTGGTAATTGACTAAAGGGTTTAAAGAAAAGAATGAAAACAAGCAAAGGCCTTTGAGAAGACTGGCCTTTGTTTAAGAGAAACTATATAAAAGAAGAAAAATAATCTCTGTGGAATGCATGCATTGAATAATTCAAAAATAATTTCAATTCTACAGCTACAGAAACATTCTATATTGGCAAAGAAGACTTTTGTTATAGTTCTTTTCAATATTGATATAAAATACAGAAAATCAAAATTATTTAAAGTAAGAAGAGCAAACATGATTGGCTAAACCCACCTAAAGTTTTCCAGTGTATGCTTGAGCGATGTGATCGGTCCAACATTGAAGAAATTCCTAGCGGAATCCCAGAAATGGAGTCCATGGTAAACATAGCTTTTTCCCAAGGCAAAATTCAACAACCTGCATTTATATTGATCAAAACGAGGGGGGGGGGAGAGAATCCAACCAGAATCAGTCAACAGATTATCATACTTTAGACCTGAACTTATTCACCGGTGGTAAAATTACTTTAATTGTCTGGAGAAACTTTTATAAGAATTTAAAGTTATGTGTACATATGAGAAGCCTTCTTAAAATATAAATAAATGTAATACGTATATTTTAATAACTAACTTTTTTTTAGAATGTGTACATTATTTCTTATTTATCCTTAACAAATTTTATAAATGTATTGTAAGAGATATATGTTAGTTTTATAATTAATCCTTGATATTTTTTTATATATGTTTATTAATTTATTATTTTTAATCATTAAATAATATTGCTATTTAACTTAGTTCTCTGTGCATCATTCAATAATCTCACCTCCAGGGCATATATATATATATATCAATTCTCCACTGATCATAAGCACTCATGAACTGAGGAAGACAGAATTAATACTGTGAGAACTGTGATTCTGATGCCAAAGAGTAAAATATTAATTTATGATCTTTCTTAGAAGTAGTAGTGCTCTGAATGCAGTGTAATAAAGTTCAAACCCAGTATATTCAAATAAACTCTTATGAATAGATATGTTAAACAAGACTCTCTGAGATAGGATTTGATGTATGGGGATCAGGAAATGTAATCAAGATATCATATATAAAAATTTATATAAGGAATTGATGATTTGATCATTGATAACAAAATCCAATTTTAATTGAATGGCAATTAATCTTTGGGCATATTGATGGGATACATATTATTGTATAATAATTCATATATGCACTGAAAGCATTATCTGTGTGTTGATGTATGTATAGATATATGAATTATCAGTATAAATGTTACTTTCATTATCAGTAAAAGAGGTTTCCAGTATAATATATATAAATTTTTAATATGAACAACAATAACACATTCCTCTGAGAACTTTAAATAATACAAATACAACTGTTTATTATTCCACATTTTGAAAAATAGCTGACAATTTTGACTGTCTAACAGTCTTCCTCAAAACTATCCAATATTGAGATTGATATAGTCTGACCTCATGAGTAGAATATTAAGGTTAAGCTAAAGCAATAATATTTATTATATTGAAACAGTATATTCCTATCCTCACATATGTTTCACCTATTTTCCCCCATAGTTCTATCTGTTCCAGCTTTAAACCCTTTATGAATACATATATAAAGATGCTAACACAGTTATATATGTGTCATCATATATATATATGTCTATAATATCTTTTTATAGCTATATTACAGCAGGTATTTTAATTTGAAATAATATATTTAAATTGTAAATTTTGTTTCTTTAAAAGAATCAATTTATCATTTTAAACATTAAAAACGCATGTACATATGTGTAGTCCACGGACTACCATGATACATATATATAGCACAATATTATTCAGTTATTTCTTATAATTCTTAATCTTAACTTAGAATTATTGTAAACAAGAATCATGCCATGAGCATCTGTGTTAGTATAGCATGAAATAGAAATCTGAAATTGTAATTTTGGCAATATTTTTCCAAAATATATTTTTTTGTAAACAAGATCTACTTGACTGGAACTATTTCTAGGTCTTAAGGGATTAGAAGTGATCAAATTTAGTCACTAACATCCTCTTAAAAATTAAAACAAAGGTTTAAATGATTTTAATAAATTAAAATCTAATATCTTAAAAAGGTGTTAATGGATTCACTCACAGAAAATAATTTTGTTGACAGAATTATTGTCTGATCTTGGGATCATATAAATAGACCATATTTTATATATCAATATTTTACACTATATATTTTTCAAGAAGCATTGCCATCAGACTCCACACCAGTTGTAATTTTGACATGCCAGAGTAGGAGGGCGAGATTTGCTCTTTCCTTCACTGAAGTAGTCCCATCTTATATGATGATTGGTGCATTACCATTATCATAGGAGTGGGAAGTTTCTGCCAACAGCCTGCTGCAAGAACATAACTAACTTATGCTGCCTATCCAGAGATCCTAAGTGCTACTACATATGCCATCCAATGTGCCCAAGGAACAATCTACGAAAAGCTAGGTAATCCTCCAAACACCATAGAGCTTTAAAATAGACTTTTAACCTTTAAACCTTAATCTACTTAAAGCTAGCTTATAATGAAAAAACTGAATGTTCAAAATCTAATTCCTTAAACTCTCATTTAAAGCAATATAAAACTTGTATAAATTTTGCCTGAGACTACATCTGTAAATTTTCATTTGCCTGTTCTAAATTAAAGCAACTGTAACCATTTGTTTATTTAAACTTATTATTACTGTGGTTATGCCTATATATTTTATTCTATTTTATTTCACTCAAAATTTTTTTATTATATGTTATGATATCCCAAATATTTTGAAATAGCGAGCACCTTTAATTTTAAAAAACTTTCAGGGATGGTATATAATTAATATCTTCAGTTTAATACATTTTAATAATGCTTATTTAGCTTGCTAGCATGCTGTTTCAAACCCCTATTATGTGGGAATAATAACTGATTGCTACATGCTCGTTATTATCATTTGAGTTAGTTTTATATTAATATGTATTATGGTTTGCAATCAGAGTTATAAATTATGACTTTTTAATATCTGTTTTATCTAAAATGATAGTTAATCTTGGAGATAGCATAAAGGTATATTTATTAATGTATTCTTAATTGCCTGATAAATATATTTTCTCCCTAATAAGACTGATTAAGGATGCAGATTGAAGATATTAAACTAGATTAATAATATAATTTTAGTCCGTTAAAATAGCATGATTATTGTGCTTATTTTAAGAACTGGGTTCTGTTAGTTATACAGATAGAAGCTATCTGTTTTTAGGTGCATTTAATTTAAATATACATATTTGTATTTTATTTTATGCATTGTGGGTGTGTTTTTACAAAGTATGTTTTGTACATTACGTCTTGTTATATCTTTTAATGGGCTCACAGTGGAGATTGTTGCCATTTACTTAGTTTGAGTAAGGTTATATTTGATTAGAACTGGAGCACAAGGATCCAGACCCCATTGTATTAAATCTATCTGAGTTTTCTGAAATCAGCATGTTCATATTTTAATTTTAGCAAGCCTTCTAGGACTAGGGTACCACACATTTTGATGCAAATCCTGTGAATAATTACCCACTTGCACCGTGAACTTATTTCTTAATATTTTAGCCATGCCATAGCAAATATATATGGATCTAAAGTAACCAGTTCTTTCCCCTGTATTAAATATTTATTCAGCATTAGTCTAAAACTGAATCTGTGATTATTAGACTAAACCTTCATTATCCTTGAGCTTTATTGTATGCTAACATTCACACTGTAATTATTATATGTCTTGGGCTAGTATATTCACTTTAAAATTTAGCAAACGATGGTATAAAGATAGGATTTTAGCATATTAACTGATACAGGCATAATTTCTTAACCACACACATACACAAATATATTAGACATATTCTGATGAGATACACTGTAACTCAATTTAAACTCATCTCATTATGTAACACCTGTGTGGTCCACATTTCTTATTGTATAATTATTGTTTTCCTTTATTTGTTGTTTGAATTAATAATTAATAAATCTATTTAAATTTAACCCATTTCCATATCATTCGTTCAATCCTAATTCCAATTCCAATTTAATTATTATATTTAATATTTTTATATGCATTATAGTTTAATTATAGTTTTAAGTGTTAATTTACTCTTAAGTTAGTATGTCTTAGTCCATCTTAATCCTTTAATTAGCCATTATTTAGTTAGTTTTGGGTCTCATTCTCTCCCTGTTCAGAGATGGCTCGCAGATTAAAATAAGATCCATGTGTAACCTCAGAAATGTCCTCATATGGTTTTAAGCCATAGAGAATGGGTGATTAAGTTGAAGCTTGGTCAGACTGGAGATCTCACCACCCCATTTTGATCGGCTTTAAGGTATTTTGCCTGAACTCTGGGTTTTGTTACATGAATGTACAAATCTGATTGTTGCATGATTTGAAAATAAACTTTTGACTGTTTAACAGTTTTCCTCAGAACTATAATATACACAATATTGAGACTGATATAGTCTGACCTTATGAGTAGAATATAAAGGTTAAGCTAAAGCAATAATATATAGTATATTTGAAAACAAAGCAAATGAGGTTGAATGTTGACTTTACAGTATCACATAAAATGCAACATTTTAAAACTAAAAAAGGGCAATAATATGTTTTATTCATTTACCTATTTTTGATGTATGGATATGCATTTAACGAAAAAATATTAGGAAGTTTTTCATAAAGCTTAAAGATGATTATAAGAGCTGCTTATGAAGATATTTTTTTCACTCTATTAATTTGAAATCCAGTTATTCTGATCGTGATGTAACTTTGTTTGATAGATATAAAATTAAAATAGAAAAAAAAATTCTTTTGTTTTGTTGTTTAAAATATATATAAGGAATATGCTTCTTTTTTTTTTATTTCAAACAGAAAGAAATTTTTTGTTTGCTTAAAAACATAGGTTCTTTTCCAAGCTTAAAATTAAAAAAATCAAGTGAAAGCCTAATTGTGTCTCTGACAGATAAAATTGCCATCATTCTGCTAATTAGCTTAAACATTATGGTCAATCTTACGAAGGAGTATATAAATTCTGCTTTGAGATATAAAACAACACGAATTTATCGAAAACTAACAATTCAAAAATTTTTTATAAAATGCAGAAATACATCTACCAGATTTAAGAAATGCTAGCAATATCCTGAGAGTGAACTTAAGCTTATTTATGCTAGTTAAGCCAAAATATGGACAGTCATTAATAGAACTGGTAAGAAATTTAAAAGATAAAAAAAACTGGATTGGATTTCTGGCATGGGTCTAATGCTACCCAGAGTATTCCTAAGTTTCAGATAGAGAAATAGCCCTCAGTGTGAGAACTGTATAAAAACAAAATAAATGTAAATAAGTATTCTTTATCAGGAAGTGGCGAAGGGGACGGTTTACTTCTATAAAATCAGTGAATGTGCAATAGTGAGTTTTGACCATCATTTAACTAAGACAATACTCTGCTGAGTCAGCCACAACATTCTTCCAATTCAGCAGAAGATCACTGTAGGTGACAACAGTAAGGAGGAAAGTGGTAGACTGATGATCATTTTATAAAATAGGACTAGTGCAATAATGTGTAAAATGAAGTTTATTGCTGGGCAAAAAAGGCAATGGGAAATCACTTCGCCTTATAATTCCTTTGTTTGTTTGTATTAATGGTCCTGCTTTTGGCATATCTACTTATCGTGATATAACGTTTTACATTAAACACCAAATTAAGATTACTTTTATTAAACATTTACAACTTACAAAATACAATTCCTGCAGTGGAGACAACACAGTTTAAACTTCCTTTACCTTTGGGCATTGAAATAAAGTGATAAATTTCTATTTTAATATGTTATTTACTTTGTATTTTAGATAGAGAACTTTTATTACTAGAAAAAAAAAGAATACTAAAGTTGTTTTTTTATTTTATAAAGGTCCATTTGTCTGTGATCACTACTAATATTATATATAATATAATACACAATCTACACCTTAAATGACACTCTACAATGCAATTTAACAACTGCATTGTAGAGTGTCATTTAAGGCGTATATGGTATATTATATTATATATAATTCAGCAATGCAAATAAGAAGTGGAAGGAAATTTTAATATTATATAATGATAGACATTTAAAATTGTACTTTTCTGCCAATATATAAAAGAGAGCTCTTGCACATTTTTCTTTTTATTTTTATGCTATAATTTTTTTTCTTTTGCCTACCAAGTAGTCTTCCAATGTTTGTTCATTGATGCATTTTTGTATGAATTCACAAAACCTATGCACATCCTATTTATATTTTGGTGCATGTGTAAATAATATATAAATTTACTCCAGGTGTGTGTGTTTAATCATGTAGAAAGTTGCATTTACTTAAACTGATACAAATTCTATAAAAAAAATCTCACTTGGTGTTAACCAGGATAATATGTAGCACAATAAAAAATAAAAAAACTCATGAAAATTATTTTGTACAAAGTTTTGATATTAAATCCCTCTCCCCACAAAAAAAAAAAAAAACACAGGCCAAAACATTGGTTTTTAGAAATTGAAACAAAAGACTGTATATAGATTGAATGCTATGCTTTTTAATGGTTTACTTCATGTTGATATGTGTCCTTAGATATACTAGCTTTGAACCAAATTTCATCTGCTATCTTGTCTTGTCAATACAATCTTATCCAGCATCATGCCACATTTATTATTATATAAGTGCTGAAAATTATGGGATAGCATTTAAGATTTAGAAGAGAAGCCATATAGAAATGCTACAAACATGATAGTTGTTTTTCCAGAGGTATGCACTCGGTTTGTTTTAGGGACAATTTTTTTTATATATATTCCTATGATTAATTCAGATTAGTGTTGAAATCTTAGCTAAGAATGGCCTTAGGGTCATCTCAAAATTGGCAAGATTAGACATGACTCAAGTCATAAACCTGCAAAATACTCATAAAGATCATCCATTGAAAAAAGACACATTGAGAATTAGTACATGTAAGATTATGAGAAGAGCTGGGAAATTGGAAAATTTTAGAAGTAAAATGAAAATAAATATTATCGATGGGGTGGAAATGATATGGAGAAATAAATAGTGGGGATATTAAATTATTTTATTCTGGTGGAGATAGAGCAGTAAATGGAATTGGAATTGCTGCTGAAAAGAAAATTTGGAATTGTGTGACAAAAGTAGATTATGATGATATCTGCAAGTCCTAGGGATTTGGTATTAATACAAGCTTATATGCCAATTACCAATCCTGATTATATTAAAATTGATGAGCAATTTGAATACAATGAGGGTAAAAATGCATGTATATTGGTATTGGGTGATTGGAATATTGTTGTGGAGAAAAGCAAAAAAGGAAACGTTTTTGGAAATTATGGCATTGGAAAAAAGAAATGAAAAGGGTAGTTGTCTCAAGAAATTTTTGTAAGGAAAACAGGTTTGCAGTTTCAAACACTTGGTTTAAAAATCATCCAAGAAGATGATATACATGGAGAGCTCCATATGATAGAGAACAATATAAGGTAGACTATGTAATTGATTCAGGATGGATGTGAGAATTAGATAAAAAGCTTGCATGCTTTGTCTGGTGTTGATATAGACTCTAATCATAATTTGGTTATGTCTAAATTAAAGTTGAGTTCTAAAAGAGGGAAAAGATATATAAGATGGGATTTAGATAAATGAAAGAAATGGAGAAAGGAAAATTTGGTTTTATGTGAAAATATAATAAAAAGAAAAATGAGGACCAAATGATTAGTTCTGATAAGCAAAAAAAATTATTACCAAGAGTGTATGGAATACTACATGTCTTAAAGTAGGATTATTAAAAACTGAAATAAGAAAGTTTAGTTAAATGACCTTGGATAACAGAAGGTATGTTGAAAAAGATGTAAATATGGAGAAAGTGGAAGAATGTCAACACTGAGTAAGAGCAAAGATCATGTAGAAAAATTAATAGAACTATAAAGAGAAATAGATTTAGCAAAAGGAAAATGGTTGATACAGCAATTTAGAGAGATAGAAATACTTCAAGAAGGTAAAAGATATGATCTGGTATTTGATACAATTAAAAATCTCACTTGGGGAAAAAAGAAATGATTAACAAGAGAAAGAGATTAACTGATTGCAATGATAGTTGAAAAGATGAAAAGAATATATTCAATATCAATTTAGAAAAAATAATTAATCATAAACTTGAAAATTATGAAGTAGATGATAAAGGTATGGACATATTGATAGATAAAATAATAAAGTTCTTTGAACAAATGAAAAATGGTAAAACTAGTGGATTTGATACTATACTTATAGAATTTTTGGAAGAAATTATTATGAAGGAAATAGTTGGACTTTGCAATTTTGATATGTAAGAGTGGAGTTTGGCCTGAAGATTTTTTGAGAACTATAATGAATCCTATTGCTAAAAAATAAGAAATCTGTTAAATACAGTACAATAAGTTTGTTATCTTATGTTTTTATAGTTTATTGAGGATTTTAACTCAAAAAGATTTATGGAAAAAATAGAATATTACCCTGGAGAAAAACCATTTGGTTTTCAGAGGAAAAAGTGTAAGAGAAACTATTGGTGTTGTTAGAACAATTGCTGAAGAATATATTGAAAAAGATAAAAGAATTGGTATATGTTTTGTGGATTTGAAAAAGGCATTTGATAGAGTAATATGGAATAAACCTATGACCATCTTAAAAAAATAAAAGAGTATTTTGGAGATATTGATTTGGAATATGTATATTGAGCAGAGAATAAGAATTAGACCTGAGAATAATGACACAAATGAAGTGAATATAGAAAGAGGAGTTAGGCAAGGATGCAATATTTCATTTGTGATTTTTAATGTTTATTTAGAAGAAAAAGTATGTATTTAGACTGTGGTGGAGCACATGTTGAAAGTAGAATAATAAAATGTATAAGATTTTTGGATGATATAGCTCTTATAGCTGAGAATTAAAAGAGTCTTCAGAATATGTTGAATAAATTGGAGGGAAAATGGAATGAAAATTAATATTGAAAAGACCAGGTATTTGTGGATATGGAGAAATACAAGAAGATTGCAAGTTGAAATCAATGATAATATAGTCCAATAGATAAATGGATTTAGATTTTGGGTAGTTGGTTGAGTGGGAGGATGAAAGAAATGATGATGAAGTTAAAAGAAGAATAGCATTGTCAATAAAGGCATTTACTGAGATAATAGAAATATTTTGTGAATCTTTGAAGAGACAATTAAGGGAAAAAATAATTAAATCATATCCTGTGAGTGTAATCTGGATAAGTAAAAAAATTAGGAACCTATTCAAAGCTTTTGAGATATAGGAGAAGAATGGAAAAAAGTCAGTTGGATAAATAAAATGACAAATGAAAAGTTTTGAAAAGACTAAATGATAAAAGAAGATTAATTGAGAAAATTAGAGATAGAAAGAGAAGCTGGATTAAATATATATTAAGAGGACAGAATAGTTTAATAAAGGATTTTTGAAAAGAATGGTGACTGGAAACAGAAAGAAAGGATGAAAAAGATTTACTTTGCTATATGGTATAAAAGATGGAAAGAATGGAATGGGGAAATCGATGAATTTGTGATGTGACTGCTTTTGGACCTATCTATAAGATAGAATACTATTGATTGACTGAAAACTAAACAAAATAATTTTGTTTGTGCACATATTTATCTAAATGCTTAAATCCTAACAACTTAATTAGAGTAGTATTTTATAATTATTTGTCATATAGGTTTTTTTTTATAATTTTTTTTTTCAATGTTGAAAAGATTATTATTAATGCATAATAGTGTCATTAATTTTTTTTAATAATGTGAGGGTGAGACATTCATTTTTTTTTTGTTGGAATTATAAATTATGAACTTTTATTTTTTAATGATATTTGTTTTATTATATACAAGCAGATTGAGTTATTGATGAGGTATGATACTTGCTGTGGACATTTTACCTTACGTTAATATACAAGGGGGTACCCAAAAAACCCAGAATTTTGTAATAAAAAATTGTTTATTTATTTTTAGGTGTTATAAATTGAATCTCCTTCAAAGTACTATCTATTTGATGCATGTCTAAATGTGTTTTTTACTTTTCAAAGTAGTCCTGAAATTCTTGGAAAGTGATGTCTTTTAATGCCTCCATCATTTTTTTTCTTTACCATTTCTGAATTCACAAAACTTTTTTTTGAGGCTTTTTTTTATTTGGAGGATAAAAAGAAATCATATAGAGCAAGATTAGATGGATGTGGGCGATGAATAAACTGGGTTATGCTGTTTTTGATTAAAAATTGTTTTGTACTCAAGGACACAGAGCAAAACTCTTCATACAGTAATGCCACTCAGTGCAAGACAAAATAATCAAGAGATGCAGGAAAATTTGTGCATAAAATTCATATCTAATGCCTACTCATCCAATATCCCCAGACTAATTTCTAGCTTGTGGCTTCTATCAGTGAGGAGATTGAATCTGAGAGCACTGCACCTAGATCTTAGGATCTAATGCAATGCCTTTTTATCTTATTGGCTAACTGTAAAACTTTGAGTCCAAAATAAAAACACAATAATGTTTTCAATTCATCAGCTTTTATAGTTGTATAGATCTGAACTCAGTTCAGCATCTATACTTTTTGGTAACTTTGGTTCTTTAATAATCAATAGTTACCATAATCCTATTGGGCAGGATTGGTATTAAACCTCAAAACATTATATGATGCTTACACAAGTTGTTTAACACAGAGGAAAATATTGTTGTGTTTTTGTTTTGGACTCAAAGCTTTATAGTTAACTAATAAGATAAAAGGTGGATGATGAAGGGTTGCATTAGATCCTAAGATTAGGTGTAGTGTTCTCAGATCCAAGGCTCCTCACTGATGAAAGCCACAATCTAGGAACTAGTCTGGGGATATTGGATGAGTATGCACTAGATAGGGATTTTATGCACAAACCTTCCTGCATACATTGATTATTCTGGCTTTCACTGATGGGTTCTACTGTATGGAGCTTTTTGCCTTTGTGTTAAACAGCTTGTGTAAGCATAAATAATGATAATCATGTGATGTTTTGAGCTTTCATACTCAAGGCTTTGAGCATAGTGAATTGTTGTGGTGATGCCACCACTATCCATTTTATCACAAATCAGGATATTTTCATTTACTGCATCACACAAACATTTTATAGTTGTAGACAAAATGCCTGAACAATATAAAACTTTTTTTGAGTAAACAATTTTGTTTGCATCAGGAAAAAGTCAGGATCATCTTGATATTGATTTTCACCCACAATGCTTTTTTTTTGGATGTGGTTAATTTGAATTCCATTAAACCACTTGTAAACTTATGTTTTCCCAGAACAGCTCACTTGTAAGCTATTTTAAGAATTACAACTGTTTCCCATACCATTTTGCCTAACAGAAAACAAAATTTCAAACTGTTTCAACTATCACAAAAATTGATGAGACACATATAAAAAGTTTATTACATGTCACCATGACATCACTTGATACCGGTTGGCATGCAGAAAGGCCCTAGTTAGAGGTATCTAGTAGCAGAAGCATATATTACAAGGTCTATCCACCGAAGAATATTACAGGGGATTTTTGGAGTATCTCCTCATGTGTGTATTTTAATAATAAAAATTTTATTATAATTTCAAGGGTATGCAAACATTTTTTTTATTGTCAGGTCCTACATTTAGAGCAACTGATGCATTAACATGTTATTGTATACTTGTTATCACACATATATTATTTTTATCTTCATGCTTGATGCTCTGCTGGTAAACCAGATTATGATAATAGAAGATACTTTAGAGGCAACCCATCATTAGCAAATAGCAACTATTTTGTTTTGTTTATGCTTATAGTGATATCAAAAAAAGAATATAATAGTAATAATAAAATTAAGATCTATGGAGTAAATATTTTTGATTGGGTATCTGATAATAATTCAGACTGTCCAAAGGTTCCAAAACCCCATCAGATTTCATTTGTTATAGAAAGTAGTACCTTATTTGCTTTGTTGTAGCAAATAATGTAATATAAATCATTTCATTACATGAAATTGATGCAGTCAATGTGTGATATGAACTTATTTTGATTTTGGCTTTGCTAACAATAAAAATTTTGTCAGTCAGAAATAAATCTACCAAGTTCAAGAAATGTTGGCAACAAATCCTTGGGATGAACTTAATCTTATTTAAGCTAGATAAACTGAAATATAGACAGTGATTAATAGAACTAGTAAAAAATATATTAGATGTATTTTAAAAATCTAAAAATAATTGTGTGTGTGCACCTATATATAAATACTTTTTTTAGTTCAAAGTTTTTTGAGATATGTATTGTAATATTGTAGGCAGTGGTCAACTCTGGCCAGGTCAAATATTACAAGCTTATAAAAATAAAGTTAAAATGGGGAAATGATATTTAATGTTCTCATGTTTTTTTATAATAATAAGTATTGATTTATGTAAATATTTTTTATTTATTAAATGATAATATGGAAATTCTAAACCTTTTTTAAAAATATTTATAATTTGTTAAGAAGTAGGTGTAAAAGAGAAAAAAATAGCATAAAATGATTTCTTTTATTTTCTCTTCAGTAATTTTGTTTACCAGTTTTTATTTTGAAAAAAAAAAATTACTAAGATAAATTTTTTTCTCTTCTATAGATTACAGTATTTAGTTTAAATTTTTTAAAAAAAGATAAGAGAGATAAAATAAATAATGTTTTTAAAAGAAAAGAAAAAAGTAAAGTCTTAATATTTTTGGTTATGAAATTTTATTTTAATAAAAGTTTTTTTCTTGTCTCTTCATCTCTTAAACAAAAAGTAGTGTTGTTCAAATCAAAGGGGCTTAGGATAAAAAATAACTTCAGAAGTATTTTTTATTATAATTGGAAAGTTTTTAATTAAATAAGATGGGAATCAACCACAACACATCAGCGTATTATTAATTACAAATAACTTTTTGTAAAAATAGATTCAATTGGTCAGGGTTTAATGATGCCATGACTGAGATAAGATATGACTGGATAGATACAGAATTTTTCCAAAAAGTAATGTGAAGCAAGTAAAAATGGTGGATCTCATAATCTTGTCAAGAGCAATCATTCTTGATCAAGCCATTGAAAAAAGCAGTAGGAACAGTTAATCTTCATTCAGCTGTTGAAGTAAACAGAAGCAGCAGTTCAGCTGTAAAGAGAATAATGGGAAATAGTTTGGTATTTTGGAGTAAGACTCATTTCACTACTAATTTTAAAAATGATTTTAAATGAATTAGAAAAACCATGTGCTAGCTATATTTTGGCTAGTATATAAGCTTCATTAAACCTTACCATGTAACCTGTTGACTAAAGAAATGTAGAAGAAAGAGAATATGTCTGAAATAATCTGAGCATGACTCTCTTTCTAGCTTTTATCCTGATCTGGAATATAGCAGATTTTAAAAAAAAATGAATAAATTCATTATATTTTTAGCTGACTTGAAAATTAGTAGATTCATTCTGTGTAATAGCCTGACCCAAAAATTAAATGGTTAAATTCATTATGTGTGTTAACCTAACCTGCATGTTATTACATTAAAAAGTAGATAAATTCAGCCTGTGTGAAACCTGAAAATATTTCTTTATAAAAATGGATAACTGTGTACATTATCCTGGAAATATTTGCTAATGGGGAAGCTTACAAGAAAAAAAATCAACATGAAAAAACTGAAAATCACAACTACTTAAAGAAGGAATCAAAAGAAAAAGAAAAACATTGTAAAAGTGTATTTTAATGTGCATATTATATTTATAAATTTTTAGAATAAGTAATAATTAATAGTAATGAATAAATTTATTAACATTTTTTTAATTGAAATATGTTTGTTTTTCTTTATTTTATTTTCCCTCCAAAATGCAATTATATATGGTCTTTTTATTCATAAAAAAGGGAAAGATAGTTTAAGCTAATTTAATTTTTTTTTATGTTTGAGGAGTTGTTTTGCAATTTAAATCATTGAAGGAGGAAACAATTGTGCTTAAAATTAATGTTGGTTAATTGAATTAGTAAGAGCCAACAACAAGTTAATATTATTATATGAAATTATATTTTGTTGATAAAAATGTATTTATGTTTGAATTGTCATATTATATATTTTTCTCAATTTTCTTACTAGTTAAATTTTGTGTTCAAATCCCTATATTATATTTAAACTCAAATATATGAATTATGTTTGTATTTCAAATAAAATTAGTAGTGTTAATGTCTGGATGTCTGTTCTATGAATAGGCAGTGTGACTGAATTTTGTTTAGCATAGTGATTTAGGTATTTCTAAATTATCCTGTTAAAACTATTCAAATTAAAGTAGAGTAATCTTTTTTACATGTGTGTGGTTATGTGTACTAGTTGTATGAGATAGAATGGATAGCTGAAGGCAGTTTGAAAGTCTGTGCACATTTAAACTTCAAGTATATGAATTATGCTTGTATTTCAAAAACATTAAAATTATATTAGTAAAAGAGTTTGCTGAATCTTTTCTTTATTTTAGCTATGAAAAAAATTCAGAATTTCTCATGAAGTCTGATTATGATGAGATTCACAAATGATAAAATGAATTAAGTTCCATTTTTAAATGGCAAAAATAGAAACTGTTATTGCTAATATATTGACCAAACAAACAAAAAATGTTTTTTTGCTATTTATTTTATTTTGCATTTTTTTCTGCATAATTTTTTTACTTTTAGTAGCACACTTTTCCACCTTTTTTTCATTTACAGAAAGCTTTAGAAAGTAATCCATATCCCATATCCAAAATCAAATTAGTTTCAAGTTTATGTTTTTTATCAGTGAAAAGCTGTGGATCTTGGAGCAGTACAACCGAATCTTAGGATCTAATGCACCTTTCTTCCAGCATTATCATTTATCTCTATTTTATACTATCAAGCTATCAGCCCAACTGGAAACATATAAATATTTTTAATCTCCAAGCCAACTTGCTTGAATAGTCATATAGATCTGAATCAAGTTCAATTACTATATATTATGTTGTTGTTTTTTCATTTTTTAATAATTAAATTCATCTTTATCCCATGCCCAGGATTTGATATAAACCAATAAGACATTATATGATCTATCACATATCTTCAGTTTACATATTGTTGTTTCAACATTATACATTTCAACTTTCTTTTTGTCACTTATGCTAAACTTTAGAAAGCAATGATAGTTGCCAGATGACAGTGCTTAATAAATCCCCATCCCATGCTTTCCTATCTAAAATTCTCAGACCAGTTTCAAACTTATGGCTTTCATCAGTGAGGAGTTTTGAATCTTGGAACACTGTAATTGGAATTAAGAATCTAATGCTCCTTCCTCATTACTGAAAATATGTAATTGATTCCAATCTAAGCCAACCTGCTTCCATAATCATGTAGAATTCAGTTTCTATATATTTTGATATCCATTGCTTTTAATAACTAAATTCATCTATATCCTATGGTCAGGATTTGATATAGACTAATAAAACATTACATGACCTATCATGTCTTTAGCTTATATGTCGCTGTTTAGCAGCATCATTTTCCATATTTTTATCACTTACAATGAGCTTTTGAAAGTAATGATAGTTAACTGATAGTGCTGAATAGATTCCAATCCTGTGCTTTCCTATCCAAAATTCCCAGACCAGTTTCAAGCTTATGGCTTTCAGAATTAAAGAGCTTTGGATCTTGGAACATAAACAATAGGAGTTGGAAGAAAGGTGCATTAGATTCTAAGATTCATCGCACTGTTCCAAGATCCAAAGCTTTCGCTGATGAAAGTCATAAGCTTGAATTTAGTATGCGGATTTTGGATAAGAAAGTGCAGGATAGGGATATATTAAGCAATTATTATCACATTCTAAAACTTACTGTAAGTGGCAAAAAGTATGTGGAAAAATATGCTACTAAAATGACAATATGTAAGCTGAAAACATATGATAGGTCATGTGATGTTTTATTGGTTTATTTGTCAATTTTGCCATTTTTTTAATTTTGTGTTATTTTAATAATTATTGTACTTTTTATTTAATACTTTTTTTTTCATGTTATATACATTGTTTTAAATAATGGATCAAAACAAATAAATAGAAAAACAGACTTTTTAAATAAATAGCTGCCTGTATGGCAAGACCTTTCCAATACCATCTGTGAGGGAGAAAACTATTTACCAGGTTTATCAACAGGTGATGAAGGTTTGATTATTTTTCCCATGTATCTAAAGGTAATTAGATACCAATTTGCTAATAAATGTTAGGTGGTTATTCAGATTGGTTATGGGCCAACTACCTGAGAGGAAAGTCCTGAGCTCTTGAAAATATTCATTTGTCTGGAATTTGAATCAATGTTATAGGTATGGAAGTCTGATGAAATATCTATGCACATCACAACTTTTCTAAATAAATACTAATACCGTAGTTCTTTCAATAATTTTAAAAGTGCAATTTTTAAAATTTGCTTCAGGTGACAAAATTGATCACAACAGCCCTGGTGGTAATTGTTTATATAAAATAATAAATACATTTAATCTTTAATGAATTTAAGACTTATATCTGGGATTTAAAATATATCTATAATTTCTAACCATTAAAGATTTAAAATTAATTGTATATTTATTGAATAATTGGTATTTTATATAAGCACTGTCACATCATACTTGTAAATTATGTTTAATTCCCATAAATAAATATTTAATACTCTGTGACTAACGAAGAAAATGATTGGTTAATTAAGCACTGTAACAAACGAAAAAATAGCTGGCTTAGCCTAATTGAAAATGTCCGATTTATTCAATATATATATATTATAAGTTATTTACATATCCCCCCCCCCCCAATGTCAACAGTCACGTTTTGAACTAAAAATAATGGTAATAGTATTATATATATGAGAATATGTGAATAAAAAGGATATATTTGAGCTTCAAAGAAGCATAATTTATAGTTTAATAAAGAATAATGTAAGATCATTGTCTAGTCATCATAATTTATATCTGATATTTCTCAACTCTGTGCATCATCTGTTTTAGTGCAGTGGTAGAATGGAAGATTCTGAAGCTCAAGACGTAACTCAGCTCCGCCATTGGTTGCCTTATTCATAGAACTTCAATTGATTATATACTTTATACATTATTTTGCATATTTCTTAATTCATTTATGTTTTTATTTTAATTGAAAATGTGCCCATGCATAAGCTGATCAAAACCCCCCTCGATTTGTACTTACATAAATTAAAACTGTGAATTAGCTAAATGAATTTTTACTTTGAGGGAATATATATATACTAGTCGGTTTGCGTGTATAGCACAATTGTCCTCAAGGCTGTAAATTGTTGATAAATAAATAAATCTGCACCAATGCCAGCATGAGTGTGTACCAGACAACCCAACAATCATATGCAGAGAGAGGCACGATCTCAAAAGGAAAATTAAGAAAGCCTTATTCATTTCCAGAGTTAAAGACGCCATCAATAGTAAAGACACATGCTATGCTTTATCAAGGAAATGGAATGTCTAGCATAATCAACACAAAATTGCATATCATTAACCTCATTAACAGTTAAGCTATGATTATGAAGGCTAGACCCTTTGAAAGCGCTTAGCAGATTTATTCGTATTTATTTATTTATCAACAATTTACAGCTTTGAGGACAATTGTGCTACACATGCAAATGGACTAGTATAAATTAAAACTTTTTTTTTCTGTTTAAAATACGATATTATCTTTTTTGCAAACTTATACCTTTAACCATATTAATAATTATTAGTTATTCATTAGACTATAGGATATCCAATAATGAATAATATTTTTGTAGTATAATTTTCACTACATCACTCACACACGGTAGGGACTGGTTTCTATATATCTGCTTTTAGACTGTGGAGGGAAGTAATCATAAACATATCAAAGGCGTGTGAAAATGATTTATGATCCTGCAAGAAACACATTTTGTGCTGAATAAGCGCTCATCAGTTGGCCCAGACCACAATCTCTCTGACATATCTTTATCATTGTTCAGTATTGTGCCAATGCCAAATTGGCACATGTATATAAAATAATGTTGTCTAAAAAAATTATTAAAATCTTTCGTAAAAGAGAGTGAAATAAAAGTTATAAAAATCGGAAGTTTCTTTAAATGTAAATGCAGTTTGTTTTCGTGAAAATAAGATTTAAAAATCAGAGAGTTCTTAAAAATAAAACTTACAATTAAAGGGGAGAGGGGGAGTTTTGTTTAGAAAAGATAAAACTAAGAGTTCATAAAAGTTAAAGAGTATTATTATTATAAATTAAGAGTTTAAAAAAAAATATAAAAATCTTTTCATTCCAGTTTATTATAATAGATTATATTAGTGCGTGCGAATGTAAACAAAAGTATGCATGTTAGAATAATATAAAAAAGAAAAATGTATATAAAGGAAAGTTAAAAAAGAAATTATATTTGGAAAACACAGCGATGGCTATTAAGTTAAATAAAGACAACACCTTTATGAAAATAAATATTGAAATGAAATGTATTTAAAAACACAGTGGTGAGCTACTAATTAAGGATATAAAAACAACACGTGTTGGGATAGCTAATTAATCAATCGTCAAAAACACATTGTCATAGGATTAATCTAAAGGAATTTCGACAACACCTATTGCACATTTGCCGGAGGATATTAAAACAAAAACACTTCGCAGGTATAAATAGACTTTTTTTTTATTATCGGACAATCAGTTTGAGTTTGCAGTTTCAGTCTAGTTTTGCAGTGTCAGTTTACAGAAATGCAGTGCTGAAAAGCTTTTGGAAATATATGCTTGTGCTCCAGCCTTTTTAGTCCAACAAGATCATCAAAACCTGCCTGAGAAATAATGTCTGCATAACAACACAGAAATCCTCCATCAAGCGTTCAACTGTCTTCAAAATAAAACAAATGGATTCGCATAAAAATCTCTTCAAGAAATGTCCAAATCTAACCGGTTAGATATAATTCATCAGAAGCAGCAGAAGTAGCCAACGACAAGAAAAAAAATCCTAGGTATATGTTTTATTATTATCATTTACACGTAGTAGTCACCACTGTAATCCGTACATATTCAAGATTCAAATTATATGAACTCTATCATACATAAAATGAACTATTAATATGTGTGTGTAAGTTTCAAATGCTATCAATGCTTTACTATTATGTTTGTGAATGTGAAATGATTTAAAGGTTAATGATTATTTATGCTTTTTTCATAAAATATATTATCATGTGTTAATTTAAAAAAAATGTGCGTGTGTTAAAATTGGATTTATAAAAATGTTTATAATGCGTTTATGTTAGTTAGTAAATTATCTTTAAACTTAATTAATGTTGATTAAAATAAATTGTCTTTAAATTTAAACTTTATCTGTCGGTCAATTCTTTTTATCAATCTCTTCTTACCAATATTTTATTACTGATTAAAATTAGACTGGGCTAGTTAAGGGAATTGTTTCGAGCGCTGGATTATGAGCCTACTGCCCGAATATGTTAGTCTTCAGACTAGCTGGCGCCCCGGGGTTTACCCCGAAACAAATAAAGTATTTGGATAGTAGGGGTTTGAATCTAGCAGCCGAGATGGGCCATTGTTGATAGTTAAAGCTATCAATAAGATCTCCCATTTTGCTCGAACGTGCCGGTTCGTTCATGTAACCTTTATAAGATTATAAATATATTATGAAGGAGTTTGAAACCAGCCAAAACTTATATATACGTATAAGTAGGTGGTTTCAGCGGTTCGACCCGGTACAGTATATATATATGTAGCAAATTACTACAGTTTAATTGATAAGTATCAAAAGTACTGCTCTTGCAGCTTTGACACAAATCACTTAATGAAAGTATATTACTAAATTTTTATTAAACTAGAGTATATTCAATAATGAATAATATTTCTGTAGTGTAATTTTTACTACATCACTCTCACACAAGGTAGTGACTGCTTTCTATATGCTTTTAACACCTTGTGGGGGGGATGTAATCATAAACATATGACAAAAGACGTGAAAAATATCTATGATCCCCAAGATGCACATTTTATGCCGAACCAGCACTCATCAGTTGGTCCAGACCACAATCTCTCACACATATCTTTATCATTGATCAGTACATATACTTTCATTAAGAGATTTGTATAAAAGTTGTGAGGGCAGCATATTTGATACTTATCAATTAAACTTATTAATTTGCTATCTATCTATCTATATATACTGAACAATAATAAAGGTTTATATGAGAGATTGTCGTCTGGGATAACTGATGAGTGCTAGTTCAGCATGAAATGTGCATCTTGAGGATCATAGGTCTTTTTCACATATCTTTGGCCATATGTTTGTGATTACATTCCTCCACAAGATATTAAAAGCGAATAGAAATCAATCCCTACCTTGTGTGAAAATGATATAGTAAAAATTACTTTTTTTTAAATCGTTTTTTTTTTTCAAGGTTGCAATTTAGTTGCCATTATTTTTAGCAAATTGTCTATAATATTTTTTATATTCCCACCGAGAAATAAGTTTAATTTCGACTCCTATAATTAATTTTTAAATTTTATTTGAAATATTATCAATCCATTGTTAATTATAAGATCCCTCCATATATTCAATTTTTTTAAATTTGTGCTCGTTTTATTCCAACAATTTGTCTTTCTGCTAATTCATCTCAATTTCTAAATTTTTTTAAAAATATTTCTTCAATTGACAGTTTATGCCCTAATAATCATTACTTTATAAATGCCAATTTGATTCATTGAATCTAAAGATTCTTAGAAAACTCTGCCCTTGTGTATCATCGCTTCATTAAAAAATGTGTATTTATTTAAAAATAATGAAGTTGTTAATTCATCATAGCTCTCCCAGAGATTAGATATTATATTATTCATTTCATTCTGTTTTTTTTTAACAGGTTTTTTTATCATATATACTATGAAGATATGTATCTGTATAAACACCCACATATATAAATTTAATTTTGTTTTTAAAATTATGAATCATAGGATTTTTTTAGACCTACGCCCAAACATTCTTTCAGTTTTACCTTCTTTCCAAATATGGTTCTAGAGATTAAGAAATTTAACATTTTTATATTAAATTTTGACTTTATTTGTTATTTAAATTATTAAAAAAAAAAAAAGGGGGAAGTTAGTGGCGATATTAATATTTTCTTAGTGACTAAATAATATAAAAAACAGAAAGAGAAAAAAGTTTAAAACAAATTTAGTTATATTAGTGGATGTGAAATTTTTAGATTCATAATTATGATTTATTTAATACTATGCTTTAATCTGTAGTAGATTGGAATCGACAAGGAGCGGATTTACACTTGATTCAAGTATCCATACATATAGTTTTCACATAATTATGAAAGATCTTGTCTAAATGTATATATGTTGAGTTCTCTACTAGAATAATTTTATTATTATGCCTTCAACCGTACTTATAACACAATTTGTATTAACACCTCAAAATCTAGATTAACTTATATAGTATTAAAAAAAAACAAAAACTTATATAGTATAGTGAACTGTCTATATGAATATATACTTTAATTAAATTTCCATTCCACCAAACATTCTTGAAACATATCAAATAAAGGCTATTGTATAAGTTGATTGAAATAGCAGAAAGAAAAATCAGCAGCAAATTCTTTTTCTGTCATAACATTTGTGATTTAGTAATAAATAAGTTTCGAAAGAAAATTAGGGATATGTGTGTATTATATGTATACAAAGAATTATATACCCATCTATTCAGTTAATTTAAATTTCACTTTTATTTGAAGTTTTTTAAATAAACAATATTCTTATATAATTTTGGACCATTCTTTTTCTGGCAGTTTTTAAGCAATTGTAAGTAAGTAAATAATTTTAATAATTGGTGGGTGTATATTTCATGGTATATTTTTTCCAGTTAGCATTATTCATTCGGATTATACATACATAGACTTGTTTAGACCCCGTTTAATTTAAAATAAAGCAACTCTGATGTTATAATCTTTTTACCTACATACTAAAATAGGTATATATAAAAAGGAAAGAAACATGAGCAAAAATACCTAGGTCAGATTTTTTTTTTTTTAATCAAAGTCGCAAGCTATTTATTTATTTCATTTTTATTCAAAAAAAAAACCCCCAAAAATAAAAGTATTTTTTTTAAAATTATATCTGGATTTATTGAATGTAAACTCAATTGAATATCACTGATATAAAAAAGTTGTGAGAGACAGCAGTTTTTTGTTTATGTGTGAGTTTAGAAAGAAAGCCTTCTTGTTTTAAGAAATTTGTAATATCATGGTTGCCAAGAACTTTTGGATTACTTCAACTAGCAAAAACTCTGTGTAACAGCATTCCAGTGAGTTAACCTGATTAGAATGGTATTTTTGGTTAATTAAGAAGCAGTTAATTTGCAAACTATTTATCCACAGCTAATATGAAAAATGGTACAATAGCTGAAACTTTCACTATGCTGGGATGAAAAGTCTTATTAGTTCACTGGTCAACTAAACCTGGAACTATGTATGTATTCAGCTGCAAATGTTAATTTTAAGCATGTCATGTGTACATGAACCAACTGTTGAGGATCTAGAACTAGCAGTACTTGTATTTTATGTTGTTTTTATCAGCATATCCTGGATGAATGCATAATATAGTCATACTATCGTTCTATCAAGAAAATAATTGAAGATAAATACATCAAATGAAGCCTTAAACCTTACCATTTAAAATTGTCTTACAGATAAAAAGAGTTTTAAAAAATTCTGATACTGTGATAAGATAAATTTTTATTTTAAATATAGCAAATATTAAAATTAATATTAATTTTCACTGAATGATTTTAACATTTCTCTGCTCCTCCCATTTAAATATGTTTATTTGTTTTCTTTTTAAAGTAATTTTTTATGCTTTAGCAAGTAGAATTTATAATTAATTTCTTAATCAATTGTTAATATTTATTACATTAATTGATTTATATTTTGCTAATTTTTATTAGTATTATTAAAGTTATAGTTGAATAATATTAATTATATGATTGTTTTATATGAGATGTAAGCTTATTGGAGCTCATAAGTTGAATTCAATAATAGATAAATGAATTTTCTCCGATATGAACACATATCCACTTAAATATATATATAGTAACGGTCAAGCTTGTACATTAAACAGAATCTAGAATCCAAGCAAAGAGACCAAAACTGACAGACCAGGAGTGTGACACCCTGAATCCGACCATGCTTCAACTCATTTGCCAGAACTCCAAAACTCAAGACTCTATGAACGACCACACTTGAAGCTACACGTAGTATATAATTTCATTCACAGCCGACATAGGTCAGGGAGCTGCAATAAGACTCTGATAAACAAACAAAGACTCTTAAATAGACTAAATATATTACTAGACTATTAATGCATAGTTTTATGAATGAATAGGGTCAATAATTAGAATTGGACTGAATTGGATCAATGACAAGACAGAGAATGAAATACACTAAATTAGTTATGATTTATTATTTATAAGTAAAATAAATTTGACAATATCATTACAGAATTTCAGTGTAGAATGTACGCAGCTTGGGTAGATAAGAGATAACACATTCTCTTCTTACACTGAACTTAAAAATGACTTTATACAAGCAATCATTGAATTTTGGCATAAATGAGTTTAACACATGCCCATCTTATGAAATGATTTACAAATGGTAAATAGTCACTACATTATGTCTATAAATCTAGTTATGCCAAATCCTATTAAATTTGCAGCTGTTATATAAGTAATTATATTAAGCCTTGATCAATCTAAAAATTCATTATTTATTGCAAATGCAATATTATTTAACGATGAGTGAATACGAGCTCAAGTAACATTAGATCAAACCTGGCTTTCAAGAGAAATTTTCAGATCAATGCTGAAAGTGCTATGTTAAGGTGGGAGAGTTGGCTGCATAAGATTTTACCAATGTGCTATGGCACAGGTAAATGACAAGAGAAAAAGTCACCCTGCAGATGGATGAATGACTTCAGGGTTCTTACGACCAATGCCGGTACCCTGTAACCGATCGTCATGCTGTGAAAAAGAAACATTTGTGTTTGGAAATGGTGGGGGACTTATGTGCTAACCTGGCCTTGGCTCAGGCTTCGCTACTGCTCTACCCTATAAGAGAATATGTGCTGGCTTCACCATGGCTCCATCTTAATATACGTAACATACATAGTAACAAAACGAGAAGAAATTTAATAAAATAATAGATCACATTCGCCAAGCAAAGAATATTATATTTCATACTATGAAATACAAGACAATAGAATATTAGCTCTATCAATTGAAACCAACTCCTGTGTAACCTGATAATAAATGTCTATGCTACTGATGGAGGTATTAATATATTTTTACTTCAACACGCTCGATCTATTTGGTTACTTTATAGATAATTAATATTTTAAGGAGGGAAAGTATATTTCTATGGATTTAGGAAGAACTTAAATGACAAATATACTTATAACTATAATCAAAGCTAATCTAATTCTTAATAAAACTATAAAGTTTAAGCTTTCAAATTGTTGATTAAAATGAGCCATATTTCATATTTTAAATCATCATTAATAAGAATAATGAGCACAAAGCGAGTCGTTATTATTTATAAAAATAGGATTTCGAAACAGCGTGCATAAGGTGACATGAAGATGTTTAAATAATATCTTCCTAAAAATAAAAACTAAGTGCTCGCTGTTTTGAAATATTGGCATATGAAATATAATAAACATTTAACTAAAATAAGCAAAGAAATATAGATATAACCGCAATGATAAAACTTTAAATTAGACACTAGTAATTTACTTTTAAGTAAAAGGGAATTATAAATAGTCAGATCATTTTAACTTTAGCAACATTAATTTTGATAGCAATTTAAACATTACAGTATTTTAAATATTAAACGGGTTTAAATTATAGTTACACTTGGTTTTACAATTATTTTAAAGAGAGTTAGCTAACCTATATAAAAATTATACAGAGCTCTGTGGTTTTGAAAATAAAACTGTATCGGTATTATTCATCTGGACTGCAAGTATTGGGCTATAGGTTTGGTGAGGTTGTCTGGGTGGCTGGTAACATCATCTTCTTTCCCGATCTGTTAGGCTTGAGTCTGTTAGCAGCATGATGGTTAAAACATTGCGATGAGAGACATCTCATTCTCCCCGTGGATTAACAGCAAAGAAATGCCCATTTTTAGCCGGACATATTAGAAAATAAACAGACTTGGAAACTAGCTGCAATTGCTCTCTAAAAATGGCTGTCTATCTTTCTAAAAATACAGAGTATTTATAGGCTTGGTCTCAAGCACTTACATTATCGGAATCTATTGTCTCAGGACTCATTAACTCAAGAATTTAATTAAATATTATAAAATTTATAATCCAGATTTGAAATCTGAGATAACTTATGGAATGTTAGAACCATTCCCTAAGCTATTATAATAGTTAAGATTTTTCGTTGTAAACAATTTCCAATTTAGATTTTAAAAATAACTTTCAATCTTTTCTAAGGTGATTTTAATTAGCGAGATTTTGAACTAATTTTACTTTTACCGAATGCAGGTGTGGCCGCTAATGATATTCTTGTTTACAATTAAAAATCTTTTTTTTTAATTACTTGACCAGAGCATTTTTTTTTCCATATGTCATAGCATCGGCTGGGACGTGAACCCACTACCAACTACTTGCTTGCAAGGCGGCTGCGATGACCTCTCGGCTAACAACCTTTCAATATATTTTTAGATAACTTTTAAATATATTTTGATATAACTTTTAAACATATTTTCAAGAAACTTTTTCCATGAAATATATATATAAAACAAGAAAATCTTTTAACAAATTTTTAAAGAAACATTTAACATATTTTTAGATAACAACTTTTAAATATTTTAAAATCATGCCTTCCCTATATATAGCACAGATCATAGATCTACATACGAATTTACAATATTAACAACAAAATTAATAATTTACTTCTAACTTTAATAATATAATAAACATTTTTATAAATCTTAAGTAAACTTTGTACGCTATAATTTTGCTAATCCTATCTAATTATATCGTTCTTTCGTATGTGAATAAATAATACTGTTAGACAGACATGAGTGTTTTACAAGCTATTTTAAAAATATTCACATAAAATAGGTTCGAACTTAGCACAGATGAGTGTGTCATTAGGTTTGATGATGAAACGATAAGGGTTTGGAAGGTTATCGTTTCAATATATGCATTTAATTTATTCCTAAGTATCATATAAGGAATGAAAATATTGGAAATAAATTTTTGTTTTATTGTTTTTATATCATTTTAAGTCTAGTTGTGCATTACTCTCTCTCTCTCTCATTTCAAACCTAGTTAAATATAGCTATTACACACATTCTATAATACATTGCCATGTTTTTCTTTTGAGTTCGTAATGGGTAAATAGGGATATAAGATATAAGAAGTTAAGGAGGGTTTTGAACCTGACCTATAGATGTTTTTCATTTTAGAAATAATGCCTAATATTCAGTATGGCATATATGTTTTACATAAATAAATAACATCTATAGTGGCAAGGAATATACCTTCTCTGTACTTGAAAATAAATATGATTGGATACTCAGTTTAATTATCATTAATTAGGCTATTTAGTCCCAAGATAGTCAATGTGGTTATTACACTCATTAATCCCAAGGTTTAAACTCTCATACATTCTTACATAGAAGTGTATAAATCTAGAAAGGGAGTAAAATTTTAGGCTCTTATCATTTAAATACCTTAAACATGAGGCATGATAAATTTGGCTCAATATTTGATGGCTATGGATAAATCCAGCCCATGTATGGTAGACGTGAGAGGCCACTAAAATTGAACTGATATATATTCATTTAATGATAAAAAATGTGTCTAATATATTATACTAAAAAAATAATAATTAGTCTTTAGTTAATTAGGAATGGGAGAAGTTTGGCACTAGTAAATGAAATGAAAAAAAAAATTCTGAGATGTTAAGAGAGTAGAAGATAATAACATAAATAAGCAAAAGGGTAGGTAATTGGCAAGTTAATTAAGTAAGGTAATGGTGAAGGCAGAGATGCTAAGTCAAAAATAATGAGTACCACATAGTAAGAGTGTAGACTAGAGTACTAATTTTATGTGATGAGCAAATAAAGCATAGTTTAATAGAAGTTAATAAAAATAAAATATTCTCTACTAATTACATGTGATCAATAGAAGTTTTTAAATAGTAGTGAAGGATAGAATTAAGCTAAATATTGTTCCTGAAAATATAATGATTATGAAATCAAAATTGAAGAAAATGGAAGTGAATTTAAATATTGAGAATCCAGTTATACAAGAGGTGGAACAACCAACAAAGTTAGAATCTGAAATAGAGGAGACTAACCTATAGGAATTGCATTACCAGTAATAGATTTATAAATGCTGTATAATTTGATTTTGAAAAGCCAACAAAAAATAGATTTAAAATTATAAGATATGCAGGAAAGCCAATATAAAATGAATTTGAAATTACTAAATATGCAGGAAAACCAACAGAAAATGATGTAGGATATGCAGGAAGGTCAATAGAAATGTGTGGTAGAATTAAGAGAAATAATAAATGCAATAAAAAAAGAAAACCAACAGGTGATGATAATGAGGTTACATGAAGTGAGAAAGAAGATAAACTTAAATCATAAGACAAATTTTTAAATCTATCTATCTATCTATCAAATGCTAACAAAATAATAATAATAATAATCATTAAAGCTTTTTTTTTTTGGTTGATACGAAAGTTTACTTATAGTCTGTATGTGACATATCTTAGTCATGTACTAAACGATGATGATAATTGGTATAAGTATAAATATTGATCCTGCAGAGAGAAAAATAATATTAATTTGGATCCAATTTATCAGCATTTCAAAGTTTTTAGCAATAGCTAATGAAACTGCTGGCAATATTACATATGAAAATTCTTCATTATGGCAATAAACATTTATTATGGCATAAATAGAGCAATAATTTATTACTTAATTCATTGGATATGTTCAAGTATTTGTTCTGAGTTTTTTAAAAGCCGTTTGCAAAGCACATAACTAATCAGTTTATAAAATCCACTTAAATTCATGTAAGTTTATTGATAACATATTTTAATAAAAAAAATCAACTGCAAATGAGGAGAACAATAAAATAAAAAAAATTCACATCCAATTTCATGCTCTCCCACCCGTTCCTTTTATCAGCATATTTAGAGATAAGTTAATAAATAGTTCATTAATTATATGTCACTCATTTTTGTTTTTTATTTCTAGATACAAAATGGTTTATGTAAATATTTTATCAATAATAACAATAAAGCAGGTTAGAATAAATTATCTGCACACACTTTCCATTTAAACTTCATTTCTTTACAGTTAGCAAAAATTATTAATAAAGAGTCCCTGAAGTATTTAATGAAAGAGTTCAACAAAAATTTTCCAGTAAAATAGAATCCATACATTCCATTTATTTTCCTGGTGTTAGAGAGTAAATAAAGGTAAATCAAACTTATAACATAAACATACATTTCAATTACTTCTTTAATATTAGAATTAAGATTTAGGTAAAATAGTTTTGAAATATAAACACATATTTCCATTAGGATTACCAATTCCTCTACAAGTTTTATGATAAATGCTTAGCCAGAGCCAGCACTTAAAATATCTCTGTCAGGAACTCCTCCCCAAACCCCTCAATAGATAACTTTTAGTTAAGTGCTTGGCTTTGGGTTGGTATTTTTAGATCTAGGGTCTGAACCTACCCCGACACCTCTCTGAGGAGTGCCAAAGCACAAAACCATGGTCATGGGTTTGGGGAGGGGTTCCTGACAAAGATATTTTAAGTGCTGGCTCTGGCTAAGCATTTATCATAAAGCTTGTAGAGGAATTTGGCAATCCTCATTGTTTTCTAACTTATAAGCTTAAGAGATAGGGTCATGTGATCTATGACTCTTATTTTGACACATTTCCATTGTTTCTTTAATATTAGAAATTAAAGTTAAATAGTTTTATAATATAGGCACACATATGTATCTCAAATGATGATTTTAGAATTTAAACTATTCATTTAAAAGCAAGTGATATACCTTATTTTTACTGTCATTTACATTTTCATTTGTTCAGAAAATTAATAATGGTTTTTCACTTTCAAGCTTGGGTCATGGCAGAATCAGCTTGTAGAAACAAAATTATACTACTAAAAACTTTTATTGGGAGAGAAATGATGAAATCAGAAAGCAAAGTGAAGTCAAGTAAAATAAAGTGAAGTAAAATGGAGTCAACTTTTTGTAAAAAGTTTTCCCTTTTTATATATCCTAGACTATTACCCAAGCATCTTTTCTTCCAATAATCCAAGTTCATTTGAAAATTCAAAGGTCTCTAGAAACAGAATTGCTCCACCCATTGCACTGAAATTAATTAACAAAAAAATATGCAAGAAAATTTCTTATCTTGAAAAAGAAAGAAAGGGAAGAAATCATTCTGTCTTTTAAAAAAAAATATTGAATTGAACTAAGAATAAAATATTTTGTATTTCTAAAGTAACAGAATAAAACTAATGATAATTATTTTAGCAAATAAAATATTTAATAGTATAATTGTTGTTTAATAATCCACTGGTCAAGTGATTCATTTAAAAGGTAACTAAGCTGGTTATTCAAGCTCTTGGCTATGAAATCAAATATTTTGCTGAGACATGATATTTGGTGGTTTAATGAAGTATATGAATAGAAAATGAAGCTGAAAGATGGCACAAGCATGCATGAACATTCACAAATACTATGCCACAGGTACTAAACTGATCTGACTGAAATGAACATTTCTATGATGATGAACCAAACATATTGCAGTATTTCTACTATGGATTGAAATATTATAAGCTAATAAACCAGAGAATTATCTAAACAAATATCAATACCATTCTGCTGATAAATCAAACAAACTTGGATCAACAAACTAAACTGACAACTTCTGTGACAAGCCACCCCTTTTTATCATTAATTACTCACTAAAGAAAAATATTAAACATCTCAAAACTTTCAAATTATATCTATAAGTGGTCATTAATATAAAAAAAAATTAAATTTCAAGTTATTTCATTTTTTTAGTAAAATGCTATAAGCTGTTACTGAAACCATGTTACATAATTACAATTAATACATCTGGTGCCTATCCAGAAGGTTACAATATATATAAGTTAAACCAACATAAAAACAAAACATTTTGTTCATTTTTTTTCTGTGTAGTGAACATAGTGATCAAACAAGGAGCAAAGAAGAGAAGGGATCAAATTGTAAAATTTTGTTTTCCCCATTAAATACAAATAAAACTTAAGGACAACAAAGCTGCTATAACAAGAAAGGCAATGGTTGCAAGGATGATTAGGAGAGGGAGCACTTATTTGAAGAAAGAAAAAAAGCAGAAATTTTAATTTGTGGATATCATTAATGCCAGAGACAAAAGAAAGAGAAAAAGAAGAATTGTGACAAAATAAAAGAAAATAATGTTCTTTTCAGGAAATATGTATGACCCAGAAGAAGAGACATGCAAGGAAACACAAGGGGACACTGGTATATCATTTTCAGATAATATGATGGAAAACCATACCCCGAAAATAAAGATTGTAGATATGGATACACCAGAATCACAACAGGTGAAACAATTAAAATGGTAGAAGCTCTGGGGAGGAGAAAAGAGAATGGAGACAGCACAGAGTAGAACTCAACAGAATGAAAGAAGATAGAGATAAAATGGATGTAAAAATGACACAGGCATCAAGGGATGAGAAAGCTTAGAATGTGAACAAAGAGAGCACTAAAGGTGGCTCAAACAGCAATAGGAAAGAAAGTACAAAAAGTATAGAAAGAACAGATAGTCCACTGGTAGTAAAATTTATACATATCAAGATTGTTCAGGGCAACATAAGAGAAAATCTGATGACACATTTGCAAAGCCTACAAAAATTGTTCATGTTCCAAGAGTTAAAAGAAGATGAAAAAATAGCAGTTGCAGCTAACCATTTGCATGGATCTGCAGACTACTGCCTTGCTTTACTTAAGAGTTTTTGGAGTGAAGAAAGGCAAGACGGAATCACACTGAGTCTCACAAGAAAAATATTGCATGTCAAAAGGAGAAACACACACCCAGTTTTTCTTGCATCAGGTGTCATTGCTAAAATCATTGATGGTTTTATCTTTGTTGAAGGGGTGGATAATTTGAACTATAAGGTAAATATGCCTCTCCACATACAGCAATTGATGCCAAGCTGTCGGAACTGTGGAATGGAAGAAATGGTAGAATTACTGACTGCAATAGATTTTGGCAACCTAAATAAAGAGCACACAGACAAGGAAAAAAATTTGAGATGTCTAAAAATATAAATGGCAGCTATTCAAAATTGTTATAAGGCCGAACATCAGAATAAATCAATATCCCAGACAGATAACATTCTGGTAATATATAAGCCTCAAGTAGAGCTCCAGGATGAAGAAGAAGAAAGTGCTTGGGAAGATGAGAGTGTGTTATCTGCATTCATCACAGATCACAGTATCAAGAGTGCCCAATGATTCAACCAATACTAGAAACACATCCTGCCAATGGCATTACTGGACACTGGAATCCAGGTGTCACTGGTCTCAAAAAAATGTGTGACATAACACAAGGAGCAGAGACACTCCCAACTTTACAGGCTACTCAAGTAATTTTAGTGAATGGAGAAAAGGCCAGGATAGGAACACATCAAATGGTGCTTGATATAAAAATAGGAGCCATGAAAGTGAAACACCCATTTCAGACAAGGCCCAGTGTAATCCAGTATGTATTATTGAGGTCTCATTTTTTTAAGAAACATGACTCCGAAATAAATTACAGGGATAAGACATTTGTAGTCTATGAAGACAAACTGCCTTTCTGCAATGGGAAAAGTCCTACTACTACCAATGTCAACTGCATACAAGGTGCACCCAATCCACCAGCTACACAAAATGAAACAAAAGGCCAAAAAAAATTGAGGGTGGAAGGGCAATGCAGACCTCAATCTCCTTTCAAGCAATTTAGACATCTATTTGTTAGTCACGATACATTTCCAAAACATACCATGATAGACAATGTACAACAAATAGCCTTATCAAGCACTACCAAACCCTATGGTCAAAACCATTTATTCAAGTAAACTAACCATTGACTATTAATGCAAGCCACAAGACAGATTCCCCAATAAAACAGAGGGAAAATGAAAAACAATCACATGATAAAGGACTGGTAGCATGGAATTTCAACTTGAGTCCTGGTAAAAAAATTAGAAACAGAGAAAATGCAGAAAAAAAGACATTGGGACAAAATGCCTTTTTAGTAGAAAATGAAAAAAGGGACTACTGGTCCATTCAATGTAAGATCCTTAAAGTGATTCTGGGGCATAATAACTAAGACCCCAAAGAAGAGAAGTGATGACAAAGAGGAAGGTCCACTTCTAAGAAAATCATCATAATTAGGATGATATATCCTAAGAACAACAAAAAAGGCCCAGGTACAACACTTATTGAAAAATGGACATGATTTGATACTCATATAAAAGTTTGTTTATTATTGGATCACTCCTCCTGTATCACTCTGTTTCACTATCCGATAAGTTTAGTCTTTTTTTTCTTGTTTTTTTAATCAGTTTTTAGGAATATGAAGCTGTGTGTGTATATATATATATATATATATGCTGGCTTCATCATTCATTATGGATTAGTTAAAGACCCTAAGTCCAATCACAATGAATGTGTTTTAAACTAAATGATGACAAAGTCACAAATTATTAATGTAACAACAAGTAATTGTAGATTAAAATTGCTTAAAAGGCAATGAAAGAGAAATAGGAAGTTTAAACTGTTATTTTGTTTGGTTTTGTTAAAATATGTTTTGACAAAATTATAATTTTAATACATAAACCAAAAAGATTGTAGTGGTAGATAAACATGAACTCCAAACATATAGATTCCATTAGACAAGGGAATTTAATTTAGGAAACCAATTAAAGAAAAATTAATTAAAATGCAAGATTTCAGGGGAGACTAAACAATAGGCAATGGTCACTATTAATTAGTAAATAATCAAGAAAGGTATAGAAAAGAATTTTCCTTTTGTACTCTCTCTTACCCTTACTGAAGCTCTTGTAAAGACATCTTGTTTGAAACAAATTTTTTGCTGAAGAAGATCTTTGCAGAAAAATCTTACTGAAGATCACCACAAAAATTCCTTTGCTACACCATACCTTGATCCACCATCCATTATTGTTTTACTTATCTGAAATTTTTGAAATGTACAGTGTTATAAAAATGCATGAGTAGACCTCTTTGTCTCTGCTCTTCTGTCCATACTTGGGCCAGAGTCAGAACAGTGTAGCCAGCTGGAGAATGTGGGACAATTGCCTGACTGATGCCTGCTACCTACCAGTGAACAACTACCATCAAAACATGCTATGAACCTGGAAACTTAGAAAGACTTACTGGCAATGGATCATCAATACCTTACTGTATCAACATATATCTCACCATACACTTCTAGTTACTGGTAACTTGAACTCGTCTTTTCATTTTCGTTTAATTTGCAAATTAAATTTATTTCCATTTTAGATTTTTAAAATTGCATATGTATAGGTTTGGCTTATATAATCTAATATTTTAAATATTTTCATTATATCATATTTGCACATATAATGGTGATTTTTAATTTGTCTATTGTACACATAAAGTGTCATTTTAATTAATCGCCATCATATTTATTAGATTTATATACTTGCCTTTATTTTCTCTTGTGAAGAAAGAAATGAGATAGTTTCTTTCTTATAGACTGGAATATACATATATAATCTATCTAGGAGGAACTGGAATGGAGTAATAATAAATTTAAAGTTATTTTTTTTACATTACTTATTTGACCCACTATAATGAATATGGGAATATTTAAATTTTATAACAAACTTCTTTGAATAAATGAAAATCACTCTGCCCAATTCCCTCTTATTGTATTCAATCTATTAATGTATTTTTGTTAAAAGAGAGCAAATGCAGGAAGCACATTTCTCTTTTTGGAAATAACAGCAATGTCTCTTTAATTTATAATTAGAAACAAAAGACATGCAATTATTTTTGATATTTTATTTTGTATTTTAGAAGAAAAGATTATTTTTGATATTTTATTTTGTATTTTAGAAGAAAAGATTCGAGCCTACTGTTATATGCTTCTTAAGTCAACCTGGGATTTACTTCTAATATACATATACATGTTTTTGTAGATTGTAAATAAATTCAACATTCTTAATAATTGTTATATGCAAAAGAGAGAGGGGGACACGCACACAGTATGTCTGTATATAAATTAAAGTTTGAAATATGCATTAGTTCTGTGAATAAACTAGTTAAACTATAATCAATTGTTAATATGCCCATCCTTCTTATATTTGATATTAGTTAAAACAGGGGGAAGTAATAATTATTTTAATAGTGGATATTTTCTCAGTCTCATAAAATTTTGAATCATACTATTTTATATATGTTCATAATTAAGGTTTTGAATTTAATGTTTGTTTAACTGCATTTTCTCCATATTGTGCTACTTGGTGATTTGTGGGTGTCTCACTCCTGTTATCATTTTTTCATGAGCTAACATCGCTCCAGGATTGCATTGGTTGATAGATTGAATCCCACAATCTTCACATATATATCTGGACACATGCAATTATACTCCATTCTTGAGTTTGGTTCATGCTGTGGCAAACAAGTTCCTTTTTCTCTAACTCTAGTTTAGAGATGGAGTGCTATCCAGCCTCAGAATCATGATAGTTTATTTTTCATTATATATTTAAAACCTTATTTTTATATGATCAAAATGTTACTGTGTAAATCTGGAAAAGGTCCATTGGGGATTTCTCATTTTTAGCTTTAAGAGATAAAGTAGGGCTATATTTAAACATGCCCTAAATTGTATTGAACTCGTTTAACTAGTTATCTGTATTTTGTAATTTCGCCCTAGAGCTATAAATCACTGTCTCTCTTTCAAATGAAAGTAACCTAATTGTTAGCTCGGCATATTCATTTTATAAATACTAATTTAATGATTTACTCAAATTATTGGATCTCATATATATATATATGTGTGTGTGTGTATACTTTTGTAAGGGAAATAGCTTGCAGCATTTATCTCTAATCTTTAAATTTTTTTACTACTGTAAATAATAAACTTTCATTTACTAGTATTATAACCATATTGATTGTCTGTCATTATATATAAAAACCTGATTGTCAGCTGTTAAAATTCCCCTTTTGGACCTCATCTCTCCCTGATCACCAGGCATACATTAAAGAATTAATTCTCATGAGGTTTGGGGAGTAAGTTGCTCGGTAGTAATCTGGAGGAGTAGGGAAGGTTCAATCTTCAACCCATAAATTGAATTCGATTTAGTTAAATGAATTTTCTCCGATATGAATACTTACTCACCTAAATATTGAAGCAGTCAGATCTAAGTTCGATCTGAGCTTCATGATGTTACACCTTTTTACCTAGTTTAACCCCCATTACTAATCGTGAATCCTTTCAAATTCTGTAATGAGATTTTATACCCTTTTCCCTATATGTCTGACTTCAGTTAAAACTGCTTTATTTAAATATTTATTTAAACTAATTGTGTTATATTTAAGTCTATTAATATTACCAATTATCTCATGGTAAAATATTAACAAATAATGCTATTTAAGAATATTTAGTTATTTGATTACACGTATATTACTTATAAATGGTTAAATATATGTTAATATAAGATTTCATTACATTGGAGTATTTATTTTATATTTTGCAATTTTGTTGAAACTTTTAAGATTAAAAGTCACATTCCTTTGATAAGTTTTAAATTGTCCTTTTCCAAAGAGAATGGGGAATCCTTCATTAATTATTTTAAAATGACAAGTTAAAGTCTAAGGGTGGTTCTAATTTAAAATCGTTTGTATAGATTTTGTGAATTGAATGGACTTGAAAGTCTTATCAAAGTAATGGATCATATTTCAATTAGAGAAATTCCTTTTGGTAACAAGATAAAAGCTTTAGCTGTAAGGCATAGAAATCAGAATGGGCAGGAAAATCATGAAAAAGGAGATAAATACCCTGAAAAGTCACCTAGAAGCGGCCATTACTTATAATTTTAAGAAGAGTTGCCACTGGAAATTATGTCCATTTTAATATTGAACCTTAATCGTATTCACAATATGGTATGCGGCTAACTTCGGGAATCTGATTGCTGGATCCCGAAGTTCTCCAATAAATCTTCAAATAAAACTCTCTAATACCAAATTGTAAGCTGCCTAAAATCCATAATGAAACTAATCTATAAAATGAATTTTATTTGAGTTAAGTGCGCACTTACGTTTCCTTCTAAATCTAACTGGACTCTGTGTTCCTGAAGCAACAAGCAAGTCATGAAGGACTGGTAAATTTTAATTTTGATTAAACTGCAACTTTCCAATCTATTCATGAACTATCTCACTAATTACATTAAAAGTAGCTATTGCCTTAAATCTTATTTATTCATTTAATTATGCTTAAAATTATTAGAGTAATTCTCTATATTATTATATCTCATCTTAAATTAATATTTTGATAATTTTCTTCCTCCTCTTATGGCAGTTTATTTTTACTAACTCTTACTTAAATTTGTTAATGACTATTAATGTTATGTACTTGCAATATAATATGCCAATAAGGCTTTCAACTTGATAATGTTCTCGTTTAAACTTATCTTAAGAAAATAGTTACTATATAAAGTTTTATAGTCTACTTCTTATCTATGAGAACTGAATTAATAATAGTTCTACTAATTATCAGGTTGAAAGATTTATTTAGACCTCGAAAGCGCTTAGCGTATATTAATTTCTGTATATTATTATAGCTTCACATTCAAGCGTGACATACGCTTAATTGGTTTATAAATTAATTATTTGATATAATTTTACCAAGAGCTGATATAAATTTTATTAGCTTAACTTATAGCCACTATGCTCCTAAGTTTATTTAATTTCTAAAAAGGATTATTCGCATGTGTTAATTTAAATTCATTAAAGGTTTGATGAAATTTTTTAAGGGAAAAAAAAAAATATCTTCTGAGTTAAGCCTAGTCTTTCAGCATTTGTGTTTGGGGAGAGCATGATATAAGGAGTACTATTATGTAATTGGGTTTAGGCTGAGCTGATATTTTAAGTCAGCTCACATATTTATAATTTGTCATAAATATTTTGAAGTTAAATAGTTTGTAAAATAAAAAAAAGAATTAATTAACAAATGGTTTTGATTTAATGGAAAGGGTAAAAATTTTGAACTTTGATTTTGAAATAAACAAATAAAATTGAATATAATTTATTAAAAAAAAAAATGTTAAAAGTGTTTAATTAAAAGGGAGAGTGGGGAAAAGAAAACAAAATTAGATTCTTGGTAGTAATTATACTCTATTGTTGAAACTTTCACAAAGTAAAAATATTTGGTTAGTAATTGCTATTACGCTAATTAAAAAAAAAAAGATAAGAAAGAGTGGAGATAAGATCGCTTTTAGAGAGATCAGTTGACTTGACTTTAGAGACCAGCAAGGACAATAAAGAAAGCAGCTGTGTTTCGAACAATAAAAATTATTATTATTGAAATTTAATTTTGCGGACTCTTGTCAAATGTATAGCGGCTAAAGTTATCACAACCTGCCCCTTTGGGGAATTGACCACCACCCCATCTGAATGAAGCTATCGAGAGAGTTATGGAATGGAAGAAACGGATATTGCTAGCCGGACAACCAAAGGAACACTCATGGAATTCGCATATACAAGGACAAAGGCACGACCAATGGAATGTAAAACCTATGAAAATCAGGCCACTCCGCTCTGATCGATCAGGGTAATTATAACGTTTCAATTAATGAGAACTCTAAGTAAAGCGTAATAGAACTTTATCTTTAATTTAATTTTCATTTATTATGTTTATTACGAATGTTTCAACAATAGAGGGGGGAAAATAAATTTGTTTAATATTGTAATCTATTAATGTTAATTTTCGTTCAATATTTTTTGAAATATTGGAATAACTGTATTTTAAATTATTTAATATCTATTCGATCTAGAGAGTAACAACAGGGTGGGGGTATAAAAGTGCATCGCCAAGTAACAGAGAACCTTGGGGCGTTACTCGTTTGTTAGTAGAAAATAAGGAAAGAATTGAAAGTATAAGAAAACGAAAGACACTTATACGTTCATTGTAAGATTTTTGCAATTTATTTATTTACCAAAGAAAGTGGAGTTTAAAAATAAACTTCAGGAAAGATTAAAAATACTATAAGTCATCTTATATACACGTCTGCTAGAATTCGCAGTATTAGTGTAGGCGCGAGTAAATCTATGGTAAATATTTGGGAAGCATAATTAGAAAGTAAACAGAGGGAAAATCAGAAATTGTAAGTCAGTTCTTTCTGGATCGGATAGAATTATAAGGTTATTAATAATAAATAGTAGTAAAAGAAATTAAAAGTTTTTTTTTTGTCCAACGTATTCTTGAATTCTTGAATTATTTATAATAATTAGTTAGTGTTCTTAAAGGAAAACCCCTGTGAGATTATAATCAAAGTTTATAATCAGTGAATCGTCGTTCGAAAATAAATAAAGACCAGGTTTATGTAAAGTTACGTGACCAGGTTCCAAGAGAGAAATCCTTGGTGGCGCCCTCGACGACGATTCTAATAACTAAAATTCAGTTAGTAGGGGAGGAAAGAAAGTTGTCGTGTCACAGAGGAGTGAGGTGAGGAAAGTTAGAAAATGGCGCTTCCAACGTGTCGGGCTCGTTAACAAGAGAAACGCCCAGAGATGAGAGTTAAAAGAGAGAGTAAATTTTTTAGTAAGGGGGTGGATTTCAGATGGGATTATGGGGTCAGGACTCCATTGGGGGGAGTTAGTACTGTAGGAAATAATTGAAAATATAACTCGAGTAAAAATGCAAGATGGAATGGAGATAATAATTTTCGAAGGGAAAAATGAGGAAACATTATTCGAACACATAGAAAGTTTAGAAGAGTGTTTTGATATATACAAAGTAGGAGAGAAGGTAAAAATAATCATAGCAAGTAGATATCTGGAAGGCACAGCAAGAGAATGGTGGAGAACTATATAAGAGAAGCCCGATAGTTTTAAACAGTACACTAAAGCTCTGATACGAAGATTTTGGAACATAGAAAGGCAAGAAAGATTACAAAGGGACGTAGAAACGGAAAAATATTCAAAAGAAAAGGGGATGGGGTACAGACAATTTTTCTTGAGACAAATGACGAAGTTAAGAAGAGTAATTGAATATCCGATTCCAGAATGCCAGATTATGAATATAATAAGCAGAAATATGCCAAGAAATATACGGAATAGGTTAAAGACGTGCATACATGAAGGGTTAGAAGAAGTCTTGGAAGCACTAACCGATGAGGAAAACATGCAGCAACAAGAAGAGGGAGAAGAAACGCATCTCAAATTATTAAACGTTATTATAGAAGAAGAAAAAATTCAGACAATGGCGGAGCAAACGTGCCCTGTAATTGCAGTAAAATTACAGGGGATTGAAGTACAAGCTCTGTTGGACTCGGGAAGTCAGGTCTCCATAATCTCGAACAAAATGCTCAATCAAATCAGAAGTCAGAAGGGATCACTGCATACGTTACCATTAAAGAAATCGGAAATAACTATGGCAAATGGGAAAAAAGTCAAACTCGACCCCATGCAAGTATATGGAGAAATACAAGTGGGAAAAAAAAATATAATACAACATATGCTATTATCTATGCCAGGTTTAATAGAAGATATGATACTGGGGTCTGACTTTATGTATCAAACGGGGACAAAAATCAATTTTAATGAAAAGGTAGTAATAATAAAAAATGAAAATGTACCCTTTAGTGATCGTAATAAACTAAGCAATAGGATAGCATGTGTGAGAGTAGATGATATTGATATGGAGATAGACGATAAAGTAAGCAAGTTAGAAAAGGATAATAGTGAAGGGAAAGACCAACTTAGAGAGATATTGCAGCAGCACAAACAAGTGTTTGCTACGAATCCTGGGATTATAAAGGGCTATACGCATCGTATCAAAGTAAACACAGAGTCTCACTTCCAGGGCAGGTCATACCCCATTCCAGTTAAATATAAAAGTGAAGTAGACAAACAAATACAACAGATGGAAAAATGGGGTATCATAAAAAAACAGCAATCCCCATATATAAATCCTCTGGTGATAGTAAAAAAAAAGACGGTTCAATGAGAGTGTGTTTAGACGCGCGTCAGTTAAACGCCATTACGATTCCTGATAGAGATGGGCTGCCGCATATCACAGACTTACTATTGGAATTCCGAGAGAAGAAATATTTTTCGTCTTTCGATCTAACATCGAGTTATTGGCAGATGCCATTACATATAGAAGACCAAAAATACACCACATTTAGATATGAGGGATATACATATGTGTTCCAGCGAGTGCCATTTGGGTTAGTTAACAGTGGGTCGGGGTTGCTTCGATGTTTGGACCAGGTGTTATCCGATAGGGTAAAACAACTTATTGTATATTATATGGATGACGTTGTTATAGCATCACGGTCACCTCAAGAACATTTGGAAACTTTAAATATATTTTTTCAAGAATGCCAGCAGAAAAATATGACGATAAATCTAAAAAAAAGTAATATATTGCAAAAAGAAATTTTGTTTTTAGGGCATCTCGTTTGTGCTCAAGGAGTGAGACCTCATCCTGATAAGATTGACGCTATAAGTCGTTTTCCTCAACCTAAGAATAAAAAACAAATTAGGTCATTCTTAGGCCTATGTGGTTTTTATCAGAGGTTTTACGAGAAATTTTCTGTAGACACGGAGGCACTTTTACAATTGCTTAGAAAAGAAAGCAGGTGGGAGTGGACTAAAAAACAAAGTGAGGCATTCAGCAAAATTACAGAAAATTTTGAAAAAAACGTCATACTCGCATACCCGGATTTTAATAAACCTTTTATGCTCCAGACCGACAGCAGTAAAGTGGGGTTGGGGCTGTATTATTTCAAGAGAATAAAGAAAAAAACCACGAGTCTTGTATTTTTTTAAGTAGAAATTTAAACTCTGCAGAAAGAAATTATACGACTACAGAAAGAGAAGCACTGGCCATCATATGGGCGTTAAATAAACTTAAACATTTACTATTAGGATCCGAGATTATTATTATTACGGATCACAAGAGTCTAGAGTTTATAAATAAATGCTACTTAACAAACGATAGGCTTATAAGGTGGGCGTTATATTTACAAAGATTTAACTACCGAGTGGTTCATTGCTCAGGGAAGGAAAATATCATGCCGGACATATTGAGCCGAAATCCGGTACCGGATACAGGTCAAAATTTAACATTAGAGGGAGCACGGTTAACTCCACTTATAATAGATGCGGATATGTCAATGGAAAGGGACATGAAGAGGATAAACTTTTTTCAGTCATCCGATCCCACATGCAAAAAGATAATACAACGTTACAATGATACCGACCTACGCAAGCAAACTGACGCAAAAAAAAATAATAATAGAATAAATCGGTATAAAATGATAAACGGAACATTGATGTTTCAGGTCAAAGAAGGAACCGATTACTGGAGAATAGTCATACCCAAAAGCTTAAGAATGTGCTTAATAAATTATGTACATAGGACATATGGACACTATGGCGCACTTAAAGTGAATAAAATTTTACAGAGGTGGTATTATTGGCCAAATATGTATAGGTCGATTATTAATACACTTCAGATGTGCCATGGATGCAGACAAAATAAACCGGCGAATAAAAATTATGCGGGAATATTGACTCCTATTATAGCCCAAAACCCAAATGAATTGTTGGCCATCGATTTTTATGGCCCATTACCTTCGTTTCGTCGATATAAATATATCTTGGTGACGTTCAATGTGTTTTCGAAGCTGGTACGGGCTTATCCATTGCACAAAGCCGATACAAAAAATTCTATTGCTGTGTTAAAGAAGAAACAATTCGTTCAGGTGGGAAGACCATGTGCAATTTTGAGTGACCATGGGATGCCATTTATATCCAGGGAATGGAAAAGTTGGATAAAACAGGAAAACATACATCATATCTTAACCTCTATAAGAAATCCCCAATATAACCCGTGTGAAAGGGTTATGAAGGAATTGGGAAACTTATTTCGGGCACATTTGAAGGAAAATCATAAACATTGGGTGAAAGTATTTCCTCAAATAGTGAAAATTATTAATTGCACATACCACGAGTCTACGGGGTTTGCCCCTGAACGATTACATTACGGCCATCTGGAACCTTCTCTTCTCAAGTGTCGTTTGCCCCCCGAGAATGAAACAGTAGACATAGTGAAGGATCGAAGTTGCGCCAGAGAGAGATTTAAAAAAAAAGCTGAACAGCGAAAGAAAAGAGGGAATAATAGTCCAGTACATTTTAAGATAGGAGATTGGGTTTATGTCAAAACCCAGCCTGTGAGTAAAATGAGCGAGAAGCAATATAAGAAAATTTTCCCTTTATTTGAAGGTCCATACAAAATCATTCAAAAATGCGGTCCCAATGCATTCATGATTCTAGGAAAGAAAGGTAAGAAGGGAGCGTATAACCCAAGATCTTTAAAACCTTGTAAGGGGGAAGGGGACAAGTCACCGTGGGGCAATTAAAGTTTTTTTTTATTGTTTTTTTTTATGACAAATGGGGCAATGAGCTGATATTTTAAGTCAGCTCGCATATTTATAATTTGTCATAAATATTTTGAAGTTAAATAGTTTGTAAAATGAAAAAAAGAATTAATTAACAAATGGTTTTGATTTAATGGAAAGGGTAAAAATTTTAAACTTTGATTTTGAAATAAACAAATAAAATTGAATATAATTTATTAAAAAAAAAATGTTAAAAGTGTTTAATTAAAAGGTAGAAAAATTCGAGAGATAAAAGGGTGGGGAGAAGAAAACAAAATTAGATTCTTGGTAGTAATTATACTCTATTGTTGAAACTTTCACAATGTAAAAATATTTGGTTAGTAATTGCTATTACGCTAATTAAAAAAAAAAAAGGTAAGAAAGAGTGGAGATAAGATCGCTTTTAGAGAGATCAGTTGACTTGACTTTAGAGACCAGCAAGGACAATAAAGAAAGCAGCTGTGTTTCGAACAATAAAAATTATTATTATTGAAATTTAATTTTGCGGACTCTTGTCAAACGTATAGCGGCTAAAGTTATCACAACCTTCCCCTTTGGGGAATTGACTGCCACCCCATCTGAATGAAGCTATTGAGAGAGTTATGGAATGGAAGAAACAGATATTGCTAGCCGGACAACCAAAGGAACATTCATGGAATTCGCATATACAAGGACAAAGGCACGACCAATGGAATGTAAAACCTATGAAAATCAGGCCACTCCGCTCTGATCGATCAGGGTAATTATAACGTTTCAATTAATGAGAACTCTAAGTAAAGCGTAATAGAACTTTATCTTTAATTTAATTTTCATTTATTATGTTTATTATGAATGTTTCAACAATAGAGGGGGGAAAATAAATTTGTTTAATATTGTAATCTATTAATGTTAATTTTCGTTCAATATTTTTTGAAATATTGGAATAACTGTATTTTAAATTATTTAATATCTATTTGATCTAGAGAGTAACAACAGGGTGGGGATATAAAAGTGCATCGCCAAGTAACAGAGAACCTTGGGGCGTTACTCGTTTGTTAGTAGAAAATAAGGAAAGAATTGAAAGTATAAGAAAACGAAAGACACTTATACGTTCATTGTAAGATTTTTGCAATTTATTTATTTACCAAAGAAAGTGGAGTTTAAAAATAAACTTCAGGAAAGATTAAAAATACTATAAGTCGTCTTATATACACGTCTGCTAGAATTCGCAGTATTAGTGTAGGCGTGAGTAAATCTATGGTAAATATTTGGGAAGCATAATTAGAAAGTAAACAGAGGGAAAATCAGAAATTGTAAGTCAGTTCTTTCTGGATCGGATAGAATTATAAGGTTATTAATAATAAATAGTAGTAAAAGAAATTAAAAGTTTTTTTTTGTCCAACGTATTCTTGAATTCTTGAATTATTTATAATAATTAGTTAGTGTTCTTAAAGGAAAACCCCTGTGAGATTATAATCAAAGTTTATAATCAGTGAATCGTCGTTCGAAAATAAATAAAGACCAGGTTTATGTAAAGTTATGTGACCAGGTTCCAAGAGAGAAATCCTTGGTGGTGCCCTCGGCGACGATTCTAATAACTAAAATTCAGTTAGTAGGGGAGGAAAGAAAGTTGTCGTGTCACAAGGTGTTTGCCTGTCGTAAGTTTGATTTTAATCTTATTGATCAAGTCATCAAGTCAAGCATTTACATTATATAATTCGAGCTTTAACTTATGACAATTATATTATTCCTGTTCCTAACGTTGCTAGCACGAGCTATCTTCTTGATTTCTTAGGTTTTGTCATTCCTGTAGTATTATTTTCATTGATTGAAATATAAAACAAATGTTATTTTCTCATTTGTTTGTCACTTGTGGAACACCAACGGTTTGTGGCTAAGTTCCTACCTGGCTTTCCCCATGTTCCACAATTATTTGCATAGCAAATGTACTTGTTGAAACAAGTAGCCATAGGTCTTTTTGAATCGTCAACAAAACCATTCACTTCATCTTCGTTCCAATGCTCAGATTGTGCCAGTACTGTTTTCATTGATGAATTCAAATAAAGGCCCACATTTTTGCTTTGTAATTCATGACAAGGAGGGGGAGATAAATCTCGCCTTCTTTGTTTTTTTTTTTATAATAAATTAGAAGCATATTTTCTTTCTAGATAAGTGTCAAATTAATAGCTAACATACATAACTCATTTGGCATGTATGCTATACATATTTTAATTACACACGTCTGTTTCGTCAGAGCATAGATTAAACATATATATATCTATACCTTAGGTACTTATGCATTAATTATTGGTATATATAGAAAAATGCCATCAGCCTTGTATATTGTAATTTTATATTTTAAGACTGGAGATAATTTATGCAAATCATCATCATCATTTATACAATCTTTGCTTATATTAAATACTATTGTAACAGGAACTGGGTTCAAACCCCGTTACAAAAGGAACGAGAATGTAGTTGTATATAATTTTTATTTATTTATTAGTATTAGATAATTATTTATAAAAGTTGCACATACTAAGCGCACGTGGATTTACTGGAACGAGGGGTGTGGGTATATATTATGAGTGGCAAGCATATATGTAGGTAGATATTATTGTTGAGAACAGGAAAGTAGAAATTTAGAAGACTTTAAAGCAGGTAAAAGAAAAGTTTCCTTTGTGAGTATAAACTTCCTGAATGAATTGGCAAAATGGATCGCATTGTTCAATAAAAAGAAAGAAAAATAAAGAAAGAAAAATTCAACTGCTTGAATGGATATATATCTTTTTTGTGTGTGTTTGTTTTAATTAAAGGGATTTTTCAGAAATAATTTTGATTAAGAAAAATGAACATGGAATGCCATTAGTTATTGAACTATTTTTCGATCTCTTTTGTGTGGTTAAAGTTGACAAAAGGATTTGTAATTAAAAGTTCAGGAATTTAAAAAAGAAAAAGAGAGATAAGTAAAAGTCAAGATCGCTAAGTGGTTTTCCTTTTGTTTGACATTTTTGTAAGAAAATCTATTTTTGGGAAACAAAGGAATACCAGCGATCAGGTGGGAGGCAACTGGGATTGATTAATTAATTTGAAAAAATGGACAGTTGAGCTCTGCTAGTCTTACGTGTAAGATATTCTAAATTTTAGTTGAAGAAAAATTATTAGCTGAAAAGAAGAAAGTTGGAGAGGCAAATTGTGTGAACTAAACTACATATATGAGTGACCTCATGGGTCGCATGGGGTAGAATCACCATCGTGTTTGGTCGATGTTTGGACCCCAACCATTTTAATATGCCATGTTAATATATTCTACAATTAACATCTCCAACTGCCCCACATAACTAAAGCTATTTGAATCCAGTGTAGATCGTATGCCATTCCGGAATTAAGCCGAAAGAATAAAGAACAGAAGATTGAATACGCTACTTTAGAGGGACTAAAGGAATGAAATGTTAAGTGGAAGCAATGGACGCCATATTTGCCTAAGTAGGATTCCCGGAATCTTTTTGCAAGTGCACTCGGAAACACATATGCCTGTTTTTCAAATTATACTATACCGGTAAATATACACTTATTATGCCATTTTCAATTTTTAAAGTTAATCTAACCTAATTGCAAGAATATTTCATACTATACCTGTATTATTGAATTTTTTTTTATTGTCTTCTCCTGAATAATATTTCATTAAAATATTTATTATATGTATATGTGTATCATTTATTGATTGTGTTTTTTAAATAAGTAATAGTAGATCTGTAGCTAAATTATTGATTTAGTGCGATACACGTTATAGAATTTATGAGGATATGTGGAAAAAGATAGAAGTATATAGTAGATGGAAGAGTATGAATAGTGAGAAAAGGCAAAGGTCATATAAAAAATATAATAATAAACTAAAGAAACAAATTTAGCAAAGAAAAATGTTTTTAACAAAAATATAGAGATAGAAATGCACCATCATGCAAAAAGATCATCATGACCATTGTCAAACATTATCAATCTACTGCAAAATAACAATTTCTCCAAGTTCAATCCATCTTCTTTGGTCTCTAGCTTCTCTTCTATATATCACTCCTGCACACTTTCTTATTTCATCTATTCATCTCACATGTGGTCTCTTTCTGGGTCTTTTACAATCCCTTGGAATCCTGTTTAAAATTTCAATTGTCCATCTATTATCATCTCTTCTAACAATACACCCAGCCCAACTACACTTGTCTTTTAATTCTTTAATGATGTTAGTAACACCTGTTTGTTCTCTTATCCATATATTATGTTTTCAATCTCTTCTTGTAATTCCCAACATGCATTTCTCCATACTTCTTTGAATGGTCTGAAGTCTCTGTATTGCTTTTCTGTTAGAGGAGTATTTGGAAGAGAAAATTGATTGGAATGTACATACGTGATCTAATAAGAATCAATTTCATGAGATTGTATAGTGGGTATAAATAGAAAAATCAAACAAAGATATTGCATACAACCAGAACTTTTTAATGTTTATATAGAAGACATGTTGATAAGTATTTAGACTGTGGATGAGCTAATATGGAGTAGAATAATATATATATATTTGCAGATGACATGGCTCTTGTAGCTGAGGATGAAAAAACTTCCTAGAATATGTTAAATAAATTACAGTAAAAATGCAAGGAATATGGTATGAAGATTAATGTTGAAAAAACCAAGTGTTTATGAATAAGAAACAAAAAATATGTATATAAATTGATATTCGAGATAATTCAGCAGAATGAATTTAGATATTTGGGTAGTTGGCTGAGTGAGAATAGAAGAAGTGATGATTCATCAAGAAAAAAAATAATTTTGTGGCCTTTGAAGAGAGAATTAAGGAAAAGATAAATTAAGTGCTATGTGTAGTGTGTATTATTGTATGGTTATGAAATGTAGACAATAAAAAAAATGTAAAAATAGATCGGAGGCTTTTGAGTTATGGTCATGGAGAAACTTAGTTGAATGAATAAAATGACAGGAGTTAATTTGTAAAAGAGTAAATGAAAAAAAAAAAGATTGAGAAAATTACACAAAAGACAGAGGAACTGGATTGGACATATATTTTAGAAAAAGAACAGTTTAATGAAGAATGTTTTGGAGGGAATGGTGAATAAAGACAAAAAGAAAGGACGAAGAAAAATGGCCTTGCTGCAGAATATGAGATGGGAAGAGATATATGAAATTGAAGATTTAGTTAATGAATAAAATAGAATGAAGATATGGATGAATCAGTTGTGTGACTGCAATCTGGACCTTTCCATAGGACAGATCTCTATTGATGTTGATATTTCATCTCTGTTAATAATCTGACCATAATATAAATATTTTCTTCAATTTTCTGCTGTCGCTCTATTTTTTCTTTTCCCGAAAAGCTATCGAGCGCTTTTTATTCATTTTAAAACTGATCTTTAGTTAAACGTACTTTGTTATATTTTCATTTACCATTGTCAAACTTCCTCCACTCACAACTTTGACGCTATCCATTTCAGATAAATACAATAATGATTATTACTAATCATTATCGAAACTAGAGATTATCTCTAGCACAGATATAAACTTTAAACCTCAGTTAAAGATTAATATATCTGATTTTTTTATTTATTTTACACGCACGGAGTTATTAACTTTTCTCTTTCCCCGTGTGTAATATCTTATAGATATAATAAACATCTCCATCTCCCCCATTCTTTTTAAATTCATTTACATATAGATAAAATAAAAGACAAATGACCCCCAAGATGCATTTCGTACTGAACCAGCACTCATCAGTTGGCCCAGGTCACTATCTCTCATATATATCTTTATTATATGAAAAGTATTTATCTAGAGTAAATTGTTATATTTTCATTCACCATTGTCAAACTTCCTCCATTCACAATTTTGACGCTATCCATTTCAGATAAATACAATAATGATTATTACTAAACATCATCGAAACTAGAGATTATCTCTAGCACAGATATAAACTTTAAACCTCAGTTAAATATTAAATATCTGATTTTTCATTTATTTTACACACACGGAGTTATTAACCTTTCTCTTTCCCCGTGTGTAATATCTTATAGATATAATAAACACCTCCATCCTCTGATAGTTTATTTATACCGTTTATTAATCTAAATAAATACTAACTTAATATCTTTTATCTTATATTGCATAAAAAATATAAATAATCATTCAATTTTTATTATATCTCTATTATATAATTAAAAACTTTTATTATATTTTTTTTTTAAAAAAAAAAAGCAGAAAAAAAAAGCACTTTTATTATATTTTCTTTTTTAAAAAAAAAGGCAGAAAAAAAATGCTTGAAAGGAATCACTTTCCAATCCTTTATTAAATGAGAAGACTTTGGCTTTTAAATAAAGAAGCCATATTTAATCACGTGAATAGTCAGTTGATGTTATTTCACAGGTAATAATTTGTCCATATAAGTTTTTTTTAAATATATATTTTAAATGTTTGTTTGGGCGTTGTAAAAGTTTGAGTTATTCTGACAAGTTCTAAAAGAATCAGACGTCCTAACGCAAATTGTAAGTTCAAAATTTTCTTCCAATTTGGATTCAGTTTTTAACTACTATTTTTTGAAATTTTAAGTTTCAAAATGTCTTTTGACGACGATAAATTTTATTCTTCACGCAGAACATGGGATATGGATCCGTCCTATCAAGACCCTTTCTCAGAAATGAGAGGTATGATGCATTCTTTGGATCGACAATTCAAAGCTTTAGAACGAGAAATGACTTACGGTTTTGCTGAACCCTTAACTTTATTTCCAGATGATTCGCGATTCAGTAGCAATCAAGTGGCCCCGATTTCATCCGCTCCACCGCAGAGAAGACGTATTAGCAACGCTTTGATGGCTAGTCCTATTGTTGAAAAAGATGGAAGTCGTATTTTTAAACTCGAATTTGATGTATCCCAATTTAAACCCGAGGAAGTAAAAGTTACTCTCACACCGGATAATACTTTAAAAGTTTATGCAAAACATGAGGAAAACAGCGGGAACAGTAGAGTATTTCGGGAATACAGCCGGCAGTTTGCCGTACCGAAAGAAGTCAATCCAGACGCTTTAAAATCGGTATTAAAGGCTGGAAATTTAACTATTGAAGCTCCACTGAAAGCTTTGGAAGGTCCAAAAGAAACAATTATTCCTATTCATCATGATAATAAGTAAAATATGTAAGGTACAAAAATGTGAAATTAAATTTTTAATTGGGACGTATGTTATTTATATATAATCTCAGGGATAGCCGAAAATTATATCGATGTTCAAAAATAATTATTACATCAAAATTGGGTATATATGTATATTACTTAAGTATATTGTGTAACATATTTATTTATTAAATTATCATTAACATAGTTGGTAATAAACGGCAATTGTTTTAAAATATTGTTTTGTATGTGTTGATAAAATGAGATTCGCACATTGTTTTTTTTTTTTCAAAACTGCTTTGCGAAAACCAGTTTATCAAGGAAAGGTGGAAAAGATATTTATTGGGCGTGTGATTATATAATTTGAATGTATGTTGTGTCTGATATATGTCTGTGTAATGTATATAAAAATCCAGGAAAATACAATAATCATAAACAAAACGAAAATCTTTTAATATTTTTTATAAAACTAGTACAAGGTTCAAGAAAATTTCTCGACCGGTCATCTTTAAAAGAATTAGATTATATTTATATACATGTAATTATATACATTAATAAAATTTGACATACAATAATCATAAACAAAACGGAAATCTTTTAATATTTTTTATAAAACTAGTACAAGGTTCAAGAACATTTCTCGATTTATTTTGAAGACTGGTCATCTTTAAAAGAATTGGATTATATTTACATACAGCTAATTATATACATTAATAAAATTTGACATACTAGAATAAATTGAATTATCATAAACGATTATCAGGGATTTATCAGTTGTCAAAAGTATTCTATTGTCTAATTATTTAAAACCAGTCTTTAGGCGGAAACAATAACTTTTAATAGTCCATTTTAGATTAGATATTATTCATTTAATAAATAATATTTCTGTAGAGTAAAATTCACTACATCACTTTCATGCAAAGTAGAGACTGGTTTCTATCCATTTCTAACACTTTGTGGAGGGGTGTAATCATAAATATATGACTAAAGTTGTGAAAAAGATGTATGAACTCAAAGATGCACATTTCGTGCTAAACCAGCACTCATCAGTTGGCCCAGATCACAATCATTTACAAATATCTTTATCATTGTTTAGTATATATATAGATAGCCATTTATTAAAGCTTAATTGATGTGTCAAACTTGATGCCGTCACAAACCACTTAATGGAAGTATATTAATTTTTATTTGTCATTCATTAGACTAGAGATTATCCACATAATAATATTTCTATAGTATAAATTTTTATTACACTACTCTCAAGAAACATAGGGACTGGTTTCTATCCTCTTTTGACACTTTGTGGAGGAGTGTAATCATAAATATATGACATTATATCAGACTAGTCTTTCAATATTACCCGACACTAATGCTAGACATTTGTCTTGCACTTGATTTGAAAGCTGGTGTTTAACAGACATATTAACTATTTCTAATTTTGTTTTCCATTTCTATGACAAGTGTTTTAGACAATTTTATGAAAGACAATGGGCGAGATTTTTTGAAATTTAAATTTAAAAAACTCTCTTCTTGGCTCATAGATTTACAATAGGATGTTAATAGGGTGATTTTTGTCAGTTCAAAGAATAATAAAAAGAATATTCTTAATGTTTTGTATAGTCTATAAAAAAAATTGGGTTTAATAATTATAAAGTGCTTTATCAGCTGTTGATAGGAAAAAATAACTAGGTAAAAAGTTCTATAAATGAAAAGTTAAAGATTGATGAGTAGATATTGCTTGCAGGATTTGTAAAGAAAAGTAGAAAGAGAATGGATTGTTTACTTTTAGAAATAGTGAAGCAAAATCGAAACTTAATTTTGATGGTTTCTACTGAAGAGACAAGTTAGAAAAAAAAAGCTGAAGATATCAAGAAATAAATGAAAGAATTTTAATTACACAATACAATAACTTGCATTGAGAAAAAAAGGAAATAATAATGATATATATTATCTTCAGCTTCTGGAGAAGTTTAATGCTAATCATGAATTAGAGTAGGAAATCTTTCTATATTTAGTTATCCTATTTTTATATCTATATTTTATGCTGACATATATATATATATCCATCTATTCTGACCAGAGTCTTGTATAGGAATCTAAGCCAAATAAAATCTTGAAATCTTTTCAGGTTCTAAATAGACCTGATTTTTTTCTTTTACATAACTAGTCTAATAACCAATCTAATTAGCCATTCAAAATTTGTCTGTAAATAGATATTTAGTTTAACTAGAGAGTAAAAATAAATAAATAGAAAACTGCTAAAACCCATCATTGTTTAATTGGCAAGCCAGCATGTAATATTTTATCCTTTACTGTTATTTTTATGGAAATAAATTTGTATCCTAGTGGGCTATTTCAAGGTTATACATATTTTTACATATAAAGATATAGCAGTGTGAATACAATTTTCCCATATATGTGGCTACTTATTCTTATGATATTAATGCTTTGGCTATATCTCATTTTCCATATGATTCAGATGAAACACTGATGGTACAATAATATTAAGTAATCGCAACCCCAAAACTATATTCACATCTTTCTTAAAAGTACTGCAAACTAAAATGATTGAAGACTTGTCATTTATGGCATTTTATTTATAATTATATGTTGGATTATTTAACTAGGAGAATTGTTAAATGTTATTTAGAAAAAAATCACATTTTACACTTTGGAGATACAACTCACAGTTGAATGTATTTATAAAAGTATAAATAAAGTTTAAAATTTTTCTAAAAACTGTTAACATTTCAATTAAATAATGGAAATGTCCAACATGTTTAAACTTTCAATAAAATTTAATTAGATAACTATGAAATTATTCCAGTAATACAAAATCTGACATGCCATCATCATTATTAGCGGCCATTTTAAAATGAGTATTTCCATTCTAAACCCAGAATGAAAAAAAACAAAGCTGACTTTGTAGATAATACAAACCAATATATGAAACACAAATGTGCCCATATATATCAAGTGGTGCTATTTTTTAATTTTACAGCAAATTTCTTTCTAAAAAACTTCAACATCTTATTTAACTATAAATCTCTCTATACTTTCAATCAAAAAATTGTATCTGTCTTTGAAATCTTTATAATGTAAACAGATCTATCTTATGAAACCTATATCAAAACACTTCATTTATTTCCTAAGCTCAGACCAATTAAGATATACCTTTACATCACATGATCACCATTTCATATGCTTCCACAACCTGTTAGTAAGAGTACCAAACTATCCATACAGTAATGCCAATAAGTGCAAGTTTTTGTAATCAATGGATGCATGAAGGTTTGTGCATAAAATCCCTTTCTGGTGCCTATTCATCCAACATCCCCAGACTAGTTTCTACCGTGGCTTTCATCAGTGAGGAGCCTTGAATTTGAGAGCACTGCACCTAGATCTTAGGATCTAATGCAACCCTCCAGCAGTCACCTTTTATCTATTTGGTTAACAATAAAGCTAAAAGCCCAAGATGAAAACACCATATTTCCAACACAAGCTCATTTGCTTGTATATTCATATAGATCTGAACTCAGTTCAGCATTATTGGTGTCTTTGGTTTTCCAAGAACCACAAACATCATTATCCTACGGGTCGGATATGTATAAGACCATTAAAACATCATATAATCACCATTTCATGTGATTATACGAACTGTTAAAAAAAAGTACCAAACTCTCTATACAATAGTGCCACCAAGTACAAGCTTTCATAATCAATGGATGTAGAAAGGTTTGGGGATAAAATCCATATGTAGTGCCTACTCATCCAACATCCCCAGACTAGATGTGTGATGTTTTGATAGTTTTATATCTATCCTGTCCACAGGATAATAGTGACTGTGGTTTTTGGAAAACCCAAGACACCAAAATGTATAGATGCTGAACTGAGTTCTGATCTATTTGAATATTCAAGTGAATGAGCTGGGATTGGAAACATTGTTTTCATCTTGGGCTGGCTAGCTTTAAAGTTAACCAAATAGGTAAAAGGTGGCTGCTGGACGCTTGCATTAGATCCTAAGATCTAGATGCAGTGTTCTCAAATCCAAGACTCCTCACTGATGAAAGCCACAAGTTGAAAATTAGACTGGGGAAGTTGGATGTGTAGGCATTAGAAAAGGATTTTATCTGCAAACCTTCCTGCATCTATTGATTATGAAAGCTTGCACTTGGTAGCACTACTGTATGGAGTTTGGTATTCTTATATACCTTTACAATAGTACATTCAAATTAAACTGAGAGAGTGCAAATCTCTCAAGCACTTATGACTATCACCAGCCAATCAGATCAAGCACTGAGACAGAGAATTTTACAAGAAAAAGGTGGTTCCACCTTCTTCTTTACTTGTCTTTCTATATATCCAAGCCAGTCTAAAGTACTTAAATCTGAAAGCGTGAATCTTAAATATCTTCACACTCAACACACTGAGTTCAAATTACAAACATATAGCGTGAAATCTTTCGATTTACTACGCAGTAGTTTATCGATGTTATAACTTGCAGCAACGTATGTAAATAATATTTATTTTTATAAAGCGCAGACAGTATTGAAATTAAACTGAGAGAGTGCAAATCTCTCAAGCGCTTATGACTATCACCAGCCAATCAAATCAAGCACTGAGACAGAGAATTTTACAAGAAAAAACACTACTGCGTAGTAAATCGAAAGATTTCACGCTGTATGTTTGTAATTTGAACTCAGTGTGTTGAGTGTGAAGATATTTAAGATTCACGCTTTCAGATTTAAGTACTTTAGACTGGCTTGGATATATAGAAAGATGAGTAAAGAAGAAGGTGGAACCACCTTTTTCTTGTAAAATTCTGTCTCAGTGCTTGATCTGATTGGCTGGTGATAGTCATAAGTGCTTGAGAGATTTGTTCTCTCTCAGTTTAATTTTAATACCGTCTGCGCGTTATAAAAATAAATATTATTTACATAGTACATTCAATAGCTTAGTTTTCAGAAAGATGAACACAACAATTTATACTCTTGCCATTATACTTTTAGAATCATATGGAACATCCTCAAATAAAATTTTTCCATTGCCTTTGTTACTTCATTAAGTCCAGATTTTTAAAGCAATTAATTACAGTAATTATATTACAATTTAATATGTAAATGCAGCAGCAATCCACCAGAGTATCTAAGTCTGCTTTGCTACCTAAAAAAGTACCAAGAACATTTAAATTCATATTCTCAAGCTGTCAAAGCAGAAGGTTACCAAACAATTATTAAACCAAAGTTTATATAGGTAGCTTTCAAAATATTTTGTAAACAGTCTTTAAATTGGCAAAAATATCATAATCATCAGTATATTGAAAATCTATAAACAGAAGAAGCTGATGTTCTTGTTTTTGATTTTAATTGGTTCAAATTGAAAACTCTATCTTCAAATTTATATCACACATCTTGATTTCTGCTTTAATAAGCTGCAGACTAGAAGTGTTCCAAAAGCTACAATCATAAAAATGGAAAACCAAGTTGGAATTAATATACATTCATTTTTATTTCAAATGCCTCAGATTTTCCATTTCTCATTCCATATCATAGAAGTTATATAATATTAAAAAAGAAAAAATTTTGATTGCCAACCAAATTAATTTCAAACATTATCTAGACTCTTATGATTAAGAGAATCAAATGCCTTAATTATATCAATAAAAGCAAAATACGAACTTTGCTTTAAATATTTTTCTTAAAATTGTCTGGCAACCAAACCATATTGAACTTCTGATAACTATTCATTTGTTTGGAAACAACATATTACAACAAAATACTTTTTGTTTGTAATAGATAATAATTATATTCCATGATAAATATTGTAATCTTTTCTATCCTCTTTATTATCTGAATAAAAACATACTTCATGGGTCATCATTATCATAGTCTCTCCAAGTTCAATCCATTTTTCCACTACCTAGCTTATCTTCATATATCACCCCAGCACACTTCCTTATTTCACCCATCTATCTCACATGTGGGCTCTTTCTGGAATCCAGTTTAAGATTTCAACTGCCTATTTATTATTATCTCTTTTAGCAATATGTCCTGAATGCACTCCAGTTTCTTAATTTTTTTCAATGATGTCAGTAATACCTGTTTGTTCTCTCATCCATGCATTTCATTTTTGATTTCTTCTCTGTAACATGCATTTTCTCTATACTTCTTTGAATGGTCTGAAGTCTTTTTCTGTTAAGCTCCCAAGACTCAGCTCCATAAATAAAGACTGGTAAAACACATTTATTAAATACTTTCTTTTTCAAACACATAGGCATATTTCCTTTTAATATTAAGTTATTTCTAACAAAAGCATTCCAACTAAGTTTAAATCTATGATTAATTTCATCCATTAAGTTTCCATTCATAATAATAATTTGATCAAGATATTTGTAGTTGTTAACTTCTTCTAACTCATCATTATCAATCTTTTTTTCTTTAGAGAAAATCCATTGAACATTACTTTAGTCTTTTTAATGTCTACCTTTAGTCCTACTTAGATCTGATAAACTCTTGCAACATTTCTTGAAGTTCTAAAGCATTATTTGTGAAAACAATTAAATCATTTGCAAAATCTAGTTGACTTATCAAGCATTGGTGGTCGAGAGGTCAGTAACAGCCGCTTTACAAGTAGTTGTCCCGGGTTCGCTTCCCGGCTGATGCTATGACACATGAGAAAAAAAAAATCCAGTTGACTTAAATAATCTTCATTTACTTTTATTCCCATAGCTTTCCATTTCAATTCACAAAATACTTCTTAGAAAAGTGCTGTAATAAGTTTTGGAGATATGGAGTCACCCTGTATACACCCTTCTCAATATTAATCTTCTTAATATAATTATGTAACATAATTATTGTTACATTTTTATAAATATTCAAAATAAGACAATATCCTGGATTTATACCTTGATAATCCAATGCCTTAATCACTGAAGAAATGCTAATAGAATCAAATGACTTCATAATCTATGAATCCTTAATATATTAAACAGGTGAAACTCTCCATACAGTAGTGCCATTCAGTGCAAGCCAGAGTAATCAATGGCATTCACTGATTATTCTGGCTTGCAGATGCCATTGATTACTTTGGCTTGCACTGAGTGGCACTACTGTATGGAGAGTTTCGCCTGTTTTAATAAGTTATGAGCAAGCATAAGAGATGGTGATCATGTGATGTTTAGTGGTTTAATCCTTAATATAATGGCAACTCATATTCATTGGTCCTTTCTATAACTTCTCTCAATACTTAGATATGATCAACTATACTAAAATCATTTTTAAGTCTGGCTTCTTCTTCTGGTTGGTTAAAATACAAAGTTCGCTGTAATGAGGTGTAATTATCTTGGTAACAATTTTGTAAAGAATTGATAGGTCTGTAATTTATCACCTTTTCAAGATATTTATTAATACTGCATTCTTCCTATCATTTAGTCATTTGATATATAATTATGCCAACAATTTTTCTATTTCGAACCTGCTTTTGAGATATCAAATGATAATTCAATCATTATCAGGAGCTTTTCCCTTCTTTATAGATTTAATTGCATTTCTCACTTCATTTAAAATCTTGGGCAATTCAGAAGATATAGTTGTTGTAGGAACTACTTTGCCATGTTCTTTATTGCTATATAATTCTTGAAAGAACTCTTTTACACATTTTATATCATCTCTCTTTTTAGTAATAGTTCCATGTTTTTTTTCTTATTGCAGAAATAAGTTTTCTACCAATATCAGGATGTTCTTTTACATTAGAGACTTTTATTCTCTTCTATAGCTTTCCTTACTAATTCATAATTACACTTTCTTATACTGTTATCAATTCTTTTTCATATTTTTACATTTTCATATTCCTCCTTTCTTCACAAATTGTCTTGTTTCAATACAAATTTCACTGGTCAATTGTTACTTTTTTATACCAGCTATCTTTATTGCAGTTTTTAGAAGTATATCAGTTATCTTTTTATTGATTTCATTCAAATCTGAATCATGTTCAAAATCTGTAATTTGAAAACGATTTGCAAGTTCTAACTTAAATTCATTGGAGTATTTCTGAAGACTAGGATATCAACTGTGAATACTGTTTTCTTAATAAATTTTGTCTCTCTAGTTTTGCATTAACATGTACCTTACATCTTACTAATCGATGATCACTTCCTATGTTGAATTTATTAAGAACATTATAATCTTGAAATACCTATTTTCTGTTAGTCAAAATATAACTCAATTCTGTTGTATCTTCATTTGGATGCTTCCATGTTCATTTTTCTCAAACAAGGAATTTACAAATATAAAGTTTTTTTTATTCTGCAAACTCCACAAATCTATGTTCTCTCATTTCTATCACCATAATCAAATTTCCTACTGCACTTTCATTTTTCAATTGTTTATTAATTTTAGCATTAAAGTCTTCCATAACAATTTTAAAATGTTGTTTGGTCTGATCAAAAGCTTTTTGTACATTCATGTAAAAAGCTCCTATTTCTCCATCACAATGTGAATTTGTTGGGGCATAAACCATCTTGCCATTCTGTCTGATACACCATCAATCTCCACAATGTTGTTCTTCTACTTTTTATTTATAATGAATCCTACTCCACTTATACTTTCAATGTTTGTACTTTTGTAGTACAATACACGTCCACTTTTTAAATCAATTGTCTCTTCACATTGTAATTTCACAAAGTCTAATAATATCCTGTTTAATACTAGACAATTCATCCAATTCTACAATCTTCCTTCACTTGAAAGTGATCTGCAGTTGTAAGTATCTAAATAAAAGGTCACCAAATGGTAACCTGGGTCCATAATCATGAGCTTCTTAGCACCTTCTGCCTTCACTTGTCTTGGCTGGTCTCTTTGCAGACTCCTGGGAATAAAGACCATGACAATTTTGTCTGGCATGAATATAAATATCTATTAGAAAGGAAATAAAAGCTCATTTGCATACCTTCATTCTCTTTCAAGAAAACTCCACTGATATTTCAGTTAAGAGCTATCAGGCAACTGTGAAGAAAGACCATGGTGTTTCTTGATCTTAAATTCAGAAGTAAAAAGTCAATAAACTCATCACACTGGCTAATGCATGTTGGTCACAGCCCATCCATGTTTGTATACTACATAAGTAATCACATAGTAATAATAGAAGCAACTTCATAAGTATTTGCAACCTTTAATTTTTAAGATTACAGTATCTTTTTTTTTAGTAACTAGGATATCATGGTTAAAATTTAAAGGAGTAGCTAGGATGGACATTATTAAAAGTCATGATCTGAATTCTTGTATCATTGTTCAGAAAGTTATCAAAATACTTCATTTATTTGGAATGTATTATTATATGAATGCTATTTGTAAATTTAGTAAAATTATGATAGTTTTTCCAATTGTATTTTCAATCCATAAAATAACAAACAAACAGCAACTGACTATTTTCTTTGCAGTTTAAATCCATCAATAATTTTAAGCCTTCATATCTGCTGCCTTTAAAAATCCATTGTTTATAAAGTTCCACATTCAATTTGTTAATCTGTCCAACTGAGAATGTTATGTTTCCTTTTAATCAAATTGTTAATAATATTTGCAAAGAAATAGTCATATATCACATGACCTAATTTAACAAGCTTGTATAACAAATGTTATCTAATGAATTTGCTAATAGCTCTTAACAAGCTTTTCAAAATATTCCAACCCCAGACCGGTTTCTGCTTCTGGCTTCCTCAGTGACATGCTAGGATATTCAAGCATTAGATTTAAAATGCCAGGTTGTTTAATTTAGATAACTGGATTTGAAGACATGTGGATGTCTGAAAATTTGATTTTCTACTTAATAGTTAACCATTAGATAAAGTGCTGAGCTTGACCTGGTGTTTTAAATCTAATGCTTGAATATCCTAGCACCTTACTGAAGAAGCCAGAAGCAGAAACCTGTCTAGAGTTGGGGATATTCTGAAAAGCTTGTTAAGAGCTATTGGCAAGCTCATTAGATAACATTAGCAATATGATTGTCTGACAAATGTCACAATTTTTTTTTAATGAAGAACAGAATTATATTCACAATAAGCTCCTTAAAAATGAATACTTCAAATAACAAATACAAGATATTATTGAATAGAATATATTTTTTAATGCATCTATAATCTTAAATTTTTAATACAATCTGTACAATAATTTAACACTGTAAGTGCTCAAATACTATTAAACTTGTTTTACATTATTATTCATAATTATAATTTATAAGGCAATTTACTTTGAATATAGATGCAGCTAAGTTTTTTTTAAAATTATTTTTCTACTTAAATAAAGTTCATGGTGGTCTAAACATATGTTATACAAAAATTCATTAGCTGAGACCATTTGAGTTCAGAGAGCTGATATTATTATTAATAATTACTTAGAACCAAAGTTCATTGCTTTTAAAAAAAACAGTATATTAAATTCTCCAAAATGTAAAAAAAAAAAAAAATCAGTTTGGTATTATATATATCATTATGCAAAAATAAATAAAAAACTAAAAACTTTATTTACCTGAACTTTTCTGAATCTAATATTAGATCATAAGCATAAAATGAGCACAGGTAATACTGATCAAAATAATTTGTGATATCATTAGAATTTCCAAGAATAGAACATATAATAAGCTGGATCTTGCAATGAATTTAATTCATTCAAGCATCTGCCTTACTTAAAAATATTTTAGTTTCTATCTATCCAATTAAACTCAAAAGAACTGAATTTCATTAAGAATAACTATATTTGTCTTAAATCTTGACAGCTACAAGAATTGTCTTGTTTCACGTTTGAAGAGTTCACATAAAGCAAAATTATCATATTTTAGATGTCAATTAAGGAGAAAAATAAAATACTTATTACTATCTCCAGCTTTATCATTATTGGTATTACTGATATTAAAACTATTTCTATTAAATTAATGAGAAATTTTCCAGATAGATTTTATGAAACAGACAATTTTTAGATCATTTTTCTAAATTTTTCATATTTGTAGTAATTGGAGATATTGTGGTAGAATTAATCTACAGGTACTGACTAAATGGGGTTGCCCAAACAAGCAATCATTTGAAAAATGAAGTATCCCAAATCTAGTTTCAGAGTGACTCATTACTGATTGTATTGCATTGTGCAATATCTCAAAAGACAAAAATAAAAAATTGGAGTTAGAATTACTATCAATGTAAATAATGGATGTATTATTGCATACCATACAATTCATTGTTGCAACTAGTAGTGGGAGATGACCATTGTAATGAGAAATCCACAATGACTGAGCACAATACTAATTTAAATAATTGAAAACAGAAAGATAATAGAAACTGAATTAATAATGAAAGAGAGAGCATGTAAAGGAGAGAAGAGTGCTCAAATTGAAACAGTGCTTCATCTTTGATGAATTATCTTTTGTTCTATGAGACAGTTGAAGGAAATACTAGACAACACACTTTACATTGCTGTTTTTATAAGCTTTAATTAGATTAGATAGTTTCCTCCCAAAACAGCCCATAAAAAAGATTGTAAAAAGTGTGTTTTTCCAAGCTTAACTGGATTTGAAAGTTTGCCTCAATACATCTTATGAGCTTTAGACTTTTCGGATCCGAGTGCATTTTCATTACTAGATACTTTTCTTGTCATTTATGAATGGTGGTCTATTTAAATCTTAAAGATCTAAAAAAAAAAATCATCAACCCATTTGGGACTTTTGAGCATTTCTGGCTAATGTATTGACTACTATATACAAAGTCCTTCTTAAAAAATCTTAGATCTTTTATTTAACCACCTTCTCAAAACTTTCAAAAATGCCCTCTTATGAATCATTATTCTTAAAAGTAATTGGGCCAAATAATATTTTTACTATTATTTTAACGTTTAATACATTTATGGAAACAAAAATAATCTGCTATCTGTCATAATGCTGTACTTTAGGAATAAAAAGAATGCAATTTGTTTAGAAAATAAAAATTATAAACTTAAAAAAAAAAATTTCATGGAAAACATTTTAAGAAATATTTTCTTTCTGTATACATACATTATAAATACATATATGAATAAATATATTGGAGTTTACGCATGTAACAAAAATACAAACATTCATAAATAATATTATAAATACAACTTTATTAATTCATCGCTAACTGCTGAAGGAGTAAGAATCCCAAGATCTGTAAATAAAAGTGTTATATAAGCAGGAGAAGTATAATCTACTTGTGGATGTTCTTTGGTAAGATCTGCATTTGCCTGTAGCCTTGATGCTGCATACTACAAAAACATATAATAATAATAATAATAAATATTAATAATAAATATTCACAATAACAATTATAAAAATTCAGAAGTACATTCAATTACTTTTGGAACTACTCTCAACTAAAAACAGGCAAAACTCACTATATATATTGCCACACACAACAAGCTAGAGTAATCAATTGATGCCAGAAGGCTTGTGAATAAAATCCCCATCTAGTGCCTACTCATCCAATATCCCCAGACTAGTTTCTGGCTTATGGCCTTCGTCAGTGAGGAGCCTTGAATCTGAGAGCACTGCACCTAGATCATTGATTACTCTAGCTTGTTGTGTGTGGCAATATATATAGTGAGTTTTGCCTGTGTTAACAACAGTTATACACAAGCATAAGAGGTGGTAGTCATTTGATGTTTATTTCTCTCAACTACTAAGCATTTAAAATTTTCCAGAAGTAAAAATCATATACTATCCCCAAATTCATGAATTTTTATATTGGTGCTTTACCTATTAATTTTTTATTTCTATTTAATAGAAATTACTTATCTGATTTTCCTTTTCTTCCTTATAAAGAATTCATATTCGGGTTAAAATTGAAAATAGAAATAGCAAATTTTTCATAATTAAAGAAAACATGCTATCCCCCGCTCCCCATACATTTAGTTAAAAACTGATATTCATTTAACCTTTTCTTAATACTATTATCTCTATTCTCCAATAAGTGTAGCATTATATTCAGACATTTATACATACAAATGTATTAAATCACTGCATATCGCTAAGAAATTCAGCACCGCTTTCTGTGAAGTAAATATATTAGATTCTGTAGTTCAAAATAGCCAACCTCAAATGTTATACATATTTCAGTTTAGCTATATGCATTGGGATTATTTTCATATATAATTGTGTTAGGTGGTTTAGAAATTAAAATTACTACTGTTTAATTTATCTTTATACAATAGCAATAAACATGTTTGTTTAGTAGCAAGTTTAGGTCATTGCTTATTTAAATTTTAAGATCTTTATTTGAATTAGTTCATATTTCAATACTTAAGATCTAATAGCATACAGTTTCAAAGTAGTATCATTTTGAGGCTGGCCATTTTGAAATACAGACTCTAATATATTTATTTCACAGAGAGCAGTGCTGAATTTCTTAGCTATGTGGTATGATTTAATATTTGGATATTTATTTCAATTTAGCGGTAAGCACAGGGATTGTTTTCATATATAATTGTATTAGATGATTTAAAGATTAAAATTACTAATGTTTAGTTTATTTTCATATAATAGTAGTAAACATGTTTGTTTAGTAGCAATTAGATCATTGCTTATTTAAATTTAACTTACTTTGTTTTTCAATATTTAAGATCCAGTAGCATACAGTTTCAACGTGATATCATTTTGAGGCTGGCTATTTTGAAATACGGACTCTAATATATTATATATTTATTTCATAGAGAGTGATGTTGAATTTCTTAGCCATGAGATGATTTAATATTTGGATATTTATTTCAGTTTAGCGATATGCACTGGGATTATTTTCAAATGTATTTATATATATCTTTGTACAACAATAATATAATTAAGGGGATGGGAACACAGACTTTCAAACTCCCTTCATCTTGAAAGTCTGTGTTCAAATCCTCTCTAATTTCAGTATTTACATTGTACTGATATTCAAACAATAATATGTATAAAAAAGCACACTTAACCACAATGAACTTTTCACAATACTTCATTTAACATATGACAGTTTTAACTTACTAGAAATATTCTTAAAATTTTTGAAATATTTTATATCTATATCTTTGTCAAAATATAAAATAGGAATTTTTTAAAAAATAACAATTTTCAAAAATCATTAGTTTGTGATTTAAAAGGAATAGGTGTAAAATATTTCAAATATCTGAAGATGCCTATTAGTTAGTCAAAACAGGCATATATTAAATAAAGCACTTGCGAAAAGTGCTTTATAAGAAGTGTAATCTTTTAAAATAAAGTTTTGACAGAATAAATGCAAATAAAAGGAGAAGAATTTTTAAATAAAATATTAGTTTTTGTATTTATATCTAATTTGCAAAATGTAATATGACTGAAAAGATTTGACTTAATTTATTAAGTAGAAACACTACTAAGACTAATTCTACTAAATATAATAGTGAAGAATAATTTCCACTATTCCAAAATATAAAAAAGGTAGTTTAAACTATTGTCTAGAATTGATTATAATTATTTCAATAAAGTATTAAAGAAATGTAAAGATAATTATGGGCTCAAAGCACACAGAATACATCCTTCATCAATGATGTAGATTATATCATAGTAAAATCAAATTATTTAACAAGTAGTGTGTCACTCATCTGACTAATTCATGATTAATTAACGACTTTTGCCCTCTAGTTATAAATATTATCTACTATTCTTGATTAGCTGATTTGGCTACCTGGGAGTAAAATCCTAAAATTGTTTGTAACTTTTAAAAATAAAATTTCATTGGTCTAAATCAAATTTCAGTTCATGGACCTGGTAGGAGGATATTCTACATTTAATACATATTTCAATCTTAATAAAATGACTAAAGTTTGCAAAATATTAGTTACAATAACTTATAAGTATCTAAAAACATCCAATTTTATGAAGTTTATTAAAAATTGTTGTAAAGAGCTTTCCTGGAGATGTTTAATACAACAATACCAAAACAATGGTTAATCAACTTTCTAAACTGCAGTTTCAGTAATAGAAAAAATATTTAACTTTGCACCTATAGGTGTATGATATCCTCCTCCCAAATGATGGTGTCAGCATCATATTACAATAAGGTTTTTCTTTCATATACATTTGACCAATCCTATTTATTCAGAGATCTTTATCATTCAGCTAAAAATTTTAACTAACAACTGTTACATTAAAATGTTGCCTGTCACACACAGAAATATCATTACATTGAAGTAGAATGTCATAGAATTATATAGTAATAAAAACAAAATAACTACTACAATTATTACACATAAATTGGTTAAGTATTTTAAATAAATAGATGAGACAGACAAATCTATGAAGAAGAGAAAAGCTCCAAGAAATAATGGAATTATTGATATTTTAAAAGAAGCAGGTGAAAAAATAGAAAAATTGTTAGCAAAGCTATATATTAATATTTACTAGAAATTACAAACCTATCAGTCTTTTATCAGTTGTATATAAAAATTTTATCAAGATAATTACAATTCATCTATAACAAACTTTGGATTCTAATCAATCTAAAAGAAATCTGAATTTAAAAGTGGTTTTAACAGAAAAGATATATTCAAATAATGAGTGAAGTTACAGAAAGATCCAATGAATATGAATTACCATTATGCTTTAGATTTGTAGATTATGAAAAGACCTTTAATTCGAAATACATTTGCATGGTGAGGAAAGTTTTGGATTATCAATATAGACTCAGAATATTATTAGATTCTGAAGAATATTTATCAAAAACTGAAATGGGTAAAGAAACAGAGTGATACAACAGTTTTACAAGAAGTAATTTGTAGACTAAAATGGGAAGTTAAAAGAGTAAAAATAAATGGAGATTATCTAAATCACTTAGATTTTATAGATGGATTATTGTTTTTAGCAAATAATGTTTTTAGAACTTCAGGAAATATTGCTAGTTATCAGATGGAAGTAAAAAGGTAGGACTAAAGATGAATGGTAAAAGACAAAAATAATGTTCAATGGATTTTCTCAGAAAAATAAAAATTGATAATCATTAATTAGAATAACTACAAATTTCTTGATTAGGTTATTAATACACAATGAATGAAATTAATCATAGAATTGCTCTTAGATGGAATGATTTTGCCAAGAAATAACCTAATATTAAAAGGAAATGACCCTATATATTTGAAAAGAATGGTTTTTGATAGATGTGTTTTTCAGTTCTTATTAAAGTTTCGGAGATTTGGATACCTAATAGAAGAGTGATACAGTGACTTCAGACCAGCCAATAAAGAATGAAGAAAAATATTTTAGGAATAACAAGAAGGTATCAAAAACTAAATACATGAATGAGAAAACAAATAGATATCATTGAAAGAATTAAGAGACTGAAATTGAGTTAGGTTAATCATAATGCTATAAAAGATGATAATAGATGAACAGTTGAAGGCTTAAATGCAATTATAAAAAAATTGTTGCTGTTACATGGAGAAAATGGATTAAACTTGGAGATCTTCATTCTGTACTGTATCAATAATAGCTGAAAATGATGAAATGATATGAATAATCTATATTGTAACAGTCAGAATCGTCTATCTCGCTAACACACTGTAGAATTCAAACCCCAGACACGAAACTGAACATTCTAGGGGGGTTGCCTTCTAGATATACTAAGTTCGAATCTAAAGTCCAAATTTCACAGCGCCATCTATGTGACAACGCATCTGACGCCACTACCTAGTATAACCTTTGACCGGTGCCTGGTGGTCAGGGAGGAACAAAAGACTCGATACTAAAAGAAGCTTGGGTGGCTAATTAACATTTATGGATTTACAAAAGAAATGCAAAAAATATATATATCTATAGACCGAGACAGTGATAGGAATCAAATAAAATAAGAGATCAAATTTAGTTTTAAATAATTTCACAAAATTTATTTATATAAATTATAGATATAACACCACTGTCTGCTTATATGAGACAGGGACGCGTATTAAATAATTGTGGGCATTATATTTCAATAAATGACAAAAAGGTTTTAAATCAAAGTGATATATTCTATTCCTCGGGTTAATAGCATTACGATAATGTGCTTGATGAAATAGGAAGATCTGCGAGGTGCTTTGAGCAATTATACAAGTTTAAGAAAATATTTGAAAATTAAGTGTTCTAAAATATTTATTGATTTGGAGAATAGCACGGACAAAAGCTTAATAAGCAACAAAGTGGGAATGTGATCAAAGCATTTATTCGATAATAATAATAAAGTTACATTGGGAGGTCAGTATTGCTGATAATGAATTTATTAAAGTTGGAGGGTGTGACACGTTTAAGTCAAGAATGCTTTGTAAAATAAATATAAAACAATATTGAATATCCAGAATGATTACGGAGGGCGTCTCGCCGCTAACCCGTAGGAAAGTATTTTGATGAACAGCCGAAACTTAGTGACTGGGTGACGATTGCGTTTAATTCCCAGGTGTGTCACTTGGGGACATACTCTGCCTGGAAATCGCAAAGAGAACGGACTTTGGCCGTGTAAAGAATCCTTGGAAAAGTAAAACAAAGCGATCTCAACAACCAATTCACTTACCAGCAATACGAGACTAGTGTATATAAAACATACTGAATGGGTTTTGGATTAAGAGAAATGCCCAATCAAATTCCCAGAAATTCATTTAAAAGAGTCCGCACATTCTCAACGTCAATGATGAACTTTGTAATTAAAGTAGAACACGATAATTAAAATAGGAAAATGCATGCTTGCGGGTTTGAAAAGTAAGTATAGATTTATATACGCAATCAGGCATTAGGGGACACATTTAATCATTGACCTCGCACATACTCTCACATTAGATTAAAATCAATAACATGTAGATTTTAAACTGTGATTATATTATATATTAAAGAATAGAATCGTCCTTGAACGAGTGATTTGCAAGATAATAAAATTGGAAAATTATAAATTTAAAATATGCCTTAATAGTGGCGTCTTACTTTCAATAAAGGGAATAGTTCACTCAGTCAAAGACGATTCTGACACATTATCATAATAAAATAAAATAAAACTTTATAAATAGAAAATATTAACCCAAGGATAGAGCAAAACGGTTGATTATATTTGAACACTTTAAAAAAGTACATAATAAAGTTATGTGAAATAAAAGAAAAACAATTTAGAATAGCTATAGCATGTTAGTTAGGAATCACAAGAGCTCTTGGGTTAATTTAGGGTTACCTCTGGAGAAGCATTTTTAGGCAGATTGATGGTCGGCAGGTTTTTATATAATTTAACAGCAAAATCTGGAAATGTTCATATTTTTGGCAGCAGCAGCAGCAGTTCCGGGGTTCCCTGTGTGATAACTTCCGATGGTCTACGGCAGCAGATGACCATTCCGGAGAGAAATAGCCTTCTCACGCTCTACTCTGTCATGTCAAGATTTACAAATTACTAGAATAGAACTCAGAATGATTTCTCTTAGAAACATTAGAAGACAAACTGGAGAACAAAAGAAAACCCTTCTTTTTATAGTAGACTTTAACAATAGAACTGCCCTGGAGCATTACAAAAATATATTGGACTTATCAGCTGTAATTAAATCTATCCGAATGTCTAAAGGAATTCAACATTAATTAATTTCTATTGTTAATTTCCCTGTCGACATTCGAATTACAAACTAGATTTAATTAAAAATTACTTTTACTAATTAAAGAAAACCTGAAGTGGACATCTGCTGTTTTTAGATAAACTTATATAATATTAACTAATTAAACTATTGTCCATCATTTATTTTAACAGAAATATTTGGAATAACTTTTATTAAATTAAAGAAAATGATTTTACTTTTTAAATTGCAATATTTGAATCTATTTACTAAACAAATATTTACTAAATGAATTTTATTTTAAATCAAAATATATTATGACAGTAATATATTTGTAAATAGATTCAAACAAAATAACTTTAACAATTTATAATTTTGATATGTTTAAAATGCATATCATAGTGTGTGCGCAATTACGACTTATATAACCTACTTTTTAATAAATCAAAATTATGTGAACATATACATAATCTATAATCTTTTATTTATTTGGGAATGACTTATATATATAATATGAGCATTGTACTCGTGGTTTAAAATTAGGCGGGATTTTCGGTATATAAGCGTATTGCAGACACACTACGATAGATTGGGGTTCAAACTAAGGTATGAGGTAGGAAATAGGTGAGAAAAAGTGAAACGAAGATCTGCAAAGCAGACCTTACTGTTTCACATTCCCTTAGTGACGGAACAAAAAAAAATTGTTAAAAAAAAAGATCTTACAACAGGTGTCCACCTATGAAGCCTACATAAACAAAATTTACAAGATAACCCATAATGTACAGGATATAAATATAATGAAGAAACGAAACTGAATTATATACCCGGATCATATTAATAAATCTACCATCTAGCGAACATTTTCTATTACCCCCCCCTTCAACAAAATTTTATTTAAAAAATCTAATAGTTTAACATTGTTTATATCCGATCTCCTTTCTCGTTTATCCTGTGACGTGTCCATTTTTTTTTTTGTTGTTGTTTTAAAAAACTACTATAATCCTGGGTCTGGTGGGTAGTACCTGCCTTTATATTTTAATAAGTGCAGTCTCCGATTATCAGGCCTCTTTACCTTGTCTGGCGGTTCTTTAGCCCAGGGACTGAAATCCAGAGTGGTTGTTAATAACTGTAGCTTTAGGCTGTCGCATTTATTTACCTTATCGGGTGGCTCCTTGGCCCATGGGCTGAAATCCAGTGCCATCATTGTTTTCACTATTTCCTTTATTCGATATATTCTTGCTATATCAGGTGGGATATTTTCCTGGTTTTCCTTAAGTACTTTGATGTTGGTGGTAAGCATGGTTAGATGGGTTTGAATCCCTAGGTCTCGTACATTCTTGGCTGGAAATATCTCGTCTAAATACAGTTGTGGACATTTTTTGACTTCGTGAAAAATTTTTATGTGACGAAGCTTGGTTAGCTGGGTTTGATGTCCTGTGTCCCGGACATAATTTGCTGGAAATATTCTTTCCAAATGAAGTTTGGGACATTTTTTTACTTCATGGAATATTTTAACATCGACAAGCTTGGTCAGCTGGGTTGGATGTCCTAAGTCTCGGATATCCTTTGCTGGAAGCACCCTTTCCAAAGAAAGCTTGGGACCTTCTTTAACCTCATGAAATATTCTAGTGTTGAGCTTGGTTGGCTGAGTTCGAGGTCCCAGGTCTGGTGTATCAGTCTTCTTTGCGGAATCATTTGTCTCAACTTTCTGGTTCAGGAGTTTATCTGCCATCTCTTGCCATCCAGGGAGGAGTCTGTACAGCGCTCTAAGTTCCTCACCTCTCCTTCGGCTTTCTTCTACCCATCTTTTCGCCCTTTCTTCACCTTGCTTAAACAATTCTATAATAGTCTGGAAATGGACCTCATTAGTATCCGTATTTTCCATGGCCTTGGATGTTACCGTGATCGATGATGATTTTTTTTCCCTTTTATTTTATTGCTAACTATATTATCCTAAACACAAAATTTTTTACGTTTGATTTCAAATTTTATTAATGGCTAATAGGCTATCTCCCTCTCGGTTCTGTTGGCCTAATTGCTGCTTTTACATTTATCACTAAAACCCTGACTAATACCCTTTTGCTACTGCAAAAATTTCTTGTTTAAATCCGCTGCCACAAACATATATTCTACTGCCCGTACATAAAAAAAATATTTTAAATTCTATCTGTCAAAATATTTCGCTAACATATATATTTTTAAACTCAAGCAATTTTTATTTATATATGTTAACATTCGCTAGATCCGGGTATAATTATTTCGTTCCCTCTTATTTAAGATTAGCATACATATATATTTTTATTTACATAATTATTGATCCGATTCACGTCTCATTATTTGGTCTAAGAAAAATTTACACACGTTGGAAAAAAACAAATTATACAAAAGAATTTAGCCTGGTGACAAAATTTATTTTAGAAGTAACTCCGTTTAATGAAATTACCCTTGGGCGCCATGTCACCAGTTAAAAAGATCCATAGACTGTTAGCTTCCCAAAATGAATTTTAATAACTATTCCATTTAACTACAGGCACTCATTAAAACATTCGCACTTTTTTATTGATTACAACATTTTATTTTTACATTTCTGAATTCCATACGATAGCCTCTTATATCTAGGTCATTACCGTACAAAATTATTATTATGCTATCTTGCGCGTTGAGCCGATAAAACTTTATTTTGATAGAAAATACAATATTTGAAATATTCAGATTGTCACAATATTCACTTGGGACAATATTTAAGTAATTTACGCTATGCATACATAGCATGATTTAAGTGAAACAATGTATACAGATAAATACAGATGGCTCGTATCGCACTATAGCAAGTTTAAACAAGTTTAGATTATGCAGTATAAGTAATTGAATGCCCGAGTCAAACAAAACATGAAATATATATGCAAATAGATAATATAGAGTTTGAAAATATTATATATATCAAAAATATAAAGGATTTGAGTGATTAAATACGAAACAAAATGCTAACATTAAGCTACAGGGATGTGGGTGTTTTAAATAATTAAGATCTACAGGGATGTGGGTGTTTAAATATTCGAGGCTCCACGTTTGGGCAAGCCATGGACCCGGAAAAAAAAATTTACTATGTAACAGTCAAAATCGTCTATCTCGCTAACACACTGTAGAATTCAAACCCCAGACACGAAACTGAACATTCTAGGGGGAGTTGCCTTCTAGATATACTAAGTTCGAATCTAAAGTCCAAATTTCACAGCGCCATCTACGTGACAACGCATCTGACGCTACTACTAGTATAACCTTTGACCGGTGCCTGGTGGTCAGGGAGGAACAAAAGACTCGATACTAAAAGAAGCTTGGGTGGCTAATTAACGTCTATGGATTTACAAAAGAAATGCAGAAAATATATATATCTATAGACCAAGACAGTGATAGGAATCAAATAAAATAAGAGATCAAATTTAGTTTTAAATAATTTCACAAAATTTATTTATATAAATTATAGATATAACACCACTGTCTGCTTATATGAGACAGGGACGCGTATTAAATAATTGTGGGCATTATATTTCAATAAATGACAAAAAGGTTTTAAATCAAAGTGATATATTCTATTCCTCGGGTTAATAGCATTACGATAATGTGCTTGATGAAATAGGAACATCTGCGAGGTGCTTTGAGCAATTATACAAGTTTAAGAAAATATTTGAAAATTAAGTGTTCTAAAATATTTACTGATTTCGAGAATAGCACGGACAAAAGCTTAATAAGCAACAAAGTGGGAATGTGATCAAAGCATTTATTCGATAATAATAATAAAGTTACATTGGGAGGTCAGTATTGCTGATAATGAATTTATTAAAGTTGGAGGGTGTGACACGTTTAAGTCACGGATGCTTTGTAAAATAATATAAAATAAAACAATATCGAATATCCGAAATGATTACGGAGGACGTCTCGCCGCTAACCCATAGGAAAGTATTTTGATGAACAGCCGAAACTTAGCGACTGGGTGATGATTGCGTTTAATTCTCAGGTGTGTCACTTGGGGACACACTCTGCCTGGAAATCGCAAAGAGAACGGACTTTGGCTGTGTAAAGAGTCCTTGGAAAAGTAAAACAAAGCGGTCTCAACAACCAATTCACTTACCAGCAATACGAGACTAGTGTATATAAAACATACTGAATGGGTTTTGGATTAAGAGAAATGCCCAATCAAATTCCCAGAAATTCATTTAAATGGGTCCGCACATTCTCGACGTCAATGATGAACTTTGTAATTAAAGTAGAACACGGTAATTAAAATAGGAAAATGCATGCTTGCGAGTTTGAAAAATAAGTATAGATTTATATACGCAATCATGCATTAGGGGACACATTTAATCATTGACCTCCCACATACTCTCATATTAGATTAAAATCAATAACATGTAGATTTTAAACTGTGATCATATTATATATTAAAGAATAGAATCGCCCTCGAACGAGTGATTTGCAAGATAATAAAATTGGAAAATTATAAATTTAAAATATGCCTTAATAGCGGCGTCTTACTTTCAATAAAGGGAATAGTTCACTCGGTCAAAGACGATTCTGACACATTATCATAATAAAATAAAAGAAAACTTTATAAATAGAAAATATTAACCCAAGGATAGAGCAAAACGGTTGATTATATTTGAACACTTTAAAAAGTACATAATAAAGTTATGTGAAATAAAAGAAAAACAATTTAGAATAGCTATAGCATGTTAGTTAGAAATCACAAGAGCTCTTGGGTTAATTTAGGGTTACCTCTGGAGAAGCATTTTTAGGCAGATTGATGGTCGGCAGGTTTTTATATAATTTAACAGCAAAATCTGGAAATGTTCATATTTTTGGCAGCAGCAGCAGTTCTGGGGTTCCCTGTGTGATAACTTCCGATGGTCTACGACAGCAGATGACCATTCCAGTGAGAAATAGCCTTCTCGTGCTCTACTCTGTCATGTCAAGATTTACAAATTACTAGAATAGAACTCAGAATGATTTCTCTTAGAAACATTAGAAGACAAACTAGAGAACAAAAGAAAACCATTCTTTTTATAGTAGACTTTAACAATAGAACTGCCCTGGAGCATTACAAAAATATATCGGACTTATCAGCTGTAATTAAATCTATCCGAATGTCTAAAGGAATTCAACATTAATTAATTTCTTTTGATAATTTCCCTGTCGACATTCGAATTACAAACTAGATTTAATTAAAAATTACTTTTACTAATTAAAGAAAACCTTAAGTGGACACCTGCTGTTTTTAGATAAACTTATATAATATTAACTAATTAAACTATTGTCCATCATTTATTTTAACAGAAATATTTGGAATAACTTTTATTAAATTAAAGAAAATGATTTTACTTTTTAAATTTGCAATATTTGAATCTATTTACTAAACGAATATTTACTAAATGAATTTTATTTTAAATCAAAATATATTACTGTCGTAATATATTTGTAAATAGATTCAAACAAAATAACTTTAACAATTTATAATTTTGATATGTTTAAAATGCATATCATAGTGTGTGCGCAATTACGACTTATATAACCTACTTTTTAATAAATCAAAATTATGTGAACATATACATAATCTATAATCTTTTATTTATTTGGGAATGACTTATATATATAATACGAGCATTGTACTCGTGGTTTAAAATTAGGTGGGATTTTCGGTATATAAGCGTATTGCAGACACACTACAATAGATTGGGGTTCAAACTAAGGTATGAGGTAGGAAATAGGTGAGAAAAGGTGAAACGAAGATCTGCAAAGCAGACCTTACTGTTTCAATATATATATATATAATCCTAGCAAAAAGGAAAGTAAAATAAGATAAATAATAATGTAAAAGATTTGTTAGGTTTATCAAATAATTTTATAATATTTATATACACATACATATAATAAGATTTAAGTTATTTAAAATAAATATAAAAAAAAATTTAAAGATATACTTCTATTTATAAAAATGTAAGCCTAAAAATTAAAAAAAAACAAAAAACAAATTTTATTCAACTTTCACAATGATCAAAATAAAAACGTGTGGCAGACTATTTCTGAACATAAGCTATGCATGTTTTTATTTTGATCGCATATAAATGCCAAACTTAAATTTTATTGATGCAAAGTTTTAAATATAGCATATACTTCCATCATATGCAATTCACCTAATAATAAATACTTGATAATCAGTGTAATAAGAATATTATAAAAGAAATTGTTCAAATAACTATGCTTCATCTTTTATTGCAACAAAATAGATGGCTTTATCATTCATGTAGGAGTGGTTTGCTTAATACCAATAGGTATTAAGATGGGTGTTTGACTTTTATTATAGCAAATGCCATTAAGTTCAGTGAAAGATGGAATTAATGCTAAGACTAATGATTTATTTTCAAGATTAAATTATCAATTTTATATTTTTATTTACTGCATCTAAAATGTTAGCTTCAATAAAAACCAAAGATATTTTAATTCTTTTGTGGCACAAATAGTGATTTAATATTCTTCAAGAATGATAGCTTAATTTTATTAAATCTGTCTTTGATAATGTTTTCTTTTTTAAATCAGCTATCTCTGAACAAATGGCATGTATTTTTTGACACTGATTTTCCAAGTTCATCAGGATGTAAAATATTTTGCATCTAGTAAGCTATGTAACTATGCAACCAATTCACAAAGGGGAATAATCAAGGCAGCCTTGTCTTTATTATTAATTATTGATGAATATAATGATTTCTCATTCTTGGTCATCAATATCTTCTTAGCAATTGACATTTCTCAATATCTAATTGATATTTTAAAAATTATTTTACTAAATAAAATAAATAATTGAATGGCTTTATTGTTTGATAGTTCATGAGAAGTTCAAATGCCAGGTCTGGAATCAATCCAAGAATATTACACTCCGGAGTCTGATACTCTATGACTGCATTAAACCAACAAGACATTATTTAACTGAAACTTTACAAAAGATATTTATTTTGTTCTGAACATACATAGAATTAGATAAAATGATAATAAAATTAAGATCTGAGAAAATTGATAAGATAATGGGGGAAGGGGAGCAGTTAATTTTTAATAATGAGAAAAAAAATGCAATTGAATCTTCTAATGGTATAAGAAAGTAAATATTTACAGTCCTCCTCAGAATGCACTTTTTACAATGCTTTATTTAAGATAGTTTTGATTGGTTAGCAGTCAAAAACTGTCTTAAAGGTAATTACAAAAAAATATTTAAAAATTGCTGAATAAAATTGCTAGCCAATCAAAACTGTCTTAAATAAAGCAATGTGAAAAATGCCTTATGAGAAATGTGTGTGTGTATGTGTTTTCTGCGAAGATTTAATAGAAGCAATAAGAATAGAAGAAGTTTTGGATATCGTACAAGAAAACAATGAAATGAAAAAATTCATTACATTTTTATGAAAAATAAAATGTTCATCACAAGTAATAATTAAAAAAAAAAATCATAAAAACTGTATACACAAAAAGAATTTAGAGAAAAGAAATTAGATAAATTATGTTAATTTGATAGACTTAGAAATGGTATAACAAATGCTCATATTACCATGATAAATAAGTAATATATGATTATAGATATCAAATTAATGAAATAAATAAAAAGAATTATAAACACTAGTTTTAAGAATTCTTTAAAAATTAAGAGCAAAAATTTATGATATAAAAATAAATGTGTATCTGAATCAGAAGCGTGTGTAAATGTAAATTTTTTTTTTTTTTTAAAAATTTTATTTTTAAATATAACAATTGCATAATACTACAGAATAAAATGCATTTTATAACTGAGCATGATTACAGCCATAATATTGCCCTTTTTTTTATTTCAAAAGATTACGATGAACTTAATAGTTATGCAATCACTTAATAATTCTAATGTAATTGTATGAAAGGTTATTTGCACAAAGGCAGCTTGGAATAACTAGGTAATAAAGTACTTTGATCAAGAAATAATACTTGATCATTATTTGTGATAGGGTATCACTCTTATAACGTGATTAATTCTAGCATATAAATTTAGAATTTCATAACAAATTTTAATGAGTTCTACAATATTAAAATGCACTGATTAACACTAATATATTCAAAGATTGATTGCATCATTCAAAAAAGTAGCTTCAAGTTTGTACAAAAAAAAATTACAGATTAACAGATTTATTGTTGTTTTTCACTTTCAAAACAAATGAATAAAAGAAAAGTGAAGTTCTGAGTTAATTTTGCACTTATGAATTTCCATTTATCATATTCAGAATATACTATCCTGAATTATAATGGGCAAAAAAACAAACAACAAATTGTTTTATTAATTGCAATTATTTCTATCATCACTATAACATACAATTAAAAACACCAAAGTATAAAAAATACTTTCTTACTTTAAACTTATTAGGTACATCTTGTTGATTTAAAGGATATAGTCTGACAAACTTAAAACTTTCAGCTAAGACATAAAAGGGTTTGTTCATTTCCTTGGCTGCTATTGCCATTGTAAATGTCCCTATCTAAAACAATATATAATTTTTTTTAAATTAACATTAAAATATTATATACAGTTATTTTAAATACTTTTAATGCCATAAAAACATAAATAAAAAATATAAATATTTTATTGCTATATATCTCCAAGAATAATTATCTTCATTATATTCTAGAGTCATTTACTGTAAGCATAATTAATCAATGAATACAAGATGCTTCAGTGCTGTAAAATCCTCGTGTCCATAGGAGTTTCAGGCTTTGGTCTTCATTAAACTGATCAGTCTAGAGAATGGCATTTTATAACACTGTAATATCTAACATCCACTGATTATTTCTGCTTACATTAGATAGATCCAGAGTAGAGTGAAGATAACTGCTTTTCAAAGCATATGATTAAGCTTATTGAGTCATGTGATGTTGGTGGTATTAATCTTGTTAGTCAAAGAATAGAAGAGGTATACAATTATTATAGAAATAAGGTCTCAAAAAATATACAGAAACTGATCTAGTGTTAGATCTATATAGCTACATAAGTGAGCTAATCTGGGTTTAAAATTTTAAAATTAAAAAAAAAAAATCAATATTATTAGTTAAAATAATATAAAGAAGTAAAACATAGCTGTTAGATGTATATATAGGTAATAGTTGTGAGTCCTAGTTTTCACTGACAAAAACAAAAATCAGAAACTAGTCAGGCAGCAGATGGAAATTTGTATAATATTATACCTTTTGGTATCCATTGATTATTCAAGGTTATATTAGATAGCTTTAGAGAAGGATGAAATTAACTGTTATTGGAAGCATTTAAGTAAGCATGAAAGGTTATGTGATGTTGTTGGTACCATATATCTATCAAATAACAAAGCATAAATCATTAAATAGCAAAAATATTGCTTTGAGAAATTATTAATATTATTATGAAACTCTAAGAATGTAAGTAAAATATTCAATTAGAATGAGAATTGTATATGGTGAAAAAATTCTTCATATCTTATAACCTTTTCATAATCACAATTTAACACATTTGTACAAAAGAAAGTTGCAAAATATTTTAAAATACAGTAACTGTTTCTATGATCATCAGAAAGAAACTAGAAGCTAAATGATATTTAAGAATTTTAATTGTACTATACAAATCAGTCAAATAAAATATTCTGTATTAAAAATTAGTAGTAAAAAAATACTATATTTTTAGTTATATCTAAAAAATTTATTTTTTTATAAAAAATTGTTATTTAGTCAGAGTAATCAAAAAATTGCATTTTTTTTTTAAATCAATAAATTGTGACAATAAAGTTCTTCCCCTGCTAAGTGAAAACAATAGTAAAATAATAATAATAATAAGAGAATTGGAATATTTAAATATAGCAAATTAATGTAAGGATAGTAATAATTTAAAAAAAAATTGTAATTTTTTCTCCCATAATAATTTTCGGTAAAGAAAGTTTATAAAATAATTATTTTTAATGGAGAACATTGGAAAATTTTATTCGTAATAGTTTTATGTTCACTATGCTATCCAAGTTATTTATTATTCTTGCTATTTATTAAAAACTAAATTTATAAAAGTACTGCTTTGTTAAATTATAATATTTAATCACATAGTTTTCCAAAGAATCAAAGTTTACATTACAATATTAAAAACAAAAACTAATACACAGCTTCCAAAGACTTAATAAAATAATAATAAAGTTCAAAGACCTACAGTATATTCTGGATTTCTTTTAGTGTCTATGGACAGAAAATCCCCAGAAAAGATTAAGTATTATCTTTTTAGCTAATTCTTTTTCTCTCTTTTCTTCTTTGCTTGCCTCATTTTATATGTTAATTATTTGTGATTTGCCTCTGAAATATAAAAGTGTAATTTATAATCCAAATACTAATCTGGATGTCATTTAGAAAACAACCTAAATCTAAAAACTTTTTATTTATCATTAATTAAAACCAACATATAAGTTTTCAATAATAATAAAGATTATTGATTCAACTGAAAGCATAATTTTAATCAACAAATTTATAGCCTTGTTTAAATATATATGTGGTTTTCCAACTCTCTGTATATAATTAATAAATAATCATAACAATTATTATTATTAATCGTGTCATCAAGCTATTATTAGGCCTATTCATTTTGTCTATTAAATTTTTTTTGATATCCTAAGTAGTTTCTGATTGTTTTCTCTACCTAAGTATTTAATTATATTTTTTATCTTTATAAAAGACTTTTATTCACATTATATAAACAATGGTTGATTTAAAGAGTAGTAATAAAGAAAGATTTTGTTCCAGCTATAAAAACAAAATTGCAAAGAAATTGATAGAGAAAAAAAGACAACCTTTCAGCAAAAAACAACAAATAAACTAAAAAAAAAATCACACAACCCAAAACATTAATATGTATATTGTAACTATAACAAATAGATAACAGCTCGAATTAATTATATTACAAAGCTGCATGAAAAAAAAAAGTTTAATAAAAATTCTTATGAACTGACTAATAAATAAACAACCTAACATTTGTGTATATGTGTATATACGTGTCACTTGAGTAAACTGCCTAAAAAAAATTAAAAAAAAAAGATTAGTTTATGTATTGGGTCATATTATTAAGTCTTTACTTTGTAATATGTGAAAAACCTGATGAAGAATTGTACTATAAAAGAAAATTTTGATGTATGCAAGGATTTGAATTGTGTAGTTTATAAAAATATAAAAGCATTTCAAACTCTGTTTAATCTGCCTTCCAAATGGAAGTTTTAATTAAGCAACCTCTCAATTCGTAAGATAAATGTGATGGTAAATTTAAAAATAATACTAAAATTTTGAAATTGATAATATTTTAAAAGATATCATTTAAATTTTAAGAGTCAGCAACATTTTTTTCTTTCTTCCTATGTTAGCTAATGTAAATAAAGAGGAAAAAAAACCCTATTTTTTTCTTTCATACATTTATGTATCAAATTGTAATAATTTGTTGATGTATCAAATCATGATATAATATCTGTAGATTTGGGTCTATAATATGTTTTTCCAAAAAAGAGAAGTCAAATCTTAATAATTAGCTGGTGACAAATCCATTGTTTAAAAAAACATGTTGTTGAACAACATCAAATATCTATAAATAGGTCTGAAGCAACTTTTTTTCCAATCAAGTCCAGGAGTGCAGTCCAATCAGATAATTTAGACTACTTTGGTTATTTAGACTCGATGTCTTAGCAGTGAACCAATGCCAAGAAGAAAAAACATTGATAAAAACTGTTTTCCATCATAACTTAAATAGCCCTATCTTGCTGACTGTTTTACAGTATCGTTCAATAATCCAGTTATTTTATTTAGCAGAAAACTATCTACCCTGTATGGCTAGATAACAAAAAAAAAAACACATCAGCCAACATATCTGGAAAATGCAGTCGCATCCAGAAATTAACAGTGAAGTTTACCAAAACCAGCCAGTACCTACGGTAATAATGTCATGAAAGAAGAAATGAACAATCCATAATGACTACCCAAGACCTAATGATACTATACTTTACGTAACGTCACCAATGCTGCTATATTTACTCTCTAACATCATCAGTGCCCAAGGAAAAGAGTTACCATCTTTGGAGGAATTAATGAAGATAACAGGAAATATATTAAAATAACCATATCTGCAGAAAACCATGGTTTGTGACTGTTTAGATATTTCATGTGGTAAGATCTTATTATTATAAATATTATAAGGCCTAAAAACTTAAATTGAAAATATATTCTTTAATATTTTGTATACATATTAATAGTTGCGAGTATACACACAGCAGTTTTATTTATGCATTGTTAATAAATTATTTTTTTATTAATCCATTTAGTTTTTGTTTGCTTTCTGAACTTATTCCAAACATTACATAACATTCAATATGCTAGTTAACATCCATAACCCTGAGAAAACATGCAATCCATTGGGGGACATGCAGGGATGGTGGTAATAATTTGTAAATGATGATGATCATTCATGAATAAGTTTTCCAAAAATAAACTTTCTAACTAAAAGATTTGGAACCCGAGAGTTTCATTTTTATTTTATTTTATTGAAACTGAAAAACAAAATACTTTTGAGAGGATTTGTACTTTTAAATTATTATCACCATTGTCGATTGGTTAATATTATATATTTGAATTGAATCATTTTATTTGAATTCTATTAACCATTCAACTTTCATCATATTTAATGTTTATTTGAATCAAAACTTACCATGCATATTTGTATATCTTTGGATCTTGATTCAAACCCATTCTGTGGCAAATTTACCATTACAATATATAAAAAAATTTGGCCAATTTGAAATTATGAGGTCTAAAAATCTCCATCTGACAAGATTTGTATTACAATATTTTTAAAAAAATATTTATTATTTATTAGTTTTTATTTTGAAAAAAAAAATTGAAATTCATATCATTCTGAAAACACATCGATAGGGCCACCGCATGATTAAGAAGCACTTTTGTGCAAAGTAAATCCCCCCCCCCCCCATCCATTCTATAAAATAAAATTTGTAAATTAAAAAACACTTTTTTCCAGCCCATTCACAAGAAAAATTTGAAAATACAGTTTTAGTCATTTAACGTGTTCAGTAAATCTCTTACATGCTTTATTCATTTATTTTTATAAAATAAACATGGAGAATAAAACACATTCTAAAATAAAACATATTAATTAGATTTGCTATGTCATCTTGATTAAAAATCTTTCCATTAAAATCTTTTTAAATAAATAGTAATGAAAACATTGCACTGCTCCCCTCCTCTTCTCAGGCCAGCTCTGATATTATATAAATAATTATATAATATACAAGTTATTTACCTGATTATTAAAAATATTATGTACATCCAGAATGGATTCTTTGGAAGCTACATCCTTCATAGCAAGGAGGAAAGAGAAGTTGGTTCCTGGCTTATCTCCATTATTCTTTCTTAATCAATATTTAGAGCAACTTTAACCAGCAAGTCAGTAATTCATTAAAAGCAGTTGTTTGTTTGAAAACCTATTGAAAATCTATCATGCATAAACTTATTCACATTTCCTATTAACAAAATTATAAAACATCAATAATAATATACTTATACTATAACGCTCGCGAGAAATATAAGTTACGAAACAAACATATACTAGCGTTAAATATTTATAATTTAAAAATAAATGATTAAATTATTAATGGAAATGAAATAGAAAAAAAAAAGTAATATGTTTAGAGTAGTTTCCTTTTGTTTAAAATGTAGCTTTAAAAATAAAAAAAAAGATTGCGATATATTTTCTTTGAAAAGAGAATAAAGCTTTGCCTTGAGAATGGGATAGGGAAAGATTTAAAACACTCTCTCCTTTTTAAAATAAGTAAATATGGAAAGTTAGAATAAAATTTGTTTGTAAAAGAAAACTTTCAAAAATGCAATTAGTCTAAAACAGTGTTTCCCCAATGGGGTACGCAAAGAGCTTAGTGCAGCACTGAACTTTGACTGCATCTGGTGCAACAAGCAGTTTACTGTTTTTTATTACAAGCATATAAAAGTAATAAAAAACTTTTTTCTTATTAGTATTGTTTATGTGTAGTTTTGTATGCATAGCTGTGGTGTTGACAAGCACTTTGACTTTGCGTATTCCTCCAGTCTATGTCTCAGATAACATGTTACATACAATACTCATTTACATTTTTTTCTTATTAGTATTGTGTATGTGTAGTTTTGTATGCATAGCCGTGGTGTTGACAAGCACTTTGATTCTGCGTATTCCTCCAGTCTATGTCTCAGATAACATGTTACATACACTACTCATTTACATTGAACTGTTACAGCATGTGTGTGCATATTTTTAGCTTTCATGCGATTTTGCTACTGGAAAGGTTTGTTATGTTTTTTGGTAAAGTCCCATTGATTTTGATTATTTTTACAAAATATAATTTTTATCCCTAACATTTAAGATTATGGATTATTGGTTAAAATTTGGAACTTCTAAACCAAATAATAATAATGATCAACAAACAGAAAGTAATGAAATTAACAACGGTGAACCATTTACAATTTTGAAAAAACCTGTTAAGAAAAAAGCAATGAAAACTTGCAAGTACAATAAAAAATATCTTAAATTTGGATTCTCATGGACTGGAGATGAAAAAGGGCCTATTCTACTTTGTATCATTTGTTTTGAAAATCTAACAAATAAAAGCATGAAACCATCCAATTTAAAGCACCATTTTGAGACAAACCACAAACAGTACAAAGATAAACCCATCAATTTTTTTGAAAACAAACTTAAGGATTTAAACCTTTCTCAAAAAGTAATGCGGGATTTGACAGGAAGTGACAATCAAAAAATCCTAACAGCTTCATATCGTATGTCACTTTTAATTGCGAGATGTAGTGCAGAGGAGACGATTGGCAAAACTTTAATCAAACTTGCAGCTAAGATAATGGCAGAAGTAATGATAGAAGATAGACCTAAACAAATTTTTGACCAAGTTCCCCTCTCAAATAATTCAGTCCATCAACGAATCATTGACATGTCTAATAATGTAAAACAGATGTTATTGTCTGATATTTCTCAATGTTGTTATTATGCATTACAAGTTGATGAATCCACTGATATTGCAAATCTTATGAGATTTGTTAGATACGAAAAGGATCAAAAAATTCATGCTGACTTTTTATTTTTCCAGCCTTTATTAGTCATACAACAGGAGAAGATATTTTTTATGTTATTAATAAATTTATGAAAGAGAACAAAATTGATTGGAATAGATGCATCAGAATAAGCATAGATGGAGCAAAAAGTATGGTTGGAAGTAATAAAGGACTTCTTGCAAGAATTCAGAATGTTGCCCCAAATATCATATCCACACATTGTTGCATACACAGAGAGGCTTTGGCAACATGTAAGATGCTTGCTGATCTACAGAAACTTCTGGATGAAAGCATGAAAATTATTAACTACATTAAAGGCCGTCCTCTAAATGTACGACTTTTTTTGCAAATGTGTGAAGAAATGGGAAATAGTCATATTCAGCTTTTTTTTCATACTGATGTTCATTGGCTATCTCGAAGTAAAATTTAAAACAGATTATTTAAACTTAGACATGAAGTTCAGATTTTTCTTAATGATAGACTTGCACTGAGAAACTGTTTATATAATGAGCAATGGCTTTGTAAATTAGCATACTTAGCAGATATATTCTGTTTTAAATTGTTTCAACTTATCATTGCAAGGAAAAGACATTTCACTGTTTCACGTTCAAGATAAAGTGAATGCTATCATGGGAAAATTAAATTTATGGCAAAAGAAAGTTGGCAACAGAGAACTGGACTTGTTTTCTTCTCTTTTTGAATTTATAACAAATTTAAATATTAACATAGATGTTGATACTAAGAAACACATAACACAGCAATTAGAGAGTTTACAAGTGGGCTTGAAAAACTATTTTCCTGATTTAAATAAAAATATTGAATGGATAAGATTTCCATTTAACATTAATACAGTATCCAAGCGAGAAGGTTTATCACATGCAGAAGAAGAGCAATTGTTGGAATTAGCTTCAGACAGATTCTTGAAAAATAAACATAAGGAGTTTACTTTAATATCATTCTGGTTACAAATACTACAAGCATATCCAGGTTTAATACAAAAAGTCTTGAAATACATTTTATCTTTTCCAACTTCATATCTATGTGAGGTTATTTTTTCAGCATTTGTAGACATTCAGTAGAAAAAAGAGGAACACGCTTTTGGATGTAGAACCCCATTTTAGATTAAAATTAATAACCAGGGAAACAAATTATGATAAACTGTCATTTCAACATAAACAATTTCATCCTTCTCATTGATTTTAATAAATTTTATTTATAGTATAACTTTTATTAATAATATGAATAATTTTTTTTTCATTTATTATTTTTTTTTATGTACTAAAAAGAATATATATATATATTATAATTAAAGTATATGCAATTTTTTTGACCAGGGGTACTTAGTATTATGAAAATTATTAAAGAGGTACACAGGTGTTGAAAGTTTGGGAAACACTGGTCTAAAAGATTACTGATTCAATTAATTAAAAGAAAAACATGTAAACTATCTCATAAAAGCAATAGTAGATTAATCTAAGAAAAGATTAGATTAAAACAAATGTAAAAAACAATTAAGATAAAATGAAATGTAAAAATTAATTAAGAAAAAACAGATTTCAGTTACAATCAAAATTAAAAAACTATAATAAGAAATTAACAATGAGAGAGAAAAAGTATATACAGTCGCTGTGGCCTATTGTTATTTAGTCCAATCTGCATTTTGTAATTGAATTAGTCAGATCTGCGATCTGTAACTGATTCCGCTCTTAAGTCTACAAATCAGTTGGGGCTGCAATCTGCTACATCATTGTGCTCTTTAATCTGGAATTCAGTTCGATCAGAGTTCAGTACAAGTTCTTTGTGAGTGAACTAGTCTGGTTTTCATTACATTATTGATTCAGTTCAGATTATTATTCAGTTAGGACAGAATGCAGACTCAGAGCTTTCCGTTAAAAATCCAAACAGCCAGAGATCAAGATATTCATAAATTGTAAATGCAAATAGTAAGTCAGTCAATTACTGCTGTGGTCAACATCAATGCAAAAAATGCAGAACTAGCAGCATCTGTTGCTAGACTACCTTTACAAGTGTTCGACAACTTCCTCAGCAAAATCAATGCCCGGAACAAATGCCTAAGTCCTAAAGGAGACACCACCGCATAATCTCTCTCTCTATCCCATTATTGAGCCAAAGAATTAAAGACAAGCCCTGGAACCATCGATGGAGATCAAAAAGCCAGCCAGTTGGAAAATTCAAACAAATAAAAACCTAGGTAAAGATACTTTTAAATAACGGTCTATAGACACTTTATATTTATTTAAATAAACTTTAATTAATGGAGAACTATCATAATTTAGCCTAAGTAATTACTTATATATATATTTGAATGTAATATAATTGTAAACATGGCGCTAGATAAAATAATTGCATATTTGTTTTAAATGAAATATTTATTTTATATAGCGCTATGTTTATAAACTGTAATATTAATAATCAGCCATAAAGCTAATGCACATTGAATACTCTCACTTCCAAACACAAGATAAAGTCTTTGTGAAAAGATAGAATGAATCAATCTATCTTTTCGACCCAAACATTTATGTATGGGAAAATCTTAAGCATTTGAAAATGAGAGCATGAAGATATTAAGCGATCACTTTAAATTACTTTTACTATGCTTAAATGAATGACGCTTGTGAAATTTTCATTAGCTTTATTGCTGATTATTAATATTAGAGTTTATAAACATAGTGCTATATAAAATAAATATTTCATTTACATATATTTAATTTTAAATAAGAATGACATATTGTAATTTCTAGAAAATTTCGCAAGCATTATTCATTCAAACATAGTAAAAGTAATTTAAAGTGATCGCTTAACATCTTTACGCTCTCATTTCCAAATACTTAAAATTTGTCCATACATAAATGTTTGGATCGAAAAGATAGATGGATTCATTCTATCTTTTCACAAAGACTTTATCTTGTGTTTGGAAGTGAGAGCATTCATTTATAGTTAAAAATCCACAAAGCACATGTGCATTAGCTTTATGGCTGATTATTAATATTATATATTTGTTTTGTAAATTTCAATATTATATTATACTAGATATGTGTGTGTTTGAATAAATATTAATGTTTGCTTAAATATTATTTGGTCTATTCTCTCTCTCTTGTCACTATTAATTTAACAGTATAGTTATTTTCATGGGTTAAGTTAAATGTGCTGGATCCTGGTTAAGAATATGGGCTAGCCTGGGATATTTCAAGTGTTGGATTGTCTGCCTGTCGTCCAAAACATGCCGACTATATAACATATGGTTACTATATAACATATGGTTGGCTGGCACCCGAGATTGAATCTCAAAACAAATAAAATGCTTTGGATGGCAGGATTTGAATCCAGCAGTCAAAGTGGGCCATGGTTTGGAAAGATGATCGTGTTATGCTTTACATAGCCGATATGACTGTGGGTATCATTGATAGCTATGCTATCAAGGGTATTCTCCCCTCTGCTTGAAGGGCCAGTCCATTCCCATAGTATTAAAGATAATTACCAAAAAATTTTATATTGAGCTTAATAATAAGCTTATTAAAGTTTAGATATTAAAACTTATTAAAGTTATTTTACAAGGTATTTTAAAACTGGTTAAGATGGTAGTTGTGGGGGGACCTGATTCAATGCTAACACTACTATTTAATTTTTTATCTGTCAAAAACTATAATTTATTATATAGTCTAATATTTTAAATTTTCTTACATTGTTTATATTTTATAAGGACCACCAAACTAAATCAATTTAAATAGCGCAGCTGATATAACTCTTACATCCCATTAATACTTTCTTATCAAAAAGAAAATTCTTTGTTTCCTAAATCCTTTTATTATTTTTAAATCAAAATCTCCTTGACAAAAAACTTGTTTATGTTTTCTATTAAGGATTAAATCTCCGATTTATAAAATATATAAATAGACTATTTATTATAGTAAAAATACTTTCACTTGTTTTCATTCAATAATAAAAATTTCCCATGAAATTTATTAAGAATTAAATAATTTAGCATGCAGTAATATCTTTTTAAAAATTATATTTTTTTACTCATTTTGTTTTTCTTAGATTTTAACTGTAGTGTGGATTGTAGATCAATTGGGAGTTTTAGCTAAAGAACACATCCAAGAAAAAGCTGTTGAGTAAAATGTGTAAAAAGATAATACAGGATAATAATACCAAAAAAGAAAAAGAAAATTAACACCCATAACAAAATGTTAGCACAACACAGTTTCAAACCTAGACCTGACATTTTCAAGGGGAACACTCTACCAATACTCATAAGTAAACAGCACATTAAAAAGTTGTAAAACATTATTGATAAACATAATTTCATCATATGCAGAATTACTGTAATTGCGAGGCAATATTTTTAAAATAAATTTTATTTTCAAGTAAATATGTTATTTTTTTATATAATTAGGATATTTAAATAAAAATGATTGGGGAATCTAAACATTTTTATTTACATATAAATTTTATTAATTATAGTAATGAAAAGGCTCGGCCTGTTCGGTTTTGAGCAATGGCAGAGTATATACGAAATACATTTTGAGACTAGAGCACAATAAGTTCAAATAAAGAAATATTTCTCTTATAATTTAAATAGTAAATATTTACTATCAGAATGTGTTTCTAGGAATAAAGTGATTCGAAAATCTAAACATTTACATATGTTTTATTAATTATCATGACAAAATGATGTCAGTCTATTCGGTTTAGCTTAATACGAGTATATATGTAGTATATTGCAAGTTCATGCCTAGAAATTTGAAAACCAGGTAATTGTCACAAATAAGTTTAAATAAAGCAATATTCTTCTTATATTTAAATAAAAAATATTTACACTCAGAACAGATTTCTAACAATGAAATAATTAGAAAATGTAAACAATTTTATTTACATGTAAATTTTATTATCTTGAAGCCCCAGTAGAGAAGTGCCTTTGCACACCCGCATGCAGCAACCCTGCATATAGAATTCTGGTCTGCCGAGAAATTGAGATTTTCTTATACATCTATAACTATCAAATTGTACAGCTTTAAAAAAGTTATGATTAACATGAAATAAATTTGAACATAAAGTAAACAAAATTGGAAAAGTGTAACAGATCATTAATGGCATAACAAGTTCAAATTAAAAAAGAATGTAGTAATCAGGAGATTTTTGGCTGGAATAATACCAAGCACATATTGTTCCTTAAACTTTTCCATCATCATTAAATAATAAAGTAGAATAAAAATTAATAGGTGTGAAATGTATATCCTTTGATATCCTAATATTTTATATTTAATAAAGAAATAATATTAAAATTATTTTTTAGGTTTGCATCTAGCTTAGCTGTACATGTTAAAAAACATGCACCCAATCCACATCCATATCCACATTTTCAGTAACAATGGTTTCACTAATCCATGTTTTGAAAATAAATAAATTAAAAATTAATAAAAAATTAAGTATCATTTTTTTAGTTTAAAATACAGCTCATATTTTGTGACAAATATAATTTTTAAAAGCATTTGTACTGTAATACTATCTTAGACAAAAGAAAAGGAAGACAATTAGTTTTAGTTCATTTTATTTGTATTTTAAAAGAAAAGAAAATGGACATCCTTTTATTTATTAAAAAAAAGATACAGTACTTAAAAAAATCTTTCTATTTTTAGCCAATTATTTTTGTTGATGTTTTAATGTACAGTACATAATTTTAAAATGAAATTGTATTATTGAAAATATCTATATTCTAAATGTGGCTAAAAAGATGTACGATTTGCTATTATCTGAAGATTTTGGCATCTACATTAAGACTTAAAAACAAGTGATATGCATGAGGATCACACTATACTTAAATATGGCCTGACCAGTATGTAGCATTTAATATAACTATATTAATAACATTTTTAAACAATTTTTTTTTTTTACTTTATGTAATTGAATACATTCAAAATTTAATGAACATTGCGATGATTTCAAATGAAAAAAAACCTTTAATTCTTCTCTGGACATATCATTTTCCAATTTCTATAGCAAGGAAATAAAAATCTCTTTTAGTACTAATAAAGCATCTATGGATTATAATTTTATTTTACTTTTTGTTTAATTCGTTTATCATTTATTACAGCAATGAGCATTACTCTTGTAAATAACTATCATAACTCCTTCACAGAAATGTAATAACTTAAAATCAATTCTGATAATGTATACTCAGAAGAAATAATTGAAAATATTAAATACAACCTTAAAGCATTTTCAATGTCATTATATTTAAAACAAAAACAAATGGAAATATAAAATTATATATTTTTGATACATAATTTTATACTTTCATTTGATATTATTTTAAATATAGGATAATAGCTATATTAATAAAAATGTTCAGGACTGAAAATGCATTAATTTAACAGAATTCAGTACATACTATAGAGACACTAAAAAAGTCTAAGGATGTGATGTGAAATGGATAAACATCAAGTCCAACCAAATTTAATATATCAATAGATTTTGAAAATTGTTTTTAAAATTAAGAATGCCTTTAAAAAGTTGTCCAAGCTTTTAAAAAAGACAGTCAAATTGTTAATCCATGATATAAGTTAATTAAACACTCATTTTGATTAATTAAGGATTTACATATAAACCAAGCATATAAACAAGGATTGCTATCAAATGCTTTTCATTGGGACAAAACTTTGAGATATTTTCTTAATTTTTTTCAATGAGGCAGATAAAATACTAATGTAATCAACTTTATGAAATACCAAATGAATCTAGAATTGTACTCAATAAAAAAAAATCCAGTTTGTTAATCACAAAAACAGATTAAAAACTTATCTGTATGATATATTTTATTAATTCTGTTGACCTGACAAACACGATGAATTCATTAATTAAAAAAAATACATTAAAGTCATGCTTAATCTGCATTGCAGAATGAATACATAATACCTTTGACATTAGAATTAGCTGTGATTTATTCAATATCTATGTCTTTAATTGTGATGGAATGCAATTCTGTTTATGAGAGATCTTCACTTACTTACTGAAAATTCATTAATTGAACAATTACATTTACTGGTTATAATCATTATTATCCATCTGATTTGTTGTTTTCATGATGAACAACAGTATGGATGAACTGCTCCCAGGCCATTATTTTCTTTGCTACTATGCATTCTTCCATGCTTAGTTATTCTCTTCTTGATAATCTATTCACAATTCAAATCATGACATTCTATTCCAGTGTGACCACCTCTCTGACAATATGTTCAAAACAAGGTTTCTTTGCTTTACCACCTCCAACAGTTCTCACTTGGTTTCATCAAAATCCATTCATTAGTTCTGTTAGATATTCAAGCTACCCTAAATATCCTTCAATAACATTTCATTTCAAAAGCATCAATCACTGCCTTTTTTTATTTCATCAATGTTCACACTTTACATTGTAAAAAACCATATCAAAACCGTCAACAATTTGTACTTATTCATATATTTATATCTGTTTTTTTCATATGAATACTAATTTTATAAATGTTTTGAGTGCCAAAAATAGGAGTACAGAACAGACACTTCTATCTCAGAGTTGAAACATTATCAGATGTCAGTGTCATATATTGTTTTAATTGTCTAATGCATTCAGTTTTCCACCAATCATATATATTATTCATTTGTAACTATATAAGAGATTAGTCATTCGAGTGGTTATAATCAACTTTGATCTTAAATCTATATATGACACATTTGCTACTAAAAGACTTCTATGAATAAAATCCATTGGGATTTTTTTTTGGGATCATTATTACTAACAATAATTTCTAATATATTAATTTGATTATCCATATTCTTTTTACAATAAGTTTTAGACATGAACAGCATATATTTGATTTCAAAGTCAATGTTCAGCTATATGAATTTAGAAATCACTCAAAATTCTATCTATTTATATAATCTACTATCAGTTATTTGCAAATAACTAAGTCTGACAATGAATGATGAATAGTCTTATTTCTTATAACCTCTTTATAAACCTGTTTTAAGTTTATATAGCAAATCTTCATGCATTGATTGTATTATGAATTGATAATCTGATTTTCTTAAAACCATAAAACATATTGTGGGGAAAATCAATTTTATTATATATATTTAAGAATGTTTTGATATATATATCTTGAATATATTACATATATACGAGTATGTGTTTACTAATTATATATAAATAAAACATCATCACAGCCCTCACTACCTAATTGTGTGTTACCATACAAAAAAGATTGCTAATATTAAGCATGAAGATTGTGGTGATGTGAAACACATATAATAATTAGTTAGCTGTTGACATTTATAGTTTTATATATATAGAAAGAGAGAGTGCAAGAGATCACTTATTCAAATTATCTGAAACTAAAGATGATCTAGAACAGTGTTTCCCAAAGTTGTGTATGCGTACCCCAAGTGTACGCAAAGAGCTTAGTGGAGGTATGCATAGCACCGAACTTTGACTGCATCTGGTGCAACAAGCAGTTTGCTGTTTTTTATTAAGCACATAAAAATAATAATAAACTTTTTTACTTATTAGTATTGTGTATGTGTAGTTTTGTATGCATAGCCCTGGTGTGGAAAAACACTTTGATTCTGCGTATTCCTCCAGTCTATGTCTTGGATGTGTTACATGCAATAGTCATTCACATACACATTGAACTGTTACAGCACCTGCATGTGTATTTTTAGCTTTCATGCGATTTTGCTACTGGAAAGATTTGTTACGTTTTTTAGTAAGTCCTATTGATTTTGATTATTTTTACAAAATATAATTTTTATCTCTAACATTTAAAATTATGGATTACTGGTCGAAATTTGAAACTTCTAAACCAAATAATAATAACGATCAACAAACAGAAAGTAATGAAATTAATGACGGCGAACCATTTACAATTTTGAAAAAACCTGTTAAGAAAAAAGCAATGAATATTTGCAAGTACAATAAAGAATATCTTAAGTTTGGATTTTGATGGACTGGAGATGAAAAAGAGCCTATTCCACTTTGTGTCATTTGTTTTGAAAATCTAACAAAGGAAAGCATGAAACCATCCAATTTAAAGCGTTATTTTGAGACAAACTACAATCAGTACAAAGATAAACCCATCGATTTTTTTTTAAAATAAACTTAAGGATTTAAATCTGTCTCAAAAAGGAATGTGGGATTTGACAGAAAGTGACAATCAAAAAATCCTAACAGCTTCATACTGTGTGTCACTTTTAATTGAGTGGAGACGATTGGCAAAACTTTAATCAAACCTGCAGCTAAGATAATGGCAGAAGTAATGATAGGAGATAGACCTAAACAAATTTTTGACCAAGTTCCCCTCTCAAATAATTCAGTCCATCAACGAATCATTGACATGTCTAATAATGTAAAACAGATGTTATTGTCTGATATTTCTCAATGTTGTTATTATGCATTACAAGTTGATGAATCCACTGATATTGCAAATCTTATGAGATTTGTTAGATACGAAAAGGATCAAAAAATTCATGCTGACTTTTTATTTTTCCAGCCTTTATTAGTCATACAACAGGAGAAGATATTTTTTATGTTATTAATAAATTTATGAAAGAGAACAAAATTGATTGGAATAGATGTGTCAGAATAAGCACAGATGGAGCAAAAAGTATGGTCGGAAGTAATAAAGGACTTGTTGCAAGAATTCAGAATGATGTCCCAAATATCATATCCACACATTGTTGCATATACAGAGAAGCTTTGGTAACATGTAAGATGCTCACTGATCTACAGAAAAAATCTGGCTGAAAGCATGAAAATTATTAACTACATTAAAGGCCATCCTCTGAATGCACGACTTTTTTTATAAATGTGTGTAGAAATGGGAAGTAGTCATACTCAGCTTCTTTTTCATACCGATATTTGTTGGCTATCTGAAGGTAAAATTTTAAACTGATTATTTGAACTTAGACATGAAGTTCAGATTCTTCTTAATGATAGACTTGAGCTGAGAAACTGTTTGTATGACTGGCAATGGCTTTGTAAATTAGCATACTTAGCAGATATATTCTCTGTTTTAAATTGTCTCAACTTATCATTGCAAGGGAAAAAAATTTCATTGTTTCACGTTCAAGATAAAGTGAATGCTACCATGGCAAAACTAAATTTATGGCAAAAGAGAGTTGACAATGGAGAAGTGGACTCATTTCCTTCTCTTTTTGAATTTATAACAAATTCGAATATTAAAATAGATGCTGATACTATGAAATGTATAACACAGCACTCGGAGAGTTTGCAAGTAGGCTTGAAAAACTATTTTCCTGATTTAAATAAAAATATTGAATGGATGAGATTTCCATTTAACATTAAAACAGCATCCATGCCAGAAGGTTTATCGCATGCAGAAGAACAATTGTTGGAATTAGCTTCAGATGGATTCTTGAAAAATAAACATAAGGAGTATACTCTAACATCATTCTGGTTACAAATGCTACATGCGTTTCCGGGTTTAACGCAAAAAGTCTTGAAATACATTTTACCTTTTCCAACTTCATATCTATGTGAAGTTGCTTTTTCAGCATTTGTAGTTATTCAGTTGAAAAAAAAGGAACAGGCTTTTGGATGTATAACCCCATTTTAGATTAAAATTAATAACCAGGGAACCAAATTATGATAATCTGTCGTCTCAACATAAACAATTTCATCCTTCTCATTGATCTTAATAAATTTTATTTATAGTATAACTTTCATTTATATTTTATTATGAATAAATTTTTTTCGTTTATTCTTACTTTTTTTATATACTAAAAAGAAAAAATAATATATTTTTTATTATAATTAAAGTATATGCAATTTTTTTGACGAGGGGTACTTAGTATTACGAAAATTATTAAAGAGGTACACAGGTGTTGAAAGTTTGGGAAACACTGATATAGAAAATAGAACTGTTAACATCAGATACATATTAGAATACCTGCTTATAAACACAAATGAAATTATAATAATGCACTATTATATATTTTGAAATATATATATATATAAACAAGATTTAGAAAATGGCTTGTAAATAATAAATCACAACATTAAAAAATAAAATATATAATGTGCATTCATACATCAGTCACAGATTAGGAGACATTCCAGAAATTGGAACAGAAAGGTAAACAAGCTAAAAAAAATTATTTAATAATGATCTACAAATTAAATATGGGGAAAAAGTTGTGATGACTATTTTAAACTGCCAACAATCATACATGTAGATCATACAATAGGAAATAAAAACCCAGAGCAATATAAATTAACTATACTTTTACTTAACAATAGCAATATATATAAATAAGGCATAGATATAACTACATACAGTAGAAATTATTAATTTTACCTATATATATCTTTGCCAATTTAGGCTTGAGAAAAAATTATGATGTTGAGAAAATAGACATGTTTAGGATTCTCAATCCCCGTGTGCATCTTTAAGGGAATACTAACTATTCAAAACATGTATTTCAATATGGCTTTAAAAAATAATAATTTTTTTGTTCAGAACCATATATTTTAATTCCATTTTGTTTCTAAGTAAAATGCTGCTTTAAATAAATATACTTCAACAATTTTTTTTAAGAAAATAATTATTCTTATAACACATTTATTACCAAATCAAACTCTTTGTACAAATCTTTGAACAAATAATCTTAAGCATCATAATAATTAATGCATTAAAATAAACAACAGCAATTCTCTTTTGTATTACTAAAAGTATATAAAATCCCTATCTTTGGTATTTAAATCCCCATTCTCAGACTAGTTTCTGGCTTCTGTCTTTGTCAATGAAGTTGGCAAAAGAGCAAGGAGTTACTTTTGTTTATCATATTGTTTAAATTAGGAAGATGGGTGATTTGCTGTTGATATTGCACTAAGATGAAATCCTGTATTTTTGGAGAGGAGGCAAGACAGCGATGACTGTTAATTAGAAGTTCAGATGATTGATAATTGCATAATTCACTTCCTATTCTATCAATATTCATTGATAATATATTACTGGTTTAAAAACACAGGGAAAAATATGCACATTGTGCAAACATATTAATCATTTTTATTTGATTGCAATAGCTTTTCTAAAAGACTCTCTGGAGTAAAAAAAAACCCTCTTTCCAAAAGGTCATTAAACAGCATTATTGATGTTCGTTATAAATTTTTGGTGTTCTTTCACAAAAAACCAATATAGTTCAAGATTTTGATTATATTCATACATTTTTTATTTTAACTAGAGAATTAATGTAAAATAAATATGATGTTAATTAATTTAAATAAACATTAAAAAATTGTATTTATAATTTTCATAAAAAAATTCTATAATAATCACTATATATTAAATCAAACACAACATAACTTAAAGCAATTCTATACTATTAAAATACCTTATTAATAATCCCTCCACTTTCAACGACTCCTTCAGCTCCAACAAGAACTAAATCAACCTTTTCCATTATATAACTACGAAAGAAAGAGACAGAGAAAAAAAAAATCGTTAATCTATCATTTACATATGTATTATTTTCCCAAATTCAATGCTTGAATTTTTTTGGTCCTTATATCAGCACCAAAAAAATATATATTATTTTTTCATGACTCGATCATTTTTTGAATTGTCATTTATTATATTTATAGCTGACAAATCCCAATACAGTATTTTCTCATAGGGATTTTTTTTTTTTAATTTGTAATGACATTTATATTAGTTTATTAAAAAAAGTTACAATCATATATATTTTTAAAATCACTATGATTCAGAGATAACTCCTTTTTTGCCTTCTTTTTTCAAAATTAGAAATATTTTTAAAAATACAGTTAGACTGCAACATTCATTTTATCAACATCCACTGATTCAACTATCTAAAAAAAAAAAAAAAAAGTAAACAAAAAAAAAAATTTGTAAACAAAGTAAAATTTTAATTCCATGTGCTTAACTAATTTAATATTACTAGGACATTATATTTTTTGCATTTTGTCATTATCAGTTTTCATCAATCTATTATTCATAAAAAGTGTAAGCAAACAATTTAGATACATCATATGTTTTCTACCTTACAATATTAATAAAATTCTGACATTTGTATTACTTTATATTTAAATTTCTAAACTATAAAGTTGTGGGAGAAGGATGAAAAGATCATTACTAAAGCTGAAACAAATAGAAAAAAAGTGTTTACAGTAATTTTTAAAATTCTAAATACTCTAATTAATAGCTTTTATATAAACATCACAATGAAATTGGTTTTCTTTTTAAAAAAAAATATTTTTAATTAATTCACCATAATCCTATTGGTAGGATTGGTATTAAACCATCAAACATTACATGATCATCATTCTTTATGGTTACACAAGCTGTTTTTCAGAGGCAAAACTCTCCATACTGTAGCACTACTCAGTGCAAGCCAGTGTCCAATAGGATTATGGTGACTGTGGTTATTAAAGAACCAAAGACATCAAAAAGTATGGATGCTGAACTGAGCTCAGATCTATACAATTATGTAAGCTAATGAGTTTAGATTGAAAACATTATTGTGTTTTCATTTTGGACTCAAAGCTTCATAGTTAGCTAAAAAAGTAAAAGGTGGCTGCTGGAGGGTTGCAATAGATCCTAAGATCTAGGTACAGTGCTCTCAGATCCTCACTGATGAAAGCCACAAGCTAGAAACTAGTCTCGGGATATTGGATGAGTAGGCACTAGATAGGGATTTTGTGCACAAATCTACCTGCATCCATTGATTACTCTGGCTTGCACTAAGTGGCGCTACTGTATGGAGAGTTTTGCCTCTTCCTGGGGTTGTTTATTAAGCATGTGGCTTAAAGAAATAAAAAATATAACACAAATTTCTGATATAAAAATTATTTAACAAATTATTTGGAAAGTTTAATCGCAAGATTATTTAAGAAATTTAAAAAAAAAAAGAAATTATGTTGTAAAGTTAATCTTTAGGTTAAATGTGCTAATGATGTAAATAATAAATCATTACTTATTAGCCTATTAATTTTTTTTAGATAACTTAATTATAATCAAAATATTATAAAGGAACGGTAGAGATTCCAACTAGGAGAGAGATTGATTAGTGGCTCTATTAAAATCTTCAATTCTACACTAAAACCAGCCATAATTTCAATACTTTTTAATTATATGGTTCTTCATTTGTTTTTGTCCACATAAAGTGTATGATGATTATGGATTGTCTAAATCTGTTGATGAGAAGATTTGGTTGTGTCTAGAAAGATCAAATCCAATAGGTTTTATTATCGGATTTAAAAAAAGAGATTTGTTTGGGAGCTCATAAGAAGTCCATTTTTTATAGCATAATTGTTTAATAGATAATTTAATTATAATCAAAACATTATAAAGGAACCATAGAGATTCCAACTAGGAGAGAGATTCATTAATGGCTCTATTAAAATTTTCAATTCTACACTAAAGCCAGCCATAATTTCAGCGCTTTTTAATTATGTGGTTCTTTGTTGTTGTTTTTTTCCACACAATGTGTACAATGATTAAGGACTGTCTAAATCTATTGATGAAATGACTCGGTTGTGTCTATAAAAATCAAATCCAGCAGGCTTTATTATTGGATCTAAAGAAATTTGGGTACTCGTCGAAGAGCCCCCATATCCCACTGGATGGCGCCGTTTTCGCGCTAAAACACATAAAAATGCCATTTCCCCGCCGACACGTTCGAACCCGCATTTTCTATAATACAACTTTTTTGTTGTGCTACAGATTGCAGGCAGCTATGTCACGTTGCAGTACAGCCTGTATGTTTTACGCAGCAAATACATTTTCCGAATTCGCACAGTTTATAAAATGGTTACAGCTTGGGGAGAGGGTGTGTTTTTTTAAATTGGATGGAAATGTTGTTTTTTGTAATTTGTTTATTTTATTTTTCATTTATTATTATCATTTAATTTGTATACGTTAATAAAAAATAATATTTAAAATTAAATAATATTTAAAAAAGATGATTTTCTTTTGTTTTTATTTTCGCATTACAAAAAACACATCAAAATGATTATAATTAACGGCCCGGGAATGATCATATTTTATAGTTTAAGCGTGAAAACTGCGCCATCGAGTGGGATATAGTAGCTATTCGACGACAACCGAAATTTGTTTGGAAGTTCATAAAAAGTCCATCTTTATAGCATAATTGTTTAATAAAAAACTCTTGATTAAATATCTTAAAAAATGATCTTAATTTGTACTATTAAAAAAAAAAATCAAATGGTTAGTTGCTCAAGAGATTATATAACATTTGAATGCTAGAAATGATAGATTAACTGGATTTTTAGTTCCGAATCCACTGCTGTTGCAAACTTACACAATGCATTTGTAATTTTTATACAGTTAAATAATACCTATGAAATTATGTCTACTATAAAAAAGTCATACATGTTTTCATAATAAGTTATTATTTTTAATAATAATAAAAATAAATACAAATTTATTTTTGTTTAAAAATTCTTACCCCATAGCAGAATCCAGAATTACGGTGCAAGGAATATTCATATCAGTGAGTTGATTGTATAATGAAACACTGTAAAAATAAAAATCCTATTAAATTCTCTGTATTTTTATGTACATTTTTTATTTTAAAAATTTCTTTATTGGATTAAAAAATTCATAATACTAAAAATAAAAATATAAGATAAATAAAAAATAACAAGCATTTATAATAAAATCTTTAGACTACAAATGATATTTTAAAAAATTGCTTATGTATAATTAATGAACAAGTACTCCATATTTTTACAAGATTTTAATAGGCATTTGAGACGAATTCAATCAATGTACAAATGATTTAATAATTTAGTGAACTTTATCTAAATAGACTATGTATATATATTAGTAAATTTCTAATAATTTTAATAAGACTATGTGAAGACTGCTGTTAATATAAAGTTTCATCCTTTTGGGTAGCAATGATTTATTTATTAACCAATAAAAGGATGGAAGTTAGATGGAAGTAAACCAGTTTTATTTGACTAATAGATTAGCACCAATAGGAGAGAGGACAAAAAATTTGTTAAAGTGATTATAGAGTAGTAATTAATTTATTGATTGCACAGAAAGCATATGTAAATACTTTAAACAGGCTTTAACCTGTATTCAATGTAATTTAAAATTCGTAATAATCAAGCATATTTTGCTGATAGGGGGATCTTCCAAACCATGATACAAGATAGCGACTTTTTATAAAGATAAGTGCGGCCGTCTTATCTTTAACCTAAATTTCCACTTATATAGGCGAATCTGAAGCATCTTGATTTGGAAGCATGAAGTAATTGTTTTCTCCATTATTAGCCTCTTTAAAGTATTTAAAATGATTATAATAAGTCAGACTTATGAATTATTATTATTAAGATATGTGCATTTGAAGTTTGCGTCTCCATAAATAGTATTACATATGTTGGTATATGTGTTAGTGTTAGTTTTACATTTTGTCCTATAAATGCTAAATCTGCAGAAACAAAAATACTTTTAATCTCTTACTTTAATTTTTTTTTTTTTTCATATTTTTTATTAACAGATTTTAAAAATAATTATTTCATATTGTTTCTATTAAGGCAACAATTTTGTTTTCTCAAGTAGTCATTTGTTTTAAAAAGATCAAGCCACAATTTTTAATTTTTTAGTAATATTGTTTTTGTCAAGCTGCTGTTACCCTGACAGTTAGTTAGGAAATTATATAGCAGAGTAATTTCTAAAAGTTCACAATATGAACTGACAATTTTAAAAGCAAAATTTTTTATTTTTCTTTTTGATTAAAGAAAATTCAAAGTTATGGATGTTATCTAATTTTGAATAATTAATTAATAATTTACTGCATTCATCAACATCATTTTCAATCATTATTGATTCACTGCATGATGAAAGTCTCTCAAAGTTCAATCCATCTTCTCCGATCTCTAGTCCCTCTTATCACCCCAATGTACTTCTTATTTCATCCATCCATCTCATTCATAAGTCTCTTTCTAGATCTTTTACAATCTCTTGGAATCCAGTTTAAGATTTCAGCTGTCCATCTATTATCATCTCTTCTAGCAATATGTCCAGCCCAACTCCACTTCAGTCTCTTAATTCTTTCAATAATGTCAGTAACACCTGTTTGTTCTCTTACCCATGTATTTCGTTTTATTATTACATTTTATTAAAATAAATAAGCATATAATTAGTTAAAAACTCATTAATTTTGATATAGCATAATAATAAATAATCAAGTGAAAAAAATTGTGCGCTTAATCTGCCATTTGTATTCTCAACATCACATGATCTCTTGAGAAATTAACAATATGATTATTACTATAAGTATAGTTCTTGGGAAGTAGTAAATGAGATTATCAAATCTATCCCTGAAGAGAGCCGATTGCGAATTTTCCCAGAGTTCAAATATCACGGAATAATGGAGGCAGAAAGAGGGATGAGATGTGGATGAAGTTAGCATACTGAAGATAGATGTAATCATGGGCTCAACATTTCGTCGTATCCATTTCCAGCACCCTACTCGAAGACCCTAAGTCTGACTGTAGTAAGATGTGCTCTCTCTTTCTTATGCAAACTGACGTCCCATTACAATAAGGTTTAAAATGTTGTAAACAATATGAACTTGTCAAGCTATTTATTCCAATATTGATAATAACATATGTTATATTATTTGATCAAATGTTTTTTCATAGTTGAGGAAACTGGTATAGAAAGTTTTACAATATTTAAATTTCATATTCTTTCTCCTGGTAATTTTATTGTCCCCAAAACATCTTATAATAGATATATATCTTCTTAATCCAAATTAAGAATCGTTAAATTATTGTATAATCTTATGATACAACTTCTTTTTCATTGTTGGAAAACTGTTTTTGGTGAAATCAGGTAATAAACTTATTCTAAAAATTTTAAATATTATTACATGAGATTTTTTTTTTTCATTTTGTATTTAAAAAAAAAAAATTTCTATGGACAAAATAGAAATAAGATATATTAATTCCTTAGTAATTAAAAAAACTTTTTTAAAAATTTATCATAAAAAAAAACAACTTTAAATAATTGCAGAATGTAATTATCATTATATAAATTATTAGTATGATTAATTGCTGAGAAGATCATAGGATATTCACATGACATGGAGAGTACTAACACTTCCATTCAATTAAAAATTGAGGTTTTTTTTTATTCAATCGAAAATTAATTCAATTTATCTTTAATTCCTAGGATCAGTACCATTGTGCTGAACTGTATCATAATAAAAATTATCTATAAAATGTTTAAACTGATATATGGTATGCAATAATAATTTCATGATTATGTGAGTTAAAACTATTATGCCATGTGTGTGTCAACACATAAGCTCAATTTAAAATAAAAACTATTATATTTACTAGATTATACTATTTCACCAATATGCAATCTAATGTTTAAACCTTACTGCATTTTCATTATAGCCAAACACCTGAAATGAATATTTCCATGTTAATATATATAAATTATTAATATTATTTAATAAATGTAAACTCCATAATATGCATATATATATAATATAGGCCAAGAAGGTTAGTAACCTATGAAAATAATTACTTGTAACAAATTTCTGTCACTAAAATAATTATTACTTCTGTGAAATTCTTAATATTTAATTTAGAGATCTTTTGCCAAACTCATGTCTTTTTCAAATTATTTATGCACAATTATATATTAATGAAATAAATAAGAATAAAGACAATTTCATTTATATTAATGTTAAGAAATTACCCTGATTTATCTGGCCCTGATTCTGTAACATAAACTTGAAATCTTTTTCGTGCAGTTGCTGCTTCAATGAGAGTTTGAAGTACAACTCTTGATCGAGAATGTGTTAATACAACCTATGTTAAATAAAAAGATATATATATAATTAGATACCAACCAGTAACCATCTAAACATTCACAGTAAAGATAGTAATCAATATTTCTCACTGCTGTCAAGGCAACCCCTCACCTTTTAATGGTCCATTAAATATATATATATATAACAAAGACACTTTTTAAATGTATAAACATTGTTTTGTAGTATAGAAAAAAAAACCCACACATACTCATTTGTAGTTGCATATTTTAATTGAATAATAGTGATTAAAAACAACAGACAATCAGATTAATAATTTTTCCGAACATCTATTTATTGGATCATTCCAGAAACTAATTATATGTGATGGCAAGAAATTAACCTACCAAGGGTTATGACTTTTGAGCAACTATGTCTTGAATCTGAGCTCAATAAGAATGTTTCCCTTAGAGTTCATGATATAGGTATAAAATATTTGATAAATCAGTTCAATATATATAAAAAATCAGTGAAAAAAAAAAAATGCTATTTCTGCTGAAGTCTATTCTTCATAGATTTCAAAAGCAATCTAATATTTTTAGCAAGCCATTGGACTAATCTTGAAGAATAGATAGTAATATTTAAGTAGCCATAATTGATTATTTATATATTTATTTTATTAACTTTATAATGCTCAACTGTTTCTGAAAATTGTGATAAATCAATTTCTCAATTAAATATATTTATTGATAAAATTATGTTTTTTTTAATTTAGTTTCAATACATAAACAGAGGCTACATTTTATTGATATCACAACTGAAAAATCCAATTTTTTTGGCAATTATTATTAGCCTACAATGCAGGGTTCAACTTCAATTGGGTCAGTAAACTGGACATTAGCATTAAGTGATAATTTCAGAATGCAATCTTTTACATAGTCATATTAATATTGAAATACAAATGCAGTATATATACTTGAGATAGATGTAATTAAAGGAGATAATCTCACCTTCAGTCATCCACTCTATCCAACATAACTGATACATATGGCCACATACATGTAAAACAGATAAATAATCTCCAATATACATATTTCATATTGAACCAGCACTCATCATTTGGTCTGGATCATCATCTACCACACATATATATAATCAGTTATGCGTGATAGATAATGATCCGAACCAACTGATGAGTGCTGGTTCAGCATAAAATACGTATATTGGAGATCATTTGTCTTTTTCACATGTGCGTGGTCATGTGTATCAGTTATATTGGATAGAGTGGATGACTGAAGATATTCATATTAAATAAATCAATTTTCTTAGCAGACCAACAAAAGGTGATGCAATAGATTATAAACTTTTCTAATGCAAAACGGTAAAAGAAATTTGACAAAAGCTAACATAAAAGTTAAATTTTTTCTGAAGTAGTTTGATAAAATAAATTTTTCTTGCACAGTTCAAACAAAAAGTTCAACAAAAACATTTTTTTAAGTGGAAGTTATTAAAGCTAAAAGTTGAGGCAAGTCAAACAACCTTTATATGAAATTAATAAGACATAAACACAGAAGAGCTCTATAAACAAGTATAGCAGTGTGTGTGTGTTAAATGCAATGGAACTAGTTTAATTGAATGATTTATTGCTCAGGAGGGCATAAAAGTTCTAGCACTGAAAAAAATAGAGCAATCTGCCACTCTATCACTGCACTAAATTACATAAAGATGGCATTAATCAAAAAGGCTAGTGTATGCATATTTAATCTCAATCATACCAATGAGTAATAGAAACCATGCAGAGAAACTTCTTTGCAAATACAATAAATGATCAAACCAGAGATATCATTCCTTCGCCTAGCCAGAGAAAAAATAATAGATATAGCTAATCATCTGGGTTAACTCCAATTTCCAAAAAAACTTCCAAGAATTATTCAAAAAAGTAGATATAATTATCACATTCCCAAATTCATATTCATAACAGATACTAGGTCAAATAATATGACACAGCAATTCATGTCAAAAAAATGTGTTTTTTTTTTAAGTTTTCCTACAGAAGACATAGATGAATAATTACTGACTAGCCGTGATTACAGCTATTGGCTAGCTTTGATATTATTTATAGGAATGCGATTAAAAAGAATTAGCTTATGAAACAGTTCTTCAGCAGGCATGGTAGTTTGAGAATACCAAATTACTTACTATAATCCACAATATTTCCATTACCCTCATATTCCACATCTCTTTCCAGAAAAGGTTCTTTTAATAATGAACATAGAATGATGACTGTCCACATAACTTGTTATTGTTGAGACCAATCAGGACAGATGACAATGAAAAAAAATCTGTTTTTCCTAAGAAGATGATAATTAAAGTCATAAAAGAAATGAATCAATCTGCATCAGAAGGGCAGAAATAGATCAGGAAAATCAAATCTTGATAAAGGCATTCATATTTAACAATAGTTTTGTAATTTTGTAATAGAAGTAGACATTGACAAATCATTGTCAAGAAAAAAAAAAAAAAAAGAACACAAACTACATAAACAAGAAAAAATAGCAAAACTAGGTTGAGGGTTCAAGATATTAACATGTATATTATAATAATCTAAAAAAAAATTGAATAAAAGGTATAATATTTTTATAGCTTTATCGAAATCAAAAGCACTCTCCTCTTTTTCACTATCGATCAAGACAGATTTCTTTAATCCTTAAGCCATTATCTTGAGTTTAATCAAAAAATATAATTAAAGATGAACTATATACAAGATTCCTAAGTTGTTTGAGCTTGGGCTAAATAAGGTATTATCATTTCCAATAAAATAATGTTTAGAGATGAATACAATCAACTGCATGCAAGCCCAAGAAAAATCACATCCACAAAGAGAAAAGATAGCTATTATATTACACAAAGTAATAAAAAGAGGAATGGAAATTAGAGTGAGCCACATTAATTGTGATCATTACCAAACTAAATGGAGGTATTCATTTGTGTGATCAATGAAATCCAATGATTACTTAATTTATAAAATGAAAAAAGCCCTGGCAATATTACAAACTATTCATGTTTTGCAAAGCTAGATGAAAATCAGATCCTAGTCAATGTTAAATCAATCAACATTGACTATTCACATAGAGTTATTCAAATACAACTGCATACTATTTAATAATCCCAGTCCCTAATACATACCTGGCAAAGATGGTTACACTCTTACATAGAATCAATGAGCTAATTCCATATTATTTCACTAATATGTTGAGCATAAAATTTTATCAAAAAATTTGAAAATAATATACTGTATAGTAAACTGCTAAATCTACAAATGCATTATTCCAATTATTGGTATGCTGCATCTTATGAATAATAGTGATAAAATCGCTTATTAATTCCATCTTCTCAATAGCTTTAAACATTTCAGTTACTATATTATCATCTGATAACTTTCCATTTTCTATACCTGAAAACTGAACATTTCATCTCAACAAGCAATACATCTGGAATTTCATCTATATTTATTGAAACTACATTTTCTTTGTAAAATTCATCAACAAATTATCAATTTAGATAAACAGGAAAAAAATTCTTGTGATTATTTAAAAATCTTTTTATTAACAATGCTAGTTCCATATAATTCTTTAAACCCAAAATCTGATATTCTATTCAGTCTTTTAAATTTTTACTTTTCTTTCTGAAAATCAAATTGCAATTAAAAGCATGAATGCCTCAAATCAACTGTTTAACAAAATTAAATAGTTAATTATCCATAGAATATGCAGAAAAATTGTGCCACTTTCATCACAAAACAGGACTCTCATCATGTTACTCTGGAAATTAACATAAGTCTTCCCCATACATTTACATGGTAACTTAATATTTAAATTAGAAATGTAAGATTCTAATCAAGAGAGAGAGAGAGAGAGAAATGTTATTAGTTTTCTCTATAAATTAATATAAGTGATTAGCTATTTATTTATTTACATGTGATTAACCAACTTTTGATTTCTGTCTTGGATATATTAATTACATATTTATCAATATTTTAGTTAATGTGATATATTCTACTTTGATAATTTAATATTGTTTTCTTTTTTGAATTTTTTATCATAATTTTAGTAGTCTATGAAACTAAACTTTATTAAAACTTCTTTCCTAATAATTGAATTTACTATTTTAACAATAAGATGACTTTAAATCATTTAAATTTTTGGAGTTTAGCAAATTTTTGAAATAAGTTAATCTGTTTTTCATTCTACATAAAATGCAAGTAGCCATTTTTTTAAGTTTTTAAAATCTATATACATAGAAATAATCATTACCATTTTCAACCATTATCAATTCACTGCAGGATGAAGGTCTCTCCAAGTTCAATCCATCTTCTCCAATATCTAACCTCTCTTCTCCACATCATTCCAGCATACTTCCTTATTTCATCCATCCATCTCATATGTAGTCTCTCTTTTTAGGTAGAAATATACAATGATATTTTAAGCCATATCATTTTAATATCAAAATGCAACGAGCTTCATAAAGGTTGTACACATTATCATTATAAAAGTTGTAAAAAATTGTAGTACTACCTAAACATCATTTGGACTTCTACATGTCTAATTTCAATTAACTTTCTGCAAATTCAATAATCTGGCTCCTTTTGAATTTTTTTTCCCAATAATTATACATACTCTTGTGGGATTTATAACTACATAAACTTCATTTTTCTGCATTAATATCCTCTCCAATAATTTAAAATGAAAATTATTACTAGCAATATTTTATTAAATTTTTTTCTTTTTCATCTAGAAGTTAGGGAATATGATTGTGCTGTTTATAATTATGTACAATTTGTAATTATATTAGGTTAAAAATTTAATCATTAGAACAATCAGCTTATGAGAAATACAATACACATTTGAAGTTCTATTTTTTTCCATTGTTTATTAGTAATATGCTATTACTCTGATATTCAGTGGATCTTATCAATCCTCTTTTTATCCATTGAAACTTTCATCAACTTGTCATTAATCAACATGAAAGAGATTTAGAAATAGATCCATCTTCATCTGGAGTCTTTGGTTAAACAAACTAGCATGCAATTTCTGGCCCAATAGCATACATTTTTTCCCCCCGTTTCTATGAAATTATATGGGTATTTTAATTGTTTTTTTTTTTTCGCAGAGAATAATTGTAACTGCTAAACAAAAATAAAACCTTCCAAAAAAAAAAAAACAACAACAACAACAACAAACATATGTTACAAAATACGATAATTAGTTTTGATTTTTAATTTATGACTATTATGATAATAAATCTTCTAGAAAGAAAGAAAAAATCCAGTACTGATTTATTTGAAATAATTAAAATATTTTGACATGATATATATTTAAAATAATATTTAACTTACAGCACCATCTCGAATAAAAGGATGTCCAAGTTTGGCTATTTTCTTCCGAGACGTTGCAACTTTATTCAAATATAAATCACTTCTTTCAATCAGTATTCGTTTGCAGTCTTGAAAATTCTAAAAATCACAGTAACCATAATAAAGTGATACTTTGTAAAATATACAATTAATAATTTATAAAGAAAACAGTTAACTTACAGAAGTATCAAGAGAAGCTAAAGTAATAAATCGAATAAAAAGTTCACAACCAGATGAAACTGATGTTACAGAACTGTCTGTATTTGTTAAAGTGTTGATAGCATCATTTAAATCTTTACGTAATTCTGACATTGTTTCCGCTATAAATGATAATAATATAAAATATATTTAACAATTTTTTGTGATATAATTGTACAAAAATAAATTCAAATTAATTGCCACTTTTTAATTTGCAAAAATTTATAAACCTATTCACGAACAATCAAGTCTGAAAATCTTATTATGATAATTTACAAGTATGATTCCCAAAAAATCATTTAAATGAATCAAATAAATGAATCATTTAAATTCTTTAGGAATCTAACTTTGAATTATCATAATAATGTTTCAAACTTGTCTGTTCTGTGAATAGGTTTATATTATCAACATTATATATTTAATAAGCTATAGTTTATTTATGCCTTATTTAGAATAAAAAATTATTTATAAAACTAAAGATATTACTTTTCTTATCAACAACATATATACTTCCAAGAGATTATTTTCATCCAACTCTTCACTGAAAGAAAGCAAAAATCAGAAACCAGTCAATCTTGAGATAGGAATTTTATAGCACTATTTATCATTTGGTAATCTTTCATTACTCAAAATTATCTAGATGGCTCTACAGTAGGATGAAGATAACTGCTCTTGGATATTACTGTTCTAAATTTAAATATTTATTTGTGACTTTATTTATTCATTGTGATCAATGATATATTCTATTCACAAAAAATTTTGTTTATTAACTTCTATTAATAACCAGATTCTTCAAAATAAAAAAGGATATAAAATTTTTAGTTCATTAAAAAAAAACATTCTGCATTGGGCAACAAGTATAAATGGGGGAGGGGGATTGGAAAAAAAAGGCATATGATTTACTATACATTCTCTCATATTTTTTAAAATATATTTTTGATGCCTATCTTCACCTACTTGCCTGTGTAATATAGCATAATGATGAAATAATAAAAATTATTCGATCAACCTCCATCTGTCATTTCTATTGTTTGAATGTCACACTATTACAAGCATTATCTTTGATGCTCATCTTCATTTTGACTACTCTGATACAAGATGACTTCATTTGAGAGAAATATTCCTACTAATTTATTCATGCAAGAAAAGTTTGTCCTGAAGCAAAGGGTCAACAAAGAGCACAGCAGCAACTTTCAAGTGGATATATTCTATCCATGAAGATCACTTACATAAAGTAGGGCTGACATAGCAGAAGAAATACTCTTGACTCTATTAAAAATAGATCACACGGGATACGGAAGCAATCAAAAGGTTAACTGACTTGAAGTTGTTCAACCATTTGATAATAATATAAATGGAAAAAATTTAATAATTATAGGAAAAAATTTTCATAATCTAAGCAAATATATATATGAATATAATTTAAATACATTTTAATGAAATAAGATATAATAGTTCTCTGCATATGAAAATTCCTATAACAGCAATAAAACATTCCTGCTTAAAATCTTTAAAAAGGTCCTTATCCATAGATATAGAAATTCTTTCCACAGAAGTAGGCCATCAACATTTTGATGAAATCTTAATTATCTTTGTCAATAGTATGGTGTTTCTTAAGTAATAAAATTAAACAAAGACTGTAAATGAATTAAAGTTTCTTCATTAGTTACATAACATAATAGCTTTATCAAAAATATGAATGAGTTATATCAAAATGTTGGGCCTATTGCTGGTGTCTGTGAATAAAATTCTTTAAACAGAATTATTTTATTACAGATTATACAAATTTCTCAATGTGGAGAACTGACAAACATTATTTCCCCAAAACTTATTTAATCTTTTAACCATGAAAATTTTTATGTATACAATTTATTTATACATATAATGCAGTAGCGAATGCATTATATATATAAACTAGCATAGTAATTTATCAAAAACTTTGGAAACATTTTTTTTTGTAATTTAATTCAAATACTCCTAATATCTCTCACTATTTCAAAAGATAATTTTATTTATAATAATAATAATTAAAAAGATTATAGTCAGTTACAGATATTGCCAATCACACTTGTTCAAATGAATAATAGTTGATATATATAAATAAGTATGAAGATTGTCTATCTTAATATATATCTGAGCATTTATAGTATATATGTGTAGGATATGATAATCTGGACCAACTGATGATTGCTGGTTTAGCATGAAATACGTATATTGGTGATTATTTATCTTTTCAGAAAAAAAAATGTGCTTGAGTGTATCAGTGTTATTAGATAGAGTGGAGAGTGATGGGTCGTCTGAAAGTCTGTGCTCATATACACTATATATAAATAAATAAAATAAAATATTGCTAAAACAATATAAAGTATAAACAAAAATATGCAGAGCTTGAATAAGATAATGAAAACATATTCGATTATGAATTTTTGACAGAAAGAAATATATACCAAACTATTTTTTTTTTACAAATTAATTTTAAAGTATATCTGATAGAAACTTGATATTAATTTCTTAAGCTTGGTGGAAAGGAGGAGGAGGGGAGGTTTGCCTAAATTTAAAAGGGATTTGTTGTGGTAACATGTGCAAAATCACTGATCTACTTTAAGATTGACAATCTCAATAGTGACAAACTTAATAAAATAAACTAATGTACATTAAAAAAAAAAAAAGCCATAGTCAAAAAATACAAATCCCCAATGTCGTAACATATATCAGTAATTTAAATTTCTCAGAAAATATTCACACTAGAAGCCAATCATCAACATTCACTTTTAAGTTTCTAATTGTGTGATCACATATGATATGAGATGAGTAAATTAATAAAAAAATGATCTATTGCATCGCTGTAAGCAACACAGCTAAGTTGTGATTCATGGAATTTGAACTTCAGAGTCTGCTACTCTATCACCGCATCAAACAATGCAAAACAAATAAGTAAATAACTGAATAGTTTAATGCTCAGGAGTACATAAAATGCTTAAGCACTGGTCATGACAGGGCTATTGCATCATTCCACCAAACCATGTATAATTTAACTTTTTATTTATTTTGCCTTCATTTTTTTTTCTTTTTTTCATTTATTCATTCTATTTTAAATATAAACGTTCATTTTATTTTTTCAAGCTATTTCATACCCTTTACAAAGATAGACCTTGCTCCAGAAATCCATGGATAAGTTTAAGAACTGCAGCCATAAATTATAAATTAGTAGCATTTAGTTTTAATTTGATGCCTCCAATATATACAATTAGTAAGAGTGGATTTCCATTCTTGCTATTAAAAGGTAAGAAGGTCACCTTGACAGCAGTGAGAAACATTGATTACTATCTTTATTGTGAATGTTTAGGTGGTTACTGGTTGGTTTCAAATTACATAATTATCCCATTTAGCTTTAAGCATTATTTCACTTATTATTTAAACAATACACAAGCAATTTAAAAGTATTGCAGTTTGTAATGTTATAATTGACTATTTATTAGTCTGCATTACATGGACATGTTTATTTCATGTTTAAAGAGGTTTATTTTAACTTCATTGCATCAATATTCATTCCCTGTGGTCAAGTTTGCAATTTTTAAGTGTCCATATATATTCAATGGACCATTAGTAAGAGTGGATTTCCATTCTTGCTATTAAAAGGTGAGAAGGTTGCCTTGACAGCAGTGAAAAATATTGATTACTATCTTTATTGTGAATGTTTAGATGGTTACTGGTTGGTTTCAAATTATATATATATATAAACTATAACCATATGGAATGGCTGTTTGAATTCAAAAGAATAAAGTTCATGAATTTTCAATCCATTGGTTTAAATAGCAAGATAAAATGGCACTTGGTAAAGGACTGTATGAATTTAGTGCTTTTTATCAGACAGTTAATAATGTAAAAACTGATCATTAGAGATTGTCATCTATTGTCATTTGGTGTGCATTATTGTTTGTTTACATTGTAATTTCTAGAATTGGAAGAAAGAGCATTAGTATCAACTGATGCCAGTTGAAAAAGTCAGTACATATTTATTTAATAAGTTGCTGCATTCATTTTCATAGTTTATTTATTTGTATTTGTTAGTTCATAAATTAATAAATATTCTAGCAATGCTATTCATCATTGTTTACAGCTCAATCTATACACATATTGCAATGAAAATTTTCATGGGCAAAAGAAGTATTATAATTTATGGAAACTTTCAGAAATAATTGTGTATGTTAAAGTGTATAATTACTGACCATGTAATATTTGCCTTCAAATGGGTAAAAGGCTAATTATATAGTTGCCGCAAAAATATAATTTGTAAAAAATTAATTAACTATATACATTAATATTCTATATGGTTATTCCCAAGCATTTCCATCATATATAATATATATAATCAAAAAATATGTAAAATATATTACTTTTCTAATTTGTGTGATATTTCTTCATGTTTCTGATAATTACTTCATTATAATGGTTTTATAAATATATTTTTAATAAAAAATTAAATTTCACGATAAATTATTTATTAATCATTTACCAGCATTAAGCTTCATGAATTCAATTAGAGTTTGAATTGCAGCAACGGCGGGTGATATTTCAGGACTCTCTCTCACTGTGTTATTAAAATATGCAGCAATATCTAAAAAAAACAATATTACACCATTATTTAAAACTGTTTAGTTATTAAAATATAAACATCGGAAGTCCAAAATTTAAATAATATATTTTTGATTCAACATATAATAAAAGACAGTTTTTTTTTTGTAACTATTCAAATGCCTCCAATTTTTTTTTTTTTTTTTGAGATTTATAAATAACTTCCTCTTTAGACATCTCTTCATTCTACCCATGACTGATCTACAATATCTAATAAAATTTCTATTATTAAAAATGTAACTATGTCTACAATAAATATTTCAAAAGTTGACAAATTTTTCATTCTTTTTTCTGAATGCCTATTTTACTAACCTGTATGATGTCATACTCTTATAAAACATTTAATAAGCTCTCAGTTTTGCTTTGAACAAACCCCAACTAACTTTTTCCATATATTAAATCTTTTTTGATTTATAGTATTCTTCAATTTAATTTCTTTCTTAAATTGTCACCATTACATATTTATTTTCTAATGACTTCACTATTTATTACAATTTTCTAAGAATTTTTGTCAACTCAATTGCAATAAAACCATCACAATAGCAATATTAACTTGATCTTATTCTAAGTATAAATATACTATACAAGTTTGCCTGAAAGTTTGTAATGAAGAAATGATAAATTTGTGAATATTAAATTTAAGATGATTCTAACCGATTTTTTTCCTCAGGTGAAAAGATGCCAATTGGATTTAGGAACTTTTAATACCAAATTTTGAAGATATTTAAAAAGTAATGTAGTACATAACGTACAATCATTTATTAGTAATTTAAAACTACTATAAATAACAATAAAACCTTCCTTGACGCACAAATGTATTGGACAATTACGTTTTAATTAAACTTTGCATTTAATATTTAACAGCAGTATTTAGAACAATAAAGCGCCAATGTATTTAAATATACAAGCGAAAAGTTAATTTTTATTTTATTTAAAACTTTCAAAATTATATTAATATAATATTGTGCATTAATGAGGAATGAAGTATTCATATAGTTATTTATCAAGACTTAAAACGGAATGTAATCGTATAAACTACTATTTATAAACATATGGAAATGTTTAATGCAAAATTAATTCAAATTTTAAATCCAATACACATTATTTCATTTATGTATTTTTTAATGTAAAAATCACACTAAAATTCCGAGGATTATATTTTTTGGTACACTGCTTATCATATTTCAACTAAATAAATTGGATGTAAAATTCGTTCTTATAGTACATGCTACATATATTTTTTTAAAAAAATACCTTCTTGATTCATTTTAAAAATTTTATTTGAAGCTCACTTGACTCCAATTAAAGATAAACAAATTGTTCGATCAGGAATGAAAAAAAAAGGGGACTAGTAGTTTAAAAACGATTTAAACCAATCATTTTGGAGTACATATTTACAGTAGCACATGGGTGAAGAATGGCGGCAGGTTTGTGTTCATTGGTTCAACTAATCATTTGTTAGCTTTGATAGAATAAATTAAAATGACTGTGCTATTTTTTTTAAAAAAAGAATTAGCAATCAAAATTTGTATCTTCTACAATAAAAAGTAGTTATTCAGTAATTACATATATTTTTTTATGATATTCTGCTATTTATGAGATAGTTTCTGTGGTATCGTCATAAGTTTTGGACGTTTATGCGATGCTTGTAAGTGAATTAAATGCTTAGAAGAGAAGTTGGTACTTTTTATTAAGTTTTGTATATACGATTGGTTTATACTCTCTTGATTGCAATATTGATTTTAAATAATAGCCTCAAGAAATATTAGCAAAATAACATGTACAAAATAATATATTAAAAAAAAAAAAGCCTAATTAAATTTGTACTGCACAATATATGCAGTATTTTTTATTTGCAATTCATTTACTTATTTTAAAGGGTATCTGTTAAAAGGCCTGTGGTTAAACAAAAATCATTGATGTAAACCTACAACTATAAATATTGTAACGGAATGGGTCATGGCCTTGCATAGCATGACCATCAGAGTGGATGAGAAAGCGTATCTAGGGTTCCTAAACTTCTAGACTCGTAACTATCCTGATCTCACTCCTAGAAGCAGAGGCGGATTAAGCGGCCGCGTAGCCCCAACCCCCGGTCTTAAAATGTCTTTTCATTAGGATTCGAAGGAAATTTTTTTTTGTATACAATCAACCCTCCTATAACGCGGTATTATTTAAGGTTTTGAAGGGAATTTATTTGACTTTTGGCGGGATTCTAACTTTTAACTGCACTTCAGGGGGTAAAACTAGTATAGCATAAATAGGCCCAAATTAAGTAAATACTTATTTTTTTTAATTACACAAAAAGTTCGACCTCTCCCAAAATAATAATTTGATTTAAATACTATGCTTTTGAAAAAATTGTCGTAAATATTTTTTTTTTCTGAAGCTGATTTATTTCCAGAAGGTTTTTGTAAATTATATTTTGATTAGAGACAGGTAAAAATTAATTTTCGCTCATTTCAAAAATAAACTTTATTTACAGAAAAGGATACAATATAAAAAATGCAACAAAATGTGAATATTGTGGGAACATAGGTATAGCGTTCCGTAGGTTACAAGGATACATTTAAAAATTTCGGAAATATGTACAAAGGAAGTTATATAATAAAATTAACATAATTAAGGTGTAAAGGTGATTGTATGGTGAACATTTAATACAATCACACCATAGATCAGGCAAAAAAGCAAATATATTTATATAATTTTCATTATTAGATCACAGAATTATAGAAATTGAGTAAAAATATGAAAAATAAATAAATACAGAAAGTGGAAAGATATGCTTCAATCTGTAGGAGTACAAAGATCATGGAAGCCGAAAATAATCATTCAACTCTTAAAACAAGAAGTATATAAGGCTGGAAACATCAATTATTGTTGTAATAGCAGGCAAATCAAATAAAAGTCCATAAATAATGCAAGCAAAATCACGCAAGTCCATGTGATTGGCCACTGTCCATTATATTCTCAGCCAGCCCAAGCTTTGTTAACATCTTAACAACATTATCCTAAAAAATTTTTTTTTTAGTAGGCATTGTTTGCAAGGCTAAAAGTTTTTAAACTATTTTACAAAAATAGTCTGACTTGAATTTACAATAATTCATTTTATGTCTTATATGATAACACCAAGGCAGAACTATCTCGAAGAACTCGGACATATGGAGTTGTAGAGCCTTTTCACATATTTTTTGATTGGAATTTATCAATAGAAGATAAAAAGGTTTAAGGATATTTACAAAAATGACATTGATGTTTATAATTTTGAAGATGAATTTGACCATTTTTTAATATTTCTAAAAGAAAACGAGGACACCATAAAAACGAGACATCTATCAAGCCGCCAAAGAAATATCTCACACATTTCCGAATGTTGAAATATTATTGAATTTTTTTTTAAACAATTCCCTTATTTATTGTGTCAAGAGAAGGACAGAGAAAGACCGTTTTCTGTTTTAAAGTGTGCAAAAAATTATTTAAGGAGTACCATGGGAGAAGAAGGATTAAATAATATGGTCATTTTGTATATAGAGCAGGAAATTTTAAGCCGAAGTGACACTGCAAAAGTAATTGACGAATTTGCAATAAATAAAGCAAGATGGAAATTCATGTAAAAAATAGTTAATTAATTCATTTAAGGTGTTATGGTATGAAATTTTTGATTACTTTTTTTTTTTGTTAATAACTTAATGAGAGTTTTTTTGAAATTTTTTTTTTTAACTTGAGTTTGAGGCCCCCGAAATTTTTACCGTTTGGGGCCCCCACTTGGCTTGATCCACCTCTGCCTAGGAGATATTGTATTAGCATACAAATATACAGCAAACATCTCCATGTATATTCATCTCTATCCTTAAGTTCCATTTATTAAAACAGGCAAAACCCTTTATACATATTGCCACTCAGTGGAAGCCAGAAGGCTTATGCATAAAATCCTCATCTAGTGCCTACTCATTCAATATCCCCAGACTAGTTTCTGGCTTGTGGCTATCACCAGTGAGGAGCCTTGGATCTGAGAGCACTGTATCTAGATCTTAGAATCTAATGCAATCCTCCAGCAGCCACCTTTTATCTCTACTTAACTACAAAACTACTAGTCTTAAATTGAAAACAGTATAATATTTTCAATCCAAGCTCATTAGCTTATATAGTCATATAGGTCTGAACTCAGTTCAGTACCTATACATTTTGGTGACTGCTTTAATAACCATAGCCACCACTGTCCTATTAGCAGCCTTGGTTTTAAGCCAATAAACATCACACAATCACCATTTCTTATGTTTGCTTATAACTGCTATTAAAACAGGCAAAACTCTTTATATGTATTGCCACTCAGTGCAAGTCAGAGCAATCAATGGATGCCAGAAGGCTTGTGCATAAAATCCCTATCTAATGCCTATTCATCCAATATCCCCAAACTAGTTTCTGGCTTGTGGCCTTCATCGATGAGGAGCCTTGGATCTGAGAGCACTGCATCTAGATCTTAGAATCTAATGCAACCCTCCAGCAGCCATCTTTTATCTCTACTTAACTACAAAACTATGAGTCTTAAATTAAAAACACTATCCAAGCTCATTAGCTTATATAGTCATATAAGTCTGAACTCAGTTCAGTACCTATACATTTTGGTGACTTTGGTTCTTTAATAACCATAGCCACCACTGTTCTATTAGGCAGGTTTGGTTTTAAGCCAATAAACATCACATGATCACGATTTCTTATGCTTGCTTATAACTTATTAAAACAGGCAAAACTCTTTATATGTATTGCCACTCAGTGACCCCCACTTCCGTGAACTATTACAATATATCTTTAGTTATTTATACTTTTTTTTGCTGATTTTGTAGTATGAAATATCCAATGGTATATATTTTTTTTAAATTTGTATAATTATTTTGCTGGCAAGTAGTCTTGTTTCCATTATTCTTTCTTTAAGCAATTACTCACCAAACACTAATAGGAGACATACATTCATCATAGGCACAGATGATTTTATTTAATGTTACAGTGCGGTCTCAAGAGATGGCTGTGTAATTTATGGTCAAGCTGATGCATATGTAGATTTTTAGCAAGGCATTTTCTATGGCTATATCAACAAGTAGTAATCCATAAATCAAGAGTTTCTATATCTAGTAATGACTGTTTATATTTAAAAAATCTCTCCAAAACAGAGATGCACGTCTCAACTACAGTTAGTTCACAAAGCAAAATATTTTTCCTCAATTTAATATTATGTCTGTGTGGACATTCTTTTTAATTTTCCCACTCTTTTCACTAATTAGAACTAGACCGATTCTAATCCTCTAGTCCAGTGGTCTTCTACCTTTTCACACCTGCAGACCGGTAAAAATAAGGATAAGATTTCGCGGACCGGCAGAAGTTTACAGATAAATTTTCTTAAAGATGTAACCTGCTTAGCCTTAGATAAGCATAATTGTTATAACTGACCAAAACAGCACACTAGTTATTGTGTATTGTAATGGTGTTCCTTACCTTCACATGCTGAACACTCTTTCTCGAGTTGCGCAGTCATACTGCTACAGAAAACATACAATAACAATCGTTCTCATTAATGTGCTTGCATTTTACATTTATTATTTCATTGTTAAAACATGCAAGAATAAAATGTTATTCACCTGAATGTTGAAAAAGTCAAAAGTTTTGATCTTATTTTTATTTTTTTTGGGGGGGGAGTGGGTTGAGAAATACTTTGTCATCACTGAGACAAAAGATAGACACCAAAGTTATTTTTTATTTGTTTTTATTTTTAAAAAAAGGTAACAGAAATTGGTTTTAAAAATAAAAGTTTTAGTATTTTAGCGGTATACAAATAAAGCCAAAAAAAATATTGCCTTATAGGCCAAAAAAAAGTGGGCGTATTTTTAAACAAAAAAAAAAAAAGAAAACGAAACTTGAAAAAGTCAAAAGTTTTGATCTTACTTTATTTTGGGGTGGTGGGGGTGTATTGAGAAATACTTTGTAAAAGTTAGAGACGGGTTATTTTTTGGTTTTTATTTTTTAAAAAAGGTAATAAAAATTGATTTCAAAAATAAAAGTTGAAGCCAAAAAAGATCTTATTTTAATTTTTGGGGGGGAAATGGGTTGAGAAATATTTTGTTTTCACTGAGACAACAGTTATTTTTGGTTTGTTTTTATTTTTAAAAAAGGTAATAAAAATTGGTTTTAAAAATAAGTTTTAGTATATCAGTGGTATACAAAGGCAAAAAAGATATCTCCTTATAGGCTAAAAAAAAAAAGTGGCCATATTTTTAAACAAAAAAAAAAAAAAACTGAAACTTGAAAAAGTCAAAAGTTTTGATCTTACTTTATTTTGGGGTGGTGAGGGTGTATTGAGAAATACTTTGTAAAAGTTAGAGACAGAACTTATTTTTTGGTTTTTATTTTTAAAAAAAGGTAATAAAAATTGATTTCCAAAATAAAAGTTAAAGCCAAAAAAAAAAAAATCGCTGTATAGCCAAAAAAAAAACACACTAAAAATGAAATATTAAAAGAGAGAGCAGAAAAAATTTAAGAGATCAAAAAAAGTCACGTTACATTTTATTGTTTTAACAACGCTGACAAGCAGCCGTGATTGGCTATCAAAAGACAACCGGAGTTTGTATAATAAAAAACTTTTTTCTACCCCCCCCCCCCCATAAACATCTGTGATAAATAGAAAAATTAATTTATGTATGATTGATTAGATTTTGTTTTTGTTTTGTTTTTTTAATTGGAAAAAAATGCGATGAAAAAATAAATAAAAATTGTTCATATTAATTAAAAGTTTAAAATCTTATTATTTTGTTATTACAAACTTTCTTGCCAGTCTAGCTGCGGACCGGCAGAAAACTTCTGTGGCCGGGTCCCAATCCGCGGACCGGTGGTTGAGGACCGCTGCTCTAGTCTACTGCTAAAAAATGTTTTTTTAGAATTCTACATTTTTCTTTTTAATACTTTTGCTTTAAATTAAAAGTATATAATAAATTAGTGAATTTTTAAAAATCTTTTAATTACTATTACGTAGTAGATTTGTGAATTTGTTTTTTTTTTTTTTTTGTTATCTAAACAAGTTAATTTTTTTTTAGTAAAAGGTGCTTTGCTTCTACTAAAACACCATTATTTGGATTAAATTTCTTTATTAAAATTTATTTTAATACATTTTATAAGTTTTATTTATTTATTTAATCTAAGTAAGGCACTTTTATATGCCTTATGTACGCACACACATACACATTCAAAAAAAAAATGCTATTGAATTATTGCATTTCCCCTTCAACCAATTATTATCATTAGTTTTAAAACAATTTTGCGTAATCTATTACAGTCTTACTAGATCATCTGTATATTGTTTCTATTTCCAGCACTACAATATATATGGTATATGTAATGAAATAGAAGTCTTCCATGAACTGTCCCTATAAATGCATACACCCATGGTTCATGAAGAACTTATCTGTTTTTATTCTATCATATATTTTTAATACTAGGTTTGTTAAATATATATATTTATATGGAGTTTGTTAAACACCCATTCAAATATATATAGTATATTTAAGAAATATTATGGAAGTAAACAATTCTTTACACAAGCACTATAACATTGACATGTACTTTTCTGTCGATAAATATTTTAAAAGTATTTATTGATGGGATAGTGCATGGAAAGTAATTTCCTTTCATTATATTTCATATGTGTATAAATTGCTGTATTAATAATTATTATAATATATTTAAGATATATATATAAAAATATGCTTAAATATATTGTGTATATGTGGTAATTTCTTAGGATGGACCCATTTGGAAAACTTGTATTTGTAAAAGCTAAATAGTAGTGGTCCCATATTTTTGTGTTTAAAGATATGATATAAATGGGTACTATATTTCAATTTTTAAAATTAAATGACGGCCTACTCCAATCTAATTCTCTATATAAATAAAATATATATTTGTATATGGAAAAGAAAAATAATGGATTAAAGAAATTATCTTCAACCAGCATTGGAGTCATAATACTGAAAATGATAATAACGATTTGCACATTCAAATAGCTATCTATATAAAATATATACCAGCAACAGCTATTCATAATAGATGAGTTTTACAATAACAATCTGAACTGCAAATACATCCACATATAGAACACACCTTTCAATTTACTTGATATTTTGTGAATATTGTCTTTTAACTTCTTCTGTAGAAAACTTTGCTTTCTGAAATTGAGTCTAATTGTAGTTGTCCAATATAAACTATTCTCTGCCATATCTTCGCAATGGACACCCTCAACATTACACTTCTTGAGAATATTTTGAGATTTTTTTTAATGATGTAAACAAGGTGTATTTCTTATATAAATTATGCTCATGTTCACCATAAAATATTTTGTGAAGTCTTGTATTGTTCATTCTTTTTATTTGTCCAATCCAACAAAAATATGATTTTACAATTGTAGACTATAGAACCATACTCAGCAAGTGTAACATTAAATGAAACTTTTCTAATGCCTTTATATTGCATTGATATGATGTCCAAGCCTAATATCCATGCATAAAATTAGGTAAAATAATACCTCTCTTTATATAGTTATTTTAATTGCAGTAATTATTTCCTTGTGTTGAAATTCTTGTAACTTTTAACTTGTTAAAAGCAGCCACTGTTTGTACTGCATCTCAATATTTAAATCTACCTTTCTACATATAAAAGTATCAAAGTATTTACATTAGTTTACATTTTCAATTTAATAACAATCCAAGCTAAAAGTAGAAAAGGATTTTTCACCCATCACTAGCTGATAAAGGACTTCATATTTTCGAATGCCAATTATTTAATCCCATTTTAAATATATGATGCATTAAACTGACAAAAATATCACAATCATCAGCGAACTATAAATCCAAAATTTAAAATGAAATTATTGTTTTAGTTTCTAGTATATTTAAATTAAGAATTTCACCATTAAACTCATATCACATCTTGGTCTCTGATTCATTAAGCTGTCTTTAAATAGTTTCAAAGATCACTGTCATAAAAATAAATAATAATGCTAGAACAAGTATATATTTTTACTTAACAAAATTTGTCATTTTAAATGGATCAAATTTTGACTTGTAGTAATAACATTTCCTCTCGTTTTATTAAATAGATGCTACATAATATTAATAAACTTTGGTGGATAACTAACTAATATCAAACATTGCTATTAGTCAGATGCTTTGACTAAATCAGTAAAAGCAATTTATAAATTAATTTTTTTATTTTTGACCTTTTTCTTACAGTTGTCTGTTGATGAAATTATGTCTATAGTGCCTTTTGATTTTCTAAAACTATATTGAGTCTAGTAATCTATCATCTATGACTTGAAGCAGCTTATGCAACAAAATCCTTGAAATTATTTTTACTGCAGTGAATAACAATAATATATCCATGGTAATTTCTAAAAATTTGTCTATTTCCTTTATTTTTAAAAATTAGAACAATAAAAGCATTCTTAAGATTATGCAGCTTAACTTTATGAGTCTATATATATTTCTAAAAAATTCCAATATTTTTGAAGCTAACACGTCACCATATTTTAAAAGTTCTTGAATATTTTATCATTATTGAGATCTATATGCTGCCATAAGTGCATCTAAAAAGATCTAGATTGACCATGATCAGCTAATGTCTTTCTGTCAGAAATTGAACTTCTGCCTTTAAATCTATATTTTATTATGAAGGTCCACATTTAATTTATTGTTTTGCTGAGCAGAAATGTCACATTTGTTCTTTTAATCAAATCATTAATAATAAGATCATTGTCAGAAAAACAGTCATGTTTTTTTTTTTTTTTAATGAAATTATTGATTTACTTATATTCGTATCACCATTCTTAAGAGAATTAACACTTCAGTAATACGAAAGTCGTGAAGATCCAAATTAGCATTTTTAGCGTTTAATATTTATTGAAATTTATTATATATAAGTGATACTTCTAAAGAATGAACATCAATTTTCTTGTGAATAGGATTGGAATAAGATCTATTTTTTAATTCATCTAATTTTTATCTATGATCATCCAACAACATACCCTTGTAAGTGCTTGTATAATATGAATTTTTTTTATATTCTGTTTCTTATTTATAATGCAATCTATTAAATGTCATTGTTTTGAGCATGGATGCATCTATGTTACTTTGTGTAATTTTTCTGTCTAAACAAAGTATTTTGTGATAATAAATCTATTTGTTCTTCAAAAATTTAATAACAATAGATCATTTGAATTTACAGTACCAACAAGTATATTAAAGTTGCCAAGAAGGAAAAAATGATATCTTAATGGTATTATTATAATAATTTTATCTAGCAAAGAGTAAAAGTCATCATGTATAAAAAAAATCCAATAGAATTACTTCCTTTTTTTTTTAAAAAACTTTTTTTATTATTTACATGAACCCATATAAATTCCAATACATTATGCACATGTTTCCAACATTTCAACTATTTCCTTGTAATCGTTTTCAAGGATCTACAAATATATATATATACACACACATTATTGTTATAAATATATGTATATATATTAACTCTTAAAATAATAACATAATAAAAGCTTTCTGTTTTAATATTGGAACATATGCACAAATAAAATGAACTCTGATGCTCTAGTGTAAGTCAAGTTTTAACAATGTTAGCCTTTTATTTATACAATAAGGATTCCAAGAATGCAAATCCAATATTATCTGTCTTTCCAAAAGGTCTTGTAGGCATATACTTGTTCTATTAAATTTCCTTCCTTTGGAAGATGAATTTTATTGAAAATATCTATACCGATCTTAAATATTGTTAGCTTCTTAGCCATTACTCTTGTCCTCCATTCTGATTTTGAAGGATTTGTATGAAATAGTTTGCACATTCCATATACTTATATTTATCACTACTACTGATATTATTCTTCAATTTTAATGAGTAATTCTCAGGAATGAGAACCTGGAAACTGCTGTACTAAATTAGATCATATTTTCTAGATCCATTTCACTCCTATGGTAAGCAGGGATCCTAAAATAAGTTTATTAAATGTAAAATCTTTGCCAGTTGAAATTCTTATCTCGAATCTAGTTTCAAAATGATTAATTAATGATTCTACTGCCTGGAAGAAATATTACAACCAAGGACTGCAGCCTACTAAACCTGTCTCCATCATTGCTTTTTAAGTTTTCAAGGGTTTGAACTAAACAATGAAAAAAAAATGAAAAGGAAAATTGGAGACAGAAAAGCTGTGCATGCAATTAAAAGATGGAAATCCTTTTGCCACAGTTAGTTTATAGGATGATTATTGATGGCATGAGAGGCTTGTGATGGCAGGGCTCTAATTTAAATGACTGAAGAAGGAGACAGAAAGTCTGTTTATACCTAGCCTTTGATAAACTAGTATTAGTTAGTCCTTATATCTGAAAGGTAATTCCACTATGCTCATGAACAGAGTTAATTTTAATATAATCGCTTTCATTCTATCATAATTTGTCAATAAGTTAGCATTCTGACAATGGTGATTATTTTTAAGTGCATTCATATGCTTAATACTTATAATTTTTATTTAACATTTTTATCCTATGTACATACATTCTCATTTGTGATGCCTTTTTAGTCATATGATAAATCAGCACTTGTTAATAAATCGTTGTTGTTTTTATTACATTTATAAACTAACTTTTTCAGACTTTTATTTAAAATTTGAATCCCCATAGTATTTGTTTTGATGTAACTTTTCAGTCTCCTCTTAATTGCATTTTAGAATGGAGGCATCATATGAATGAATTTCAGAAATAACAAAATATTTAGATTTATTATTTCACCAATTGTTGAATTATTTGACTTTCAGAATGAGAAAGTTTAATGTTACATCAGATTAATATCTTAATAATTACATCCAATTACAGAAAATCAGATGAAAAATTTCTCTTAAAAAATAATTTACTTTTACATTAAATTCAATATGTTTTTTTTTTAAATTCTTTTTTTTGTATTTTCTTTTTTTTTTTTTTAATTTTAAAACAACAACAACTTTTTAATTAATGAATTACTAATTTAATATTTACAATTATTTAAATCTGTTAATTGTTTTTCTATATTTATTTTAAAAAAAACAATCTTAAACTATGATTTTTTATCTCTAATAATATCTAAATTAAACTGCTATATATTATAATTAATAATCTCTCTTTTAATTCCATTGATCAGATTTAATTTATGTTTTTGTAAATAAATTTTCACATATGATTCATACTTGCAATTATTATATTTTTAAATACATGCTAACTTGTTTGTCAATATGTGTTATAATCTAATTTTACAATTGTTGCTACTGATGAATCATTAAATTGTCACTGTGATGGATGAACTATTTTTGTGATTTCTTATAATCTTCTTTTTTAGTTTGTGTGTTTTTAAATGTTGACAGCCACAATACTTATAAAAGTAATAATGAAAACTAAATAGCCATACAAAAATCATACCTTTAACACAGTATAATATATATGTAATGCAAAGTTATGTTTATCATAATTTATATCATGGAGAGAAAACTTTTTGATGCTAGCAAAAAAATATTCCTAGCAGTGAGAGCCAATGAACTTTGATATGGTATTATGTAACTAGAACTCAATTACTTTAGTATTGTGTGCAGTAATTTTCTTCTTTCTTTAACATAATTTTATTATTTTGATTTGTATATATAATTATTTGTAGAATTCTTATCTACATATTTTTGCTTACTTGTTTATTTTTTAAATAATATGTGACATATAAAGGCTGTTTAGTCACAGAAATAAAATACCATATTTAATTAGATTTTTTTTTTTTAAGAATTGTTCATTGAATAGTTATTTGGATGGTAATTTAATAGGCATAACTATTAATTAATGTTACAGCAAGTTGAAATAACTTTTTCTAACAATGAAAAATCAACTACAGTATATTAATCTTTAGACATAATTTATTTATTCAGTAAACAACAAATAAATAGTATATATAAACTTCTTACAAAAACATTTTGAATGAGGAGTTTAAAATATAATAGATAAAATATAAATAAAAAAAATTACAAACACATAAAATATTACTTAATATAGATAAACATCTTTTAAAAGTCAAATAACCACTGTTATCAGTGGAACACTTTTCCATAAATATATTGAATAATTTGTGACCATTATATTTAAGCTGCTTCTGACTGCAAGTCTTAAGAAAATTTGTTATAGTTATTTGATATGTAATAAATAATTATGTATTTTCAATAGAAAAGCCAGGATCTCTGTGAGATCTACAGTCTATATCACAAATTGCTCTATACTGATAAAAATGAACATTGATATGATTACCATAAATATCTTTAACATGGTGTGAACCCAGACTTTCAAACTTCCTTTAATCATCCACTCCATTTTATACAACTAATATATATGACCACTTACATATGAAAAAGATAAATAATCTCCAATATATGTATTTCGTGCTGTTCCAGCACTCTTCAATTGGTCCAGATCATTATCTCCTACACATATATATAATCAGTGCTTGGTTTATATTAAAATAGCAAATCGTCAAACTTTAATGGTTAAGCTTCAATCCTCTCCACTCTCCAACTCTTCAGCCATCCATATCATTGAAAATGTAATGATGGCATGTTCAAAGCCCTTGCTTATCAATTTTGTCATCATACCCATATTGACTGTAAGACATTCTGACCTCTCATATGCAGGACCTTAAGCCCATTTAAATACCCAGAAGAGGGATGAGTAGAATACAGACTGAATATGTAATATTTAAATACAAGTATTGAAACAGTAAGATTTGAATTCAAATCTTAGTTTCACCTTAGTTCTATCATCTCTCCATCTCACCCATTATTACTATCTTACCTAAATTCTAACCTTGAATATTGGACTTTATGCGTAATATTATAAAATATATGTACATTTTCTTTAAAAACATCGTGTATATGCACACACTCTAATATGAAGTCTATTTAAAAATATAACTCACTGTAGATGATTTATTAGATTTGTAACACATAATTTTGTAAGATTTAAATTGCATTATTATTATTTAGGTCAGATTTATGTAATATTTTAAATTATAAAATCTAAAATAGATATTCCCCTGCTAATTAGAGTTTGGTTTTTAAAATAGATATTCCCCTGCTAATTAGAGTTTGCAAGTCATAGTGGGAGGGGGAAAAGATAATAGAGCTGAGAAGTATTCTTAAACTTGTCATTTAAAAGTTTGTTAAAAGCATTTGTAATTAGGTCAAATGTAATATAAATTAAAAAAAGGTGGTCGGATTGAAATTGCAATTTCAACATATGCTTTTGATCTACCAAACTGAGGTAGAGAAAAATGTGGTCGGATTGAAATTGCAATCTCAACATGTGCCACTAATGCATCCACTACCTGAAGGTATATAATAACACAGATCAGAGAGACCACTTGGATTGATGATGCGTGTTCAATGGATCCAAAAGATAAAAGAAAAAGGAATAAAAGCAACAGGGGGGGTTATCTTGTGTTGTTGTCATTGGTGATTCGTCATTGCTGTTAAATTTTAAAATTATGCTGTTACTCTGTTTCGGATCCAGATCGTACTTTAAGCTAACAATGTGCTAGTAGTAGGGCTACTGCTGCGCTCTTCTGGATTGTGGCTATGGAAATACGGAGCTTCCCATAATACAAATGAAACAAAGCTGAACTCAAACTGCTGTGTATGTATATCTTCCTAATGTGAATACTATTAAAGAAGGAACCTCAGACTCTTCCATCAAGTGTGCACACTTCAAATAATCGAAGGTAAAATAATACCCAAGAGTAAAGATTCTATTTTGAACTCTTAATTTAAATTTCTCTTATGTGCTGTGTCGTTAAAGTTTTGACTCTTAACTTAAATGTATTGTATCTCTAAAGCTAAACTCTCACCTCCATCTTATAAATCTGTGTTAAAACGTAATGTAATATCCTATAAATCTCATTCTTATTCCTCTACTTGGGTATCTATACTTTTTTGTTATTTATTATGTATTATATTTCATGCCTACATGATTTCCAAGCTGATGTTCTCTAACTAGTAAATTCGTTAAGAGTCACTACTCATTTGTGCGACTTTTAGACTCGCATAACACCCCCCTCTCTTTTATAAATGGTCAGCTTGGGAATTATAAATTTATTCTTATATGTTACTATAAATAATATAGAAGCGAGACCCTATAATCTGTGGCATAATGTGTTAGTCACTTTAGCGATCATCTCATTTTTATTAAATTTTGTATTAAATTATATCTCGTCAAGCCTTATCACGCTAGAATGTTATAATTATGGGGTAGTAGATAGATATTAATTCGTTTAATCAGTGTGGGCGGATTGGAAATAGAGTTTCTGTTTTAAAGCATAGTAGTAATAATAAAATGATTTGCATTGATTTTGTGAAATGCATTGGTTTATGGATGAAGATTAATTTAAACCGCAGAAACGAAATACTCTAGCTTCCATATAATCGGGCATACAGAAATGACCTCAATGGTAGCTAACGTTACGCGGTCGGGAATGGAAAGGCGAAGACCTCATACCAATGCCGCGCTCGTGACTACTCCTAATGGCTCCAGCCCAATGTTTGGCCATCCCTCCAGTCTCTAGTGTTTCTCAGCGGTTGTACTTGAATAAAAGCCGAATCTTCCTAAATTCGGCAGCACCAAAAACCTATCGCATGTCACTTTGTTTATAAATATGAATATCTATGCTAGATCTGTTTCTACTCCTTTCACATCATCTACTCTAGTAGTAATTTCGTTAGTATAGACTTATTTATTAATAATACATGGGTAATGATTGCTGGACTGGCATATACCCTCATACTTGGGATCTCATTTCGTAATCTCGCAACATCCGCATTTAAACAGTTAGGCATGAAGTGTAATTGAATAATGATACCCAGTAGCGTCTTAAATCAAATGTAACTTAATTCAATCCTGATTAAATATTTGTGTTAACCTATTTATGTGTTTGCTTGTCTGCTTTGTTTATTAGTAATGTTCAATATCTCATTTCAATTATTATAAGTGCATTAAAGTAAATAGCAGTAGCTCTTAATCTTAAAATAGAGTCTCTTGTATCTACCTGACCACTGAGCTAGAAAGATAATTGCTATTGTTATGGTACACATGTTGTCTTGTGGTGTTTGTTGTGAAATAAAATAACTATGTTCGAACATGGTATCACAGGCCCTGAACCCACCTGTTGTGCTGCTCTTCGAACATGGTGGTGGAATTTTGCAACGTGTTAACAAGGCATACTAGTTCTTACCGTTCAGTATATTATATATACTTTTAAGCTAGATGTAATTATAGGGGATTTGAATCCAGACTTTCAAACGCCCTTTTGTCATATTTAGCCTGTATTCTACCCATCCCTCTTCTGTGCAATTAAATGGGCTTAAGCTCTTGCATATGAGGGGTCACAATGACTTACAGTCAACATGGGTATGACAACAAAATTGGTAAACAAGGGCTTTGAACATGCCATCATCGGATTTTCAATGATATCCATGGCTGGAGAGTAGAGAGGATTGAAACCTGTTCATTAAAGTTTGAAGATTTTCTATCTTATTATAAATTGAGCACTGATTATATGTGTGTGTGTGAGATGATGATTTGGACCAAATGATGAGTATTGATTCAGCATGAAACATGTATATTTGGAGATCATTTATCTTTTTCGTATGTATGTGGTTATATGTATCAGTTGTATAAGATGGAATGGATGACAAAAGGGAGTTTGAAAATCTGGGTTCAAGTTCCTTATAAAAATAGTATATGGAAATTGATACTGCAATACAAGAAAATATTATTATAAAGAGTTAATGGAAAGAAAATTAGAACAAATTTAAAAAAAAGTATTAGTTTTGTTTTATTTAAATTAACTATTAAATATTTAAAAGCTAACCACTTACTAATTAAAAGTAAATCATTGTTAATTATTTTTTAAGATGAGTTTGTGAAACAGCATCACAAACCATAAATCTTTAATTTCAAATGGTAATGAAAATAGATAATTACATAAATTAAAGACAAAATGGAACCCAGGACTAAACCTTGTAATAGAGTATAATTAAATATTGTAAAAACCACTAACACAAGAAATATTCATTGTCTGTTTCCTATCCGTTAAATAACTTGTCAAGCCAAGAAATGAAAAGTCCATGAAAACTATATGAATACAGACATTTATTTAAAAGGTTTATGAACTACAGTCATGTGCTTTAGATAAGTCTAATACATAGCAACAGTTTTGAGATTATTATTGAGAGATAATGTCAGATTGTATATATGAATATAAAAAGCATTTAATGTACTTCTATCATGAAATAAAATCAAATTGATGCTGAGACAATATTATTTTTAAGTAAAAATGACTTCATTTTGTTTTTAACCATTATTTCCAACAGTTTACAAATCTCGGGAATAATAGAAAATTTGTCTATAATTATCAAAAAATAAGAGATCATTCTTTTTAAAAATAGGCATAATAATACAAACTTTCAAACATGTGGGAAACAATTTAGCTCAAGTCTAAAAACATTTTTATTAAGAATCTTTGGTGTTAAACTATATAATCTGACTGAACAAACTCTTTATAAGCAATCATATAACTCAATTGAAAATCATTAATATTCGCACAGGAAAAAGAATTAAGGCAAGAAGAAGCAAAGAACAAATCTTACATTGTACAATATATATTGGCACATACGAAAAAAAATTAGTAAACAAATCAGCAATATACTTATCATTATTTTAAAGTTCCAACAAATTTTCTGTGTGTTTTATAAATTCACTTTGATTCAATAAAGATTTCTTTATATAAAAATTAAGCAATTTCCTTTTCAAAGAAATATTTTTATCAATATTTTTGTTGTTGATAATATTGAAATTTTAATATCCTGATATCAGATTTAATTTCAATATTTAATTTATTAAAATTTACTACATTTCTATTGAAGAATTTTAAATAATTTCTTTGATTAATATTTTGTGCTATATTATCAGGTATCCATGATGGATATCTTACCTTATTGCTTGTCAATTCAAAACAAATCATTGATTTTGTACTTAAAGATTTACAAATATTCTGAAATTTTAAAAATGCAGAATCAACATCAGTCAAAGTAAAAATACTATCCCATTTCTGATTAGATGAAGTTTTTAGTTTATTATAGATAACTTATTAACATATGAATGAATATTTATCATACAGTTAAATTGTTTTAACATAGTTTCAAAATGATGTAATATAAAAACATTAAGTAAAGAATTCATAATTTAGATGTTATTTAATCTCACAAATATATAATCCAATATAGATTGATTAAAAACCTTAACTATATAGCAAATTGAAATAATATAAAATTGATTCATGGATCAGTAAATAACAGTAAGTCACATTCTACAATAAAATCTAGGATGTCAATTATGCAGTCTATTTAAAACAACAACAGTAAAAATAAATAGAGAAAAGGTCAATCAAAACACATTCCACAGAAGCAGATGTTGGAATATGACAGTCAAAATGAATGATAAAAGATTGGAAAATTATCACATACAAAAAAAAACAACTGCAGTGATACAAACTTCTCACATATAGTTACTCCAATCAATTACGGTTTTATCTGCTAAGCCAAGCTCTAGTTTTTCCCATTCTATAGAGCTTAATTTGTGAGCCCAACTGTAAATAAAGTGGATCACACTTTAGGAATGGAATTCTCAAATCCTCCAACCATGTTCCCTTATGAATGCCAATTTTATTGTTACACGTTTTGATATGAGATCAGATAATATCGCAGGGTTTATTTGACGTAACTGCAAGTTTACACATTTATCACGGATGTGAAAAGATCTACCATCTCTATTATAAGAATAGCTTACAATTCATTTCAAACCCACCCTTATATGTTCGTTAGTATTAGACTAAACCCTTAAAAAAAAAAAAAACTGAAATAATATATTAGGTACATGATATCTTTTTTTTTTTAATATGCAAACACACACATAAATACACACACCCTTGAAGTTTGTTTTAATAAGTATCCAACCAAAATAATGTTGAAATGAAGTAAATGCTCCTTGTTAATGGAAAATAAAAGCTTAAGTTAAGAACCTTTCATGTATATATATATATATACCAATAATGACTTGTTTGTTAATGTGTAAATGTTATGATATAGGACGTAACTTGGTAGATGTGGTGACCTGAGAGATCAAGTCAATATCTAAGCAACCTAGTGTTGGAAAATGAGAATAGAATTTTACTACTTAATTTTATTGCATAATTCTATTATGTAACATGAATAACAGCCATTAATTCACGCAACAATAGGTACCTGCAGCGATAGAAAAGGAAATTGAAAATGTGAGTTTGCTGGACAACAGATGTTAAGCCCCAGTATAAATACAAACCCAATCCATTTCCATTCTCTTTCACATTTTATCAACTGTGATGACAACTGCAAGCAGAAAATAGCTTAATATCAAACATTAAAAAAAATGGATGATGTGTTAGAAGATATTGATCTATTCTGTATAAGATTTTAAAGCGCTGAAAATTGAAACAAATTATCATCAATATTTGAAACGGTAAAAATCAATAACATTAGCAGCGTAATGAAAGAATTAAATTAATTTTATAGTGACAATCGAAGACAGAAGACCATGCAACCAAACAAGAAGAAAAAGGAATGTTATATAGTCAGCACATACGGATAAACTATGAAATAAAACTTTCATTTGCGTAAATTTACTCGATACCAATTATAAGCTGAAGGAAATTTAAATCTTTTTCTTGAATTACCAAACAATGTACATTGGCTAGGTAAACTTGCCATAGGGCCGGGGTGCTGTCTTTAATTGCCATGGAGCGTGATATTGTAACTCGCTTGTATAAATAAATGCCTAGAAAAATGCCTAATCTGAAGTGTCTGAGTGGAGCCTGAAAGAGAGGATGATGTCCGAAATGGAAACAAGCGTTACTGGAGAATCTGGAGAATGTTTGAGGAGTTATCAGAACGGACTGTATCCATGAAAGACACTAATATTTAAATTATAGACTCATCAGGAAGATTTGAAGAAAATCAAAATTATCATGTTATATGTATATATATTTTTACTTTATATGGTTTATAATTCTCACACTTGAAAGTTTCAGCGTGTTAGCAATCGGTAGAGTCCATTCCATAAGAAGCAATGTGGAATGGGGGGGGTATTAAGCTAGAATTTTTTTGGTTTTTGTTTTATACATAAAATTTAGGTTGATTCCCTCCATAGTGACTTAACATTTGGTCATCATCATCATCATATGATATGAGATGATATGGGTAAGGTAAGAATTTTTGATGCTCTTCCATATTAATTTGCACTCACTGATGCAGGACAGAGTTATATTATATGTTTATTTGTTTATGTTTTCACTAATATTTGTTATATTTAGTTTATTCAGTATGAATGATTAATATTCCTGTGTGAAAGTCTTTTTCTATCCACTTTAGAGAACTTCCCAAAGAATATCTCTCCAGCAGAAATTGGTTCTTGGAGCTATTGGAAATACGGTGATATAATCTTATAAATAGTTAGTTAACTTCGTGATCGTTATGATAATGAAACAATTTTTCTTTTGTTTTATTTTTGTATCTTAGCTAATCTTATTGACTTTGTAAGTAGAGAGTGTCTATTAATGCATATCTACCAGGGACATGAGTTGGTAAAATGAATAATTTAGTTATTGAAATGGTAGAGATGCATATGGGACATATATAAGCACATCTTTTGCTGTGTGGATAGAATTTAAATTTTTATCTGTTATTAATAAAATTTGTTAATGTGTTTTAAATCAAATTGGTCTTTAGTTTATCAAACCTGTTCATACACTCACTCATTAATTTAATTGATTAAATATATATATGCACACACACAGATTACTATAACGTATAACACAGCAATAGGGTTGGATGTATCTTAAACCAATACAAATTGGATTGCTACATTAAGTAAATTCACCCCTGAAGAGAACCAAAGGCAACATTCTCCCTGGGTTCGACTACTGAGGCATAATGGAATTCGAAAGAGGGGTAAGGTATGGCTGAACTATCCTAAATTATATCTAGATTTAATGAGTAAACTAAGAGCTAGCCCATTGGAGGTTGATATTATCATTGGTTAGTTACTTTATCACGTCAGTCACAGCATTCTACCTGAAGACCCTAGGTCCGACCATTGTTAGATGCATTCCCTTTCTTGTGGGAAACCCAGACCATTATACTATGTTGCAGGTCTAATACATAAGTAGCCAATTCTACAAATGAGTGCTGATGTCATAGATTCCATGATGATCTTATTGTTTAATTTTAAACAGATCTGTTGATTATTAATCAATTACAATCTGGAATAGTACAATAGCTTATCCAGTAAATCAAAATACATAACTGAATAACTAGTTATGCCATTTAATTACTTATATTACTTTAGATTGATCAAAATATGTGCTTTCTAAAGATAAGAGATTATATATAGTAATTAATGATGTATACAGAGGATATTCCCTAATATACAAGCTTAACACTAATACAGGTTCACCTATTGGTTTTTATACTTGATTATGTTTTTATTGATGGGATGGATGTAGCATATTTCTGCTCATTCCAAAAACAAAGAAATGGTTTGTATATCTGATGTGTAGCAGCTTCTGTTTGTTGAATAATACAAGTCCAAATTGAAAACTGTTATATAATTATAGTTTACACTTGATTTACAGGTAAAATTTATTTGGCTCATCATCATCATTATCAACCATTATCAATCCACTGCAGGATGAAGGTCTCTCCAAGCTTAATCCATCTTCTCCGATCTTTAGCTTCTCTTCTCCACATCACCCCTGCACACTTTCTTATTTCATCCATCCATCTCACATGTGGTCTTTTTCTGGGTCTTTTACAATCTCTTGGAATCCAGTTTAAAATTTCAATTGTCCATCTATTATCATCTCTTCTAACAATATGTCCAGCCCAACTCCACTTCAATCTTTTAACTTTTTCAATGAGGTCAGTAACACCTGTTTGTTCTCTTACCCATACATTGCGTTTACGATCTCTTCTTGTTACTCCCAACATACATCTCTCCATACTTCTTTGAGTGGTCTGAAGTCTCTGAATTGCTCTTCTATTAAGTGTCCAAGTCTCAGATCCATAAGTAAGAGCTGGTAAAACTCATTTGTTAAAAACCTTCCTTTTCAAACACATAGGCATATTTCCTTTTAGCATCAAGTTATTTCTACCAAAAGCACTCCAACCAAGTTTAATTCTATGATTAATTTCCTCCATTATGTTTCCATCTGTATTAATAATCTGACCAAGGTATTTGTAACTGTTAACTTCTTCTAATTCATCATAATCAATCTTTATTTTCATATTTTGAGCAAATCGATTAAACATTACTTTAGTCTTTTTAACATTTATCTTTAGTCCTACTTTCATCTGATAATTCCTGCAACATTTCCTGCAGATCTGAAGCATTATTTGCAAAAACAACTACATCATCTGCGAAATCTAAATGACTTAAATAATCACCATTTACTTTCACTCCTTTAGTTTCCCATTTTAATCCACAAAATACTTCTTGCAGCACTGCTGTAAAGAGTTTTGGAGATATGGAGTTACCTTGTCTTACACCTTTCTCAATGTTGACTTTCCCAGTGTCGTTAGGTAATCTAATTGTTGCTGTTGCATTTTTATAAATATTCTTTAAAATATGACAATATCCTGGATCTATGCCTTGATGATCTAATGCTTTAATCACTGAAGAAATGTTTATAGAATCAAATGCCTTTTCATAATCTACAAATCCTAAGCATAATGGCAACTCATATTCATTTGTCCTTTCTATAACTTCTCTCAATACCTGGATATGATCTACTGTACTAAAACCATTTTTAAATCCAGCTGGTGGAAATCCAATGTTTTCTGTAGACGAGTTGTAATTATCTTAGTAAAAATTTTATATAAAACTGATAAAAGGCTGATAGGTCTGTAATTTCTAATATCTTCTTTATCACCTTTTTTAAATATTAATATTATTACTGCATTCTTCCAGTCATCCGGTACATCTTTATCATTTAGACATTTGGTATATAACTTTGCTAAAAAAATTTCTATTTCTTCACCTGCTTCTTTTAATATATCAATTATAATTCCATCATTACCTGGAGCCTTTCCTTTCTTCATACATTTAATTGCATGTCTCACTTCTTCATTTAAAATTCTGGGCAATTTGGAAGATATAATAGATATAGGAGGTACTTGTTCTTTATTACTATATAATTCTTGATAAAAATCTTCTACCAATTTCATGATGTCATCTCTCCTTTTAGTAATAATTCCATCTTTTTTTCTTATTGCAGATATAAATTTCCTACCAATACCAAAATGTTGTTTTACATTCTTAAGACTTTTATTTTCTTCTACAGCTTTCCTTGCTAGTTCACAGTTATACTTGCTTATATCATTTTCAACTCTTTTCCGCACCATTTTACAAAATTCGAGATATTCAATTCTTTTTAATGCATCATTTTTGTATATCTTCATATTCCTTCTTTTCTTCATAAATTCTCTAGTCTCGGTAGAAATTTTATTGGTCAATTGCTGTTTCTTTCTACCAGCTATCTTTGTTGCAGTTTTCAAAAGTGTATCAGTTATTTTCATATTAATTTCATTCAAATCTGAATCATGTTCAAAATCTACTAATTCTTGAAACCGATTTGAAAGTTCTAATTTAAATTCATTAGAATGTTTCTGAAGATTAGGAATAACAACTGTAAATATTGTTTTTCTTAATAATTTTTGTCTCTCTAGTTTTACATTAACACATATCTTACACCTTACTAATCAATGATCACTTCCTGTGTTAAATTTATTAAGAACATTACAATCTTGAAATATGTATTTCCTGTTAGTCAAAATATAATCCAATTCTGCTGTACCTTCATTTGGATGCTTCCATGTCCATTTCCTTTTAACATTTTTCTCAAAAAAAAAGAGTTCATAATATAAAGTTTTTCTTTTTCTGCAAACTCCACAAGTCTATGTCCTCTCTCATTTCTATTACCATAACCAAAATTACCCACAGCACTTTCAACTTTCATTTTTTTTTACCAATTCTAGCATTAAAGTCTCCCATAACAATTTTAAAATGGTGTTTACTCTGATCAAAAGCCTTTTGTATATCCATATAAAAATCTTCTACTACCTCATCACTATGAGAACTTGTTGGGGCATAAACCTGAATTATCTGCATTTGGTATCTGCTATTAAGTTGTATAACTAATCTTGCCACTCTGTCCGATACACCATAAATCTCCACAATATTGTTCTTCCACTTTTTATTTATAATGAATCCTACTCCACTTATATTTCCAATATTTGTGCCTTTATAATAGAGTATATGTCCACTTTTTAAATCAATTGTCTCTTCACCTTTTCTTCTAACTTCACAAAGTCCAATAATGTCCCATTTAATATAAGACAGTTCTTCTAATTCTTGCAATCTTCCTTCACTTGAAAGTGATCTGCAGTTGTAAGTACCTAAATAAAAAGTCGTCATCAAATGGCAGCCTGGGTCCGCAATCAGGGGATTCTTAGCACCCTCCGCCTTCAGCCACCAACCACTGCCTTGGTTGGTGACTTTACAGCCTCCTGGGAATAAGGGCCATGCTTTATTTTTGTCTGTCATAATTGTATATATGTATTGGGAAAATATTTATCATTTACACAAAACATTCATTCTGCCTTATCAGGCACTGAGAAGAAAGACCATGGTGTTTCTTGATCTTTAACTCAGAGGTAAAAAGCCAATAAACTCACCACACTGGCTAATGCGTGTTGGTGAGCAGCCCATCCATGTTCGCACTATATGAATAATCACATAGTAATAACAGCTGCAACGACAAGAACGTATGGAGTGGACATTAGGAATTTGCCCTGCTCGGTTCCTTTAAGGCCTCCAAGAGGAATCAAAGGGTCTCCTTTCAGTTAATAGCAAAACTCCTTTCTGGCTATAGATGCTTTTTACTTAGCCATGGATCAGCTGTACATATTCATTGTAGGGCACTCTTTAGCTGTATAACTTTTACTTATATTGATTTTATTTTTAGATATTCACATGAGAGCACTTCTGTGGCTTTTCATGATGATTAGATATTTGCAGAGTTGGTTCATGACTATCTTTTTTAATTCCAATGGAGATTTTCATTAATGGTTGATTTGTTTCCTTAAACTAATTATATTCATAATCATTTTCAACTAAACTGACTTAATTTCAAAATGGAGTAAAACAGCATCAATCTGAAACCATGTGGATTTATATATATATATAGAGAGAGAGAGATATTTTTAAATAGTTTTCCACTAGCACCTTTTTTGATGATTTCTGTGTGATATTGAAAAAGAGTGTTCTAAAATTTTAGAGTTGCAATAAAATTGCATCCTTTAAATCTGCCATATCTATCTTTCTTAAGATCTTGAACTGCCATAATGCCTTCTCAAACAAATCATTTAGTTCAGGGTTTGGGAATATTGATACATGTGAATTTTCCTCAATCATTATCAGAAACGTGTTTAGTTTGTATAGGTTTCCATCATTTTTTTCATCAACTCTGATTTTGACTCAAAAATGTAAGTTCTCTTTAACATTTTTTAATCTTATTTTCTGTGAGTTTTTCTCTTCACTTGTGTCTTTTGTTACCAAAAAATTAGGGTTTTTAGTTTCAAATCACTTTCATTTGAACAAACTATTATAACTTTTTTTGATTATCTTCTTCAATAAATTTTTTTTCTGTTTCATTTTTTAGGCAATTCTTCACTAATTTTTTTTGCATCCATTTCATTTTCAGTAAGTTCCTGTAGCATACTTCTTTCAAATGCTGGTATTCTTGTCACAAAATCTTTTGTCATAACTCTTGTTTCACGAACATATAATAACACAGTAAATGTATATATGAAAAACAATACATCTAATTTGGTTTGTAAAATATCTCTACTTTTCCAAATCTTATCAGTGATTTATTGACTTGTTATTTCTCTGGTTTTTTTTAAATTTTTATTTCATTTTAGCAATATAAATCACCAATGACATTTTTTTCAAAATACACAAAACTTTTTATTATAATGTCTAGTTCAATTCCCAATAATTTGCCTTTTCTCAGTCTCTAGTGTTTTTGTTTTGATCATGTTTTGTATAATCCTTTTTTTTTTGCTTCCTCATTTTCTATTTCTTCAATAATTACTTTGCTATGTGCATACTTTAGATTATTTATTCATATACTATGCACTGATATTTTTTTTGCATTTTTCTTTGTTCTTATCCATTACCTTTCCAGATACATTTTATACAATGGATTTTCCTGCTTTGTGTCTATTTTATTTTCAAACGAGTTTTCAGTTTCTTTAGAGGTTTTGATGGCTAGTCTCAGATTATCACAGACATTTTTTAAAAAATTAATTAATTTATGATAATATTTTTTATGATTCAAGTATTTCTCAAGTCACATTTTGCTCAGTATTGTCAAGAACTGTCCAATCTTTTTAATAATATGGAGTAATAATATTTTTTATAAAATATTTATCTCTTTTTTTTAATAAATTCAACTTTTTTTTTTAACCAATTGTTTCTCTATGTGAAACTATTCTTTCATTCAATATGATCATTAAAACTGTTCAAAATGGTAATTAATGCACTAATTCTGAATTTTACCATTCTGTTTGCTTACCTTTGCTGTAGATTGCTGCTAATAATAAATTTGTTATTATGTTAAATACTGTATCTTTCTACTATGCAGTATTATGCAAGCTATAAAATTTCTCAAAATAAATTATTTCCATCATTTTATTATTTTGTTAGCTATTTTATCATTTTGAACATGTCCTGTTTTTAACTTATTTGTTGTCTTTTGAATTTCATTCAGTAAAATATTTTCACTATTATAAAATGGTGGTGCAATTTCACTAAATTGTGTGTTAACAATTTAGAACTATTGTAACATTCTTTTTAAAATTTTGTTTTTATTAGTGAGCATTTTTTCATCTTTTATTAGTCTCTGTTTTGGTTTCTATTTTTTATTATACTTTCCAGTCATCTTGTATATTTTTCTGAATTTATATCCATCATGGTATTTCTCTTTGATTCTTCATTGAATTTCTTGTCATATTTAATTGCCTTTTTTACCTCAATACACTTTGTTTTATATAGTTATTCAATAATTTTTGATTGACCCTTCTGTTTGGCAGTATTTATTCTTTCAGTACTATTTCCTGTGCAATGCAATTATTGTTAATATTTTATTCTCTCTGATATAATTTCTATAGTAGTTTCCTCTGATTAATGAGACTTTCTATTTTTAATTTGTGTTATTTATTGTTCATATGTTTGATTTGCTTTTTAAGTACTTACTCATATTTTTTCATTTTTTTGTCTCTATTATCTTACCTAGGTCAAATCTCTTTATTTTTTGAAAAGTTTATTCAGCTTTTTACTTTTTTTTAAAGCTGTATTTGCTTAGAACTCATTCCATCTTTCATTATTATTTCCAAAATCACTAGTTATATTATTTTTATGAGGTATATCATCAAGTTAGAATCATCCCTATTCTGTCTTGTTACCCATTCTAATTGATATATACACATATATATTTGGATTACAGTGATTTTAAATGAATTTGTTTTGAATCTAGCTGCCATTGTTTTTTGCATTGATATACTTATATGACATCAGTGAAGCTAGAAAAAATCCTATACCTCTTTTTCACCAATATCTGTAATGATTATTGTGAGTTATGGATAAAGTTTCTTTAAACTAGATTATTGACTCTTTTGATTTAGTATTTGACATTTTGTGCCAGAGTGAGAAACTGATTTTTAGAATAGTGTTTTTCATATATTGGAGTCATTGCCAGAATTGTGTTGATTGTCACAAAGCACATACACTTTTTCTGGCAATTCTGTTTTCTGTTGATCTTGATCATATTTCTTGATGTAATTTTTTAAAAATTAAACTTTATATGGATTTCAAATCATTCATACAAGTATAAATAATTAATGGATACCATATAGTAGTAACTTTATTTCAAGACTGAATAACAAATAGTTATCCAGAACTTAGTATTGCTTCCATTTTTCTATAAGAAGTATTCAAATATTTCTAGATTATGAATACAAACTAATCTTTTTTTTCAGCTATATAGATCTATACTAGGTCGGTAACTTTATTTCAGTGATCGTAATTAAAAAACAGCTAATCAGTGATCAAATTAACTAACCAATTATATTACTTTGAATTTCTGTGATTTCTTTGTGGGCAGGATTTAGAATAATTATTTCAGCTGATAGAACTCATTTTTTAGTATATAAAACATTAAAGATGAACTCTGCTAAGTTGAGAGTAAAAATAAATAGTTGTGATAAACAATGATCTCATTTAATTAGCTGTAAATTCACTCTTCTATATTTTAAAATTAATAAGATAGTATTTTATTACTGTAATTATTATTGTTAACTTATTATTGCTCAATTGTCTAAATGTTATAATCTAAAAAAAAATTAGTTTTATTATTAATTTTTTTAAAATGACTTAAATCAGCTTCAGTATTACAATAATATGCCTAAATTGCAAGACTTATCCTAAAATTTCAATATCCAAACTTCTGTGTCAATATTAATCTCCCTATATAATTATCAAAGTGACCAAGCATCATTTCTCATAATCAAAGCCAGTTTTATGTTTTTAACATGATTCTACAGAATAATATTAATTTTTTAGCTTGTGAGCCAAACTATTATCAATTGATTTCATTACTGAGCCAGGATTATATAAATATAATCTATGAATTATTACTTATCCAATGATATCAATTAATTTTCTTTTAATTTTTAAGCTAGCTATGTATTTAATATGCAGTAAATGATCTATTGCAAAACAAGTTTATCAATAATAATAAAATACTTTATTGATGTCAGTAGCCATTTATCAACACTTGTCTTAACCTAAACAAAAATATTATAATTTCTACTGTAATTAAAAATATAAGTGACAAACATTAACAATTTTGTTTTTAATTATTATATATAATTATGGCAATTTTTTGACTAAAAATTCTCAGTTATACGAATGGTAATAACTATTCCTACTTAGTTTAAAGCAATGGTAGGATGGCTGACACTAGAGCTCAAAATTACAGCTTTGCTTTGTCATTGTTGATGTTTGAGCTTCTGGGCAATTGACCATTCAATTATTATTATCAATCACAATAGTAATGGCAAAATATATTGAAACTTTATTTTAAATTTTTGCATTTCTTTAAAATGTTTGCATTTATTTTTTATCAATGAAAATAAATTAGTCAATAGTTATATTTTATCATTATAAATATTCATTTTTATTTGAAAATAAAGTAATTAGGAAATTTGTTTCTTGTAATAGACACTCCCGGCAACTTAATAGTAATTATTATTGATGTTAATCCAATTTGGTGGGGCCAAACTCCTCTTCAAAATGGAGAAATTTTTTCAGTTAAAGATACTTCAAAAGTAAGCTATATTAATAAATTTATTTTTTTCTTCATTTATAATTGTCTTTAATTTTTATTTAATTATAAAATGTGTGTTCTATTTTTTTTTTCAAGCTAACTTTACCTCAATGTATGGAAGCTATTATGGTATTTTCAAATGCACATCTTATGTTGAATGCCTTAAATCAATTAGCTGTTATTGCCTGTCATACAAATGATTGGTAAGTTAATTTAAGTAATTTATGTAGAGAAGTTTGTGTATATTTTATAGTTCATAATTTATGTGCATAAAATGTAACGTATGTACAGGAACCAGATTTGACCTAACTACAACAGTATGCTCTGAATATAATATTAGTAAATTGTTAGTATTTTAACTAGCGGCTTGTTGGTTGAATTCCATAAATTAAATCACTCTTAATCATACACACACAGTTCTTTATAGTGTTAAACTATAAGTTGATATTCGTATTACAGTCTATTTTATTCAGTTGACTCTTCATTAGTTTTTCACTATAATTCTCTCTTCAACACTTTGTATTGCTTATGCACTCCTGTTTTGTAAGCACCTTATTGCTATCACATCCATTATAGACTAAACTGCTCTCTACTGCTCTCTGGCTATTCTGTCTGCTGCTCCAGATAGTCAGTTTTGTTTTCCTTCAGCTAATTTGCATAAATAGTTAATTATTATCTTCTTACAAATTAGCATATCTAAGTTATTTTTATATTTGCATAATTTTAATATTGTACATATTATCTTTTTTCTAGAGTAAATCTTTAATATCTTGAATAATTTTACATGAATACATTTCAACTTTATTTATTTTTTATATAATAGTGGTTTGGTCAAATATAACAATATCTTCCCTTCACTCTAGAAATAAGGTAAAGTTCAATTACATATATAATCTTTTTAAGTTTTCCAGGTTTTCTACAGACTCTAGCTTTTCTAGAAAAGAGTCTTTCTTCTCCTTTTCTAGAGAAAGATTTCTTCATGCTGCGATTCATCATTTAATTAGCAGATAAATCTATGATTCTTGGCTCAAAGATTTTTTTTTTTATGTTTATTTTGGTAGTAGTATATGCATCCATTTTAATATTTTCACTATTTTCTAGAAGAATATTCAACTTGAGTGGTAGCTGAACTTGCATTTTTATCCATTATATCCATCAGCTCACAAAAACAGATTTTTTAAATGGTTAATATGCATTTCTACTTCTCTACTATTTTCTGTTTTAATTATGCATATTTGCTTAGATGGTAGTTTAATTATAACTCCAGGTATCCATTTTTTTTCTTTGTATATCTTTTATCCAGACAGTTTGTCCTAAATTAAATTTGACAGATCTTTTCTTCTTTTCCTTAGTTTTGTCTGGAATTAACATAGAACTCAGTGTGAAGTGCTGATAAAATATTGCTGTAGTTAGCACTTCATGAATATATACACATTTCATTTTATTCAATGTACATTTCAGGTGTTGAATGGTCTTTTCACTAATCCATTTGATTGGAGTGAAATGGCAATGTTAACATGCTGTATTTCCTTCTCAGTTATAAAATGCTTCAACTGTACTGAACAAAATCCTGCAACTGTTGTCAGTAACTATTAGCTCAGGATGCCCATGCATTATGAATAATTCATTTAATACTGTCATTGTATTATCTGTGTTGGAATTTTTGTTCATTCTGTATTCCATTCATTTGGAGTATGAATCAATAGCTGCAAGGATATATATCCATGGAATGGCCCTGCAAGGTCTAAATGGATCCTATCAGGCCTTTAACTCTTTCACAGGAAATCTTGCTGTTTTTTGTCAGGCTTGATGTGTCTTTATAGTTTTCCCAATATTATTATTCATGTTTGGCCATCAGATATATGAACTAGTTAGTTCTTTCATATGACCTATTCTGGGGTATCCTTCATGTAACAATTATAGCATGCATGTCTGATCTCAGTTGAAATTAAAACTTTGTTGGTCACAAGAATATATTCTTTATGTGTAGATAAACTTTCCCAAGCATTTAAATATTTGCAACATTAGATAGGATGGTTGCACTTTTAGCCAGCCTTGTTTGATTCAATTTTTTATTAATTGATATCCCACATCATTTTCCATCCATTCTGCCATAACTTTATTATTTAATCTTTTTAGACTTGACTTAAATAGTGGTAAAAATTTATTCTGGTCCTTAAATTTTAATTTGGCTCTCTTATACATTTAATACTTATTCCTAGAGGCCAGGACTAGTTATGTCACAATATAGGACTAAGATTCTTAGTACTACATCTAATGGTAAATTTTTTTTATCCATAATGTTTACTTTTACTAGTACTATCACTATTCCTTTTGTGACAAAAAGACTTCTGTTTATATCTGTAGTGAGCAAGTTTGTCTTTTTGATTTTAATACTGTTATTCTATTTATTATTAATGGCTATCCAATTCTTTAAAGTTATGAGTAAAATGCCTGCCTCACTATCAATTTCTATTTTGATAATTTGATTGCAAATTTTGACATCTTTTATATATCATTCCTCATTTACCATTATTTTAGTAACATTCATTGAATTCTTGAATATTCCTTCTCTCAATTTACTTTTGGCAGGTAAATCTAACTTAGTCATTTTTCATTTGTTTTTACAAACTTTTGACAAATGACCTGAGAGTCCACAATTATGACACTTTTCTAAATTTACACATTTTCTTTATGTATTCTTTTTTTCTACAGCAATAGCAAACACAGACATTCTGTTCAGTATCCTTCTCAGTTGATCTTGTATATATGTGTGGTTGATATTTCATCTGCTATATATTTAAATTATTTTGCATGTTCTGGAACAGTTTCATATGCTATTTCTCTTTCATCGGTGGTACTATAATAGTCGGTGTATACTTATTTAGTAATATTTGTTTAAGTTTTCTATCTCTCATGCACCCTAATAACTAGTCTAATGTGATCTTTAAACTTGCATTCCTTTGTTAATTCTCAAAGTACAATATCATACTCTCATATGTTTTCATTTGATGACTGCATTATGTTTTGGAAATGACGTTGATGGTTTGAAATATAGATTTAATTTTTGTTGTAACTCTTCATAGGAAATTATCCTCAGATGTTTTTGGATCACACAGACAATTAGCATCCTTTCCTCATATCCACATAAGAGTAACAACTTATAGTTTATTATCCATAATGTTGTTTATTATCATGTATCTTTTGACATGATCTATGTATATTTGCCAGTGCTTTCCATTGTTTACATCAAATATTATCATACTCTTCTGCATTGCTATGCTGTATGTTCATGTTGTCAACTGCTACTTTACACAAATTATTTACATAGATTCTAGAGACTGAGCCAACTGATTCTTACAAGTTTCGAACTGTCAACTATGGCAACTGATATGTACAGGGATCAGATTTTACCTAAGTGAGCTGTATGATCATTAAATTATTTTACAAATAATATTCAAAGAAGGTTTTAAACTTAACAATGAGTTTATTACTCTGAATATAATATTAGTAAATTGTTAGTATTTCAACTAGTGACTTGTTGGTTGAATTTCATAAATTAAATCAATCTTAATCATGTATGCATAGTTCTTTATAGTGTTGAACTATAAAACTGCACATTGGTATTACAGTATTTTATTTTATTCTATTAATTCTTCTTCATTATCATTTCACTATAATGCTATTTTCAGCATTTTGCATTGCTTAGTCACTGCTGTTTGGCAAGCATCGTACTGATAGCACACTTATTACATACTGAACTGCTCTCTGGTTTCTCTCTATTGCTCTACATAGTCAGTTTTATTTTCCATCTCCTACTGAACTGCTCTCTGATTTCTCTCTATTGCTCTACATAGTCAGTTTTATTTTCCATCTCCTAATTTGCATAAATAGTTTAATTATTATCTTCTTGCAAATTAGCATGTCTAAGTTATTTTTATCTTTACACAATTTTAATATTGTGTATATTATCTTTTCTAAAGTGAATCTTTTATGTGTTTTATATTATCTAATTTTACATGCACACTTATGCAATTTTATTTATTTTTTATACAATAGTGTTTTTGCCAAATATAACACTAACTATTCTGTTAGATTCATTTTTATACAATGAACCATATATCTTATTTGTTTGTGTCTTATATTAATAAGATGCAAACAACTTAATTTCACAGTAATTTGTAATACAATTTGGATTTTTTTTTTAGTTATTAAAAATGGTACACAATTATGTATAATTAGTATCCTAATATTAAGTGATTTTTAATGTTTTAATTATAAGCATAAAAATAAACAGAAATTAAAATGAAAAATTGTAATGTTAATATCTTTTAATATATCAATACATTCTTTTTAAGTATCTTATAATTAGGCAATTGATAAAAATTACCTAATCAAAAATTAAAGATTTGGAATTATTTATTGTTTTTCTACAGCAGTGTTTAGGATAAGCTATATTTTCATTAAATAAAGCATATAATGATGATAACACAATAATCATTGAATTACTCTTTTCCAATTTTGTAAATATGTTCCATAAAGATTAATGTAGAAAAATATATTTAATTGAAGAATTAAAAAATAAGAAGAATTTATTAATATTACCAAAATCACACTTTTCTTTATTTTTGGATAAATTGTATTTTAAAGAATTTATAACTTCTTGATTCTCCCAGAAAAGATTTTTGGTTGCTTCTAAGCATATATTTGATGTTTTTTTACAACCATGTACTGTTTTTATAATTGTATGAAAGATCAGAGGATGGGTTCTATATAAAAGTTATAAACTGAATCATAAAAATCATAAAATTAACAATATTGAAGACTTCATTATTATGCTAAAAAATGTGATTGATCAATATTTATTCAATTCAGGCACTCATTGCTTAAACACAAATAAAAGTAGAATATATGTGTTTTTGACTTGTGTTACTCTTATAGCTATTGTTAATGGTTACTTATTGTTTGTGGTTATATTTTTAGCAATGTGTTGTAAGTTTTCCTCATACATTTTACTTTTGCCTAATTTACACTCGGGTTATGCTTAAAATGTTTTTTTGTTTTAAGGCTCTAAAATTAGATTAGAAATTTTTTACTAAGCTTTTATTTAGAAATACTATTAATATTACAAATATGTATATGCATTAGTATTAGAAATTAATAAGAATTATTCTAATTAAGAATAACATTCTGTATGGCTATTTTAAGAATTATTTGGATTAATCTGATTTATCACTAATTCTTCTCCATTTAATCAGGACTTTTTGTGCCATTTGTATAAATCTAAAATTATGATTGTTTAGACCAATTTTGTAATCTTTTCTCCTTTTTTCTATGCAATCTACATTTCTTATTTGAATTTGTCTAAAGTTTTTTTTTTTAATTTTTTTATGAGATCTAAATATTAATTCATAATTTGTTTGTATTTCTTAAAAGATATGTATACTTCTATCTATTTATCATCAAAATTGTCCTTTCTAATTTTGCAATACACTGTGTTATCATGAGCCAAATCTCATTTTCTATATTTAAAGTATTATCAAAATTCATATTCCAAATTGGAATAGCTAACAAATCTTGTTTTGGTAAAAATTGTAATTTAAGTAATCAGTCTATTATCAATTTAACATGTCTCAAGATACAAATATGTCCAGATTTATTCATTAAAACTTTGCTGCCATATTTTATAGATATATTGTTCTGTGTTTATGGCTTTACTAAATGCTTATAATTAATTCTTTCTCTCTTTGTTAAATTATAAATTTGTACTGAAATTCATTTGATAAAGATTTCTTTTCATTGAACATTTTAAATGTGCAGATAATTTCATTTATAAATTGTTTTCTTAGAAAAATGCATATTAAATACTGCTATTTAAACATAAAATTGGTATTTTAGATTTATTTTGTAATAATAAAATTTGTTTTGAAATCATATATATTGAGAAGAAAGAGGGGGAAATGATGATAGTGAGAAATAGTAAGGACTTCTCTCCGACAATCTATCCAGGCCAGTTAAATTCATCAAATAATCAGACATCAAGATTAAGTTGTTTAAAATCAGTAAAGGAGACTGTTCCAGAATCTTAATTTATTCAAAGTATTAACAAAATTTAGCATAAAAAAACTAATACAAAGCTGTAAGATAGTAAAATAATATTAGGATTTCATTAGGACTTCCTTGTGACATTTATTATTTTGGAAAAAAATTATGAGCTTAATCCTCAAAAATGATATATTGGTATTATTTAATTGAATTCATATTAAATATAATAAATTTTATTGGGGTCTTAACAATTATATATTAATAAATATGATTATGATTAGAGATATAGATATAAATATATTTTAATTTATCATTTTTTATTTTACATATAATTTTCATTTAAACTTAAACACATTCTTATTTTAAATTCAGTTATTCAGTTCTTATTTTTTCAAACTGAAATGTAATTAATAGTATAAAACAAATTAGTCTTTTAATATTTTTATTTTTTACAAAATATTCAAATTAAATCAATAAACATCACATGATTACACCATTTCTTATGCTTGCTTATAACTGTTATTAAAACAGGCAAAACTTTCCATACATATTGCCACTCTGTGCAAGCCAGAGTAATCAGTGGATGCCAGAAGGCTTGTGCATAAAATCCCCATCTAGTGCCTACTCATCCAATATCTCCAGACTATATTCTGGCTTATGGTCTTCATCAGTGAATAGCCTTGGATCTGAGAGCACTACACCTAGATCTTAGGATCTAATGCAGCCCTCCAGCAGCCACCTTTTATCTCTATTTAACTATAAAACTATGAGTCTTAAATTGAAAGCACTATATTTTCAATCCAAGCTCATTAGTTTATATAGTCATATAGGTTTGAAATCAGTTCAGTACTTATACATTTTGGTATCTTTGGTTCTTTAATAACCATAGCCACCACTATCCTATTAGGCAAGATTGGTTTTAAATCAATAAGCATCACATGCTCACCATTTCTTATGTTTGCTTATAACTGTTATTAAAACAAGCAAAACTCTCCATATGTATTGCCACTCAGTGCAAGCCAGAGTAATCAATGGATGCCAGAAGGCTAGTGCCTACTTATCCAATATCCCCAGACTAGTTTTTGGCTTTTGGGCAGTGACTTGCACTGAGTGGCAATACATATGGAGTATTTTGCCTGTTTTAATAACAGTTATAAGCAAGCATAAGCAATGGTGATCATGTGATGTTTATTGGCTTAAAACCAATCCTGCCTAATAGGATAGTGGTGGCTATGGTTATTAAATAACCAAAGATGCAAAAATGATGAGTTCAGACCTATATGACTATATAAGCTAATGAGCTTGGATTGAAAATATTACAGTGTTTTCAATTTAAGACTCATGGTTTTGTAGTTGGAGGGTTGCATTAGATCCTAAGATCTAGATGCAGTGCTCCCAGATACAAGGCTCCAATATAAGCTAATGAGCTTGGATTGAAAATATTACAGTGTTTTCAATTTAAGATTCATGGTTTTGTAGTTGGAGGGTTGCATTAGATCCTAAGATCTAGATGCAGTGCTCTCAGATACAAGGCTCCTCACTGACAAAGGCCACAAGCCAGAAACTAGTCTGGGGATATTGATGAGTAGGCACTAGATGGGGATTTTATGCACAAGTCTTCTGCCATCCATTGATTACTCTGGCTTGCACTGAGTGGCAATGCGTATGGAGAGTTTTGCCTATTTTAATAATATTGAAATTACACCATAATTTTTATTTTTTTACATATCATATTAATATCAGCATTCATTTACCCATTTGATTTGATTTTATATTTAATATTAAATATTCATTCACATATTCGTTGTATTCTTTTATATTGAATGTTTAGTATTTATTTATTTATTTTATTTGTTCTATTTTATGTTTTTATTTTATATAATATACTTTTTCTCTTTATTTTAAGAACAGTCTATAACTATACTAATTTTACCCAACACAATTGTGCTATTTTTTGTTTATAAAGAAATAAAAGAATAATAAATTTCAAAATTAAACATAAAGAATAATGTGAAAGAAAAGTTTCATAAATTATTTAAAATTAGAGAGATAGCAAGTTAGTTAAGCAAAGATTTCAACAAATAATATTTTAATTTTTTAGTAATAGAATTTTTTTTTTTTCACAAATTCTGATAGAACTATAAAAAGCATTTATTCTGTGTAATTTTTATCTTATTTTTATGCATTTCAATATTAAAATGTTTTATTGTAAATTTTATTTTTTTAGTAATACAATAGTTATATATTTTTTGAAATATCAAAATTTTTACTTCCAAAAAAAAAAAAAACAACAAAGATTTCCATAGAAAAATTCATTAAATGTAGTTGATCAAATATGAAATGCCATTGAGAAAGTTATTTCCTCTTTATTTGCAATTTTCAGTTCCTGTAAAAAGTATGACTCATTTTAGAAAAATAATTTAGCATATTTAAATTTTCTTTTAAAATAAATGATTTATTTGACATTTTTCTTCTTTATTTTGACTTTTTAATATTAAAATAACTATATTACTTTTCAAGACAAACTTTCACACTTACATGTTAAAAAACAACATATATATTTTTTCTAAACCTTTTGAATAAATTTCATTAATTTGATCAAACACTTTAGTAATTTTAATATTATATTATTATTAATAGTAGTAATACATTTATTATTAACAAAGTTGTATTCATATTATTAAAAAAATAACATAACATTATTTAATATATATTAAAAAAAAAATTTCTGATAATTTTAATGAGTGTAGATGAATGAAAGAATAGATCATAGGAAAAGTAATAAATAAATTGGTTGACTAGATTATATATATTTCTAAATTTAATAATTAATTATTTTTTCTTTTTAGTTTTTTTCTTTATCCAGAAACTCAAACAACCTCTAGAAATGATATTTTTGATGTTGAGCAAGATAGTCGCTATGAAACATTTCACTACATGAATAAAATACTTGAATCTCGAATGCAGTATGCATTAAGTCGTTAGTACTTTTTTTTTTTTAATTTTATAAAATCATTGAGGTTTAATTTGTTATAAATATTTATTAATTTGTTGATTATTTTTGGCATTTAATTGGTAATAATTTTAAAGTATTACTAATCTTTCTTTATCATCTGTTATTTTTTAATGTTTATTTACATTGTATCTTACTTTTTTTCATTAATAATATTAAATATATATATTCTCTTTTTTATAAAAGTGTTAAAAATTTCAATATATATATATTTTTTAAATAAGATTTTTAATTTTGATTCTCCAAATAGCTACTTGCAATCTTTGAATGAAAACTATTCTTATTTTATTTAAGTATGTTATTTTGCATTAGTAACAGTAATTTTAAGTCTTTCCATTTCATGTATTATAAGCTTGAGTAATCACTGGGCATTAGATGACAGTGTCACCTACATATACTCAGACTAATTTATGGCTATAGGTCTTCATCATTGAGAATTCTTGGATTGGAACTTAAACATCCAGCAGCTATCTTTACTTTTATTTACATTATCCAAGCTCACAAACAGATTTAAACATCATAACATTTTGAGCACAAGCTAATGTGCTATATAATGTAATGTTTTAAGGGTAGATTTAGCCTCTATTTTACGCACTAGAAAGTTCAAGTTAAACTATGAAAAATAAGAATCTTCCGACCATGTAGGACTTAGGACATTTCAAGAACATAGCTATATTTCCTGATTAACTGCCCTAATATTTTTATTACAAATTTTCATTGCTGGCAGAATCAGTTTTACATTTATTTAAAAGGGTGCCAGTTCGTAGACTCACTGATCCATCACATCGCATCACGTATTTTTGCAGTAAGTAATTAAACATAATTTTTACATGATTTCACTTGTTAAATAATATTTAAGAAATTTCTCCAGCATTCTTAGATTAAAATGAACATGTTGGCATAGGTATTTATACATTTTTTAAAATAATTTTTTGTAATAATAAAATTTAATAAACCAAAATTAAAACGTACAATGAAAAGTTGATATTAAAGATAAATATTTTATTACAACAAATATTTAAATGATAATTTTAATAAAAATGTAAAATGCAATTTATTTTGAAGTTTTTCAAGTAAATGTATAGCTACAAAATGGAAGGTGGTGAAAAATTAAAATTTTTACCCCGTCATTGATGTTCACATTAATTGCTAATGCTTTTGGAAACTATTTTTTTTTTTTTTGTGTGTGTCTTCTATGTATGACATACTAATCTACATGCAGAGTGGAGATTCATTTTTGGGTTAGTTTAACATGTACAGAATAGTGAGATTACTTTCGTCTTATCATTAGTAAAAAATAAAACAAGTTTTAATAACAAATATATTACAAACACATGAATGTCATGAATTACAAAGAATAGCCTGAAGGTCTACACAAAATAAGATCTGTACGATCTATGAATAGTTTCCCTACATTCACTTGGGGATCTAACAAAGATGGATAACCCTGTGATATGAGTTTCTCTGAAATTCTTTAGCTGCATCTAAATTCTTAGAAAGACTTTATACCCTTCTTAGTGTCTGGAGTAACTAATTAATCAAATGGGATTTTGGTAATAATAATTAATATAGGTATTTTTTGTAAAAACAACTTATGTTCATTTGGGGAGTTTCTTGCTTTTTTACGAGAAATTTGGATGGTTTTCTCTTTTATCTAACAGAATTGTCTTGATCTTATAGAACTGTCTTGTTAGTTAGCTACAAGGTTTTCATCATTTCAAATTGCAAATTTCTGAGTTTGTCTTTGGATAAACTGTCTAATGACTTACAATGTCTTCAGCATCTTCAGTGTTTTTCTCTTGTTGGACTCTTCTTCTGCAAAATAACACTCCTATTGCTATCTTTACTTTCATCTTTTATCATAATATCAGTGATGTTTCATGTGATTTAAATGTCTTCTAAAGATGCATTTATTTTCTATTTTTACTTTCACTAATTGCTTAGATAGAATCTCAATGATATTAACTTTCATGCATTTTTTCAATAAACTATTTCTAAACCACATTTTATCCCCTATAGCATATTTTTCTTTTTTATTAGGGATTTTTGGATTAGTTTGATCACTACTTTTGTTAGAAAGTAAAAGTGATAGCTTTGTTTGTAATTACCACCCAACAGTAATTCAATTAATAATCTGCCTGGGGTGGAAGATGGTATTGTATGTTGGTGTATTATTGCTGTGCATAATGTTTGATACCTGTTGTAGAAGATGGAATTGCATGTTGACGTAACAAGGCTGTGCATAGGGTTTCGTATATATCAACATGATTTACTGAAACTTTGTTTTAAATATATAATATTCTTTTCAGTTAATCCATTTGATTCCAGATGATGTAGAAGTATTACTTCATCCTTCCATGAACTATTCAAATATTTTGGATAAAAACCCATTTTCTTTACCTATCAATGATTTCAACAGATCCTGCATTGTTTTCAATCATATTTAATCCATATGAGTATACATAAATAGTCAACAGAAAAGATTGACCATTAGTAGGATTTGCTTGATCCATATATATTCTTTGCCATTGCCAGGCTGCTACAGGCCTTGATATTCTTAACATTTTTTCCCAATATTCTCATCAATTTTCAGTTATCAAATGAATCCACAGGTCAGAGCTTTGTCATGAACATTGCCAGGATGACTCTGGTGTATTAATTTTAAAACATTCTCTATCCTATGGCTGAATTGTGTTTTTGTCTATTAGTAGAACACATTTCTGTGCTGTTGATGAATGTTCTTTGTTGTTTTAAAATGGCAAAATTTTTGATCTTTGAATTGGCCCTCCTTCAGAGATTCATTTCATGATGATTTGATAACCTTTATCTTTATGTGCTCATTCTGTTGGTTTTAATTTTTAATATCTGATGTAACATATCTATATAATCAATTTCACCTTCATCCATGTGGATTTTTATTCTGTCAAATACTCTTGACAGAGTATCTGCATGCTGAATAGAACTTCTTTTTGATAAGTTGATTTCAAAATAATCTTAGCACAGATCCACCTTCAAGGATATGCAAAAACGTGGTGGGATTCTATGTTACACCAACCCCAAACATACCAAGAGTATGAAAAGGCCCTGAAGAAGACGTTTTGGAGTGAGGAACAGCAGGAAAATATTAAAATGCGAATCATTAATGAGAACTTTTCGGAAAAAGGAAAGGAAAACCACATACGATTCTTTAGACGACAAGTGGCCACACTGAAGACATTAGAGAGTGAGAAGCTATCGGAGAATCAGATAGTAAAAATGGTATGTCGAAATTTGCCATTAGAAATAAGATACCGAATAGGGATTAAAAGTAGTAGATCAGCCAAAGAAGTTGACAAAATGTTAAATCAAATTGAGGTAGATGAGCAAATGAGTGTGATTGAAGATAAAAGATTCAGGGATCAACATCCAATGTATATGGCAGAGGAAGGAGAAATGACTCATGTGGGAGAAAGGAAACATATTGGAAATTTGGTGTGCTCATGGGATGATAGGGTTCCTCAATATGCCAAACAGGAATGCCCAAAGATTCATATGGAAATTAATCAAATAGAAATAGAAACTCTCATCGATTCGGGGAGTCAAATCTCTGTGATGTCAGGAACACTATATCATAAACTGATTAGGAAACAACCTGGCATACAGACCGTTCCACTGAAGGCTACACAAGTGACAATGGCAAATAATAAGAGGGCCAAAGTAGAACCTAAGCAGATATGGGTAGACCTATGGATAAATGGGAAGACTTTTGCTCATGTGTTCCTTATTATGAAGGATCTGATTCACGAGGCCATATTGGGATCAGACTTCCTTCACAAATACAAATGCGTCTTAGACTACGAAATGGAAACAGTTGCCTGTGAAGGAGAAGTAGTTAAATTTCTGATGCCGGACCTATACCATTCAATTGGGGTTATGAAAGTAGAGAAAGATCCAATGGATAGAATAATAGAGGATAAAGTTAAGCAGGCGGGTGTGGCCAGTCGACAAGAAGAGCAGGTACTGCAGAGAGTATTGGAAAGGTATGGCCACATTTTTTCAGGTATACCGGGTGTAATCCAAGGATTCGAACAAAGAATTAAAATAAATCAGGGTCAGCCGTTTCAGTCTAGGTCATACCCTGTTCCGCATCAATACCGAAAGGATGTGAAGGAACAAATCAACCAAATGATAGAATGGGGAATTATCTCAAAATGTTCCTCTCCATATTGTAATCCACTAGTGGTTGTTAAAAAGAAAGACGGGTCAGTCAGACTGTGTTTGGACGCGAGACTACTTAACCGAATAACTATCCCAGATTGTACTATTCCCCCTCCTATGCAAGAACTGTTAGGAAGATTTAAGGGGAAGAAAATATTTTCTACTTTTGTTTGACGGCCAGTTACTGGCAGATCCAACTCCATCCCGAAGACCGCAAATATACCGCCTTTAGATACGATGGGTATTCATATCAATTTAACCGTATGCCATTTGGTCTAATAAACAGTGGTGCAGGGCTACTCAGATGTTTGGACCAAGTGTTGTCCGAGGAAGTGAAAAAATTGGTCACGATGTATGTAGATGATGTATTAGTGGCATCGGCAACCATCGAAAAACATTTTAGGGATGTAGAGATATTTCTTAAGAATGCCAAAAGAAAGGAATCAAGATTAATTTAAAAAAAGCATGATATGTCAGAATGAAGTTACGTTTTTGGGCCATGTGGTGGGTTCCCAGGGGATGAAACCCCATCCAGACAAAATCTTGGCTATTAGAGAATTTCCTCAACCTACATCACGGAAACAAATTCGATCATTCCTGGGCCTCTGTAATTTCTATAACAGATTTTATGAGGGATTTGCAGGACAAATGGAGCCTATGGTCAAGCTGACAAGAAAGAATGTCCCATGGAAATGGGCTCAGGAACAAGAAGAAGCCTTTGAGAATATAAAAAGAGGTTTCGAAAAACGAGTCATGTTGGCATTTCCAGATTTTGAGAAACCTTTCATTGTACAAACAGACAGTAGTGGGTATGGTCTGGGAGTTACACTATATCAGGTACAAGATGATGATCAGACAAAAGTACTGTACTTTATAAGCAGATTGCTTAAAGGACCGGAGCGTCACTACACTACTACGGAAAAGGAAGCCCTTGCGATTGTCTGGGCCTTCCAGAAGTTCCGGACACTATTGTTGGGATCAAAAGTGGTTGTCATTACTGACCATCAAAGCTTGGAGTTTTTGAACCACAGCTACCTCACCAATAGCCGGCTGATTCGATGAAGTCTATACCTCCAGGAATATGATTATACTGTAAAATATTGCAAAGGGTCAGAGAACATCGTACCAGACATATTGAGTCGGAACCCCGCTCGATCCCAGCCATGCCATTTAAGTGGAGAGAACTTGTATATCGCCAGTGTAAACTTGAAAGTGAATGAAGCAGTGGAACGGGATCTGGCCCAACTATCCCACCACCAGTGAGAAGATGGACAACTGAAGACACTGATTGAACAGTTAGAAGAAAAGGGTACAACAGACTTAGGTTGGGTGGGAAGCAAGGCAGGACGCTAACGAATGAGACAATCGATACTGCAATATAAAATTCAAGAGGATCAAGAGGAGTGAAAACCTGTCTTACCACGTCAGATTAGGGATGCGGTTATAACCCATGTACACTAACTTTATGGCCACTATGGCACACACAAAACGGAGCGTTTGCTCCGGGAATGGTTTTATTGGCCAGGAATGCACACTAAGATCATGTCTGTGATAACCCAATGTGAAATATGTCAAAAGGCAAAGCCAGCTAATAGGAGTTATGTAACACCTATGACGTCTATAATTCCAACCAAGCCTCGGGAAATGATGGCATTGGATTACTATGGCCCATTGCCAGCTTTTAATAAGAAGAAGTATCTCGTTGTGGTCTATGACTTATTCTCAAAATTTGTAGCCGCGTACCCGATATCCCAAGCCAATACTAAGAACACCATAAAGATGTTAGAGAATAAACACTTTCCCACGGTGGGAAAACCAAACATTTTATTGTCCGATCATGGCACTCCCTTCATATCTGGGGAATGGCGTAGGTGGATACAACGACAAGGAATTAAGCACATATTGATGTCCATCCGTAATCCCCAATCAAACCCATGTGAGAGGGTTATGCGGGAACTGGGTCGGTTGTTCAGGACATATCTCCCAACAAATCATCGAGGGTGGGTCAAGCAAGTTACACAAGTCGTCGACTATATTAATTTGTCTGTAAACGAATCGACCGGGTTTGCCCTCTTATGGCTGCACTTAGGAAGACACGTTCCTCGATTGATAAAAACACCCTTGCCCGGGCTGGAAGAGCGCCCAATAGATGTAGAAGCTGACAGAGCTCAAGCTTACCATACCCTCATGAAAAGAAGTCAAAAAGAGAAATAAAAGAGCATCAGGCACTCGGCACCGATTCCAAATGGGAGATAAAGTAATGGTAAAAACACCACACGTTAGCGACATCGGAAAATTCATCTGTCGCAAGTTTTGTAATTTATATGAGGGCCCATTCACTATTGTACAGCGACAGGGAAATAATGCATTTTGGGTGGACACTGGGTCTGAGATTAAAGGATCCTACAATGCTAGGGCTTTAAAACCCATGCTATAATGAATCTATTATTTTAGACCTCAAAATAAGTATAACCCATTTTGAAGTCTTTCCAACAGGGGGGGCATTGTAACAGTAGCTGGGTTCAAACCCTGTTACAAGAAAGGGAAAAGCGCGTACGCATTACCCTCATACCAGCATATATTCAAGCGGGTGATAAAGGGTTAAAATATATATAGTTATTCATATATATACGTGCGTGAAATAAATTTTAAACTCTTTTTCGTTAGTATTTTTTTTTTAAAAAATAAATGGGGAAGGGATTAATTAGTAAACATTATTTATTTAGAATGTTTTACTTTTAAAATAGTACAAATTAACAAAATTACAGTTGTGTGCAAATATGTTATATATTGTTTATTGATTTAAGTTTATTTATATTTAAAATTAACGAGGTAGCGAAGAAGGAATGTTGTTTGTGCCTTCAAGCAGTTTTATGTTGAAATCATGATCGTTAATTACTACGAAAATAAAATTCCAAGAAAATGCCAGAGAATGTTTGACCAAAACAATGGAAATGAAAATTTAAAGAAAGAAAAGTAATTTGGAAAGGCAAAACTATTCAAAGAAAAAGACTTAGATTGAAGATCCGATAAGAAAAAAAAGAAATTAATTATTGAGGGGAATTTGGGAAATAAAAAAGAGAGTGTTGGCAGTTAGATCTTGACCATTGAGAGAGATAGACTTAAAAAAGCTATAGAAGATATATCTAACATGACGGGGTAAACTCACCCATAGCCGATGCGAACTGACCAGAAGCCGCCTGCCGCCAAAGAACCTCGGAACCTAGTGAATATTCCAGATAGTGGAACAGAAAAGAAATAGAAACGACTCGTACGTATAAAAATATAAATTCAGTTAATTTGAAAGTTACATTAAACAAGACTTCAACTACGACTCCAACATTACTCATGGCAATTTAAACATTGGACTCGTCAGGAAAAAATTATATCTTCGCGCTTTTGTAAAACTACTCCAAATACTACAGAATAGCAGAAATCCATTTGATATGCCTCGTTACATTCGGATCCCAGACCCCGGGGTTTTCGTCAGGTAAAGTGAACTCTGTTTTATATCTCTGAAAATTGTTTATGGCTACCCTCGAAAATAATAACTTTCTTAAATCATTTTTATTGCGCACAATTGTATAGTAAACATTTATTTTTTCTTATATATAAAAATTAATATGTGTTTATTTTAAATTTACTGTTATATCGTTTCATTCATAATTTGGGGAACTGACTATATGTTTTAGAGGGGAGGGATAAGAGTTTATTTCCATAGATGGTAATGAGAAAATAATAATAAATTTTAATACAAATTTATCTTTGCGTGAGAATTATTTAATAATTATGGTTTATATATTTTTTTATCACTTCATTCGTTAAATAAATTCCAATAATTCAAATATGTCCGAGGTAAGCGGATATATAATAGTATATTTTCAGTTAAGTACAAACCTATATATATATATTTTATTGTTAGCTCCGTTCATCCGATAGGTTTTCCTCCCCACCCTGGGAGTGAGTTAGCTTGGGTCGGGCACTCCATTAATCGGGAAATATAATTCTCATTGTAATAGTGGGTTTGGCGCTTGAGGTCATTGATAAAGTGACGCTCATAAATATATTCTCCCGTAGACATTTTTTTTTGATATTTAGATTTTATTCAAGATACCAGGGCTACCGTAAATTTTATTCATTAGTCTTAAATTCTAATTACGCAATATTTAAAATTTGTGTCAAGTAAACAATACTTGCCTAAGAATTCGCATCAGAATTCGCTTTGGTGGGTAATAATTAACTATTACCTACAGGTGTTATGGCGACTAAACAGCCATAGAAATTCCATCCAGTCGTCGGTTAGGCTCTTTGGTCCACTTCTTGAAACCTATATCATTTAGTTAAGACCACCAACGTCGAATAAGACGTGGTAAAAGTTAAAGCCCGT